>CM062805.1:897372558-898714640 GCA_031772625.1 Pinus tabuliformis
CTCACTCCTCAACCTTCCCGGAGTTTCCCTAGCAAAGACTGTGCAATCCCTGCATTGTTGTAGCTTTCCCCACTACTGCAACTCAACTCACTGCTACTAGTACAATTTAGGAATAAGTAGAAATCCCTCCTTGGGCTGGCACTCGAATTCCACCCAAGCAAGGGCTGGGTTTTCTGCTCGGAAACACTCAGTGTGCTGAACAACATATGCAGACTTAGCTCATTGCTTAAGCGTGATATGTCAAATGACAAATTCTAAAAAATGATAGATGATGAGAAAAATGAGAGCCCCTCCTTCCTTTTGTTGATTTGCCTCCAAGATTTACCATGTGGGCCCACATCAAATTCCTCTCACCAATTTAGCTCTAATGAGAGCATACTCTCCATGTGGGTTGAAATTCCCTTGTGGTGGCCCCCACGTTCCACCAAAACTGCAATCTTCCCATCGAACTCTAATGTTGGGGTGCCTCTCATGCAAAAAATTGAATGTGGGTCCCCTAAGACCAATTCTCCTAAGTGAAACTATGTAATACGCAAAAAATGAGCAAAAATTAATATGTATTTAGTGAAACACTAAATATTAATATCACATCCTCTATGTTTCTAGTGTATTGGTCTCATTTTTCCTACTAGTGGGGATCGCTTTGTCTCCTTTGCTACTTTGGGCTTGTTCTCGGTCTTGGTCTGACTCATATTCTTATTCTTTTCTTGGGTCTGGTGTGTGTCTTTTGTGTTGATCTACTCTCTTCCCATCGCGGCAACATGCCTCAAAAACACATGTGCAACTGCAGGGGTGGTGGGGGTAGAGGAAAATAAGTTCATCCACAAGCCAAGGTGTAGGCTTAGGAAGTCACAACCATATTTCAGTCTATCACTCCTTCGAATATTCGTGAAGAAATTCACTAATTAGGAACTTATGCTATTAATGATCGCCAGACATATTCATACTCTAAGATATTGGAGGAAGTAGAAAACTAGCTTCATGACCCTAGGCATACCAGGGGAACCACTCTAAACCACCAATGAAAGGTAGGATGAAGAAGTTCAAATAAATAAAGAGTCATGTTTCCACTTAGTCCTAATCCTATGGACTATGAGAGCAGCAATGATGAAGATTTTCAAATAAATAAAGAGTCGTGGTTCCCACTTATTCCTAATCCTATGAACAGGAACTTGTACAAATTTTTCCTTTCACTTGTTTATTGTTCATGATGCTCTTGAAGTGCTTTGACAATGGAATCTACACAACACAAAAGAAAGTCAGTAAGAAATACATTTTCATAGTTGATGACTATACAATTTTAAAAGTTAAAGTTATGAATGCTTACCTCTTTCTGACCCTTCACATTTATCCCTATTTTATTTAAGAGAAGAACATGTACTACAAATCCCCATCCTTGTCTTCTCAGGAATACAGACATTGTTGAATTCTTTCTTCCATATCTTCACAAAATATTGAAATGTAATAAATCGACCATGTCCTTCAGCACCTTTTGCATATTCTTTGTATAAGTTGTAGATTTATCGTCTTGAGAAATTATCTGGAATATGTATTGTCTCTCTATTTGGCATACACTCTCCATGCTTTGAAAAGAAATATTTCATCCATGACATTGCAGTATTTGATAATGGCTCAAACTGTCATTTATGGCGTACTTCTGAATAAAATGTGGGTTCCTTTTCCAAATTTTCTTCGATTCTTATAGAGTGTCACGGTGTCCACTTAGTCCTAATCCTATGTACTATGAGAGCAGTAGTGATGAAAAGCATGATGAAGAATTTCAAATGAATAGAGTGTCACGGTGTCCACTTAGTCCTAATCCTGTGGACTATGAGATCAGGAGTGATGAAGAGCATGATGAACAATTTCAAATGAATAGAGTGTCACGGTGTCCACTTAGTCCTAATCCTATGGACTATGAGAGTAGCATTGATGAAGAGTATGATGAAGAATTTCAAATGAATAGAGAGTCACGGTTTCCACTTAGTCCTAATCCCATGGACTATGAGAGAAATAGTGATGAAGGTCAGGATAAAGAATTTCCAACAAATCGAGAGTCACACTTTCCACCTAGTCCTAATCCTAAGGACTATGAGAACAACGGTAACAAAGGGCGGGATGAAGAATTTTCAGTAAGTAAAGAGTCACATTTTTTATGTAGTCCTAATCCTATGGACTATGAGAGAATCACTAACAATGCACATGATGAAGAATATCCAATAAACATCGAGTCAAATTTCCATTTAGTCCTAATTCTAAAGACTATGAGGGTAGCACTGAAGGAGGGCAAGATGAAGAATATCCTCCAAGTCAGTATTTCAAAATCACAGATGATCATAGTGAGGATAACATTCCTCATAATGATCATGAAAATGCTTATACAGATGATGATTCAATGATGGAGATGTTGCTAAGAAATATTGTATCGAGTAGTAGGAGCAAACCTTTTTGTATCAATCCAAAATGTTCTAGTTATATAAGGGGTAGAGCAGAATATACGGTGAGAAGAAGTTCTATCAATGCTCTCATTTCAAGTGAATGTTGTCAAAAATATTGCTTGAAACATTTGGATTTCAAGTTTGCATTAGAGAAGAGGAAGAGATATTTGTCAATGAATAAAAGCATGAAAAATTCATATTTAGTGGGGTGCATGCGATCTACATTGTCAGGTTATGATTATCATATTGGGTCTTTATTTATCTGTGGAAAGGCTTTCAAAATGTTTCATTCAATGGGTAATTTTCGTCTGTCAAGAATCCAAGAAAATTTGGAAAAGGATCCCACATTTTATTCGGAAGTACGTCATAAATGACAGTTTGAGCCATTATCAAATACTGCAATGTCATGGATGAAAGATTTCTTTTCAAAGCATGGAGAGTGTATGACAAATAGAGAGAAAATATATATTCCAGATAGTTTCTCAAGACGATAAATCTACAAATTATACAAAGAATATGCAAAAGGTGCTGAAGGACATGGTCGATTTATTACATATCAATATTTTGTGAAGATATGGAAGAAAGAATTCAACAATGTCTGTATTCCTGAGAAGACAAGGATGGGGATTTGTAGTACATGTTCTTCTCTTAAATAAAATAGGGATAAATGTGAAGGGTCAGAAAGAGGTAAGCATTCATAACTTTAACTTTTAAAATTGTATAGTCATCAACTATGAAAATGTATTTCTTAATGACTTTCTTTTATGTTGTGTAGATTCCATTGTCAAAGCACTTCAAGAGCATCACGAACAATAAACAAGTGAAAGGAAAAATTTGTACAAGTTCCTGTTCATAGGATTAGGAATAAGTGGGAACCACGACTCTTTATTTATTTGAAAATCTTCATCACTGCTGCTCTCATAATCCATAGGATTAGGACTAAGTGGAAACGTGACTCTTTATTTATTTGAACTTCTTCATCCTGCCTTTCATATTCCATAGGATTAGGAATAAGTGGGAACCACGACTCTTTATTTATTTGAAAATCTTCATCACTGCTGCTCTCATAGTCCATAGGATTAGGACTAAGTGGAAACGTGACTCTTTATTTATTTGAACTTCTTCATCCTGCCTTTCATCGGTGCTTCTCTCATAGTCCTTAGGATTAGGGCTAAGTGGAAGATTTGACTCTCTATTCATAGTGGAAGAATTTTCATTATATTCATCAATATGAATAGAGTTGTTACGCGACGAAGATGTTGATACTTCACAAAGCAAAACTTCACTATCAGAAGCATCCATGCCTTTCAAACAAAAGAGGTTGAATGATACAAATGCACTCTCCCCTAATGATAATATATAGCGTAAAGAATGAAAATTTCCCTCCAAAAATTTTCGCCGATATTTTTCCCTCCAAAAAAAATTTTTCATTTATTTTCCTCCATAATTTTCTTCTACAATTTATTGAAAAATTTTAACTAAAATTTTCTTATGAAATTAATCCTAATTTAAACTAAATCTTTAAATTAAAATTATAAACTAAATCTTTTACCTAAATTAATTTTTTACTTAAATTATATAGAATTTACTAGACAATTGGATGTTTCTTTTAATTTTTATTATATCTTCTATCACACATTAAAAATAAATTGTTATATCGCCATAACACGATTTATATGTTAAGTTTTTATATAAAAAAAATAATACCGCATTCACCATGTGGTAAAACAATTCCACAATGTTCGCTTTATCATAATTTACTATATCGCCATAACAAAATTTATATGTTAAAGTATTTATAAAAACAAATTAATACCACATTCACTGTGCGGTAAAATAATTCCATAATGTTCGCTATATGAAAATATACTATATCGCCATAACAAGATTTATATGTTAAAGCTTTTATTAAACAAATAATCCCACATTAATCGTGTGGTAAAACAATTCCGTAATTTCCTTTATATCATAGATTTTATTATCACTATTCCTCACATCACATCAAGGCTTTTCGAGGTTTGTTAAAAGACTTGGAGCGAATTTGTGGAGCAGTTACGTTGTTATCGACAACATATTCAATGGAAGATTATCGTATTTGAAAGGTTAGTTCCTTTTTTTTGTGTGCAATTTTTAAAATTTAATAGGTCTAATGAATTTTTTTTTTTTTTTTTTTTAATTAAAAATTTAGATGAGCCAGGTTTACTTGACAGTCTCATGGCAGGCAGAAGGCCACTACATCTGTAGTGGGCATGGTGGGCCCGATCATGCTCGCCTGTGGCACCCATCCCTGCGGCCCACCCCACCAAGAGTGAAGGCTGATTCTAAGAATTGGGCCTCCAACCTGTGGCTCAATGAGCCCGTGGGGGAGGGGCGGGAGGGGCCTGCGTGCAACCCCTCTCACCCCACCCCGACGGCCCAATGAGCCCATTGGGCAACCAGGGGTGGAGGCCCGATTTTGTGGGTCTAGAGGACCGTTGGAGACTCGTGGGGGTGGAGGCATGATTCTAAGAATCATACCTCCACCCCATGGGCCCGTTAGGCTGCGAGGAAAGGCGGGAGGGCACTGCATTTTTTTAATTTTTTATTTTTTTTTAAAGGTTATGTTTTACAAAAATATCTATCATTTATTGTTTTGTTTGTTTATTTAAACTATTTTTTTTCTAATTTATTGATTTATATATATGTGTATTTTTTGCAGGAAAATGGCATCAAAGAATATTTTTGTGAATCTTTCTGGATCAAAGACTACTAAAATTAAAGGTGGATCCACAAAAAACATTGTTGAATGAACCAAACTTGAGCTAATAACTACAAATATATCAAGTGCCTCAAATGATAAGAAGACAATTTCATATTAGAAGAAATCAAAAGAAGTGAAGCTTACAGAAAATGTATGGTATGTGAAAGATAGAGAAGGCGAACATGTGTAGATATATCTATATGTTGATATCCCTAACAATAGTGGACTTTATGAGGTGTTGGAAAAATTCATATACATCTGTTTGATACCAGACACTGAAGTTGTTTATGTACTTACAAAACCACCCAAGTCACATGACAATATTAAATATCGGTTATCAATGTCATTGTATGACACGACAGAGGAATCTACAAAGTTGTGTAAACAAATTATAAATGACATGGCACAAGATATGGTAAGTATTATTATTTATATTTTTTGTTGTGTTATTGTAACTATCTCATTATATTTTTATAACTTAATCTTTACTGACATATGAAATTTTGTTTGACATAATTTTATTGAAAATCTTTCAATTATGTTGGGAAGCATTCATTTCATAGAGCAAGATATTATGAAGGTTGTCAACAGTTTCTACTCAGGGTCAGAAGAAGATATGGAAAACAAGCAAAAAGTAGTAATTCATGATGCTACAAAACTAAAAAATGTCTTTAGTGGATAAATCTAGCAAAGGTAGACAGGTTAATTTTGAAGATGAGGAAGTTGAAACTGACGCTGAAGAACATGTTGCCATTACTGAGGATGACATTAGAACTGATGTTAGAAAGGATAAGAGCCATAAAAGACCAAAAGTAACAATGCCCACGAATGTATCTGTTCTAGTTAATGATGAGAATGTTAGGAGGAAGAAAATGACAGCTGAACATTCTCAAGTAGTCATTGCCAACAGTGAAGATCCTAGTGAAAATTCAAAAGAAAGTAGGGAAATCATTACACCAGGAGCTGATTTAGAGGATGGAATTATTAAAACAAAACAAAATGTCATTCGACATAACTTGACAAAGACAAACTTAATTGAGGGTGGTCGTACATTTCAGCTTAATGTGAGACAAATCTATAAGCCAAGTGAAGGACAATTTAAATATCAAATCAGAAAACCACACCACCTGCATGTTCACAACTTGAAGACATTGATGAGGTACAATCCATATGCTCATGTGGTTAATTATGTGCTTTTTGTTGTTCCAGTTCAAGTTCCCAACAAAGAAGCATTTGATAAGTCAAAATGTTTTGAAAACAATTATTATGAGCTTGGGGGGAACCATTATGTAGAAGTTCAAAGGCAATTGATGGAGGAATATTCCAACAACCCACATTTTGAAACAAGGAAATGTATCATTTATGTTGGTTTATCAAATACAAAAGCAAAGTCATTGGCATGGGAGCATAATTCAGATAATGAATATAGGATGTCTATGACTTTCATCCAAAGGATTAGATTTATTCATAATAAATTTGAAGAAAAATGTGGTGGGGATAAGATAAATATTACTATAGAATTCCGAAAGGAGTGTTGTATGGAAATAGGCTATCAAATTGAGGAGAAAATCAGTTCAAAACGATGCAGAGTAAATACTGATATATTCAGAAGTATTGATAACATTTTCCAATTGACATTTAGAACTGGAGAGATATGGGAATTGATTAATGAGACTTTTAGCATGTGGGAGAACATTGGCATTAAAAACTAGAAGGTCAAAAGGTCTAAACCATTGATATGTAGCAATAGTAAATCAGGTCCTGAAATGAAGCAGCTTCTAAAAGATATGACTATCACACCTTGAAGAGCATTGCAAGGAGTGAAGAATGAAGAACTTGTCAAAGCAATAGTATCTCGTGTGAATTCAAGGGGAATTATCATTGGAGGAAATGTATGAAGAATTTCAAAAGTAAGTTTCTTGAATTATTTTTACTTATTTATAGATTATAATTTTCTTTTAAATATAACATATTGTTCTTGGTAGTATTTGTTATACATATCATTATATTAACTTTTTTTACTTTATCTATTTAGTCACAAAGTTTACATGAAAATACAAGAACAAATGGTTAAATTGTTGAATGAAGATAGTTGGGATGATGGTGTACGTAACTATCTATATTTAAGTTATACATCAACACTAAAAGATTTTTATCTTGCATTTAAAAAAGTATGTTGATTTATACATTCATTTTTATTCATCTGTATACTATTTTTATTTTATAACTTATACATATATTTGTTTATTTTATTAAAGATGATGAAGGATGCAAATGGAGCACCAGCTAGTTTCAGAACCTTTATTGAAAAAATCAAGATCGAAAGACTGAAAAATAACGTCTTAGGAATGTTGAACTTGATCCAACTCTTACTCATTTCATTTGGAATGGGCTTGAAACTATTTAATATCAAGTAAAACAAGGTGACTGTGAAGACATTGCTAAACTCATACCTAAAAGGGATTATTTCCTAGTTATTGCAGATATTCCCCATGGTTTCAATATCCCAAACATTGACTATGATAGTGACCCTTATACTTATCAAGCTCTTAGTAAAGTGGTTGCAGGATCTGTAGAAGTCAAGTTATCACCATTATGGAGATTTGTGACATTTCATGCAGACACACAATTGTCAATGTTATTGTCAAGCTTCAAGGGGAAAACAAACTAAAGGATGCAACTTACATGGTAAGACGTTGAAAATGTATGTTTGATTAATGTTAAAAAATTCATTTACGTACAAGTTAATTAAACTTTTACTATTTCGTGTTACAGGCAAAAGTCAAATTTTCTTAACCGTGAAGATCAACCAATTATAAATGATTGTGAGTTCATCCATATCGATAGTTGGACAAAAGATGATAACTATATGTCTATGCTTTTTAATTAGGTAGATGGAAAGAGTCATAGCCAAGTACTGGTTTATGATGTTGTTGTGAAAAAACTAACATATGAAGATAAAGAAGCAAAAATGAGAGATATTTAACATCTATCAAAAACCACAGTCATTGATTAATGATCTTATAGACTTATGTTCAAATGAAAGAGATTGGGTTCTGGATTTATTTTCTGGCTCATGTAAGTTTTATTATATAGAATTGAATTTCAATATCTTCTTTCTTAAGTTATATGTCATTATGTTAATTTACTTCATTATTTCTTTTGTGCTTGATAATTAGGTACAACACTAGCATGTTGCCTACAAAAAGGAAGAAATTGCATTGCCATTGAAAAAGATCCACTGCAGTACAAATTTATTCAACAAAGAATTAATGCTCTTCAATTTCTTCCAAATGCAATGCAAGAAATTGGGTTGAATAAAGAAGATTTTAGTGAATCACATGTGGAAAAAAAGGCAAATGAACCTCAACCACCATTACATGGAATGATTGGAAAGGGGTACATTGGGAGATTCACACACATCAAAGATCTATTAGAAGAGGAAAATGAGCAAAATGAAGCAGAAAATATTGTGGAAGAAGAAAATGATGAAACTCTAGAGGATGAAGAGTTTGGATTACGTGATATTGTTGATTAAATTTAAGTTATGCCTGGAAATCAAGTTCATTTTTTGTAACTATTAATTAGTTATACTTGTAATGTTTTGACTTTGACATTTTGTGAGAAGAATAAGCATTCAATTAATGTTGTTATGTGTTCAATATTTCTATTATGTGATTTTCGCTTTAATTTTTATGTGAATCATTATTTTTTGAGAAAAGCGGTGATTATTTTTATTTTTTGACATGAAATTCATATAAAAAAAAAAAAAAAAACTATTATTTAACTATTTTTTGTTAATTTTTTCCTATAAAAATTGTGATTTTGACATGTCATTTCTAGCAAAAAAATGATCAAAATGTGTAATTTTTTAGTTATATTTATGTTCAAAATGGTTATTTTTATGTCAATTGTTAAAAATTATTGTTTTTTAGAGACAATTATTTGATGTGAATTGAAAAATTAATTAACGATATATAAATATGTAGAATATTGAAACTTTAAAATATCGACATTCTTCTTTAACTATGCAAAATAATAAAAACTTCACTACAAAAAAAATAAAAATAAAAGAAAAACAAGAAAATATGAAGAAGAAGACCACTTCAAAAATTGTTAAATTTAGAAAATAATTATTCACATTTAATACATTATAAAATTTAAAGTAAAAAAGTAGGTCTTTTAAAAAAAGGGCCTGATGCAGAATCAACACTTTTTAAAATCAGCATGCAAATCACTAACATTCTAAAAACTAATGTACATAAAAAAAAAAAAATTAAAGTGTCAAAAACTATGCTAAAAAAAAAAGACTATTCTACATCACCACTTTTCAAAATCGGTTGACTTTTTTGATACCTCAACGAATCGGGTAATCGTATTAGTTCCGATTTCAAAGTTTACACTATTTGGAATGGCTAATGGTTGTAAAATACTTGGGTTCTTAATTGTCTCAACTTTTCTTTGTTGGCAAACCAAACATTCAATCACAAACTTCTGACTATCAGATTTAAGGCCATCCTAAAAAAAATCCTTCTTGAATCTATGGTAAGTTTTTAAAAATCATAAGCCTCTATTGAGAAATGTAACTAGTATCAATCTTCACAATTGTATTTGAGCCATGATGTAATGTATTTTTCAAAAGAAAGAAAAGAAAAATTATTATAAAAGAAAAAATTATTTTATGAGCATGGGTTTCATGCTCTATGCATCTTGTTTCTAGTCCAAGCCTCCATTCAAGGCTTTTAGGGTTTAGTCATAAATAATTGTACTTGTCATTATGTTCTAGACCCTTGTTGGGATTTTTATATTAAAGAAACAAAACTTATTTTGATGTATTTTGGTCATCTACAACTCCACCATCAAATCGGTCTGCGCTGTTCTCATGTCGGCCTCATTAGATGAGCTACAACCACTATATATAACCATGCATTCAACCTATCGAAGGAAATCAATGAATATGATTCAATCTAAAATTCCAAGTGCAAAGAGGATGTGCGAAGAATCCTTGAAAAGGAGGAAGAACCAGAGCAAAGGAAGGAGTAAAACTTGTCAAGAAAAGAAGCCAAAATTCTAAGCTTTTCTGTCACATGTGCAAGCTAGGGTTACTGCAGGTTCGATCTGTTGCAGGTTGAAGTTCAAGAATTCCAAAGAGGGACAGGAACCTATTTGACTCAGATTTTGGAAGGATGACCTATGTTGACTTTTGAAGTTTAACTTGTTTACATGGGAGGGTGACTTGGTGGATTGGAGGATGTCTATGTCTCAGTCAAAGGGTCTACGTTGTCTCATTTGATTTGATTCTAAAGAAGAGAAGAATAACTTTTGGGTTTTACCATAGGAAAAGGGTTTTGCTTTGGCTGAGTGCCTACACCTTGTGTCCATTTATCTTTGATGATCTTCATGTTTTGGTAGTTGTTTGATGATAAAGAACATAATAATAACAAGAAGGAGAATCTGATCAATCAAGTAAAAGAATTTCACAAGAAATTATCAATTTAAGAGACACCCTAATAAGTTGCCCAAAGGATTTCTCAACATGGTATCAGAACTAAGGTCAGTGGCATAACAGACAGCTAGAAGATCATTGTTGGTTGGAAAACAAAAGTTTCATATCTAACCCTCATGACCGAGCTACGTAGAAGGAGGACCGAATTAAAATAGCTCATTTATGGACTTGTTTATAAGATAAAACCTCATTGGTTAGGTTGTAGGCCCAAGCTAGAAGATCAAAGGAATAAAGGGAGCCATGATGCATTAGTTGGGGATCTGAGAAGCCTAAACTATGAGCACCAGGTCAATATCTCTGAATGGAAAAGAGAAAGTTCTGTGCATGAAGTATAAGGCCTGAATTAACCTCATAAATCAAAAATCAAAGTCACCTAAAAAACCTGAATATACTAGGACCAATCTGATTAGAAGTTATCTAAACCTATTTAAAGAACCTACTTTGGAGATACAATCACCATAATATTTGAAAGGAACCAAAATCGTTGTAGAAAAGGATGAATATTTGTGCATATATAAGGGAAGGTCGAGTCTTCATAGTATCATAATAACCGACCCAAAGGATAAAAAATTACAGACCTATAATAATCATTTTCCAAAAGCTAGCAGCAGAATTGTGACATTTTGAAAAAGGAATCATAAACGCATTCTTTGGAGAAGTAATAGAGCCATTTTGTGAACAAATTTACAATAAAAGGGCCAAAGATATCTCAATAGAATAGACCTATTACCAAAGGTATCAAGAGAAGAATTTTGTGGAAGCCTATTATCCGAAATCAAGAAGAGTAGTCTATCATCTTGAAATGAGTTGACTTAACACCTTGGAAGCTTATATTACAGTAAAGAAAAAGCATCTAGAATTTTGGGCAAGCTTTAAGTCCTCATCCAACTCAAGTAAGTATTGATATTACCCTTTATGTTTTAGTCATCTAACAATATGTCTTTATTTTGCAAGCAAGAGCAACAAGCTCAATGGAACATCAATATTTCAATCATGAAAGACAAAAGTATATAATCTATAGGTATGTATAGCATGTTCAGTTGTTAAGAGTCTAGCATGAAATTTTTAGTTGCTTAGGTTGGCAATTTCTCATTATGTTGAAGATTGTCAATATCTAAGGATTGTAAACCCTAAATAGTACATATGAAAATATCACCCTTATTCACTTGTTCGCTCGTAATAACCCTATCTCATAATGTCTAGGGTTTTTAAGGAGTCCAAGCTATATGGAAATCCTTTACAAGATGGAATTGAATAATTTCTAAGTTTTGTAATAAAAAAACCCTAGGAATTTATATAGATACCCTAGATTGTACTCTTATACTTGTATATTTTTTATGGTACTTGTTAAGTAAATGTTGCAAGTACATAAAATAAATGTTGATCTTATGCAAAAGGAATCCATTCAAGAATAAGTTTTCACCTTCTCACAAAAGGAGAAGTATTTGTTATATCCTTCATTATTTTGATTATTGTTGCTCAAATATTATCCTTTCTCTTGTATTTTCCTTCGTGTTGGGTTGTGTTATATTCTTTCCACGACTAACCCATGTAGAGAACCGGGGGGTTAGAGGGGGGGCGAAGCCCCCCCTTCGTTGCGCCGATTGCGCAGTGGGGGGTCACAGGGGGGGTGGCAGCCCCCCCTGTTCGGGGGGTTTGAGGGGGGCGGGTAGTCCCCCTCTACGGGTCCGAGGCAGCGCCCCAGGAAAATTTTTTTTGGACCCTATATGTGGTTGGGCGAACCTACCTATGGTTTTCGGTCCATGGTTTTGGACGCAATGGTTTTCGGTCCATGGTATTGGATGCTTCGGCATGTATAAATATGTATTGTAACATTGAAAGGAATATAATGAAAAATCAAGCTGGTAGTCCCAGTTTTGGGATCCAAGGGAAAATCTCTGTGTATATGTGTTTTATGTGTTATGCTCTCGCATTGTTATTTTTCTGTGATTTAGAATTCGTATGCAGGTAATTTCTGTACGGGGTTAAAACCTACATTTGGTATCATAGTTGTTTTGGCTTCAAGGGGACGCCTTTGTTGCTGAGGGGTTTCGCTCGGGCTTGTGGTAGACCCTGTTAGTGGGAGATCTGTGAGATCGATTCTGGTGGTGAAAGAAGATGGCGAGCAGCGGAAAGATAGAGATCGAGAAGTTCAATGGTCAGAGTTTTGAGTTGTGGAAACTCAAGATGGAGGATCTGTTGGTGGATAAAGATCAGTGGATCACGGTAGATCCAGGTACTAAACCAACGGGAGTGACCGATGAAGAATGGAAGAAGTTGGATTGGAAGGAAAAGAGCACAATACGATTGTGTGTCTCAGATTCAGTATTGTTGAATGTATCAGGGGAAGCTACGGCGAAGGCTTTGTGGGACAAGTTAGGGAATTTGTACCAATCTAAGTCTCTGGTGAATAAATTGTTCCTACGGAAAAAGTGTATAACATGAGGATGAAAGATGGAGACTCGGTGATAGAGCATCTGAACGCATTTAATACTGTGGTAAGTCAGTTAGTGTCTGTTGATATTAAAATTTCAGATGAAGATAAGTGCATCAGTTTGTTGTGTTCTCTACCAGATTCGTGGGATAGTCTGGTTATTGCAATAGGTAGCAATGCAACTGCTTTGTAGTTTGATGAAATAGTCTCAGCCTTGCTGACAGAGGAGATGAGACGGAAAAATATGGAGAGCCAGAATGGTGATGCCTTGTCTGTACGAGGACGGTCCCAGAATAGAAACAAAAATAAGTCATCGAGTGGGAGATCTAAATCTAGAGGGAGATATAAATCTCCAGGAAAACCTGTAAAGGTGGTGTGCTGGAAATGTGGAAAGGAAGGGCACTTCAAAAGGGACTGTAAATCTAAAGCTCCTGATAAAGGAAAGGGATCTGATGATGCTCCTTCTGCAGAGGCGAAAAGCACCTCAGATGAAGGTGGGGATGTGTACTTGGCTTCTTCAAGTACACATGTAGATCATGAGGCATGGTTGATTGACTTAGGCGCATCCTTTCACTTCACTCCCCATAAAGAGTGGTTCTACAAGTATGAGAAATACGATGGTGGTGATGTCTTCTTAGGAGATGATAGGAAGGCTAGAATCATTGGTCGCGGAAAAGTAAAGTTGAAGTTGCAAGGTGGAAGGGTTAGAACACTTCCGGGTGTTCTGCATATTCTTGCATTGGCCAGAAATCTGATTTCTGTAAGCAAGTTGGACGATGCAGGTGTAAAAACAGTGTTCGAGAAGGATACCTGCAAGATGGTTCGGGGAGCACTGGTATTGATGCGGGGAGTTCGGACTGGAACTCTGTACAAGCTACAAGGTAGCACTATTGTTGATGGGTGCAATAGTTCTGTGGTTCCTGAAAGTGGAGCTGAAAATCTAGTGGTCTCTAGAGAGAAGACCATGCTGTGGCATCAAAGGCTTGGACATATTGGAGAGAAGGGCCTTCGAATACTTCATGGTAAAGGTATGGTAGAAGGTATGAGTAATAGATCTCTGGATTTTGATTTCTGTGAAAATTGTGTATATGGGAAGCAGAATCGAGTGAGTTTCCCCTCTGGTGCTAAGAGGGCGAAACAATATTAGAGCTTGTGCACAGTGATGTGTTTGGACCTGTGAAAGTTCCATCACTGGGTAAGTCTGTGTACTATGTATCATTTATAGATGACTTCTCAAGGAATACATGGATATATTTCCTTAAGAAGAAATCTGAAGTCTTTGATAGGTTTAAATAATTTAAGGCTCTGGTGGAAAATCAGACAGAGAAGAAGATAAAGGTTCTGAGGACAGATAATGGTGGAGAGTTTTGCAGCGAGGAATTTGAAGAATTCTGTAAGAAGTGTGGTATAGCATGACAGAAGACTACTCCATATACACCTCAGCAAAATGGAGTCGCAGAAAGAATGAACAAGACATTGATGGAAAGGGCAAGAAGCATGCTCAGTGGTGTCGGGTTAGGACAGGAATTCTGGGCAGAGGCGGTGGATACTGCATGTTACTTGGTCAACAGGTCACCTTCACCAGCGTTGGAGGATAAGACTCCATAAGAAGTATGGACTGGTAAGAAACCCTCTCTTTCACATCTAAGGGTATTTGGATGTGATGCATATGTACATGTTCCAAAGGAGAAACGAACCAAGTTGGATAGTAAATCTGAAAAGTGCATCTTTGTTGGGTATAAGGATGGTTTAAAAGGTTATAAGCTTTGGAACCCAGTCACACGGAAGGTTGTGTATAGCCGAGATGTGGTGTTCAGAGAGGTAAAAGATGTTATTAAACATGAAGTCCAACCAAAGGAACCTGAGAAGATAGAGTTTGAGCTAAAGGAGGAAGAATCAGACTCTGCAGCAGAGGAGGAATCAGAAGATGAAGAGCCACAAACTCCGGCTGTGAGAAGATCAGTTCGAGAAAGAAGGCAGCCAGAAAGGTATAGTCCTTCTGCTTTCTGTTCAAATTTTTCTTTGTCTATTACTGATGATGATCCCAGAACTGTGAAGGAAGCAGTAGATTTAGAGGATGGAAAACTCTGGAAAGAGGCCATGGTTGATGAAATGGCATCTTTGCACAAAAATGAGGCTTGGGATTTGGTGGAGTTTCTGACTGGAAGGAAACCCATTGGCAGCAAATGGGTGTTCAAAAAGAAGACAAATGCAGAAGGGAAGGTGGAGAAATACAAAGCTCGGTTGGTAGCAAAAGGATATTCCAAAGTGCCGGGAATTGATTTTGGTGATATTTTTTCTCCTGTTGCCAAGATAACTTCTATTAGATTACTTTTATCTGTTACTACTGCTTTTGATTTTGAGGTAGAACAGATGGATGTGAAGAAAAAATTTCTTCACGGGGATTTGGAAGAGGAAATCTACATGAAGCAACCTGAAGGCTTTGCGGTGAAGGGTAAGAAAGAACTGGTATGAAAGTTAAAGAAGCCTCTGTATGGGTTAAAACAGTCACCAAGGATGTGGTATCAAAAATTTGATACATTTATACGGGGACTTGGCTTCACCAGAAGCAAAGCAGATCACTGTCTGTATTTTAAATTGATTGGTGACTGTGTTATTTATCTGGTCTTGTATGTGGATGATATGTTGCTGGTTGGAAATGACAAAGAAATTATCTAGGATTTGAAGACCCAATTGTCCTCCAAATTCGACGTGAAATATCTTGGTGCTGCAAACTATATTTTGGGCATGGAAATTAAAAGAGATCAGGCAAAGAGGAAGCTCTAGTTAAACCAGAGGAAGTATGTCGAGACAATACTGCAGAGGTTTAATATGCAGGATAGTAAACCGGTGAAGGTTCCTATTCCTGTAGGTGTGAGGTTATCTGCTGAACAGTGTCCCAAGACACAAGAAGAGGAAGAGGACATGTCCCATGTTCCATATGCGAGTGCAGTCGGTAGCCTGATGTATGCAATGGTCTGTACTAGACCAGACATTGCACATGCAGTGGGAGTATTGAGCAGGTTTATGTCAAAACCAGGGAAAGAGCACTGGACAGAAGTGAAGCGGGTTTTCAGGTATTTGCGTGGCACTAGTAATTATGGTTTGTGCTACCAAGGAAGACCAGGATTGGACAGAGTGTTGGATATTCGTGGCTTTTTTGATGCAGACTGGGCTGGAGATCTGGATCAGAGAAGATCTACAAGTGGGTATGTGTTTAACCTATTTGTAGGTGCAGTCAGTTGGATGAGTAAGAAACAATCTGTAGTGGCACTATCAACTACAGAGGCAGAATACATGGCAGCCACTCATGCAAGCAAGGAAGCAGTTTTGGTTGCAGAGATTGTGTTCAAGTATGGGGTTAATACAGGGAGCTATAAAATAGACTGTGATAGCCAAAGTGCAATTTTCTTGGCAAAGAACCCTGCTTATCATTCAAAGACAAAGCACATTGATGTTCAATATCACTTTGTGAGGGATATGATAGAAGACAAAAAGGTGTTGCTGGTAAAGGTGGACACTTTGAAGAATACTGCAGATGCATTGGCAAAATCTGTGAGCTCTGAGAAGTTCTCTTGGTGTAGAGAAACAATGGGCATTTCAGGGCTGGAAAAATGACTAAGCTCTCCTGTGGCCCCATGTGGAAAGAAAACAACAAGTGGGAGATTGTTGGGTTATGTTATATTCTTTCCACGACTAACCCACGTAGTGAACCGGGGGGTTAGAGGGGGGGCGGAGCCCCCCCTCGTTGCACCGATTGCGCAGCGGGGGGGTCACAGGGGGGCGGCAGCCCCCCTTGTTCGGGGGGTTTGAGGGGGGTGGGTAGCCCCCCTCTACGGGGTCTGTGGCAGCGCCCTGGGAAACAAATTTTTGGACCCTATATTAGGTTGGTCGAAACTACCTATGGTTTTCGGTCCATGGTTTTGGACGCAATGGTTTTCGGTCCATGGTATTGGATGCTTCGGCATGTATAAATATGTATTGTAACATTGAAAGGAATATAATGAAAAATCAAGCTGGTAGTCCCGGTTTTGGGATCTAGGGGAAAATCTCTGTGTATATGTGTTTTATGTGTTATGCTCTCGCATTGTTTATTTTTCTATGATTTAGAATTCGTATGTAGGTAATTTCTGTACGAGGTTAAAACCTACACTTTGAAGGAAAGCTTGCAGGTATACTCTAAAGAATAAGGATCTTGACTAAATTCAAAGCGAATCCTTCAATAGGAAACCCTACAAGGTTTGTAATAAGAGAAACTCAATGAATGTATAAATATTTGTAGAAGGTCTTCTTCATATAAGAAGGTATGATCATTTTGCCTTTAAATGTCTGGAGTTTCGCTATAAACTCATGAAATATTCTCATAATGTTAGAGTGATTGATCTCTTGATTAAATCAACCCTCATTTTACTCTCTTTTGTTATCTTCGTAAAATACTAACCCTTAGGTTTCACTATAAAACCCTAGCCTTTTGATTTTTAGGGTTTGTTGATGTTATAACCCTAGCCTTTTTATGGTTTGATGAATTAGGGTTTATGACAAAACCCTTGCAAAAGTTAATATCCTAGGAATGAAACCATAGGTGTATATATCTTTGTATGATTGAATCCCTAACTTGGTTGTTGTATATCTAATATTAAATTTTTGATGATTATATCTATGGTTTACTACAAAACCTAGTAGAGATTGATATAAGATTCTAGAAACCCTACATGTAAAATGATTTTGCTATGATTGAAATCATAACTTTATTTAGTTGTTGATATATAAGGTTTAGTTTTGATGATGATATCTAAGGTTTATGACAAAAACCCTAGCAAAGATTGTTTTGTAAGTCTAGGGCATGAAAAGTGTAACCCTTTTTTATTGTAAACCTAACTAGGTTTAGGATTTGGATATCTAAATATTGATAACCCAAATGCTCCCATTGTGTTGATAAAGTTAACTTCATATATATTTGTGCTTGGTTTTATTTAAAGATTTAAAGGTACACAATCTTCAAGATGTTGAAGATGCTTGCTTACCTCATACTTGATGATAACTTTATGATGATGTTGAGCATGATGGAAAGAGGGAGCTATAAGAATCTTGATGACATTGAATTTTACATTGTTAATTAATAGATGACCTTTTTGTCGTGTGAAGATAGAAGGAATGATGTTCTGGAAGGTTGAATTTCTCTGATGATATGATAATGCAAAACAAATAGCCTATGTGGCTGAGTTGTTGATGGATTTCCTTAGTAGAGAATACGCTTAGATAAATAAAGTGTATATATCCCCAATTAAGAGATAGGGAATATTGTGACAACTATAGCAAAGACCTTGAAGAAAGAATAAGACCAGAGAAAGACTAAAGCACTACAAATGGTTATTTGTTATTGATGAAGTTGTGAAAAAGAATTAGACGTTTTAAAAAGTGTTGAGGCTGAGTTTGGTGTTGTTGGAGAAGTTGAAGAAGGAAGCTTATGCCAAGATTGTGAAAACCTAAGCAGCATCAAAATGTTTGAGGACCCCATATTTTATATTGATGAAAAGTACTAGTACTATTTGAGGTCATAAAGTTACTAGATGTTCTAATGATTGAACGTGTACTTGATGTGTTGATCCCTTTTTGAGAAGTTTTCATGCTTGGATTAGTGGATATCCGTGGTTTGGTTGAGAGGGAGAGATGAGCACTATAAAACTGCCCTTATGATGTGTACTTTTGAGGAAATCTTGGCCTATTTAGTATTAATATCTCAGTTGTTTGATGTCTAGATCTCGGTGAGGAAGGGTATATGTTATGAAACCAAATCACAAAACAGAAGAAAAAATAGATCAACGACTTGAAAATTAGCCTCTTCGAGGGGGAAACTTCATTTACAACACATAAATGAACAACTATTGGATGATACAAATGACAAAACCTCCTTGGTATATATAGGAGTGTAAGGGGTCACAATATAATCAGTGCTTACATAACAATAATAATTTAAGGGCACAACAATAACAATAATGAGCTTCTATGGGGCACAACAACAACAATATGGGGGGTTACATGGGCATAACAATAACAATAAGGGGGATACACTAACAATAACAATAAGGAGGCTACACTAGTATTATAGGGGCCTAACATTCCCCTCTCCTCCAAAAAAAGTGTTGTCCTCAATGCTTGAGTATTTTTTAATGTTGTTTTCAGAATGTCTTCGGTCTTCATTCTAATTTGATGATATCCTGAAAGATCCAACTTGGTGAAGTAAATTGATCCATTTGATTCATCCAAAAATTCATCAATGACAAGAATGAGAAATTTATCTTTAATAGTGAGCTTGATGAGCTCCCTATAATCTGGACGCATAAGCCATGATCCATCCTTCTTGTGCACCAATGCTATTGTAGCAGAGAAATAACTTTGGCTAGGTTGAATTATACCAACCTCTAGCATTTATGCAACCATACGTTCAATTTAAATCTTTTGGGCATAGGGATATCTATAAGGCTCTAATACCAAATTTTATGCAACCAAATCACAAAATAAAAGAAAAAATAGATCAACGACTTTAAAATTAGCCTTTTCAAGGGGTCAACCTCCTTTATGTCACATAAATGAATAATTCATGGATGATACAAATTACATGACCTCCTTGGTATATATAGGAGTCTAAGGGGTCACAATATAATCAGAGTCTACATAACAATAATAATGTAAAGGCACAAAAATAACAATAGTGGAATTCTATGGGGCACAACAATAACAATATGGGGGATACATGGGCACAATAATAACAATAAGGGGGCTACACTAACAATAAAAATAAGGTGGCTACACTAGTATTATAGGGACCTAACCGTATCTTGGTCTTGTGGAGCTCCGTTTAGTGTTGATGATACCTGGATCCCTGTAAGGTTTGGTGTAATGGCATGGAGGCCTAAGGTTGTAGCCTGATGATACCTATAGTTGCAATTGCCTTAATGACACCTTAGTCCCTGATGGGATGATACCTTGGTAGTTAGGGTATCCCTAACATTGTGTATGATGTTGTACTCTTCTTGGAACATTTCAAATTGAGGTCAAACTTGTACCAATTGAACAATTATGAATGCCTCCCTAGTTAAGAGGGATTGTTGAGAAATGCGACTAGTATCAGTCTTCATAATTGTATTTGAGTCATGATGTAATGTGTTTCTCAAAAGAAAGAAAATAAAAAATATTATAAAAGAAAAAATCATTTTATGAGCATGGGTTTCACGTTCTATGCATCTTGTTTCTAGGTCAAGCCTCCATTAAACAATTCTAGGGTTGAGTCATAAGTCATTGTACTTGTCATTATGTTCTAGACCCTTATTGGGATTTTTGTATTAAAGAAACAAAAATTATTTTGATGTATTTTGGTCATCTACACCTCCACCATCAAGTCGGTCTTCCCTCTGCTCATGTCAGTCTCATTAAACAAGCTAAAACCTCTATATATAGCCATGCATTCGACCTATTGAAGACAATAAATGAATATGATTAAATCTGAAATTCCAAGTGTAGAAAAGATGTGCTAAGAAGCCTTGAAAAGGAGGAAGAGCCAAAGCGAAGGAAGGAGTATGTTGGGTAACGGAAGCCCCACGCAACGGTCATGGGGTATGAAGCCCACATTTTTGGGAAAAGACAGGGTAAAGACTCCACGGGATGCGTGGAGCGCGATTAGTAATGAGTCAAAGTAAAAGGGGTAGTCCGCCCAAAAATAATGTAAAGAAATGTAAGTTGAGTCGGCCCGCCCATGGATTGCGGTCCATGGAAAGGTATAAATAGAGCGAGGCTCTATGGGTAGAGGAGAAAAAGTTTTGGTATGATTTTAGAGATCTGATATGTAATGGGTGTCTGAGAAGAGCATTCTATAAGCATCTGTAAGTCTGAGTCGGGGGTTTGGGTAGAGGATAGAGGCTCTGCAGTTGTGTGCGCAGAGGCCTGGAAGAGTCCGCAGTTGTGTGCGCGGACCCCTGTAGTTGAGTGCGCAGGGCGGATCTGGATGTACTGGTGTGAAGTGGAAATAAAGATAAGTTCATTCTGAAAATTATTTGTAATCTCTAACTTATCGCGAATCTGGCATTTTGTATGGTTAATAAGGTTGTTTTTGTCTATGCGCATTGATTATTGAATACTTGTGAATCGGGTTTTAATCTTAATATGCAACTGAATGAAAGTGATAAATGTTTGCTTAAAGACCACCTTAAAGTAGATCTGAGTTGCAATACTTCATCCACTAGATTAGATCTGTAGACTGTGCAGGGTATTCAGGGTCCGCGCGAATACAGCGCAGCGCGAAGCTGCAGAACGGAGCGCGAAACCTCCAAACCACATCCAGACATCCCAAGGGTGTGGAAACCTGGTTCCAGCACCCTCCCCTGCTACCTCGGGTGAGACCTCAGTTCGCGCTTCACGGGCTGTTGCCGAAAGGGCCGGTAGCTGCGGGATTTGCTTGGCTAAATAATTCTTCCGAACCTAGGTCAGGCCCATATAAGCCAACAAATGGTTCCGTTGTCGGGACCGAGATCTACCTAAGGGGTGTCTGATGTGGGAACACTGGAACCCTACAAAGAAAGAGATTGAAGAGTGGTGGGATTTGAAACTCCACGAGTTTGCAGTTCAGGAAAATAAAAACCCGCGAGTATCAGAGGAAGATTGGCTGGACAGGTATATATTCACAGATATTCACGAGATCTTCTTTGCGTCATTCCCGGTAGAGTTGTATGAGTGGATCGCAAGGCTAGCTGACAGCGTGGGAAGGTGCAGATTGGACTAACCTATTGTGTGGACCCCGGAACTGGTGCGCAGGCTAGAAGCCACCGAGGATAAAATCGCGTGCGCAGTAGATCATTGGCTGGATCGGGTAATAGGAGGATTTATCACTGAGTTCGCGATAGATACTACTGTGAGCTATAGCGAAGTGGAAAGGCGGTTTCTTCAAGGACCTCAGGGTAGGTATATCAAATCATTGAATACGTGGATTAAGATGTTGTTCTGTGAAAAATAGATTATGCGCGTTTATTGATGTCTAGAGTAATGCGGAGTGGAAGAGGTTACTGTGGAACGAGAGGAGTAGAGAACAGTCCTTTAGCTTCCATTTCCTGGGAAAGTGAGGAGGAGCTCGCGAGGTTCTCACTAGGAAGTGCGGTCCGGTTGATCAGGGAGCGCTTCCCATTGATACCACCCCCATCTACACCACCACCTGCATCACCGACATCAAAACCATCCACCCCACCTTCAACCCCGCCACCACCGAAAGTCAGGATGACGAGCGCAGTCCAGCTACCAACATTTAAGGGGATGGGAAATGAGGAACCGGGTAGGTTCTGGTTTGTGATAAAATCGGTATGGGATGCTCAGGGCATCACAGACGATAACATCAAGAAGGCTACCCTGGTTAGTGCACTGCAGGACCGCGCATTGACCTGGTACATGAAATATTCAAGTGATCACCCCAATGAAGGATTGGTAGCAATCCAAGAGGCACTAAATAAGGAATTTGGGTGACCCAAGTCGGAAGCACAGTCAGTTATTGGATTCAAGGAAATTGTAATGATGCCTGGTGAAACCCCGTGGGATTTAGATCAGAGGTTGAAAGGTACCATCCGCGAGGCCAACATGACCCTGACAGATGAGAAACACCGCGCTTGGTTTATCGCATCATTAACGCCATATCTGAGATCGGCTCTGTCATAGCAAAATATCTCAACCCAAGCCGAAGCACTAGAGGCAGCGATGCGACTGCACGAAACCCCAATACAGGACCCAGGGTTGGGAGTACAGCAAATCCAAGCGCAAATACAAAACTTATGTCTGGAGATGCGAAGCTTAAAACAAGGACAAGTGCCTAGGACCGAGATACGGGAAGAAGTATGGTGTATCAAATGCAAGGGACCAGGCCACGACAAAGACCACTGTCCAATCTTTGCGAACCCTGTGATAGGAGGGGGGCCCATAACATTGCAACCAGAGGTATAGATTGGGCCAAGCATAGCACCCGCACTCTGGTGCACAATCTATGAAGTAGGAGGAAAGCATGCCATGGAAAATTGTCACCTATTGCCAAGCTTACGACAACCCCCTCCTCAACACTTATTTTGTAACTTCTGCAGAACGGTGGGCCACGAGGAAAGAAATTGCCACAGTTACCAAATGTTGATGGATTGAACACCTGCGTATAGAATGCAAACAGAGGCGCATGCGTAGGATTCCACCACACCATTCGTACGGGGAGGGTACCAAGGGCGCGGACGAGGCCGCAGAGGCATGGGACCTGGACGGGGACGAGTGCAATTAATTTTCTACAATTGTGGAGGGTCGGGGTATTACGCGCGGGAGTGCACAAACCCGACCAAAGCCTGTTGTCCTTACTGCTACCAATTTGACCACGAAGCAGTTGATTGCCCCACGCTGATCACTCAGATGCACGAAAAGGGGGTGCTCCCGACCAACCCCACTCAAAACGTCCAGATGATGAAGGCTGAACCCCATGCAGAGGAACCGAACGTAAATATGATGCTCCAGAGTGGCGCGACCATTGGAGAAGATAAGGGGAACCAGCTAGAGACAGATGCATGGGTCCGTAAGGTCCCCCCAAAACAACCAGACTTTGATTTAGAGCGTGCGAAGGAAACCTTTATGGAAGCCAAGAAGAGCTTAGTGGAAGCTTCTACGTCGGGGAGTAAGGATCAATTCGGATCAGAGAAGGATACATCTGTGCTAACTACCTTCTTGGAAACATGCATGAACTTACTAAGGGATGCCAAAGTGGTAAGGGGGCTGCAGGAATTGATAACTCAGTGTGTGGGAGCGGATGAACCGCGAATGATCTGAAAATTAGGAAAACATGCTTTGCGCACTGGGCGGGAAATGCGACTAACAGTCTAGATCGGGGACTATGAGATGGATCAGGTCGTTTTAGATTTGGGGTCCGATGCAAATGTCTTACCAAAGCAGACTTGGGAACGCATGGGCAGGCCTCCACTGCAATGGTCGTCGATTCAACTAAGGATGGCTAACCAGAAAAAGATTTTGCCTATGGGATGCCTGCACGGAGTTACAATAGACATTGATGGAGCCAGCACCCAAACCGATTTTGAGGTTATCAAAATTGTGGATGATAGTAACCCATATCCTGCACTGTTAGGGATAGATTGGGTGACAGATATGAATGGAGTCATCAATCTCAAAAAACGCAAAATGATCTTCGAAAAGAAATCTCTCCGCATGGTGGTCCCGTTGGACCCAGTAGAAGGGGCGCGATATACCGAGCCCATGCGCGACGCAGACAGTGACGGCGAGCTGGACTGTATCTACCAAATTACTGTGCAGGATCAGGACAGGGTCAATCCGACAGCGGATGGTCAACTCTCATGGGATCGCGATAGTTCTTGCACATCAGACTCAGATGAAGAGGTTGAACGATGGCAGAACTAACTACATGAAGTAACCATGCTCAATTGTAATCGGATGGTGACAGTGGGGGTAGAGGAACCACCGAAGAGATTCGCGAAAATACTCTGCACAGCTGCTGCTCCTGGACAGAGGGTCACTCCGAAGATGTGAATGACAGGGCGCAGATGTCGAAGGAAGGCGTGCACACACAGTCGGAATCATGAAACAAAGTACGAATTCCTCACCAGGCGAGGCTACCAGTGTCTGAGGTGCGAACATCTACCCAGCTTGAAAGTAGTAGCCTGAAGCCCCCTCAACAGACCAGCGCCAAGGTTAGCAGAGGCTCAAGGAAGTTGTGGATACCATGGGTACACTGGGCCTGCAATAGATGATAGAAGGAAGCTCAGAAAAGACTGAGTGGCCGTGGATCCTCCAACACCGATAAACAGGGGTTATGACCAAAGAAGCAAAGTGCACTATGAAGTAGAGGGGCCCCGGAACGCATTGCGACATTGCTACCGTGGTTGTGCCCGCACTCACGAAAGAGCATAAACCCCAGACCGATTACCTAGATGCTTCAGAAGTGCTCACAGCCCGGGCTAGCAGGGATGAGCCGAACTCGCACCAAAGGTGCGAACACCTGACTAGCAGTAGAAACTACAGTCTCAGCACCTCGAGCAGTTGAAAGAAGGTGCGGGACTATAAACCAGCCTGTGGAAAACCCGCGCGGAAAAAGGAATCGTCACCAAGCTAAGCAGTTCCCAAGTCCGCAGCTGCGCCTCAAGGATAGTGCTACCACGGGGAAAAGTCAAAAGATAACCGTTAGCCACATGGGCCTTGACGAGCTAGTCAAATCACATCAGACAAGAGCGGGCAGCAAGACATTAAGGCGAAATTTTTGGATGAGATACGCAGAGATTTTCCAACTTGAATTGCAAACGGGTGGAAGAGATTTTGTCAAATCTCATAGCGTGTGGCTGGTACTAGATTTTTGGCGCTTTGAACTAACAAAAAATAGCAAGTACGCGGCTACCAGGCACTCCATGAGCACTATGGCAAGAACCCGAGCACGAGTCGCCGAAGAAATGCAGTTGAATCAGGAAGAGCCCTCTCAAGTTCCTGAAGTTCCTAAATCCCCACGCACCCTGCGGCCCAGGAAGAATAAGCAGAAGATGGGTCCAGTCCGGGCCTCCCCAAGATTCAACAAACACTCAGCAGTTGACAAAGGCAAAATAGTGATCGACGAACCCGCTGAGGAGGAGGATGACCTGCAAGACCTGATCGATCAAATTGACGCACAGGCAGAGGAAGAAGAACTTGCGTTCCAGTTCCCGTCGTTACCCCCATATCTTTCTCCATGGACCGGGATGACCAAGCTAGCGAAAGACATAGATGCTGCAAAAACTACGCTCCAGAGCCTGCTTCTTCCAGACAATATAAGGTTTGAAGGGTCACCAATGGGGCGCGTTCCAAGCACCAAGTTCGAAGATTGGGACCTGGCAGACAGCGACAAGTTCCCCGAACTAGCCGAAGGCACACTATTTCTGCAGAAGTGGTTACTAGGCGTGGAGAGGGCCGGATTGCTGAACCTCAGGTGGATCCCTCACTATCACCGCACGACCATCACCATATTTGTGATTCGACAGCTTCTAGGTCTCATTCATGATGGATATCTCTGGTTGGAAGAACCAGTCCCGATCACAGCCAACCTAATCCATCGAATTACGCACCTGTGTTATAAAGGGAATAACCCCGCAGACATAGCTGGGACCAGTAGCAAGGGAGGCCTTGCCGAAATAGTTAAGGAAAAGTACCATCTGGAAAAAGGGAAGCAGGGGTATGTCATAGCAAGCATCAACGACTGCGTAGTACGAGTCGCCACTCAGATCCTAGCTGGTAAACTTATGAGAAAATGTCGTGCAGATGAAGTGCCCGCCACTGTCATCGCATTGGTAGGACAATGTGCCGAGGGGGTTTAGTTCAATTGGGCACAGTTCTTATGCGACGAATTTTTGACCAATTGTCAAGAAGCATAGGACAAAGGTAAGACCTTTCATTATGCATGGTTGCTCTTATCAATCCTTCTAGTTACAGGTGACTTGCTGCCGGAGAGCCAGTTTCCCAGCATTGAGGGTAGTCTACCCGAGGCAGTACGGTATATTTCACTTTGGGCTACAAAGGATGCAGCAAGGGTTTCCGCGATCCAGGCATTTTGGACCTCCATGGAAGGCAAGATACAGACATGGATTGCTCGAAGACCGCGCATGTCCCCCACAATTTACAACAATTTTCAAAGCACGACCGAGTTCAAGGCAGACATGCATCACGTGTATATCCGTGCACGGAAGGATCCAGAGCAATCTTGGGTCACACTTCCATTCCTTGCAATGGATGATGCCATTTACGCCATATTAGCAGCATGGCCCTTGGAATGGTGTGCCCCAGACAAGACCATTGTCGACCGAGTGGCCGCACAGCAGCAGAAGAAGGAACGCCAGCAGAGACTTATCCAACTGGCAGAAAAAACACGACAGGACCAGCAAGCCGCTTTGCAGCAAGAAGCTACCACGAGCCCGACAATAGAAGGGAACCAGGCAGATCAGGGAATAGACTTGGAATAGGACCCACAATAGGAATCGGAGACGCAGGACCACCTCAAGCGGTCTCACGCCAAAGAATCACCGACCGCCCGGAAAAAGTCCAAAACATGAAGGCTCTAGAAAAAGAATTCGTGGACAGTAGCCAGCTAGCAAGCAATGTTACCACCAGTACGTTGCCTGAACTAATCACCGAACAAACAACTATGTTGGGGGAGATCAGAGCACAGTTGCAGGCATTACAAGAGTGACCCCCGGGCTGGGTCACCCGACCGATAGTAGAGGATACAACCGCCGCCGAACAGATGGTTAGCACGCACACACCACACACCCTACCATTGCCAGCAGGTGTTGTCCGAGCCGCAGTCGCAAGCGAAGAATACGGTTGGGAATTAAATCTAGCTGCCCTATCTAGAGAAGTACTATACCTACTCCAAGAGGGAGTAACTCAGGAGTTTTGAGCCCAGGAAGGTCGCGCTTTCCACATATTGATAGAGCAGAAGGCAAAATTAGAACAAGTCACTCTCCAGAACGAGGACCTGGCCGCACGATACCAGGAAGTAGAACAAGCTGTGATGGAGGCGTGTAGCATGGTACTAGAGCTAGCCATCCCTGGGGACCTCCCACCAGCTACCAAGATTCAGCACATGGCAGCCGACTTTCGCACGACCCAAGCAGAGGCCGCAAGGAACCAGGAGGAACTAACGTTACAGGTTGCAGAGCTCCATCTCAGGGCCCGACCTCCCACACCTCCGGCCGAACAGGAATGCCACCGCGGTGAAGTTGTGGTTGGACTAGAAATGATGAATAGTGTTGTTCACGAATGCTCGGGACTACTCGGTTAGTCGCTTGGGATACTCACCTCCCTCCAGGAGGACTCAACCATTTAGCAAGTAGAAACCAAGGCGCGTGAGTTATAGCAGGCCTATGACATCGCCTGCGGGGCTGCACAGACGGTCACTATCACACAATGGTTGGCTAAAATGAAGGAGGCCCAGGCTCTCAAAGCCCAAGTTGACGCAGTGCGGCAACAGGAGGTAGTCTTGAAAGAATGTATCCAGCCCTGGCTCGATGAAGCGTTCGATGTATCTACAACCATTGAAGGCAAGGTGACACAGATGCAGACAGTATGTGTGACGGAGCAAGCAGCTGCAAGTGATAGGGATGCCTCAGTGGCTTACTTGGAAAAGGTACAAAGGCTCGCAGCCGAATTTGTTGCAGAGACCGGCGAGATGCAAAAGTTGCTGACCGACCTCTGTGCAAAGATCCCTGCACCAGCTGAGTGACTCGAGACGAGTCACGATGATTGTGTTGGGGGACTGTTGGGTAATAGAAGCCCCGCGCAACGGTCATGGGGTGCGAAGCCCGCATTTTTGGGAAAAGACAGGGTAAAGACTCCGTGGGATGCGCGGAGCGCAATTGGTAATGAGTCAAAGTAAAAGGGGTAGTCCACTCAAAAATAATGTAAAGAAATGTAAGTTGAGTCGGCCCGCCCATGGATTGCGGTCCATGGAAAGGTATAAATAGAGCGAGGCTCTATGGGTAGAGGAGAAAAATTTTTGGTTTGATTTTAGAGATCTGATATGTAATGGGTGTCTGAGAATAACATTCTATAAGCGTCTATAAGTCTGAGTCGAGGGTTTGGGTAGAGGATAGAGGCTGTGCAGCTGTGTGCGCAAAGGCCTGGAAGAGTCTGCAGCTGTGTGCACGGACCCCTGTAGCTGAGTGCGTAGGGCGGATTTGGATGTACTGGTGTGAAGTGGAAATAAAGATAAGTTCATTCTGAAAATTATTTGTAATCTCTAACTTATCACGAATCTGGCATTTTGTATGGTTAATAAGGCTGTTTTTGTTTATGTGCATTGATTATTGAATACTTGTGAATTGGATTTTAATATTAATACGCAACTGAATGAAAGTGATAAAAGTTTGCTTAAAGGCCACCTTAAAGTAGATCTAAATTGCAATACTTCATCCACTAGATTAGATTTGTAGACTGCATGAGGTATTCAGGGTCCGCACAAATACAGTGCAACGCGAAGCTGCAGAACGGAGCGTGAAACCTCCAAACCACATCCAGACATCCCAAGGGTGCAGAAACCTGGTTCCAGCACCCTCCCCTACTACCTCGGGTGAGACATCAGTCTGCGCTTCGCGGGCTATTGCCGAAAGGGCCGGTAGCTACGAGATTTTCTTGGCTAATAATTCTTCCGAACCTGGGTCAGGCCCATATTAGCCAACAGAGTAAGTAAAACTTGCTAAGAGAAGGAAGCTGAAATTCTAAGTTTTTCTTGTCACATGTGCAAGCTAGGGTTACTGAAAGTTCGATTTGTTGTAGGCCGAAGTTTAGGAATTGCAGAGAGGGTCAAGACCCTATTGGACTTAGATTTTGGAAGGATGACCTATGTTAACTTTTGAAGTTTGACTTGTTTACATGGGAGGTTGACTTGGTGTATTGGAGGATGTCTATGTCTTGGTAAAAGGGTCTAGATTGTCTCATTTTATTTTATTCGAAAGAAGAGAAGACAAAATTTTTGGTTTTCCTCTAGGAGAGGGGTTTTTCCCTGGTTGAGTTGTTTGATGATAAAGAACATAATAATAACAAGAAGAAGGAGAATCTAATCAGTCAAATAAAAAATGTCACAAGCAACTATCAAGTTAAGGGAAATCACCCTAATAAGTTGCCTAAGGGATTTCTCAATGCACTCCTATAGGAGAGGTGTACAATTCTAAAAGAACCTTTTCAGTTGGGAGTTCCTACATAGATATAAGTGATCTTTGTACCACGGTGAATCATTTTTCTAGATAAATGTATTAGATGCACTGGGATCTTGCTACAAATTTTGAATGAGTGTCCACACCTCTTCATCATTATTCCATTCATACCTTGCTTCAGTTATCCAATCAAGTTGGGTAATAGAAATGGCACAGAGAAATTCCTCCACATCCTCATCCTTTCTTGAGAGTGCATCTGCAACAACATTTTTCTTCCCTTTTTTGTAGATGATTTCAAAGTCATAACCCAACATATTTGTGACCCATTTTTCCTTCTCTTTTGTAGATAATTTTGTTCCAAGAAGTATTTAAGACTATCATGATCTGTTTTTACCTTGAAATGCCTTCCCATCAAGTAAGGGTGTCATTTCTTCAAGGCAGTATTATTGCAACATTTCCTTCTCATAAATAGATTTGTGTAAATTATTTCCCTTGATTAGATGACTTCTAAAATAAATGGGTCTTCATTCTTGCATTAAAACACACCAATGCCATTTCTTGAGGCATCACATTCCACAATAAATGTTTTTTGTGAATTTTAGTGTAGCTAAGACCGGAGCTCGACACATTTCCTCTTTAAGATGTTCAAAGACCTTAGTTTCTTCTGGAGTCCAGGAAAATGCATCTTTCTTCAGTAATTTTGTTAGAGGTACTGTTATTTTCCCATAATTATTAACAAACTTGTGATAATACCTTGTCAATTTGAGAAGTCCTTGAACATGCCTTAAGGTTGTGAGGATTTTCCATTATTTGATGGCTTTAATTTTGTTAGGATCTAACTTAAAACCCTCATAATATACAATATGACCCAAATATTCCACCTCTTGTACCCCAAAGAAACATTTGGAGGGTTTGCATACAATTATTTCTCCTTCAATAGTTTGAGCACCCTGTCAACATGTTGAAAATGATCTTTTCCAAGACTTGTAGATTAGTATATCAACAAAAAATACTAACAAAATTTTTCTAAGGAAGGATCTGATAGTGGAATTCATTAAATCTTGAAATATGGAAGGTGTATATGTAAGGCCAAAAGGCATGACCAAAAATTCATAACGACCTTCATGAGTTTCTAAATGTTTTTTTCATAATGTCTTGTCTCTTCATTCTCATTTGATGATATCATGAATGAAGATGTAGCTTGGTGAAGTAAATTGCTCCATGTAATTCATCCAACAACTCATCAATAAGAGGAAGGGAAATTTATCTGTAATAGTGATATTTTTGAGCTCTCTATAATCCATACATATACACCATGATCCATCCTTCTTGTACACCAATACTATTGGAGAAGAGAAAGAACTTTGGCTAGGTTGAATTATACCTGGCTTCAACATTTATGCAAGCGTACATTCAATTTCACTCTTCTGGGCATAAGGATATCTGTAAGGTTTGATGTTTGGAGGAACATTTCCTGGAGTCAAGTGAATATCATGATCATGATCATGACTAGGTGGGAGACCTTTGGCAATCTCAAATACCTTGTAATGATTATCAAGGACTCTTTGGAGATCTGGAGAAATGGATGACCTAGATTTTTGAACATCTAATAAGCATAATTGTGCAATTACCCCTTGTTGGTCCTTCTTTGAAAGATTTTTCATGTCATTAGAGTTGATTGTCTTCCCATGTTTCTCTATGATACCCCTTAATTCAATTTCCATTCCTTCCCAGAAAAATTTCAAGGAAAGTTCTTGAAAATTAAAAGTTATCGCCCCCATAAATTGTAACCATTGGACTCCTAATACAACATCAACACCACTCATTAGAATGGAGAGGATTAGACTATTGAATACATATTCCCCTGTTTTTAGATAGATATTATGGCACTTCCTTGAGTTATTTATAGTTCCTCCATCTGCAACCATCACTTGACATGTTGTTGTTGGATATATAAAGCAATTCAAATCCTTTACTATTTTACAATGAATAAAATTATGTGTACTAGCTGAATCAATCAACATTATTACCTTTTTCTTCTTGATATATCCTTCTATCTTGAGAGTTTGAGGAGTGGTAATCCCCGCCAATGCATTACAAGATATGGTCATATTTATTTCTTCTTTTTCAAACCTTGGGGTTGGTTCCTGGTGTATATCTTCTTCTTTTGATGTTTCTTGTTCCTTTTCTTCCTCCTCTTCACAATATGTAAAAAATAGTTTCTTCTTGGCACACTTATGACCTTTAGTGTATTTCCTATCACAACTGTAACAATACCCTTTTGCTCTTTTTTCCTCCTGGAGTTGTTGTGGTGTCAAATTTGCAGGTTGTGGGAGTATAGGAGCGACAACACTTCCATCTTTATAGTTGTGACTGGTAAACCTTCTTGTAGTCATAATTTTTCTTTCAACATTTCTCGCCACCCTAAACTCATTCTCCAATGAATTGGGTTCCCAAAGGATAAATTCATGTTGGATGTTATCCCTTAAAGTCCCTATGAAGACATCAATCAAATGCTCCTCTAGATTACCAGTTACCTTGATATTCAATCTTTGGAAGTTCTCAATATGCTCCGCAACTGAAACCTTTTGTTTAAGATTTATCAATTGGCTAGAGAAGGTATTGCTCTTTGTATCCTAATAATGTGTTATTAATTCCTCTATAAAAATTATCCAAGTGACAAGCGATTTACGAGAACAAAGTCATTGATACCACAAAAATTGATTGGGTTCTAAATATAAAGATGTAGTGTGTACATTTTGTGTGTGTTGCATATCGTGTAGATCAAAGAACTACCCCATTTGTAGTATCCATGTTACTATATCCTTGCCATCAAAATTCCTCATATCGATATTTGAAATACAGTTGATCTTCAACCCAAATTTGGAGTCTCTAAAATCATGATTCACATTCCTTTTGTTCTCATCATGAGCTTCATGGAATACCTTGTCACCAGTATGAAGCATTTCTAGTAGCAATTTTGTCAAACATTCCTTCAAAACTTCCACGGCCCCTTCTAAACCATTCTTCAAATCTTCCAAGTCCCCTTTTATTTCTTTTTTTAAATCATCCATCTTAACATTCATTATTGTTTCCAGTTCATTTTTTGTTGCACTTGGTCCCGTAATTTTGATATATCATGTTTCATTTATTCCTCTTCTTCATACATCATAATAGAGATTTTTGGGGGCTTAATGGTTATATCATTTTTTTGTGAGTCATTTTGGAACTAAAAAATGATATCTATGCTTCACTACACCCTTTGAATCACTTCAAACTGATTTTTCAAACAAAATTTATGCAATTTTAAAGATACACATCTTTTTTGTTTTTAAGAGCTTGATTTTGAGCTTATTGATCTGACGTACATTGAAATTGTTGTATATTTGTGATTGTTTCCTCCCAAGGTCTGAAATTTCGTTCTGAGGTAGCTCTCTGTGTCTTCTTTCCAACCCAACAAGTTAGACTGATATTGTATTCTTCAAGGTAAAGTTATGTCAAATCTCCCATGATGACCTGATTATGGACTAGTTTAGTATAACAAACTTGTATGGGATGCCATGTGTCATTGTTTTAATCTTAGGCCCTAAACTTGTACCCAAAAAAATACAGCCCATGAAATTTCAATTAATTTTTACATCATTTGAATATGATGCTTAAAGAGAAAGTTATGATGATTTTACATGGGACACATATTTGAGACATAATTTAGGAGCATTCTGAAACCCTAACTTCCTTGGACCATATCTCTGAAAATATGGAAAACCAAGATATGAGTTTTTGACACAATGTTCATCGATATTTCAAATCCATGTAGTCGAAGTTTCACCTTTTGAAGCCTTGTAGAAAAAATAGTTATAGCGAAAATTCCAAGATGACCTATTTGAAGTAGCAAAACCCTAGGATTTAGAGCTCTAATACCAAATGTTATGTACCCAAATCAAAATAACATAAAAACATAAAATGAAATATACCGCCTTGATAATAAGCCACTTAGAGGGGGCAATCTCCTTTTACATCACATAAATGAACAATTCTTGAATGATTCAACTGACAAGACCTCATTGGTATACATAGGTGTAAAAGGTCAAAATATAATTAGGGCCTACATAACAATAATAATGTAATGACATAACAATAAAAATAGCGAGCTTCTATAGGGAACAACAATAACAATATAGGGGCTACACTAGTATTATAAGGACCTAACATCAATTGTTTTTCCACATTGCTTATTTATTGAACAAATTATCCATACAACCCAACATTTGGTAACAAGGAGTTAGCAAACAACCATATCTTGTGTTCCACTTCTCTCTTAGTCATTAGCCATTGAGGCTCTTAGAATACTCCTTTGTATGCTTGTAACAACTCCTCCCACTAATGTTTATGCTCTTCAACACAAATTTCCAAGGATACCTTTACTCTTACCAATTCATCTCCCAACCAATTCTCTCTTAAGAAAATGAATACATCTTACTAAAACTGATAAACTTTTTCACTTAGTTGGAACTTACGACAAAGATCTAACATTGATGATATAAGATTTCCCATCCTTGAATATGTGGCTGGCAGGTTCTTCTTGGCATTCTTTTTGTGGTTTGATTTCAACTCTAAATGTAGCTTCCAACACTTATCTTTAATGTGAACATCGATATTACAATGGTTATAGTGGTTTTTTAGATATTCCATTGATATGTAGTAGTTGTTGTTTTCTTGTATTTTTCTTTCTACTTCTCCTTCCCCTCCTTGTAAGCATCTTGGTGGTATTTTTATTTTGAACCACTTGGTTGTCCTTTCTTATGGCCTTTATCTTCTCAACACTGTGTTTTTACACAAGCCTTATCAATGGTCCTTGGTTTGAAAAACATCAACATTCCTTTGTCTGTGTTCTTAGGGGATATACCCAACATGATTGTCATCTTCCTAAACTTGGCGGGTGTACTCTTACACACTTTGCCCTTGCCTCTAAATAAAATGATACCAATGGATCCACTAATCCTTTACATAGAAGGTAAAACTAAGACTTGATGGGAGTTTTGAGCACCTACCACTTAGTGGATCACCCTCAAACCTAAGTGTCTTTGTGGGAATTTCCCACCAAGTAGTGCATGGACCTCTAGTTTCAATCACACAAATTTCAACATCTATATTGTGGAGATTAAAGACACTTCTAATTGTTGAAACCAATTATTCAATTTAACAACATCAACCTTACCTTGAACAAGCTTGATGTCCACTTTCACTTCCATTTTGAATAGAGGTTGTCAAAAAGTGATAGCACTACAACTCAAGTTCTCATTCTTGATTTCTTTAGCAACTCCTTTTCTAGGTCTTCATTATCTCTTAATTTCTCATCTAATCCAAATTATAAGTTAGAAGCACCAACCTCCACAAAAGCTCTGAACTTTTTTGCAAGAGCCACCATGAGGAGGGCCATGTTGCGAGAGATATCAATGACTCGTCCTTCCATCCTTGAAATCTCTCTTCCACTACATCTTAAGGGTTGTTATGACTAGACTCATCTACCATGGCAAGGGTTCTATAACTTATTTCTTAAGCCAATTCCTGAAACCTATAACTTTCAACAAATACCCCAAAAAAAACTACTATGATATCAATATGATCTATAAACTACTATGGATATTCCACTAGAACAATTCATCACAAGATATTGTATTATAATTAAATCCTTAATTATGCAAGCTTATTTCCCTAGATCTTATATTTACTATAACTAACATATTTATTACCATTAGCTTATTGCTCAAATATATGAAAATCGGTGTTGCACGACTCGTACTCGTATAAGACTTGTTCGGTTATTGACTCGCCGACCTATATAAGACTAAGGAATGACCCGTATAAGACTCGCAAAAATATAGAAAAATTCAAAATAATGTAATTTTAAGCACCAAAAAGAAACTAATGACATTTCCAATCCTTACAAGTTATAAAAATGATAATATGTGCAATAATTCATAACATCATCTCATAGCTATGATAATACAACATAACATATTCAATTTTTTATAAGAAAAAAATTTAGATACTAAATAAGAAAAGGAATCAGGATTCCATAATCAAAATAAAAAATAGCAATAGATTCAAAATTCAAATACATATGTCATAAATGATAAGTCATAGTCTCATAACAATCTTGAGTCTCATCACTCATGCACGACTACACTTGGAATAAAACCTCATGGAGCTATTTCCAACATCAGAAGGTTGAAGAAACTAATAGGATTCAAGATGATGATGTCAACCATGGGGGATGATTCACCATTTTTGGAGTAAAAAAGTACAAAGATTAAAAAATAATAAAATAATAAAACTACTTTTTCAACTCATATTTTCAACTTATCTCCCTAAGTTTTTACTCAAATTTTGAGCGGGAGTACTCGTTGGATGCAAAATTTAATTCCTCATCCAAGGAGTACCCATGTTGCATACTTTTGATGGACCCTACTACATGAAAAATGATAAATACATTAAAAAAAAAAAAAAAAAAACAAAAACGTGATTACAATCACATTTTTCATGTATTTCTCATTTTTCATGTAGCAGGGTCCATCGAAAGTATGCAACATGGGTACTCCATGGATGAGGAATCAAATTTTGCATCCAATGAGTGTTTCCGCTCAAAATTTGAGTAAATCCATAGGGAGATAAGTTGAAAATACTAGTTGAAAAAATAGTTTTATTTTTTTTCCCTCTAAAATTTGATGATGTAATCTAATCTTATTTTATTAGTTCCACTATTATTTTATAATTTCCTTAGGAGGCCCATTTTAGACCTCAAAAATCCCCTAATGATTTGGAGTCTCCATTTGAGATGGAAAACTAGAGAGATCCTCAATCTCTTCATCAGTCTAGCTCAAATCAAGGGACTCCTCTTCCATAACCCAACTAGACTCTAAATCAATACTATCCAATAAAATTGGATCTAGATATTTTGATTGTGCTTGCTTTGTGAGCATTTGAAGGTTTTCTTAGATCAAAATCAACTTCTCCAACCTCTCACGCTCCAACATGTTTCTCTTTTTGTTATGAATGTGCTCAAATACCGACCAATTGTGCTCATAAGCAAAAGCACAACAGGCCTGACTCAAAAAGTTGATGGAAAATTCTTGTAATTATGGTGCCTCAAAGCCACAATCTATCCACCAATGAGCTGTAAAAAAAACAACAAATATTATCAGTTTGCAACACCAAACATATAAAAGAGAACTAGCAAAATTAAAAGCTAAGTTCTAACAATTTGCACTTACAAGGTATTTTTTGTCCTTGAGATGTTGGCTTGAGCTGAATCCAAACATGTCAGATGCTTCCTTTTACATATCTCGTTGCATGTTGATTTAATCCTAAATATTTAGATCTAGGAACATCTTCTCAATTCATATAAAGACACGTCTCATCACCTCGGGATCTTTTTGAAGGTTAGACCCCTCATTATAGAATAAGGTCGGATTGAGATACATTCTCGTTGCATGCAATGGTGAATGTAGTTTCTTGTCCCACATGGAATCAGTAATTTTTCATTAAGGGAGATATTTAGATTCATATCCCTTATATAAAGTCTTGATGACCTCTTTGGCCCTGTTTGTTATGCAACCAATTCATAGAAAAGATAGATCAACGACTTAAAAATTATCCTCTTCGATGGGGAAACCTCCTTTACATTACATAAATGAACAATTATTGGATGACACAAATGACAAGGCCTCCTTTATATATATAGGAGTCTAAGGGGTCACAATATAATCAAAGCCTACAAAACAATAATAATGTAAGGGCACAACAATAACAATATTGGGCTTCTATGGGGCACAACAATAACAATATGGGGGCTACATGGGCACAACAATAATAATAAGGGGGATACACTAGTATTATAGGGACCTAACATGTCCCTCTCCTTCAAAAAAGTGTTGTCCTCAACGCTTGAGTAGTTCTGGATGTTTCTGTATAAAATTCTCATCCTCCCATGTGGAATCTTCAACGAGTAAGTTCTTCCACTTAATGAGATACTCTGAAATTGATCGCTTCGTAGATGTTGTGTTCTTGTTTTCATGACTGCTTCATGCTCAAATATGGTTTTTCCTTCTTCGTCAAGTTCTGGAAACATTGTTTGAACTGGAAGCTTGTCACTGATAACCTTCTTTAAGCATGAAACATGGAAAACTGGTTGTACTCGGGAATATGCAGGCAACTCCAATGTGTCTGCCATAGTACCAATCTTTTGCAACACCTTGTAAGGACTGTAGTACTTGGGTGATAATTTATTATCCTTCTTATCTTGCTTGAGAGACAGTTTTTTGTATGGTTGTAACAGTAAAAATACGCAATCAGCTACATCAAAACCTCTTTCACAGTGATGTTGATTTGCCAGTTGTTTCATTTGACTTTGCACCAGAGTGAGATTATCCTTTAAGATTTGGAGAAATTGTTTTTAATGCTCGATGTGATCTTCCATTTCTTGAACCTTAGAATTTTCTCTTAAAGATGATGTGATAGATGGTGGATGATATCCATAAAGTGTCATAAATGGGTTCATTTTTACTGTAGTATGGAAGTAAGTGTTATACCACCATTCAACTAGAGGTAACCAATTGACCCATTATGTTTGTTTATCAAATATAAAGAAACGAATATATTCTTCCAAACTTTTGTTCACTCTCTCAGTTTTCCCATCAGATTGAGGATGATAAGATGAGTTATGAGCTAATTGAGTACCAAGACAAGAAAATAATTTTGTCCAAAATTTTCCAGTGAAAATGGGATCTCTATCACTTACTATAATCTTTGGGTTTCCATGAAGCTTTTGAATTGTTTCCATAAATGCAGTAGCAACTGTACTGGCTTTAAAAGGATGAGATAATGCACAAAAGTGTGCATACTTGGTAAGTCTATCAACTACCACCATGATGACACTCTTTCCTTCAAACTTGGGTAAACCTGTGATAAAATCCATTGAGACCTCCTCCCAACGCTGACTTGGAATGGCTAAAGGTTGTAACAGACCCGAGATCTTAATTGTCTCAACTTTATTTTGTTGGAAAACTAAACATTCTTCCACAAACTTCTGAATATCAAATTTAAGGCCATCCCAAAAAAATTCCTTCTTGATGATATGGTAAGTTTTTAAAAATCCTGAGTGCCCTCCTAAGGGAGAGGTTTGCAATTCCAAAAGAATCCTTTGTTTGAGTTGGGAATTCTTACAAAGATATAAGTGATCTTTGTACCATAATGAATCATTTTTCCAGCTAAATGTATCAGATGTATTGGGATCTTGCTACAAATTTTGAATGAGTGTCCACACGGCCTCTTAACCATTATTTCATTCATCTCTTGCTTCGGTTATCCACTCAGGTTGGATAATAGAAATGGAACAAAGCAATGCTTCTACATCATCATCATTTCTTGAGATTGCATCTACAACAACATTTTGCTTCCCTTTTTTGTAGATGATTTCAGAGTCATAACCCAACATATTTATGACCCATTTTTGTTGCTCTTCTGAAGATAATCATTGTTCCAAAAAGTATTTAAGACTATCATGATCTATTTTTACCTTGAAGTGTCTTCCCATTAGGTAAGGTCGTCATTGCTTTAATGCATGTAGTATTGCCAAAATTTCATTCTCATAAATAGGTTTGTGTAAATACTTTCCTTTGATTGGGTGATTTTCAAAAGCAATGGGTCTTCCTTCTTGCATTAAAACAACACCAGTTCCATTTCTTGAAGCATCACATTCTACAATAAATTTTTTTGTGAATTCTGGCATAGCTAAGACTGGTGCTTGGCACATTGCCTCTTTAAGATGTTCAAAGGCCTTAGTTGCTTCTGGAGTCCAAGAAAATGCATCTTTCTTCTGTAATGATTTAGAGGTGTCGCTATTCTACCACACTTCTTAACAAACTTGCGATAATACCTTGTCAACCTAATAAATCCTCGAAGATGCTTTATGGTTGTGGGGATTTTCCATTCCTTAATGGCTTTAATTTTGTTAGGGTCTACCTTAACACCCTCATGAGATACAATATGACCCAAATATTCCACCTCTTGTACTCCAAAAAAATATTTGGAGGTTTTTGAATATAATTGTTTCTCCTCTAATAGTTTGAGCACCCTGTCAACATGTTGAACATGATCCTTCCAAGACTTGTTGTACATTAGTATATCATCAAAAAATACTAACACAAATTTTCTAAGGAAGGGTTTGAGAATGGAATTCATAAAACCTTGAAATGTGGAAGGTGCATTAGTAAGTCCAAAAGGCGTTCCCAAAAGTTCATAATGACCCTCATGAGTTCCAATTGTTGTTTTTGGAATGTCTTTAGTCTTCATTCTAATTTGATGATATCCTGAACGAAGATCCAACTTGGGGAAGTAAATTGCTCCATGTAATTCATCCAACAATTCATCAATGACAATAATGGGGAATTTATCTTTAATAGTGATCTTGTTGAGCTCCCTATAATATGGACACATACGCCATGATCCATCCTTCTTGTGAACCAATACTACTGGAGCAGAGAATGAACTTTGACTAAGTTGAATTATACCTGCCTCTAACATTTCTCCAACCATGCATTTAATTTCACTCTTTTGGGCATAAGGATATTTGTAAGGCTTGATGTTTTGAGGAACACTTTTTGGAATCAAATGAATAACATGATCATGATCACGAATAGGTGGGAGGACTTTGGGAGTCTCAAACACCTTGGAATTATTGTCCAAGACTTTTTGGAGATCTGGAGAAATAGATGATTTCGATGTTTGAACCTCTAGTGAGCATAATTGTGAAATTATGCCCCGTTGTTATTTCTTCAGAAGCTTTTCCATGTCATTAGAGCTAATTATATTTCCTGGTTTCCCTTTGATACCCCTTAATTCAACTTCCTTTCCTTCCCAAAAAAATTCAAAAAACATTCTTGAAAATTGAAAGTTATCGTCCTAAAAGATTGTAACCATTGGATTCCTAGTACAACATCAACACCACCCATTGGAATGGAAAGCATTGGACTATTCAATACATATTATCCCATGGTTAGTTTGATATTATGGCACTTTCCCGAACAATTTATAGTTCCTCTATTTGTAACCATCACTTGACACTCTAGTGCTGGATATAGGAATAAATTCAATTCCTTGGTTATATTACAATGAATAAAATTATGGGTACTACCCGAATCAATCAACACTATTCCCTTTTTCTTCTTGATATATCCTTCTATCTTGACAGTTTGAGGAGTGGTAATTCCTGCCAATGCATTACAAGATATGGTAGGATTCATTTCTTCTTTCTCTAGGGTTGGTTCCTAGTGTATATCCTCCTCTTTTGATGTTTCTTGTTCCTTTTATTCCTCCTTTTCACAATATATGTAGAATAATTTCTTCTCAGCACACTTATGACCTTTAGTGTATTTTCTATCACAACTGTAACAAATCTCTTTTTCTATTTTTTCCTCTAATTGTTGTGGTGTCAACCTTATAAGTTGTGAAAAACTAGGAGCAACAACACTTCCATATTTATAGTTGTGAGTGGTAGACTTCCTTGTTGCCATAATTTTTCTTTCAACTTTTCTTACCACCTTGAATGCCTTCTCCAATGAATCAGGTTCCCAAAGGCGAAACTCCTGTTGGATGTTGTCTTTTAAATTCCCTATGATGACATCAATCCTATGCTCCTCTAGAATATCAGTTACCCTAATATTCATTTTTTTGAAGTCTTCAATGTTCTCCGCCATTAAACCCTTTTATTTGAGATTTATCAATTGGCTAAAGAAGGTGTTGCTCTTTGTATCTTCATAATGTGCTATCATTTCCTCCGTAAAAATTGACTAGGTGACAAGTGGTTTATGAGAACAAATCCATCTATACCATACAAATTGATTGGGTTCTAAATATAAATATGCAATATGCACCTTTTGTGAGGGTTGCACATCCTGTAAATCAAAATATTGCTCCATCTGTAGTATCCATGTTACCATATCCTTGCCATCAAACTTCCTCATATCTATATTTGGAATGTGGTGGTTCTTAAACCCCAAATTGGAGTCCCTAAAATCATAGTTCATATTCCTTTTGTCCTCATCATGATTTTCATGGATGATCTTGTCACCACTAGGAATCCTTTCTTGCAACAACTTTGTCAACCCTTCCAAGTTGACATTCATCACATCCATGTCTACTTTAAAAACCTACATGTTTCCTTTTATACCATCCATGTCCTCTTTTAATCCATATATGTCCCATTCTAGTTCATCTTTGGTGGCTCTTTGTGAGAGTGAAATTTGTTGCACTTAGTCCCGTAATTTTGATATATCATGCTGCAATTCTTCCTCTTCATGCATCATAGTAGAGATTTCTGAGGGCTTAATGGGTGTAGAATTCTTTTGTTTGGAAGAAATTTTAGAACCAAATACTGATATCTATTCTTCAATATACCCTTTGAATCACTTCAAATTGATTTTTGAAACAAAGTTATGCAAATTAAAAAGCACACATTTTTCTTGCTTTTTAGGAGCTTGATAGTGCAACTGTTGTATCTCTGTAATTTCAGATCTCCAAGGTCTGAAATTTTGTCCTATGGTATCCCTCTAAGTCTTATTTCCAATCCCACAAGTCCGACTAAGATTGGATTCTTCAAGAAAGAGTTATGTTCAATCTCCCACGATGACCTAATTATTGACTCATTCAGTAGAGAGAACTTGTACGATGTGCCACGTGTCATTGTTTTGACCTTCGTACCTGAAAATGATACATGAAAAACTATAGTCCATGCAATTTTAGAAACTTTTTATGAAATTCAAATCCGATTCTCAGAGAGAAATTTATGATGATTTTCCTTAGGTCACCTATTTGAGATGTCATTCTGGATCCTGCAAAAATCCTAACTTCCTCGGATCATATCTCTGAAATTATAGTGAAACAAGATTTGAAATTTGTACACGAAGTTCACCAAAATTTACTCTCCATGTGGTTGAAATGTCAGCTTTTAAAATCTCATAGAAAAAACTTTATAGCGAAAATTCCAAGATGACCTGTTTGAAGAAGTGAAACCCTAGAATCCAAAGCTCTGATGCCAAATGTTATACAACCAGTTCATAGAAAAGATAGATCAATGACTTAAAAAATGTATCCTCTTCGAGGGGGAAACCTCATTTACATTACGTAAATGAAAATTTCTTGGATGATACAAATGACAAGACCTCCTTTGTATATATAGGAGTCTAAGGGGTCACAGTATAATCATAGCCTACATAACAATAATAATAAAAGGGCACAACAATAACAATAGTGGGCTTCTATGGGGCACAACAATAACAATATGGGGGCTACATGGGCACAACAATAACAATAAGGGGACTACACTAACAATAACAATAATGGGTCTACACTAGTATTATAGGGACCTAACACTGTCTATGCCCTCATAAATATATCCCATTGCAGGTTTATCTCCATTTGTCAATCTCAAGACTTTCACAAGGGGCTCAATGAAGCTGACAATCTCAATGACTTTCTCCCACAAACTTTCACCTAGTAAATATGTTTTCATAGTCAATGCTTATATTTTTGTGCTATCTTTCCAAAATATCCAATTTTAGCTACAAAACATTCTTCTCAAAGCTTGGTACTCATACAAAATTCTTTGGAGGGAAAGAAAGTTTGTAGCAAACCCTGTGACAGTTGGGTGACTAAGCTCACCCTCTGTGAATTCCCTCATAAGGTTAAACACCCAAGCATGGTTATAAATATACTTGTTAATTTGTTTGCACTCTTGCACAACATCTTGCACCCACTCCAACTTCCCAATGTCCTCCAGTATCAAGTCTATGCAATGGGTATTGCACAGAGTGCAAAAAATGGTGGGATATTTGGCGCAAAGCAACCTTTCAGCTGCCGCATAATTTGTTGCGTTGTTCGTGATTATTTGAACAACATTTGCAACCCCAACTTCCTCCAAAACCTCAGCCAACAATGTAAAAATCAAATGTGCATCCTTTACATGTGCAGATGCATCAATGGATCTTAGGAACATGGTTCCTTTAGGGAAAGCTACAACAAAACATATTATTGTTTTACCCCTTTGATCTATCCACCCATCAGACATAATTGTGCAACATGTAAACTTCCATGAGCTTTTAATGCTCTCCAATTGTGTCTTGATACACTCGAGCTCCTCATCTAACTCTTTCCCCCTAAGTGTATTATAAGACGGGGCTGTGTATCTAGGGCTAGGACTTGCAATGTCATCCACCATGGACTGACAAATATAAGACTTTGCATAGTTGAATGAAAGACTATTATGGTACCAAAACCTCCTCACTACCATATCTGCCTCCTCCTTCTTCTTTCCATTCAAACTCTCAACGGTTGGATGAGATCCCGAAGTTGTACGAGGAGTGAAGAAAGGAGGGGTTATACGCTTGTTTGCCACAACACTTGAAGATGAGTTACCTGCACTTTGATTTTGTGGTTCATTTTGAGATCTACCTATCCCAGTAACCTCAACCTTCCCTCTTTCCCTTTTAGAACTTTCTTTTTTAATGACTTCCAAAGAAGCTACCATTTCAACAGTGACTTCTTGAGGGAAAGGTTCACAACATTCCACACCATTCCCAGGAATTCTAGCTAGGTGGTATTTTAGCCTGTTTGTGCTTGCATACATTGTGGCATTGCAATAATTGCACTTGACATTGTGGTCATTATCAGAAATGAGTTGGACTCAATGTGTCAATGTTGGATGATGAGACTTTCTAGTACCCTTTGGTGGCATGGTGATGGAATCTGGAAGAATAAATAAATAAATATTTTTAATTTAATTGAGATTTTTTTTTTTAATTTAATTATAATTTATAATTACGCCCTATGTGTGGCTGAGAAACTTAGCGACAGGGTAGACTAAAAAATATTGAAACAAAAAAGAAAATTTACATGTAAACAAAAAAAAAAAATCAAACAAACAATCAAGTTTTATGAAGCCTACTTGATTGTGATGAAGTTGGGTCTGATGAAGCCTCCTTTTGCCTCCTGCGATAGCTCCTTCACTGTGCAATGGACTCACTGAGATCCTTTAGTCAAGACTCAACATTCATAGAAATTATTCAAACACTCAAATGACAAGTGAATGAGAAATGGGAAGGAGGGAGGTGCTTATAAAGCATTTTCTTCTCTACATTTTCCCTTTCCCTCCACATGATCTCCCAAAAAAAAAAACCAATTTTGAGGGTCTTTTGCAGATCTTCATGAGTTGAACGTGGGTCTTCATGAGTATGGGTAAGAAACGTGAGTCTTATGCAAGTAACATGTTTCGCTATAAGACCCATCAAGACCCACGAGTCTTCATGGTTCTTATAAGGGTTGTGCTTCATGGATGATAATGACTCAAATATGAAATCAAATAATAAGAAAATGAACACGAGATATATCTTGGGAAATCCGAACACCAATTGAGGTTATTTTCACTATTAGAAAGGTCTTTGTGGGTAGAACATTAAGGGGCTGTGAGATATGCTTGCAAAGTTTCAACCCTAGAAAGTGCCATTTGATGCATCAAAATGGCTTTGAAAGATTATGGAACCCAAATTTCTAAATTAGTACCTACCACTAAAATATGCCTTGCAAGCCAATTCCTCTAATTTTTCCACCCAAAAAATACCAAAATAAATAACAATATATATTAATTCAATTGGAATCATTTGTAAAAATAGACAATTGCTTCTCTACCATCATTGTTCCATTATTTTTACAACACTTTGTTCTCTAGCTTGATTCACAGGTTAGTATGCCAATAAACCAGGCATTCTGTAAGCAATATGAGCAGGCTCATAAATAGATTTCTTAAATTGTTCGCAATAGATCAGTCTTAAAGAAAACTATAAATTCCAAATAACAACTTTGCATCCTTTTCAGATGAGCACTTTAAATAACATATCTAGTGTGGAATGCCTCGAGTGCATGCATGTTGAGAATGATTCAACGTGGGTAAATGCTTCACAATTCTCACAGCATACAAGTTTTACCCAACCGCCAATTTAATCACTGGTTGTGTTGTAGTTGATCTCCAACACCATGCACTGATATTTCTTCCTTGTTAGTGATCCAATAAACAGTTGATTGGAGATTTTTAGCAAAGGTATAAAGCCTTTAACGAGATTAATTAACCAACGATCATGTAAATTCATACTTGGTTGTAGGAGTTGGTTTCTATAGTGATTATTCACTAGCCATCCACCTAATTAAAAATCATTGTCACATAATGCAATTGCATTGAGGTTCAAATCTAATAGAATATGACGCGACTCCGCTTAGCATTGGCAACCATATTAATTAAGGGCATTTTAATTAGGGCTTCCTCCAACCCACACACATCGTACTCCTTTGTTTTTCACATATAAGACAAACCATAAAATGCCAATAATAAGAAAGGAGATTATGTTGCCTTTTCATCGAACACATAATGTAACTTTGATTATTTACAAGTCCAAATTAACTCAACGAATTCGTTATTAGTTGCAGTTTGTAATACATAATGCTGAAGGGAAAAGCTAACACATTAAAATGATATAGTGGACGTGGAATGTTGTTATGTGATAGCCAATTATAAGCCAGAGAGTGTGAATTAATTAATTGGGCTATAGGTAAAGTGGGTAATTCCTAAGAAAAAAATTATCTTTTCTGATCAGCTAGCTAGTAGCGCTATGCGAATCCATAGATAGCTTTACTTCAGAGTTATGCACTTGTGCTCTGGTCAATGCTCTTTCCCATCTAACATACTTCTCAAAGGAGGTGGGTTATTGATCACTTGGTACACTAATCATTTATGCAATCATGTGCTTTCATTAAATGGTAAGGGAATTCTAATATAGATAATATGCTAAACTGGATGATTAATCACTCTTGATTGTACCCTTTTTCCCACTTTTCATCTGGGAGGTTATCCTTTTCCCCTAGTCCATCATGACCTCCCCTGATGTTTTTTCTTTCCATCATTCATGAGAAGCATGAACAAGAGGCACTGATTGATATAGTGTGCCCAAGGTAATCCATATTTGTCATTTTCCATCCATCTTTGATATTCATGCCCATTCTTTGGGTTGATTTGGTACTAACACCCTATATTTGCATCTTTGAGTCAAGGCCTAAAAACCTTGCCCTAAGAGGTTGATGTTGCAAAAAAAAAATCATATATTTCCACAGCTAAAAGAAAATAAAATTGCAAAAGATGGTTGGGACTAATAATAAGCATGTGACCAAAATCCTAGCCTAAGATCTACCCTGCTTATTAGCCATCACCTGGCTCCTAAACATTTCATGCTCTATCTAAATCACAGAAACTTACAATGTCCCAACCTCGATGAGAAATAAAACACTACATATCTAAAGGGTATTGGAAAAGCATAAAACAAGTTGGTCACCAAAGTTATGCAATAAAGGAAAAAAAGCATTGAAGTAAAAAGCATACTAGAGGGGTGGAAAAAGTAGTCAATGTTATAGGAAAATTTGGGCACATCAACCCCAACTTCCAGATCAGTGATATTAGGGTCCATCAACCCCTAATTCAGTTGTTTTCATTCCCTAATGAAGTTAACCTACATCATGCTTGCTTCCCAAGAGTTTCATGACACCATTCATCCAAAAAATGTCCCTAAGGAGATCATCGCAGGTGGCCTTCTATCTGGCTGCAATGAATGGTAGGCACTACACTGTCAGGGTGCTATGCATAGCACCTGGCCTTTGTATCACCTGCGATGGGTGAGATCCATCGAATTTTTCAAATGAATCCATTGGATTCCTCATCTAATGGATGCTTCTAGATGTTTCTAGAAGGATTGGGCTCGCTTTTGGATGAGGAAGGAGATGAATGAACCTTAATCCATTATCCCTTCCTCCATGGAACCACTTCCCAATTATGGAAAAGCATTCATGAGGGCCATTAATGGCTTAACCTCCTTCATTCAGCTATAAAAGGACCAGGCATTCAAGGCTGGTCTAATGTTGGAACTTCTTGAGCTAAGGAAATGCTACTTGGATGAGATTAGTAGAGAGAGTAATGTTATCATGTCAAATTGTTGTTTCCATGAGGAGAGAAGGGTTTGAAGCTGGGAGGATGACGCTGAATCGAACATGCATCTACATGGGTTGTAATCTTCCTTTCTATCAATAAAGAGTTCTTTGCTTTTTCCATTCATGTGTTATGAAATGTACATTGTATTTTCGATTCTATAATGTGTTTAGTTAACAGATCGATATGTATGCTTTGATGGTTTTCTGTCTCGGCTTGTGTGCAGGTACCTTTCAAGTGAGTTAAGTACAGAAGGGAGTGGCGAAAGCGGTCAAAGGGAAGAGGGATCGAGCAAGAGATCCAGGTTGGTACTTTTGCTCCTCTTTCTTTTATCTATTAGCTATAGGAAAGGCAATAGAATTACTTTAACTGTTGTTCTAGACTTGCTACTAGGTCTAGGGGTTAGTCATTCGAAAAGACACTAAATTTGCCCATAACAGTCAAGAAAAGGGATAGCTCGTGCTTCCACAATGGCTCCCTCTTATCATCATTATACTTAAGATGTTGGACCTCCTTTAGTTGGCACCATGGCTATGGCATCTTCCTTGAAGCATTTCCAACTTCATGACCACATGTATCACATGCACTTGTTGATTGATGGACCTACCTAGGAACTCTCTTCCCTTGGAGTCTAGAAACACCTAATAGTGTGTAATAATCTCTAACACAAGTGTGGTAACTTGCTTACAAATCATCAACTAGAAAGACAATTGTAAGCAAGGATTATGTGAAGTATTTTTGTGCCCCTAACATTGAATATGAGCCACTATGATGCATTAATGGTTTCTTTACCTAATGATGTTGATTTCACTTGATCTTGAGGATATGTTTCAGGTGGTTTCTCACAAACACACTAGATGTCCCTTGAGGGATGGCTTGACAGCTTTCCAACACATTGAAGAGGATGTCTAGCCTAGCCGCGAGAGCATTTATGACATTGCAAACCCAATGATTCCCTCCACAGATCAACATTGGACCTTGGGGAGCCTCTGCATGCATATATAGACTATTCTACACCTCTAGATGATAAAATGTTGAGCCAAGAAGTCTGGGCATTGGCTTAATTGATGATGTGCCCCAAAGAACCCGGGATGCCCTCGAGTTAACTTTATAAATGCTTGATGGATGTTGCTTTGTGCACGAGTCCAAATGATGATGATGATCACTTGAGACACCTTGGGAGGGTTGGCACACTCCCTTTTGACACTAATGCAGTGTTCTACGATTGTCATGTCACCCATGCAAACCCTAGAAAGGTGACATAGGCCTTCTTGATGACGAAATGTTGAATGACAAGATGTACTTGGAGATGCACCCATTCACTTTGTCACCTTGCCTGATCGAGATGCTCATTTATGGAGGATGACATCATGTTGGAGACCACACATGGAGAATTTATGGCATTCTATTATGATTTACCATTTTGTAGATCTATCTTTAAGTCGGCTTGTGACATATTAGCCTTGTTGAATGCTTTGTAAAAACTTGTTTTTAACTATAAATTAAGCAAAATTGGCTTGGTTTCTCTCATATAAATAGAGAGGGGAGTCAATTTCCTTTAAATCATTGTCACACACACTCATTAGAGTGTGCACTAGTGTTTCTCTTCTCTCTTGGATGCAATGGCTAAGTAGAGTGTGAATTATTGTGGGGAGGATACATTTTGCATGCAAAGGCGCTTTTATGGATTGATAAATGATTATTGCTCGAAGGATGTAAGTTTATTGTTATTTTCTCCCATTTTGTTGAAATTTCAAAAATTAGAGTTTGTCGTATACATATTAAAAAGTGCAGTCCCTTTTATGTACTCTTGTTTTTATGTATTATCCAAAGTTTGTCATCAATAATCTATCCAAAGAACTAGTTTTCTTACATCCTTTTACCTTAAATTCTTAAGAATAAACTTCCTAGGATTTTTAAACTAAAGGAAAATGTCTTTCACCCTCTCTATCCAATGTCCTTTTATTTTGACCTCACCCTAATTGATTCCATTGCCCATTTGACTAAAGGCATTGATTGAAAGCACTAGTTTGATGTGTCAATCAACCTACATTTTCCTCTTTTCTTTATTTTATGGTAGCTAGGGTTAGAGTTTGGCCTAAATTTGCATTCATTAATGTTTAAAAGTAAAAATCTATATTAATTGCATATTTTACCACTAAAAATAGGGCTGACATCAAGGTATTTGTTGTTGTTTTGTGCATTTTCATCCATTATAAATTACTTGTTTATGTTGGGCACCTAATTCACCAAGGGTTATGGTGTGGAAGTTGAACAATCATTGGAGTCCAAGAGACCTTGGAAGATGAATCCAACGGTCATGTAAAATGTATAAATATACATCATTATGAATACTAAATGCAATCAACATTTATTATTTCATATATTGTTCATATTCCATATCTCTGTTTAACATGGTAAGAGTGGGCCAAACCTTGCCCTGCTCAAACTTGAATCACTACTTTTGTGGTCTGTGTGCATGTCAGCTCTGCTGTGTCTTCTTCTCCCCAGTTATGTCCCTGCTAATGAAGAAGAGGTTGTTATATGTTACTTGACTGTTACACCATGTGCTGCTATAAAAATGGTGGTTTGAATGTTCATATCATTCCCAGCATTACTTCTTTCGTTACTTATCTTTGGAAACATACACGTTGGAATGTTTGCTAGGATTATGCCAAGAGAGTTGGTAGAGGGTCCATCCATTCCCACTACACCACTATGAGAAATCTGCGAATCCTGCCTCTCTTGGTTTTTTCAAACTTTAGTCCTCCAGTCATGCATTCACTCAGTGGTAACATCTCTCGAATCTGGTTCAAATCTCATTGAGTATATGCACTGTTGTGTCTTGGCTAGAAGAGTAGGCGACCCGTGAGCGGACATCTCAGCTCTTGTTGAGACATAAGTTTATTGCTATTGTGTGCGGCTTGCAGGTTGTTGCACCTAGCCTAGGTTTATAGTGGCAGCCAGTTGGATTTGATCCTGGACCTGTTCAGAATAACTCTCACCAGTTATCGATTATCCTAGATTTAAAAAAAAAACAAACAAACAAAAAAACATCTCTCAAATCTGCAATATTAGAACGTTTTTTTGGTTGGTGTATTCTACACACCTTTGCACATTGGAATCTTCACGAGTTTTTTCGTTGTTTAGGAGAAAGATTATACCTCGTAATAATTGCAGCTGGACTATCATCAATAACATTTGACCCCGTCCTGGAATGTTTAGTCCCTACACTCATAGCTAAAACTGAAGGATCGTTTCGCCGAGAGCTAGCAATTATGACCGTTTTAGACCCCATAGCACTGCCCTTGCCTTTTAGTGGCGTCGAGTAAAAAATTAAAATATAAATAAATGCCGGTAAACTGCATCATCGCAGTCTGAGACATTTCGTCCAGTAATTTGCTTGCAAATTCAAGCTCTTTGTTTATGATCTTACAACGGTTCTTGTGTTTATATAGGTGTTTGTGTTTGGAGGATTTTGATGCATTTGGCGTCTCAGAAATCAGATTGATATATATGACAGTTGATTTGATTCCTTGGTTGGTTTGCTTCTTTTGGGGTCGAAGGAACTCTGAGAAGCGAATTTCTGTTGGATTTGGATTCTTGGGTTCTGTTTGAGCGATGGATTGGCTCGGTGAATGCCTTCTACTATTGCTGCGAGGTAATTGACAAGAATTTCTAATTATCTCTGGTGTTTGTGGGAGATTTCCCAGGGTTGGTTGCATAATCACTAAATTTAGCAACACACTCCATTTCAAATCTCTACAAGAAGCAAAAAAATCAACATGATTTGCTCCGTTGTCTCGAGTGTGCGTCCATTGGAGGTATAGTGCTATTGTGTTCTAGTTGTGAGGTCAATCAATTTATCAAGAATGTATGTACATTAAGCAACAAGGCCAGTGAGTTCATAATATTGTAAATTTTAGAGAGTTAGCACTGAGCGAAAGGACTGTACAATCACAATTTTTATTTTGTAAGATTATATTGTCTGACCGAAGCAAGAAAGCAGAGAATTGTGAAGCCGCCTTGTCAAAGCCAGTCTGCGTTTGTTGAAGCGGAATTGGTCCGACTTGCATAAATTCTGTGGATAAAAATTGATATGTGCATATGTTTTGTGGGATGGTCTGACCTGCATGTGGTTTGAACATTGGTCAAAACAATATAAAAAAATTATAAAATTAGAACGGTATTGAATGTTATGCATTGAAGGCAGCGGCTAACCAGCCTGCCATAGGGCATTAAATGCCCGGGGAGATGCAGGCTGGATAGCTCGCATACACGCGAATTCCCATTTCTTATTTAGTGCCCAGTTTCCGAATTCGCGTGTATGCGGGCTATCCAGCCTGCATTTCCCTGGGCATTTAATGCCTTATGGCAGGCTGGTTAGCCGCTGCCATGCATTGAATGCCTCTGCCTAGTTGAACATTGGATAACACTAGTGAAAGCCGGCATGTGAAGTTGGAATGTGCGCAGTCTCCCAAGCTCTCTCCGTGCAACACTTTGTGATGATTAACATATCTCTGCATACGCTCTAGTTGTGGCCATTCTTAAGTAGATTGCAGATTCTCCAAACCAGAATCCGATGGACATGGGCGTGGTCAATTTTTTTTGACAGCACCCATATCTGTCGGATTCCCGAATATTCGGGAAATCTGCGATTGACTTAAGCTCACCTATTTGGAACACCACTACGTTGAGTTGAATCATATTTGAGCACTACACTAGTATATATATATATATATATAGAGAGGTTGATTGCGCTGGTTGATGAGTTGAATTTCTTAGCATGTATTGGTGCTATATATATTGGTTGATTGCGCTGGTTGATGAGTTGAATTTCGTAGCATGTATTGGTGCTTGGTTAAGGATCATATAATTTATATATGCAAATTGGGTTGGTTGGTTGGTGGGTTGTCATATTAGTTTGTTGGGTGTCATATAAAAGGTAAAGAGTAAGGTTTTGATTGCCTTGGAAGTTGAAAGGTTTTTGAGCCATTGTCAATAGATAGTTTTTTTTAAATAGATTGAATTGATAAATTATTAGAGTTATTGACAACTCTAATAATATCTATTGTTGAAAGCACAATTAAAATCAACGAGGACATTCTTTTTTATATTTGAATCTTTCTATAAAAATCACATGACAATATTGATTTTTTTCACAACTTCAACAAAATGAGTTACAACAAGAAAGACATCATTTTGAACTAGTTATTGTTTAGAACAACACTTTATTTGACTTTAAAACAAACACCCACCAGCAACCACCAAGTGACCAAGTCAGTGAAGTTGAGGTTGATCCACATCAAGTGTCAATTTTAAGAGCATATTTCCATTTAGATGTAGATGTTCAGTTTGTGCTTCCCAAGCCCATCATCAGACCTTAGGAAGAGCTTGTCAATAATAGAAACAGAATCGGTCTTGGATATGACAAGGAGATTTCTCTTCACACTCCAAACTATGCCAATCCCATTCAATTTGAATTGTTGGGTTTATTTATGGCAGTTCATCTTCACTTGTTCTTGCTCCTCCTCCACAACAACAGATTGTCAAATGCCAACATTGTGATAGAGTTTGCCATGTGAAAGATCATTGTTTTGATCTTCACTCGTGCAAGCATTGTGGTTAGCACACTTATTCTTCAAACATATGCTTAGAAAAAAATCCTCTTGCAAGAACAAAGATTCACCTTGGATGGATCACTTCTTGGCAATTGGTTTCAACAACCAAAAAGATATTTAAACCATACCACAAAATTTGTTCATGGATATTAACAAGTCTTGTAGTTGATATTTCTTCATATTCTCACCTTGTATTTGTTAGGGGGGAATTGACAGTCATCTACAAGTTTCAAAGATAAATCAAGCGAGCCTGAGCCACAACCTGAACCTGCTGCCTGAACCTACAGCGAGATACAACCATACCCAGATTCAAAGTTGTAACCAGATACAGAGAAGTCCTTGAACATGTGTTTGGTTGGTGAACTTCCTTAAACCACCATAGGTTGAAGACCTCCCTTTTTCAAGGTTGAAGGTCTCCCTCTTCAAAGCATTAAGAAGCACTTCTTCTAGCAAAATAATTAAGCTTCTTGCTAGATTTGGAAGAGTTATGGGAATCACACTAAGCATTCTAGGTTGAGACCCAAAGGTCTCCCTTTTCACAAAAATTGGAAGCACTTCCTCTAGCAGAAGACTTCAACTTCTTGCCAAATTTGGAAGAGTTCCAGGAACTGCACTAAGTGTTCCAGTGTTGGTGGTCATCCTTAAACCACCACTGGTTGAGACCTCAAGTTCTCCCACCTTATGCTTATTATTGTCATGGATTGTTGTATTTTGTATTAGAGCTCTCTTCTTGGACTTGTATATACCCCTTCGGATTAAGGGGGGGAATGTTAGACACCTAATCCACTAAGGGTTATGGTGTAGAAGGGTGATATTCCCATTTAGCAATATTGATAAGGGGAAATATCGATTTTTCCAATTTTGTCATATTTTGCACTAGTTAATCAATCTATTGTAATCATTTTGGGCAGCAGAGCCATCGCACGCCGAGACAACGAGTCAATTAGATAGCTGGAGCTTGGCTGAGATATTTTGTAGTTTTTATTCAAAGCTCCCTCTCCTTATAAATAGAGGGAAGAAACACTTAAAGAGGGTTCAAAATTTTTGGAAATAACTCTCGGAAGGGACCTTTTCCTGGTTTCATGAAGGCATGTATGAATCTGAATGTACACACTTTTCTCATAAAATTAATACAAGATTTTTGGTGATTCCAACTTATTGGATTGCAATATGTTCTTCTCCCTCTGTGTTTTCATATATGTTAAATACTCTTCTCATATTTCATGTCACGTAGCTGCTAGATATATTTCTTATTAGATGTAGATTCATTTAGATCAAGATATTGATGGAAAATGTTTGTATTGATGTGTAAACAAAGTCTTTAAAAAGTGTTCCATGTATCTTAGCATTTCCTTACTCCCGCTTCTCTCTAAATCTAGATATATAGAATTCTTAATTTCAAGCTCTATATGATGGATTTCTCCTTTACACTCTTCTACTATTACATCTGTCTTAACAACTGATTTGCTGCAAGCTCTCAATATTCTTTGGCCACCACTGACCGAGGATTATTTCATGTGTATTCTTGTGTGTACGCTAGTTCATACATTGTATCTTATGAATGGTTCTGAATCAATCCTATTTGAATTCCTTGTGACAAAAACTATGGTGCTACAATTCCTTAAGACAAACTTGACAACACTAATTAAAATGTCCTAGGCACTAGTCTCCTATCAACCCAGAGCTTGTCTCTAGGAGTCTTCTATAATTTCTGAAGCACTTGTGTGACAGGAGATATCAAAAGCGACAACATCTTTCTAGTGTCATTTTCGGGGAACAGATTAGAGAATTTTTCCTCTTGGTACAACATTCATACACTCTTTGATAAGGTGAGAAAAGATGTGTGGGTTGTAGATTTATCACATTGGCGACTCCACTGTCAAATCATAAGTTCATCACCCTAGCTTCTAAGAGGCACCATACCCACTCAAATACCTCTCAAAAAAGAATGCCAACTATATATGATCCAGAAACTAATATCTAGAAGGACTAGGAAGGAAAAAATCTGCAATACTGATGCTACAGTGTCCTCGTTTTCGGAAATATCCTCATCCAGCTCAAAGAATTCCATAATTCATCTCTCTAATTTTTCTCCTAGAGTCTTGGCATATCCTTCAGAAAGTGGTCAATTACTCAATACCGCCTCCCTATAGGGCAAGGAAGGAGAAGTTTCAATCAACACCCCTTCTCTCTCATTTCCTCCCCTCCTTGAAGTTGAGGAGGTAAAAGATATCCTCAAGAGTGGCCCTACCTGTAGTGTGAACAGTTTCTCATTCCATGGTTAGTCAGTTGTCTCTCAATTGGTCATAGCTCAGAGACCCCTAATAAATCAAGCACCACCACCTGTGCTCCAGATGGTTGTCCCAGGTTTCCTGTTAAAAAAATATGCTACCTTGGGCCTGCCTCAACCTTTAAATGCTATGCCACTGGACTATGTCAAGTCCCTGCTCAAGTTTAATGGAGAAGATGACACATCAGCGCAGAGACACATAGAAGTTTTTTGTCCCTTTGCATAAAATATTAATGCTGAGCACCTAGATGTAGTGTTGAGGCTCTTTGTCCAATATCTGAAACGGGAAGCCAGAAAATGGTTCAAATCCTTGCGGAATGCTTCCATTACCACCTGGGAGGAGATGGATAATTCTTTTATGCATAAATGGGGAGAGAAGAGAGATCATGGGTATATTCTTACTGATTTCAACGCTATAAAGAAGAAACCTGATGAGGGTATCTCATATTTTACAAAAAGGTTTAATAAGTTGTACAATAGTCTACCTGCTGAGATTAAGCCTCCACGGGCCGCTGCCGAGTGGTTTCTGCAGGGGCCTTTGAAGCAGATTTTGACTTCACACTCAAAGAGAGGAAGTCCCCTACTTTGGACCAAATTCAAACTGATGCTCTCGTGGTAGAAGCAAATTTTGCATGAACAGGGAAGTTAAGAAGAAGAGATGACCCTGGAGAGGAGAAAAAGGGGAAAGAGGAAGCGACTTCCTCCAGTGATAGAAGAGAATCCAAAAAACAGAAGATAGAGGAGATGGATAAGTTGATGAAGAACTTATCAAATAAACTAATAAAACTAGAGCTAGAAAATAAAAGCATTCAATGACAGAACTTCCCGGCTGCTAATCAAGGTTTCAATCCCCAATACAGAAGGCCTCCCCTATAGATATTGCAAAGGGAGAGGAAAGAACAACAAGACCACATTCATCCTCCATTATATATAGAAGATGATTCGGAGGAGCATATACTAGATGCCAACGAAGTTCAGGGGAACCTGTATTCCTCTTTCTCAGATGAAGAACAAGAAGTCATAACATATGAAGAAGAGGGGGATGATCTTGATGCAATGCTAGACGATGGTGAGATTGATGATTATTGCAAGCAGTTCGTTGATTTCATGCAGGCTTAGCTGCATAAGAAATATGATCTTCGGTCATCTAGAAAGAGATCAAGGGGACAAGACCAAAACGAAGGCACCTCCTCCCAAGAGCCTCCTAAGCCAGCTGACAAGGGTAAGGGGACCTTAGATCCAATTACTCAAAAAAATGAGTCCTCAAATCCAAACCTCTTTAAGCCTGCATTCCTCAAAGAAGAGAAGTCACCTACCCCCTCTAGGCCCATCTGTGAAAAAGAAAATGAGCCTGTAGAGGTTAGCACTGCAGAAAAAGGCCCCGCTATATTTAATCTTCAAAAAGGTCTTGAGAAAGTAAAAATCTTGGTCCCATTATTTGAGCTCTTGAAACAACCCACCTATAAGGCCCAAGTTTCCCAATTCATGTTTCCATTTGTTTCAGTCCAATCACATGATAGTTTAAACCTCCAAGAAGAAAGGCCAATGGTTGTCTTTGGACCCCATGTCGAAGAACAAGATCCCTCCACAACACATTTTTACGTTACTCTAGTAGTACATGACCTCTTGCTCCATAAATGCATGTTGGACTCAGGCGCTTCTCATAATTTGATGCCACTATCAATAATGGAGCAACTAGGTCCATAGGTAACCAGACCATACAAAGATCTCTACTATTTTGACTCTAAGAGAGTAAAGTGCTTGGGAATGATAAAGGACTTAGTGGTTAATTTGGCCCAGAACCCAGTTAAAATGTAGTGATGGACATTGTAGTAGCTAATATCCCTGCAATGTTTGATATGCTTTTGTCCAGATCTTGGGGATCAAAGATTGGAGGTTCCATCCAACTGAATCTTACCTATTCTACCATCCCTATCTTTTGTGGAGAAGGAAGGCAATTATAAAGGGAATCAAGGTTTGTCAAAATAGTTACGAAATTTGATTTCCCAAATAATGCTCCTGTGTATGGGAAATAAAGGGATCTCTCCTGCTTATTGCTAGAATAAGATGATTTCATTTTAGAAGAAACGCAGGTACAACCAACAACCAAATTAGATCAATAGCTCAGAGATTGTAGAAAAGTCTGGAAGTTGTATTTCGATGGTGCAAATTCTAAGGAAGGAAATGGAGCAAGAGTGTTGTTGATATCTCTAGAGGGTGGCTTGATTCCCCGCTGACTCAAATTGGAATTTGAGGAAACCAATGGCGTAGCAGAGTATGAGGCATTACTACTAGGCCTGCAAGTAGCAAGGAATTTGAACATTGAATGTCTGACTGTGTTTGGAGACTCGGAACTGGTGGTAAATCAAATTAAGAATCAATGTCAAACTAAGTACCCTAGGCTAAGGGCTTACAGAAATGAGGTTTGGGATTTAATGGACAACTTCTTCCTAGATTTTAATGTCCAATTCTTACCAAGGGAAGGAAATCAAATGGTTGATTCCTTGGCTATATCTACCAATAATTTTAAGCCATCTCAAAATCCACTTCTTAGATATGAAGGCGAAGTTAGGTACAGACCCTAAGTGCCTGATAATGTGAGACACTCGTAGGTGTTCCAAGATGATGAACAAATCAAGCGTTTTATGGAAGTCATTGGGGAATTCTTGAAGTCTGTGATCGACTAAGAAGAAGTGACAAAGGAACATCCAACCTCTTGGCAAGAAACTATCATCGGGCATAGAGTTTTGCAGCTAAAGGGAAACACCATTCCCCGTGGCTTGGTTCCTTTGAAGAGATTATTCAAATCCAACTACGTGGCCTCAAAACCTGTTGAACAAGGAGTCGATAAACAAGTGGAGGATTGCAACATCGGCTCGAAGAACGAACCCCGAATGATCAAGTTGTCAAAAGGGAACCCCCATCAATATAAGCGAAGGTACTTAAATCTCTTTAAAACTTATAAAGATGTATTTGATTGGTCATATGATGATTTAAAGACCTTTGATACAAATGTTATTCAACATAAGATTCCCTTAAAGAACAGAATGAAGCCTTGTAAGCATAAACTCGTACAGATCAATCCCCTTTTACTCTCATCCATTGAGAAGGAAGTAAGGAAGTTACTTCAGGCCAAGATCATTGTACCCTTGAGGTACTCAGAGTGGGTAGCAAACCTGGTTCTTGTCAAGAAAAAGAATGGAGAGATAAGGCTATGTGTGGATTTCAAAAAACTCAACAAAGCTTCATTAAAAGACAAGTACCCATTTCAAAAGATGGATTATATATTACAGAAGGTAGTTGGCTCAGCTCGGATGTCCATGATGGATGGATTTTTGTAGAAAATGTTGTAGATTCGCAAGCTCATGCAATGTACTAAAACACAGGACAAGAATCTACTTCTACTTTCAACCAGCAGAAGCCGATAGATCAATGAAAAAATATGAACAAGAAGAAGATAAATCAATGGCACATAACACAAGATGTATCTGGGGAAATCCACTGCTCAAAACCCCTCTATCTGTATTGCATATATTATAAATATGAGTGAAGATACAAATCATGTTCTCACTAGAACAATTCCACACAAGTATGCTCAACTCTCGCAACTCATAAGCAAGCTCTTGGCCAACACTTAGCCAATTATGCAGCTCTCCAAACCCCTATTTCCTTGCACAATTCCTAAGATGAATAGCCTGTATTTAAAGGGAATTCATGTTTCCAAAATTTCACAATCCAAACATAGGTCCTTCTCTAATTGCATGCATGATATTTACAACTCAGTAAATCACACAATTGATAGTACATTGTCTCTGCACTCTAGTCTCAATTGGGACTTTCTCATAATCAATATGCATGAGTTTTTGATGAGGGAATCTTTAGTTAACTAGAGTGACACTTGTGGAGGCACTAGTGCACCAAATGACTGTTAACTCTCTATTAGTTCCTTAAACAGTTTGGAACTAATTTAATTGAACATAACTCAGTAAACTGAGTGATCTAATTACAACTCACAATTAAACTCATCTTGGACCCCTAAAACTTAGGGATAACATATATATGACTTTAGAAAGACTTCCAACTCGAAATTCCTAAGCTAATTAAGTTAATTAAACTTAATTAATTAACTATTTACAAGTTTCTATTATAATAGAATTTGATTTTAATTCTCAGTTTAATTCAAGGACAAATTAAACTAGAATTTCTTGTTGCCATTTCTCAACACTTTTTAGGATATAATCAATTAGTTGTGCATCCCGATGATCAGAATAAAATTGTGTTCACTACACCCTAGGGAACATTCATGTATGCAAGAATTCCATTTGGCCTTATAAATGCAGGAGCAACCTTCCAAAGGGCCATGGATATAACATTCGTGGGAGAACAGGACAAATTTGTAGTGGTCTACTTGGATGATATCACAGTTTTCTCTAAAACAGATGAGGATCATATTGAACATTTGAAACTCACTTTTGAGAAATGCAAGAAGTATGGGTTGTCTCTAAATCCAAAGAAATCTCAGTTCGCTCTGAGCGAAGGTAAGCTGTTGGGGCATATAGTAGCACAGGAAGGGGTGAAGATCGATCCCAAGCGTGTGGAAGCCATCAGCCACATTTCCCTACCTAGAAATAAAAAAGAGGTCCAAGTGTTCTTGGGAAGGATTAACTTCTTGAGGAGATTTATACCCAATTATGCAGAGATAGTGAAAGGTATCACAAAGATGTTGAAGAAAGAGAATGAAGTGAAGTGGAACCCAGATTCTCGGGAATCCTTCTCTAGGATCAAGAGAGCTTTTGTAGAGGCTCCTGTGTTAGTCAGCCTGGATTATTCAATACCATTTTACATCTTTTCTTTTGCCTCCCCTCATACTATAATCGTTGTGTTATTGCAGAAGGATAATGAAGGTCACGAGAAACCTATAGCCTTCTTCAGCTGAGTCTTGCGGGAGGCTGAATTGAAATATAATATCTTGGAAAAACATGCTTATGCCCTAGTCAAAGCTTTGAAGGCCTTCAAAGTTTATGTTTTACACTCTAACATTGTAGCTTATGTTCCAACAATGGTTGTTAAAGACATCCTGGTGCAAGGGGACAGTGAGGGAAAAAGAGGTAAGTGGATTGCTAAAATCCAAGAGTATGACATGGATATCAAGCCCACTAAACTCATCAAAGGACAGGGATTGGCCAAAATCTTATCAGAGTCTAATTTCCAGGCCTTGGGGATTAACCTATTAACAGAAGAAGAAGGAGAAGGGACACAACAACCGATGATCAAGACATCGATCCAAAAAATTCATATCAAATATGAAACATCTGCTTGGTATAAAGATGTCATCCACTATCTGTTATTCTTGAGGTGCCCAGTGAAGATGGATAAATCCAAGTATAGAGCATTAAGATTACAAGCCCAAAAGTTTATTATATCCAATGGGAAACTGTACTGGAAAGACTCGGTTGGAATTCTACTTCTGTGTTTGGTAGAAACAGAAACTCAGAGGGTAATTGATGATTTCCATAGTGGTGTTTGCGGGGGGGCACTATAAGGAGGAGGATAAATGGATTCAATATGGAAGTACAGAGCTTTAAAGTCATATGGGTAGGCAACTGAGGTATTGAATGAAGGCATAGAGTAGTTGGAAATTGAAAAGGGCTCATCCTGTGGAAGACTCTATAACAAGAAACCAAGGACTACACGGGCAACAGAAATGAATTCGACTACTCCATGCGCATGCCTTCAGTGAGTAAATGGAGGTATGGGACTCAGGAAGCAATAATTTCTCAGCATGGAGCTCCACGCAATCAGGAAATGAAATAGTACAAAGTCAATCTTCATTTCTGCTTTATGAAAAGCAATTGATGGTTGATCGCTCCCACCTCGAGAGAGGGGGGAATTCAAGCAGTTAAGGTGAAAGCAATGAGAACAAACCGAGTAAAATAGGAGGAATATCATGGAAAAGGTGTGGCTTGATCAGAGGCGATCACAGGAATCGGCATGGAGATATTTTTCTAGGGTCATTATTCAGTTTTCCCATGCTTTGTATTTTGTACTTTGTTTCATTTTAAAGAAGAAACCAATCTATTGTTATCATTTTGGGCAGCAGAGCCATCGCACGCTGAGACAACTAGTCAATCAGACAGCTGGAGCTCAGCTGAGATATTTTGTAGTTGTTGTTAAAATCTCCCCTCTCCTTATAAATAGAGGGAATAAACAATTAAAGAGGGTTTGGAATTTTTGGAAAGAACTCTCGGAAGGGACCTTTTCCTGGTTTGATGAAGGCATGTATGAATCTTTATGTATGCACTTTTTTCAGAAAATTAAACCAAGATTTTTGGTGATTCCAACTTATTGGATTGCAGTATGTTCTTCTCCATCTATGTTTTCATATATGTTAAATACTCTTCTCAGATTTCATGTCACATAGCTGCTAGATATATTTCTCATTAGATGCATATTCATTTAGATCAAGCTATTGATGTAAAATACCTGTATTGATGTGTAAACAAAGTCTTTAAAAAGCACTCCATGTATCGTATAATTTCATAAGCATTCTCTTACTCTCGCTTCTCTATAAATCCATATATATATAATTATTAAGTTTAAGCTTTGTATGATGCATTTCTCCTCTACTGTCTTCTACCATTACATATGTCTTAACAAATGATTTACTGCAAGCAAGGTACCGCACCTCACCTGTCCTGATATATATAGAGCCACCTAATATTTCCCCTCAAGTTACCCCTCTCAATCTGCTTTGGCCACCACCGACCAAGGATTATTTCTTGTGTATTCCTGTGTGTATGTTGGTTCATACATTGTACCTTATGAATGATTCTAAATCAATCCTATTTGAATTCCTTGTGACAAAAACTATGGTGCTACAAGTCCTCACGACAAACTTGACAGCACTAATTAAGATGTCCTAGGCACTAGTCTCCTATCAACCCAGAGGTTGTCTCTAGGAGGCTTCTATATCTTCTAAAACACTTGTGTGACAGGAGATAGAAAAAGCAACAACAAGACCCGCAAAATCGACTCATAAAAGTAAACTTTCAAATGTAGTTTTTAAATCTAAATGCAACTAATCTATTATGAGAAATATCATATGACATTAGTTCTAATGCAAAAATCATAATGCGATGCCTCCTACTCTAACACACATATAGTACAATGTCAAGTGCGCTCGGGGAAATACTCCTTTAGGAGTTGCCCATTCACGGGAAGGGGAACAATTCTCCTTCAAGGGTCTCTAAATGGTATGAATCTATCCCTGCCATGTCAACTATCCTGAATTGGCCTACCCATAGGTTGTGCCATTTCTTGGGCATATCAGGTTTCTCCCTTATTTTGTCCCACAAGAGCACAAGGTCACCAAGTTTAAAGGTCATGCTTTGCATGTATTTGTCGAAAGCGGTATTCATTTTATTATGGATGTGGGCAATCTGGTCAAGGGATTTCATTCTATTTTCATCGATTTCAATGATTTTATCAATACGGGATTGTATAACATCTCGTTGATAGGGGAAATATTTTAGACACTCGAGGGTGGGTAGCTGGAGTTGCATGGGTAGCTTGGCCTCAGATCCGTATACTAGTTGGAATGGGTTGAATCCAGTATATGTTTTCATTGTTCTCCGATCAGCCCAGAGGGCGTATTTGATCTTGCTATCCCAATCCCTCTTATTATCACCAATGGTCATTTTCATAATTTTTATGAGGTTTTTGTTGCTTGATTCGGCTTGGCCATTCCCTTGAGGATAGTAGTTAGATGAGTGCAAAAATATTATACCATATTTGTTACATAGGGATGTGAGGGTCGTGGAGTCAAAATCTTTTGCATTATCGGTAACGATTTTTGTAGGAACGCTGAATATGGTAATAATTTTGTCCTCGAGGAAATCCATAACCACTTGATCAGTTGCTTTCTTGGTTGGTTTGTCTTCCGCCCATTTAGTGAAATAGTCAGTTGTCATGAGAATCCACTCATACCCATGGCTTGAGTTATCTTTGAATTCACTAATAAAATCCAAACCCATTGTCGGAAAGGTGCATCCACCACCACATTTTCTAAGGGCATGGTAGCTAAATGTTGTTTTCCAACGAAGAATTAGCATGTTGACATTGTTTCACAAAATTCAAGGTGTCAGAGAAGATGGTGAGCCAATAGTAACTAGCCCTCAAAATTTTGTGAGTGGTGGTTCGGGCATCATAATGTCCCCCACAAAACCCAGCATGGAACTCCTTCATCAGTTTTTCAGACTCTTCCCTACTAACACATATGAGGATTACCCTGTCAGGACTCATCCATCCAAGTTCGTCTTGGGTAAGGCAGAACTTAAATTCTTTTAATCACATGGATATTCTATTGTGGTATGTTATATCTTAGAGAAAACCTTGGCTACGGGAAAAACTCTAAGGTAAACTCTAACCAATCTTTTGGATTGAAAGCTAGCCCTTTCAATCCGAAGGGGGATCCCTTCTATAACTCAGTGAAAATGACTGGTTATGTATTCAACACATTGACTAGATCATATTTAGAGTGAGGGGTTTTGAAAAAAGGAGTTTGGTTGGGAAATAAAGACAATCCATTGGGCGATGGAGTTAGGCACATGAAATAAAAAAGATCTGCAAGATGTTGGTTATATGGTCAATGATTGGCAAAGGCAAGGTAGACATCAATTTATCATTGTAGCCAGAATTTGAAGGAAGGAAACAATCCACTACAGTTGGGCATACAAGATGAATCCAAAAGCAGCTTTAGAGGAAAAGGGTGATAAATATCTGAGTACTATTAAAACATAGCAGTGAAGAATTTTGATTCATTTGTCTCTACTCAAATATTGAAGCTGAAAACAATAAATGAATTAACAAACAAGGAAAAACAACCACATAGAAGAAAAAACAGACAGGAAATTGTTGGCACAAGTCTTTGCATCAAAGAATAAGTACGCATGATCTTACAGTCTCAATTAATAAAAATCTGAAGAATACAAAGCCCAACAGTATTCAGAACCCAACCCCTGTTACATTACATAGCCTTTCTTTATAAGAAAATTACAAACTCTAACAAGTTTCTCCTTCATTGACGAAAGGAGATTTTGGGGGTAAGCCAATTTCCCCTTTCATTTAGAAATTTCGATCCTGAGGCATGTGGGTTATGGCTCACAAACCTATGGGAAGCGTTTAATGGCTTTAAACCTTTAAAAACCTGGACCATACGACTTAGTCAATTTTTCTCTACAAATCGGGACCACAACACTTTATCGGAAATACACAGGATTACGCAGAAAACCCTGCTGCCGAAAGCATAAGCCGGACTTCAAAAAGAATGAACCCGCGTTCATAAATATCGGCGAGTCCGCTCTCCAAGCCTTTCCGCTGCGCTCTCCAATCTCCGCTTTCCCTGATCCCCGATCAACAACTCGCACAACAATCCTCCACCATTGATCTGCGCCCAATGGATCTGACGGTTGTCAGAGATTTCGGGTAGACAACAAGCACGAGGATTAACAGCCCGAAAAGCAGTTTCCTCTCTCCTCCTCGTTGCTACATGTCCTCAATCAGAGCCAATCGGAAAATACTGCTTATGACATTTCTTCTACCCGAAATCCACTTGTGGTTTCTCCAACCCGCTTCAGCTTGTTAACTGTCGGTTAACTTCCGCACCCGAACACCGTTGATCTATTTCATCGGACGGTTCTAATGGTTCCTTCAGGTTCCGTCATTACCTTCCGTCAATCTATGAGATCTGACGGCTACTGTGCATACTCACATTCGTCTGCCATTTGATGGATTCTACGCCTTAATCCAGTTTTGCTCTACCATCTCTGTATTCACACAGAACACTCATATATAACAATATTTCGTTAATCAATGGGTTGCCATTGATCCTACAGTGATCGATGGTCGATCAATACTACAACACGCAAATGCACAATTCAACACTTAAACACACTTTATATTATACACAGCATAGGTACAGATCTAAGGCATTTCGGCCTTAGGAACAAGTTCCCTATCGATTACATTTTGCTCACTCGGCTTACACCAAATCTAATTGTCACACTCTCTATCTATTGAACACGTAGGCTCGTAATATATATAGAGAAATATTGGATCGGATCACTAAAAGGATCTGATCAGGTCTCTCCATGATTTCCTCTAACAAAAGCCCTAAAGCTCGCTATATGCATACATATGGGAGATTACATTAAATTAAGTCTTTTAGAGACTTATCGCTTCCATCAAACTAGCTCTATTATAACATAAATTGTCCCCTTTTTAGCTTCGATGGTCCACGTCGTCCTTGCTCTGATTTGGATTCCTTGTTTAATTAAGAGTGTTGGATGCTCCTGCATCAGACTCCCGAGGCACAAAAATTTATGACCTTCTGGTCATATGCTTCTCCTTATCCTTATCAATTCTACCCACTTCTCAGTGGAATTGCCTTCATGATCTTGTGTGAGCTGCAATCAACCTCTACAGTAACAGTCTTCCTCTGCTACATGATACCTCACCAAGCTTTCTCCTCTAAGCTTAGTCTTTTGGCATCCTTTTGGTTCTCTCCTCTGGAACCAATTGAGCACTCCTTGCTCTAGGTTGCTGCAAGTCTTCTCACCTTCCGTTGCCGCTATCTGCACGATAGTAAAGACCATAAACTCTCCAGTCTTCAACACAAATTTACCTCTTCTCCTTCTGCTTGCACTCCTTCTTCCTTCTCGCAAGAAATCTTTCCCTTAACCTTTCCTTGCTCTGATACCAAATGACGAAAGGAGATTTTGGGGTAAGCCAATTTCCCCTTTCATTTAGAAATTTTGATCCTGAGGCCTATGGGTTATGGCCCACAAACCTATCGGAAGCATTTCACGGATTTAAACCTTTAAAAACCCTGACCATATGACTTAGTCAATTTTTCTTTACAAATCGGGACCACAACACTTTATCAGAAATACACAGGATTACGCGGAAAACCCCGCTACCGAAAGCATAAGCCGGACTTCAAAAAGAATGAACCTGTGCTCATAAATATCGGCGGGTCCGCTCTCCAAGCCTTTTTGCTGTGCTCTCTGATCTCTACATTCCCCGATCGCCAATCAACAACTCGCACGAAAATCCTCCACCGTTGATCTGCACCCAATGGATCCGACAATTGTCAGAGATTTCGGGTAGACAACAAGAATGAGGATTAACTGCCCGAAAAGCAGTTTCCTCTCTCCTCCTCATTGCTACGTGTCCTCTGCTGAATGGAATCGGAGCCAATTGGAAAATACTGCTTACGGCATTTCTTCCGCCCGAAATCCACTTGTGGTTTCTCCAACCCGCTTCGGCTTGTTAATTGTCGGTTAAATTCCACACCTGAACACCATTGATCTATTCCATCGGACGGTTCTGATGGTTCCTTCAGGTTCCACCATTACCTTCCGTTGATCTATGAGATCTGACGGCTACTATGCATACTCACATTCGTCCGCCATTTGATGGATTTTGCACCTTAATCCAGTTTCGCTCTGCCATCTCTGTCTTCACACAGAACACTCATATATAACAATATTTCATTAATCAATGGGTTGTCATTGATCCTACAGTGGTCGATGTTCGATCAATACTACAACAAGCAAATACACAATTCAACACTTAAACACACTTTATATTATACACAGCATAGTTACAGATCTAAGGCATTTCAGCCTTAGGAACAAGTTCATTATCGATTACATTTTGCTCACTCGGCTTACACCAAATCTAATTGTCACACTCTCTATCTATTGAACATGCAGGCTCGTAATATATATATAGAAATATTGGATCAGATCACTGAAAGGATCTGATCAGGTCTCTCCATGATTTCCTCTAACAAAAGCCCTAAAGCTTGATATATGCATACATATGGCAGATTACATTAAATTAAGTCTTTTAGAGACTTATCGCTTCCATCAAACTAGCTCTATTATAACATAAATTGTCCCCTGTTTAGCTCTGATGGTCCACGTTGTCCTTGCTCTGCTTTGGATTCCTCGTTTAATTAAGAGTGCCGGATGCTCTTGCATCATTCATACGTAATTACAAACTGCTAAAATAAAAGAGATAATGCATATCTCTCAAATACATGCACATAAACATATTTCCAAGCCTATTTGCATCTAAAGATCATGTTGTTGTTGGAGTCATGGCTGGAGATAAGGATCGGTGAGTCAAATTTGATGAGGTGGCACCGAAATCAACAACTGTCCATGAGCTTTTTCCTAACGAATTCCTGAAAAATAGGGTCTAGTGATCCCTTTGAAACCCAAAAACCATGATAGCTCTAGAAAAAAGAGAGAGGATTGTTAAAATGGGTCCTTTATGAACAAAAACCTCTTTCAGTTTTGTAAAATGCGTTCTCATTTGTTTGTAAAGCATGCTTGAAATTAATGCGTTATACAGGAAAAAGCAGAGTTTAACTGTCAGACCATTTTTTACAAAAATGTGTTTCTACTCCCGTTGTCAGCGCATTTTCCTTTTTTTATTTTCAAACACACAATAATCTTGACACTCTCGTTGTCAGCGCTTTAACCATGTTTGTTACAAATTGGCACTAACACTCCCATTGTCAATGCTTTAACACTGTTTTTTACAAATCGGCGCTAACACTGAAATTTTCAGCACTTTTAAAAACTAACAACTAAAATTGTGATAACATGGTCAATCAAGTGACGAGGGGAAGACAAGTTACGTAAGTAGTAAATAATATCCTTATACCACTCATCCTCTGCAAGCTCGATATAAGTGGCACATAGTTTCTCTTCCTATCCTTCCCTAATGGCCTTATCGTTGCTCCCAATCAGAATTTCGACAAGACCTTACCCCTTGATGAATTTATTTCGATGGATGTCAAGGTCATATTCTTGGATTTTAGATACCATTTTTCCCATGGACCCAAGGCAATCAGTTTGTGACAATACATCTTTTACAACAGGGTATGGGACATATGCATACATTTTATTGTACCCAATATAAGCCCTAAAATATTTGATGGATTTGACAAGAGCATATGCTTGTTTTTCAGTGATTGTGTATCTTTTCTCTGCATCACGCAGTGGTTTACTCATGAAGGCTATGGGCCTTTTGTTGCCTTCATCATCCTTTTGCATACGTATGCCTACGATAGTATCCTTAGAGGCAAAGTAATAGATGATAAAATCCTTGGTGTAGTTAGTGCTAACTAGGGCGGGGGTGGAGGCAATTCTTTCTTTGATTTCTTTGAAGGCTCCATCCGGTGTATGATTTTTTTAGGAGGTCATTCATGGGCTTAACAATCTTGGCGAAGTTTGGTATAAACCTTATCACAAAATTGATCTTACCGAAGAAGGATCTCATAGCGTTTTGGTCTTTGGGAGGAGGGATATCCTTGATTTCTTGGATCCTTTCTGGGTCAATACTAATACCATCCTTGGGGACCACATGCCCAAGCAATTTACCTTTGTCGACACCAAATATAGAGTTCTTTGGGTTAAGGGATATGTTGTATTGTCTACATTTCTCAAATACCTTCCTCAGGTGTTTGCAACGGTCTTTTCTTTCTTTAGAAGCAACGGTCAAGTCATCTTGATAAATTTCCATGATCTTTCCAATGAGGTCCCTGAAAGCGAAATCCATGGCCCTTTGAAATGTAGACCCAACATTAAGGATACCAAAGGGAATTCTAATGTACATGTATGTTCCCCATGGAACAATGAAGGTTGTTTTCAGGCAATCCTCTTCTTTCATAATGACTTGGTTGTATCCGGAGAAACCATCCAAAAATGACAACATTTGAGACCCAATTATTCTTTGTAGGAGGTTCTCCATGTTGGGTATAGGGTAATTGTCTTTTAAGCAAACACAATTTTGATCCCTAAAGTCAATACACATAATAATGTTACCAGTCTACTTTCGAGTGATCACAGGGTTGGATATCCAAGATGAGTGTAGTATGGGAGCGATGATTCCTACATTAACCATTTTTTGGATTTCCTCTTTGGCCAAGGGAGCAAGTTTACAATTTATTCGTCTCAACGTTTGTTTGATGGGCTTCACCCCTTCTTTGAGAGGAATATTGTGTTGAATGACTTCGGGGCTATAGGATTTTAAATCATCGTAGGAGGTAAAGACATCTTTGAATTCTCTTAACAGTTTCTCGAGCTCATCTATTTCTTCTTTGGATAGATTTCTACCAATTTTTTTGAGGGGAAGTCTCGGATCCTAGGTTGAGATCCAACGTATCAAGTGGTTCTTGCTCCCCATGCTTGGTTATATTGATATCATTTCTATCAAAGTGTTTTTCATTGATTATATCCATGTTGCTCCTGCGATGGTCTTCGTTTTCTTGGAGGAAATTGTTTATGTCTTGATCATCTTCAAATACGGGCCAATGGTCTTCATAATCAGGGACAGAGGGTTTATGGATTGTGTCAATTATACACTTTCCTTTATTTGAAACATCACTAGGAATGATTGAGGAAGTGGATGCATCTATAGCTAGGGCATTGGCCATGTCAATCATTAGGGAAATATTGAGGTCTAAAATGGGCCTCCTAAGTAAATTATAAAATAATAGTGGAAATAATAAAATAATATTAGATTACATCATCAAATTTTAGAGGGAAAAAAAGAAAAACTATTTTTTCAACTCATATTTTCAACTTATCACCCTATGGGTTTACTGAAATTTCGAGCAGAAACACTCTTTGGATACATAATTTGATTCCTCATCCAAGGAGTACCCATGTTGCATACTTTCGATGAACCCTGCTATACGAAAAATGAGAAATACATGAAAAAACGTGAGTGCAATCACGTTTTTCATGTATTTCTCATTTTTGTGTAGAACAATCCATCAAACATATGCAACATGGGTACTCCTTGGATGGGGAATTAAATTTTGCATCCAACGAGTACTCCGCTCGAAATTTGAGGAAAACCTTAGGGAGATAAGTTGAAAATACAAGTTGAAAAAGTAGTTTTAATGTCTTATTATTTTTTAATCTTCTTACTTTTTTACTCCAAAAATGGTGAATCATCCCCCATGGTTGACATCATCATCTTGAATCCTATTGGATCTTATAAAGTTCATTTTTGTTGTACATTTTTCTTAGGAGGCCCATTTTAGACCTCAAAATTCTCCTAATGCAAGCGTCAATCTAGAGCTCGGAAAGATAGTTCCTCAATGTCCTTGGTCATATGAACGATTATTTCCCTATACAGCTTCAAATTTTTGTCTTGTGTATCAAAGGTGCCCCTAACTTGTGAGATCACTAGGTCAAAGTCTCCTATTATGAGAAAAATTTGAAATTTTCTTGACTTGGATACTTCAAGTCCTAATAATAGGTCCTCATATTCGGTAATATTGTTGGTGCAAGTGAATTGGAATCTTAGGGAAAATAGTAAATGTTCTTTAGATGGGGAGATGATTAAAATGCCTTCCCTTGCCCCATATTTAGAGTGTTCTCCATCGAAATACATTACCCATAGTCTAGGAGGAGGTGGAGTGTTGGTATGCTTGTTTTTGAAAATTCTCCACCCCCCAATTTTATTGTTTTCTTCCTCTAAATTATTGTCAATGTCTTGGGAGGATGCAATAATAGGGGCAGAAAATACATGTCTAGGAATAGATACATAGGAGTTTTCCTTCCAAAGGAGGTATATAATGGAGATATCTTCGTTAATGGAAAAATTTATATATGCAATCAATTCCTTCGATACAATCATCCCCCATGCAGGGCTCATTTCGACTATGACAATATTGATGGAGAATTATTTTTCAGGATATGTATGAAAAAAGTCCCCTACTCCTTCTATTAGCGCACATACTTTAAGCTCATCACAGTTTAGGATCATCTTAGTGGAACATTATTTTGAGAGTTTAAGTCCAAGTTTCCTCATAATGCATGAGGACATGATGTTAATGGGGCTACCAATATTTAGAATACAATTTCTCAAGGTGTGATCGTTTATTCCAAAAGCAATGTAAAAGGGATCACTCATATTCAAGGCTAACCTTAAAGGGATTCTTATGGAAAGATCAGGGGGCTCCATTTTGTGGCCCTTCTTTGTTCTTCCCTTATCCTTGGGTAATGGGTCCCTTTTGGTATGGAAAACATCTTCATTATCAGATGAGTTGTCTTCTTCAACTTGTAGCATGTTGATGGAAGTTTGCCTCATGGCTTGGTCCAGATCAAACATGATATTTTGAGCTTGGAAGAGACTAGCAGGTTTCTTGTTTCTAGCATCAAAGGCCCATTTCCCTGTGAAAGCGTTGAAGTAGGCAGCTAAGGCACCTCTTGTGGAGGAGATAATTCTTGGGGTATAGAATGCATAATCATGTTAAACCTATGGTTGAATTCAACAACAGATTCATTGTTACCCTTCTTAGTGGATAGGAGACCCTTGTATAGTTGGACAACGTCTTTTTTATGGTACCACCCTTTTTCGAATGCTTCAACAAACCCTTCCCATGAGGATATGGAAGACGGGGGAAGGGAGAGGTACCATACCCGGGCTTTTCCTATTAAGGTTGTGGCAAAGGCAATCATACGACTGCATTCATTGTAAGATTCATCACATGTTTGGTACTCAAACTTTAAAAGATGTTGTTGGGGATCTTCCTTCCCAGTGAACTTAGGCCTATCAGGATCTTTAGGTAAAGAACTAAATAGAGCCCCAATCATATTTGAAAGGTTGAGAGGAGTAAAGAACATGTGCTTTTGTTTCAATCTATTGATCCTTTTATCAAATAATGGAGTGTGAGGTCCTTCATCCTTTCTATGATGATAGGTGATGGTTTCAAGGTATTCCATTCTAAGGAGGATGTTCATGGAGTCGCCAGAGGAATATTACAATATTTCATTAATGAATCAATTCCTTAATGATTCAATGGGGAAAGCGACCTACTTCTTCCTTAGAAATGGTGCCATAAATGTTATTGCTCAAACTAGAAGGGGTCCTAAAAGGGGATCCTTGAAGGGTTGCTACGAGGGTAAGATCAACAAATGGAGGAATAACCCACGGTTACCTCGCCTAAGGCTCCCTGCTCTTTACAGACTTTCACTGATGGGAGGAGACCCGTTATGATGAGTATCACTAAATGGATAGACCAATGATAGGGTAAGGGGTGATCATAGAAGCCTATTCACAACAGAGGCTCAAATATGTGGCTTTCTTTCTTAGGAGGCAAGGTTTAAAGCTCTCAAGGAAGGGCTTAAGGGGAATTTCAAGGTTTAGGTTTAGGGTATGTATCTTATAATGGGGGTTCCTAGGCCTTGAAGTTCTTGTGAAAACTTGGATTCCCAATGATCTTTAAATAATTATCCTTAATATTGTATGGGACCAAACAGGACCAAGTGGACCCAGGGGTAGGTCAAAAGGGTAGGGTTTAGCAACCAACGATATTCTTGACCTATTCCAGAGAGGGAAATGGCCCAAAGAAAGAAATTTTAATGCGAGACAATGCAAGGGTCCCAGTGAGGCTTCTAGCCTAAGGAAACCAAGGGAAAGATTCAATCTCGAGGCTAGGGCTTGAGATATCTCAAAATCCCACCATTGGAATTTCTTCAAAATTGGAGGGCACCTAGGAGACACACCAACGTAGTAGGGGCCAAGAGGTAAAACTTTTTTTTATGGGTGATTTGCAAGATAAATGATGCCCTAGGATACCTAATGGGCTAGGCCTAAAAAAGGAGAGGGAGTTGGATGAGAAACGTTTAAGGTGATCACCTTTGGGTGGCCCAGTGCCTAATCCTTTGGGGAGAAATGGAGTCGGGTAGAATTATGACTATGGACCTTTGAATTTTCTAGGTCAAGGAGGCCTCAAAGACAACTTTGTTTGGCACTAAGGCACTAGCAAAGTATCTTCAAATATTTTATACTTCGTTCTGCAAGATAGATGGCTTATCATGATGAATTTTAGTAGTGAATCATCCCTAGGAACATTCATTCATCATGCATGGCCCATAAATGAAGCATTCACTATCCAAAAACAAAATGTCAAGTCCCAATTTTTATTTTCCTCTATATTACAACCAGGATGGGTTTCCAGGTTATGTGATGGCTAGGCTGCAAGAGTAGGATTACATCATCAGGGTTCACGTGGAGTCTTGAGGAGTTTTTATGGGATCTAATGGCATTCACTTGGCATATTCCATCACCAACACAACTTTCCTTTTGTTTCATTGCATTCTGACAACTTAAAAAAAAATAACATTATAATGGGGCCTAACTTAATTAATTCTACTTGAGGTGAAGTTCCAAGAAGATTATTTGATGGAACACCTCAGTGTAATAGCTCAATGGACCCGAAACGAGAAGATCTACAAGATGGGATGTTGAGAAGTGACTTCCAATGGCCGAAGAGAGTATGGTGGGTGATTTACCATTTTCCTTAATTAAAATTGACTTTAATTAGTTATTTAATTAAGAAAAAATAATTAATTGGAGGAAATGGGTCAAAAGTGACTTAAATGAAATAAAATAAAATTAAAAGGTCACTTAAGATAAAGTCAATGGAGGAGCTTCTATAATAATAATGAAATAATAAAATAAGATGCTTCTAGAGGCTTGGAGATCTATTCATCAAATCTATAAAATAAGAGGAGGAGGTCATTTGGAGACATCTTGGAGTTGAGTTTTCTTTCTTGTTGAGAGGTTTGTAGAACCGGGAGTTCCCAGCTTCAGCAGATAAAATAAGATGATTCTAGAGGCTTGGAGATCTATTCATCAGATCTATAAAAGAGGAGGAGGAGGTCATTTGGAGACATCTTAGAGTTGAGTTTTCTTTCTTGTTGATAGGTTTGTAGAACCGGGAGTTCCTAGCTTCATTAACAGCCCCAGGACGGAAACCCTCGGGTGATTCAGTGAGAGTGGGCAAGCACCCAACTCTTCCCTTGGTGAATTCATCTAGAATTCACAGGTGGTGCTTAACAGTTTAGTTATTTTGGTGGCCTGATTCAGTGTTGTAGTAGATATCTTTTGAGGTCATTACCTCAACCATTTCCAGTTTTTGTACTAGCATTTTCTATATTAATAAAATAAGGTTGAGTTCCACTGCATGTGCATTTTGTCAATTTTTAGTTGCAGTTCATATTTTCTTGTTTGTTGATTAATGTTATGGTTTCAATTTGTGAAATGTGTTTATGAAATTAACAACATAAATTCTGAAGCAAATTTTCTGCAAAAAAATTATTTGGGATATTACAGTGGTATGAGAGCATGATTTTGGTCAGCTGTAGGTTAAAATCAAAGTTGTTGTATTGTTCATGAAGAATAAGGGAGCCAAGTTTGTGGATTAAATTTTTTAATCTATTTGTCGGAGGATAATTGTTGCAGTGAATTTTCAGGATTGAAGAGTTGGATGAATGTGGTATTATTTTATTTGATTTGGAGCAGTGTGTAGAGCTGGGCAAACTGGGCAGCTCACACTAAATTGGGGATTATATAGATCAGGTAGAATTTTCCCAATATGTTTCTAGGTTTTTCTGGGTTTTGTGAGTGGATTCCATGGTTAAAACTTTAGAATTTTCTGGGCAATATTCAAGCTGGAAATAAGCATCCATTCAGTAGTGCATTTTATTAAGGAACTCGATAATTCACACCACTTGTGAGTTTGATCTTGACTTGGATTTAAACCAAACCATTTCTAGGTTATTATGGGTTTGGTGTGAGGAGCCTCAGGTTAAAGTTTCAAAATTTTTGAAGTAGTATTGAGGGAAAAAAAACACCAGTTGATCTTCAACAACAACAACATAATTTTTGGGCAGTGTGAATTAATTATTTAGGTTATTTTGTTGGGCCAAATTTATTTTGTGGCATCGAATTTCTCTTGCAGAATAAAATTATTTTACCAGGATGAATTCATCTTGTTGTGCTGAAGTTATTTTGTTGGAGCCCAATTTATTTGTTGGAGACGAGTTTATTTATTGAGGCCCAAATTATTTGCCGGAGTCAAATTTTGGGGTGAAGTATTGTGAGCTATGTGTTAGTTGAATGATTATATTGGTATGTTGATTATTGTTGCCATGTAAAATTGAGGTTGAGCCAGATTTTGTACAACATCATCACCCATGCTGCAAAATGATGGGATTTGAGGAGACTTTTGAAAATCTTATAAAAACCTTTAATGACTTCGAAAGAAGATGGTACCAACAACAATTTGAGAAATCACTTACAATTGGTGTTTCAGGCTATAATGCTTCCTTAGATCAAAGAGAAAACAATAGGCCCTTTTCAAAGGAGGTGCATGCTATCATACAACTGGAAAAAATAAGGGATTTGCAGAAGGAGCGGGAGGTAGGGAATTGGCTCTTTGCACTTGGATCTGATTTGAAGAACCTAAAGATGACCACAAAAAATTTCCTTAATCTGGAGAAGCTAGATTCACACCTTTCTAAAGTAAGCCAATCAGATTTGAGGGTCCTAAATTGGGCACTCAAACCAACAATGCTTGCTTTGATTCAATCAAGATTCTTGGAGCACCCTTGTGAAGGGGTCATACTTATAGTAGCCTCCTGTCTCAGTGATATTATTAGAATAACTTCACCTATGCTTCCCTATAATGATGACATTATGAGAAAAGTTTTCCAGCTAATAGAAGATAATCTTCAGGATCTACATAACTGTTATAGACATTTTTGGGCATTGCAACCCCAAGCATAAATGTCCATAAACCAAGGGCTCCTAAGTCCCTAAAGGTGTTGTTCCAACCCCTAAAAGAACAAGGTCAACTAATTACAGCATCTCCCAGAAGTTCTCCATGAAAAACTACTTAAAACTGGTCAAAACTGGACCATTTCACCTGCTCCATAGGCAAAGTGCATTGCATCCCACCTGAATACACACAGTAGGTGCGATGCATGTCAAAAAACCCTTCTATGGGGTGCGATGGGCGAGAAGGGACAAATGGCAGGGTCAATCCGCAAGGTGGAGGAGCATGGAATCTTCCAGAAACCTCTCCTGTGACACTTGCCTCTCTGAATTCGACCAGGGATGAGTAAGAGATCATCAATCTCCAGGTGGAATCAAGAACTATCAGAGAGAAGACTCTAATCAAATCTCAAAAGCTAACTCACCTCCCTTGCCGACATCTATATATGGATCCCTCATCCTAGAGATCCGGAGGCGGGAATTTTATATCTTGTAAGGAAGTGCTGTTGGTTTCTTGGTGCAATATCATAGTGTTGGGTGATCTAAGCTTTTCATGAGGTGAAGAAGGGCTTTCTTGCTGAGAGGATGATGATGGGTCAGAACAATTGGTTGTAATCCTCTTTGCTCTTTCTTGATTATTAATAAAGCTATTCAAGTTTTCCTCCACATTCTTGTATGATTGATGATTTATGCATTCTTGTGGTCAATGTACATCTGATCCTATATTGTTTATGATAATAGATCTATGTTCTTGGATAGTGTTATGCTGCTTTGATTCTATAGGTACTCTTTGAAGCTAGTTAGACAAAGAAGCGAGTGGCAAAGACCTACCAGAAGAGAGAGGAATCGAGCAAGGAACCAAGCGCAAGACAGAGGTTGGTCTCCTTATTCTTCTCTTATCTTTTTCTCATAAAGGAAAACGAAAGTAGTTTTTAGTGTGTTTGTTTCTAAGGTAGCTACCAGCCTTAGTGGGACTAGCAGCTCTGTATAGACACTAGTTTTCCCGATAACAAAATGGTGACTCCACTGGGGACCGAGTAGATTGTTTGTTCATCTACATTTTTTTACTTTATAAACTTACAGACGGAGCCTAAAGTCAAGCCAGCTAGCCTTCGAACTGCATTTGCTATGCAAGTGCAAAGTAGATCAACGCTGCTTCAGTCAATCTCCGGGTTTTGTTTATGAATTAAACGATTGATTTACAAGCTTTCTAATTGCCCTCGTGGTGGCTCTAGTAACCTCCTTAGATCTACCCCTGTGATTGATTTACTGATTACCACTTGCTCGGCCTAAATCCCTGAACTGAACTACAAACTGTGACCCGGAACCCAATCAAAGTCTCGTCCCTGGTCCAACACACTGTCTGTTCTCTGGACTTCAAATGCATCGCACTTCCCGAGTGTAGTAGGTGCGTTGCATTTCAGTTTCACTGTGTTAAAGGTGCGTTGATCAGACAAGGCCTTGTTACTAAATTTTGGTTTCTGTGTTCACTCTTTTCAGCTCTATTCAGGAGTTTTGCTACCTATAGTCAGTACACCTCTGTTGAAACCCCTTTCCTTGTTGTTATTCCGCCTCCATTGTGCAAAGAAATGTGAATGTTTTTATGTATTTTTGAGTCATTTTCAGTTCTCCTTTACAAAGAAGTAGCGTAATTGTACTGTCGTTTCTTGATTTGAAAGTGTCGCAAGTGTTGTTTTCAGTCATAGAAGAGAATTTGATTGTTCTTGATAGTCGATTACATTGTTACTCTTGTATTTGATTTGAGTTAGTAGTTTTCCAAGTGTCGAAAGCAAGTTTTCAATTCCAAATAACAAAGTGTCGTCATTGTCCTCATTTTGTTTTGAAAAGAAACTTGTTAGTAATTGTCGCTTTGGAAAATAATTCAAATTTGTGCTTAGCTTTCTTTTTATCATTCACACATTAAGAAGGCTGAAAACAAATACATGCATGTGCATTTGCATTTAGACTGTTTGTTGGCTTGATTTAGGACAGTGCATATAGTGTGTGCTCTGTGCTCTTTGTTGAAAGAACGCCATCTCTCTTTCCTTAGTAGCTAGGATTTTCATTGCAAAAAGAAGATTAAACGATTGTTTATCATCTTAGATTGCATTTTAGGAATTGTACATCTACATCATGCGGTGAACCTGAAAGGCAAATTTCTTAAGCAAGATCAACCATAAAATAAATTTAATGAATCTAAAAACGCTTTGGAACCTAACGCACAACATCTAGAAGTCTAGGCTAGAGACGTATTTCGGTGTCGTAAAGCCTGGTAACTGTTGTTTTCACTGTTGGTTGGGTGATTCCCCCACTTTGAGACGATAAGTGCCAATACGGACTTGTGCTCCCACGTACCGTCGAGTATATTTTGGGAGACCACAATAGGCTTTATCCTTTATCCATAGGAAGCCGTGTCTGCCGCCCGATCGATTGCAATGCACTGAACACAACATTCAGGAAGATTGACTGCCGTACCATAAAAAGTATTCTTCAGTTTTGTGATTGGTTTGGTAATCCCTCTGTCTAGATTTCCAGAGCAGTCCCTTTCGTTCCTTTTCAGACTCTTTAACGGAAAAGGTCCATCTGAGCACTTGTCACTTCAAGCTCATTAAAAATCGAAGGTGACTAGAGTCATCTTTTGTTTTTTCTCAACTCTTAAAAATTGAAAAAACAAGTTGTGTCAAAGCGTCTAAAATTCATCTAATTCGGAAACATACTTCCCCTTGATTTTTAGTTGATCGAGTAATCCGAAATCGTGGAGGAAAGTCAATTGAAACCCCGTCGTTTACGAAGGCTTACGAATCAATCGTCTTTGTCTCTAGAGTCGAAACTGTTACGGACAAAATGAACTCGTTTAACTGGTTCCAAATCCCCTGGTAAAGTTAGAACAAGTGTTCTGACACCATCGGAGACTCCGGTTACTCCAAACATTTCTGGTATCCCTGCCTTTACAGAAGAAGTTCAGTAGCCACCAAAGGACAGTGGAACTGATCCTAGAGTGAAGATAAACACTTGTGTTACTGAGCCAGCTCCATCTACAGCTGATTCGGAGGGTGTTATTCCCCAAACATCTATCGCTGCAGATTCTATACTTTCTTTGGCACCAGAAATATTTTACGGACCTGACGGTCTACCTCTTCCACCTGGTTTGATTGCTATAGAAGATATTGTGGAGGATCCTCCATCTAGTACTCCATCGCGATTTGGAGTCGGGATCACTCTATATCCTTCTTCGTCAGAAATTAGTCTACCGCCATCGAAAGCTCCTGTAGAATCGCTAGGCAATATTTTGGATAGACTAGAAATGTCTGAACAACCGTCGACATCCTGGACCGTGTCATCTGACACAACGACGGCAGAACTCCCTACTGTCACTCCAATAATGTTCGTCGGCATACCATCTGTCCCAACTAGCTCTCAATCGCTAGACGGGGCCCACTCAGGGGCTATTTCAACAGTATGGTCCGTTCCTGTTTGTTCATCCGGAATAGTATCCGGAAACTCTTATGTTGAGTCTCAGCAAATGGATCCTTCAGGGTGTCAATTTGGGCAGTCCGGTCCTCAAAAGCAAACAATTCCTTTAAGTACCGGATTACCGCCGTATGGGGGGCAGTATACCCTTTCATTGTCTCCTTCGGGAGGACAACCATACGGGAGTTCACAACAAAATTCAGGTTATGCTGGAATTACATCTAGCGGTTGGGTACCGATACTACCTCAAAAACCAAGATTTGTATATTCGATGCAACAATGCTTACCTATGTCAAGTATACCGACTACGCCAGCTATTGTGACGGTGTCGCAAGTACAAGTGTTGCCTGTTGTATGCCAACCTCAGGTTTCTAAGGTGGTAATGCAACAGCCTCTTATCCCTACGACTCAACCACAATTGCCAACTAGTGGAGTGACACAGGCCCAAACGGGTACAATTACCCCTCATCTTGGTCAAACAGTCAGTATTGGACAACAGCACATGGCTTCACAACCATGGCTGGTGCAATACCAACAACCGCAATTCCAACAAGTATACCAAGGATCTGAGCAACAAATATTTGCAAATAGTGGGCAGTCTTATATTCAAAACGGTCAAAATCAACCGTTCTACAATGGTTATGCCCATCAACCTTACCAAAGTTACCAGCATCAAATGCATTATGCTGGCATGTAAAGACCAACTGCTCAGGCAATCCCGTCATATCCTGGGTATGCTTCGCCAAACCTGAATCAACAGTTACCCTTCGTGGAAACTTTGGAGTTACCGAATCTAAATAGGTTAACAAATGATCCAATTGCTTATGCCCCTTGGTGGCCAGTGATTCTGCATAAACTTCCATTAGATATTCCTAAATTTAATGGAAATCTGGGTGAAGACCCGTCGAATCATGTGATGACATTTCATCTGTGGTGTTCATCAAACACCCTAAACGATGATTCGATTAGGCTTCGCCTTTTTCAGAGGACGTTAACTGGTCCGGCAGCAAAATGGTATATCGAGTTACCCAGAGCTTCGTTTGACAACTTCAGTACACTAGCCACAACCTTTTTAACCCATTTTTAGTTACCGATAAGGTACGAAATGGGAACAGAACTTCTTACCAATTTCAAGCAAACAACGGCCACTCACATATCCGATCATATTCATGAGTGGCGACGTCGTCGTAGAATGGTAAAAACATATGTTCCTGATCAGCTTTTAGCTGAATGGTTTATTAAGTCTTTATTACATTCTATTACAGAAGATGTGGCAAAAGGAGGAGTCGTCACTGAAGAGCAAGTTATTGCTCATGCACAATATTTAGACTTGATTTATACTCAGTCTGGCACGCTCTACGATAAAATCCCTGACGCTCCCAGACTGGAATTTTCCATCCCCCCTCCTCCTAAATCGAACAATGACTCTCATGCCGGCGATGGCGTGATTGGTACGACAGACACGAAATTGACAAAGGCTACATCTAAAAAGGCCCGTAAGATTTCCAGTCAAAATGCAAAAGAAGAACTTCTTGCCTCGGAAGTAAATGTCGTCTCGACAGATAAAGGCAAAGAAACCAAGCAACCAGGAGGCAAGAAGAAAAACAAAGGGAAGAAGAAGAAACAGGAGGAATCATCACCTAAAAAATCTTCTGCAAACCCTCCTAGAGATAGGAAACCAAAAAATCCATGTATAATATGTGATGAGGATCATTGGACAAGAGATTGTCCACATAAGGCTGAGCTTAAAAGATTCATCAAGAATTCAAAAACCTCGGCCGTATTGACTGATCCGTTTCCAAATCCAAGAACAAATCTGGTTGCTAGTGAAAATGCTTCCCCGTCCCAAGTACTGATGTTGTCGGTTTCGAAACAGCAAAATGATGCTTTGATATCGACAAGGAACAAAGATTACGGGAATCCACAACTGTCGAACAACAAGGATAAAGATCAACCTAGTAGTTCAACAACAACTTCAACAGAAGTTGCGCCACCCATCATTCCTGAGCTAACAATAAAACCGCCAAAGGGAGTAGTACACAAGTTGACATTTAATCCTCGTGCCAGAGCAGCACAACATTATAATATAGTGGAAGATCTGGCCCAATCGCCATCCGCTATGTCGACACTTGAGGTACTGCAAAATTGCCCATCCCAAAAGCAGGCTTTATTATCATCTATCGGTGGGATAGACCCAAAGGATTCTAATCTTGTGTCCTTTAATCATAAAGGATACGATCCTCAGTTACTAGCTCAACTAGCTTTCCTCAGTCAAGTGAAAGCCCTCAACAAAACTGTTCATCGAACAATTATTGATGAGGGGGAATCTACATGTATTATGCCAATGAGTTGCTAGAAAAATTTAGGATCGCCAACCTTGTCGCGATCTTCGACAACATTAAAAGCATTTGACGGACGAACTTATACCCCATACAGTATTCTAAGTAACTTGCAAGTTGAACTAGGAGGGAAAACAATAGAAATAGATGTCGAAGTAATCGACGGAAACCTCGATTAAAACATCCTACTGGGAAGACCATGGATATATGCTATGGTTGCAGTTGTGTCGACCTACTTTAGGAAGATTGCATTTCCTTTTCAAGGAGGAATTACGATCGTCGACCAACAAACATTTCTCCCGAATAGTTCCCAAGTTACAGGAAGCATTCTGATGATCCATGGAAGCCCCCATATGCTTCAAAATATCAGAGTAGGCCTACTAAAAGACTCTATATTAATGGGGAATTTTGCCCTCCCGCCTCCAATCAATCTGGCGGAAGTAGCGTCGGTAGGAACTTGCAACATGGTATCTTCGATTCAAAAGATCTCAGAAAATGATATAAACATGGATCATATGCAGGTATTGCCTCCAAGCCCAATGGAAATATTGTAGCAATCAATGTTTTTGGCATGGGAGGCAGACCCAAATCAACGCTCATCAAGCGTTTGGATAGATAGGTCTAAGGAATATGGCACCCCTTCAGATCCTTGGTCGCAAGTGCATTACACCGACGAAGGAATTGTTCAATCAATGGTAATTGAAGGGGCGCCATGGGAAGATTACCACCATCGTTCCCATCTTCCGGATTGTAAAGAAGATACTCCTGATGACCTTCATCATCCTTCAATTTTTGATTTCCTATCAAATACTGTAAACACGGTGGATTCCGAGCGAAACTTGTCCAACATTGAAGAGACTATCGCCATAAATATCTCGACCAAAACAGATGTTGTAGAGAATATTTATGTTGGCAAATGTTGTTCTCCTTCAGAACTAGAAATATATAACGCTCTTTTTCACAAATTCAGAGATGTCTTTGCTTGGTCATATGATGAAATGCCAGGCATTGACTCGAGTATAGTTGAACACGAAATCAAGATGTATCCAGATGTCAAACCAGTACGACAACGGCTACGGTAGGTGCACCCCAAGAAAGCCGCTACCATCAAGGTAGAAGTTGAAAAGCTTCTCCATGCTGGTTTCATTTACCCGGTTCCTCTAACCGATTGGGTATCGAACATTGTTCCTGTAATGAAAAAACAAGGAACGATTAGAGTGTGCGTCGATTATAGGGATGTAAATCAAGCTTGTCCAAAAGACAACTACCCTACACCCTTTATTGACCAGATAATTGATGAATGCACCGGATGCAAAATATTTTCATTCATGGATGGATTCTCCAGGTATAATCAAATAAATATCCGCCCACAGGACCAGTCAAAGACTGCATTTATTTGTCCGTGGGGCACATTCGCATATCGTAAATTACCCTTTGGTTTAAAGAACGCAGGGGCAACATTTCAGAGGGAAATGAATTATGCCTTCCATGACATCAAAGACATCATTCAACCATATCTCGATGACCTTCCCGCTCATTCGCGAAAACGGATTGATCATCTATAGCATTTGAGAGCGATATTTTTATGTTGTCGACACTACAAAATATGGCTCAATCCACACAAATGTGTGTTCTGTGTCAGGTCTGGTCGTTTACTTGGCTTTGTAGTCTCAAAGGACGGGATTGGTCTCGACCCATGTAAGGTTCAGGAAATCATAAATTTGCCTCCACCTTCAAATTTGCTTCAGATTCAGAAACTCCAAGGGAAAGCAAACTTTCTGAGGAGGTTCATTCCAAATTACGCCAAACTTGCTAAAGGTTATACACATCTATTGAAAAAGGAAGTGCCCTTCGTCTGGGATCAGGTCGCGCAAGCATCCTTTGATGCGTTAAAAGAATCCCTAATGAAAGCATCATTAAAGTACGCCACTGATTATCAAAAAGACTTTAACCTGTATTTGGTTGCATCGGATACAACCATCGCAATGGTTTTAGTTCAAGAAGACAACGGAATTGAACATGCTATATATTATTTAAGTAGGAACTTAAATGATACAAAAAGCAAATATTCCTATGTTGAAAAGTTGGCTCTCGCAACTGTTCAAGCGATACAAAGATTTCGACACTATGTCCTCTTTCGAAAAACTACCATTCTGTCAGATTGCAACCCCATGACTTATATATTGTCGCGACAGTTGCTGGGGGAAAAATATTCAAAATGGATAGCAATTCTACAAGAGTTTGATCTGGAATTTGTAAAATCCAAATCAAAGAAAGCCCTGGTTTTCGCAGAATTACTATGCGATCTCCCATCGTCTTCCAACGATGAAACATCAGATGAAACAATCGTGGATGAATCTTTTTTTCTGATATCTTCAAGCAATACGTGGTATGGAGATATAATCATCTATCTCCAAACCCAAAAATATAGGCCTAATACCTCCCGCTCCGAACAAAAACATATTCGATACCAATCAAAAGACTACATGATCGTTGGTGATACACTTTACCGTCATGGCGTCGATACAATTCTGAGGAGGTGCCTCACCCATGAGGAAGCCGAAAAAGTCCTGAATGATTTCCATTCAGGTGCGTGCGGGGGACATCAATCTGGTTACGCTACGGCGCAAAAATTTTTACGAGCAGGATACTTCTGGCCAACAATGTTCAAAGATTGCATAACCGCAGTCAGAAGTTGCCATGCCTGTCAAATTTTCGATAGCAAAACCAGAAGACCACCCACACCTCTACAGCCAATAGTTGTTGTTGGGCCATTCGCCGAATGGGGCATTGATTTCATGACATGTAACCCCACCTGGACCGGGGGGCATGGGTATATCATAGTCGTAGTGGACTATTTTACCAAATGGGCCGAGGCAATGCCTACATTAGATAACACTGGTGAAACAACTGCCTTTTTCTTTTTCAATCATGTAGTCGCCAGATTCGGCGTTCCACAGGCTATAGTCACAGATCATGGATCGCATTTTCGCAATCACATGATGGCCGAATTTGCTGCCAAATTAGGGTTGTATCACAACAGCTCTACTCCATACTACTCGCAGGCCAATGGAGAAGTTGAAGCAATCAACAAAGTCCTGAAGCACATGCTGCAAAGGATGATTGGAGTCCACAAAAGGAGTTGGCACCTAATCACATACTCAGCCTTGTGGGCATACCAAACATCGGTGAGGAATGTAACCGGGTTTACACCCTTCCAACTGGTGTATGGCCTAGAAGCAAGCTTACCAGTTCAGTGTGAAATCTCGTCCCTCAAACTCGCAATCGACCTTCTCCCCGGAACTTCAGAAGAGGAGGCTCGTTTCTTGGAACTAATCCAATTGGATGAAACCCGTCGTGATGCCGCTTTGGCTAACGAAGCCCATAAGAAATGAGTCAAGGCGTAGTTCGACAAGAATGTCAAACCCCGTGTCTTCTCAGAAGGTGACCTGGTCTTACTTTACGACCAAGAATCTGATAAATTGGGAGCAGGTAAATTCAAGTCTTTATGGATGGGCTCCTATATTGTTAAACGTGTATTAACAAAAGAAGCCTACGAGTTAATGTATTACGACGGAATTCCACTGGCGCAACCTCGTAATGGGTTGTACCTTAAGCGTTACTATGCATGATTTAGTGTGGTAATCTATATGCTTTTGTTACATTTTTGTTTTCGCTAAGGGTAATCATTTTGGTCAAGTAAATCCACTTTTTACATTTGTCGCAGATGTCAAACCTATTGGAATCTTTTGTTGGATATGCCGATGGAGCAAGTCGTAGTTCGCGGAACCTATCTTCTGCGGCCTGGGCCATTTTTGATCCAAGCGGCGAGTTAGTAAGTTTCAGAGGGGTATTTATTGGTCGATCAACAAATAACATCGTTGAATATAGCACGTTGATAGAACTTCTCTCTAATGCCATCTCACATGGCATACGCCGACTTGTCGTCAGGCTAGACTCACAGCTCGTCATACTACAACTCACTGGTATCTACTCCGTCCCAAATCCAGCTATCTATCGCATGTTCCTAAGGGTCAGGATTTTGGAAAGACAATTTGATTTTATTCAATATCAGCATATTTCCAGAATCTTAAACACATTAACTGACTCATTGGAAAATTATGTGTTAGATAGACATTTGCAACATTTATAAAAAGAAGCATTTCATCAATATTTGCATTCGGATCATGTAACTTAACCAAAATAAAACTCTGAAAATCAAATATATATATATATATATAACTGTTTATGGTTTACACATAATGTTCTGTAACCAAGACAAAATTGGTCAAATGACCCAAAACTCAAAACGCTAGGGGGCACCCTAGTCTAATGATACTGGTGATAACAAGTCATCGCCTGTGCAATCATGCGTAAAAGCCTAGTCCATCAACTTGGCACGCCAATAGTATGTCGCTGCAATCTCAGAGGCAGCTCGTCAGTCCTCACATCTGGAATACCAAGAGTGAGGCCCTTGACCTGATCCTGTAATGCTGAAAGAGTGTCGGCCACATCAAGGTCGCAAAGGATAGCCCTTCCCACAGCCTTTCCTACTGGAGCGGCAGCTGGCGCTCTCAGGCGTACTACTGGCCGAACGGGACCAACATCTGCATGAGCACATGAGTTCTGATTAGCCTTGACAGAATAAAGCACAAGGACATTATAAAGAGAAACGATAAACAGAAATATGGTCAAAGAATTTACCAATGGCACCCCACTGATCGCCAGCCGGCAGTACCAAATTTGGGTCACCCCGGAAGTCCATACTAGCATATGGATACTCGGAAAAAACCATCTCCTGACGATCGAACCACCCGAAGAAGGTATCAGAAAAGAAAATCTGAGACTGACCAGCATGTCTGGACATATGGTCAACCCATCTCTGCATCTGTGGTTCAGTCGGTGGAGGTAAACCAAGTTAAATATACTGCGGCTGCATCAGTGAGATCTTTTCCAAGGCAAAGGTGGTCAAAATAGAACCATATCCAAAGTTCTTCAATCTTCTGTTTTTCACCTTGGTCATTTGTTCTTTCATCACAAAGAGTACTGCATCACACCAGTTGAACACCTTCAGTTCGAGACATTCTAAGGCATACTGCATATAAGACCGGTTGGCCACGTGAAGAGCCGCACCACCAGCCATCCTACCAAAGGTGAACAGAATGGTCCTCAGGGACCTGTCAGTGACATCTCGGATGATGATCTTGCCGTCTTTACTCGGCTGAGATCCCTCTCTGCAATACCTGCGAATGTAATCTCTCACAGATTCACCCCCACGGGCCGAACCTGATAAGGAGATAGGGGCACCCCGCCTCGATAAGCCGGTCAAAAAATAGATGTCCACGACAGTCAAGGGGATGGATTTGCCCCTAATCTGGAACACCTGGCTGGTAGGGTCCCAAGCATCAAGCAAATACTGCAACAAGTTGATTTGTTGCCTCATGCTAGAGATGCGGAAAAACTTGAACAGGCCACAGTTCCGCAATGCATTTATCGTAATCGGATCATGTAAAGCAAGCATGTCCTCTTCTTCATGCTCATGTTCTCGCCATGTAATAGGCATTTTGCTCCAATAAATATCTGAAAACAAACAAGAGAAGAGTTAGATCTTGATTTGGTGAGAAATAGGCAAAAATTTCCATTGAAAACTATGCACAAATTTCCCTCCTTGCGCCCATCACACCCCCAGCAGTGTTCTGGGTGCATTGCATGCCAGTTGTCCAGTGGGTAGGCCAACATGCAACACACCTTTCAATATAGAAAGGGTGCGATGGAGCCAGAGCGAGTTTTTCAAACCCCAGAGGCTCAGAAAAACCAGAAATCAGGCTCAAAATGCAAAATGGAAAGGATGAAATGAAAGAGCTCAGGTTTTTCTCCTACCTGGTCCAGACGGCGCCAAAAATCGTCCACAGAATCTCCCGGAATCAGGTGGTGAAAATCAAGGGAGAAAGCAGCTCCAAGGCTCCAATAGACCAAAGTTCAAATGAAATGGTAAAATGAGAGGTAAAAGCACTTTTAAATTACTTTTTATGTAATTCAAGTAAAATATTAGTGTCTTAACTCATTTTCCAAACATGTATTGTTCATTTCTAACTAGTTTGATGAAGCAATTGAGCACGCAGCGCAACCTTTGAAAGAACAAAGTCATTAATGGTAAAGTCAAGAAACGACCATTATATCGAGAAGTTTTAACGTGGACTTCAAGCTCGTTAAAAAATAAACATAAGCAATGAGAAAATGTTCCTCCAGAGTTTAAGCTCATTTTAAAATAAAAAATGAACCAATTTCCAGTAAATAACCATTGTGAATGTATTACTTCAGCCTTTGAAGCCTTGGTCGTGTTCTCATCATCACCTCCACTCTGTATTGGCCGATCATTCACCTCCACTTGATTGTTTACCCCTTTTGAGGAACAACTGTGAAGAGTGATCTTGTTAGCCATCCTTGTGACACTGCCGTGATTGGAAAATTCCAAACCTTATCTAGAATCAGCTGCTACCCGAATCTATCACTCATTCCTCAAAAACGAGTCTCCTTTAAGCTCTTTTCAACTGACTCGTAAAATATGAAAATATTGCTGAGCTATTGGCCTCTCCAGCTCGTTAAAGTGACCGGAAGTGTTATCCCTCCTTTAGATTTTAATCTTTTTGTACCTGAGGGATTATTACACAAAAAGATCAAGCGCTTGTTTTGTTCGGCTCGTTAAAATTACCGAAAATTCATCCCTTTCGTATTATTTTATACTTTTTTGGACTTAAGGGATTAGATGACGAAAAAGGATTTTTGGAGTTTCCTTTATGTCCCTTTTCAGACTCTCTAAAATTGAAAAGGACCGAGTTATCTTTGTCGTTAAACTCGTTAAAACCTAATAGCGACAAACTTGTCCATAACAGACAAGAATGAGTTTCACTATCGCTAGGCTCGTTAAAACATAGCGATGGATTTGCCCGAAGGGAAAATTATATAACAAGCATATGTTATCCTCCTCAAGCTTGACAAAACTAAAGAGGTACTAGTCAGCAATGACTGGGGAAAAATTAGGAAGAAAACTTGAAGAAACTTTGTTGGTAGCAAGTCGCTCTTGAACATGACACTTTCACTCCGCATCCAAGTCGGGTTGGGTTGTTCCATTCACTGGTCACATCACCATGGTTCCATCACACCATCCACATTTGGGGTTAATGCTACCAATCCATCATGTCAGTGTCGCCGATATGTTCAAGAGAAGTCGCTCAGAGAATTCACCTGTGTCTCACCCACTATAATACATTTTCGCTCCATTCTTTCATGACCGCCACCCTGAACCATATATCATCAGATCGTTTTCACCTCCATTAAAATCATTTGCTCCGTTCCGTGTCATTGATGTGGGATTCACTAAGGCCCTCCTATGACGGATCGCTTCTTGTTGACATCAGCTCATTATCCAAGAAGTCGATCTAGGAACAACCCTTTCAGTAATTTGAAGCTTGCATGCCTCAATGGCAAGTTTCTCACTTCCGACGATAGGTTTACATCAATGGCCTTCGACCGAAAGATTTTGCGTGGTGTTCGACGTCAAGTCCCTTATTCACACCACGTGAATTGTACTGCAGTGCCTTGAGGGTCATCATCGTTATTGGTGATTCCTCTCGCGCCTGTTAACAGCTTACATCATTGGCTGGTAATCAGGCAATGTCTTTCCATGTTCGACTCCAGAACATATTTCACATGGATCGACTTGTACTTTGAGTGAAGATTGAACAAGATTGAAGACCCTGGATCTAGTTTCATCCATTCGGGCTGCGATATATATTTAGGAAAATAAAGACATCAAATGTACATCTTTGCTGCACAGATAATCATCCAATCTAAGGGATGATGGCTCTACCATAATCATCAGTCTACACTCAGACGATTGTCTGTCCTATGTACATAAAAATGAATTTATAAATCTAAGCATGGGAATGCCCGCCTCAGCTAGATCATGAAAATAATATGAAGATAATGTATTGTATTTTATCTTATTACAGGTCGCCTTCCAGCTCGAAAAAACTTCGGATCCTCATGATAAAGCATTTCACTCGACATCAAAAGATTAACGACCTCATGCTTTAGGGGGCAATTGTTATAGACATTTTTGGGCACTGCAACCCCAAGCATAAATGTCCATAAACCAAGGGCTCCTAAGTCCCTAAAGGTGTTGTTCCAACCCCTAAAAGAACAAGTTCAACTGATTACAGCATCTCCCAGAAGTTCTCCATGAAAAACTACTCAGAACTGGTCAAACCTGGACCATTTCACCTGCTCCATAGGCAAAGTGCATTGCATCCCACCTGAATACACACAGTAGGTGCGATGCATGTCAAAAAACCCTTCTATGGGGTGCGATGGGTGAGAAGGGACAAATGGCAGGGTCAATCCGCAAGGTGGAGGAGCATGGAATCTTCCAGAAACCTCTCTTGTGACACTTGCCTCTCTGAATTCGACCAAGGATGAGTAAGAGATCATCAATCTCCAGGTGGAATCAAGAACTATCAGAGAGAAGACACTAATCAAATCTCAAAAGCTGACTCACCTCCCTTGCAGACATCTATATATGGATCCCTCATCCCAGAGATCCGGAGGCGGGAATTTTGTATCTTGTAAGGAAGTGTTGTTGGTTTCTTGGTGCAATATCATAGTGTTGGGTGATCTAAGCTTTTCATGAGGTGAAGAAGGGCTTTCTTGCTGAGAGGATGATGCTGGGTCAGAACAATTGGTTGTAATCCTCTTTGCTCTTTCTTGATTATCAATAAAGCTATTCAAGTTTTCCTCCACATTCTTGTATCATTGATGATTTATGCATTCTTGTGGTCAATGTACATTTGATCCTATATTGTTTATGATAATAGATCTATGTTCTTGGATAGTGTTATGCTGCTATGATTCTACAAGTACTCTTTGAAGCTAGGTAGACAAAGAAGCGAGTGGCAAAGACCTACCAGAAGAGAGAGGAATCGAGCAAGGAACCAGGCACAAGATAGAGGTTGGTCTCCTTATTCTTCTCTTATCTTTTTCTCATAAAGGAAAATGAAAGTAGTTTTTAGTGTGTTTGTTTCTAAGGTAGCTACCAGCCTTAGTGGGACTAGCAGCTCTGTATAGACACTAGTTTTCCTGATAACAATAACATCTTGGGTCTTTCCATTGAGAAGAGGCTCAAGATCTTAGAAATCGTGGTTGGGGTCATGGGTAACTATAATGACATTTTCAGGATGTTACAATACAGGTTATTGACCATTTGGAGGAAGGAACAATTTGCCTCACTGGTTGCTTATGAACTAGTTGAAAGGTTGGTTAAGCAAAATTTAAAATTGTTCAGGAGACGATTGACCCAGGAGGAGTTGCGTAGGATTGGTGGTGACCAACCATGTAGGAAGAATGAGATGAGGAAGGGTCTTTGCTTCATTTGCAAGGAACCTTGGGGCCTAACCACTCTTGCTTGAGTGACACCGAGGAGATGATAGGGGTAGAGCAAGAGGAGATTCCTTTAGACTTTTAGGATGAGGAATCTTCTTTGGTTGAGTCCATGGGGTCATACGAGGATGCCCAGGGTGAGCATGAGTAGTCATGTGGAGTTGTTGACAACAGGCCAAATTTATATTCTAGTGTGTATGATGAGCAGTTAGTGGATCCTATGGGAGACATTCAGGGTGATGAGTCACCAGTGATGATTCAGCATGGAGAGCATATAGAGGAGTGTGAGTTGGCTGAGGAGGATGTTATACACAATATGCATGATGAGCCTTTTGTGGATAGAGAGCCAGTTGGAGGTTCATATTGAGCCCATGATAGAGGAGGAGGAGCAATCATCTTTTGGATCAGCCACTGATGAGGATCATGTAGATATACCTTGTGTGATGCAAGATTCACCTTTGTTTGAGATTCCTTTGATAGTCCCGGTTGACACATTGGTGGAGACAGTTGAGGATACACCCGTAGGGCCATCTGTTGATGAGGTTCCAAGAGACACGGAGATACCCACAATTGATGAGGTGTCGAGAGGCACATCGATCATTGAGGAGGTGCTAGGAGACATAGAGGTACCTAGAGTTGTGCAAGAGTTTACTGATGTTAGTTGCCCACAACAGTTCTATCAGTTCCAGGTCAACATTATAGTATTGAGAAAGAAGGCCATGGCACTCCGAGAGATCATTTTACAATAGAACAAGGAGTTGGATGGCATGAGAGTAGTTTGTGCCGAGTCAATGACCAAGTTGACTTACATCGGGGAACGATTGGATAGGAGTACACATTGGAGCATCCCTCTTCAGGAATACATAGGTGGGGTTGATAGCTCTGTTAGGTTACCTCTTCACATTAGAGAGAGAGAGGCAGATTTACCTAATCAGATCTCATGTGTTGACCAAGAGAGTGAGATGAGGTGACATGAGTTGTGTAGGGGAAAACATTTGCATGTTGAGGTTGTTGCGTGTATGGGTATACATGCATTCGATCCTTCCCTTGGGGTTGGATAGTGAGAGATATTGAGTCGGTATTGCATAGACAACCACCAAGTTTGTAGATTGAAGGAGCATGGAGATCCCTGTTAGATGAGAGAGATGGTGGTGCATCCATATTTGGGTTTACCCATTGATGAGGTGAAAATAAATGCAACAACAGTCAGCAAAGATGCGACATTTTTAGGCAGCAACCCTCTCCAGGAGTACATAGGTAGGGCTTGCAGCACAACTTACCTACTTTGGCCCATTATAGGGAGAGGGGTAGGATTTCTTGGATAAATCTTGTTGATGGACCAAACAGAGCAGCATGAGTTGAGCATGGACCAACAACAACATAGTATATTTGTTCCCTACATAGGTGTCCATGCATTTGATTCTTTCCACAGGGTGGATTGGTGGGAGATCATAAGTTGGTATCCTATTGATGGAGTATCATTCTTAGTCAGGAGAGTGGTACAACAAGGGCCCTTAGAGATAGGGGAAACTACATGTGCCAGTTAGCAGTTGGGCATAGGTTGGTTATCCATCAACATTCTTTCACAACATCAACATAGTGGGGTTAAACTTGGTCTATGCGAAGGGTTGGACTGGCGAGAGGTGATGAGTTGGTATTCTATTGGTGGAGTAACATTTATGGCCAGAGAAAGTGTTGAGTTAGAGCCATGGGATATAGGTAAAGATGATTGGTCAGAGTGACATTGGGATCCAAGCAGATCTATTTATAGCAAGATGAGTGAGAGATTTGTTTGGGATCCGGGCATTTGGGGATCTGTTCATGATTGGTTAGCATGGAGGCATGGCATAACACAGTGGTTCATATCGGATCATGGTATTAGTTTGCAAATGCGTCTACAATGGACAGATTTAGATTTCTTGAGGGCAAGCAATCTTGGGGCGGGAGGATTTTCATGTCCCCATTTTTATTTCCATTATAGTACAACCAGGATGGGTTTCCGGGTTATGTGATGCCCAGGCCGCAGGAGCAAGATTACAACATCAGGGGTCCCAGGGGAGTTTTGAGGCGTTTTTATGGGATTGGATGGCATTCGCTTAGCATATTCCATCATCAGCACAACTTTCCTTTCGTTTTGTTGCATTCCGACAACATTAAAAAAAATAACATTATAATGGGGCCTAACTTAATTAATTCTACTCCAGGTGGCATTCTATGAATATTATTTGATGGAACACCTCAGTGTAATAGCTCGTTGGAACTAAAATGAGAAGATCTATAGGATGGGATGCTGAGAAGTGACTTCCAGTGGCCAAAGATAGTATGGTGGGTCATTTATCATTTTCCTTAATTAAAAATGACTCTAATTAGTCATTTAATTAAGGAAAATTAATTAATTTGAGGGAATGGGCCAAAAGTGACTTACGTGAAATAAAACAAAATTAAAAAGTCACTTAAGATAAAGTCAATGGAGGAGCTTCTAGAATAATAATAAAATAATAAAATAAGATGCTTCTAGAGGCTTGGAGATATATCCATCAGATCTATAAAAGAAGAGGAGGAGGTCATTTGGAGACATCTTTGAGTTGATTTTTCTTTCTTGTTGAGAGGTTTGGAGAACCGGGAGTTCCCAACTTCAGCAGTAGCCCCGGGACGAAAACCCTCAGATGATTCAGTGAGAGTGGCCGACTGCCCAACTCTTCCCTTGGTGAATTCATCCAGAATTCATAGGTTGTGCTTAGCAGTTTAGTTATTTTGGTGGTACGATTCAGTGTTGTAGTAGATATATTTTGAGGCCATTACCTCAGCCATTTCTAGTTTTTGTACTAGCATTTTCTATATTAATAAAATAAGGTTGAGTTCTATTGCATGTGCATTCTTCCAATTTTCAGTTGTAGTTCATATTTTCCTATTTATCGATTAATGTTATGGTTTCAATTTGTGAAATATGTTTATGAAATTAACAACATAAATTCTGAAGAATTTTTCTGCAAAAAAAAATATTTGGGATATTACACAAAATTTCCATAACTTCGCATAAGAGATGCAACAAATAATCCCTAGTATAGCGAAATCCTAGCAAAAATGTATGTGCCAAAATTAGAAAGAAAGAATAGCATTAAAATATACTTCCATGTATAAGAATATATCCAACCATCCAAAAACTTGCCATCAAGAAGCTCCAAGACATATGAAAATTATCCAAACATCAAAATTCATTCCATGCTCCGAAAAACCGTCCTCCAAGAAGGATAGCGAAAATCTCTAAAGAGATACAAGTTCCAAATTCAAGTGATGATGCTAAAATTAATCTTCATCACTTCTATTTATACAATTCTAATGAGTTCGATTTAGCTACTTGGGCCTACATTAGCCCCTAAAATAAAATAATGTGCAAAACAATTAACTCTTGGTGACAAGCCGACTAAACTAGCTCATATACAAAAGAATAAGCCTCTTAATAGGTTGAATGATCAATAATACATGTTGTTGGGCCTTCTAAGAAGCTTGATGAAGTCTATAAGTGCCACAATGATGAATAAGACTACCAAATGTAGTGGACAAGGGGTTAGCCCCTTGTTCTCCAAATAATAAACCTATAGTGCTCCCAATGGGTGCGACGACACACAAGTAACCTAATAGGTCTCCAAGCAGGTCGAAGATGCATGTAGACCATCTGTAAGGGATCAGATAATGTTGTAAGTAATGCCACATCAGCATACAAGTCCTGGGTCATCTTCCAAGTGCATGGTACAATTGTGGGGCCAACTGGGCATGGTGAACCATGTGCATATTCCTCAACCAATAGGTGAATCTTGAGCAATCTCTGAACATCTCTGGGGATCCATGAAATGTTGTCTACTGTTGTGGAGGCCCATGGCTCTCAACACACACTCTACATGTGCCAATGTATCCCTCTAGAGGGTTAGGACCCTGTATAGGGAGACCAAACCCAAAATGGAGACAATCGACAATCCTACATAATATCCAATGTGTCCCCTAGTCTTCCAACACAACAAGTCATCGAAGGAAATTGAGTTAAAGAGCTTACAAACCATGGACAACAGGTGGGCACTTCATAATTAAATTCCCTTCCATAGTGGGCTTTGACATGTGCTAATGTCTCCAAGCTCCAAATGGGATTAACAAAGTAACCTATTAGGTGGTTTCTATTTTTAAAGGGGATAGTATGTGCAAGGTATATCCTTCAAACGGTGGTGGCATGTGATAAAGAGATGAATGGAGTAGGGAATGAAAGGGACAGCTCTGGCCCACATGCTGGGGCATAGTGGTACCTAATAAAAGGGAAGCCCACACTTGGGTATATAATGTGTAAGAGTGAGCAATCGTGGTGCATGAGGTGCCTCAACCTTGAATTTTCCACCCTTCTTTATATGTCTTTTACCTTTTATGATTTTTCTTTGATTAACTACTCAGAGCTCAAGGGATAAGAGCATGATATGTAAAGTATAGTAGTGGATACCCCCTTTAAGGTAGGGCGGTTCATCTCCCACCAGGGGTTGGGACAATCATGGGTTCCTGAATGATAAAGTAGGCTCATCTAGGTCCTATAGGAACCAAGGTGATGGCCATGATAATCGGGTAGAGCTCATGTATTAGCTTCAGCCCTCGTGCTAAATGTGTTTGTCCCGACCATATTTTGCATTTTGTGGTACATATTATTGTTGAATGTTTCCAATTATGCTTTTAATTTTCTTTTCAGCTGCATCAACCTTTGGGGCATCATTCTAGGCCCAACCCAAGATGTGGGCAAGGGGACAGGGAGGCTAACCCTATGTGGACCCAGTGGAAGAATGTAGACCCAGGTGGGAGAAATGATGAATGGGGTTATAATGAGTGGAAGGGGAGTGATATATGTGGATGAGGGAGCAAGACAACAGAACCAAAATCAAGGTTTCCCATGTAGTACCATCCCTAAATCCCAAAGGTCAGTAAAAGAGATCCCATGGGACTAGGGACAAAGGTTAACATACCAAAGAGGTTTAGGGGACAAGAGAACAGACCTATCCAAATCTTTCTGTCGAATCCCCCCATTAATCCATGCCCAGAAGTATCCATGATAAGAAAAATACAGTACTCAATTACCAAATGACAAGGCATACCTTTAGGTTCAGGAGGTCCACCTTCAAACATATGATCATGACAAATGGGTGAGGATCCACATGACTGACTTAGGTGGTGGAGAAGTGGCACAACGAGCTATTTGGTGGTTGTAAGGGGTTGATGGCTTCCATTTTAGGACCATCTAGAAAAAAAAATTCTCCTAGGGATATCACCCACAAAATGGTGGGTAACAGTGCCTGAATTTGTGGCAGTGGAAGCATTTTATCTTGCTCAAGTCTTTCTTCTTGCTATTATTTTGGCTAGATTCAGGTTTTCTCTGGGTATTCTTTCATTTGCCCTTCTTCCCCTTTCCAACCAATGAAAAATTCTCTTCATCCTCAACTTTGGATAATTTTCCATCTATGTTATTTCTCTTGAACTCTGCTTGAACCAAATCGGACCACAACCTTTCCCAATTCGGTAATTTTTCCCTTTTATTCACAGAGTCTTGGTTGTTGTGCCAATATTTTGGAAGACCTAGAAGAAATAGGCTCACCAACTCATATTCTGCTACATTCACCTCGACCCCTCCAAGCTCATCTTGAACTTGTGTAAACCTGGATAGATACTGCAGAATAGTGTCATTTTTTTGCATCCTGATGTTTCAAAGTTTGTCTTTCAGGGCCAATTTTCTATGGTCACTACTATTTTCAAATAGCTCAGTCAGTGTCTTCCACATAGAAAATGGTGTCTCTTTTCCATGGATATTTGAGACCACATGGTCTCTCACACCTTCCAGAATAATTATTCTAGTCTTTACAACATCCTTCTTCCACTGGGTTAACTGTTATGCATCCAATTGTGGAGGTTTTGCAATACCAATTTTCACATATTCTAACACACCATTGTCATCAAGCACTATTTCCATTAGGTCCTTCTAGGCTATGAAATTTGAGCTACCCTCTAGGGCATACTCTAATCTCATACCATTAAACGACATTATCTCGATCATGAAGGAAAATTGTTGCACTGAAGCTGCTACTTCAAAATTCCTAAAAGACGAGTTCGAAGTACTGGTTCTAATGTGATCAGGGCTCTGATACCATGTATAAATTTGATAGAAATTGCAACTGCTTAATATTTCAACCTGAAAACAAGAGACACAATTCTACTCTATTGATTTGCGAAATGAAAATCACAATTTAGAACGACATGAAATAAGAAAAACCACAATACATAGTGATTTCTAGGGGAACCCAACTGGGAAAAAATCCTCAAACCTTTTTGCATTAATCAGTTGAATAGAGAAACTATTACAATTACTAACTACATCTTTGAACTCAACCTGCAAAAGAATAATTGTTCTCTCTGCTTAATGAGAAAATATGGCCAACACTTAGCCAACTATTTCCCACCAAGCCTCATATTTCCTTACGCAAATCGTGAGGAAATTGACCCCTAAAGGATAGGAATTTCCTCCAAATTGATTGCACAATTCCTAAGGATGGATCACCTGACCTCATGCAACACCTATACACTCAAACTAGTTTACAACTAATGTTACACTACCTTGTCATCTCCACTTCTATGAGGAACTCCAATTCCTTGCATGCATTAGCTATTTTGGGTTGTTTAATCAGTTAACTAACAAATATATGAGTTAGATTGTTGTCCCACTACACCACTGACCTTCAACTAACTCTATCAATAGTTAGAGGTCAGTTAACTGAATACAATTGAAAATAACTAAACTAGATTACTAAAATATAGCAATCACACATGCACCACTAAACTCCAATCCCTCTAACTCGAATTTACTAAGATAACTATGTGACAAAAGCCATGTCACACTAGTTAATTTCCTCCAAGTTTTCTTACTGATGTGGAAATTTAATTTACTCAATTTGACTAAGTTTGAAGTGAAATTGAGCCTTTCTTGCTACATTTTTTGACATTATTTGTTACTTTTTGTAGCATCGGACAAGTGTTTTAGTCTTTATTTGTGTTAGTGAGGCTAAAAACTCAAGATCTTCAAAACCCACAAAAGGTTTCGTGAGATAAGCGTGTGAAACACCTTAATTAAATTAATTTTCATTTAAATTTTTCTTAAGTCTAACTTAGGAAAACTGGTTAATTAATAGTAATTAATTAAGGAAATGTGAGAATTCTCAAGAAACTCACATGAATTTAGTTTGAGATGATCTTAGTATTTGACAAAGATTTAATCATGGTCGTTGATTCACCAATGAGAGATTATAAGAGCATGTCAATGGGGATGAAGAAGATATAATTGAGACATCAAAGGAAGGTGAGTTCCTTGGTAGATCAAGCTATCCAATTGAAAAATTGAGAAAGGAAGAAGAGTTAGAGCTACAAGCAAGGCAGGAGTGAGATTGAGGGAGTAACAGCAGAGTATTCTGACAATGATTCTCAGTAGCAGAGAAGGGAGGCGAAATATTTTTGCAGGAAGGCCGAGTAGCCAGAAACCTAGTGCGAGTTATCAGAAGTTGGTTCACAGAGTTGTTGGAGGTAAAATTGAGCTCTAGATGGTGAAGTGAATTTCTTCTAGTAGCAGAGGGAGGCAGGACAACTCATTTGGAGCCAGCTAGCAGGCCATATGCTTTTCCCAGGTGAGGCAATGTGAATCCTAGAGGTCGAGTTTCTCAGTGGAGTTCGAGTAGGTCAGAGGGAGGTAGAGAAAATTTGTAGAAGGGAGAAATTTTCTCCAAAATTATTTGGCCAGATTAATTTGTTGGAGGATAGCCAGATTGGAATATAGATATTGTACTCAGATTTTGCTACTACATATAATAAAACAAACCCTCATACGCTGCATATGTTTTCTCAGTTGGGTTTTTCCAAGGGCTTTTGTCCAAAATATTGGTGTCATTTTTATAGTGTGTGTGTTCTATTTTCTCAATTCCAGTTTATTTTCCATAGTGTAATTTTATTGTGAAGAAATTCTAGTGTGATTTATTCATTATTTGTCGTAACAAATAAATTGTATAATTAATCAGTTAGAAGAATAAAATCCAGTTGTTGTATTTCAAGGAATTTTGAAATGGTATCAGAGAAAGTTTTAAGACAAATCAGAAGCTCAGAAGATGAAGGAGAAAATTTTGCAGTTTCAGAGGGAGTTCTTAGCAGAATTTTCCAGATTTGTGCAGAGGCCAGCCATGAGTGTGAATTACAGAGGCAGGGGTTCGATTTTCATTAGTAGCTAACAGAGAATTATATTAGCCTCAGAAGTAGATATTTGCAGGCAGTGGATTGCCGAGAAGCATTTCTAGCGAGAAGATCAGTAGATTCGTTGAGCAGATCTGGGCATAGTGATTTTCCAGCGAATTTTGTAGTAGCAGATCAGCGTTGGGTGGAAGAGAAAAACACACAGTAGAGGAATTTCCATAATTTCTCAGAGGGTTTCGAGATCTAGTTTCAGGAGGAGATCCAATATTTGCAGTTGCAGTGGGTTGTAGCATGTTTTTCAGTCAGCTAACGCGAGCTTCAGGAGTAGAAGATCATGTGCCAGATTCCAGAGGAGGACTTTCAGAAGGTTAAGTGAGTTTCCCAATTGAGGTAGTATGTAGAGTGAGAGTTGGAGAAGGACATCCGGAGGAACCCAATAGCACATATGCACATTCTAGGAGGGAGTGCGAGTAGTAGAGAGAGGTCGAGTAGGAAATGGAGGAGATTCCTATTTATTTCAGAGTTTTGATTTTTCATAGAAATGAACATAGTAGGTCTCAGAGATTAGGATAGGATTGAAGGAGCCTCAAGTTATTGGGTTTGGAAAACCATAATGACTTTCCTTCTAGACGAGTATGGTCTAAAGATGTATGCAGAGAATGTTGTAGTTATACCTACAAATCCACAATAGCTAGAGAACTACAATAAGGAGATGGCAAAGGCAAAGAGGATGATCATCGATGGAGTTTGAGATCATATAGTTCCGCATCTATCTGGCAAGAATACTGCCAAAGAGATGTTGAAAAATGTAACTAGGTTCGGTCTTCATAAAATGTATTTGTCAAAAGAAATTTTATTATTGTTACAATGACTTATTAAAGCATGGGTTTCATTCTTGGGTCATCATTTTATTAGTAAAATTCCCCATTGAGGACTCCTAGGATTAATAAAGAGTCAATAGAGTCATTGGATATTTTATGAGACCCTTCTTGGGCTTTCAAACAATGTAAAATGAATTATTTTTGAGTCAAAAATAAATTATGTAACCTCTACACCAAGTCGGCCTCAAGGAAGGCAATTCGACCTCATTGGAAGGCTACATATACAAGGAAGTTCGACTTCATTTGAGCATCTCACTCTCTCAAGCATAGTCCGATCTTTGGAAGCTAGAAGCTAGGAAGAAGTGTGAAGTTGAAGGAAGGGTCCAAAAGGAGTGTGAGTTTGGTCTAGGTGAAAGAGAATGTTAGGCCCCTATACTACTAGTGTAACCCCTTATTGTTATTAGTATAACCCACTTATTATATTGATGTACCCATGTAGTGCCCATATTGTTACTATTGTGCCCCATAGAAGCCCACTATTGTTATTATTGTGCCCTTACTTTATTATTGTTATGTCGGCTCTGATTATGTTATGACCCCTTATACTCCTATATATATAAAGGAGGTCTTTTCATTTGTATCATCCAAGAATTGTTCATTTATCTAATGTAAAGGAGGTTTCCCCCTCGAAGAGGCTGAATTCTCAGGCGTTGATCTATCTTTTCTATATTTTCTTGAGTTGGTTTCATAACATTTGGTATCAGAGCTTTGGATTCTAGGGTTTCGCTGCTCCAAACAATTCATCGTGGTGTTTTCGCTATAACTTTTTTTCTGTGACATTTCAGAAGTTGCAAACAAAACCCATTTGAGAAGAAATCACGCTAAACCTCGGGTCCAAATTTCAGAGCTTTTCATCCTATATTTGCGGAGATATGATCTAAGGAAGTTGGTCTTTTTGCAGACTCCTGAATTACATTCCAAACAGGTGACCAGGGGAAAATCGTCATAACTTTCTCTCTAGGGATCGGATTGAAATTTCATAAGAAGGTACAGAAAGAGGACGAACTGTAGTTTCTTGTATGCATTTTTCAGATCCAAAGGTCGAAACAGTGACACGTGGCAGTTAATACAATTTCTCTCTTCTGGAAAGGTCTATAATCAGGTCGTCTTGGGAGATTGTGCATAACTCTTTCTTAGAGAATCCAATTTGGATAAGACTGGTGGCATTGGAAAGAGGACACAGAGGGATACTATAGGTCACAATTTCAGAACTTAAAGATCCGAAAGTACAGAGTTACAGTCGTTTCAAGGTCGAGCTCCTAAAATCAAGAAAAAGCAAGATGAGGAAGTTTGATGGCAAGGATCCAGTAAATTGGATACTTTAGATGGAGCAATATTTTGATCTACATGGTATACAACTGTTACAAAAGGTATGTATTGCATCTTCATATTTATAACCAGATCAATTTTTATGGTACGAAGGGCTTTGATGTCGTAAACAACTTGTTATGTGGTCAATTTTCACGGAGGAAATGATAGCACATTATGAGGATACAAAGAGCAACACCTTCTTTAGAGCAACACCACAACAATTGGAAATAGTAAAAGGGCTTTGTGACATAGTGGAAAGCAAAATTATGGAAACCAAGAAGCGTACCCCTCACAACTATAAATATGGAAGTGTTGTTTCTCCTATCCTTCCACAACCTACAAGGGTTACACCACAACAATTGGAAGAAAAAAGAGAAAAAGGGCTTTGTTACAATTGTGATAGCAAATGCACTAAAGGTCATAAGTGTGCTGAGAAGAAATTATTTTACATAGAATATGAAGGGAGGAAGAAAAGGATCAAGAAACATCAAAAGAATAAGATATACACCAGGACCCCACCCCAGAGAAAGAAGAAATGAATCAAACCATATCTTGTAAAGCATTGGCAAAAATTACCACTCCTCAAACTCTCAAGATAGAAGGACATATCAAGAAGAAAAAGGTGCAAGAAGTGAAAGATCACATCGAGAAAGAAGAAATGAATCCAACCATATCTTGTAATTCATTGTTCGAAATTACCACTCCTCAAACTATCAAGATAGAAGGACGTATCAAGAAGAAAAATGTTCAAGAAGTGAAAGATCACATCGAGCATCAAGAAATGAATCTGACCATATCTTGTAAAGGATTGGAAGAAATTACCACTCCTCAAACTCTAGAGATAGAAGGACATATCAAGAAGAAAAAGGTTCAAGCAGTGAAAGATCACATCGAGCATCAACAACAAGTTCTCTAACTTTTAAAGGATAACGCCACTTCAGTGCAAAACCAAACGAAACAATAGGTAGATCAACATCGTAGTGAAAAATGTTTTAATGTAGGTGATTGGGTATTTTTACTGCTACATCTCAAGCAAGCTATTTATGAGAAGGAAATGTTGGCAATACTACATGCACTTAAAAAATGGCGACCTTACCGAATGGGAAGACTCTTCAAGGATGAGGATGTGGAAGCATTGTTTTGTGCTATTTATATTCTCCAACCAAATTGGATAAATGAAGCAAGGGATGAATGGAAGAAGGATGAAGAAGTATGGCCACTTATTCAAAAGTTGCAAAAGATCCCAATTCAAACAATATTGCCAGAAATTGAAGAGGAAGGAAAAATCATATTGGAACCTGAAGTAGTCACAGAAACAAGAACCCGACAGCTACGAAATCGATCAATTTCAGAGTATCTCATCAAGTGGAAGAACTTACCCACTAAATATTCCACATGGGAGGACAAGAATTTTATACAGAAGCATCAAGAACTACTCAAGCGTTGAGGACAACACTTTTTGAAGGAGAGGGGCATGTTAGGCCCCTATAATACTAGTGTAAGCCCTTATTGTTATTAGTATAACCCACTTATTATATTGATGTACCCATGTAGTGCCCATATTGTTACTATTGTGCCCCATAGAAGCCCACTATTATTATTATTGTGCCCTTACATTATTATTGTTATGTCGGCTCTGATTATGTTATGACCCCTTAGACTCCTATATATAGAAAGGAGGTCTTTTCATTTGTATCATCCAAGAATTGTTCATTTATCTAATGTAAAGGAGGTTGCCCCCTTGAAGAGGCTGAATTCTAAGGCGTTGATCTATCTTTTCTATCTTTTCTTGAGCTGGTTTCATAACAGAGAAGAAGAAAATAATAAATTTTGTTCTCTCTCTCTCTCTCTCTCGTGTTGATTGGTTTAGGAGATCGAAGTCGCTTAGTCTAGGTCGAAGCTGTTGTTGATGCCAGAAGCTGCCAAGTCAAAATTGCTAGGGTCGAAGTGTTGTTGCTACTAGGTCAAAGGTTGGATCAAAGAAGGAGAGGTTGGATTGGTGTGGAGGAAGTCTTTGTCTAGGTAGAAGTGTCTCAAGGAAAAATTTTGAAGGAAGATATTTTAACTGGGTTTTCCCCTAGATAGGGGTTTTGCCCTAGCAGAGTGCCTACATCTTGTGTCCTGTGTTTTTGTGATCTTCATGCACACATAATTTGGTAATTGCTTGATTAAATATAACATAACAGGGAAGTAAAAGAAGGCAACATAATTCAAAAGTAATTATCAAGAAAGAAAAATCTAACACTAATCCTACTAGCATTGATTTCTGAACATGGTATCAGAGCTAAGGTCAAAGAAGATTGAAGATAACCTTGTTAGATTAAAGGAAATGATTTTTCCCTGTATGATAAGAATGGGATTCAATTCTACAGGAAGATGGATCAAGAAGATTGTCTACTACTTATTCAACAAGGTCATAAGTCAAGGGTTCTTAGCTACACTTACAAGATCCCTCAATGATGATAATGCATGGATCATTGACAATGGAGGATCAAGGCATATGACAAGGAAAGTAAGCAACTACAAACTCTATAAAAGGAACCATCCTCTCATGTAGTATAATTGGGAGACAAAAAAATCTATGTTGTTAGAGGCCTGGGATCTACATCTTTGAAGTTGGAGAATGGAGCAAAACTACATCTCAACAACATACTATATGTTCTAGGTTTGAAAAAGAATTTTATTTCAATTTGTTGCTTAGAAGATAAAGGGAATAGAGTTTCTTTTGTTGATGGAAATGTCTTGGTTTGGAGAAAAGATTCTAGTATTGATAAAGCTAGGGTCATTAGAGTTCGTGAAGGAAGTTTGTATAGAGTCATTACAACACCTCTGCAAGCCATAGTTCATATGGAAATATCTCCTATTGAGTTATGGCATAGAAGATATGGTCATCTTCACTACAAAGTCATTCCTAATCTTAAACATCTAGTTCATGGCATCCTTGATATCAAAGAAGATCGTGAAGGAGTTTGCAAGGGATGCTCTTTGGGAAAACATACAAGAAAACCATTTTCAAATAGTGAAACAAGGTCTAAAGAAATATTAGACCTCATACATTCTGATGTGTGTGGGCCCATGTATGACAAATCACTTGGAGTTCATCTTTACTATGTAAAATTTAACGATGATCACTCTAGAAAGACATGGCTCTATCTTCTCAAGAAAAAGGATGAAGTATTTGAGAAATTCAAGGAGTTTAGATGTGAAGTGGAAACCCTAACTGAAAGAAAGATAAAAACTTTGAGATTTGACAATGGTGGGGAATACACTTCTAAAAAATTAATTGCATATTGTAAAGAAGCATGAATTAAGAGAGAGCTTATTGTTCCCTACTAACCCGAACAAAATGGAGTGGCCAAAAGAAAGAATAGGACGATTGAAGAAGGTGTAAGAACAATGCTACTTGATCAAGATTTGCCAAATTTTCTATGGGGAGAAGTAGAAATGACAATTATATATATTCAAAATAGAAGTCCTCGTATATTTCTCAATAATATGACACCCGAGGAAGCATTGACAAGAAAGAAGCCAAGTGTGGACCATCTCTGAAAAAAGTAACTAGGTTCGGTCTTCATAAAATGTATTTGTCAAAAGAAATTTTATTATTGTTACAATGAATTATTAAAGCATGGGTTTCATGCTTGGGTCATCATTTTATTAGTCAAAGTCCCCATTGAGGACTCCTAGGATTAATAAAGAGTCAATAGAGTCATTGTATATTTTATGAGACCCTTCTTGGGCTTTCGAACGATGTAAAAAGAATTATTTTTTAGTCAAAAATAAATTATGTAACCTCCACACCAAGTTGGCCTCAAGAAGATCAAGTCGGCCTCAAGGAAGGAAATTCAACCTCATTGGAAGGCTATATATACAAGGCAATTTGACTTCATTTGAGCATCTCACTCTCTCAAGCATAGTTCGATCTTTGGAAGCTGGAAGCTGGAAGCTGGGAAGAAGTGTGAAGTTGAAGGAAGGGTCCAAAAGGAGTGCGAGTTTGGTCTAGGTGAAAGAGAAGAAGAAAATTGAAATTTTTGTGTGTGTCTCTCTCTCATGTGGGCTAGTTTAGGAGATCGAAGTCTCCTAGTCTCGGTCAAAGTTGTTGCTGATGCTGGAAGCTGCCAAGCCGGAATTGCTAGGGTCGAAGTGTTGTTGCTGCTAGGTCAAAGGTTGGATCAAAGAAGGAGAGGTTGGATTGGTGTGGAGGAGGTTTTTTTCTAGGTAGAAGAGTCTCAAGGAAAACTATTGAAGGAAGATATTTTGACTGGGTTTTCCCCTAGATAGGGGTTTTGCCCTAGTAGAGTGCCTACATCTTATGTATTGTGTTTTTGTGATCTTCATGCACACATAATTTGGTAATTTCTTGATGAAAGATAACATAAAAAATAAGTAAAAGAAGCCAACATAATTAACAAGTAATTATCAAAAAAGAGAAATCTAACCCTAATCCTACTAGCATTGATTTCTCAACAAGAGATGTGGGATGTGATTGCAAAGATTTTCTAGTATCCTTCCAAGAACTGGAACATATTTTTGAAGGAGAAGCTGAGGACTACCAAGATGCAAAAGGGTGAGGGAGTGACTCCTTATCTCACCAAAATTCAGAATGTTTGAGATGAGCTTGCAACAATTGGAGAGATACCTCCGGGCAGTAAGCTAGAGCGTGCAACTCTTAATGGTTTCACCAAGGATTGGGCAACATTCGTCCATGATATCATTGGACGAGATAAGCTACTTGGTTGGGATTGGTTGTGGAGTGATTTCACTCAAGAAGAGATGAGGCTTGCTCATGTCGAAGGTAATAATAGCGACAGCAGTAGCAAAGGACCGAAGACTGTGAAATATGAGAAGAATGTACCCCTTGCATCAAAAGGGAAAGCGAAGAAAGGTCTCAATCAGGGACAAGGCTCAAAGGGAGGAGAAAAGAAGAAGAAGTATTTGTTAAAGATCAAATGCTTCGAGTGTGGTGAGTTTGGTCACTACAGTACCTAGTGTCCAAAGAAGAAGAAGAAGGACAAGAAAGAGGAGCAGCAAGAAACAAATTTGGCGGAGATCGACGATTTGTCCACCATATTGGAGGACAAGTTTTCCTTGTATGCAACAATAGCTCAAGGAGAGAAGTGGGGAGACCTTGAACTATAGTCCCCATAGTTGCAGATATTTGGGCAGGGTCCAAGGAGGATAACATGAGACAGGTGTTTCCTCATGGATCAATACCCTTACTATAGGGGCCCACAACATTTTTAGTAGCAATTGGATCGTACTATTCAACAGGCGCAGTCAAATTTTGAGGGACAGTTGCAAAGCTAGTAGCAGTTAGTTACTGAGGGGCGCATTGACAATTGGTTGCACACAGTTACTCAATAGACAAAGCATAGCTAGTTGCAGTCAGAGACTCAGTGGATAGTTGCAGAGTCAGTGGCTAGGATTTGGTTCTCAGTTGCAGTAGTTGCAGCAGTAACAACATGAGATCATTTGCAGCACAAAGCAGAGTTGGAAGTAGTGCAAGGAGGCACAATGCAGATGTCAGCAACAACGCAAATGCAGGACAATTCAGCTACAGAGTTAGCAGATGAATCAGAGTATGTGCAGTGCCTTGATGAACAATGGCAAGTTGTTACATGTGTCAAACATCAACAACATGAGAGGAGATGTTAAGGGAAAATGCATAACACCTTTCTCGCTAAGCGGGAGTGTTAATTTTTGTAGCATCAGACAATTGTTCTAGTCTCGATTTGTGTCAGTGAGGCTAAGAACATGAGATATTCAAAACCAAAAAAGGTTTCGCGATATAAGCGTGTGAAACGCCTTAATTAAATTAATTAATCATCATTTAAATTTTTCCTATGTGTAACTTAGGAAAATTGGTTGATAATAATTAATTAAGGAAATGTGAGAATGCTCTAGAAACTCATATGGATTGAGTTTGAGATGATCTTAGTCATTGATGGAGATCTAATCATGGTCATCGGTTTACCAACAAGAGATTATAAGAGCAGGTCGATGGGGATGAAGAAGATTCACTTGAGACATCAAAGGAGAGTGAGTTCCTTGGTAGATCAAGCTATCCAATTGCAGAAATTGAGCAAGGAATAAGAGTTTGAGCTAGAAGGAAGGCGAGAGTGAGATTGAGGGAGTAGAAACAAAGTATTCCAACATTGATTCTCAGCAGTAGTGCAGGGAGGAAAAATATTTACGCAGGAAGGCGGAGTAGCTAGTGCAAGTAGCCAGAAACCCAGTGCAAGTTGTTAGAAGAGGGCTTGTAGAGTTGCCGAAGGTCAGATCGAGATCCAGAAGGTGAAGTGAATTTCTTCCAGTAGTAGAGGGAGGCAGGATGACTCATATGGAGCTAGTGAGTAGGTCGTACGATTTTCCCAAGCCAGGTAGTGTGAATTCCTGGAGGCAAGATGACTCATTTGGATCTAGTGAGCAGGTCGTACGATTTTCCCAAGCCAGGTAGTGTGAATTCCTGGAGGCCAAATTTCTTAGTGGAGTCCGAGCAGGCCAGAGGGAGGCCGAGATAATTTGTAGAAGAGAGAAATTTTCTCCAAAATTATTTGGCCAGATTATTTTGTTGGAGGATAGCTAGATTGACATCCAAATATTGTACTCAAATTTTGGTGTTGCATATAATAAAATAAACCCTCATCTGTTGCACTGGTTTTCCCAAGTTGGGTTTTTTCGGGGACTTTTGTACAAAATAATGGTGTCATATTTATTGTGCGTGTGTGCTCTATTTTCTCAATTCCAGTTTATTTTCCGTAGCATAATTTTATTGTGAAGAAATTGCAATGTGATTTATTCATTATTTGTCATAACAAATAAATTGTATAATTAATCACTTAGAAGAATAAACTCCAATTATTGTATTTCAAGGAATTTTCAAATTATTAGTGTACAACATTAGTCATCACACTCAGTGCCTTTCATACCTTCTCAAAGGAGACCCAGTTGACCCCATATGCCGAATGAAAAGACAGTATTTTGCATTCCTCCCATCAAACTTCATATTCTACAACTTTACCAAAACCATGCTACTAGATTTACTCTTCACATCACCTTGGAACTCAATGCCTAAAATTCTAGCAATCTTAAACTAAGGAAAGCCCCATTAAGTCAAAGGAATACTGATCTGAAGTGGGAAGAGGGTTGGTGATGTGACAATAGCCCCCTCTAGTTTCACTTGGATTGTACTTGAGATTTCAGACTTTATCCCAAGAAACATGAGTTTGTGTGATAACAATCTTCATTTTTGAGAAATTGCAGATGGCTTTGGCTCAATAATAACCTCTGATTTTCAAATAAGGGTTCATAAGAGTTCAATAAGGACTACTTTTGGCATTAGTCTATTGTCCATGTCATGGCTACAGATGGCATTCCCTACTGCAATAGGTTGTTGGGCAGTTGTTGCTCATTGGGATGTAGGTGCAAGAAAATCCTCTTTCCCCTTGACCTTAACTCTCAATTGGGATGTGGCTACCAACCAGACATTCATTTAAATGATAACCCTAGTTGTAGGTAGTGTTGAGAAATCTAGGGGCAGCTAAATTAACTGCTTATGATGTTCTTTTACTTAATTTGATGTACTTGTTATGAGCTTCTTCTTTCACTTGATTATTATTATGTTCTTTATCATCAAACAACTACCAAAAAATACATATCAAGGAGGCAAGAGAACAAAAAATGTAGGTTGCTAGCGAGGGCCAAAACCTCTCCTCCTAAGAGGAAAACCCACAAGAATTATTCTCTTCTTATATAATGTTCAAATGACGAATTCCAAGACCTATGACCCTTATCAAAGACCCCTCCAAGACCAAGTCAAACTGCTCCTTTGATGAGTCTTTTCTTCTCTAAATCAACCCAAGTCAAATTGGCTTCATAACACAATTTTTTACTTCAAAGGTTCAGCATCTTGCTTCAAGTCTGTACTTTTCGAACCTCCTTCACTAACTACAACTTTGCACATGTAGTTGTATTAGGGTAGAATAGAGACATTTTCTTCTTCGTTGGGATAGCTCTTCTCTTCTAAGGTACTCAACTTCCTTTCTTGATGTTCTGCTTCATACTTCGACTTCCTTTACGTATATTGTAATTTGTTCTTGTTGCAATAAATATGAAGCCCTAATTTTTGCACATGTTAGAGGTAGTAGCCCTAAAATAGTCCTTTATCAACTCAGTGTCTTCTCATGAACTTTGCTAGCCCATAGACTCCTTTCTTCTCCGATTTTAACTGCTCTTCCTTGATTGAACTTCCTTTTCATATGAGTGAGTGATCTTCAAATGAGGTCAATAGGATACTTAAATATCCATTCCAAGGAGCTCGAACTTGCATCATGAGGCCGAATTGACTTGTTTTAGTCCGAATTTTCTTGGAGGGACCTTTGACATACTTTATGACTCAAATAAATTTCTTTTACATGATACAAAGTGCCCAATGGGGTCTTTAATATATGACAATGACTCAATTGACTTCTGGACTGTATGAAAAATACTATAAGCACTTAATGGGTGCTTGACTTATAAATAAAATTGACCTTGAGCATGAAACCCATGTGTTAAAATAATAATAATAAATTTTTTTTTCTCTTTTCATCAAATACATAAAATCATGATTACATTAGACATTATGAAGACTAAACCTAATTACACTTTTCAATACTCCCTCTTAACTAGGGAGGTATTCATAATTCATAGAAGGTACTTGGACATTCTTATATTGAAGAATTCTCATAAGAAGAGTAAGATCGGCAAGCCATCTCACAAGCTATTTACTCAACTAATGTTAGTGCATTTCATCATATCAACCAACATTGTCATATAGCAAGGCCTTGACTGACAACTCTATCTCTCCACAAGAATATAACACAATTTTGGGGAGAGAGTGATTTATAGACACCATCATCATTGCCTTGCAAGGCACATACTCCATCCGGATTTTCAAGGCATGTCCTTCTAGGACCATTCTCATCTTGGATTAACACATCCTCATGGAATTTCCTCTTCAACTACTACCTATTGGAAGCCCTACCTTTGGAATCAATCTCAGATGCTTACCAAATCCCCCATTCTTTCTTCATAACATGAAGACAAGAATGATGTTTCTATATCTCCCTCTCAACTAGAGAGGATCTACTCATTCCTATAAAAGGAATATACCCAAACTCCCACTTAACAAGGGACTTGCCCAAGCTCCCTCTTAACAAGGAACTTGTTATCAACAACAACTCTCTTCGGTGGAGATCATGGTACTATCAGCTCCTTGTAGGGCTCCTTTCAGCATCATGTAATGAACTTCAACTTCTTCATCATGGAGCCTTCTTCTTCTTCGTAGGGTGTTGGGCCTAAGAATTATCCTTAAAATACATCCACTTTCACTCCATTCAACATCCACTTTCTCTCCATTCACACATTTTCTCACCTCTATTCCAACACCATGTCATCACATTAGCTTCACTTTCGTCATTAAATGGGTTACCATTGTGTTTTCCAAAACATTATTAATTCTTAGTATTTTTAAGAGAATTTGTGGTTAAAGTTTAGAAAATAATATCCATATACTTATACCTAACAATTAGAATGAGTTTGTTGACATGTGTAGGTACAAAGGAAGCTTCTAAGGCACCCTTATGTGGCACTCTATGTTAAAATTCGTATTTGAGGAGATCATGGACCTCATGGATAAGATCATGGACCTCATGGAGAAGATCATGGAGGATAGGGTTATGTGTCACCATTGGTTGAGAGATATGTGGATTTGAAGAGGGAATAGTGGATCCACATTTATGAGTTTGTTATCGTAACTTTTATATAAATATGAGTGTTATCTCCTTCGTTGGTAATCTTAATTTTCCTTAGAATTAAGAAACTTAGTCCTTCATTTGTAATTTTAGATTTTAGAATCATTGTAATGTAGAGTTTAGGACCTCTTGGAATGTAGAACTTGGAGCTTGTAATTGCAATTTGCAATTTGCAATTGATGATAAATAAAGTGGATTGGAATTTCTTCTACATTTGACTTCTTTCTAGGTGTGCTTGTGGAGCTATGGAGGGCCCCCATTGCCTCACTTGCATGCTCATTTTGTTTTGGTAAACTTTCATTTTATGTTTGTTTGTGAATTTCATTAGATTAAATTATTGGTTCATATGTTTGAAATATTAACGAATGACCTTTCGTAAGAAAGTATTAATGTTTCTTTCAATGAATCTGATTTGTTATTTAATGTTTGATTTCATTAGTTTAAGTTTCTGATTCATATGTTTGAGATATAAATGAATAGTCTCTTGTAAGAGAGATTTAATATTTCATGCAATCAATCAGAATTAGGTTTAAGTGCTTTAATTTCATTAGTTTAAATAGTTTGTTGATTAAGATTATTAGAAATATTAATGAACAGTATCATGTAAGGGAGCTTTAATATTTCTTACACTTGTCACAATGTCTTTAGATTTCATTTTGATTAAATGACTAAATAGGTGTTGGAGATCCCAATGAAAGACCTCCTATAAGGGAGCTTTGGCATTTCTTCACCTAGTTTAGTTTATTTTGTCTCTAAGTCCATATATATTGGATGATCCTCGAAGTTTACTTACCTGGATTGATAGTAAATGAAACTCTAATTTGCATCCGCATTTTAGACCCAACATTTTGGCGCCGTTGTCAGGGAGGATCATTTAGAGATAGACTTAGGAAGTTATTTTTATTGAAATTTATTTTTATGGACTAACTTGTGAAACCTGGTGACAGCAAGATCTTCATAAAGGTGTTCAAGTTGAGATTTTTGATTTTTCATACTTAGTTTGATTTTAAATTCAATTTTTTTATTATCAAACCCCCCATTTCTTACTAATTCATCTACGGATGAGAAATTTGAAGATGTTAAACATGTACTTCTTGGAGAGCAAGGACAATATTGAAGACTGGTTTCAAAAGAACCTTGCGACAACTCCAAGAATAAGATAGGTTACTCACATCCTTGCAAATAATCAGGTAAAAATTTTAAATCTTGATGTGAGCATTTTAGAATTCTTAGTGCGTAGGTGGCTTCACTAGAAGCATTTTTTTACCTAGGAAGGAAAAAAAAAAAAAAAAATCTTTCAAGTTAAGGTAGAATAGATTAGAAAATAAAACGAGATCTCGTAGACTTTTCTTTAAAAAAAAAAAAAAAAAAAAAATCATCATTTTTCATGAATAAGCTATTCCATCCACGCTAACCCGCAAAAACAAAATAAAAACAAATCAATAGGTTAGTATGCTCTATTCCTGCGCTTTGAGCGATCAGGAAGATCATAAAATCTATTGATTTATTTTCAAAAATAATATAAAAATCTCTTGCTCGAAAATTGCACAAATCATTAAAACTACAACATTATAAGAAATCGAAATCATTTTTTTTAAATTTGTTTATTTTCGATTTCAAATTTAAAAATGAAATCTATAGTTTAGTGATTTGATAAAAAACCATATTTCCTCTTAGGTTAGGTCTTGTATGCAAGCAAGCCAAGTCTGCATATAAACAATTCAAACAGGAGCTTGAAACTTCTCATTTACTTTGTTCTCGGCTTCTGAATTTTTGGAGTTCATAATTTCTGTTATAATGAGATCCTTCTTTGCATTTGATCTTAATTGTGAACAAAGTGTGCCATGTTGGGTTGCACAACTGGGTCTCTTGGATCCCTTTCCCTTCATCCAATTATCAATCTTGCTTGATTTCCCGTTTCGATGGTCAACCTCAATCTCAGCATCATTCTCACTTTCTTATCAATTTTGTGTCTCATTTTGATGTGACTCTTCCATATGGGCATCACTACTATCTCAATGGGTTTCAGAGTGGCATTTTATGTGACCAAACAGGCCTTTCGATGAACTGAATATTTGATTTTGTTACAACATTGCCAGAAGACGCAACAGTTTTGACACGTCGTTTTGAAACATGTTTTGTGATCAAACCAAAACAAATAAGGAAAAATGAAGACATGGGTTTTTTCTAGAACAGAATAAATTACATAACCCAGAAATTGTTTCCTCGGATTCCTAACGGTTTGAGAGGAAATCACGGTTCTTCGGGACCCTTTCATTCATGCTTGAGTAAATGTTTGGTGTGAATGTGCTTGAGTAAACTGTGAAACTTGTTCTAGCTAGTGAACTGTCGAAATTGAGTTGTAAAGGATTATTAGGTTCCTACACTCAGTAAGAATTCCAATATCACGTCAGATTCATCGAGAACGCTAGCATGCAACCCAGAGATTCATCTGCCTGTGAAGCCAACATCTGCGAGTTAGAAACATCCAGCTTTGGAGCTTCAGAAATGGAGCTGTATTGGGAAGTTCATAAGAGCATTTGGTGCCTCGGCGTACGCTTTCTTGCAACTGAGCGATCGCCAGCCAGCTACGCGAGAAGAGGCATTGTCACTTTGACAGTGATTGCATAAGAGCAGTCAGAAATGAAGGGCCATTGCTAAAGGGTGTTGAGATGCCATTGACATGGAAAAAAGATTCTCAATTAAACTCTGCTTGGTGTTTTCTGTTTGTTGAATTAAGTAAAGGGTTTTTGCCAAATTGGGCGAGCTAAATTAGGTTCCGTGGAACAAGCTCCTTCCTTTGGTCTCTTACTCGAGTCACTGCGGCTCTATCCTTGTGATTAGCTTATCTGGCTCTTCTTCATTCCGCTATCTCGACTCGCCTGTCTGCTACATCTGCACTTTCACTACGCAATCTCGTTTCATTCCTCAAGTCTTGATTTGATCTGCTTTCGGTTGATCCATTTTTAATGATTTCATGAATGCATATAGATTTTGTGGCACGATTTGAGGGATTTGATGATTTTGTGATTGCATGCAGATTTTTTGCCATTTCACCAGAATAGAGATTCGATCTACAAATATTTGTAGTCAATATCTTGATCTTAAGAAAAAGGAAGGGAGCCACCATCTACTCCAGCGTTTCCTAAGTTGTTAATCATTAGTTAAATCTTGAATTCATTGTTCTGAAATGGGTTTCTGATCCATCAATCTTCTCAGTTTTGGGCCTGTGGCAACTTCATAACAAATATGATTTGCATTTCACTGAGTGTTGTGAAATGAATGCAAAGGGCAAGTAGTTTCCTTTCAACATTGCTCAGGTTAATCAATTTCCATCATTGTTTGAGTGGGCAGTTGTTTAATATGAACTATGCATATGATCAGTAGTAGATTTTTGTGTAGGTTGTGCCAAAGTACCCTATATTTTACTGTGTCAAATGAGATGTTTTTGAGGAAATCCAAGGGCTTTTTCCAATGTGAGCCATACAATGTTGTTGATCTTATTCATGGCTTCCATACCAGCTTGTATATCAAACATCCATGATGAAAAGTGCAGATTTCAAAGGGTATATCACGCAACATTTCAGTGAAAGCAAGATTTAGCCCAACACTTAATCTATGCTTTTATTCTTGTTGTATGCTTTTATGTAACGTACTAATCTGCAGGACACAACAAATCTCTAATGCCAAGCTTTTTGCCATGCACATTCCATGAACCATCTGACACAAACAGGAAGTAATTTATTTTTCATGGGTATTTATTAAAAATGGACTGTTATCAACATCAGGAATTGGACTAAAATTACACTTTTGATTTTCCTTAATCCGTTTCATTTGGAATTAATTTTTGTGTAAGAATCAACAAGGAATTGGCCATTCCTTTTTGAACACACTAATGTTCTTTATGTCAAGTTTTTTTTTTGCAGATTTCGGATGATCAGCTGATCATTAAAGAAACTAATTGTGCACGCAATTGGTCTTCAAAAGACCAATTTCATGAGAAATTCTAAAGAACAAGTCCATGATCATAAACGAAATTTCCAAAAAATTACAAGTTCTTGCAACTTCCTGTAATAGCTTAATGATTTGACATGTTGCATAACAGATTAGCAAATTCGAAGATCTGGGGTTTGTTCCTAAATGTCCAAGGATGGTGAAATACCTATCCACTTTTGAATTTGAAGTCTACAGGTGGTTGGTCAACGCTGGTCGAACTCAGCTATTTTAACAGAAATTCCAGAATTAATGAGAAGATTTGCTATATTTGAGATTTTGCATGCCAAAATTCACTTTTTCCCAGCAAGAGTCATTAACCATTTCTCATTATCCACATACACTTCATTACATTTTCATCAAACCTAACCCACCAATAAAAGCAACGAAGCTCATTTACAAGCTTTTGGTTCCACGTTACATATTCATTGTCAGTTTCCTTTTACCTACCCTTGCAAATAAAACCTTGCTTCCATATAATGTTGAGTCCATAGTCTTTCAGTCAAAATATTTTTCTCAAAACACCTTGAAGCTTGCATGCCTTGAGGGCAAGCTTTCATGCCGATAAACAAGGGAATACATCAATGTCTCTTGTTCGTCAGATCTTCTAAGTATTCAACAACAACAAATTCATTCATACTTCGAAAGATGTGTTTGAGGCATCTTGAATCTCATCCACATCAAAGATGGGAGCTCTCGTGTTGAATAGTGGCATCCATCAATGGCCACTAAGTTAACAATTTCTTGTTATGTTCGATAGTGAAACATTTATTCACATGACAAGAATTGTGCCAATGAACGTTGAAGACATGAAGACCAATCATTTCGTAGCAAAGGAAGCAGAATTACTTTCATTACTTTTCAGTTTTTTATGTAAATGAATTGAGGACAAGTCAATAGATAAGGTTGGGGGGGAAAGTGTAAATTCTAAATTTTGTATACCTTCCAAGCCTTATACATTTTCAGCCGCATTCAGCAGCAGATTCCAAACATTCAACAAAAGATCCAGCAACAAATTTAGGAGCAGATGCAGTGACAATAAAAGATTCACTTTTTCGACTTCATCCACCATTTTCACAACCAAGTACAGAAGACTATGATTAGAATTTTGCAGCCACACATGCACAACTCTCATCTATTTTTGAAAGGGTAAGTTTAGGTATGATATTTTCTAACTTTTAACCATTTAATTCCTTGAAAGCTAGAATGATAATTTTTGGAAAAAACTTCATTTCCTCATTTCATAAAATTGCCAAAACCATCAATTTAGGGGGGATACATTTACATTCATATTTTGTCACATTCATATTTTTCCATATTCATATATCACATTCTAAAACCCACATACCTTCAAAATATATTCACTATTACATGAGCATATAAATGGCTTTGTAAAAAGTACTTAAAAACTAATTGGATGCAACACAATCATGGTTGTTACACAAGAACCAACCCTGATGCATTCCAACAAAGATACTTTGCAATAAAAATCAAATTATCATTATGCAAAACTCATACATTAATATTGAAGTCAACAAACAAAATATGGTTGAAACATAAGAATCAACCAAGTTGCAATTCATCAAAAACACTTTGCAAAAGTTAAATAAATGATATCATGCAAAGTTTAAAGCCAAAACTCAAGTATCAAAAAGTAATGTAATAGATTGCATGAGGACATGCAATACCTTCAGTTTGGGGTATGTTGAGCCTAAGAATTATCCTTAAAATACATCCACTTTCACTCCATTCAACATCCACTTTTTCTCCATTCACACATTTTCTCACCTCTATTCCACCACCATGTCATCACATTAGCTTCACTTTCGTCATTAAATGGGTTACCATTGTGTTTTCCAAAACATTATTAATTCTTAATATTTTTAAGAGAATTTGTGGTTAAACTTTAGAAAATAATATCCATATACTTATACCTAACAATTAGAATGAGTTTGTTGACATGTGTAGGTACAAAGGAAGCTTCTAAGGCACCCTTATGTGGCACTCTATGTTCAAATTCGAATTTGAGGAGATCGTAGACCTCATGGATAAGATCATGGACCTCATGGAGAAGATCATGGAGGATGGGGTTATGTGTCACCATTAGTTGAGAGATATGTGGATTTGAAGAGGGAATAGGAGATCCACATTTATGAGTTTGTTATCATAACTTTTGTATAAATAGGAGTGTTATCTCCTTCATTTGTAATCTTATTTTTCCTTAGAATTTAGAAACTTAGTCCTTCATTTGTAATTTTATATTTTAAAATCATTGTAATGCAGAGTTTAGGACCTCTTGGAATGTAGAACTTGGAACTTGTAATTGCAATTTGCAATTGATGATAAATAAAGTGGATTGGATTTTCTTCTACATTTGACTTCTTTCTAGGTGTGCTTGTGGAGCTATGGAGGGCCCCCATTGCCTCACTTGCATGCTCGTTTTGTTTTGGTAAACTTTCATTTTATGTTTGTTTGTGAATTTCATTAGATTAAATTATTGGTTCATATGTTTGAAATATTAACGAATGACCTTTCGTAAGAAAGTATTAATGTTTCTTTCAATGAATCTGATTTGTTATTTAATGTTTGATTTCATTAGTTTAAGTTTCTGATTCATATGCTTGAGATATAAATGAATAGTCTCTTGTAAGAGAGCTTTAATATTTCATGCAATCAATCAGAATTAGGTTTAAGTGCTTTAATTTCATTAGTTTAAATAGTTTGTTGATTAAGATGATTAGAAATATTAATGAACAGTCTCCTATAAGGGAGCTTTAATATTTCTTACACTTGTCACAATGTCTTTAGATTTCATTTTGATTAAATGAGTAAATAGGTGTTGGAGATCCCAATGAAAGACCTCCTGTAAAGGAGCTTTGGCATTTCTTCACCTAGTTTAGTTTAGTTTGTCTCTAAGTCCATATATATTGGATGATCCTCGAAGTTTACTTACCCGGATTGATAGTAAATGAAACTCTAATTTGCATCTGCATTTTAGACCCAACATAGGGCATTGACAATTTTCTCCCTCACTTCCCTTCAACGAAACATAATGTTGAACCAATAGTCATGTCATCCTTCTATTCATTGGGGAGTGACCTTCTAGTCCACATCTGAATTTCGCGCAGTAAGGAGCCTTTGCCTTCCCTATTGCCTATGCCTTTCCCACTTATCCTGTTCCCACCTTTTTATCTATCTGCTTCTAGCATTGTAACAGGCTCTAGCTCTTGAATCGAAACATCTGCCTCCATCCCTGCTGCGAGTAATTACCCTTAAACTATTGGCTCTCAATTTCGCTCCCCTTAAATTATTGGCGGTTGACTATCCTTCATACAACTACCTCTTCCAAGTCATGTTACTTTCGGGATCTTCCATTCAATTGCATGAGTACTAGTTGTACGTAACTTTCTACAACCTTCTTTTGGTAGCCCTGTTACAACTGAACCAAATGTTTTCTCAAAAATCAAAATGAATATTAAATCAAAGTTACCTCTTTATGATGGTCTTTCGTCATGACATCAACTTCTTGAAACATCAACATCCTTCTGCATACCCTATGAATCCATCTCCAAGACATATATTACCAAGGTTCTCCTTTTCTAGCATACATATCCAGGGCTTCATACCTTCTTCATGGAGACGTCATAGCTAATCCTTCGAGTTATAATATGTTGATTATTTATCTTTATCTTTCGTGACAATAGATGAATCTTCTCACGAACTCTTCCTTAACCTTTCTTCACATATTGCTTCCTCGGGATTGTCTATACATAGTTCCTTCATATGGGAACCATAGTTGTCAACCACCTTATATTTTTCATGAGGTCATTTTATGTTGATCTCTTGTCAATACATAGAAGAGTTCAAGGCACATTATCTACATGCCTTTATGCATTATTCTAATGGAAGAGTTTCTTCTTCTTTCATCATGCTCATGAGATGGAGCATTTTAACCCATACTATCTACAACCATATGATGACATGACTTTATCTATCTATTAAATATATACATACTTCTTCCTTCTATTGGTCATCCAACCTTTCTTTCAACAACTTCCTTTCCTTGCTTGAAGATGAGAGTACTTCAAGCAACTTGACATGTTGCACATCTTTGTCATCATACCATCATTTTTGAAACCAGTGGATCCCACACAAGGTGGAATATAGACTATTTGCGAGATACTTGCTTCTTTTTAAGTAGAGGTGAACCTTTTTGACAAATATTCCAATGGAGGATCTTTGATAATCCTTATTTTACAAATGCTTTTTTCTAATGATGATGATGTATGATGATTCTATCTTGCTAGATGAATTTCTCCAACCATATAGATTGCTACTTCGGTTGTCCTTATATGCTTTCAATGAAGATGCCATGAGCTACTTCCTCTCTATGATGGCAGTGTCAACTATATGAACTTCTTTCGAGGCTCAAACTTCCCAAATTTTCCTTTCTTCCTTGTTGATGTTGCATATACTTGTTTTGGTTAAGTTGATCCAACATCGTTCTTTACGTTTAATCTAGATTGTTCAATTTTGCATAATGACCATAGATCGTTGAATGTAGTGGTTTCCTTCTCCCCATAGATGCTTGACACAAAGTTGCCCCATTCATCAGGTAGTGCATTAAGCACAATTATGGTCATCTCATGATCAGACATTACTTCTCCAAGTTCTTGTAATAGATCTTTAATCTGAGATACCTTCATGAAATATGAAGCTATCCCTTCTTACTTTGAGACTTTCATCTTGTATAGTGTGGTTCTTAAAGATATGATTTCACCTATAGTGCTTACAGAAAACAACTCCACCAATTTGTCATAGATCTCTTTCATTGTCTTCAACTTTGCAACATAAGGGATGAGAGAATCTAGTAGATTTTGTGAGGATCTTTTGTGCCCTTATTTCTCCTTTCATGTATTTTGATAGTGCTTGAGATTTCTCTTGTGAAGGTTTGGTGATGGATCCCCTTACATATTCAATAACTTCATTTTATATCAGAATTAAATCATTTCTCTTATTCCATGCAAGGTAGTTCAAGGTCCCAACCGATTTATTGTTCTCCTTGCATAATTAAGTCATTTGATTTGAGGATTGAGACATAAAGATATATAATACTTATTTTTCAAGTGAAGATACTCCTTTGATGATGATATCTTCAACTTGATGCCTTCTTGATGATGTTTGATGATCTTTAAGGATGTTTGGGATGTAATATTGTCTTCAATGTGAGGGAGATCACTTTGATGATGAACTGCTCTTTCTTGCTTCCTTTGGTTGATGATTGTAGAATGTATAAACTTTCCAAGAATGCAAAGTGTTCAATCCTTCTTTGAATGGAGGTAGAGTCTTTGAGGTCGTCTTCTTCCTTCAAGATGGTGTGTAGACTAGTCCTCTTTGTTGTGCTTCTTATGTTCGACCCAAATGTATCCTTCTTAATGCCTTAACTCTCCTTGATGATTTCCTTGTGCTCGGTCCTTATGTGTACTTCAATTGGATGATTTTATTCAAGCCGTCTTTCCTTGTTGATGTTGTCACCTTAACTCTGAAACCATGTTGAGAAATCTAAGAGCAATTAAATTAGGTGATTTCTCTTTACTTTGATAATTGCTTGTGATTTTCTTTTACTTAATTTGATGTACTTGTTATGATCTTCTTCTTTCACTTGATTATTATTATGTTCTTTATCATCAAATAAGTACCAAATAATAAAGATCAATGAGAAAAGAGAACACAAAATGTAGGTTGCTAGCCAAGGCCAAAACCTCTCTTCTTGAGAGGAAAACCCACAAGAATTCTTCTCTTCTTATAGAATGTTCAGATGACAAATTCCAATACCTATGACCCTTATTAAAGACCCCTCCAAGACCAATTCAAACTGCTCCTTTGATGAGTCTTTTCTTCTCTAAGTCAACCCAAGTCAAATTGGCTTCATACCACAAATTTTTTACTTCAGTTCAGAGATTCAGCTTCCTACTTCAGCTCTGTACTTTTCAAAACTCCTGCACTTACTGCAACTTCGCACATGTAGTTGTATTAGGGCAGAATAGAGACCTTTTCTTCTTCGTTGAGATAGCTCTTCTCTTCTAAGGTTCTTGACTTCCCTTCTTAATGTTCTGCTTCATACTCTGGCTTCCTTTAAGTAGACTGTAATTCGTTCTTGCTGCAATAAATATGATGCCCTAATATTCACATGTGTGAGGTAGTAGCCCAAAAACATTCCTTTATCAAGTCGATTTCTTCTTGTGAACTTCGTTGGCCCAATAAACTCCTTTCTTCTTCGATTTTAACTCCTCTTCCTTGATCGAATTTCCTTGGCATATGAGTGAGTGATCTTCAAATGAGGTCGATAGGATACTTATATATACCTTCCAAGGAGCTCGAACTTGCATCATGAGACCAACTTGACTTGTCTTAAGCCGACTTATCTTGGAGGGATCTTTGACATACTTTATGACTCAAATAAATTTATTTTACGTGATACAAAGTGCCTAATGGGTTCTTTCATATATGACAATGACTCAATTGACTTCTTGACTCTATGTCAAATCTTAGAAGCACTCACTGGGTGCTTGACCTATAAATAAAATTGACCTTGGGCATGAAACCCATGCTTCAAAATAATAATAATAAAATTTATTTTTCTCTTTCATCGAGTACATACAATCATGATTACATTAGACATTATGAAGACCAAACCTAGTTACACTTTTCAACAGGTAACACCAACATTCTTGGAAATTAATAGCAGCACACCAACTTGATTTTATCCATGAATTTATTAACATAACCCAAACCAAACAAGAACATAGCAATCAATTAAACAAGTAGAGAAATTTACCCTAAGAATCCAGATGGGAAAGGTTGATATTCAGTGGGAGGATTTATTATGCTTAGACAATGATTACAATGCGAGTTGCATTCTTAAGTAGAAATGTAATGTATTTATTCACAGGCGAAATTGCAAATGACTTTGGCTCAAAAATGACCGTCGATCTTCAAGTCTTTCATGTTCTACTTTGACCCTCCTGCATTTCCCCTCGAGCTCTCTTGCTATCCTCTCTTCTCCACAACCTTCATATTTGGTGGGTTGCCTTGGAAGGCCAACCATCACAATGGTTCATTTCATTATCCTCTCTTCTCCACAACCTTCATATTTGGTAGGCTGCTTTGGAAGGGAAACCATCACAATGGTTCATTTCATTATCCTCTCTTCTCCACAACCAACATATTTGGTGGGCTGCCTTGGAAGACCAACCATCACAATGGTTCATTTCATTATCCTCTCTTCTCCACAACCTTCATATTTGGTAGGCTATTTTGGAAGGGCAACCATCACAATGGTTCATTTCATTATCCTCTCTTCTCCACAACCTTCATATTTGGTAGGCTGCCTTGGAAGGCCAACCATCACAATGGTTCATTTCATCTTCCAATTGAAAAAGATTTTTGGACTACTCACTCAACTTTGCAAAATTAAACTTAATTCTTACAAAGTTAAAAAGAGAGATTGTTTAGAGAAGCCATTTCAGATCACTTGTACAAAAATTTACACTCTCGAGAGAGATCATAACACCATCATTAGTTGAACTCTAACACCATCATTTGTTAAACTCTAACATGATACCTTAACATTGTAACCAATTAATCTTGTATATAAGAGGTTTATAGCTGAGGTGTCTTTCATAATTGAAAAAGGATTGGCACATTTATTAGACATCGTATAGTAGTAAACCAGATTTTAGTCTAAAATAACTGACACCTATAAATGCTTTGGAAAATAATAAAAAAATTGACGAGAAGTTGAAACACAAGTTCTAAATTTTGAATGCATTAGCTCTCGAGGCTCAATTGTAACTCCACGCTTATTAGGTGCCCACATTCTCAATGTGGCATGGCATGGAACTTCCGTTTGCTAAGCCAAATCCGTTTATTTAGAATTATATGCTGATAAAACATAATCGAAAGCACAAATCCTATTATCCAAATCCATTTACATGAAAAATTTATTAGCCCATCACAAAGATTCTTTGGGGCTTTTTTTCAAATGGCATGTTGGTGGAGGTCTCCGATATTTTCTTGTTTTTGTTTTTCCACGTCTTCTTCCTTTTGCTTTTGTGTCTTCACCACTATGACTGGGCAGGGACTATGGTGGGACAGAAAATCGCTGACGCTTCCAAGGAATGTTCTGCATAAAAGTTTAGATGGGAAAATATTAGTAAACAACCAGGCCATCATAAATATGGAACACTGTAAAAACCTAAAGCCATCAAGAAAATCTGAGCAGGTAGTCCACACAATGTAAGTGCAAAGATGCACCATGTACGGTTATACTTTAAGAAAAGAACCAGCACAATAGAAATGTTGAGAGAAATTTGAAATTTAGGTGATCGAGATTTACAACAATTCAGTAATCTGTTTTGTTAAAAAAAACACACACACCCATTAGTAATCTGTTTTGTTAAAAAAAACACACACAACCACGAGTAAATGTCTCGTATATAGAAAACTAAAGACATTATTTTTGGCTTTATAAAAAATGAACCGACATTGCCCAAAAGAGTCGCATCCTGCAGATGTTTCTGAACATTGAGCTCGCAAACTTGAGATCCATGTCTGGGTTCAGCCACTGGCATTTGGAGCATAAATTTGATTTTTTATGACAAGCTCTAGGAAATTGATGGGATGATCACTACTAGGCATCTAAATTATAATTTAATTGAACTCATTTTCATGCCCTATCTTTTGTGTATTTCAATTCGCCAGATATGGCTTTGCTGATTTGGCCAGAGTACATTCTAATATTTAATAACCCATGTCCCTTTTTATGTGCTGCGCTGGCATACGAAGCACTGATACTACAAAGCAGCATGCAATGGCGACAATATTGTAAAATAAAATAAATAATAAAAAAGAAGAAAGCATTCGACTCTCTGGGTAAACAATTCGTTATCATAGTTGATCTTTAGACATCCATAAACGAAGGGCGCAAGCTTGTTTGAAAGCTCTATAAATAATGAATGCATTAACGCTGCTCCAGAAGCCAAACGATTCCCGAAAAGCAATGATCATTCAATATTATAATTGGGTTTAATCTAGTGAATGCGGCACTTCAGTTTCAATGACAGTTAGAAGGTCTTCCTCAAAAATAGGGTTTAACCGTAAAGACGGGAACAGATGGCTTTCAGTGTCACACTTATAGAAAGGAAAGGGGTGAATGCCCATGCCTACAAACTTGCACACTATATACACAATTCCAATATATCTTTTGTTAGTCTCTAGTACACTACTCTTTTCTAAAACATCTTTAACTATAAAATAAATTCAAGCATCTGCACTATGCTGTCTGAAATAGAAGAAAAGGAATTGAAGGGGATAATCAATCACTTGCAACTTACCTTGCAAGCATGCCACGTCCATAGCTTCCAATGACAACTGCGTCAGCTTGTAAAGCTTGCAATCCCTCACAAACCCTTTGTTCTGTTGGCCCTGTCACAACCATACCTTCACATGGAATCTGCCAGATGAGAGAGGAATGGAGATTTTGCTATCAACACACTCGATACTAGTAAAAGAATGCATGATAGCTAGAAAATTTTAGCTTGCTAATTACCTTTTGAGGAATTGGAATGCCAATTCTCTGAATGATTAAAGAAAAACGCCTTAGAAACAGTGCAAACAAATATAATCCAGCATAATATAGAATTTTACAACTAATATCGTCAAATTCAATTTTCCCAAACATGTTTAATAGGTTCAAGAAATTTTATTTCAAAACACATTGGCCATGAAAGTGAGCCAAAGACATCCATTTCAATATTCAAAACTTACATCTTACAGTAGGAAGATAAACAATCGGAAGTGCATATGAACATTTTTAAGCATTAACAGATCAAATGATCCACAGTACAACAAATAAGCATGATGTGATCATTGCATTGAGATGTGTCATGAGTGAGTGTAACATTGACGTCATGTCCACCTTTTATATTAAAAAGGTATAATATAATTTAATAGTAACCACCCTGGATCCATCTTAACCACAGATTTATCAAACATTGAGAGGGATCATGTCCCTCAAGGTACATACTTGGGGCTTGGTAGATCTGGGCTTAAGATAGATCTAGGGTGGTTCATATGAAAACCAGTGGTTACTAGAAGTAGATAATTAAAATGGTAGTAGGCTCAAAGAGGAAGTACACGATTAGAATCAACTCCACATATGGTCAATTGACTATGGAAACATTGAATTTAATATCCTACAAACCAGACTAGATCAATCTTAACCTCGGATATATCAAGTACTAAGAGGGATCAAATCCTTCAAGAAGGAAACATTTTTACAATTTTTTTAAGTTTTATATTAAGATTTTCTTTTAATTCCTTAATGTGTTTTATATCAAGAGAAGAAAATTTACAATAGAGCTGAAGACAAAACAGGAGCAATGGAATCTGGTATCCTCTTCCTAAGAACTACTAGAGCAGCAACAACCTCGAAATAAGCTAAAGCATCTAATTCTTTGGCATCCTTAATCAGGAGATAGCCTTTGGCAGACAACTGCATACATACCGCTTGCCAACAAAAGTGATAAAACAATGGATTGAACAGAGTAAACATACTTTCGCAAACTTCCAGATGGTAAATAACCTTGTAATCTGAAGGCAGCCCCAAATGCCAGTATAACTAGATAGTATCAATGACCACAAGTCACCAATAAGAGTTGTGTGCCAGTGAAGATGTCTTTGAAACAACACTAAGTGTTGATCCTAAACATATCTCCAGCAAGTCTAGCAAACTTGCACTCAAATAGAATGTGTTTCAGGATCCCTGAGCAACTACAACGAAGTCTAAGGCCATCCATCAACCCACTCTTAGAAAGGCAGGTTTTGGAAGGCAGCCCCTGGTAAACAAATAAACAAAGCAAAAATGTGAAGCTTGTAACTGAGTCAGAGAGACCAAATATTATCCAACTGACAAATCCACTTATCGTCAAGGTTAGAAGATGCCCATCTGGCATTCAACACAAAAAGGAGAAAAGCTTTGTGGTATCACATGTTGAATTAACTTCCCAAAACTCCATCCCGAATCCCTCCAAAAAGGGCCCTATATATCTATTTTCATCTTATTATATCGTTCCTCACGAAGAGGCAAAATCCCATGTTGTCTTTGATAGAAAACTTATCAAAAGACAGGAGGCCTTTTGAAGAGCTAACTCTCTCCACCACTTCTGGTCCCCAAACGCAAAGTCCCAAAGATCCCTCAAAAAGAAAATCTCTTTCTTACTCAATGTACAAGCTTTAAATCTAGGACACTCAAAATCACATTTCCCCTAATGCAACCAGCTCCGAATAGAGTGCCACACCAAATCCCATCTTCCAGTGCTTCTAGAGAAGTTCCATCTGACCAAAAGGGGCGAGAAGCTTATAGGTCTCCCACATGCTCACACAAATGATTGATCTGGACACCTTCAGGAGTTGAGAGGATGAGATGATATCAAATAACCCAAAAGGTCCTTGAATCAAAACAGTAAATGCTAGGCACACTGTAACCAATAACGTGAGAGGATCTGCCATGAGGTACACCCTCATGGCCCCTAACTATCCATTTTGTAGCGAAGATACGAACTTGTGTAGCCACTTTAATATGGTCAAGACCACCTTCCACCTTGGGCATAAGTGAAAATATCCCTAAGGAACCATAGGGAGCCCCTCTCATCAAAACACTTGGAGCCAAGAACAAACATCAGGACCTGCTCCAATCTCTTGACTTGCACTTTACTCAAGAACCAACAAGAGACATTGTAGATATGGGAGGCGTTGAGAATAAGAGAGACCAAAATCTTGGACCGAAGTCATTCTAGGCACCAATTCCACATATCAAGTTTCAACACAGAAAGACTAATACTAAACTTAATCCCAAGATAATGGACAATCACTCCAGGTTTGACCTAATTCAATAATAAAGGTAAAATGCCAAAAATGGAGAATCCTCAAATCCTCAAGACCAACCAACCAACCAGTAGTTTATTTTCTATTCACGAACCATTGTCCCAAAAGCACTACAAAAAATATCCAAGCAACCCCTAGTAGCTTCCATCGAGTTCTAATCAAGGGCATCAAAAGGACAAAATTATCAACAAAATGATTATTAATCATTTCAAACCCATCCGAAAGAGAGATACCCTGAATTCTCCCTTGCATCCTATTTGACTCCAATAAGTGCCCCAAAGCATCAGCAACTAAAACATAAAAGTAAGGAGTAAGAGTGCACCCTCGGTCTAACTGAACAGTGCAGTGGAATACGTTCCATCAGAAGGTGTCCACAGAGACAAAAGATAACACATTGGAGAAGAGGTTAATCGTCCTAGTTTAATTGAACAGTGCAATGGAATACTTCGATCAGAAGGTGTTGAAGAAAACAAAAGCTAAGGCATTGGAGAAGAGGGTAATCATCGTTGCAATACAATTGGGTCTAAAATCGTGGCATTGAAGCATCTCCACGCTAAAGGACCAATCAACCATGTCATAGGCTTTGTCAAAGTCAATATTGAGAAATGAGGAATCCTAACCATTCTCCATGGCCTCCCATGCAAAATAACAATATCAAGAATGAACTTACCTTGGACACACCCTATCTACTCCCAAAAAAATCTGTGAAGCCAAGTTTTATATTCTAAGTGCAGAGGCCTTAGCCAAAATCTTGTAGCAGACACTAAGAAGAGTAATGGATTTCTATCCTCCAATGGTGTCAGGGGAGGCATTCTTTAGCATCAACTTAATTTACCCCTAGTTAAGAGAGGCTATCAAGTTACACAAAGAGAGCCTCCTTGGCCATGCAACAAATGTCCCCGCCAATTGTATTATGTTAGAATGCTCCAATATAGAGATATGCATGTTGGCTTGTTGGGGCCTGACCCAGGTTCGGAGTTAATTAGCCAAACAATTCCCTATACTACTGGCCCTTTCGGAAACAATCCGCAGAGCATGGACTGAGGTCTCACCCGAAGTAGTATGGGGGGTTGCTGGAACCTGCACCCTTGAGATGTCTGAGGGGTTGAATTGGTCCAACTGTTAATCCCTTCGTGCAGGTTACTTCGTGTACTTCCCCGTCCCTCGCGCCCTGATATACTTATCTTTGCGCAGCCCTAACCAGGGGCTGTGGGGCCTCCGCGCTGCTGGAGCAACACTCTGCACTATTCACTTATCTTCCTACACCAGTTAGTTATCTTCGCGTAATTGGATGCCTTATGTTATATTTATTTATACAACACATTCATATGAGTTCGCGCAACAAATAAACAATACACTTGTAAATTATACCCAATAGTACATAAAACAGGAAAAGATACACAAAAATATGATAAAACTTCTCTTTATTAATTCTTCCCACGGTTACAAACTCAACCTGCCCTCCGCACTCAGCTGCAGGGGTCCGCACACTCAGTTGCGGACTACTAGGGCTCTGCGCACACAGCTGTAGAGCCTTCTCCTACTCTACGACCCAAGACACACTTTACACTTCAACTCAAGCTCTTAGACTCCTCATGCTTCTTTTCCTTTCCTTCCTTAACTATCTTCTACACTTAGAGCCTCGCTCTATTTATACAATCCATCGTCCGCGGACCATGGGTGGATCTTTCAAGCCAGCATTACATTACAAAAACAAGGGCGGACAACCCTGTGACTCTATTATGACTTTGCGCTCCGCGCCCACAAATCGTGGAGCCTTTACAAAGGACTTGGTCAAAACTTGGGCTTTAAGCCCCAAAACATGCCTTGGGGGGATTCCACGCCCAACAAGCCCCCAACACAAACATCATGACTCACCCTCGAGTCACTCTGTCGGCGTGGAGATCTTCGTGCAGAGACCCTCCAACTCTGCTCGAACAGCTGCAAGGTCGGCAGCGCACTGAGCGACTACCTACTGGATCTCTTGTACCCGTTGTTCTGAGACCGCGATGTCAAAACTGCTTCCCTGGACCTGTTCCTGTGTCCCCTACATTTGTGCGAGCTTGCCTTCAATTGCTGCTGTGATAGTGAAGGCCTCGTTGATCCAAGGCTGAACGCGCGCCTTCAGGACTGCTTCTTTGTGCCGTGCTGCGTCCACCTGCTCTTTCAGTGCTTTAGCTTGTTGCATTCGTGCGAGCCTCTGAGTGAGGGCCACCGTCTGCGTGGTCCCTTTAACGTTGTCATACTGCTACTGGAGTTCACGCGCCTCTGTTTCTAAGCGCTGGATGTTGGGGTCCTCCTACAGATTCGTGAGGACCTCAAATGACTCCTCCAACATTCTGGTGCAGTCCCTTACTGCACTACCAATCTCTTCCAGCCCTGATGTAATAGCACTGGCGCGTTGTTCTCTTACTTCCGGAGGGGTGGACGGCTGCACCTTCAACTGCAGCTCTGCGATCTGAAGGTTCAGCTCCAACTGGACCTTAGCCATTTCTTCCTACGCCTCGCGCACCCCTGTTGCTAGTCTGTGGATGTGCGCCTTTGCTGGTGTGTCTGCTGGGATGGCCAACTCAAGGACCATCTGACAGGCTTCTTACATGTACCATCTGCCTGTTCTGCGACACCACTTCCTCGCGCTGCAAGCTCAACTGCTCCATGTTGATCTTTTGCTCGCTCAGCACTTGCAACACGCAACTTTCCCTAGCCCGCAGTTCTACAGTAATCCCATCTTGCAGAACGTATAGCATCTCCCGTGGGAGTGCAGCCATGTTGATCCCGATGCCTTTCAGTGCACTGATCATAGGCCTATCAGCCTCATTTGTTGTCACCAGTGCCCCTTCCGGCAGCACTATTGTATTTGTTGTCTGAGCGCGCAGCATCTGTTCTACTGCAGTTGTCCCTACTGCGAGGCTGGTCGAAAGGGTACCAGCCTGAGGAGTGCGCACCTGCAACTCCTGCAGCTACGCTCTGAGGGCCCCCAACACAATCTGGTTCTCTTGCGCGAAGCTTTGGAGGGCCTCGGAGGTGACATCGCGCACCGTCTCACCGATGTCGTGCAGATCACCCTCAGTAACGGTGATCGGGTCTATTGACCACTACGTGTCAACGACCCATAGCAGTACACGCCCTTTTTTCACAAAAGGGATAGCATCTGTTCGACGTGTCCATGCTATCCAACTATCATCATCATCCTGATCATCATGTTATGTGGTAAACCCTTTTTGCATGTGTAAATGGTAAATAATCTCAGCAGATCCGTGTCGTATATGTAATTGCCTAGGTAAACCTAATTTTTTGGTGACGATCTACATTCCAGGGGGTTTTTTGTCTCACCGATCCATTCTCGGATGGTCGGCAGAATTTCCTTCAGCCTTACCCCAAAAGCCGGAGTGGATTTTGTCACTAGGATCTTAGGGGAGTCCTAGTGTTTTAGATCGAGTCTATGTAAAAGTGATTTGGGAATAATCCTAACTATTTGGTTAGGTTATTTTATTACAAATTGTTTGATTTGCTAGATTATATTTGTGTCGCAGAATTGGGTAGTCTGTGAGGGTCATTTTCAGATGGGTTTTCCCCCTTGTAATGTAAAAAATGTGAAAATCATGATGTAAAGTGTCCTGAGGGTTGGAAAAATAATTTATCCCCTCATAGGTTAATTAATTAAATTTTCTGACCAAAATTAATTAAAATCCTAAGCTAGAAATTTATTTAATTATAGGTCCTAGGTAAATTTAAATTTTCCAAAGGCAAAATTCGTGGGTCCTTTAAAAAATAAATTTTAAAAAGGTCCAGGGACTAAGGTTAATTGATTATTTTGCTAAATTTTAAGTCTTTGGTCCCTGGGTTTAAGTCAAAGTCAAAATTTTGAGGAAATTAATTCAAAAATTTAATTTTTGAATTTATTAAAATGCATTTAATTGAAAAATTCGAAATTTCCGCAATAATTTAAAATTTCGACGGATGAAATTAAAATAAATTTTGATCCTCATCAACGGTCGAAATTGCTTTGACAAGGATCACTCGAACTAGCAGATAGAAGATTTATTTTTAAATAGGAGGTCATTTGTCAGTTGAGATGATCCGATCTCTGGATCATGTACGAAGCTCTCAAGCTCTCTTGTATACTTTTTTGAATTAATGCAAAAGTCTTTGGGATTCAATGTGCTATAGTGTTCATCTTCATGAATTTATGGTAACATTGTTTTAATTTCTGCTTAATATTATGTGAAAACTATCAATCAATAGCTCTCTTAGAATAATCTGAATACAGATATCTTATTCAGTTTGTTGGATCTAGGGTAACATTTTTAAATTCGATTGAAGTAGCAGGTATCTTTATTTCTTCAGAATTTTATTGTTGTTCTATTTCTCTACTTGATTTGATGGTTGATTTAGTGTTTGCAGAAGATCTCTCAGGTTCTCATTGAGCGTTTGGGGATAGTTCTCGGGTGGACCAGCCAACTCTCAACACATATTTTCTGAAGAGTTTACTTCATATAAGCCTCAGGATTTATCTAACGATAATCTTTTTTCTACAGGGTGTTTTTGGGCTAATACCTCTCTAAAATTTCAAAATCTTTTAAATAATTTGTGGAAATTTTGATAGATCTGGCTATTAAGAGCCTTAGATTATCAGATCTGGGAACAGAGTTGGACTCATACTCCTCAGATCTGATAGATCTGTAAATTATTTGTATAGATCTGTTGTTTACTTGTATAGATTTGAAATTTTGTAACATAATTTTGAATTTTAACACTTGGGTTTTTGAGATTTTCTCTATTTTTGTACATATTGGGTATTGGGTTTCTCTCTCTTCACCTGTGCAGAAATAGATCTGAGATATCAGTCAAGAAAATCTTCAAATCTAAGCTAGATCTAAACCTTGGAGGGCAAGATCTGGGCTCAAAGATTGTTTGTAGGAATAGATCTGAGAAATCAGCCAAGTAAATCTTCAGATCTGAGCTAGATCTAGACCCTAGAGGGCAAGATCTGGGCTCAAATATTGTTTGCGGGAATAGATCTGAGAAATCAGCCAAGTAAATCTTCAGATCTGAACTACATCTAGACCCTGGAGGGCAAGATCTGGGCTCAAAGATTGTTTGCAGGAATAGATCTGAGAAATCAGCCAAGTAAATCTTCCGATCTGAGCTAGATCTGGGCCCTGGAGGGCAAGATCTTATCCCAATTTTTTTTACAAGGCCAACCATTAAAGATTTTGCAATAAATTTGAAGATCTGAAGCAAAATAATTTTTTTCAGAACAAGGGTTTCAAGTTTTGGGGCTCCTAAGCCCAGATCTGCCTTCTCCTAGCCCAACGCTAGTTCTATTGGGCCTAGTGCTAGCTCTCATTGGCCCTAAATTCCCTTGCTCCATTTCTGATTTGAATATTTGATTTTCTGAAGCTAATCATTGTTGGTTTTTTGCAGAAAATTTGGTAAAAAATTGTGTTTCAGATATTGAAATTTTTTTGGCAACTTGGGCAAGTGATCTTCAAGGCCTAGGGCCTAAGGGTTTGATCTCTAAACCATTTTTTTCCTCACTGTTTGCTACAGCAGTCATATACCTTTCTAATAGTGGTGAAAAACACATCTAAGTGGTTTGAAATTAACTAAAAAAATTGTTAAATACATTAATAAGTCATTTATGTTTGATGTGTATCAAGAATTTGGTCTATATCTACATTTTGGGTCACTATTATCTCTAAATAATTCTGTTTTTGAAGTCTGACATATAACAGTGGAAAAATTTCATGTGGGTTAGCCTAAAATCAGTTCCTAAGTTGTCTAATACATTAAGGAATTAATTTCTTGAGTTGGACATTCATCATTAGGTTTATTTCATGTTTTAATCGCTGGCTGTAATAAGTATATCAGATCTGATATAATTCTGGAAATCACATCATAACAGACTGAAATTTTTTGATAATTCATGTGGGCAAGTTTGGAAAAATTTCGGTAAATTTTTGGCATAAAGATATCATTGATAGCTTACTATTTTCATTGTCATATTTCTCTGTTGTCATAAAATTTTTCTCACTGATGTCCTAAAAACTAATTTCTGAAAATTAAGTACTCTGTCATGGAATTGTAATATAATGCATATCCTTTGTTTCATAAACTAAGTATTTTTTTTGAGCATCTGTTGACATTGATATCGAATTACAAAGTTGTTTTTGTTCTCTTTGAGCTAAATTGTATCAAGAAGATTTGAAATAAGCTAGTGTTTTAACTATAGTATCTTCAAGAGTTTATTTTCTAAGTCTTCATCTAAAAAAAGGCGAGCATTTCATTTGGGTAATTGAGGGCTTTTGCAGCATAAGTGTTTTCCCATTCTCGAGTCTAACTTCATCTCATCTTCCGGTGCATTTGCATATAAGTTAACTTTGCATAGATAAAATTTACTTCCAAGCATAAGCTTGGTCGATAGACAGATAGATCTCCATCCGTCTTTTCTTGAGAAGCCTGTTTTAATAGTACTTAAAATGGTGACCTTGCAGTCGTCAGAGCCACAGTTCTCTGCAACGCCGGAGGCACTGGGTATGTTAGAATTTCAGGAGAGGTATCGTTAATCACACCTTAGTGTGCTTCTCCTAATTTTCTCTCTGCCAATTACTACGAAATCAGACTCAACACAGAAAGGATTGAAGGGTTCACATTTAAATAGGCATTTAACTAAAATTAACCAAGATTCTTGCATCTCACATTAGTTTTAGGATCTTCATTTCATATAAAATAGTCATTCATCTAAGCAGCAGTTGTTAATCGATTACTTGGTCTTAATTTCCCTAGCAAGATCGTTGACTCCATAAGGCACTGGTATCAATCGTTTAAAATCTAATCAAACCCTATAAGTCTTGCTAAATCTTAATCAAGTACTTGATCGCTTCACTGTGTCTCCCAAACTAGTTGGTTCCCAACTAGTTCTTCTTCATTCCACTTTTCCATAAGGTCTACCCCCCTAGTCTGCTGTAGGGAGACAACTTAAATAGAGAGATTGGGGATCAAGGTCACAGCCCCCGATCTAAGCCGTTGTCGTGGTGCCTAGACATTCTATGCGACAACATTTTTGGCGCCGTTGCCAGGGATATTTTATTCTTGGCATTTAAACGACTTTTCATTTCTCATCTTTTCATTTGGGCCGACAACGACAACATTTTTGGCGTTGTTGCCGGGGACATTTTATTCTCGGCGTTTCAACGACATTTCCTCATCATTCTTCTCATTTGTCATATTTTCATTTCAGCCGGCAACAACAACATTTTTTGGCGTCGTTGCCGAGGATAGAGTTTTTTTGTCCTTGGTTTCTCGACATCGTTTTAATCATCTCATATTTTCAGCCATTCATTATCCGGTCAAGCGACACAACATTTCCTGGCGTCATTTGATCTTTTCATCACCCTATCTTTCGTCATCTCATTAATCGTTTCATCTGCACTTTTAGCACTTGGACATTTCGGTTCATTTCTTGTTTGGGTGGCAACTCCACTTCCATTTATTATTTCTTAGACAAGAAGCCCTCCCTTATATCCGGTTGTTTGTTGCCTTTTGGATCCTAGAGTTAGATTCATGTTCAAGTGGCGACTCCACTTTCATTTTTTACAAGAATTTCTACTAGAAGCTCGCTTCTTTTGGATCTCTTGATTTTCTTGAGCACGGGTCTCTCTATCATCCATTTGGTCTCTCATTATTCCTTCAAGCAAGTCATCATGGATGATTCGTTTACCCCGTGTCATTTTACTGATTTTCTCCATGATATTCCGAAAGTGGCCATTCATAAATTGTCTTTGTTTTCGATTGGTGATTCAGTCGCTGTTAGAAAACATCTATGCAAGTTTACTCATACAATACTCAGATATTGTCGTTCTCCCCAATATGATCATGAAGATGTCAAAATGTGTCTATTTGCCTTTTCTTTAGAGGGTGATGCTTTGAATTGGTTTAATAATTGTCCTAAAGATTCTTTCGCTTCTTTACAAGACATCGTCAATGCTTTTAAAGATGGATATGGTTATCAAGATAGCTTGCCTTGTGCCCCTAAAATTATGCAATGGAATGAAAGTGATCTTGTGAAGGATCCTGCGATCGATGAAAGATTTCAAGACAATTCTCCATATCAGAATGTGCCATCCACTTGTACCGTTGCCGATCAAATCCATGACAGTGGGAAAATAGGGACAAGTTGTCAAATCAACGTCGACAATGAAAGGGAAAATGATAAGCAAATTATAGAAGAACTAAAGCAATTGGTTAAATACATGCAGTTTAGTCAAACACAGCTGGTAAAAAATATGGAGCTTAATCAATTTGTAATTGATTACATCAAGGATATGAGAACTTTATACACCCTCCTGGAAAAACGTGATAAGGAGATGGAAATCATGAAAGTTAAACACTCTGATCACGTAACCGACATGCAAAGTTAGCATGCTAAGGAAATGGAAACCATGAAAGCTAATCATGACAGGGAAATTAATTCTATGCAAAACAAGTTATTGGCCCTAGAGGAAAATATGACAATCATGGAATTCAATCATTCAAATCAAGCGACTGCCATGGAAGCACGTTATCAGGAAGAAATAAGTGTGATTCAGAACAAGTTATTTACTATGGATGAAGAAATGACCATCATGAGATTCGATTATAATAATCAGTTAGATATCATACAAGCAAATCATGAGAAAGAGATAAACTCTATGCAGCATTGCTTGATGACCATAAAAGCAGATAATGACAAAGTAATAAAAGATATGGAAGCTAGTCAGATATGTCTTCAGAATAAGTTATTGAGCATGGAGGAAGACCATGCCAAGGAAGTCAGTACTATGAAGGTTGAACACTCTAACCAGATGGATGCCATAACAATACAAGTACAGAAACTTCAGCATCAGTCAGAGGATGAAAGAAACAAGGAAAAATCAACAAATTATAAGACTCCCTATCTACTGCAGCAAGCTCCATCTTATTATGAGGTCCTTTGTTCCATTGAAAAGTGGCTAATTGAAGATGACCTCGATAAAATAGAAATTCATAATCAAGTTGATGCTCACACGGTTAATCCACCCGTCATAGAAGATCAAGTTATAACTCATGACACCTCTGAGGTTGATCCATCATTCTTGACAGAGCAGATGCAGAATGAAGAGAGACATGTCATGCATATCTTACATACTTCATCTGAGAGTTTTGAAAAGGAATGTTCCACATCGTCAGTGATACAGCCTACCACAAAGAAAAAGCACAAGAGAAAGAGAATGAGAAATTGATTTGATGCATCAAATGGCCGCAAGCAGCTTGACTTTCGGATAGGAAAAAGTCCCACCGTGTGCAGGATTGGACATGGCACATCCGAGAAACAACCGACGGACTTGCCTGAAAGTAGGCAAATGCTCAGTATGCACTATATTGAACGCATCTGATGCCATGGGGCATCTTTGTATTGAATTTCTAACCTTATGCCCTGTTATTTTAGTATTTCATTTTCTAGTTAGATTTGGTTTTTCATGTTGTTAGACTAGTTAATAAATGAAGAGCTTATATTTTTCTTATGCTTAACGTTATATGATGATTTCTTGGATGGACGCTACTTATGTTATATTATGTGTTGTGTGGATGCAGATTCTGGATTCTCACATTACTTCGTTGTAGCAACGTGTCCCCAAGTAGAGCCAGATGTTGACCACTACATGTTAACGACCCATAGCAATACACCCCTTTTTTCACAAAAGGGATAGCGCCTGTTCGACGTGTCCATGCCATCCAACTATCATCATCAGCTTGATCATCATGTTATGTTGTAAACCCTTTCTGCATGTGTAAATTGTAAATAATCTCAGCAGATGCGTGTCATATATGTAATTGCCTAGGTAAACCTAATTTTTTGGTGACGATCTACATTCCGGGAGGTTTTTTGTCTCACCGATCCATTCTCAGATGGTCGGTAGAGTTTTCCTTCAGCGTTACCCCAAAACCGGAGTGGATTTTGTCACTGGGATCTTAGGGGTGTCCTAGTGTTTTAGATTGAGTCTATGTAAAAGTGATTTGGGAATAATCCTAACTATTTGGTTAAGTTATTTTATTACAAATTGTTTGATCTGCTAGATTATATTTGTGTCGCAGAATTGGGTAGTCCGTGAGGGTCCTTTTCAGATGGGGTTTCCCCCTTATAATGTAAAAAATGTGAAAATCATGATGTAAAGTGTCCTGAGAGTTGAAAAAATAATTTATCTCCTCATAGGTTAATTAATTAAATTTTCGCCCACGGGGCTTTGGATTGACGGTGAATGGGTGCCTTGTTAAGGCACTCCTTGCGATAGGTCACCGGTTCAAATCCCCCGTGGGTACTTAGGTTAGTCTTAACTTAGAAAAAAAAAAAATTAATTAAATTTTCCTGGCCAAAATTATTTAAAATCCTAAGCTAGAAATTTAATTAGTTATAGGTCCTAAGTAAAGTTAAATTCTCCAAAGGCAAAATTCGTGGGTCCTTTTAAAAATTAAATTTTAAAGAGGTCCAGGGACTAAGGTTAATTGATTATTTTGCTAAATTTTAAGCCTTTGGTCCCTGGGGTTAAGTCAAAACCAAAATTTTGAGGAAATTAATTCAAAAATTAATTTTTGAATTTATTAAAATGCATTTAATTGAAAAATTCGAAATTTCCTCAATAATTTAAAATTTCGACGGATGAGATTAAAAGAAATTTTGATCTTAATCAACGGTCGAGATTGCTTTGACGAGGATCACTCAAACTAGCCGTTGGAAGATTTATCTTTAAATAGGAGGTCATTTGTCAGTTGAGATGATCCGATCTCTAGATCGTGTACTAAGCTCTCATGTATACTTTTTTGAATTAATGCAAAAGTCTTTGGGGTTTCAACGTGCTATAGTGTTCCTCTTCATGAATTTATGGTAACATTGTTTTAATTTCTGCTTAATATTATGTGAAAATTATCAATCAATAGCTCTCTTGGAATAATCTGAATACAGGTATCTTATTCAGTTTGTTGGATCTAGGATAACATTTTTAATTTTGATTGAAGCAGCAGGTATCTCTATTTCTTCAGAATTTTATTGTTCTATTTCTCTACTTGATTTGATGGTTGATCTAGTGTTTGCAGAAGATTTCTTAGGTTCTCATTGAACATTTGGGGATAGTTTTCGGTTGGACCAGCGAACTCTCAACACATATTTTCTGAAGAGCCTACTTCATATAAGCCTCAGGATTTATCTAACAATAATATTTTTTCTACAGGGTGTTTTTTGGCTAGTACCTCTCTAAAATTTCAAAATCTTTTAAATATTTTATGGAAATTTTGATAGATCTGGCTATTAAGAGCCTTAGATTATCAGATCTGGGAGCGGAGTTGGACTCATACTCCTCAGATCTGATAGATCTGTAAATTATTTGTATAGATATGTTATTTACTTGTGTAGATTTGAAATTTTGTAACATAATTTTGAATTTTAACACTTGGGTTTTTGGGATTTTCTCTATTTTTGTACATGTTGGGTATTGGGTTTTTCTCTCTTCACTTGTGCAAAAATAGATCTGAGAAATCAGACAAAAAAATCTTCAGATTTAAGTTAGATCTAGACCTTGGAGGACAAGATCTGAGCTCAAAGATTGTTTGTAGGAATAGATCTGAGAAATCAGCCAAGTAAATCTTCAGATCTGAGCTAGATCTAGACCCTAGAGAGAAAGATCTGGGCTCAAAGATTGTTTGCAGGAATAGATCTGAGAAATCAGCCAAGTAAATTTTCAGATCTGAGCTAGATCTAGAGCCTGGAGGGCAAGATCTTATCCAATTTTTTTTACAAGGGCAACCATTAAAGATTTTGCAATAAATCTGAAGATCTGAAGCAAAATAATTTTTTCAGAACAAGGGTTTCAAGTTTTGGGGCTCCTAAGCCCAGATCTGCTTTCTCCTAGCCCAATGCTAGTTCTATTGGGCCTAGTGCTAGCTCTCATTGGCCCTAGATTCCCTTGCTCCATTTCTGATTTGAATATTTGATTTTTTGAAGCTAATCATTGGTGGTTTTTTGCAGAAAATTTGGTAAAAATTTGTGTTTCAGATATTGAAATTTTTTTGGCAACTTGGGCAAGTGATCTTCAAGGCCTAGGGCCTAAGGGTTTGATCTCTAAACCATCTTTTTCCTCACTGTTTGCTACAGCAGTCATATACCTTTCTAATAGTGGTGAAAAACACATCTAAGTGGTTTGAAATTAACTAAAAAATTGCTAAATACATTAATAAGTCATTTATGTTTGATGTGTATCAAGAATTTGGCCTAGATCTACATTTTGGGTCACTGTTATCTCTGAATAATTCTGTTTCTAAAGTCTGAAATATAACAGTGGAAAAATTCCATGTGGGTTAGCCTAAAATCAGTTCCTAAATTGTCTAATACATTAAAGAATTAATTTCTTGAGTTAGGCATTCATCATTAGGCTTATTTCATGTTTTAATTGCTGACTGTAATAAGTATATCAGATCTGATATAATTCTGGAAATCACATCATAACACGCTGAAATATTTTGATAATTCATGTGAGCAAGTTTGGAAAAATTTCGGTAAAATTTTGGCATAAAGATATCATTGATAGCTCACTGTTTTCATTGTCATATTGCTCTACTGTCATAAAGTTTTTCTTACTGCTGTCCTAAAAACTAATTTCTGAAAATTAAGTTCTTTGTCATGGAATTGTGATAAAATGCATATCCTTTGTTTCATAAACTAAATATTTTTTTTAGCATCTTGATATCGAATTGCAAAGTTGTTTTTGTTCTCTTTGAGCTAAATTGTATCAAGAAGATTTGAAATAAGCTGGTGTCTTAACTATAGTATCTTCAAGAGTTTATTTTCCAATTCTTCATCTAAAAAAGGCGAGCATTTCATATGGGTAATTGAGGGCTTTTGCGGCATAAGTGTTTTTCCATTCTCGAGTCTAACTTCATCTCATCTTCTGGTGCATTTGTATATAAGTTAACTTTGCATAGATAAAATTTACTTCCAAGCATAAGCTTGGTCAATAGACAGATAGATCTCCATCCGTCTTTTCTTGAGAAGCTTGTTTTAATAGTACTTAAAACGGTGACCTTGCAGTCGTCAAAGCCACAGTTCTCTGCAACGCCAGAGGCACTGGGTATGTTAGAATTTCAGGAGAGGTATCGTTAATCACACCTTAGTGTGCTTCTCCTAATCTTCTCTCTGCCAATTACTACGAAATCAGGCTCAACACAGATAGGATTGAAGGGTCCACATTTAAATAGGCATTTAACTAAAATTAACCAAGATTCTTGCATCTCACATTAGTTTTAGGATCTGCATTTCATATAAAACAGTCATTCATCTAAGCAACAGTTGCTAATCGATTACTTGGTCTTAATTTCCTTAACAAGATCGTTGACTTCGTAAGGCACTGGTATCAATCGTTTAAAATCTAATCAAACCCTATAAGTCTTGCTAAATCTTAATCAAGTACTTGATCGCTTCACTGTGTCTCCCGAACTGGTTGGTTCCCAACTAGTTCTTCTTCATTCCACTTTTCCATAGGGTCTACCCCCCTTAGTTTGTTGTAGGGAGACAGCTTAAACGGAGAGATTGGGGATCAGGGTGACAGTCCCCGATCTGAGTCGTTGTCGCGGTGCTTAGACATTCTGTGCGGCAACAGAGTCAATATACAATTTTGATGCCTTGACCTTCTTGCGCGGCCCCGTCCACTCCCTTGGGCGTTGGCGCTTCAGTTGTGTTGACGCGGTTTGTGGGTCTGCGCCGCCCTCCTCTTCCTCTGTTTCCTGCCCATGCGAAGGCGACTTCTAGCCCTCGCGCGCCTTCTTGGCTGCCTCCTGTGCTGCTGCCGCCTTTTTCTGTTCTGATGCTGTTTGTGCAGCGTCCCGTGCCTCCTGTGCTTTTGCGGCCGCTGCTTCTTGCCTTCTCTTCTCCGCCAACTGTGCCATGCACAGTTTGGCCTCCTCTTTCTTTCTCTGCGCCGCAGACTTTTCTATTGCCGCAATGTTTGGGGCGCGCCACTCCGGCGGGCATGTCTCCAATACATCAAAAATTACGTCATCCGTGGCTACAAAGGGTAGCTCTCTCCATTGCTTGGCCGAGTCCTTGAGTGTTCTGATATAGATGTTGTGGAGGTCCGCTTTAAACTCTGCAAAACTTTGCAGGCTGTTGTAGACAATGGGTGACAACTGCGGCTTGTGGTTAATCCCCATTCTGATGTTCATTTCCATGAACACCCAGAATATCTTACTGTCGCGGATTCGGTTCACGTCCTTCGTGGCCCAGAGCGAAGCGTACTTTGCGGCCTCTGGCAGATCCCTGTCAATTGTGGGGAACTAACTGTCCTCCGGCAATTCCCCTGCCAGCAGAAGCCATGCATAGTGGAATGTTTTGCCTTGTTCTTGGGCCTCGCAACAATTTTCCAGGAACTCCTTGCAGAGGAACTTGGACCAGTTAAACTGAACCCCCTCCGCGCACTTCTCAACAAGTGCCACCACCGGCACAGGTACCTCGTCCGCGCGGCACTTGCGCATAACTTTACTTGCCAGTATTTGGGTCGCCACTTTAATTGCTTTGTTGTTGATGTTGGATATGGCGTAGCCCCTTTTCTTCTTCTCCAGCTTGTACTTCTTCTTCATGGCCTCCGCAATGGCCAAGTCACTGCTCTTCCCCTCCGAGATGTCTGCGAGGTCCTCTCCTTTGCATGGGAGCCAGGTAATGCAGTGGATTAAGTGGTCCGTGATGGGGATGGGCTCCTCCAGCCACAAACACCCACCATGCACTAGGCAGAGCAGCTGCCTAATGACGAATATTGTTATTGGGGCGCGGTGGAAATGCGACACCCAGAGTAGGTTTAGTAACCCTGCCTTTTCCACTTCGCGTAACCACTTTCGTGGCTCCAATTCAGTAACCCCCGCCACAGTGTTTTGCTTAGGCTTCAAATTTCAAGCTAGGCACCCGTCCCAGGTGCGAACCCTAAAAAATGATGTCGTCCGGGAGGAGCGGGGCATTTCCGACTTTTCTGGCAATTCCAGCTTTTCCGACATTTTCGGCTTTTCTGGCTTTTTCGACAGTTCCGGCAGTTCCATCTTTTCTGGCAGTTCCGACATTTCCGGCTTTTCTGGCTTTTCCGGCTTTTCCGACTTTTCCAGCAGTTCCGTCTTTTCTGGCAAATCCAGCATTTCTGGCATTTCCGGTTTTTTTGGAAGTTCCGGCTTTTCTGGCAGTTCCGACGTTTCCGGCAGTTCTGGCTTTCTGCCCTCTGGTTCAGGGGAACATTATTCCTTAGGATCTCTCCTCCTACTAAAACCCAAAGACAAGTAGAGAGAGGAAGAGATCCCAAGTGTGTTGAAATGACTTGAAGGCCACCTCTATTTATACTAAAACGTTGAGCACATGTGGGGTTTATTTGGTTGTTGGCCGACCTTGACGAATTGTCTTATAACGCAAATAAATTCATAACTCCATGAATAATTATCGGAATCGGATGATCTTTAGATCAATCCTACACCTCTCGATGAGAGGGATCCAAGAAAAATATTAGTTGCCATAAATAAGATGACCCACATGGAATTTGGCCCTAGTTGCCAATTTTAACATTTGAGGAAGCATCCTCTGCCTCGCTATAGCTGCGCGAACTCAGTTGATGCAACCTTATGGCTGCACAACCAATATACCTTATCGGGATTTAAATCCCCCTTAATGGCCAATAAATTTTATATCTCCATCATTCTTTGCCGGCACAGGTTCGGACTTCAAGAAAGGCTTGAGTTTATCCGCAAGGAAGTCCTCTCCAAAAGCCTTGATGTTATCCGTATTTATTTCAACTTCAAAAAGATATTTGATGGGCTCTCCAGATAAAACACATGCGATTACCTTTGGTTCATCTCCACTTAAGCCAAAGTATTCCATAATTGGTTTTCCAACATCAGCATTGTCAGAATCAACATGCACAAAAAGGATCTTTCCCTTAAATGCTTTTGCAGCGTCTTGAAATGATGGAATGACCATTTCATAATCCTTGGCAGTTACAAAGAGCAGGATTTGGTTCTTTATAGAACTGTCAATTATCGTATTAGCACCTTCCCTGGTGAAAGTCGTCACTAATGGGAGCTTGTTTGCAAAGACGAACTCAGTTACGGCAGCTTTCTCGAATTTTCCATCAAAATGGGATATTTTTTCAGGTACCTTCTTCAATAGTACCAATGCTGGCCTCTTTGTCTTTGTGTTAATGCCAAGAACAGCGGCTACGCGTTCACTAACTGTTTGACAAAAGAACACGTCATCTTCTTGCCTGGACGCTGCTTCAACTTCTTATTTTCAGTGCCCTCTAATGAGTCAAACAAACCAACAGCAGCTGTGGTTCCTGAGTCCAATAGAGTTTTTGTATCCTCAGTTGTGATGAGATCAGATACCTCAGGTCCAGGGGTCTCCAGATCTCTGAGCGGATCCCTAATCAACAGAAGTATTGGTTCATTTACACCCAGATGGCGATTTCCGTGAACTGGAAATTAACAAACACCACGCAGAGACTTCCCATGGCGATTCCAGTGACATTAATAATTTATTACTGACTCTGGATTTAACCTATGACAGGTTCCTCTGATACAACACACATAACTTGATTCATATCAATCACAACGATTTCTATGCCAGAAAAGTATTCAAACCCTTCTACAGGAACCTCGTAATTCTTGTGCCATTAACTACCAGGAGAAACCCATTCAACGATCACAATTCATGCATTCAAACATTGCCATTTCGTATTACAAGGATTGCACGCGAATTCCTAAGAAACATTTCATATATTCGTTAATCATTCACAAACCATCACAGAAATCACACAAAGATTTCTGAGCAGACACTTACACACTTGTCCAATTGATCATGGGGAGATCAAGTCACAGAAGCATAGAACTATTACAGATTTAATATGCAGAATCTTTATTAACATATTACTGTTACCTCAATGGCCTGATCATACAAGGATGGGTGTGCTCTGCCCTGGCCCTCTCTATCTGTCAGACCTCCCCTCATTCGATCTATCTCCCCTCTTTTTCTGTTACATTCTTCGAATCTATCTTCTATACCTAGGATTTTGAACCGATTATGATTCAGTTCCACCTTTTCCTCAACTAGATCTTGATATCCCCAACGACCCACAAACCTCTAACTAACACCTAAATTAGGATTTCTTATCCCTACAAAATCTCACCAGACTAGATCTAATCAGGTTCTCAAACATTCGAGAACACTTACAATTCAAACCTATTAATAACTTACAAAAATACATTTAATCGACCCTAGGAAACCAACTTCCTAGTAATACTAGCAACCCCCTAAGCTAACATAGATATAATTTGGTACTTGAGCCAATGCTCCTGCATCAGACTCCCACACTTGAAAACATTCATGATCTCCTGATCATGTGCTTTCAAAAAGAAAAAATTTCCTCCTGGATCCCAGACTTTGTTCTGGAGTTGTCCATATGCTCTACTCCTCTGTTTCTGCTGCATGTCAGCTGCTTCCTGCTTCATCTTCCTTCTCTGGTCAATCAGGTTTATGTCCTGACTGATCACCTTTTCTGATGCTGCCAACCTTTGCCTTCTGGTCTGCTTCAACATCAACTTCCTTATGTTCTCAATCTCTGTTTCCAGTAGATCTTCTTGCTGGTCTTCTTCATTAATTCTTCCTTCCTGCTTTAGCTTGTTGCTGCTGTCCAGCTGCATCTTCCTCTATTTCACACATTCAGACTGTGTGTCTCCTTTCAACAGTATTTCAACTTCTTGTTCTGGACTTTCTTCTTTCATCAACACTTCAGTGTGTTGATTTAACTCCTTCAAAGAGTTTTCAAGTTTTTCCTCTGCATCATCTATTCTAATAATGCTTCCTTGCCCTGGTTCACAGTTGTGAACTTCTTCCTCTGCTTCTACTTCCTTTACTGCAGACCTCTTGCAGTCTTCATCAGGTACTGGTGCTTTTAGCCATTTCTCCAGTAACTCTAGCTCCTTCTCCCATACATTAGCTTCTTGATGAGAGCTTCTTTCTTCTTCTCCTTGATCCTGTTGTTGACTTCTTGTCATTGTCAGCTCTTCTTCCTTTTCTTCGCCTTTTGCTAGGTGAATTTCTGCTTCATGTCTTCTTCCTTGAGGTATGTTTTTCAGGTTGATCAACTCAACATCTCCCATGGTTGACTCAATCATGCCTATCATCATGACAGCATGATGATCTTTTACTATGTTTTCAGAAATCATAGTCTCTTCTTCATGAACTTCTTTGACAATCTTCATTGGTTGTCCTTTTTCACCTTTATATGTTGCTTTCACTAATATTTTTGAGCTCTTGTCTTCTATGCAGTTTTCTCTTCCAAGACTGTCAACTACACTCCATGTGGGTGATACTGAATATCTTGAAAACAATGTTGAGGAGCCATTGGGTGGAGAGGAACAATAGCTAGGACCACATGCTTCCTGCCAAGAAATATCTCTACCAACTATGTGCAACCTTCTATCACCGTGAAGACAAGATGTCGGCAACTTAACCCTTCCTTCAATTGATTTTATGTCCCCACCTGCCAACTTCTCAAGGGAACCAGCTTGATGTGCATCCCAAACCACGGGAGCAGAATAGGGTTGATCACTACATTTGATGGCATTTCTGCCAGGTTTCCGTTGACCAACAAATGAAATATTAAACGATAAACGATGATTTGTCTTCCCCTGCCTGTCGAACTGATACTTCCACGTCATCTAAATCCTCTTTGACCTCTTCTGTCTCTCTCAGGCTACTCTTGGAAAGTTGCACATCCTCTACAGAATATTTTTTAGATGTTACATCTTGAACTAACGAATTCTTTTCTACTGATAAAACACTCTTCCTGATGCTCATATGGCCTTCTTGCATACCTGAACTTCCTTCGAGGGGTAACATTGTAGCCAAGATTTCTGACAACGGTGTATGCAATGTTGGAAGCTTATGTGGAACATCAATTACTTTATTTGCATCTTTCCCATAAGGTTGTGTTTCCATGGTTCCATCAGTTTTACCTTCTGTCACCAGTTCAACCTGTTTCTCTAAATTTCCTTCTAGTCTTCCTGTCAACATTTCAGGATATCTCCTTGAGCTTTCCTCAAGGTTTCCTGTTAACATTTCAGTATGCTGATCCAAGTTCTCTTCTGAACTTTTGAGACCCTCATACCATCTCACCTCTTCCTCATCATCGTCCAGAGATATTCCTTCCTCTAGCTTGCAGATAACTTCATCTACTCCTCCTGCTTCTTCAAGCATTGTCCTTTGAACAATTTTGCCTGTGGCATCTTCAATTCTTTTCCTTGACTCATAGAATTTGAGTTCCTTTGTCCATAAGGCAATCTCCTTTTGCTTCCACCTCATCTGTAATGAGTGCCAAATCACCTTCTTTCCTTTTAATGGAAAGGTTCATCCTCTTTTCTGGTCTTCTGGTTCTTGTAGCAGCTCTATCAATATCTCCAATCTTGCTTTCATGTCAGCAAGTTGCTTGTCAAGCTCCTCTTGACTCATCCTCTTCATGCCATTTGTCTTGGCATCCTTTCCTCTATAGTGGCTTTCTTCAGAACCTCTACAATGATCTTCCATCATCTTTGTCTTCATCTTCTCTTCATGAGCTCCTCACTCCACTGCAACAAGCCTCCGCAACAACAAGTCCTCCTTACTGCAATCTTACCTCACTAAGCTCTCCTCACTCAGTCTTTTGGTAAGCATGGTCCTCTATCTGGAACCTTCTCTTGAGCAACATCTTTGCTCCTTCTAGGCTTCTGCAAGCTCTCACTCTCCCTTGAGAACACTTCAGTTGTCCTCTCTGTCCAATCTCTTGTTGGATTCTTCAGGTTCACTGCCACTTCAGAGTGCTTTCTTTGCTCTGCTTTTCCCTTTGCCTGCTACTGAAAACCTTCAATCACAGTTTATCAACTCAGTTAAAACAAATATCATCATATATATTTTTTTATGATCCCTGCAGGATCATGTCCATCTGCATTTTGCATGGACTGTCTCAAATTATTTGCTTTCTGCAAATTCTTTCTTTGAGAGTAAAACTCTTCTCCTCTCTGTTCTGCTATGTGTTCGGATTTAAAATCTCCCTTGAGAATGAAATTCTCAGCTCTCTCTGCTATCTTTCATCTCTGTTATCTTTGATCTCTATTGTCCTTGGCCATTTGCCCTCTGCAACTTTTCCTTGGGAGTATTAATCACATCCCATCTTTGTTATCTTACCTCCTTGCTACTGTCAGCTTCTGTCTTTTTCCAAGACCTGCTTTCTCCCTGTGCAACCTTTGAACCCTTGCACACAAAACACGCTTGTTTTGTCTTTTTGTCCTGCCAGTCTTTCTGATTACCAGCTCTGTCACCTTGGCTGGTCACACTGTTACCATTATATTCAGATCAGCTCTGGCTTGTCATCAGGTGTTGGCTACCAAAATTTTCACTTCCTCTGTCAACTTTAATCTTCACCCTTGATCTTCCATCACACCGTTCATCTAACGGTTGCAAAACTTCACGCTTTTGCACGTTCTGCTACAATTCTCTAAGAACTTCCCAAAAGTTCTTCTACAATCTCGCTGTTGTAATCTGTTACAAAACTTCATTCATTCAACACGTTGTTGTTTCCATACCTCTGTAGTCTTAAATCTTCATAAGAAAACATCTCTTCGCAGGAAATTTCTTCCTTAACCTGCTCTGATACCAAAAATGATGCAACCTTATGGTTGCACAACACAACCAGTATACCTTATCGGGATTTTAATCCCCTTTAATGGCCAATAAATTTTATATCTCCATCATTCTTGCCGGCACAGGTTCGGACTTCAAGAAAGGCTTGAGTTTATCCGCAAGGAAGTCCTCTCCAAAAGCCTTGATGTTATCCGTATTTATTTCAACTTCAAAAAGATATTTGATGGGCTCTCCAGATAAAACACATGCGATTACCTTTGGTTCATCTCCACTTAAGCCAAAGTATTCCATAATTGGTTTCCCAACATCAGCATTGTCAGAATCAACATGCACAAAAAGGATCTTTCCCTTAAATGCTTTTGCAGCTTCTTGAAATGATGGAATGACCTTTTCATAATCCTTGGCAATTACAAAGAGCAGGGTTTGGTTCTTTATAGAACTGTCAATTATCGTATTAGCACCTTCCCTAGTGAAAGTTGTCACTAATGGGAGCTTGTTTGCAAAGAGGAGCTCAATTACGGCAGCTTTCTCGAATGTTCCATCAAAATGGGATATTTTTTCAGGCGCCTTCTTCAATAGTACCAATGTTGGCCTCTTTTTCTTTGTGTTAATGCCAAGAACAATGGCTACGCGTTCACTAACTGTTTGACAAAAGAACACGTCATCTTCTTGCCTGGACGCTGCTTCAACTTCTTATTTTCAGTGCCCTCTAATGAGTCAAACAAACCAACAGCAGTTGTGGTTCCTGAGTCCAATAGAGTTTCTGTATCCTCAGTTGTGATGAGATCAGATACCTCAGGTCCAGTTTTGTTTTTCCGCCTTTCAGGCAGGGTCTCCAGATCTCTGAGCAGATCCCTAATCAACAGAAGTATTGGTTCATTTACACCCAGATGGCGATTTCCATGAACTGGAAATTAACAAACACCATGCAGAGACTTCCCATGGCGATTCCAGTGACATTAACAATTTATTACTGACTCTGGATTTAACCTATGACAGGTTCCTCTGATACAACACACAGAACTTGATTCATATCAATCACAACGATTTCTATGCCAGAAAGGTATTCAAACCCTTCTACAGGAACCTCGTAATTCCTGTGCCATTAACTACCAGGAGAAACCCATTCAACGATCACAATTCATGCATTCAAACATTGCCATTTCGTATTACAGGGATTGCACGCGAATTCCTAAGCAACATTTCATATATTCATTAATCATTCACAGACCATCACAGAAATCACACAGAGATTTCTGAGCAGACACTTACACACTTGTCCAATTGATCATGGGGAGATCAAGTCACAGAAGCACAAAACTATTACAGATTTAATATGCAGAATCTTTATTAACATATTACTATTACCTCAATGGCCTGATCATACAAGGATGGGTGTGCTCTACCCTGGCCCTCTCTATTTGTCAGACCTCCCCTCATTCGATCTATCTCCCCTCTTTTTCTATTACATTCTTCGAATATATCTTCTATACCTAGGATTCTGAACCGGTTATGATTCAGTTCCACCTTTTCCTCAACTAGATCTTGATATCCCAAACGACCCACAAACCTCTAACTAACACCTAAATTAGGATTTCTTATCCCTACGAAATCTCACCAGACTAGATCTAATCAGGTTCTCAAACATTCGAGAACACTTACAATTCAAACCTATTAATAACTTATAAAAATACATTTAATCGACCCTAGGAAACCAACTTCCTAGTAATACCAGCAACCCCCTAAGCTAACATAGATACAATTTGGTACTTAAGCCAATGCTCCTGCATCATCAGTGATGAATCCTCCTATAATTTGATCAAGCCAGTGATCAACAGCGCGCGCGATCTTATCCTTCGAAGCTTCCAATCTGCGCACCAATTCTGGGGTCCACACAATAGGTCTGTCGAGCTTGCACCTTCCTTGGCTATCTACTAGCTTCGCGATCCACTCGTATAGCTCGGTAGGGAAATATGCGAAGAAAATTTTGTGGATCTCTGTGTATAAGTAGCAGTCTAACCACTCTTCTTTTGATAGTCGTGGATTCCTATTCTCCTGCACCGCGAACTCGTGAATCTTCCTATCCAACCAATCTTCAATTCCTTTCTTTGTTGGATTCCAGTGATACGACATCAGACATCTCTATGCAGATCCCAATCCCAGCAACGGAACCATTTGTTGGCTTGTTGGGCCCTGTCCCAGGTTCAGAGTTAATTAGCCAAATAAATGCTTGTACTACTGGCCCTTTCGGGAACAGTCTGCGAAGCACGAACTGACGTCTCACCCAGAGTAGTATGGGGGTGTGTTGGAACCATGTTTCCGCACCCTTGAGATGTCTGAGGGGTTGAATTGGTCCAACTGTTAATCCCTTCGCACAGGTTACTTCGCGTACTTCCCTGTCCCTCGTGCCCTGATATACTTATCTTCGCGCAGCCCTAACCAAGGGTTGTGGGGCCTCTGCACTATTCACTTATTTTCCTACACCAGTTAGTTATATTCGCGTAATTGGATGCCTTATGTTATATTTATTTATATAGCACATTCATATGAGTTCACGCAGCAAATAAACAGTACACTTGTAAATTATACCCAATAGTACATAAGACAGGAAAAGATACACATAAATATGATAAAACTTCTCTTTATTAATTCTTCCCATGGTTACAAACTCGACTTGCCCTGCGCACTATGCTGCAGGGGTCTGCGCACTCAGTTGCGGACTACTAAGCCTCTGCGCACACAGCTGCAGAGCTTTCTCCTACTCTACGACCCAAGACACACTTTACACTTCGACTCAAGCTCTTAGACTCCTCATGCTTCTTTCCCTTTCCTTCCTTAACTATCTTCTACACTTAGAGCCTCGCTCTATTTATACAATCCCATGGTCCGCGAAACATGGGTGGATCTTTCAAGCCGACATTACATTACAAAAACAAGGGCAGACAACCCTGTGACTCTATTATGACTTCGCGCTCCGTGCCCACAAATCGTGGAACCTTTACAAAGGACTTGGTCAAAACTTGGGCTTTAAGCCCCAAAACATGCCTTGGGGGGATTCCACGCCCAACAATGCATGAGATATTTTTATTCATATTCACAAGAGACTCTTCATATTCCCTCAAGTGAACAATACCATAACCATTATGGATTAGGTTTCCAACCTTTCCCTCTTAATCTGAAGGGGAGTATGTGAGTCCAAGTAAATAGCTTACACTTGGAAGTGGACAACTGCCGATGGCTGCTTAGGCTTTTTTAATCTAGTGGTTTTGTGATGACCACAATCCAAATGGCTAGCAAATGTTGGTGTCTTCTACTAAATGGTGGTTTAAGGAAAACCACAAAACTTGACTCTAAGGCGCAACAGTTCCCGAAACATTTCCTAATTTGGCTAAAAGTTTATGTTTTCTATTGGTTGGAAACGTTCACAAATGGTAATTTGATGATGACCACAAATTATGGAGCGTGGCTTTAAGGCTCAATAATTCCTTAAACATTTCCTAATTTAGCTGGGAGTTGATGTCTTCTGCTAATTAGAAGTGCTCTCAAATGGTGGTTTGAAGATGATCACAAACTATTATCTAACAGATGCTGTAAATATTCAACTAAATTTTGGTTTAAGGAAGACCACAAAATGAATCACACTTATGCCTCTATTATGCCTCTAACTTTGGCTCTGGCTACAACTCTAACTCTAGCTCTAGTTATAGGTATTGGCTCTAGTTCAGGCTCGCTTGTTCTTGCTTGATTGATAGGACTTTGACACCTGAATTCTAATGGTCAATCACTCATCTTATTCCCCCCATCAAATATCGAAAAGACAAAAAAAATTCCACGATGCTTAAGGAATGAAGGTCGAAAATTTTGATTCCCTCAAGTAGATTTCCACAAGTATGCATCCTACACTGCAAATATCACAAGGGTAATTCCATCCAAGTCCCAAAGTAACTTTAGAAGCTCGATAATGTCGTGTAGCAACAACTAAGGTGCGATTTTGATATCCAAATGTTGTGCTTCCAAAATCAATTATCTTAATTGCACTCGATTTTTATATCCAAATGTTGTGCTGCGAAAATCAATTATCTTAATTGTACTCTTTGGCAACCATTTGAAGTCATCGAGAGATCCCTTAAAAACCTTGAAATCTAGAACCTTTGTGTCTTTTGAAGAAACAAAGAGTATGTTTTCAATCTTGAAATCCATGTGAGTGGGTTTCAACTTATGCATAATAGTTGCCTTCCAACCTCCCAAATAAGATCAATTTGAAATGGACGATAATTATTTTTCAATAGAAAATCATATAAGTTTCGCCCAAGCTTGTCAAAAACAATAAAAGTGTGGTTCCTATTAATTTTACCATTGTTCTATGTTGTTTCAATTACTTCATCCCAATTCAATCCTTCAATTAGTAATTTTCAATAACAATTAATTATTTTCATCAATCAATTGTAACTGAAGATAGAACAGTAATGCAATGACAATATGTAATGATCCTAAATAGGAATACATAATAGAAGATATTCTATGCAGCAAATTACAAAAACGAAATATTCATCAAGCACCCATAGAAAAACTGCAAATGGAAAACTTCTGAGCCATTCTATTTAATTTCTGAAAGCCAAATACAACAGATGATGAAATGGTGCACCTGGGCTTGTCTCAAGGGACAAGCAGGACCAAACCCAGGTAGGAAAATCGCTGAGTTGAAGGCTGCCCAGCTGTTGCACCAATCTGCACTGCGCTACCTAGAAAACCACTGCTCTGCTGAAGTTCAAACGGCTGGAAAGTGCACTAAAACTGCCCAGAAATTTATATGTTTTTAACCCCGGACTATTTTCCAACCACTGACTTCCCGGATGAGCTCTTGGTCCAAATCAACTGCTCCCAAGCACCATGAAAATCTGTTGAGTGGCCTCTACGCTGTCTCTCGGCCCAGCAGTTCGAATCGCTGGAGCGCTGGCTCAGCTAGCTGCAAAACCCAACAAAAATGTTGGTCTAGTGTTGCTACCTCAGCTCCCCGACTCCCCGACAACCAATATGATCTCTGTTGGCCTCAATCTCCCTCTGCGTGTTTCTTGGTTGCCCAGAAATATGCACTCCTTACTTTGCGCTGGCTGCTGGTGTATGTCACTGCGCCAGAACTCCTAAAAACTCTTGTGGAACAACCTCCCTAGGGTGGGCATGGATGGTCCCCCGAAGTAGAGGTTGAATCTCCCGCTTGAGAGACTCGTGGCTAAACAGTCGGTAGACTCGCTAAACAACAGAGTGAACAGATGAGTAGTTGTTTGCAAATGTCAAAGATGAAACCAAAATGAGGGTTGATCTCTCCTTATAACTCCTTGGGCCTCCTTAGCCTCATGTGGGCCCCTCCTTCCACCCATTCGATTTTCCTTCCAAGCATATCGAATGGATAATTCGAACTCCCATGTGGGTGGCCCCCACATTCCACTAGCTGCTAAATAAAGTCGATTTGGCCCCTAAGTCCCTAAGTCGAAAGTGTGGGGTCCTCTTCCTTAGTCAAAAATGTGCAAAATTGTGTAGCAGCACCCTGTTACTAATGTCGTTGAGAAGGGACATGACAGTCCTCCCCTCCCAAATGTTGCTTGCCCTCAAGCAACCTCAAAGCTAGGTGCTCCAATATGTGCTCACCTTCCCAGGTGGCATTTTCATCCGACAAGTTCTTCCAGCGCACCAAGAACTCCTTGATGGTCATGCTCCTCAGTTTCCTCTCCCTGCTCTCTAAAATGGCCTCCGATTCCAACACCAAGTTGTTGGAATTTCTAAGTCTAACCCGTTAGAAACCCTTCATGTACTTCCTGATTTATTCCTACCTACTTGTTCTATTAATTAACAAGTTATTTACCATGTAAATACTGGAAATAAATACAAGTGCATGCTCAACTCATTATAGATCATCAACTGAAGGAAACACAAACAAGCACACAAGTGACATCGTTGTTTTTGGACTAATGTCCCCAGAAAATCCTAATGCGGGAAAATCGGTGCAACTATCTGAGGGTTTGATTTATTAAGCAGTTTCAGAATACAATCTAGGTGCCAAATCCGGCTCACCCAACAGAGAAAAATCTCGGCAGTAGTACCTCTCTACTCGGAAGCAGATATTCCAGCTGAAACCCCAAATAAACACTCTGGCAGCTCCATAGCTCCAATCTGCCCCACGAAACCCCAGCATCAGCCTCTCTCTGGCCCAGCGTTAGCCCAGCGTCACTCTGGCTTGGCCTGCGTCAGCCTCTAGAGGCACTGCGTCAGTCCTCTGGCCCTCTGTGTCACCCACGCTGGCCCTCTGAGGCACTGCGCAGCTCCTAGCTGCCTCTGCGTGAGCCCTGGCTGGCTCTGTGTGAACCCTTGGCTGCTTCTGCGTCCCTCTCTCTGACTACTGCACTGATCCTCCCGGTGCTATCTCTGCCTCTCTGCTTCTGTATTCATTGCCCCTCAACTGCAACTTTGATCACTCTCTCAACTTTCTCAGCAAGCCCAACCCCACAAAGTCAAAATCTTGATCTCTTGGTGTGTTCTCCAAGTGACCCTCAAGCCTCCTCTTATACTTTTCTTGTTAACAAATCAACGACCGAGATTAAGTCCCTAATCAATGACTAAGATTAGATTTGGCTTGATCCATGACTTTTGGACCATTCTAACACAATTTTATATTAATTCACATTAATATTTTATTTTCCCTAAGTTTAGACTTAAGGACTCCATTAAAAATATTAATTATTTTAATATCTCCCAAACTGTTTAGAATCTGCCCAAACCCTTTCTGGGTATTGGAGATCTCATGTGCCTTAGCCTCTCCACCAATTTTCGTGGCTAGAGCACATCCGATGCTACCCCAAATCAACACAAGTGGCCCTCATCATCTAGTGGGGGTAGATTAGTTGTTGTTGTCCCCTGTTGTCCCAACACCCTCTTAAGGCATGAGACATGAAAAATATTGTGGATCCTACTCCCCTGAGGAAGCTCCAGCTCATAAGCCACCTCCCCAACTCGTCTAATCACCCGGTAGGGCCCATAGAAGCGTGGCTGTAGCTTCTCGGCCCCCTTCTGTTTCAGCGTGGACTGCTTGTAAGGCTGCAACCAGAGGTATACCAAGTCCCCCTCCTCAAAGTGTCTCTCTGTCCTATGCCGATCTGCGTAAAGTTTCTGCTGATTTTGGGCTGTCACCAAATTATCCTTGAGAGCCTTGAGGATATCTTGGCTCTCTTGGACCCAGTCTTTGGCCTTTGGGGCCCGGCTGTCTCCAAAAACAATATCAGCAAAAGACAATGCATCATATCCATAAAGGGCATGGAAAGGAGTCATACCGATGGACATGTGGTGCATGGTGTTGTAGCAGTACTCGCCCAGATGCAACCACCGAATCCAAGTCCTCTGCTGACTGGTCACGTAGTTCCTCAGGTACCCCTCCAACCACTGATTAACTCTCTCCGTCTGGCCATTTGTCTGAGGGTAATAGTTGGTGCTAGGAGTGAGCTCCGTCCCAACCAACCTGAAGAGTTCCTGCCAAAAGCCTCCCATGAATCTGTTGTCCTTGTCGCTCACTATGTTCTTGGGGAGCCCATGCAATCTGAAAATCTCTCGGAAGAACAACTCGGCAACCTGTGCAGTCGTGTACTTGGTGGGGATGGCGAAGAAGTGGGCAAATTTGGTCAACCTGTCGACCACTACGTATATGCAATCCTTCCCCTACACTGTGGGGAGCCCTGTGATGAAATCCATCGAAATACTTTCCCATTTCCCCTCCGGGATGGGAAGTGGTTGTAGCAATCTTGCGGGGTGGGTCAGCTCCCCCTTGTTCCTCTGACAAGCCTCACACTCCCGTACGTGCTGCAACACGTCCTCCTTGAGGCCCTTCCACGTGAATCTCTCTCGGACAGCCATATAAGTCTTCCGAAACCCCTGGTGCCCGAACAATGGTGAATCATGTGTTGCCTGGAGTACCCTCTCCCTCAACTGCGAGTTGGGTACTAAGTAAATGTGCCCCTTGTAATAGATGACCTCATCCATCACACAGTAACGCTCCTCTGTATGGGTACCCCTCAATACCTCGCATGCCCTCCTGTCTTTGGAGTACTCCACCAACAACTGAAAATTCTAATCATGGTAGATGCTCATGAGAGATAATCCAGCTGGTCTTTGAGATAGAGCATCGACCACCACATTGTGCTTTCCCCACACATACTCTATATCGAAGTCATAGGCCTGCACCTTGCTAACCCATCTCTGCTGCCTGTCATTGAGGCCCTGCTGCCCCATGAAATGTCGAAGATTGTTGTGATCAGTCTTCACTCGGAACCGGTTGCCCACCAAGCACTGGCAGAACTTGGCCAATGCATGCATAATGGCCAACATCTCCTTGTCATATATGGAATATGACAGCTCATGCAGTAGGATATTTTGACTCTCGAAAGCAATGGGATGCCCCTCCTGTGACAATACTGCTCCAACTCCTACCCTGGATGCATCACACTCCACCGTGAATGGCTGGGAAAAATCTGGAAGTGCCAAAACAGGGCAACTGCTCATCACCTCCTTGACGTGATTGAAGGAAACCTGTGCTCCATCAGTCCATGCAAAGGCCCCCTTCTTGGTCAAGTCAGTCAAGGGTGCTGCCAGCTATGAGAACCCCTTGACAAACTTTCTGTAGTAGGTGCAAATACCCAAGAAGCCCCTCAGTGCAGTCACATCTCAGGGTACTGGCCAATCACGAATGGCCCAAATCTTCTCCTTGTGGACCTTCACCCCATCAACGCCAATGATATTCCCTAGGTAGAGCATCTCTGTCAACCCAAACTGGCACTTGGAGAGCTTAGCATAAAACTGCTGCTCCTCCGAATGTGCAATACCTCCTCCAGGTGTTGGAGGTGCTCCTCCCATGTCCGGCTGTAAATCAGAATGTCATTGAAGAAAACTAGCACGAACCTCCTCAATTGTCCCTGGAAGACATGGTTCATGCATGACTGGAATGTGGCCGGAGCATTGGTCAGCCCAAATGGCATGACCAGAAACTCAAAGTACCCATAGTGGCATCGAAAAGTTGTCTTAGGGATATCCTGATCCCTCACCTTGATCTGGTGGTACCCTAAACGCAGATCAATCTTAGAGAAGTACTTGGCTCCTCTAAGCTCATCCATCAGCTCATCTATGCGGGGAATGGGGTACCGATTCTTCAGTGTCTTTCGGTTGAGGACCTGGTAGTCAATGCACATCCGAAGGGTTCCATCCTTCTTCTTCACCAACACCACTGAAGAAGCGAAAGGACTGGAACTTGGCCTGATATGGCCCAATGCTAGCAGCTCCTGGATGGCATTCTCTATCTCGTCCTTATAGCCTTTGGGATGCCTGTAAGGAGTGGTAATCACTGCCTGCACACCCGGCTCCAACTCAATAGTGTGCTCAAATCCATTGTCTGGTGGCTGCCCTGGTTGAATGTCCCCAAACACTACTGTGTATCTGTCCAGCAAGGCCTGCATGTCTGTCGGTGGTGGCTGAGCTTGTCCCCCAGCCTCTCAGATCCTCAGCTCAACTGCCCACGCAATGTCCCCATGTCGTAAATTTTCCCTCATCCTGTGGGCCGAAACTTTCTGAGGTGTATAAGACTACATGCCTCTCAAGACCACCAGTTTGCCATCCGGGCCAATGAACTCCATCTCTGGCTTCCTCCAATCTGTTGTGACTCGCCCAAAGGAATACAACCACTAGACACCCATCACCAGGTTGGTGTCTAGCACATCGACCACAAAGAAATGGTTTGTCATCGAGTAGTTCCCCATAACCATTGTCAAGGAGGGAACATATCTAGTGCATTGTATGGTATGATCACCTGGTACTAGGAATGAGAAGCCCTCGAACTTTGTTGTGGTGACACCCATCCTCTGGACCAACTGGGCATCTATGAAATTGTGGGTAGCCCCACTATCCACTAGCACTGGCACCCTCTATCTTTGTACAGTGCCTCTGATCCTCAGTGTCAAAAATTTGGTAATCCTGCATAAGGAAGCAAGAACTCCCCCAGTTGGGGCAAGGGATGCCCCACCCTATGGAGATGGTGGTGGTGGTCCTCTGTCTGTCAGACTCTCGCCATCTACCCCACCGCAATCCTGCTCCACCTTGTCCTCCTGGTCACTATAAAAGAAAACCTCAATGTAGTGTCCTCTCCCAGTAGTGCACCGATGGCCTAGTGCCCAGGGCTCTCTACATGTGAAGCATAGCTTCCTCCTCCGGAGGTCCTTTCGTGTCTCCTCATCTAACTGCCCCCTCCCCTGTGTGGTCCTCTGAGGTGGAGGTCTAGTCTCATGCCCCTTTTGTGGGAAAGGGGTCCGTGTAGGAAATGGTGCTCTAGTCTTGGGGATGGCCCCTTGCAGATCTCTGGCACACAAGACTGCTTCCTGCAGCATGGAGGGTCTGCGTGACTTCACTAGTCCACGCAGGGGCTCAAGCAAGCCCTCAATGAAGGTATACACCCTCCTTGCCTCAGATAGATCCGGGACCATCACTGACACCCGCAGAAAATCTGAGAAGTACTGCTCCGGGTTGCCTGTTTGGTGCAGTTGGGTCAGCTCTCTGAAATGAGCCTCCGGATCCCTCTGATCAAATCGCTCCACCACCCTCCTGGTGAAGTCCTCATAAGAAACTATGTGGGCATGCCCTAGGGTGGTCAAGCCATGAAACCACCAATCATGGGCTTCCCCCTCCATGTGCAGCGTGGCCATCTTAATGGCTTCCTGCTTTGTCATCCAGTTGAGTTGGAAGTAGGTGTCCATCTTCTCAACCCAAGCCCTGGTCGTGCACTTGGTAGTGCCATCGAAAGTAGGGAAATACATCCTCCCTATGGTTCTCTGCAGCTCGTAGTTCTGGGTCCCTTGTCCTCCATACCCCTTGTTCTTCTCACTCTGCTTGAGCTTGCAGTAATCTCTAAAGGAGAGGGCTTCTTTAAAGTCTTCATCCATAGATTGCCACTCTCTGAAGTAATCTCCCATCTGAGGGGGGTCTTCCTCCCTTGCAGGCTCGATTTGTGCCACTGGCACAAAGGTAGTGTAGCATGAGTTGGCACACTGACTGAAGGGCGCTGCGCTGCTGGTGAGGGGTGATCGAATGGCTGAGAGGCCCCAAAAGTTTCCCCACACAGAAACCCTCTAGGTGTGGTCCTCTCTCTGTTTTGTGACTTGATCTCTTCCAGCATGTCTTTCTGTCCCTTGGCCAAGTCACTCAGGGCCCTCAGAAGGCTATCGAAAGCCATCTCTTCCCTGCTCTTGGGTTCTGCCATTTCCTCCTCTTCTGCTACTGCTTTCCCCCTGTCCTCCATATCTGGAGTAATCTCTAACTCCCTTTCTCTGCTCCTGTACCTTTGTCTTTGGTAGGTGATGTTCTGCTAGTCCCCTTCTCTCATAGGAGACAATCCCCACAACTGAGACAAGAACTAGGATCTGATACCACTGTAATGATCCTAAATAGGAATACAAGTGATAACGACAAATATTCTATGCAGCGAATTGCAAAAACGAAATATTCATCAAGCACCCATAGAAAACTGCAAATGGAGAACTTCTGAGCCATATTATTTAATTTCTGTAAGCCAAATACAACAGATGATGAAATGGTGCATCTGGGCTTGTCTCAAGGGACAAGCAGGACCAAACCCAGGTAGGAAAATGGCTAAGCTGAAGGTTGCCCAGCTGTTGCACCAATCTGCGTTGCGCTGCCCAAAAAACTATTGCTCTACTGAAGTTTGAATGGCTGGAACGTGCACTAAAACTACCCAAAAATTTATATTCTTTTAACACCGGACTCCTTGGGCAAAACCCAGAAAAGCCTAGAAGGGATTTTAGCTGGTTTGGACTTCTGATTTTCGACCCCCTTGGAGCCTCACCTCAATTGTAGCTACAAAACCCATCCTGCTGGAACTGCCTGTAAATCCACCTAAAAACTCCTCCAAAATGCTGACTTCACCCCTGCTATCCAACCCCTGACTTCCCGAATGAGCTCTTGGCCCAAATCAACTGCTCCCAAGCACCACGAAAATCTGCTGAGTGGCCTCTGCGTTGTCCCTCATCCCAGCAGTTTGAATTGCTGGAACGTTGGCTCAGATGGCTGTAAAACCCAACAAAAATGCTAGCCTAGTGCTACTACCTCAACTCCCCGACAAGCAATATGATCTCTACTGGCATCAATCTCCCTCTGCGTGTTTCTTGGCTGCCCAGAAATACACACTCCTTGCTCTGCGCTGGCTATTGATATCACTGCCCCGGAACTCTTGAAAACTCTTGTGGAACAACCTCCCTAGGGCGAGCACGTACGGTCCCCCGAAGTAGAGGTTGAATCTCCTGCTTGAGAGACTCGTGGCTAAACAGTCGGTAGACTCGCTAAACAGCAGAGTGAACAGATGAGTAGTTGTTTGCAAAATGTCAAAGATGAAACCAAAATGAGGGATGATCTCTCGTTATAACTCCTTGGGCCTCCTTAGCCTCATGTGGGTCCCTCTTTCCACCTATTCGATTTTCCCTCCAAGCATATCGAATGGATAATTCGAATTCCCATGTGGGTAGCCCTCACATTTCACTCACTGCTAAATAAAGTCCATTTGGCCCCCTAAGTCCCTAAGTCGAAAGTGTGGGGTCCTCTTCCTTAGTCAAAAATGTGCAAAATTGTGTAGCAGCACCCTGTTACTAATGTCTTTGAGAAGGGACATGACACAAAGACAATCAACACATCAACAAGAGACACTGATTTCATCAAAGACAAGGAAAAAACCCCACAATGGGGAAAACCCTTTGAAATTCTTCTTCTATTAGATTGTCATAAAATGTTCAACAAAGAGCACAATGAGCCAATACAAAACTATCCATTAAAAATTCCATCAAACAATATCCAAAAATATGATCCCAGCAACAATACTGATCAGAGTTAACTTTCCTAATCTGCGGTCACCTGTAAAAGTGAAACCATAAGTCCCAGCCACACGGAGGGAGAGTCATGCATGCGGCGGAAGCTTTTCAGACGCACGGATAGGCCTATGCATGCAATTACAGCCCAAAAATTTGTGTGTCAACCTTACGACTGGTAACCAAAAGCCCTAATCACATGTGCGAGCTACAGACCCTGCAATTTCGAACCTGTACAAACCAAATTTCGTGAACTCACCTCAGACCTATGCGAACCAATCCAAAAAAGAGATTAGAAGAAGATACTTGATGATGATGTCCAAATGAGAGTCACTTTACTTGTATTTATAGGCTTCCAAGGGTGTCCAATTTCCTTTTAGGGTCGACCTAATCAAATGTGACATTGTGGGCTTCACTTAAAAAATACACTTTCCCTTGTCCAAATCCAGTGCTTCAAAGGTCAAAATTGGTCCTCTCGGAAAGAGGAATCTAGTCCCATGATTGGAATTTGTCTCTGAACTGCCAAATTAACACTCCCTCTCAACTAGGATGAAATTCCAACTACATAATGTAATCATCATAAGTATCCTGTCATCAAATCATGTCCCATCTTTGCTCAACTCTATCTATTGAATCATTCTTGAACCTAAAGAAGAAGAATCATAGGGGAGCTTCAGCTACCACCCTCTCTAGACAATGAGGAAGGTCCTATGGGACACTCTCACCCTAAGTCATCTCATCGAGCAATAGGCGAGATACAACTTACCAAGCAAGGATCACAACCATCCCATGATGCAATCAATGGGCGAGATACCACTAGCTATATAGGAGGTAAGGATCACATCCATCCTATTGCCTACCGATCTTCCCAACAATGACCCTCAAGAGTCGTGGTAGAACACCTACATCGTAATCCGAGCTTGGGTGAGATATCCAACTTACCAAAGGTAAGGATCACACCCCCAAGCCTCCTCAACCCATTGGCCAGACAATGGACAATCCCAACAAGCCCGACTTGTGGGTATGATGTCAACTGGGGTATACTCTACATAGACCAAGATAGGGGGAATACCCAACTTGTCAAAAAGGACAAGGATCACACACACCCTATGGGTAACAAATAGGGGAGATACCCTATTGTCCAAAGATCCCTCAATCCCAGGAGCCCTCAACGCTCCATCCCCACATTGAGAGCTCAACCAAGGGGGAAGAGCTATGCTCAAGTTCTCGATCAATGAAGCCCCTTATCAGGAGGGGTCACATCCATTAGTCCAAGCTACTCTTTGAACAGACACTTCATATAAAACTATCATGCATTTTCCATAATATTGCCATGTAAAACCCAAATCATAAATCTATAAATTGCACAAAATCTCATTAAAAATCACAACATGAGGAACAATGAGAAATGGAGCAACCAAAATCCAACTTTATTATATATAGATGTATGCCAATACAATAGCTGGGAATGACCCTCAGGTCTCCAAACTGAAACAGAAAAACAATCACTAAACCTATGGATTCTAAACGAATCCACCAAGGGGAGATGGGTGCTCGCCCAATCTCTCTAAATCACCCGAGGGTGTTCGTCCTGGAGCTATCAATGGAGTAGAGAACCAGTTTCTCAACCTCTCATACAAGAAACAATACTCAATCCAAGATGTCCCCCAATGGTCTCCTCCTCTTTTAATCATGGAGCACCTTTCCCTCTTTTATTTTAATTAAAATATTATTTTTAATGCAAAAAAGGGTAATTTGGCCACCATGACTCCTCAGGTCACTGAAACTCACATCCAAAAGTCCCATCATGTAGATCTTCTCGTTCCGATTCCAACGAGCTATTACACTGAGGTGTTCCATCAATTAATCTCCTTGGAATGCCACCTCGAGCATAATTTATTAAGTTATGCCCAATAATAATGCTGATTTTTTAAAGTTGTCAGAATGCAATGGAACGAAAGGCAAATTGTGCTGATGATGGATCTTTGTCCTTGAAGTGCTTCTCTTATACTTTGGGCTACCTTGCTTTGTAGATCTCTTCAACTTGATGAGGGTCTTTGTGGTCTTTTGATGATGACTAGAGGATCCAAAAGTTTCGTTGGTGTAGACTTCTTCTTCGATCTAGGGTTTGATACTTCGATGCAGATCTCGACTTCACTTTGATATCCTTCGACTTGCTTTGATGCCTTTCTTGAAACTCAATCCTCGAGTGTCTCTTTGATTAGATGCCTTTTTTCTAGACTTTGTCACCTTAGCTCCGATACGATGTTGAGAAATTTAGGGCATCAAGTATTAGGTGATTTCTCTTTAATTAGTAACTGCTTGTGAGTTTTTTTCATTTCTTCATATTAGGATCTTCTTCTTACTTAAATTATTATTGTTCTTCTTCATCAAACAACTACCAATGCATAAACAAGATAGACAAGAGACACAAAATGTAGGCTATGAGCCAGGGCCAAAACCTCTCACTCTTTGAGAGGAAAACCCGCACCAATTCTTCCTATAGAGTTTCCAATTGACGAATACCAAGACCAACACACTTGACTTATTTGCCACTCCAAGACCAAGACACTAGTTCACTTGACTATCAACCTTCTACTCTTTTCCTCTTCTTGATTGCTCTTCCACTTCGACCTTCTTAGCATTGAGGCTACATTACTGAGACATTCACTGTGATAGCAATGCAATAGCACTGAAATACATCACTATAATATCATCAAAACCTCATCATTGCACTCAGATCTTCATTACCAAGATCTTATCACTTTGTAGGAGCATCGAGACTTCATGAACTGTAATAATATCCAAACTGTGATATCACCGATATTGTGACTTGAGTGAAGTTAGCATTGGATCCTTCTTTCTGTTTTAGCACCGAGACCCCTTTATCTAAACAGAAATTGCACCGAACCTGTGGTCTTCTCAGATCACCGAACTGTAGTCTTCTCTCAACGCCGAACTGTAGTCTTCTCTCAACACCGAACTTCTCACTGTGATTACACCGAAACATCCTTTCTGAGATTGCACGGAAACTGTCTTACTGAGATCCAAACTTACCACTGTGATTGCCACCAAATTTATCTCTGAGATCCGAGCTACTGTTCTGTTGCATCACCGAAATTATTCCCTCTGAAATTGCGAACTTCTGAGATGGTGAAATGTCGAAAATCCCAGCTTTGTATATATAGTGGTGCATCCATAGTAAATGAGCCAACATGTGTTATTCGAACAGTTGCATCTCTATTTAGGTGAAGCCGACATGAGATCTTCTAATTCTTCTTGAGGCCGACTTGAAGAGGAGAACTTGTGCTTGCCTTTGGAGGGTTTCTAGACAATTCTATACTCATATACATTTGTAATATGCCCAAGCAGGGTTCTTCATACATGACATTGACTCTTTTTGACAAATCCTAAAGGCTCACAATGGAAGCCATCTAAAAATAAAATCTCTTGCTCGTGAAACCCATGGAGCAAGCATTACAATAATTTTATTTTTCTTCTTTTCATCATTTACAAAAATCACGATTACATGTCATTATGACGACCGAACTTAGTTACACTTTTCAACAGTTCCTACAATTTAATTGTATTTCTTTTGGGTGCTCTGTATGTGCTCTTTTATTTCCTTTGCATTTCTCTCGGAGATGCTTCAGCACTGCCAATGTTAACTCAATTTTGTACGTTTGCCAATTCCATAATCCAATTATGGCCACTAGTGGTAATTAATATTTAAATGAAATCGTTAAATATACAATTATGTAATACACACATACATATATAGCACATTTTTAATTAATATTTAAATTAGTTCAGTTAAATATACAAGTATGTAATATGCATATACAGACAGAGCACATGTACTATTAGAATATTTCTATTTAGTATTTAATGCTCATTCTTTTAGCTGTTGCTATTTTTATTCTTTTAGCAGTTTCTTAGATGAAACTGATTGTTTCCATATTCTACATAGAAACCTGATGTTTCTATTATTGTAAATATCTCTGTATTATCATTGAGCTGTTTGCTCATTCTGAATTAATTCATTCAACATTCTTTTATGGTATCAGAGCCCTAATTTCCTGAACAGTTGTTCTCTCTGCATTCTAATTTCTTGAGTCCTTTCTTTCATTCCTTTCTAAGGTCGAGCCCTCTGTAAGCCAGGTAGCCTTCACTGAGTCTTAGCCTCGGCTTTGCTCACTGTGATAAATGCTTACAGTCGTCTATCTCGATACAGAAATGGATTCTGCTTTTGGATTCTTTCTTTGAGCTACTGTCGTATTCTTCATTTTAAATCCCTCATTTAAATTTGTATTCTCTGTCGTTTTCTCTGTCATATTTTTCTGTGTCTCTGCTCACCGTGATAAACGCTTCATAAATTGGACGGGATCGTGGCCGGTTTTCTCGTGCACGCACAACGCAGCACGTACGGAAGATCAGAGGCGACGGGGAAGTCATTCCAGACCAGCTTCATGCTTTGCAAGAATCGAAACCCTACTCGATTGAATGTGACAGTTTAATCGCATTAGCATGTGTGGTTGGAGGCAGCCAAAGGTTTGAAATTGGATGTCAAGATCGTGGCAGCACGTATAAAAGCACGCACCATGGACGGGATCGGGACCCTGAAACCCTTTCGAATTATTTGTTTGCTCCAAAATCTACGAATTACGTAACGTGTGATCCCGTTGACTATCTCAGAATTCTGTACACGGAGGGGTTTGCTATCAGTGTTTTGTTTAATATCGTGGGTCATTTTCGGCGGCTACCACAAATCCGATTACAAACCACGTAATCATTCCTGGTGTGCGTTTTGCGGCAGTCTCTCCCTTTAGTGGCGTTGCACCATCGATGTATTTGTGACAGCGGCTTTCTCCAGCAGTAACAGTCGGCAAAATTTGTTTTTTTATGCAACAGTCAGCCTCTTCAGCTATCGGTTCAACATTTCTTGGTCCGAAAGAGGTGACTTTGGATTAGTAAAGGCAGCGGAAACCATAGAGAGCATCCATACTGCAAACAGCCGGTATTTCAGATTTAATCGGACAGCAGCTTGTATTTTCAAAATTTTCAGAAGTTTTCTGTACTTCATTTTTTCAGCAGATTTGAAATTTGTTTCCAGCATCTGTCCAAATTTTGTCCGGATCAGCCGGCATCTGCATTGAAATTCGTGCCAGAGTCCTTTGTTGTGTTTCGTGTCTTGAGAAACGGGAAAATGGCCACGCTCACCAATCTGATGTTAGAAGGAAATCAACGCTTTAATGGAAGCAACTATAACATTTGGAAACAAAGAATGCTAACCATTTTTGAATACAGGCGTCTTGATCAGCTCATTTTGGGCAAAGAGCCTCGTCCCGGTACAGCTGGTACCGATCAAGAAAAATTTGATGATCGAAATCGAGAGGCTGTTATGCTTCTCAAGCTCTCTGTCGCTGATGATCAGTTACCACAGATTCCTTCTGGCAAGACAGCTGCCGAAATCTGGCAACAGTTGAAAGAACTGCACGAGACATCTGACAAAAGCAGAGCATTTTTTCTCAAAAATCAGTTGTTCTCCATCATGATGGATGAACATATGTCTTTACAGGAACATCTCAACAAAATTAAAGACATTCGAGATCAGCTCGAAGCCATTGGTCGGACCATGAAGGAAGAAGATATGGTAGTCATTACTCTGAAAAGTCTACTGAAATCTTATGAACACTTCATAGAAACACTCAACATTACGACCACAAATGTTGATCTGAAGTTTCCAGATTTATGTACCAAACTTCTGCAGCAGGATCGGTGGAAACAGCAGTTTGGTAGTGGTGCTTCATCAGTGCCCTCGGAAAATGCATTTGCTGCAAAATACCAGTCCTCTCAGTCCTTTCAGCAGAAAGGCTCTTCTCAGCCTTTTGATCCTGCTAGGAAGAAAAGTGTGCAGTGTAATTACTGTCACAGGTTCGGTCACATGAAGAAAGATTGCCGACAGAGGATTGCTTCTGAATAGAAGAAATAGGGAGGGCCACATCAGACAGCAAATGTTGCAGAACATTCCGAGCAGACAGATTCTGCCTTTTACGCCTTTATGGCTAAAAGGTCTTCAGAACATGTTCCTTCCTCTGCATGGTACATTGATTCTGGTGCATCACGCCACTTCTCTCACAGGCGTGACTGGTTTATTGACTTCTCACCTTTCAGTGATTCCGTGGTATTTGGTGGAGGTGAAAAGTACACTGTAGCTGGCAGGGGTACAGTTCAAATTCAGTCTGGTGGACGCACACTCATATTTCTGAATGTATACTATGTTCCTGGTATGGAAATTAATCTGCTATCTGTCAGCCAGATTATGAGGAATTCTCCTTAGCTTGATGTTGTGTTCAGTGCACACAAGTGCTCCATCATTGACAGGGAGACCAGTCTAACAGTTGCTGTTGGCCTAGAGGACCATGGTCTATACAGGCTACTTGACACCGGTGACTCTCCAGAAGTGGCTCTAGCAGCACGTGTCTCTCCCATCAGCACTCTATGGCATCAGCGATATGGGCATCTAAATATGCAGTATCTCTCTCAGCTCTCTCGAGAGGGACTTGTGTCAGGATTACCTGATATTCAGACTCAGCAGTTGGCGGTATGCAGCGCCTGTCAAGCGGGAAAGCAACATCGGTCTTCATTCAAAGATGGAGAATCTTGGCGCGCATCTAAGGTACTTCAGTTACTTCATGCTGATATTTGTGGTCCTATGAATACAGCTTCTATCACTGCTTGCAAATATTTTTTACTTATTGTAGATGATTTCAGTAGAAAGATGTGGGTGTATTTTTTAAAAAATAAATCTGATGCTCTTAGTACCTTTCAGAAGTTTAAAACCTTAGTTGAAAAAGAATCTGGTTGTAATATCATGACCCTTAGGACCGACAATGGGGGGGAATTTTGTTCCTCAGCTTTTGCCAACTTCTGTGATATTCATGGCATCAAACGTCAATTAACCACACCTTACACTCCCCAGCAGAACAGTGTTGTTGAGCGTCGCAACCGCACGGTTGTTGAAATGGCTCGTTCCATGTTACAACACAGGAGTGTTCCAAATAAATTCTGGGTTGAAGCAGTATTTACTATTTACTGCTGTTTACCTTCTTAACTGATCACCTACTCAGGCTGTTAAAGGGAAGACTCCTGAAGAAGTTTGGTCTGGTCGTAAGCCTAAGATCAGTCACCTCAAAGTATTTGGCTCAGTTGCATATGTTTGGATTCCACCTGCTAAGCGCTCTAAGTTGGACTCCAAAAGCCAGAAACTCATGATGACAGGTTACAGTGATCATCACAAGGCCTATAGGCTGATAGATATAGCCACTGGTTGTCTTAGCTTCAGTCGAGATGTAGTATTTGATGAAGACAGAGGATTCTTTCAGTCTTCTTCTTCTGAGCAGTGTTCTGAGGATCAGCCTCACAGTGTTCTTCTTCCGGTCGGTCCACCTGATGGGAGGGATGATGTAGCATCAGTATTTGATAATACTCTATCTGAGCTTCCTCCAGAAAATAACCCTCCCCTTGCTACCCCTATTGCTCTTGAGTCTTCTCCACCTCCTCCTGATATTGGTTCTTCTACTCTTCGGCCTAAATGGTGGGCTAAAACCATTGGTGATCTCCGGGATGATGAGCTCCTTGAAGGTAGAACTTCTAGACATAAGAACAGACAACAACCTACAGTCAATTTTGCTCTTATGGCTAACCTACACAGTATTTTTGAGCCTCAAACCTATTCAGAGGCTAAGGGTACATCTGAGTGGGAACAGGCTATGGAAGCCGAATTCCAGAGTCTTCAGAAGAATCACACCTGGACACTTTCTGATCTTCCTGCCGAAAAAAAGCCCATAGGCTGCAAATGGGTGTATAAAGTGAAATACAAAGCTGATGGAACCATAGACAAGTATAAAGCTCGTCTTGTGGCTCGAGGGTTCTCACAGAAGGAAGGCATCGACTATGAGGAGACTTTTGCTCCTACAGCCAAGATGAGTACCATAAGGCTTGTGCTTGCCCTAGCAGCTCAGTTCAATTGGAAAGTTCATCAGATGGATGTAAAGAGTGCTTTCCTAAATGGTGATCTCCAAGAAGAAGTCTACATGACGCAGCCTCCAGGATTCAAGGTTGCTGGTCAAGAACAGAAAGTGTGTCGGTTAGCTAAAGCAATCTATGGATTGAAACAAGCTCCTCGGGCTTGGTACATGAAAATTGATCAGTACCTGACAGATCAGGGTTTTCAGCGGAGCCCATCTGATGCAAACCTGTATATCAAGCATACTGGTGATGATATCTTGTTTGTGGTTGTCTATGTGGATGACCTTATCATTACTGACAGCTCTGCACATTTGATCCATGGGATCAAACAAGATCTATGCAGAACTTTTGAGATGACAGACTTGGGACTTCTTCATTACTGTCTGGGGGTTGAAGTTTGGCAGACTGAAAATCAGATCTTTCTCTCTCAGTCCAAGTATGCCAAAAATCTTGTGGAAAGGTTCAGAATGCAGGATTGCAAACCGGCCACGACTCCTATGGAACCAGGGCTCAAACTTTCAGCACAGTCACCCTCTCCCCTTGTGGATGAAACTTTATTCAGGCAATTAGCGGGCAGTCTCATCTATCTTACTGCTACCAGACCTGACATCAGTTTTGCAGTAAGCTACATTTCCCGCTTCATGTTAGCTCCTAAAGCTGATCATTGGATAGCAGCAAAGCGGGTGCTACGATATGTGCGTGGTACTTCTGATTATGGCCTCTTATATACTCGCAGTTCCAATCCTATTCTCAGTGGCTACACTGACTCTGACTGGGCAGGTTCGGTTGATGACCGTAAATCTACAGCTGGGTATGTGTTTAGTCTAGGATCTGGTGCTGTTACTTGGACTAGTAAGAAGCAACAGGCAGTGGCTCTCTCCTCAACAGAAGCAGAGTATCGGGGAGCAGTTAAGGCATCCTGTGAGGCAGTTTGGCTTCGACGTATGCTTGCAGATATGCATGTTTTCCAGACAGGGCCTACTTCTTTGTTTTGTGATAATCAGGGAGTGCTCAAACTTGCCAAGAATCCAGTCTTTCATGAACGAACAAAGCATGTGGAAACTCATTGCCACTACATTCGCCAGCTGGTTGAAGACGGCTCAGTTCAGTTGCAATATGTTCCCACAACAGAGCAGCCCGCCGACATTTTCACCAAGCCTCTTGGTCCTGATAAATTTGTAAAATTCCGAGGGTCTATTGGTGTTGTAAATAGATTGAGCATTAAGGGAGGGTATTAGAATATTTATATTTAGTATTTAATGCTCATTCTTTTAGCTGTTGCTATTTTTATTCTTTTAGCAGTTTCTTAGATGAAACTGATTGTTTCCATATTCTACATAGAAACCTGATGTTTCTATTATTGTAAATATCTCTGTATTATCATTGAGCTGTTTGCTCATTCTGAATTAATTCATTCAACATTCTTTTATGTACATAGACATATATTTAATAATATGAGAAAGATGGGCCATGGCATGATTTCATAAGTAATGTTTTTCTTAAGTTCATAAGCCCATCTGCAATGTCCTGAAACCACTACAATATATTTCAAAATGGTCTCCCAAATCCAAACGATGTTGTGACCATGGTCCATAAGTGGTTGGAAACCAAAAAATAGTTGACAAACAGTTCACATGCAGCCAAAAAGTACTGAACTTGTCTATACAAACTTGTCCAAAACTTCCCTCCAAAAATGATCGTTCTGATCAACACATTTTGTCCTAGTACTGCAATGGAAAACAGACAAGTTTTTTTTTTTCATTTTTTAGTACTAACCACTACCAGGAAGCCTTCATAAATCCAAACAGTTTCCTTAACGCCTACACAACATATAAATATTTACACAAACACCTTGCACATCGTAAAGAGAAGCACATTTCTGTACTTGCTGTATCTGTATATACACAAAAACCTCTTCCTCATTTAAAACCGAAGTTAGATTTTGCATTTTCTGAAATAAGATACATGGAACCTAAAATCACGTTTTGGAGTAAATTTCAAATTGCCCACTGATTACAGAAAAAGTCAATATAACTTTGCAGCATGCAAATACAATCTCGCGTGGATTTGGTAGCTAACAGATAATAAATGGCCTTTAGATACTCAGAATGGACAACGAACTGCTGCATACGTACAGGCCAACAAGTCCTTTTATCTATCGCTGATCTTACAATGCAAATTCACACGGAGAGTTCAGATACTTCTAATTTTCTACAGAAGCATTTGCAAGGATAGAAAAGAACATTTATCTACACCCTGAGATTTAAAATGGAATAAGTAACAAGTCTCTGTATTCCCCCAATCCCTTGGGGAAAGTTAGCCAGCATTTTATCAACAAAACGGTAAACGCACTATTCAACAGACATTTTTCTTTTAACTTAAAAGAACCTCAGAGATGAACATATACTTCACACCTATATCTGGTTCCAGCATAAATTCTTCAATTACCTTTGTCTCTTTTGTAGCATATTGCATATATTTCTCAACTAAATGCTCGCTATCATTTAGTGCTTGAACGTCATCCTTTTCTGTAAGATCAGCTGGCATATAAACTTCTTCCATGCCAAATTCTCCTGATAGAAGCTCACATCATATATGAAACATGTGAATCAGTTCTAAAAATCAAATAAAGGACATCCTTCTCATTTCTCATTTATATAAAAAGAAACCCTAAAATAAGTTTGGCCAATAACAAAATATGGTTAATGGTTGCCACGAAAATGACAAAAACATATTTGCTTCATGAAGCCATAATAAGTGATTTAAGACCAGACACGGATATTTCACAAACAAATTATAATTTTAGGGATACTCAGTGTTAGCTATATAAAACATAATGCAACCAAAACCAACCTGTTCCCACAGCAGTAACTGGAAGCGTAGTTGGATGATGCACATGATATACAATTACTTTATCTGATTCTCTGCAGAAATTGTGAAGGGCCCATTTAAAAGCCTGAAATGCCTGCAGAAAACAGTTGCATGTAGTCAATAATAGAAACAGTCCTCTGGATTATTCCAAAATTATGCTGATTGTAATTTAAAATTGACTTCTCATAATGAAATGGTTCTAAGACAAGCAAATTAATGAATGACAATAAGATAATCACACTGATGCAGTGAAAAAAGGTTAACATGGCTGCCAAAAGCATTCCATAATCATACCTGTGCAGATCGATCTATTGCAACGACTATCTTTCTGGATACTCCTACTGATGTCAAGGGATCATGCATCTGAGGCAACTCAGGTTGTCGAATAATTGCCACTGGGCAAATGGTGTTATGCAATACGTAATCACTGCTGCTCCCAAACAAAGCCCTGTGCATTGATGATATATTGTTAATTTTTAAATAACAATGGTATGTTCTATGCTTAAGAGCAATTTACTTCAATTTTTCTTATTAGCCCAATGTCAATTTCCAGATTAGCAATCACATTAACATTCATAGTAAATGCAGATAGAACATAAACAATACGCAGAAGGCAAGCCAAGACATGAGGACACAATATTTGGTGGATGGGGAAAACGCTTTGATCAAATCTTCTTATTATTCTTCAAAAATTCAGCAGAGAGAGAGAGAGAGTACATTATATAAAATTTCCTTGCCCAAACACAGTCAAATCTGTCCAGTCAAACTGCAGTCAACAGGATGCCCTAACCAAAAAGTCAACGCTGGTCAAATCAGCAGAATTACTCCTCCAAATCAGCTTGGTCAAACCCAGTCAATTCAGCCTCCAAAAACAGTCCAAATCAGCCCAAAACAGTCCTGAAGAAATCAGTCAAACTTGGTCAACGCACAGTCAAACCTGCGGTCAACGCTGGTCAACCTGCCCAGAAATCCTCGAAATCTGTGCCAAAGAATGCGACCTGCCCAAACAGAAATTCTCCCAAGAAAAACACAGTCAAACAAGGTCAAATGCTGCCCGGTCAATGCTGGTCAAACTTGCTACAACTTGGTCAATGCAGGAAAATAGAAAACGCAGTCAACCCTTCACACATGTGGACGAGAAGAAGGCTGCCCTGAAATTCATATGACCCAATCAGATGAGGAGAGAGAGAGATATGTGTGAGATGATGAATGTCCAAATGAGGTAGATGCTCCTATTTATATGCAACGTTGAGGGTGAAGAGACATGACTTTTGGGCTTCTTGAGCCTACATTAGATTGCTGTCCGACCTTGACAATTTGTCCATAGAAGAAATAAATTCATAATTCCATTTAAACTTGTCATAATGAGATGATCTTTAGATCAATCCTACACCTCTCGAAAAGAGGAATCCAATAAAAATATCAGCTCCATGATATGAGTTGTCCAAGGTGGAGTTTGGTCCTAGTTTCTAAAATGAGAAACATCAGGTTTCTTACCAGTGAAAACTTCTTTGGGAGTTTTGGAGTCCAACACTTGATGAGGAAATCTATTTTGAACGTACATGGCAGTGTTGGCAACTTCTCCCCATAGGAACTTCAGAAGGCTTTGATCATGAAGCATGGCACGAGTGGCTTCTATAATGGAACGATTCTTCCTTTCGGCAACACATTTTGCTCAAGAGTATATGCAGTAGTAGTCTCCCTCTTAATGCCAACTTCTCTACAATAGTCATTGAATTCATTTGATTCATACTCAGTTCCATTATTGGTCCTCGATATTGTGATCTTCTTCCCTGTTTGATTTTCAACCAAGGCTTTCAAAGAACGGAACCATGTGAACACTCCATCCTTCTTCTTCAAGAAATAAATCCAAGTTTTGCGAGAGAAGTCATCCACAAAGATAGCATAATATAAGTATCCTCCCAAATATATCACGAGCAACATACCAGATAGATCAGAATGAACCAATTGCAAACTGTCAGTAGTCTTGCTATCACTTGAGGGGAATGGTTCCCTTGTAAGTTTTCCTTCGGCACATCCCTGACAATCACCTTCATGTTCTACTTTAAATTCGGGCATACCTGCCACCATCTTCCTTGCATCAGGTACAACCTTATAATGCAGATGAGCAAACCTTTGGTGCCATAATTCGGATTGAAGAGATGTGTCGCAAGACATAGCTCCTAATGGACTCCCTCCAACTTGATATAGGCTATCAACCTTGAATCCAAGAGTAAATGCTTCTTTGAAATTTCTTTTCCAAATACGTACCTTTCCATTAATGAATGCCACATTGAATCCTTTGTCTTCCATCTCCAAGATAGATACCAGGTTCTTCTTTAGATCGGGTACATATAGTACTTCTTATAGATGAATGGTGTTACCTTGATTCAATTGAAGAGTAACATTCCCAACTCCCTTCACGAGATAGGTGGCATTGTCTCCAAGAATGATTTCCAAATTTGTATCCTTTTCTACCAGATTTGAAAGAGCTTCCTTATACCCAATGAAGTGCCTTGAGGCACCACTATCAGTCAACCAATTTCCCAAGGTATCGGAGGGGAAGCAGTTGAGAGGGCAGATATAAGATAAAATTATTTTTGCTTGTTATCTACAACATGAAATTCATCATACCTGGAATTTCTTGATCTTTTGGGAGGTCGACTATTTCCATGTTGAGTAGCGGGAGCATTCCTTTTTCCTTTGTTGTTGCCCCGGAAATTGTTGTGGTAGTTGTTGTCATCATCCCGAGGTGTATCCCTTCTATTAGGACACTCCCTAGCATAGTGGCCAAACATGTTACAAATGAAGCATCTTCATTTCCTTCCATCTTTGAATCTCAGTCTTCCTTGACATTGCTTCTTTGAACCTACATTGTTGTCTCTTTTAGCATGAGTGGAGAATGCAGTAGGATCATTCCTATTTGAAGGCATGTCTCTCTTCATCATCCTTGTCTCTTCTTGAGTACATGTTAAATTATGGTATGTTGTATGCTTAGAGCAATTTACTTCTTTTTCTTCTTATTAGCCCAATGTCAATTCTCAGTATAGCAATCACATTAACATATAAGTAAAATGTTGATAAAACATAAATAAAATTGACAGAAGACAAGCCAAGTCCGGAGACACAAGATGTGGCGGCTAGCCAGGGACAAACACGAATGCAGGGAACCCTTTGATCAATTCTTCTATATTCTTCAATAATTCAACAGAGAGAGAGAGATAGTACAATATCACAAATATGTGATTTTATATCAGCAGTAATACAACAGCAACCAGCAAAGTCAAAGCTGGTCAAAACAGCTCCAATTTGACCTCAAGTCAACCTAGGAGAACTCAGCCTCCAACAGCAATAGTAAGCAACCCAAAACAATCCACAAAAGTGGTCAAATAGTAGTCAATGCATTGCAGCTGTGCGGTCAGCCCTAACCAGTCAACGCTGGTCAAATTCTTGATCAAACAGGCCAGCGTTTTGCTGCCCACCAATGCGGCTAGCCTAGGAGAGGCTGCCCAACCCAAGAATGCAGTCAAACCTTCCTCTATGCTGGTCAACGCATGCATAAAACAGATCTGCGTCCTTCACGTTCAGTCCTAAGTAAACGCTGCCCTAAACCTGATCTGCGTCCTCCTTCTTCAGCCACACGTGTGAGAGAGAGAAGCTCTTCTAATGCGTAGGAGAGAGAGAAGATGTGTGGTGAGATGAGTGGAATAATGCCACAAGGTTTCCTCCTTTTATATGAATCGTGGAGGATAAGTTGGTGCGTGCCACACACTTTAGCTTGCTGGCTGACCTTGACAAATTGTGAAGAAATACAAATAAATTCATATCTCCATAAATACATGTCGGAATCGGATGATCGTTAGATCAATCCTATACCTCTCAACGAGAGGAATCCAAGAAAAATATCAACTGCCATAAATAAGATGACCCACATGGAGTTTGGCCCTAGTTGTGAATTTTAACACTCCCTCTCAACTAGGGAGAACTCCATCTGCTAATCCATCTGTCTGTCGGTACTATCTCTGCCATTAAATGCATTGCCTTGCACTGCTCGACTCTACTCTACTGAACTATGAAGAAGATGAAATTATTGAGGATGTATCATACCATCCTCTACTGACCCGAAGTCAGTCCCAAATAAAGGAGAGTGCTCAATAGCGCTCTTACTGACCCAAAGTCAGTCCCAGAGAGTGTGTCATACCACTCTTACTGATCCCAGATCAGTTCGAAAAGAGAGTGAGTTATATCACTCTTACTGACCTGAAGTCAGTTCTAATTAATCCCATATCAATGTCATCCTAGCATAGGGAGTACGGTAGATACACGATGTGTCCATCGGTACTACTATGGTCCCTATACACCTCTACTGACCCGAAGTCAGTCCCAAATAAAAGAGAGTGCTCAATAGCTCTCTTACTGACCCGAAGTCAGTCCCAGAGAGTGTCATACCACTCTTACTGATCCCAGATCAGTTCGAAAAGAGAGTGAGTTATATCACTCTTACTGACCCGAAGTCAGTTCCAATTAATCCCAGATCAATGTCATCCTAGCATAGGGAGTACGGTAGATACACGATGTGTCCATCGGTACTACTATGGTCCCTATCCTCATTTCCCTACTCATTGGCCAGATGAGAGGTACTTCCCATGAGTCCCAGACTGCATGGGTAGGATGTCTCGACAGGAGAAGGATGAACCACTCATCCTGCCTACATGTCGCCACGAGGTATCGCAGGGGAAGGCTGAACCATTCACCCTGTACACAACGCACCACTAGGGGAGGGCGAGTCACCCTATGGTCACTCGTCGCTCCAAGAAGTACACCAAGCCCCCCGGAGCTCCCAGAGTTCAACGTATGCATCATACAGGACCCTCATAAGAGGGTCTCTCAACGACTCCTAGTTGTTCTCGGAAAGTCAAGAATTTGACCTTTCCCAGGGGCTTTGTCAGAATGTCGGTGACCTACTCATCTATACCAATATGATGGAGCCTTATTGCTCCTCGTTGTACCATATCCCAGATAAAGTGGTGCCTAATATCGATGTGCTTGGAGCGATCATGAAATACAGGATTCTCGAATAAACGAATCCCACTCTAGTTGTCCCAAAGGATCACGGTAGTATCCAATGTATGTCCAAACAGCTCACTAAAGAGCTTCCTCAACTAGACAGCTTCACAGCCTCACACGAGGCCATACTTGCAGCAATGTACTCTGCCTCAGTGGTGCTCAAAGCCACCGACTTCTGCTTCTTGCTCATCCAGGAGATCGAGGCAGAACCCAAAGAGAAACAACACCCGAAAGTGCTCTTTCGATCCATCACACTACCTGCCCAATCAGCATTGGAATATCCATGTAGCCTCACATCTCCGGCAGTGTATCTCAACCCATGAGGGATTGTGCCCCAAAGATATCTCAGAAGATTCTTGGCACCAATCCAATGTGAATGAGGAGGCTCAACCATATGTTGGCTCAGCGTGTTGACTGCAAAACATATATCCAAACGGGAGTTCACCAAGAACATTAATGCTCCTATGAGTTGACGATACTCAGTAGCATTTCCCAAAGCAGGTCCGGCAGCACTACCCCATAACTTCTTGAAGTTCAGCTCCATCGGGGTAGTCACGGGCTTGTAGTCCACCATACCGAATCTCTCCAATATCTTCACCACGTATTTTCCTTGAAATAGGAAAATCTCCCCTGGCTTTTGCTAGACTACCACCCCTAGGAAATAGTGCGTCAGTCCTAGGTCTTTCATCTCAAATTCGGAAGCCAACTCCGTCTTACATTTGTGAATGAGAGGGTCTGCACCTATCAGAAAGAGGTCGTCGACATACAACACCAGTATGAGAGGCTTATCATCCTCACCTTAAAGTATAGGTTTGGATCAGCTTCACTCCTAGTGAATCCCAGCTTCATCAAGTAGCTATCGATCCTCTCATACCAAGCTCGAGGTGCTTGCTTCAGCCCAAAAAAGGATTTCTTCAACCTGCATACGTGAGATTCCCGATTATGAATCTCAAACCCCTCGGGTTGTTCCACATAGACTTCCTCTTTAATCGAACCATGCAAGAACGCGGTCTTGACATCCATCTGATGTAGGTTCCATCCTTGCGAAGCAGCAAGGGCTATGATCAAGCGGATGGTGGTGTATCGAGCAACAAGTGCAAATATCTCGTCATAGTCTATACCTTCCTTTTGAGAGAAGCCTCGAGCAACAAAGCGAGCCTTATACTTTTCAGCACTCCCATCAGCTCCATGCTTTATTTTGTAAAGCCACTTTGAGGTGACAACTGTTTTGTCCTGGGGTCTGGGGACCACATCCCAGATATCGTTCTTCATGATGGACTCGTATTCCTCATTCATAGCATCCTTCCTTACTTGATGCTTCACGGCTTCTTCGAACGATGAAGACTCATTTTGAATGATGGTGCTCATAATGGTCAAGTATCCCTGATACCTGGTTGGCTTCTTACTTTCACGGAAAGTCCCTCTGGGTGCAATGTGTCCTTCAACATCATCAAGTGTCCCCCTAGGCCATGAGGGCCTCTTCCTAGAAAAGGAAGGATCTTGTGCAGGGGGATCAATAGGATCCATAGGTTCTTCCACATCAGGTATCGTCTCATCTTCCTTCTCATCCGGCTTCTTGGTGTCAGCCTCTTTATCTTTTCTCAGAATAGGAAGATTGTGTAATATCCCCTATCAGAGGTATCCCTCAAACACAAGCAATATAGTAGTCGGGATGCTCAAAGATATAAAACAAAAATAACAGTAGTGCAACATACAATAATGTATACATGGAATATAAGCAAGTACTCGAGAAATGCAGAGAGAAATGCAAAGCCATTTTATTATACTGAGTAATGGAAAGAGTACAAGAGGTGATCAGTCAGGTAGCACCACGACTTGCACAAGGCAAGTGAAGAAATACACTCATCACAGTAGGGAAATGGCCTCTCTCTGCACTGCGTCCAAACTGCCGGAGAACTATTGTGCTGCTGCTACTACTGGAATCAAATGAGGATTTGGGGTTGTTCCCCTCCTTAGAAAATGCTGAAACTCTGGAATCAGCCTCTGCTCAATAAACCCAGAAAAGCCCAGAAAGCTTTTCTAAAATAGCTAACCCCCAAAAATCGCCCCCTTGGGGATCTACACACTCCCTCAAGGCTCTGCGTTGCTCCTAAAGAGAATCCTCCAAAAATCCACCTGAAACTCTGCCAAAATCCTCCAATATGCAAGGGTTGATCCCCTGCTCAATCTCCCAGCTCGAATCCTCCACAAAACCCAATCCAAAGCTCCTACCCAAAAGAACTACGTCCTCCCCTCTCAAGACTGCGCAGTCATCAAAATACTCAACTCCTCCTCAACTCCAGAAATCACTCCTGCAAAATACAGATGGAACTACCTTGCCCGAGCAGGCACTCGAAGTCCCCCGAGGCTAAGGGTGAGATCTCCGAACGGAGACACTCGATGCACTAAACAGTGCTGTAGACAGGCTAAACAGCCAGCGTGCTCTAAGTCGAAGTGACTAGCTCAAATGCAACATAATCGAATGATCAAAATGAGGAGGCTCCTCTCTCCTTTATAGCGTTGGCCTCTCTCAAAACCCTAAGGCCCACCTCCTCCAACATAGCCTCTCTCTTTCCATCTGCGCAGTCCCTCCAAGTGTCTGCGTGGGCCCCTTCTCTACGTCGTCCTTGGGCCCCCTTGGCTCCCCTTTTAAGTTACAACGTTGTGCTACTAGGGAGTGACTTTATTCATAAGTGAGTTACGTCCCCCTTTCCTCACCTTTTTATTTATAAATAACTATAGAAGGCAAAATTGAGCAAAATCGAATATTCCAATTAGCCATGGCTAATTAGGAATATTATAGTCTCCCCCGGCAAAATGTTGCTTGTCCTCAAGCAACTGAAGTGATGGATGCTGCAAAATTTTCTCACTCTCCCAAGTGGCATCCTCATCCGGTAAATTCTTCCACCTCACCAAGAATTCCCGGACCGTCCTGCTCTGTAGCTGCCTCTCCCTGGTATCAATAATAGCCTCTGGCTGCAACACCAAATGCCCCTCATCATCTGTGGGTGGTAGCTCATCTGTCACTGTCACCTACTGCCCCAATGCCTTCTTCAGGCATGATACATGAAAAACGTTATGAATCTTGCTGCCTTGGGGTAGCTCCAATTCATACGCAACCTGTCCAATCCTGCGTATCACCCTGTATGGCCCATAAAAGCGGGGCTTGAGCTTATCAGCTCCCTTTTGCTTCAGTGACGATTGTCGGTATGGCTGTAATCGTAGGTAGACCAAGTCCCCTACCTCAAACTGTCTCTCCACCCGACCCCTGTCAACATAAAGCTTCTGCTGGTTCTGCGCTGTAGCCATATTATCCTTGAGATCTTGGAGGATATCCTGACTCTCTTGGATCCAAATCTTGGCTCTCGGAGCCTTGCTAGCACCAAACATCATGTCAGCAAAAGATAAAGGATGATATCCATACAAAGCATAGAATGGTGACATACCAATGGACATGTGATGTGTAGTGTTGTAGCAGTACTCCCCCAGATGCAGCCACTTCAGCCATGCTTGTTGCTGCCCACTGACATAGTTACGCAAGTAGCCCTCCAGCCACTTGTTAACTATCTCTGTCTGCCCGTCCGTCTGTGGGTGATAACTGGTACTCGGTGTCAACTCCGTCCCCACCAACCGGAAAAGCTCCTGCCAAAACCCGCCCATGAAACGGCTGTCCCTGTCACTGATGATGGTCTTAGGAAGACCATGTAGCCTGAAGACCTCCCTGAAGAACAGCTCGGCCACCTGTGCTGCTGTGTAGTGTGCGGATATGGCGAAAAAATGTGCGTACTTTGTCAGTCGATCAACGACGACAAAGATACAATCCTTGCCTTGCACCATGGGTAACCCTGTGATGAAGTCCATCGAAATACTCTCCCATTTCCCCTCCGGAATGGGAAGAGGTTGCAATAATCCTGCGGGATGGCTCATCTCCCCCTTGTTCCTCTGGCAAATATCACATTCCCGGATATGCTGGAGTACGTCCTCCTTGAGGCCCTTCCATGAGAACCTCTCTCTAATGGCCCTATAGGTTTTGGTAAACCCCTGATGACCGGCCAATGGTGAATCATGTGATGCCTGAAGTATCTTCTTCTTGAGTTGAGATCCCTCAGTCAAGAAGATTCGGTCCCTATAGTAGATGATCTCATCGATTACCCTGTACCTGTCATCCACCACCTGCCCATCCAGAACCTCACATGCAAATCTGTCCTTGGAGTACTCTACTAAGAGTCGAGCCCTCCAGTCTATGTCCAAGCTCATAAGAGACAACATGGCTGGTCTACGTGAAAGGGCATCTACTACCACGTTGTTCTTACCCTTGACATACTCAATGTCAAAGTCATACGCTTGGATTTTACTGATCCACTTCTGCTGCCTATCCTGTAGTTGTTTCTGCTCCAAAAAGAACCTGAGCCTATTGTGATCAGTCCTCACCCTGAACCTATTACCCACTAAATACTGTCGAAATTTGGCCAATGCATGCATAATGGCCAGCATCTCTTTGTCGTATATAGAATACAACCTCTCATGCGGAAGGAGCTTCCGGCTCTCAAAAGCTATAGGGTGACCTCCCTGCATCAACACTGCGCCGATCCCCTCTCCCGACGCATCACACTCCAAAACAAATGGCTGCGAAAAATCCGACAATACAAGCACTGGGCAGCTGCTCATAACCTCCTTGAGCCTGTCAAAGGCTCGCTGCGCTGTATCCGACCAACTGAATGCCCCCTTCCTCGTCAGATCTGTCAGGGGTGCAGCAAGCTGTGAGAAACTCTTGACGAACTTCCGGTAGTAAGTACAAATGCCAATGAATCCCTGGAGTTCTGTCACGTTCCTCGGCTCCGACCAATCTCTGATGGCCCTGATCTTCTCCTCGTGGACTCTCACTCCGTCCACCCCTATGATGTGTCCCAAGTACAACATCTCCGTCAACCCAAACTCACACTTGGAGAGCTTGGCATAGAACTGTTGCTCCTCCAAGATGCGCAACATTGTTTCGATGTGCTGGAGATGCTCCTCCCAAGTCCTGCTGTAAATGAGAATATCATCAAAGAACACTAACACAAACTTCCTTAAGTGACTGCGGAAGATGTGATTCATGCAGGACTGGAATGTAGCTGGGGCATTGGTTAGCACGAAGGGCATCACCAAAAACTCAAAGTGCCCATAGTAACACCTGAAGGGGGTCTTGGGAATGTCCTGCTCCCTCACGCGAATCTGATGGTACCCAGATCTCAAATCAATCTTTGAGAAGAACCTTGCTCCTCTCAACTCATCCATCAACTCATTGATCCTCGGTATGGGGTACCTGTTCTTCAAGGTCTTCTTGTTCAAGGCCCTGTAGTCAATGCACATCCTCATTGTGTCGTCCTTCTTCTTCACCAACACCATGGAAGATGCAAAAGGACTCGTGCTCGGCCGAATGTGCCCAAGAGCTAGCAACTCCTGAATGGCCCACTCAATCTCATCGCGATAGGCCTTGGGGTGCCTATAGGGGGTAGTAATCACTGCCTATATGCCTTGCTCAAGCTCAATGGTGTGCCCAAACCCCGGTCCGGTGGCTGTCCCGGCGGAATCTCCCCAAACACTGTGGCATACTGGACTGTATCTCTGGGTGCACCGTCTGCCCTGTAGTCCCTGCCTCTGATGCACGCAGCTCCACTGCCCACTCTACGTCTCCCTTCCGGAAGACTGCCTCCATCCAATGAGTCGAAACAGTCTGAGGCGGATATGTGTGTTGTCCCCGTATCTTCTCATGCCTCCTTGTCTTCTCATCATCCCACTCCATCTCTAGGGCCTTCCAATCTGTCGTGACCTTCCCTAGAGTGATAAGCCACTGAACACCCAGTGCCATGTTGGTGTCCGGAATATCGACCACGAAAAAGAAGTCAGTCAGTGTGTAGGTGCCCATCGTCACTGATAACTCTGGGACATAACGAGCACACACCATGGTCTGATCTCGTGGAACCAAAACTGAAAAGCCATCGAAGCTCTCTGTCTGTATACCTCTCCGCTCAACCATCTGTGCATCGATGAAGTTGTGGGTTGCCCCACTGTCAACGAAAACTGATACTCGCTGGCCATGTACTGTCCCCTATATGCGCAACATCAAATACTTAGGAACTCCTCGCAATGCTGCAAGGGCCCCTCTGGTAGGTGCAAAAGTTGCACCACCTGCTGCTGGTGGTGGAGGTGGCAAAGGATCCTGCGCAACATGACTATCTCCTACCTCCACATCATCCTCCTCATCCTCTTCCCCGCTGCTCTCGGAGAAGACCTCAATAAAATGTGCTTTGCCAGCAGCACATCTATGTCCCGGTGCCCACGGCTCCTGACAGGTAAAGCACAACCGCTTCTTCTTCAGCTCCCTCCTGGCATCATCATCAAGCGGTGCTCGTCCTGGATTTCCCTTTGGAGGCGGAATCCTCACATCCTTCCCCTTAGGCTAGAAAGCCTATCTCTGGGGGTAAGGTGTCCGGGTCCTGGGTAAGGCATCCTGTAAGTCTCAGGTCTTGCTAATAGCATCCTGGAGTGTGGCTGGTCTAGTGGATCTGACTAAACCCCGAAGTGGCTCTGCTAACGCCTCAACAAACATGTAGATCCTCCGTACTGCGGATAGATTTGGCACCATCACTGAAACCCTCAAGAAGTCTGCAATGTAGGTCTCTGGGTTCCCGGTCTGTTTGAGCCTCGTCAGCTCAACAGAGTGCTGTTCCAGATCCCTCCGGTCGAACCTCTCTATCAGTCTCCTAGTGAACTCTGCATATGTCGTCACTATGGAGTGTCCGAGTGTAACCAACCCATGGAACCACCAGTCCTAGGCCTCACCATCCAAATGTAATGTCGCCACCTTGATGGCCTCTATCTCCGACATCTGGTTAAGCTGGAAATAGATGTCCAGCTTCTCCACCCAAGACTTTGCTGAACTGTTTGATGAGCCATCAAACGTAGGCAAGTGGAATCTACTAGTTGCGTGGTGGGTTTCTCCATCATGATAATGCCAGTATCCTCTGTGATGGTCGCGGGGTCTACTATCCCGCTGGAGCTGAACAAAGTCTCTGAATGATAGAGCATCCCTGAACTCCTGCCCATAGGCCTGGTACTCCGCAAATTAATCGCCCATATGACCGGGCTCTGCCTCCCGCTGGGCTCCGGCCCCCGTGTCTGCTCCTAGGAAAGTGGCATGGTAGAGCATGTAGGGGCATGTGAGGCCATCTGCTGAGTAGTATCACGCTAAGTGGCACCCTGCTTTGGCAAACGGTGGGATGTACTCGATCCCTCACCAACCTAGAAAACTCGTGGGTTCTCACGCTATCTAGCCTCCACCGCAGTGAATCTCTGCCCCATCACCTCGATCTGCCTCGACAGATCCTGTACTGATTTGAGGAGCATGTCCGCAAATCTCTTCCCGTCATCATCTGCCATCGAATCCTCCTGCTCTGCATCCACCACAGGCTCCTCCTGTTATGTGTCCACCACCCGAACACAGTCTCCCTCTCCGTAGGTGTTCTCCAACCTACGCTCAATATATTTGTATTTCCTACCTCTGTAACAGATGTAGGGCTTCTCCCTTGGTGTCATAGACTGCTAGCTCCACAGGCTGAGCCAGAGCTATGCTCTGATACCACTGTAATATCCCCTATCAGAGATATCCCTCAAACACAAGCAATATAGTAGCCGGGATGCTCAAAGATGTAAAAAAAAAATAACAGTAGTGCAACATACAATAATGTATACATGGAATATAAGCAAGTACTCGAGAAATGTAGAGAGAAAGCCATTTTATTATACTAAGTAATGGAAAGAGTACAAGAGGTGATCAATCAAGTAGCACCTCGACTTGCACAAGGCAAGTGAAGAAATACACTCAGTATGGTAGGGAAATGGCCTCTCTCTGAACTGCGTCCAAACTGCCGGAGAACTGTTGTGCTGCTGCTACTGCTGGAATCAAATGAGGATTTGGGGTTGTTCCCCTCCTCAGAAAATGCTGAAACTCTGGAATCAGCCTCTGCTCAATAAACCCAGAAAAGCCCAGAAAGCTTTTCTAAAATAGCTGACCCCCGAAAATCGCCCCCTTGGGGATCTACGCAATCCCTCAAGGCTCTGCGCTGCTCTTGAAGAGAATCCTCCAAAACTCCACCTGAAACTCTGCCAAATCCTCCAATATGCAAGGGATGATCCCCTGCTCAATCTCCCAGCTCGAATCCTCCACAAAACCCAATTTGGAGCTCCTACCCAAAAGAACTGCGTCCTCCCCTCTCAAGACTGCGCAGTCATCAAAATACTCAGCTCCTCCTCAACTCCAGAAATCGCTCCTCTTGCAAAATACTGATGGAACTACCTTGCCCAAGCAAGCACTCGAAGTCCCCCGGGGCTAAGGGTGAGATCTCCGAACGGAGACACTCGACGCACTAAACAATGTTGCAGACAAGCTAAACAGCCAGCATGCTCTAAGTCGAAGTGACTAGCTCAAATGCAACATAATCGAATGATAAAAATGAGGAGCCTCCTCTCTCTTTTATAGTGTTGGCCTCTCTCAAAACCCTAAGGCCCACCTCCTCCAACGTAGCCTCTCTCTTGCCACGTGTTCCTTCTCCATCTGTGCAGTCCCTCCAAGTGTCTGTGTGGCCCCCTTCTCTACGTGGTCATTGGGCCCCCTTGGCTCCCCTTTTAAGTTACAACGTTGTGCTACTAGGGAGTGACTTTATTCATAAGTGAGTTATGCCCCCCTTTCCTCACCTTTTATTTATAAATAACTATAGAAGGCAAAATTGAGCAAAATCGAATATTCCAATTAGCCATGGCTAATTAGGAATATTACAGATTGTCAACCTTGCTAAGAGCCATATCTTCGTCAAAGGTGACATCATGACTTATCTGGACTTCCCTTTGACCAACCACATAGATTCTATAGCCCTTAGAAGTTCGCTATAGCCCACGAAGATTCCCTTATTTCTAAATGCACCCAATTTGTGTCTTTTCTCTTTTGGCACATGAAAATATACGAGACTTCCAAAAATTCTAAAATGAGAGACATCAGGTTTCTTACCAGTGAACATCTCCTCGGGAGTCTTGGAGTCCAATGCTTGATGAGGGCATTAGTTTTGAACACATACGGCGGTATTCACAGCTTCGGCCCATAGAAACTTCGGAAGACTTCGATCATGGAGCATGGAACAAACAACTTCCAAAATCGTACAGTTCTTCCTTTCCGCCACACCATTCTACTCAGAAGTGTATGGTGTTGTGGCCGCCCTCTTAATGCCAGCGTACTTGCAAAAGTCATGGAACTCATTGGATTCATACTCAGTCCCATTATCAGTCCTTAAGATCTTGATCCTCTTCTCGGTTTGATTCTCGATCAAGGCTTTGAAGTGATGGAACCCTTATTTTTCAAGAAGTATATCCAAGTCTTGTGAGAATAATCATCTATAAAAATGAGATAATATAAATATCCTCCCAAAGAGTTCACAGGCATCATACCAGATATGTCGGAGTGAACCAATTGCAAAATGTCGGAGGTCTTGCTATGGCTCGAGGGGAATGGTCCCCTTTTGAGTTTTCCTTCGGCACACCCCAAACATACACCTTCTTGCTCTACTTTAAACTCGGGCATCTCGGTGACCATCTGTCTCACATCGGGTAGAGCCTTATAATGAAGGTGGGCAAACCTCCGGTACCATAGTTCAAACTGAAGAGTTGTGTCGCAAGACATGACTCCCAACGGACTTCCTCCAACTTGATATAAAAAGTCAACTCGAAACCCAAGAGTGAAAGCATCTTTAAAATTCTTTTTCCACACGTACCTTGCCATCGATGAAGGCCACCTTGTAGCCTTTGTCTTCCATTGTCGAAATGGACACCAAGTTCTTCTTGAGATCAGGTACATATAGGACTTCTTGCAAATGAATTGTGTTACCCTGACTTAATTGAAGAGTAACATTCCCTACACCCTTTATGGGATAGGTGGAGTTATCTCCAAGAATAATCTCCAAATTTGTCTCCTTCTCTATCATATTAGAGAAAACCTCCTTGTAACCAGTGAAGTGCCTTGAGGCACCACTATCAATAAGCCAATTTCCCAAGTTCCAACGAGTCTGAGGGAGAGGTAGTAGAGAGGGTCGATATTAGAGAATATTCATCTTAGTATTAGGGGATTTACGCAGTGCATTATATTAGATATCATTTTTGGGATTCAACTGCGTTAAGTAAGTCATTCACATATGACCATTTCCATGAGAGTTAGTCGTAACTGACTAATTTCTCATGATTTTTGAGTAGTTCATTTAGCACTCATTGCATCGGGTGATGCTCACAGGGGTGAAAAAGTGGGATTGAAACTAGTGAAATGAATCACATAGCGTCAATCATCACTTCCGGGGCTTGCACCCGGTAACCAAGACTTCCCGGGAGGTCACCCATCCCAGATCTCCTCTGGCTCAAGCGCACTTAACTGTAGAGTTTTCCCCACAATCAAGCCCACTTAGCTTGCTAACCCATTTGCAAAACCTTAGCAAGTATTGTGCCTCATGAACCATTCAAGTAGAGATCCCTTCACTCTTTTTGAATTTAAGTATTAAGGGGTTTACGCTGTGCATTATATTAGATATCATTTTTGGGATTCAACTGCGTTAAGTAAGTCATTCACGTATGACCATTTCCATGAGAGTTAATCGTAACTGACTAATTTCTCATGATTTTTGAGTAGTTCACTTAGCACTCATTGCACCAGGTGATGCTCACAGGGGTGAAGAAGTGGGATTGAAACTAGTGAAATGAATCACATAGCGTCAATCATCACTTCCGAGGCTTGCACCCGGTAACCAAGACTTCCCGGGAGGTCACCCATCCCATATCGCCTCTGGCTCAAGCGCGCTTAACTGTGGAGTTTTCCCCACAATCAAGCCCACTTAGCTTGCTACCCCATTTGCAAAGCCTTAGCAAGTAATGTGCTTCATGAACCATTCAAGTAGAGATCCCTTCACTCTTTTTGAATTTAAGTATTAGGGGGTTTACGCAGTGCATTACATTAGATATCATTTTTGGGATTCAAGTGCGTTAAGTAATTCATTCACGTATGACCATTTCCGTGAGAGTTAGTCGTAACTGACTAATTTTTCATTATTTTTTACTAGTTCACTTAGCACTCATTGCATCAAGTGATGCTCACAAGGGTGAAGAAGTGGGATTGAAACTAGTGAAATGAATCACATAGCGTCAATCATCACTTTCGAGGCTTGCACTCGGTAGGCTCAAGCGCGCTTAACTATGGAGTTTTCCCCACAATCAAGCTCACTTAGCTTGCTACCCCACTTGCAAAACCTTAGCAAGTATTGTGCCTCATGAACCATTCGAGTAGGGATCCCTTCACTCTTTTTGAATTTAATTATTAGGGGGTTTACGCAATGCATTATATTAGATATCATTTTTGGGATTCAACTGAGCATTTGTTAACAACATTTGATTCATACCTGGAGTTCCTTGCTTTCTTGGAGGGTTGACCACTTCCTTGATTTCCCACATTCCTCTTTCCTTTGCCATTGAACCTGCCATTCCTTTGATTGTGGTTGGAGTTGCCCCGCGAGTGATTTTGATCATCGTCATGAGATGTGTCCTTCCTATTTGGACACTCCCTTGCATAGTGGCCAAATTTATTGCAGGCAAGCATCTTCCCTTTCTTCCACTCTTCGATCCGGTCTTTCCTTTGAATTTGGACCCATAATTATTTCTCCTTTTAGCATGAGAGGAGAAAGTAGTGGGGTTACCTTTGAATGAAGGCATTTCTTGCTCTACCATCCTTGTCTCTTCTTGAATGCATCTTGCCATCAATTCCTCAAATCCGAGAATTCGATCATTGTTGAGAAGAGTGCTTCTAAATACATACCATTCGGATGGGAGCCCTCCAAGAGTAGTGATAGTCAGCTCCCTGTCAGCAATGACTTCTCCAATCGATAGGAGATCATTCTTGATCTTAGTGATCCTTAAGAAGTAGGATTGAATATCCTTGTCTTTGCCCTCCTTAATATCCTTCGGCTTATTCTTGAGGAACAAAACTTGATTTGCATCACTAACTTTAAACAAGCTTACCAGTCTATCGTAGATCTCCTTGGAGGTGTTCAGCTCAAAAATGTAGGCCACAAGGCACTTGTCAATAGAGTCCCAGATGATCTTCTTTGCTTTGACTTCACCCTTAGTGTACTTGTTTCTTGTAGCAGCCGGTGCATTTGATGGAGGCTCCATAATTCTGCCTCTCACATAGTCCAACACTTCCTGCTCTTCCAATGTCAGATCAAGAGACATCTTCCATCCGTGATAGTAAGACTTCTCACAGAGCCTGTCTTCTGCAGGGAAGAGCGATGAGGAACCCATGAAGTTTTGTTGACTTTTTCTAGAAGTCTTCGGTGATTGCTCTTGCTCTTGCTCTTTCTTGGGCTTTGTCTTCACCTCAACTCTGATACCATGTTAAATTATGGTATGTTTTATGCTTAGAGCAATTTACTTTTTTTTCTTCTTATTAGCCTAATGTCAATTCTCAGTATAGCAATCACATTAACATATAAGTAAAATATTGATAGAACATAAATAAAATCAATAGAAGACAAGCCAAGACAAGAGACACAAGATGTGGAGGCTAGCTAGGGACAAACCCCAATGCGGGGAAACCCTTTGATCAATTCTTCTATATTCTTCAATAATTCAACAGAAAGAGAGAGATAGTACAATATCACAAATATGTGATTTTATATCAGCAGTAATACAACAGCAACCAGCAAAGTCAAAGCTGGTCAAAACAGCTCCAATTTGACCTCAAATCAACCTAGGAGAACTCGGCCTCCAACAGCAATAGTAAGCAACCCAAAACAATCCACAAAAGTGGTCAAATAGTAGTCAACGCACTGCAGCTGTGAGGTCAGCCCTAACCAGTCAACGCTGGTCAAATTCTTGATCAAACAGGCCAGCGTTTCGCTGCCCAACAATGCGGCTAGCCTAGGAGAGGCTGCCCAACCCAAGAATGCAGTCAAACCTTCCTCTGTGCTGGTCAACGCATGCATAAAACACATCTGCGTCCTTCACGTTCAGTCCTAAGTAAACGCTGCCCTAAACCTGATCTGCGTCCTCCTTCTTCAGCCACACGTGTGAGAGAGAGAAGCTCTTCTAATGGGTAGGAGAGAGAGAAGATGTGTGGTGAGATGATTGGAATAATGCCACAAGGTCTCCTCCTTTTATATGAATCGTGGAGGATAAGTTGGGGCGTGCCACACACTTTAGCTCGCTGGCCGACCTTGACAAATTGTCAAGAAATACAAATAAATTCATATCTCCATAAATACATGTCGGAATCGGATTGTTATACCTCTCAACGAGAGGAATCCAAGAAAAATATCAACTGCCATAAATAAGATGACCCACATGGAGTTTGGCCCTAGTTGCGAATTTTAACAGTACATCTAGTCAGCAATTCATCAAAACCTGGAATCCTATCATTGTTGAGGGTAGTAGTGTTGAACACATGCCATTCACGAGGGAGACCTCCAAGGGCAATGAGAGTGAGCTCCCTGTTGTTGATTTGGGGTAGCATCGGATGTGCTCTAACCACGAAATTTGGTTGAGAGGTTGGAGCACATGAGATCTCCAAGACCCAGAAAGGGTTTGGGCAGATTTTAAAAAGATCAGGAGATATTAAAATAATTAATATTTTTAATGGAGTCCCTAAGCCTAAACTTAGGGAAAATAAAATATTAATGTGTATTAATATGAATCTGTGTTAGAGTGGTCCAAAAGACAAGGATCAAACCAGATCTAATCTTAGCCGTTGATTAGGGACTTAATCTCGGTCGTTGATATGTCAACAAGAAAAGTAAAAGAGGAGGCTTGAGGGTCACTTGGAGAACACACCAGAGTGATCAATCATTCTATTCTCTAGAACGGGGTTTGCTAAGAGAGATAGAATCAGTGATTGGAGAGCAGCTGAGGGGCATTGAGTACAGAGAGACAAAGAGGCAGAGATAGTGTCGGGATAGTAGCAGAGCAGCCAGAAAGAGAGAGATGCAGGAGCAGCCAGTGCTCACGCAGGGCCACGCAAAGGCAGCTAAGTGTTGCGCAGAGCACCAAAGGGGCCAACATCGCTGACGCAGAGGCTCAGAGAGCTGACGTAGGGCCTCCTGGGGCTGACGCAAGCCAAGATAGGTTGACGCAAGGCCAACGTTGGGCTAGGAGAGACTGACGCAATCCAGATTGGGCAGACGTTGGGGTTTCAAGGGCACATTGGTGCTAAGGAGCTGCCGTAAGGATTATCCGGGATTTTAGCCAGTAGATTTGTCTGAAATAGAGAGGTATTACTACTAAGGAAATTCTCTGTTGGGTAGGCCAGTTTCGGCACCCAAATTGTACTCCGATATTGCTTAATAAGAAAACCCTCAGATAGCTGCACCGGTTTTCCCGCATTGGGTTTTTCCGAGGACATTAGTCCAAAAATAATGGTGTCATATCTTTGTTCTTGTTTCTTTTAGTTGCTGATCTGTAATATGTTGAGCATGCACTAGTGTTTATTTTCAGTATTTACATTGTAAATAACTTGTTAAGGAAAATAACAAGTAGGTAGGAATCAATCAGATAAAGTGCATGGAGGGTTTCTAACTAAGTAAACTTAGAAACTTCAACATGGTATCAAAGCGTGATTGTAGATCACAGGAGGACTAAGAGACATCAGCCGAGCGAAGCAATTGTAGCACAAAACAGCTGTCCGGAGGTGACAGAAGTTGTTTCTAGCAGAGCAGAAGCCAAGGACTGTGACGCAGAGCCAGTCAAGACCACGCAGAGGAAGTCGGTAGCTGCGCAGAGCTCCAAAGGCTAGCATTGCTGACGCAGGGCATCCCAGGGCTAACGCAGACCCATCCGGGGTGACGCAGAGCCAGCGTGAGGCAGAGAGGGGCTGACGCAGTTCACAGAAAGGCAGTTGCTGGAGTCTAGAAGGCTAGAGGAATATTGCAGAGTAAAGCTGGTGAGGTACTGTAGTCAAAACAGTGCCTGACAGAGCAAGGCCAGAGCAGTTGTTACTGAGGATTTCTAGCCGAGGAACCCGGATTAGAAGTGCAGTTGCACAAGTCGATCAGAGTAGACGGTATCTCGACAAGCGGCAGAAGGATTTCCAGGAGGGAAATCAGGACTCAAAGGGAGTCCAGAAGAGAACTTCTAGACGAGAAGTAGAGATTCAGAGGAGTCGAACAGAGAACTTCTAGGAGGGAAGTAGAGGAGCATCATGGCACTACACGGGGTAAGAGACCAGGATAGACTGGACAGAGCATCGAACTTCACAGTCTGGAAGGCCAAAATCTTATCAGTGCTTGACAAGAATCGTGTCAAGAACTTCACCTTGAAGGTAATAGTTGTCCCAGTCGACCCCAATGATAATGATAGGTACGAAGAGGCGATGGCAAGGGACAAGTGCATTATCCTTGACAGGGTCAAGGATCATGTGGTACCACATATAGCCGAGAAGGAAAAAGCATTTGAGATGTGGGAGGCTCTCAAGAAGCTGTACCATCATACTTCTGTGTAGAAAAGAATGCTACTCGAGAACCAAATGAGGTCATATCAGATGAAGAAGGGTCAATAAATTGACACCATCCCCGGAAGATTGAATGAGATCCGAGACCAATTGACTGCTATAGGAGTGACACCGAATCAGGAGCTTATGGTGAGGACAACCCTGAATGTTGTCTCAGAAGATTGGGAAGTATTTGTCCAGAGTATCCTGGGCAGAGAAACTCTCCCACCTTGGGACGAGATGTGGGCAGCGCTTCGCCAGGAAGAGATCAGACGATAATCGAAGACATGTAGCAGCAGTAAAGGGATCAATGTCAAGCAGGAGGAGGAGGATGTGGCCCTAGCATCTGAGGGAAAGCAGGAGAAGCGGAAGAAAAAAGATCTCTCCAAGATCAAGTGCTTCCACTGTGGGGAGCTGGGTCATTATGTGGCCCGGTGTCCAAGGAAGAATAGTAAGGGAGAGTCTTCCGAGAGTAAGGGAGAGTCTTCCGAGACTAAGGCAGCGCTTGCACGAGCAGAGAAGGAAGTTTTGACAGATGATGACTGTGCCATGAGTGCACACACGCCACTTTAGCGGAAGTGGGGAGACATCACGCTGTAGTCAGGAGGACTACAGGCGATGAGGGGCAGGATCCTCGAGGTACCCAACCTCTTGGATTAGACCTTGCTCCGGGAGCCCCAACGAGGAGTAGCAGGACTAGATGGGTGGGTAGAGACGGATGCGGATGGAGCGGCAGAGAGAGCTACAGTGCAGGAGTCCCGAGACAACGCGAGGCTAGCAGGCTGCAGCAGTGCGAGAGGCACAGTAGTGTTGCACTAGTGCAGGACAGCACAGAGAGGTGTGAAACGGTGCGAGATGCAGAGAGTTGTTGCAGCAGCGCAGAGGTCAGAGAGGGAGCACTTGTCAGTGGCAGAGGGAGCTTCAGCATAAGTGGGTGTCTCTAGCCCAACAGGGAGGTCAGTTGGGAGATCAGTTACTTACTTCTCAGTAACTAAGTTGCAGTGTAGCAGCGGGCAGTACGATGCAACATGATGAGAGGAGGTGCAGTGCGGATGCAATGCTGGGATAAAGGACCAGAAGCAGCACGGATGCAGAGGGAGCTGTCGTACAGATGCAACAGTGGCAGTGGCAGAACCACGGGCAACAGTGCAGAGGATGTTGGGCAGGAAGGCCTAGCATCAGCACAAGTACCGATGCCGGATGATCAGAGTAATACTCAGTGAGGAGTATTGCCAGAGCACAGTCCTCGCTAAGAGGGAGTGTTGATTTGGGGTAGCATCGGATGTGCACTAACCACAAAATTTGGTGGAGAGGTTCGAGCACATGAGATCTCCAATACCCAGAAAGGGTTTGGGCAGATTCTAAACAGATAAGGAGATATTAAAATAATTAATATTTTTAATGGAGTCCCTAAGTCTAAACTTAGGGAAAATAAAATATTAAGTGTATTAATATGAATCTGTGTTAAAGTGGTCCAAAAGACAAGGATCAAGCCAGATCTAATCTTAGCCGTTGATTAGGGACTTAATCTCAGCCGTTGATATGTCAACAGAAAAAGTATAAGAGGAGGCTTGATGGTCACTTGGAGAACACACCAGAGCAGTGTTGCGGGGGAGCGCCCCCCCCCCTCGCTCCCGCTCCCGATCCGCGCTCCGGGCGGGAGCGACTCGGGAGCGGGTCGGGAGCGCGCTCCCGAAAAGGGAGCGATTTCGGGAGCGCGCTCCCTAAAAAAAATTCGCTCCCTGCCTTTTCAGGAGCGTTTTCGGGAGCGTTTTGCCTTTTTTGCATTTTTTTTTTTGTAGTAATGTTCGAAATGCAATTTTTTTTTAAAGAAACAAATAGTTTTTGAGTGGGGCAACTTAATGATCAAGTCTAGGCCCTAGTATTGATATGCTATTCATGGTAATGTTAAATTCTTAAAGTAAAAGTGACATTTTCTTTAATTTTCATTTTCATCCTTTTACTTAAATTTTTAACATTACCATGAAATGACTCAGGATGTTTGAGAGTGGTTTCGTCCTCATTGGATTTCATATGGAGAAAGTAGAATTTTAGATTTCATTCAAAATCCAGCAGACTTATCAGTTTTTCAGGATTTCAGGATTGGGGGATTGCAATGTTTCCATTGAATTTTGTCATGTATTAGGGTATGGAACTCATATTTAATCAAGAGTACCAATCCCTCTATGTACCTTGATGTTAGTGACATTGGTTGTCGAACTCCTCTATCATGACCCTTCTAAAAATGTACGCATCACTCAAACAAAATCTTGACTTGACATGCTATGCTTTTTCTATCTTATGTTAATGCTTAGAGGGTGATATTAATGACAAAGATCCCTATACAGATACAAAGGTAATGACAAAGATACCTCTGGATATTAATGCTTGGAGGGTGATATTAATGACAAAGATCCTGATTTTGCAACAAGACTAAAAAATTAGACATTTCTCGTGGTGGCAAGAGGCCCAAGCATAAGAAATAGATAATAGATTTACTTCTCTTTTCTAGTTTCTAGTAGCTTTTATAACTATTGACTCTTTCATATTTATTATGATATTTTCTAAACAATATATGACAATTTAAGTTTTAAGTTGGCAATTATAACTCATTAGTAATGAATTATGAATATGATGCTTCATGAAAGTTGAAAGTTGTTTCATTTCATTTCATTTTATAACATTTCATTTCATGTTAGATATTATTTGTTGTAATGGTTACACTTAGCTTACAAGTACAACTTTGGTGATCAATGATGATAAATGTTATATATTGAATTTTGAAAGCTTGAAACTTTAAGATTGATGAATCATGAGACTCAATATGTTGTATGTTACTATGTTACTAACTTGCGGACGTGGTTGATGAAGATTATAACTTCTAGATGATTGTTGTTATATGGTTCAATCTATGCTTTTTTATGTTTTTTATATCTAATTCATCATTCTACATGTTTTTGTTGACATATATGTATCAAAAATTAAAAAATATAAAAATATATATATTTTTAAAAAATCGCTCCGGGATTCGCTCCCAAACCGGGAGCTTCTGAAAATGGTCGCTCCCGCTCCCGCTCCCAAGTAACATTGCACCAGAGTGATCAGTCATTCTATTCTCTAGAGCGGGGTTTGCTAAGAGAGATAGAATCAGTGATCGGAGAGCAGCTGAGGGGCATTGAGTACAGAGAGACAGAGAGGCAGAGATAGTGTCGGGATAGCAGCAGAGCAGCCAGTGCTCACGCAGGGCCACGCAGAGGCAACTAAGTGTTGCACAGAGCACCAGAGGTGCTAGCGTAGCTGATGCAGAGGCTCAGAGAGCTGATGCAGGGCCTCCTGGGGTTGACGCAGGCCAAGATAGGTTGACGCAGGGCCAGCGCTGGGCTAGGAGAGGCTGACGCAGTCCAGATTGGGCAGACACTAGGGTTTCAGGGGCAGATTGGTGCTAAGTAGCTGCTGGAAGGATTATCTAGGGTTTCAGCCAGTAGATTTGTCTAAAACAAAGAGGTATTACTGCGAAGGAATTCTCTGTTGGGTAGGCCAGTTTCGGCACCCAGATTGTACTCTGATATTGCTTAATAAGAAAACCCTCAAATAGCTGCACCGGTTTTCCCGCATTGGGTTTTTCCGGGGACATTAGTCCAAAAATAATGGTGTCATATGGTGTGTTTGTTCTTGTTTCTTTTAGTTGCTGATCTGTAATATGTTGAGCATGCACTAGTGTTTATTTTCAATATTTACATTGTAAATAACTTGTTAAGGAAAATAACAAGTAGGTAGGAATAAATCAGATAAAGTGCATGGAGGGTTTCTAACTAAGTAAATTAGAAACTTCAACACCTGTCACCAATAACTTCTCCAATTGAAAGAAGATCATTTTTTATCTCGGTAATCCTCATGAAGTAGGATTGGATATCTTCACTTCTTCCCTTCTTATGTCCTTTAACTTGTTTTTGAGAAAGAGAACTTGGTTTGCATTGCTAACTTTGAACATGCCAACCAACTTGTCATACGTCTCCTTAGATGTGTTCAAATTAGAGATGTATGCAACCAAATGCTTATTAATAGAATCCCTGATGATCTTCTTAGCTTTGACTTCACCTTTCTTGTACTTTGTCTTAGCGGCAGCCGGTGCATTTGAAGGAGGTTCAGTAATCTTTCCCTGCAAATAGTCCATAGCATCTTGCTCTTCCAAAGTCAAGTCAAGGGACATTTTCCATGCATGACAATCATATTTATCATTGAGTTTGTCATTAGATTTGAAGTAAGATGTGGAGGCCATTGAATCTTGTCCTTGTCTAACAAATCTCAGTGATTGCTCTTCTCACTCTTGCTTGGGCTTTGTCTTCACCTCAGCTCTGATACCATGTTAATTTTTAGATAACAATGGTATGTTCTATGCTTAAGAGCAATTTACTTCAATTTTTCTTATTAGCCCAATATCAATTTCTAGATTAGCAATCACATTAACATTGATAGTAATGCAGATAGAACATAAACAATCAGCAGAAAACAAGGCAAGCCAAGAGGACACAATATTTGGCGGATGCCAGGGAAAAAACCCAATTTGGGGAAAACCCTTTGATCAAATCTTCTTATTATTCTTCAAAAATTCAGCAAAGAGATAGAGTACATCATTCAAAATTTCCTTGCCCAAACACATCAAATATGTCTAGTCAAACTACAGTGAACAGGATGCCCTAACCAGAAATTCAACGCTGGTCAAATTAGCAGAATTACTCCTCCAAATCAGCTCAGTCAAACCAAGTCAATTCGGCCTCCAAAAATAGTCCAAATTAGCCCAAAACAATCCTGAAGAAATAGTCAAACTTGGTCAATGCACTGTCAAACTTGCGGTCAACGCTGGTCAACCTACCCAAAACTCCTCGAAATTCGTGAATGCAACCTGCCCAAACAGAAATTCTCCTAAGAAAAACACAGTCAAACAAGGTCAAATGTTGCCTGGTCAATGATGGTCAAACTTGCTGCAACTTGGTCAACATAGGAAAACAGAGAACGCAGTCAACCCTTCGCACGTGTGGAGGAGAAGAAGGTTGCCCTGAAATCCGTATGACCTAGTCAGATGAGGAGAGAGAGAGATATGTGTGAGATGATGAATGTCGAAATGAGGTAGATGCTCCTTCTATTTATATGCAACGTTGAGGGTGAAGATACATGACTTTTGGGCTTCTTGAGCCTACATTAGATTGTTGGCCGACCTTGACAATTTGTCCATAGAAGAAATAAATTCATAATTCCATTTATACTTGTCAGAATGAGATGATCTTTAGATCAATCTTACACCCCTCGAAAAGTGGAATCCAATAAAAATATCAGCTCCATCATATGAGCTATCCAAAGTGGAGTTTGGCCCTAGTTTCCAAATTTAACATATATTCACATAAACTTCAAGCATTCAGTGGTGCACTATGATGAATCAATTGTCTAGAATCCAGATCACACACCAATTCTTTGAGGGTCATCTAATCAATGTATCAACTAACCCGAAAAATGACACAAGATAACTTCAGGTGGATGTGAGCATGGTTTGTTTTGCCCTCCACCCAGGTTCAATTCCAGCAAAGGGACATGTTGACCCATTGTGATAAGGCTAGAAGGATAGGTGCTCCTCTGGAATGGGACCCCCTCACGAGTATCTCCAGATATCTTGATCCTTGTTGAGTCATTAGTTACCTGCTATGTGTTGGCTTGTGTGTTGTTGGCACTAGCCTAGAGGTTACAGTGGCATCCGACCAGATTTGACCCTTGCCTTGCCGAGGTAATCCTGGCAAATTACCGATTCCTCTAGACCTAATTAAAATTAATAAATAACGACAAGGGAAATATTATTAAGACGACATTATCAATAGAGTACTAAACCAATAAAATTTGATCCAACAATCAATCACAAAGCATTGACCTCCTGAAATTACAAATGTTTAAGGGTATATGGAACATTTGTTTTGTTAACTACACAACTTCATCATTAAACATGAAGACACAACCTGAGTGGGCCTAATGGTTAAGAACAAGTGTTTCTTGCTAGGATATCACAAGTTCAAATCCAAAGGGGGGGTAGTGTATGCACACCTTTGTAGACTTTTGTAGTCAAATCCTTGTGTGGATGGGGTCCATTGTCCCACAAACAAGAGGGTCTCATACACCGCTTGGCTGAGAGATTAAAAAATAGACTACTATTATTATTATAAAACCAGTGTTCCACGGGGTGGAGGGCACACTCCCCACGTTTCCCACACTCCCAAGGCAGGGGGCACCTGGGAAAATGTTTCCCCACATCCCCTTTTAGGGAAACTCAAGGAAACATGGCAGGGAATCAATTCCCCAATGCGGGGAACACATTTCCCCAAAACAGGTGCTTGTGGACATCCCCCCTCAAAAAGGGCTAGGTGTCCCCCTAGACATCCCCCTTAAATGTTTCCCTAAAATCAATAATTTATTAGTGGGGAAGCCTAATATTCAACCGTAGGGACCTAGTAACACTATTTAATTAATGGTAATGTTAAATTTTTAATTACAACCTTTTAGTTAATTTTTTAACATTACCATTAATTGTTTCAAGATGTTGAGAGTGGTTCCAAACTCATTGGATTTCATATGGAAAAAGTTAAATTTTAGATCCCACTCAAAATCCATCAGACTTAATTGTTTTCAGGATTTCAGGATTGGGGGGGTTGCAATGTTTCCATTGGATTTTATCATGTATGAGGGTGTGGAACTAGCATTGATCAAGAGTACCAAGCCCCCTATGTACCTTGATGTTGGTGGCATTGATTGTTGAACTCCTTTGTCATGACCCTAGTAAAAATGTACTCATCATTCAAACAAGATCGCGATTTGACATGTTAAGCTTTTTGTAATGTCCCAATTGAGGAAAATTTGGAACAAACCCTTCACAAGGAATTTCTACTCATAAACAGAAGATTGCCATGTAAAATATAATAGATGAAATGCATGTAATTCCATAACACAATAAGCAGAAACACTCTCAGCTTTATTATAATATATAAACTGAGGTTTTACATGCTGGAACAACATAATAGCTGAGATAGGTGAGATAAACTAGCCAAAAATAGATCTACAATAATGGCACAATGGGCTTCCCAAAACAAACTGATAAACAATAAACTGCAACCTGTGAATCCTGAATGGATTCACCGAGGGAAGAGATGGGTGCTCGCCCACTCTCAGTGAATCATCCAAGGGTTTGCATCTTGGGGCTACTACTGGAGTAGAGAACCGGGTTCTCAACCTCACATACAAGAAACAATATCAAAACCAAGATGTCTTCCAATGGCTTCCTCCTCTTTTATAGATCTGATGGATCCCTCTAGAATCTCCTATTTTATTATTATTTTAATCATGGAGCACTTTTCCCTCTTATTTTAATTAAAATATTCTTTTTAATGTGGGAAAATGGTAAATTGATCATCATGTCTCCCCAGGTCATTGAAACCCTCATCTAACCATCCCATCCTGTAGATCTTCTCGTTCCAGTTCGAACGAGCTATTACACTAAGGTGTTCTACCATGTATTCCTCCAGGAATGCCACCTTAAGCGTAATTAATTGAGTCAAGCCCATTAATAACTCAGTTTTCTAAAAGTTGTCGAAATGCGCCGGAACGAAAGGCAAACTGTGTGGATGATGGAATATACCAAGCGAATGCCATCGGCCCCTCATAGAAACTCCTCAAAACTCCATCGAAACCCCTGATGACATAACCTGCTCCATTGACTTAGCCATTCCCTGCCTTGGAAATCCACCCTGGTTGTACTATGAAGAAGAATAAAAATGGGGACATGAGAGTTCTCCCACCCAAAGATTGCTTGCCCTCAAGCAATCCAAATCTATGGACCAATCTGGTGGCCCAACACAACTAAGACTCGATCCCTAGATCCCATACAAATCACTGGTCCACGTTACACCTCCAAGCTATCAAAACATGACCGGATCCTCTAGTACTTAGATCCCATGTCCATCTCTGACTCAACCTGCTACTAGTAGATCCACCTGGATCCCAATTCCACCAAGAAGGAGCATCAATGCTCCATGGCTCTTGTCGTGCTATAGCTCCAGCTGTGAATGCTGCCCCACCAACTGCGTACCAACTCATCACCTCTCTCCAATCCAACTCTTGGCATAAACCAAGGCCAATCTCATCATGTTGATGCTGTGCTGAAATATCGATGAGTGGCTAGCCTACATTCAGCTACCAACTGAAGCATGTAAAATCCCTCACCTCTAAGGGCTCTTGCAATACAATTCTCTTGACCAAAAATGACACTCCACCAATAGGATACCAGCTCATGATCACTCGCCAAACCAATGCATGGACTCTTGTGCAAGGAATACATCTCCTATGTTGATACTGGTCCATGCTCAACTCGTGATGTTCTACCTGGACAATCAAAACATGTCCAAGAAATCCTGTCTCACTCCCTCTCATGGGAAAAAGTGGGCAAACTGTGTTGCAAGCCCTGTCTATGAACTCCTGGAGAGGGTTGTTGCGTGAATATGTTGCAGCTTTGCTAGTTGCCACTACATCTATTTTCACATCATCAATGGGTAGACCCAAAGATGGATGCACTGCCACCTCCAACAACTCCTACCATCTACTAGCCTCCTGCAAGACTACCCTGTCAATCTCCAACATCTCCTGAGGACAAGTGTCTGCAAATACTCCTCCCCTAGAGGTTGCCTGCACATCTGTTTGGCCCACTCCAATGGCTGGCCCCAAGGGTATATGCTCATCCTCCATCATGGGCTCAACATGGGCCACTAGCTGACTCTCTAAAACCAGCCCATCCCGCACACTGTGTGTATCATCTATCTCATGCTCCTCTATGTGATCCCTATGCTGAATCATCAGTCGGTCATTTACTCCTGGATCTCCTCCCCTCATGGGAACAAAAAGTTGCTCATCATACTCTACCACACATGGATGCATATCTGGGCTACTGTCATCAAATCTACATGACTGCTCGTGCTCCGTAAAGGTATCATCGTATGAACCCATGGACTCGTCCAAGGAATAATCCTCACCCAGAAAATCAGAAGGAATCTTCTCCTGCTCTACCTCTGTCACCTCCTCAGTATCACCCAAACATGAGTGGTCAATTCCCCAAAGTACTTTGCAGATGAAGTAAAGTCCCTTCCTCCTCAACTCATTCCTACTACATGATCCCCCAAACCTGAGCAGCTCCTCCCTGGTCAATTGTCTCCTGAACAACCCAATGTTCTGCTCAACCAACCTCTCGGCTAGTTCATAAGCAACAGGTGATACCAACTGCTCTCTCCTCCAAACAGACAACAGTCGGAATTGCAACTCTCGGCAAATGGCATCACGATCTCTCATGCATGAGGACAAGATGGACTGCATGTGTGCTATGATTCTGCCAGGATGATGTTTCCTAATGCAGAAGAAGCATTGGAACATCTGTAGGATCAAATCGTCATACTCCAGATCAAACAGGATCTCATAAGTCCTAGTCGTGGCCATGCCTCCCAGAATATCAAGCTTCTTCCCCAAGGTAGAGCCTGCACTATTGTCCAAATCCTAGAAATTTTCTACTATCAACCTGAAAATTTTCCTCATAACTTCATTATTGAAAGGAGGTATAGGTGCAGTCAGTCTCATGATGTGACTGAGACAAGAACTTGGGTTGTATGAGAGCAAGCATAGCTGGTTTTAGGGCCCAAATTAATTTCTTCCCTTATAGATGGCTCACTTTGGAAAGGAGGGCATCTAGTTCATCAAGTTTGAAGAGAACTTTCCATGTGACCCTCATGTGCTTCAAATATGTCCCAAGAACAAAGATCTTGTGCCCTATTTCCTGCCCCTTCTGCACATCCTTAGGTTGTCCCCTTTGAAGAAGGGCATGGAGTCCTTTTGAGAAAAGTTTGTTGTTCTGTGTGGTTTTTTGGTCCAATGCTGCATGGTGGTTCAAGGAACTAATTTCTGAATTGTTTAGTCTTTTTAATTCATTCATTGTGAGCCTCTCCATGATTTAGTTTAATGAAGGCAGTACATCAGACTGACTTATACAAGACTTTTGATAACAGCAGCACAATAATGGCTTGCCAACTCTATCACCAACAAACTCTAATAGCAACTTATCCAACATTGAAGCAAGACTCGACTCATGATAATATATGAATGCTTTGGTAGTAGGCAAATCATATCCTGACATTTAAGCATTTGACCGACTTAAAATTCTATTTTAGAAACATGACAACACAGGGCTTATTATAACAATTTAAACTTCTAGCAATCACAACTCTGTCGAAATCCTAAACTTTGCTTATGATAACCCTTACTCACTGGTTTCTCATTCATATATTAGACTTAATACAAAGCACAAAGACAGTTCTACAAACTACCAGTAAAAATGAAATTCATGAATAGGTAGAAAAAAAAGGAACCTAGTAAAACGCCCCTCTCAGGAAATATATGGATTTTGTAGGCCCTTTTCTGAATACTCTCAACAACTGAAGGAGAATGTGGTCTCGAGCTTTATTACTCAACCTCCCAAAAAAAACATTTCAGTTTCAGGAGGATAATGCTCTGTCTCTTAGTGCAATTTCGATAGTTCTGGCTACTTGTTCCAACAGAGGTATGACCACATTTTCTTATCAGAAGTGAAGATACCCACCTTCAGCTACTTGGGACCCCACATCTGATATTTTCTGCCTCAGTCAACCGATCCTGGCAGCTGCTGATACGTGATTCTCTCCACCATGCATGTACGAGGAATTATGTTGTTGTGAAATTAACAGCTATATAATAGTAGCATAATTTCCTCCCCTTGCTTTTGTTCAACCACGAATCAACGTTGGGTCTACTCGTACTTCTGGGCAACAAATTGATCTCTTGGATCAAAATTAAATTTGGCTGCGAAGTTGTTGGCGCTTGCGGCCCTTTCGTGGGGGCTACAGTGAGAATATAATGCCTTCTCTCAATCAATAATTGATTTAAATCACTGTTAGGCACCTACATCAGCCACTGGAATATCCTCGGCTCATTTGAACAGCGATCGATTTACTGATCCCTCTGGCTTTTATGCACAGTAGCTTGCACACACAAGAAAAGAATTGTTGCCCCTCCGTCTTTCAAAAACGGGATTCGGCTCCAGAGTGCCTCAGCTAACTATATTTTACGTGGAACTTGATTGGCCCACTGTCGTAGAGGAATGACCCTCCGTGAACTTAGTTTGGTTCCAAGTCTCAACTGGTGTATTCTTGTTTGTTCAGGAAAGTCACAAAAGTCAATGCGTCTTTCCGTTCAAGGTTTAGCGGCTACCTGAAGACCACCGCCATCACACCAAATTGTCGAGTTTCCATTACTACAAGTGCTTCGGCTAATTCGACTGCTACAATGGATTTGATAGCAAGATTGTGCCAACATTAAACCATGCCCGATGCTACAATATTACTATTCAACGGCTCACAGTGTACAATGGCTCCTCGCAATTACACCCTGGTATAGTTCTGAACAATGCATGGGCCCTGTGATTGGTGTTGATTGCTACGGTCGTAACATCCCAACAATTTGTGGTCCTTCGGTTGTCAATTCATTGTTCATACTACATCAAATTCCAGCTCCATTCGATTGACCAACCCAATGCAGTCACACGTACGTGCTATTAGAGTCACATTCCGCGGAATCCCATACGTAGTCGAGAATGATGAAAGACATCGTCCTCTACAAAGTATTCCGCCCAAAAAGAAATTGACTCGGCCCAGGCAAATGTCTGCGATCAACAACGAATAAAAGGGTGACATAAATGGTTCCTCAATTCAACAGTCGGATCCATTGCATTACAATAGAAAGACTGACGTTTCTCCTCGGGTCGACGAAGGACTCGGTGTCCTACTCGTGCGATCTGCATACGCCACCTTCCCTCCACAGGTGCACTTTGCTTGAACCACATCGAACGCTTGAACCAACCATAATTGATATTTGGCCACCAATAAGAATCAGACTCCCTTCAGAAAATTATAACAGAACTCGCAAATCTGCTAGTGGAGGTAAAATTTCGCTTGGTTCTATTAAGGCCAAATAGAAACTCGGCCTTCTAAAAATATACACTCAGCTCCAAATAATTCTACAATTCAGCATCTACAATTTTTATAAGAGTTTGCTCCAAACAAAGAAATTTCCACAACCCATTTAGAATACTTTACGACCTCTTGTATGAAATTCAATCTTTACCTTGCAAGAAATTTCTTCAGCAACAAAATAATGTCTCCCGAAAAATGAAAGAAATCTTGAAACCCTAGAAATTGACCTTTCAAGATAATCCATGGCTGAGCCAAGAATAAGGCTCTGATACCGTTGTAATGTCCCAATTGAGGAAAATTTGGAACAAACCCTTCACAAGGAATTTCTGCTCATAAACAAAAGAGTGCCATATAAAATATAATAGATGAAATGCATGCAATTCCATAATGCAATAAGCATAAATAATCTCAGCTTTATTATAATATATAAACTGGGGTTTTACATGTTGGAACAACAAACTGATAAACAATAAATTGCAACCCATGAACCCTGAATGGATTCACTGAGGGAAGAGACGGGTGCTCACCCATCTCACTGAATCACCTAAGGGTTTCCGTCCTGGGGCTACTACTGTAGTAGAGAACCAGGTTCTCAACCTCACATACAAGAAACAATATCAAAACCAAGATGTCCTCCAATGGCTTCCTCCTCTTTTATAGATCTGATGGATCCCTCTAGAACCTCCTATTTTATTATTATTTTAATCATGGAGTTCTTTTCTCTCTTATATTTTAATTAAAATATTCTTTTTAATGCGGGAAAATGGTAAATTGGTCCTCATGTCTCTTGAGGTCACTGAAACTCTCATCTAACCATCCCATCATGTAGATGATCTCGTTCCAGTTCCAACGAGCTATTACACTAAGGTGTTCTGCCATGTACTCCTCTCGGAATGCCACCTTAAGCATAATTAATTGAGTCAAGCCCATTAATAACTCAATTTTATGAAAGTTGTCGGAATGTGCCGGAACGAAAGGCAAACTGTGCGGATGATGGAATATACCAAGCGAATGCCATCGGCCCTTGTAGAAACTCCTCAAAACTCCATCAAAACCCCTGATGACATAACCTGCTCCACTGACCTAGCCATCCCTTGCCCTGGAAATCCACCCTGGCTGTACTATGAAGAAGAATAAAAATGGGGACATGACACTTTTCCTATCTTATTTTAATGCTTAAAGGTCGATATGGATGATGAGGATCCCAATATAAGAAATTATTTTGATGATATGTAGATATTTGTTGTAGTATCATTTTTTTGGACTATAGAAGCCATCTAGAGCCTATTTGTTAATGTATTTCTAGTTCAAACATGGATTGCACTCAATGTTATTTTGCTTATATGTACCCTTATTTTCTATATATATGTAAGACTTTGCATATTTGTATATAATGGTTTGGATTCATATGGATGCACATGAATATTTATGTATTTTTTTGGTTGACCAGTTGCTTTTCCAGTTCCCAGTTTGGGGGTTGACCAATTCAATGGCAAGTCTAGTTCTGATAACATTGGTTTATTGTCCATTGTTCATTTTCAGTTTTGACTTCTGAGTCTTGACTGTAGATAATAACGACCTCACACTAAGTCTTTAACTCGTCACTTTTACTATTTTTGGGTTTTAGTAATTTCAATTTACTATTCCAATCTTCAGACTTTAATATCTACTATTTTGCTTAGTACTAATCAGATTCTAAAATAATGAATGATGAATTTAAATCAACATAGATAAAATGATGAATAATGAATTTAAATCAATGTATACAATATTTTAATATTCCTATTTCATTGAATCATTTATAATGTATGAATAAATCTATTTTATTATTGAATTTGAATATGAATCATGTGTGTGTGTACCCCAACATCCCCACATTCCCCCTGAATTTCCCTAAAATTTGGGGGTTCTCCCACACATCCCCCCATGTCTCTCCCTTTCCTCCATCCTCCCATCACAGAAACTTGATGGAACATTGCATAAAACAAGCAAAGATTTACATTGTCAATCGACAAAAGAGATATAAGCATGCCCCAACTCTACGCTTAGATGCTTGATAGTACGAATTTTATGGAGAAATTCAGACTCTGTTTTAAGTTTTAACATTCCAAATTTTGAAGCCATGCAAAGATGCTGCCAATTTCTGAAGCAGATTGTGGATCATCTAGAGGATTTAAATTCTTCAGAAAAGAGTTCTCAATCTCAAAAAGGTGTTTGCTTCTTCAGTAGAAGGTTTCAACTCATTAGAGAAGAATTTCAGAAATTTTTAGTTTATCTTTTTTTCTGACCAAAAGTGTTTTGACTGGATTTATTTTATATCAAGGGCAAAGAAATTTCAGTGGGAAGTTGAGGAAAACTTTTCCTCTTTGCGGTTCAATATTGTACTCTTGCTTGGGGCGGCGACAAATGGATTTAAGTTCCAACTTTTAGTCCCGACACTCAAGGTCGAAACTCCTCTCGACCCATTCCTGTCAATGTGTGAGCTGTTTCTTTTTCTCACCAATTTTGAACTTAGTGAGGCTTGAATATTTGGTTTGCCGAGATGTTACCAACCCAAGTTTGGACTTCGACGAAGCTATTTGAACCAGAAGTTGTCACGAAAATTCAAGGGCAAATCCATACCCTTAGACCGATATATTGGCTTCCAAAGGCAATCAAGCCTTTCTTTCATGCCTATGAAGAACATCTTTGTGAGGGAGAAGAAAATAGTCTCTTAGCAATATCCATGCCGCAGGTGGGTATGAAATTAAAACAAGACAAATCCTTTGAGATACTTACTCCAAATAAGTTTGACACAAAATGACTCTGAGCAAGAAGATCCAAACCTATCAGAAGCTTAGAAAGATGAAGAGGTCTGAAAAGAATTTATACCCATGGGTCTCCTCCTTCATCACCTGGGAAAAGGAATTGAAAATTTGATCTAGATGGCTAAAACACTAGCTAAGGGCATCTTAAGGTGAATGAGGGGACTAAGACATTTGGACTTACAGATATATAATATGTGAAATCGTTTAAAACTTATCACTCCCGAGCCTTCTGAAGTCACTAATTCAAAACCCAAATACTAGCTGGTTAAGATCAAGAGAATGTGATTGCAACCCTCAATATTGAGAATAATGTTGTTACTGCATGTAACAATCGATTTTTTTTTGGGTATGATCTTTTAAAAACAGATATTGCAAAGTTTCTCCAACAAAAGATATGTAAATAAGAAACAATCTTTCTTTCATTATGTTGGATTCGTAGCTATATAGAGAGATATTCAATACTACTGGGTAAAATCAGGGCAACACAAGTGATGGTATTTAGATTCTATCCACATACTAGGTAAGGTTACCTGCAATTTAACATGACTTTTCATGAAGCAGCTGCTAAAGTAACAGTTATGAATGAGGGATGGACTATGTCAGGACTTCAGCCTATACCAAGTCCTAACGATTTGATTCAACCCCCAAGAAATGTGTAAACACAATTATCCATTACAGATTAAGTTTCGATTTGCAGATGAACTGGTCAGGGAAGCCTTGTGATTATAAAGTTGTTTATAAAGTTCTTGTTCAAAGAAATGGAATAAGGCCATGCTCTTCAATGCTAATCTTGCCAAGTCTCTTGTGAAATGAGTACGCATAGCGAAACTCACCCAGAAATTGCCATGGTTTAGAAACTTGCCATGACACTGCAAAACACAGCAAAATTCACCAGCAAAACTAGCCAAAACTCAGCAAAACTCAAAATTTCCTGTATTTTAACTGTTTTTCTATTTGCCAAGTTTCACATAGTTTTGAACCAATTTTGACTCAAGTCCTGCACTGAGCTGCCGATGTTTTGCCAACTCAAACCTAATGATATCAGCATTTATGTAGATATGTAGAAAAGTGTCAGAATAAAGGTAACCAAGCAAATGTATTCTTCAATGCAATAATACATTATACAAGTACGACCTTAGCTTGCGAGAATATAGGCATTATATTTTGTGATGGGATTCTGCTGAAAATACAATGTAAAAATATTCACATCTTTCTCCAGACTGGCTTAGCAACTTGAAATTAAGTCTTCAGTAATCCAGAGAGATCTTCAAGTAGTCGATTTTTTTGTCATCAGTTAATGTTTCTATTCATTCACATTACATGATTTCTTAACTAAAGTGATTAAATTCTAATGTAAAACTCTGTTAAACCCGCACCAAAATAATGGAAAGAATTAGGATAACTCGTGAGATGCTTTCTTATTCACAAGAATCTACATATAAATACATATTGTCTGACCCTTGGTATCATATTCCAAGAGGTCTCTTGGACTTCCATGACTATTGGAATTCTTATATGCCAACCCTTATGGATCAGATGTCCAACTCCCCCCCTCCTCCCCCCGCCGCCGCACCAATCTGAAGGGGTGTATATGAGTCCAAGAAGAGAGATGAAATACAAAAATGCAAAAATGCATGATAGCCAATGGCTGGATGTGCTTTCTAAAATGGTGGTTTTTAAGAAATGTGTAATGATCCTAAATAGGAAATACAAGTGATAACAGCAAATATTCTACGCAGCAAAATACAAAAACGAAATATTCATCAAGCACCCACAGAAAAACTGCAAATGAAGAACTTCTGAGCCATTTTATTATATTTCTGCAAGCCAAATACAATAGATAGTGGAATGGTGCACCTAGGCTTGTCTCAATGGACAAGCAGGACCAAACCCAGGTAGGAAAATGGCTGAGCTGAAGGCTGCCCAGCTGCTGCACCAATCTGCACTGCGCTGCCCAGAAAATTGTTGCACTGCTGAATTTCGAATGGCTGGAAAGTGCACTAAAACCGCCCAGAAATTTATATGCTTTTAACCCCGGACTCCTTGGCCAAAACCCAGAAAGGAATTTGGCTGGTTTTGACTTCTGTTTTTTGACCCCCTTGGAGCCTCACCCCAGCTATGGCTGCCAAATTCAACCTGCTGGAAATTGCCTGCAAATCCCTCTGCAAACTCCTCCAAAATGTTGGGTTCACCCCTGCTATCCAACTCCTAACTTCCCGAATGAACTCTTGGCCCGGATCAGCTGCTCCCAAACACCACGAAATTCTACTGAGTGGCCTCTACGTTGTCCCTCTGCCTAGAAATGTGAATTGTTGGTATGCTAGCTTAGCTAGCTGAAAGCTCCAGCGAAAATGCCTGCCCAATGTTGCTACCTCAGCTCCCTGACCTCCCGACAAGAAATGAGATCCCTGCTGGTCTCAAACTCCCTCTGCGTGATTCCTGGCTGCCCAGAAATATGCACTCCCCTCTCTACGTTGGTTACTGATGTGTGTTGCTGCCTCGAAACTCCTAAAAACTCCTGTAGAACAGCCTCCCTAGGGCGGGCATGGATGGTCCCCCGAAGTAGAGGTTGAATCTCTCGCGTGAGAGACTCATGGCTAAACAGTCGGTAGACTCGCTAAACAGCAGAGTGAACAAATGTGTGTTTGTTTGCAAATGTCAAAGATGATCCAAAATGAGAGTTGATCTCTCCTTATATCTCCTTGGGCCTCCTTAGCCTCATGTGGGCCCCTCCATCCACCCATTCAATTTCCCTCCAAGCATATCGAATGGCTAGTTCGAATTCCTCATGTGGGTGGCCCCCACATTCCACTAGCTGCTAAATAAAGTCGAATTAGCCCCAAAGTCCCTAAGTCAAAGTGTGGGGCCCTCTTCCTAAGTCAAAAATGTGCCAAAATTGTGTAGTTGCACCCTGTTACTAATGTTTTTTAGAAGGGACATGACAAAATACCACAAACCAAAAGACGTGGGAAAATTTGAGGTCTCAACAGGTGGTGGTTTAAGGCTGACCACCAACTCTGGAAATATGTTTGATGCGGTTCCTGGAACAATTCCAAATCTGGCTAGAAGTTGAAGTCTTCTACTAGTGGAAGTGCTCCGTGATGCTAGTTTAAAGTTGACCATAAACTGATGTAGTATAAAGCAAAGTCTTCTGCCGATGGTGGTTTAATGTAGGCCACCAACCAAAAGCATGCTCATGGAGCATTGCTCTATCTCTGGCTACAACTCTAAATCTGACTATGGCTGACTCCGACAACTAGATGTGGGTCAGGTTGCGGCTCAAACTCGCTTGATTTTCGAATCCAGTAATTAACCATCGATTCCACCCGTGTCAAATACAAAGTGAGAAGATGAAGAAATTATTAGAATATATTAGAATATTCCTATTTAGCATTTAATGCTCATTCCTTTTAGCTTTTGCTATTTATATTCTTTTAGCAGTTTCTTTGATGAAACTGAGTGTTTCTATATTCTACATAGAAACCTGATGTTTCTATTATTGTAAATATCTCTGTATTATGGTTGAGCTGTTTGCTCATTCGAAATTAATTCATTCAACATTCTTTTATGGTATCAGAGCAAGGTTAAGAGATTTCTTGAACAGTAATTCTCTCTGCATTGTAATCTCTTGAGTCCTTTCTAAGGTCAAGCCCTCTGTAAGCCAGGCAACCTTCACTGAGTCTTAGCCTCGGCTTTGCTCGCTGTGATAAAAGCTTACAGTCGTCCATCTCGATACAGAAATGGATTCTTCCCTTGCATGATCATTTTATTAAGGAAATAACTCTGTGGCGGTGACTGTTTTCGTGGGAGCGGATTTTTTTTGGCTGGCCAGTTCTGCTTGGAATCGTGGATCCGGCTATCTTCTTCTTCACCTGGCGGCTACTTGACCACAACGTGGAATTTCTCAGCATTTGTGATCCAGGTGTTTTCTCTCAAAACTCATTTGTTTTTTTGAAAGTCAGACTCGTGGTTTGAAAATTCGATCTGCGGGAAAATTCGTGGTTTTATTTTCAAAGCTGTCAAACCCGTGGATACGCGTGTATTTTTGAAACTCGTGGATATTCATTTTGAAGCCCGAGGATTTACATTTGAAACCCGTGGATACACTTTTGAAGCCTGTGGATATATATTCTGCCGTGGATATATATTTTCGACCCATGGATACACATTTTGAAACCTGTGGATATATATCTTGGCGTGGATATATATTTCCGACCCGTGGCAGTTGAAACCTGTAGATATATATTTCCGACCCGTATTTGAAACCCGTGGTTCAGTTATATTTGAAATCCGTGGTTAATACTTTGAAACCCGTGGATATATACCTCAGACCCGTGGATACAAATTTCAAACCCGTGTTTATTTTCAAACGCGTATATGCCTGAGACGTGACGTGAAATATATATACGTATATACCTGAGACGTATATATCCGTGGTGTTTGCCGGCATTCCTGAGACGTGACGTGAAGCTCTGATAGCTCACGTAGGCCAATTTGTGTAGATCTTCGTATTTGTTTAAGATCTTCGTATCTGTTTTGTGGACCAATTTCATACCTGAGACGTATATATTCGTGGTGTCTGCCGGCAGTGTAAACGTGAAGCTAAGACAGCACATGTGGGTCCATCTTTCAATATTTATATTTGTTGTATTTGTGGTTCTGGTTGACGGCAGTGTTACCAATCAGCAGAATTTTTTTCTCTTGGGATCCTGACAGTCTTCATTACAAACTCAGACCTGTGACATCTGTTTATTGCATCAGTATACACTTGTGGTAGACCTGCATTCTCTTGTGGGAAACTGTATTCTCAGAACTGTATTCTGTGCTAGCAGTATTACTATTGTTTTAGACTGAAGAGATATTTTTGCTGGGTAAAAATTTTTTTTAGCAGGACAAAGTCTGTTCTTTAATCAGGATAAACAGGCAGCTACATTGTTCTTGTGTGTCAGACTTCTGTATTTTTCTTTGGGAAAATGGCCACACTTACCAATCTGATGTTAGAAGGAAATCAACGCTTTAATGGCAGCAACTATAACATTTGGAAACAAAGAATGTTGACCATTTTTGAGTACAGGCGTCTTGATCAACTCATTTTGGGCAAAGAGCTTCGTCCCGGTACAGCCGGGACCGATCAAGATAAATTTGATGATCGAAATCGAGAGGCTGTTATGCTTCTCAAGCTCTCTGTCGCTGATGATCAGTTACCACAGATCCCTTCTGGCAAGACAGCTGCTGAAATCTGGCAACAGTTGAAAGAACTGCATGAGACATCTGATAAAAGCAGAGCTTTTTTTCTCAAAAATCAGTTGTTCTCCATCATGATGGACGAACATATGTCTTTACCGGAACATCTCAACAAAATTAAAGACATTCGAGATCAGCTCGAAGCCATTGGTCGGACCATGGAGGAGGAAGATATGGTAGTCATTACTTTGAAAAGTCTACCGAAATCTTATGAACACTTCATTGAAACGCTCAACATTACCACCACAAATGTTGATCTGAAGTTTCCAGATTTATGTACCAAACTTCTGCAGCAGGATCGGTGGAAACAGCAGTTTGGTAGTAGTGCCTCATCAGTGTCCTCGGAAAATGCATTTTCTGCAAAATATCAGTCCTCTCAGTCCTTTCAGCAGAAAGGCTCCTCTCAGCCTTTTGATCCTGCTCGGAAGAAAAGTGTGCAGTGTAATTACTGTCACAAGTTTGGTCACATGAAGAAAGATTGCCGACAGAGGATTGCTTCTGAACAGAGGAAACAGGGAGGGCCACATCAGACAGCAAATGTTGCAGAACATTCCGAGCAGACAGAGTCTGCCTTTTACGCCTTTATGGCTAAAAGGTCTTCAGATCATGTTCCTTCCTCTGCATGGTACATTGATTCTGGCGCATCACGTCATTTTTCTCACAGGCGTGACTGGTTTATTGACTTCTCACTTTTCAGTGATTCCGTGGTATTTGGCGGAGGTGAAAAGTACACAGTAGCTGGCAGAGGTACAGTTCAAATTCAGTCTGGTGGGCGCACACTTATATTTCTGAATGTATACTATGTTCCTGGTATGGAAATTAATCTGCTATCTGTCAGCCAGATTATGAGGAATTCTCCTCAACTTGATGTAGTGTTCAGTACCCACAAGTGCTCCATTATTGACAGGGAGTCTAGTTTAACAGTTGTTGTTGGCCTAGAAGATCATGGTTTATACAGGCTACTTGACACCGGTGACTCTCCAGAAGTGGCTCTAGCAGCACGTATTTCTCCTATCAGCACTCTATGGCATCAGCGATATGGGCATCTCAATATGCAGTATCTCTCTCAGCTCTCTAGGGAGGGACTTGTGTCTGGATTACCTGATATTCAGACTCAGCAGTTGGGGGTATGCAGCGCCTGTCAAGCGGGAAAGCAACATCGGTCTTCATTCAAAAATGGAGAATCTTGGCGCGCATCTAAGGTACTTCAGTTACTTCATGCTGATATTTGCGGACCTATGAATACAGCTTCTATCACTGCTTGCAAATACTTTTTACTTATTGTAGATGATTTCAGTAGAAAGATGTGGGTATATTTTTTAAAAAATAAATCTGATGTTCTTAGTACCTTTCAGAAGTTTAAAACTTTAGTGGAGAAAGAATCTGGTTGTAACATAATGACCCTTAGGACAGACAATGGGGGGGAATTTTGTTCTTCAGCATTTACCAACTTCTGTGATATCCATGGCATCAAACGCCAATTAACCACTCCTTACACTCCTCAGCAAAACAGTGTTGTCGAGCGTCGCAATCGCACGGTTGTTGAAATGGCTCGTTCCATGCTACAACACAGGAGTGTTCCAAACAAATTCTGGGCTGAAGCAGTATTTACTGCTGTTTATCTTCTTAACAGATCACCCACTCAGGCTGTTACAGGGAAGACTCCTGAAGAGGTTTGGTCTGGCCGAAAGCCTAAGATCAGTCATCTCAAAGTATTTGGCTCAGTTGCATATGTTTGGATTCCAGCTGCTAAGCGATCTAAGTTGGATTCCAAAAGCCAGAAACTCATGATGACAGGGTACAGTGATCATCACAAGGCCTATAGGCTGATAGATATAGCCACTGGTCGTCTTAGCTTCAGTCGGGATGTAGTATTTGATGAAGACAGAGGATTTTTTCAGTCTTTTTCTTCTCAGCAGTGTTCTGAGGATCAGCCTCACAGTGTTCTTCTTCCGGTCGGTCCATCTGATGGGAGGGATGATGTAGCATCAGTATTTGATCATACTCTATCTGAGCTTCCTCCAGAAAATAACCCTTCTCTTGCGGCCCCTATTGCTCTTGAGTTTCCTCCACCTCCTCCTGATATTGGTTCCTCTACTTCTGCTATTACTTCTTCTACTCTTCGACCAAAATGGTGGGCTAAAACCATTGGTGATCTCCGGGATGATGAGCTCCTTGAAGGCAGAACTTCTAGACATAAGAGCAGACAACAGTCTACAGTCAATTTTGCTCTTATGGCTAACCTACACAGTACTTTTGAGCCTCAAACATATTCAGAGGCTAAGGGTACATCTGAGTGGGAACAGGCTATGGAAGCCGAATTTCAGAGTCTTCAGAAGAATCACACATGGACACTTTCTGATCTTCCTGCAGACAAAAAGCCCATAGGCTGCAAATGGGTGTATAAAGTAAAATACAAAGCTGATGGAACCATAGACAAATATAAAGCTTGGCTTGTGGCTCGAGGATTTTCACAGAAGGAAGGCATCGACTATGAGGAGACTTTTGCTCCTACAGCCAAGATGAGTACCATAAGGCTTGTTCTTGCCCTAGCAGCTCAGTTCAATTGGAAAGTTCATCAGATGGATGTAAAAAGTGCTTTCCTAAATGGTGATCTCCAAGAAGAAGTCTACATGACGCAGCCTCCAGGATTCAAGGTTGCTGGTCAAGAACAGAAAGTGTGTCGGTTAGCTAAAGCAATCTATGGATTGAAACAAGCTCCTCGGGCTTGGTACATGAAAATTGATCAGTACCTGACAGATCAGGGTTTTCAGCGGAGCCCTTCTGATGCAAACCTGTACATCAAACATACTGGTGATGATATCTTGTTTGTGGTGGTCTATGTGGATGATCTTATCATTACTGGCAGCTCTGCACATTTGATCCATGGGATCAAACAAGATTTATGCAGAACTTTTGAGATGACAGACTTGGGGCTTCTTCATTATTGTCTGGGGGTTGAAGTTTGGCAGACTGAAAATCAGTATTTTCTCTCTCAGTCCAAGTATGCCAAAAATCTTGTGGACAGATTCAGAATGCAGGATTGTAAACCGGCCACGACTCCTATGGAACCAGGGCTCAAACTTTCAGCTCAGTCATCCTCTCCCCTTGTGGATGAAACTTTATTCAGGCAATTAGTGGGCAGTCTCATCTATCTTACTGCTACCAGACCTGACATCAATTTTGCAGTAAGCTACATTTCTCGCTTCATGTCCGCTCCTAAAGCTGATCATTGGCAAGCAGCAAAGCGTGTGCTACGATATGTGCGTGGCACTTCTGATTATGGCCTCCTATACACTCAAAGTTCCAATCCTATTCTCAGTGGTTACACTGATTCTGACTCGGCCGGTTCGGTTGATGACCGTAAATCTACAGCTGGGTATGTGTTTAATCTAGGATCCGGTGCTGTTACTTGGACTAGTAAGAAGCAACAGGCAGTGGCTCTCTCCTCAACAGAAGCCGAGTATCGGGGCGCAGTTAAGGCATCCTGTGAGGCAGTTTGGCTTCGACGTATGCTGGCAGATATGCATGTTTCTCAGACAGGGCCTACTTCTTTGTTTTGTGATAATCAGGGAGTGCTCAAACTTGCCAAGAATCCTGTCTTTCATGAACGAACAAAGCATGTGGAAACTCATTGTCACTACATTCGCCAGCTTGTTGAAGACGGCTCAGTTCAGTTGCAATATGTTCCCACAACAGAGCAGCCCGCCGACATCTTCACCAAGCCTCTTGGTCCTGATAAATTTGTAAAATTCAGAGGGTCTATTGGTGTTGTAAATAGATTGAGCATTAAGGGAGGGTATTAGAATATATTAGAATATTCCTATTTAGCATTTAATGCTCATTCCTTTTAGCTTTTGCTATTTATATTCTTTTAGCAGTTTCTTTGATGAAACTGAGTGTTTCTATATTCTACATAGAAACCTGATGTTTCTATTATTGTAAATATCTCTGTATTATGGTTGAGCTGTTTGCTCATTCGAAATTAATTCATTCAACATTCTTTTAGAAATCTCAACTGCAAGACGTGTCAATACTCGAGAATGAACTCTGAAGCATGACTGAAATATCTTCATAGTTGTTGAAGCTTGTTGCGAAGAAGTGATTCCATCCAAGGTAAATATTTATTCTTGCAAGAGTCTCGCTTTTGGAACATTTGTTTGAATGATGAGTGTGCTTACCACAGTGCTCACAAGGGTGAAGATCAAGACACTGATCTTTCACATAGCCAACCTAATCACAATGTTGGCATCTGCAAATCTATTGTGGTCGTGGAATAGGAGCAAGTAAAGATGAATCATCCTTAAGAAACCCAGCACTTTGAAACTGTATGGGTTTAGAATTGTCTGGAATATGAAACAACACATCATTGCCATATCCAAGACCGGTCTTGTGCTAAGTTATTCCCAAGGTCTGATGATGGGCTTGGGAAGTGCAACCTAAACTTCTACATCTTTATGCAAATTTGCTACTGAAATGGGCACTTGATCGGAATCCACCTCAACCTCACTGATTTTATCACTTTCTGACAGCTTTTGGCAGTCAACTTCAGACTGAGAAAGGGAGTTTTGTTGAACAAGAACCTATTTAGAATGACGACTACTCTGTTTTAACTCATCTTGTTGTCGCTGACATTTGAGTTGCAGAAACTCGATCTTCTCGTGTGCATATTGCAAACAAGTTTGAATGTCAGAAAGAGTGTTCTTGCTAATTTTACCATTCCATCAACAGTGGAATGAATTAGGGTATTCGACAACTCTAATGCATCATCAAGTCATGCCATTTTCTCCATCTCAAGTAATAGATGGATGCTCTAGCCAACTAAGAATGCACCACTATCAGGTCTTTCTTTGAGAAAAGGCTTCACACAAGACAGTGGCCAAAATATCAAAAAGGAACATAAACATAAGAACCCCTCTTTTGAAATATAGCAGAGAACTTAGCAAAAACTCAGACAGCTTCCATGTAATTTATTGAATCTAGATCAATATGACAGTTAAACACAAACTTTTCATTTACATCACGAAACACCCATTTTAGTAGATATGGGCACCTCAAAATTCCAAAAGAGGACTTTAAATCGTGAGAGAATTGATGCTAACAAAAAAGGGTGTTAGGACAACCCCGATTAAGTTCAGATCAGCGAACAATACTCCATTAGCCATGGTCTCCTCTCATATTTTTTTGTTTGAAAGAAAAGATAGCAATGACGACTCAAATACCTGCACGAGGGAACCCATGATGGTCAAGAGTTGAAGGAAACTTTGTGAGGGAAAACTCTATGACTTTCACTCAAAAACCCATTGATTTCTTTAACATCTAAGTGGATGGAAGCCACTATATTAGTGTCATGCTATAGGAGTGAGTCAAAGCAGTGAAGAGATTCTCCAAGTTGTCAAGCATACTGAATAGCTGCTACACAGTGCTAAATAAGGGATTAATTGCTACAGGAGGCTCTGTTGGACTACATAAATAGAACCCGATGCAGAGATAAAGAAATAGCCATGTAAATGTTAGAGTCAGTGTTGCGGGGGAGCGCCCCCCCCCCCCCCTCGCTCCCGCTCCCGATCCGCGCTCCGGGCGGGAGCGACTAGGGAGCGGGTCGGGAGCGCGCTCCCGAAATCGCTCCCGAAAAGGGAGCGATTTCGGGAGCGCGCTCCCTAAAAAAAATTTCGCTCCCTGCCTTTTCGGGAGCGTTTTCGGGAGCGTTTTGCCTTTTTTGCATTTTTTTTTTTGTAATAATGTTCGAAATGCAATTTTTTTTGAAAGAAACAAATAGTTTTTGAGTGGGGCAACTTAATGATCAAGTCTAGGCCCTAGTATTGATATGCTATTCATGGTAATGTTAAATTCTTAAAGTAAAAGTGACATTTTCTTTAATTTTCATTTTCATCCTTTTACTTAAATTTTTAACATTACCATGAAATGACTCAGGATGTTTGAGAGTGGTTTCGTCCTCATTGGATTTCATATGGAGAAAGTAGAATTTTAGATTTCATTCAAAATCCAGCAGACTTATCAGTTTTTCAGGATTTCAGGATTGGGGGATTGCAATGTTTCCATTGAATTTTGTCATGTATTAGGGTATGGAACTCATATTTAATCAAGAGTACCAATCCCTCTATGTACCTTGATGTTAGTGACATTGGTTGTCGAACTCCTCTATCATGACCCTTCTAAAAATGTACGCATCACTCAAACAAAATCTTGACTTGACATGCTATGCTTTTTCTATCTTATGTTAATGCTTAGAGGGTGATATTAATGACAAAGATCCCTATACAGATACAAAGGTAATGACAAAGATACCTTTGGATATTAATGCTTGGAGGGTGATATTAATGACAAAGATCCTGATTTTGCAACAAGACTAAAAAATTAGACATTTCTCGTGGTGGCAAGAGGCCCAAGCATAAGAAATAGATAATAGATTTACTTCTCTTTTCTAGTTTCTAGTAGCTTTTATAACTATTGACTCTTTCATATTTATTATGATATTTTTTTAAACAATATATGACAATTTAAGTTTGAAGTTGGCAATTATAACTCATTAGTAATGAATTATGAATATGATGCTTCGTGAAAGTTGAAAGTTGAAAGTTGTTTCATTTCATTTCATTTTATAACATTTCATTTCATGTTAGATATTATTTGTTGTAATGGTTACACTTAGCTTACAAGTACAACTTTGGTGATCAATGATGATAAATGTTATATATTGAATTTTAAAAGCTTGAAACTTTAAGATTGATGAATCATGAGACTCAATATGTTGTATGTTACTATGTTACTAACTTGCGGACGTGGTTGATGAAGATTATAACTTCTAGATGATTGTTGTTATATGGTTCAATCTATGTTTTTTTATGTTTTTTATGTCTATTTCATCATTCTACATGTTTTTGTTGACATATATGTATCAAAAATTAAAAAATATAAAAAATATATATATTTTTAAAAAATCGCTCCCCGATTCGCTCCCAAACCGGGAGCTTCTGAAAATGGTCGCTCCCGCTCCCGCTTCCGCTCCCGCTCCCCGCTCCCGCTCCCGCTCCCAAGTAACATTGGTTAGAGTTAATAGGCTGACTAGAATGGTATGAGGTGTTTGAACACATAAAACAAGAAGGCAAGAACATTGGAAATGCACAACAGTGATATTATAATCTGCAGATTAGTTGGGCTTTGCTTCCTCACAGACTACCTCATTCTCCAACCCAAAAAAACTCTTTCTTTAGTACAACAGCGCAGGAACTTCATTTTGTCTAGCAAACACTGTAAATAATAGTGATGAATGTTGAGAAATCAATGCATAATAGTTAGGGCTTCTTATTAAAATGATTTCTCCAATACTTGACAATTTCTTGCGATTAGTTTTATTTCTTCTTCTTTGTTATTACGTGTTTATCATCAAGACAATTGCCAAATCTTCAAAGACACCAAGAGAACACAAAATTTAGGCACTCGACCAACGAAAAACCCCTAAGGAGGGGAAAACCCAATCAAACTCTTTCACTATAGATTCAAATCAGATTGAAACAAACTTGACCCCTAGACCAGGGACATAAGCTCCCTCCATCCTTCAAGTCAGTTCTTCTTTCCTACAGTTGTTGCAACTTCGTCCTAGCATCCTCAGTCCCTGTAACTGGCTTCAAAATGGCATGAATGACAAACAAAAACATCATGACAGACTCCTTCCATCTTCTCTTGCAAATTTTCTTCTTATCTAGCCCTTCGCATTCCTTCTTGTTTCCATTCAAATTGTAGACCGAAACTTCCTTCATTTCTCACCACAAAAACGCTGAATGCACTTGGGTATTTATAGTTGTTCGAAACTCTAGTTTGAGGCCAACTTGTTAACTTTATTAAGGCCAACTTTGATAATTTGTTTGAGGCAGATTCATCAACTTGTTTTGAGGCCGTCTAGAAGATTTGACTTTGGATGAGGAGGAGGAGAATATACATAGAATAATTTTCTTTATGACTCAAGGATCCCAAAAATGACAATGACAAAAATCCTAGAAGCCTACAATGGAGGGTTGACCTATTGTCCATTGACCCAAGCATGAAACCCATGCTTTAATAACTCAATCTTTGTTTAATAAAAAAATTATTTTTCTTTTCTTTTAAATATAATTATGATTACTGACACTAGTTACATCTTCAACACTCCCTCTTATTTAGGGAGGTATTCATAATTACATGGGTACAAGGATGATCTCAAAATGATATGATCTATGAAGAGTTACAACACATGCAGTGCTACAGATTAGATACCTAACCAGGGTACTCTAATTGGGTGGAACTAAGATGGACTCAAGCTTTAGCCACTCTAGGTACCATCAGGCTTTTAAGCTCTACCACCAACCCAGGGATCTAGGTGCGTATCCAAGGTCGGAGCTCCATGACCAACGTTGCCTTCCCTACTTTGGGATCTAGACATCAACACATAGGCAGGCCAAATGTCCTCCCAAGCTTCTTGCCATAAGATGCTTCATCTCTCCTAATCAACTAAATCAGATATATCCACCAATCAAGCATGCTTCAAACGTTCAACATTTTATGGAGAGAGCCTGCACAATCACAACCCCAATCAATAATAAACATTTAAAGACATATTCAAGTAAACACAAATCTTCGGGGTCCTCAATCATTTAAATGTTGCTTATATCAAAATCAAGTTATCCAAATACATCCTGTTGGAAACTTTCTTCTTTCACTTCTTCAGCAGCACCAAAGACAGCGTCAGTACTTCTCAAGTCTTTTGTTTGCAACTTCATTCATCTGTAGTACTTTCATTCATTTAGTTTCATTCTTACTTCAAGGTATTCATTGTCATAATATTCCCTCCCTCTCAACTTAAGGAGATTAACCGCTTCATAACATCGCAGAAACTTCATCCTTTCAAGGCTTCATTCATTCCTATGGCATCAAGGTTATCTAGATCATTGTCATTCTAACGCTTCCTTCATCATGCTCATCAGTATTATCAAGTCATCTTCACTTACGATAATATTCAACATCTTGAAAATTATGTACCTACAAAACTTTAATAGCAAGTACAACCAAAAACAAATATACAAAAGCATGAAGTTAACTATGTCATTACAATGGAAACATCAACACATTCATGCTTTTAGACATCAAATACCTAAACGTAGTTAGGTTCATAATCAGCAAGGGTCATATCTTTTATATTCTAGACTTCAACTTTTTGTCATAAACCCTAGACTCCATCTTCGAGATACAAAGCCTTAGATAATTTAGTCAAATAACAATCCTACTATACATCTAAGGTTTCCACAAGATGCTTTTGCATGTCATACTTCTACTAGGGTTTTTTGCAGACGCTAGATCATCATATCCTAGAATATCAATCTCTACTAGAGTTTTGTTACAAACCCTAGATTTTTACAAACTATGAGCATCAACAATTAAGTTAGCATACTTGCATATACATATCTAGAATGCATTTCATATTGATATCTACTAGGTAAACCCAAGACACAAACATTAATACATCAAAGTTAGATATACAACAATTTTATTCATACTAGGGTTTCGATCACACACAAATATACACCTAGGGTTTTATTCCTAGGATCTTACTATGACTATTGCAAGGGATTTGATCATAAACCCAAATATACCAAACCCTAAGGTTTTAACAGCAAACACTAACTTATCAGGATCTAAGGTTTCGGTTTATAACTTAGACAACAAACCCTAAAATACTAGGGTTTTTTCCATAACAATACCAAAACCCTAAACATAGTAATTCATCATTGGTTCTAGACTTTATTAACAATCCTAAGAGGACTGGGGTTTCAACAATATTGTTAACATACCCTAAACAAAAAAGGCTAGGGTTTTATAGTGAACCCTAAAGGTCGTGAAAATTCCTAGACCCGGAATCCCTACTGGCAGCAAACTGATGTTACTTCTCCTACTTGTTAATCCATACAAGTTATTCACTGTGTTCTACAGTAAATATCGAAGTAAATATAACTGCAACATTCACTATTTAAAATAATATGCCGAAACAAGAAACAAACATGAAAAAGATACAACACATCTACACAATTATTTTTGGACAAATGTCCCCGGAAAAAGCCAATGCGGGAAAACCGGTGCAGCAGATCTGATGGTTTTATTATTATGAAGTAGTAATTTATGAATACAACTTCTGGATGTCTACCCAGCAATCCAGTTACAGAGAATATCACTGATAGAGAGATTTGTGAGATTACCTCACACTATCACTAGAAGTCCTAGCTGATCCAGCCCTTGAATGAACAACCCCTGGCTGCCTCTGCACTACCTCTATGCAGTGTCTGCGTCATCCTAGGGTCACACTGTCTAGGATTTGCGTCACTCTTCCTGGCTAATCGATTTGCCTCTGAGATTCAGACTTGTACTCTCCTGGTCTCACACCACGGCTTCCAGCTACAGAAATCGAACCCTCTGGCATATTTCGGACTCCCTCAAGGCTTCTGCGCTACCTCTGCATCAACCTACGTTGCCTCTGCATGGCCCTATGTAGCTCCGTGTCAGCCTCTTCTAGCTCAACGTTGCCTCTCCCGGATCTCTCTCTGCCTCCTCTGTTGAGTATTCCCGAATCAGGAGAAATCTCCAACCGGAACTATTCCTACCCCTCACTGCAAAAGCTCACTTTGAATTTCTCACTGGCAGCTACTCTGCTTCAAAAATTCGATCTTCTGAACTCTCTCAGTGTGTTCTCCAAGTGCCCCTCAAGCCTCTTCTTATATGTTTCTGTTGGACAACCAACGGCCCAAATTAACTTCTAATCAATGGCTTAGATCATTTTAGCTTGTTCCTCGTCTTCATCTAGAAGTTACACCCATAGTTTAGATTAATACCCATTAATTATTTTAATTTCCTAAGTTTAGACTTAGGGTCCCATTAAAAATAATTAATTATTTTAATAAAACTATCTCTGGGTGGAATTTCCCAAAACAATTTCTGGGTATTGGAGAATGCATGTGTCTAAGCCTCCCTGCAAAATTTGAGACTTAGAGCATATCCAATGCTACCAGAAATCAACACTCCCTCTTAGCAAGGAATGTGCTCTAGCAATGCAACCTGCTGAAGCATCACTCTATTCTGTAACATCTCCTTCTGCGTTGTTGATGTCTGACATCCTGTCCACCAACTACTACGCAAATGTTGCATTTGTACTGCTGTTGACCCTGCCACTGTCAACACTGCATCCGTACTGCAACTCCCTCTCAATTCCGCATTTGTGCTTCTACTGCCACTGCCACTGCCACTGCCACTGCGAACTGCATCTGCACTGCAACCTTCTCCAATTGTTGCTGCTACTGCATCAGCAACGGAAAAGTATCCCAAATTATTGAACTGGTGTTCAATATGATGTATCTCGTTGTTGGAGTCTGACTGCTGCTAGTCTCTATGCTGACCCTCTGAAGCCTCTGCACTGCTGCTAACCTCTGCTCTGTGCCATCTGCACTGCTTCCAACTCTGCTCTGCACTACTCAATTTCTGGTGCTACTAGCCTATGGAATTGTCACTCCAGCACTCCTTTGCATGAACTGACACTGGTCCATCCTGCTACTTCTGATCTGGGCTCCTGTAGCAAGGAATTGATCCGAGAGCTGGGCTCCTCAAGGATCCTACCCATCTGTATCTCTTTCGAACTACAACTCTAAATCAACTCACCTCCCTCTTGAAGGTATCTCGGTTGTCATAGTAAACTCATCCTCCTCGATCTTTGCAGTTGCAACCTTCGAATCATGCTTCTCATCTTTGTCCTTCTTCCTGAGAGGACACTGTGTTGCGTAGTGACCGAATTCACGACACCTAAAGCATTTGATTTTTGAAACATCTTTCTTCTTCTTCATTTCTCCTGCTCCCCGTTGGATGCGAGGGATGCATTCTCATCCTCCTCCTTGGGCTTCGACCTACTGCTACTGCTTCCGTCAAGTTTACACTTGACCAAGTCTTTCCTCAGCTCCTCTTGCTTAAGAGTTGCCCACATCTCATCCCAGTTTGGCAAAGTCACCCTGCCCAGGATGCTTTGGACAAAGACTTGCCACTCCTCAAATACTGAATTTAAGGCCAACCTTACCATCTCGGAACCTTGAGGTGTTGACCCCACAGCGCCCAATTCATCTCAAGTCTCCTGAATCTTTACAAGGAACGGATCGTGTTCCCCCTTCTACATCTGCATAGATCTCGTCTTCTGCTCCAAGTACATCTTCCGCTGCTCGGAAGATCCTTGATACAATGTCGACAATGCATCTCGATTCCCACATCTCCTTGGCAATGTTTTTGCCAGCGATGTGACAGACTATATGATCCTTCACTTCGTCGTGGATCATTCTTTTTGTCTTCAACATTTCTCCCTTGTACTTCTTGAGCTGATCTGGACCTACAGGCTCAGCTACCATGCTGTCGACATAGACTTTGAGAAAATGCTCATCCAGAAGGCATGACATCCTTGCCTTCTAGATCACATAGTTGGATCCCCCATCCAAACTATCCTGATCTCTCAATCCACTGGCTGCCATCTCTGCCAATCGAAAAAGTCTAATAGCCTCCTCTCTCCTCTAAGCAGCATTAGACTGGCCTACGCACTCCCTTCTGGAGCTTGTATATCTGCCCTTCCGCTGCTGCTCAACTAGTGAGAATTCAAACTCCTTGGCTGGAAGTCCTTTGAGGAAGAATTCTGTCAACCGTGTCTCTCTCTTCCCTTTGACGTCTTTCTCCCCAACAACTGCTTGCAGAAAATTGCGTCCCACCAGAAAACCCCTCTTCGTTAAAGCTTCTGCTACGTTGCTCCCTTTGTTGCTGACAGATTTCGATCTGGAAATCTTACCTCTCTATCGACTCACTCAGAGAGAGATTTACCACGAAAATCTAGCCCTCCTAGCCTGAACTGCGCAAACCCTCTAGGGATTCGAATTGTTGCCTCTGCAGGAATTTCGAATTCCCTTCTTCCTTCAGCATTGGGTCTTCCAACTCTGTTCTTCTTGCTTCACCTGCACCTCTGATACCATGTGAAAATTCCTAAACTCGAAATCCCTACTACAGCGAACTGATGTTACTTCTCCTACATGTTAATCCATACAAGTTATTCACTGTGTTCTACTGTAAATATCGAAGTAAATACAACTGCAACATTCACTAATTAAAATAATATGCCAAAACAAGAAACTGAACAGGAAAAAGATACAACACATCTACACAACTATTTTTGGACAAATGTCCCTGGAAAAACCCAATGCGGTAAAACCGGTGTAGCAGCTCTGAGGGTTTTATTATTATGCAGTAGTAATTTCTAAATACAACTTTTGGATGCCTTCTCTACAATTCACTTACAGAGAATATCACTGACAGAGAGATTTGTGAGATTACCTCACACTATCACTAGAAGTCCTAGCTGATCCAGCCCTTGAATGAACAGCCCGTGGTTGCCTCTGCGCAATTTCTACGTTAGCGCAGCGTCACACAGTCTAGGACCTGCATCACTCTTTCTGGCAGATCGATTTGCCTCTGAGATTCAGACTTCTACTCTCCGGTCTCATACCCTGGCTTCCAGCTATAGAAATCGAACCCTCCAACAAATTTCAAACTCCCTAAAGGCTTCTACGATGCCTCTGCGTTGCCCAACGTAGCTCTACGTCAGCCTCTTCTGGCTCAGCGCTACCTCTCCCGGATCTCTCTCTGCCTCCTCTGCTGAGTATTCCCGAATCAGGAGAAATCTCTAACCGAAACTATCCCTTCCCCTCACTACAAAAGCTCACTTCGAATTTCTCATTGGCAACTGCTCTGCTTCAAAAATTCGATCTTCTGAACTCTCTTAGTGTGTTCCCCAAGTGCCCCTCAAGCCTCTTCTTATATCTTTCTGTTGGACAACCAACGACCCAGATTAACTTTTAATCAATGGCATAGATCATTTTGGCTTGATCCTCGTATTCTTTGAGAAGTTACACCCACAATTTAGGTTAATACCCATTAATTATTTTAATTTCCTAAGTTTAGACTTAGGGTCCCATTAAAAATAATTAATTATTTTAATAAAACTGTTTCTGGGTGGAATTTCCCAAAACGATTTATGGGTATTGGAGAATGCATGTGTCTAAGCCTCCTTGAAAAATTTGAGACTTTGAGTACATCCGATGTTACCAGAAATAAACAAAGGTTAGGGTTTCACAAGAATGATCAAATGATAGTATAACGAGGGTAGATTCAATCTAATGATTAATCACCCTAAAAATAATCTTTTAGGTTCAGAACCCTACACTTCTACACATAGACATACTTGGAGTTGCTCTTTTTACAAACCCTGTAGGGTTTCCTTTATTGAAGTGTTCCTTCTGAATTTAGCCATAATTTTTATGCCTACAATGTTCATAGACAAGTACAACCAAACAAAACATGCAATACTAAAAGTATAACGTTAATTTGCAACAATGGAGGATGGGATCCTAGGGTTTCCAAGTACAAACCCTAGATCTTTCAATTTATCTACTTCTTCAATCAACACTAGGGTTTATTCTATACCCTAGATAACTTACGAACTTCAGAAGTCAAGAGTAATGAGTGATATATGAGTACTAGAGTTTTTCATGTGCCATTTAGAGTTTTCAATTCTAGTTAAAATCTTAGATGTATTGGAAACTACAAACCTAGATTCATATGATTCATTAAATCCTAAGACAATTCATGTTAGATTCTTATTAAACGAACATACCATACCTCACAATTACGTACCTCAGTCCTTCATTAGCCAAGACCGACTTGACCAAGAGAGGGGATTTTGCATGGACTGATGGAGCACAGGTTGCCCTCGACCACCTCAAGGAGGTGATAAGCAGTTGCAAGGTCTTGGCACTTCCATATTTTTCCTAGCCATTCTCAGTGGAGTGTGATGCCTATAACTTCGATATAGAGTATGTGCGGGGGAAGCACAATGTGATGGTCGATGCTCTATCTCGAATGCCAGCTGGGTTATCCATCATGAGCATTTGCCATGATTGGAAGGCTCAGCTGTTGGTGGAGTACTCCAGGGACAGGAGGGCATGCGAGGTATTGGAGGGTACCCATGCAGATGAGTGTTACCGAGTGATGGATGAGGTCATCTATTACAAGGGGCGCATTTTCTTAGTACCCAACTCGCAGTTGAGGGAGAGGGTGCTCCAGGCATCACATGATTCACCATTATCCAGGGACCAGGGGTTCCGGAAACTTATATGGCATTCAGGGAGAGGTTCACGTGGAAGGGCCTCAAGGGGGACGTGTTGTAGCACATACGAGAGTGTGAGGCATGTCAGAGGAACAAGGGGGAACTGATCCACCCTACAAGATTGCTACAACCACTTCCCATCCCTGAGGGGAAATGGGAAAGTATTTCAACTGATGATCAAGTTGTTCAATCTTGGGTTGAAAAATGATGACCCTCTTGCCTTAGAATTAGAAGTAAGATCGATTATGCATCACATAAAAGCCACTGGTGTTTAAATAGATATTCCTCTCATAGCCTATGTCAAGGCATTATATCCCACTTATTCACATTATCTTGAATCATTGCAAACAAGTGGCAAACTTAAGGAGATTACCTTTGACTCCCTTGAGAAGAAGTTTGCTGAAAGAGAGAAGGCTTTTGGGAAGAAGACAGCTCCTCAGTCTTCTGAAGAAGTTGTGTTCCTTGCACAGAAAGAGAAGAATCATGCCCAATATTCTTCTAGAGGGAGAGGTGGCCGAAGAGGAAGGAAGAATTTTAAAGGCAGGGGGGCAAACATTTCCAAGGAGAAAGGTCTAATATTCATTGCATACGATGCAATAGGGATGGACATGATGCTTCCACATGTAAGTTGCATTGGGACAGAATCGAGCAGGAAAGAAACGAAGGGTAAAGGAAAAGCACTCGAGTCCGCTCATTATGTTGTGGCAAATTGCAACATTGGAGTAACTGAGGACTTATTCAATGTTTCACTTGCTTCATGGAAAGATGTTTGGTTGCTTGATTTGGGAGCAACTTGCCACATGACATTTAGAAGAGATTTCTCTGAAGAATTCACTGATAATGTTTATGGAGTAGTATACTTTGCAAACAAGTCAAAACTCAAGCCATCATGGCTTGGCACCATCAGGCTCAAACTGTCTGTGTAATATCCCGTTTCTGGGATATCCCTCAAACCCAAGCAAACTCCAAATAAACACGTCCAAATGATATAGTGACCGGGAAACTCAAAGTGATAAAAATAACAGTGGTACAACATATAATAATGTGAACATGAAATATAAGCAGATACTCAAGAAATGCAAAGAGAAATGCTAAGCCATTTTATTATACTAAGTAATGGAAAGAGTACAAGAGGTGATCAGACAAGTAGCACCTCGACTTGCACAAGGCAAGTGAAGAAATACACTCAGAATAGCAAAGGAATGGCCTCTCTCTGAACTGCGTCCAAGCTGCTGAAGAACTGTCGTGTTGCTGCTACTACTAGAAATCAAATGAGGATTTGGGGTTGTTCCCCTCCTCGGAAAATGCTGAAACTCTGGAATCAGACTCTACTCAAGAAACCCAGAAAAGCCCAAAAAGCTATTCTGAAATAACCGACCCCCGAAAATCATCCCCTTGGGGATCTACGTAGGCTCTGCGTTGCCACTGAATAGAATCCTCCAAAACTCCACCTGAAACTCTGCCAAAGTCCTCCAATATGCAAGGGTTGATCCCCTGCTCAATCTCCAAGCTCAAATCCTCCGCAAAACCCTCAATCCGGAACTCCCACCAAAAGAACTGCGTCCCTCTCTCAAGACTGCGCAGTTATCCAAAATGCTCAGTTCCTCCTCCCTCCAAAGATCAATCCTCCTGCAAAAGACTGTTGACAACTACCTTGCCCGAGCAGGCACTCGAAGTCCCCCGGGGCTAAGGATGAGATCTCCAAACGGAGACACTCAATGCACTAAACAGCGCTACAAACAAGCTAAACAGCCAGCATGCTCCAAGTCGAAGTGACTAGCTCAAATGCACATAATCGAATGACAAAATGAGGAGGCTCCCCTCTCCTTTATAGCGTTGGCCTCTCTCAATCCCAAGGCCCACCTCCTCCAACGCAGTCCCTCTCTTGCCATGTGTTCCTTTCCATCTGCGCAGTCCCTCCAAGTGTCTGCGTGGGTCCCATCTCTGCGTGGTCCTTTGGCCCCCTTGGCTCCCCTTTAAGTCACAACATTGTGCTACTAGGGAGTGACTTTATTCTAAAGGTGAGTTATGTCCCCCTTTTCCTCACCTTTTTATTTATAAATAACTATAGAAGGCAAAATTGAGCAAAATCGAATATTCCAGTTAGCCATGGCTAATTAGGAATATTACAGTCTCCCCCAGCAAAATGTTGCTTGTCCTCAAGCAACTGAAGTGATGGATACTGCAAAATTTTCTCACTCTCCCAAGGGGCATCCTCATCCGGTAAATTCTTCCACCTCACCAAGAATTCCCGGACCGTCCTGCTTCATAGCCGCCTCTCCCTGGTATCAATAATAGCCTCTGGCTACAACACCAAATGCCCCTCATCATCCGTGGGCAGTAGCTCATCTGTCACTATCACATGCTGTCCCAATGCCTTCTTCAGGCATGATACATGAAAGACGTTATGAATCTTGCTGCCTTGGGGCAACTCCAACTCATACGCAACCTGTCCAATCCTACGTATCACCCTGTATGGCCCATAAAAGCGGGGCTTGAGCTTCTCAGCCCCCTGCTGCTTCAGTGACGACTGTCGGTATGGCTGTAACCGTAGGTAGACCAAGTCCCCTACCTCAAACTGTCTCCCCACCCGACCCCTGTCAGCATACAGTTTCTGCTGGTTCTGCGCTATAGCCATATTATCCTTGAGAGCTCGAAGAATATCCTGACTCTCTTGGATCCAAATCTTAGCTCTTGGAACCTTACTAGCACCAAACATCACGTCAGCAAAAGATAAGGGATGATATCCATACAAAGCATAGAATGGTGACATACCAATGGACATGTGATGTGTAGTGTTGTAGCAGTACTCCCCTAGATGCAGCCACTTCAGCCATGCTCTCTGCTGCACACTGACATAGTTACGCAAGTAGCCCTCCAGCCACTTGTTAACTATCTCTGTCTGCTCGTCCGTCTATGGGTGATAACTGGTACTCAGTGTCAACTTTGTCCCCACCAACCGGAAAAGCTCTTGCCAAAACCCGCCCATGAAACGGTTGTCCCTGTCACTAATGATGGTCTTAGGAAGACCATGTAGCCTGAAGACCTCTCTGAAGAACAGCTCGGCCACCTGTGCTGCTGTGTAGTGTGCGGATATGGCGAAAAAATGTGCGTACTTTGTCAGTCGATCAATGACGACAAAGATACAATCCTTGCCCTGCACCATGGGCAACCCTGTGATGAAGTCCATCGAAATACTCTCCCATTTCCCCTCCATAATGGGAAGAGGCTGCAATAATCCTGCGGGATGGCTCATCTCCCCCTTGTTCCTCTTGCAAACGTCGCACTCCCAGACATGCTGGAGTACGTCCTCCTTAAGGCCCTTCCATGAGAACCTCTCTCTAATGGCCCTGTAGGTTTTGCTAAACCCCCGATGGCCTGCCAATGGTGAATCATGTGACGCCTGAAGTATCTTCTTCTTGAGCTGAGATCTCTCAGTCAAGAAGATCTGATCCCTGTAGTAGATGATCACATCGACCACCCTATACCTGTCATCTGCCACCTGCCCATCCAGAACCTCACATGCAAATCTGTCCTTGGAGTACTCTACTAAGAGTCTAGCCCTCCAGTCTGCGTCCAAGCTCATAAGAGACAACGTGGCTGGTCTACGTGAAAGGGCATTTGCTACCACGTTGTTCTTACCCTTGACATACTCAATGTCAAAGTCATATGCTTGGATCTTACTGATCCACTTCTGCTGCCTCTCCTGTAACTGCTTCTGCTCCAAAAAGAACCTGAGGTTGTTGTGATAAGTCCTCACCCTGAATCTATTACCCACTAGATACTGCCGGAACTTGGCCAATGCATGCATGCTTGCCAGCATCTCCTTGTCTATATAGAATACGACCTCTCGTGCGAAAGGAGCTTCCGGCTCTCAAAGGCTATAAGGTGACCTCCCTGCATCAATACTGCACCGATCCCCTCTCCCGACGCATCACACTCCAAAACAAATGGCTGCGAAAAATCTGGCAATACAAGCACTGGGCAGCTGCTCATCACCTCCTTGAGCCTGTCAAAGGCTCGCTGCACTGTATCCGACCAACTGAATGCCCCCTTCCTCGTCAAATCTGTCAGGGGTGCAGCAAGTTGTGAGAAACTCTTGACGAACTTCCGGTAGTAAGTACAAATACCAATGAATCCCCGAAGTTCCGTCACATTCCTCAGCTCCGGCCAATCTCTGATGGCCCTAATCTTCTCCTCGTGGACTCTCACTCCGTCCACCCCTATGATGTGTCCCAAGTACAACATCTCCATCAATCCAAACTCACACTTGGAGAGTTTGGCATAGAACTGTTGCTCCTCCAAGATGCGCAACACTGTCTCAATGTGCTGGAGATGCTCCTCCCAAGTCCTGTTGTAAATGAGTATATCATCAAAGAATACCAACACAAACTTCCTCAAGTGACTGCGGAAGATGTGATTCATGCAAGACTAGAAGGGCATCACCAAAAACTCAAAGTGCCCATAGTGACACCTGAAGGCGGTCTTGGGAATGTCCTGTTCCCTCACGCGAATCTGATGGTACCCAGATCTCAAATCAATCTTTGAGAAGAACCGGGCTCCTCTCAACTCATCCATCAACTCATCGATCCTGGGTATGGGGTACCTGTTCTTCAGGGTCTTCTTGTTCAGGGCCCTGTAGTCAATGCACATCCTCAATGTGCCGTCCTTCTTCTTCACCAACACCACGGAAGAAGCAAAAGGACTCGTGCTCGGCCGAATGTGCCCAAGAGCCAGCAACTCCTGAATGGCCCGCTCAATCTCATCCCAATAGGCCTTGGGATGCCTATAGGGGGTAGTAATCACTGCCTGTATGCCCTGCTCAAGCTCAATGGTGTGCTCAAACCCCCGGTCCAGTGGCTGTCTCGGCAGAATCTCCCCAAATACTATGGCATACCGGTCAAGGATGGACTGTATCTCCGGGTGCACTGTCCACCCTGTAGCCCCTGTCTCTGATGCATGCAGCTCTAATGCCCACTCTATGTCCCCTTCCGGAAGACTGCCTCCATCTGATGAGCCGAAACAGTCTGAGGCGGATATGTGTGCTGTCCCCGTATCTTCTCATGCCTCCCTGTCTTCTCATCATCCCGCTCCATCTCTAGGGTCGTCCAATCTGTCGTGACCTTCCTGAGAGTGATAAGCCACTGAACACCCAATATCATGTTGGTGTCTGGAATATTGACCACGAAAAAGTGGTCAGTCAGTGTGTAGGTGCCCATCGTCACTGATAACTCTGGGACATAACGAGCACACACCATGGTCTGATCTCCTGGAAGCAAAACTGAAAAGCCATCGAAGCTCTCTGTCTGTATACCTCTCCGCTCAACCATCTGTGCATCGATGAAGTTGTGGGTTGCCCCACTGTCAACCAAAACTGATACACGCTAGCCACGTACTGTCCCCCGTACGCGCAGCATCAAATACTTGGGAACTCCTCGTAATGTTGCAAGGGCCCCTCCGGTAGGTGCAAAAGCTGCACCACCTACCGCTGGTGGTGGAGGTGGCAAACGATCCTGCACAACATGACTACCTCCTGCCTCCACATCATCCTCCTCATCCTCTTCCCCGCTATTCTCGGAAAATACCTCAATGAAATGTGCTTTGCCAGCAGCACATCTATGTCCCAGTACCCACGGCTCCTGACAGGTAAAGCACAACCGCTTCTTCTTCAACTCCCTCCTGGCGTCATCATCAATCTGTGCTCGTCCTGGATTCCCCTTTGGAGGCGGAATCCTCCCATCCTTCCCCTTAGGCTAGAAACCCTGTCTCTGGGGGTAAGGTGTCCGAGTCCTGCTAATAGCATTCTGGAGTGTGGCTGGTCTAGTGGACCTGACTAGACCCCGAAGTGGCTCTACTAAGACCTCAACAAACATGTAGATCCTTCGTGTCGTGGATAGATCTGGCACCATCACTGAAACCCTCAAGAAGTCTGCAATGTAGGTCTCTGGGTTTCCGGTCTGTTTGAGCCTTGTCAGCTCAACAAAATGCTGTTCCGGATCCCTCCGGTCGAACCTCTCTATCAGTCTCATGGTGAACTCGACATGTGTCGTCACTGTGGAGTGTCCGAGTGTAACCAACCAATGGAACCACCAGTCCTGGGCCTCACCATCCAAATGTAATGTCGCCACCTTGATGGCCTCTGTCTCCGACATCTGGTTAAGCTGGAAATAGATGTCCAGCTTCTCCACCCAAGACTTTGCTAAACTGTTTGATGAAACATCAAACGTAGGCAAGTGAAATCTACTAGCTGTGCGGTGGGTGTCTCCATCATGATAATGCCAGTATCCTCTGTGATGGTCGCGGGGTCTACTATCCGGCTGGAGCTGAACAAAGTCTCTGAATGAGAGAGCATCCCTGAACTCCTGCCCATAGGCCTGGTACTCCGCAAAATAATCGCCCATATGACCGGGCTTTGCCTCCTGCTGTGCTCCAGCCCTCGTGTCTGCTCCTAGGAAAGTGGGCATGGTAGAGCGTATATGGGCATGTGAGGCCACCTGCTGAGTCGTATCACGCTGAGTGGCACCCTGCTCTGGCAAACGGTGAGATGCACCCGATCCCTCTCCAACCTGGAAAACTCGTGGGCTCTCACATTGTCTAGCCTCCACTGTCGTGAATCTCTGCCCCATCACCTCGATCTGCCTCGACAGATCCTGCACTGATTTGAGGAGCATGTCCGCAAATTTCTTCCCGTCATCATCTGCCATCGGTTCCTCCTGCTCTGCGTCCACCACAGGCTCCTCCTATTCTGCGTCCACCACTGGAACACAGTCTCCCTCTCCGTAGGTGTTCTCCAACCTACGCCCAGTGTCTCTGTATCTCCTACCTCTGTAACAGATGTAGGGCTTTTCCCCCGGTGTCATAGATTGCTAGCTCCACAAGCTGAGCCAGATCTATGCTCTGATACCACTGTAATATCCCGTTTCCGGGATATCCCTCAAACCCAAGCAAACTCCAAATAAACACATCCAAATGATATAGTGACTGGGAAACTCAAAGTGATAAAAAAACAGTGGTACAACATATAATAATGTGAACATGAAATATAAGCAGATACTCAAGAAATGCAGAGAGAAATGCTACGCCATTTTATTATACTAAGTAATGGAAAGAGTACAAGAGGTGATCAGACAGGTAGCAACTCGACTTGCACAAGGCAAGTGAAGAAATACACTCAGAATAGCAAAGGGAAATGCTAAGCCATTTTATTATACTGAGTAATGGAAAGAGTACAAGAGGTGATCAGACAGGTAGCAACTCGACTTGCACAAGGCAAGTGAAGAAATACACTCAGAATAGCAAAGGAATGGCCTCTCTCTAAACTGCATCCACGCTGTTGAAGAACTGTCGTGTTGTTGCTACTACTGGAAATCAAATGAGGATTTGGGGCTATTCCCCTCCTCGGAAAATGCTGAAACTCTGGAATCAGACTCTACTCAAGAAACCTAGAAAAGCCCATAAAGCTTTTCTGAAATAGCCGACCCCCGAAAATCACCCCCTTGGGGATCTACGTTGTCCCTCAAGGCTCTGCGCTGCCACTGAATAGAATCCTCCAAAACTCCACCTGAAACTCTGCCAAAGTCCTCTAATATGCAAGGGTTGATCCCCTGCTCAATCTCCCAGCTCAAATCCTCCGCAAAACCCTCAATCCGGAACTCCCACCAAAAGAACTGCGTCCCTCTCTCAAGACTGCGCAGTTATCCAAAATGCTCAGTTCCTCCTCCCTCCAAAGATCAATCCTCCTGCAAAAGACTGCTGACAACTACCTTGCCTGAGTAGGCACTCGAAGTCCCCCGGGGCTAAGGGTGAGATCTCCAAACGGAGACACTCAATGCACTAAACAGTGCTGCAGACAGGCTAAAGTTTAAGCAGCCAGCATGTCGAAGTGACTAGCTCAAATGCACATAATCGAATGACAAAATGAGGAGGTTCCCCTATCCTTTATAGCGTTGGCCTCTCTCAATCCCAAGGCCCACCTCCTCCGACGCAGTCCCTCTCTTGCCACGTGTTCCTTTCCATCTGCGCAGTCCCTCTAAGTGTCTGCATGGGTCCCAGCTCTACGTGGTCCTTTGGCCCCCTTGGCTCCCCTTTAAATCACAACATTGTGCTACTAGGGAGTGACTTTATTATAAAGGTGAGTTATGTCCCCCTTTTCTTCACCTTTTTATTTATAAATAACTATAAAAGGCAAAATTGAGCAAAATCGAATATTCCAATTAGCCATGGCTAATTAGGAATATTATAGTCTGGTCTTCCAGACTTTCTTCTACATGATGTTCTATACCTCCTAGAGATGAGGATAAACTTGTTGTCTTTGTTCCACATCTGCCAGCAAGGACACTCCATTCACATATTTGATGGCAAGGTTGAGGTTAGAAAAGCATCAGATCACTCACTTGTCATGACTGGGATAGAAGAAGAAATACTTCTGAAGTTGCAAGGAACCTCTGCTCGTGCACAAAACTTTTCATACAATTCTCACTATGATGAAGGTACATTTCCATCAAGTCTTTAATGGCATGTTAGATTTGGGCACTTGAACTATGACATCGTTCATTTGTTGAAGAAAAACGTTGTTACTGGTTTGCCTACAATTCCTAGGAAACTTAAGCAATGTGATGCTTGTATCTTAGGAAAGCACAACAAATAGTCTTTTCATGATTCTCATTCCAAAGCACATAGAAAACTTGAACTCATTCATTCTGATTTATGTGGCCCAATGCTTGTTCCTTCTGCAAATGGTAATAAATATATCATGACATTTATTGATGACCACTAGACTGTGTTGGGTTTATTTATTGAAGAATAAATCTGAAGCTTTTGAAACATTCAAGAACTTTCATGCATGGATTGAAAATGATGCACAATCTCATATTGAATCTATTCGTACTGATAAAGGAAAAGAATATACATCAAATAAATTTGAAATCTATCTTCGCCAACATGGGATCAAACATCAAACAACCGTGCTTTATAATAACCAACATAATGGAGTAGTTGAAAGAATGAACAGGACAATTTTAAATATGGTACGTTCGATGATGTTTTTCAAGAATGTTAAATTGATGTTTTGCGCTGATGCAGTTCTATGTGCTGTGTATATAAAGAATAGGTGTCCATCTAATGCTATAAAAAACAAGACTCCCTATGAAATGTGGTATGGCCACATTCCTTTGGTGAGGCATCTCAGGGTTTTTGGTTCCACCTGTTATGCCTTGATACCTAAGGAGCAAAGAAACAAATTTGATGCAAGGAGTCGCAAATGTATCTTCCTAGGGTTACTCAAATACCTCCAAAGCATACCGTCTCTATGATGAAGTGAATAAGAAGTTTATAACATCTAGAGATGTGATCTTTCTTGATTTTTCCAAGTCTGACAATGTTGTTGAGCGTCAACTTGATCGCTTGGATGTGCAAAGTCTTTTCAAGAGTTTGATAATGAGATTCCACATCTTGAAGGGGGGATCCCTATACTGGATCAATCTATAGAATCTTCTTCTGAAGCACTCTCTCCCCCACATGAAGCTCCAGCGACATATGACACTTTGAGTGATGTGATTGACAGAATTGGGAAACTAAATCTTGATTCAGCCCCATCTCAGTTAATCGACCAACCAGGGCCATCTCAGAAAGGTCCTCCAAAATCGCTGACAAAGACACTTGAAAGTGTTCATCCTGATGAGATTGGAAAGACAAGAACAAGAAGCTCAACTAGACAGAATGGAGGTGATGTAGACAATCCTAATTCCCCTGTTGATATGGATGTTTTTTATGATTGTGAAGTGAATTTGTCTACAGATTTCGAACCAACTTCCTTTAAAGAAGTCACTTCTCATGATGAATGGAAGAAAGCAATGTAGAAAGAATATGATGCTTTGATAAAGAATGGCACCTGGAAGTTTGTTGATCCTCCATTGGGAACCAAACCAATAGGCTGCAAGTGGGTCTTCAAGAACAAGTATAACGCAGATGGCTCACTTGACAAGCATAAATCCAGGTTTGTGGCAAAAGGTTTTGCATAGAAGGAAGGGGTCAATTATGAGGAAACCTTTGCCCCCACAGCAAAATGGGCTACCATCCAAACAATCTTTGCCTTGGCAGCTCAGAATGGTTGGAAATTCCATCAAATGGATGTGAAAACTGTTTTCTTGAATGTAGATCTGAAAGGGAATGTTTTTATGTCCCAACCAAAAGGATTTGTTGTGAAGGGTCAAGAACACAAAGTATGCAAACTTGTCAAATCCTTGTACGGCCTCAAGCAAGCTCCACGAGCCTAGTATGAAAAATTGATTAAAGCATCTTCTGAAACTCAATTTCGAACATTATGATCTTGATGATGCAACTTTGTTTGTCAAGAAAGTTGGAAAAACAGTTGTACATCTTGAGGTGTATGTAGATGACCTTCTGATGACAGAGAACAATGAGAGCTACATTGCATCAATAAAGAAAGAACCGAGGAAACGTTTTGAAATGAAAGATTTGGGGTATGTTCACCACTATCTTGGTATTGAAGTAACTCAACATCCAAAGTTTATATTCCTCTCTCAGAAGAAGTACATTGGAGATTTGTTGAACAGGTTTGGCATCGCTGAGTGCAATCCTTTAACTACTCCAATGGAATAGAACTTAAAGCTCACATCCACTGAAGGAAAAGAATTTGAGGATGCAACGAAGTATAGACAGCTTGTAGGAAGTCTCAACTACCTGACTACTACCAGACCAAACATTTCATTTGTTGTGGATATCCAATCCAGGTTTATGCAAAAGCCTTGTGAGGATCATTGGTCTACTGTAAAAAGAGTTATAAAGTACTTGAAGGGAACTCAAGACTTTGGACTCAAGTATACACAAGTGGATGACTTCAGCTTGATTAAATACTATGATTTACATTTCGATGAAGATAAAGAAACTGGAGTATCTACTTCAGGTTATGTTACGAGTCTTGGATCAGGAGTTGTCTCCTGGAGGTCACGAAAACAATCAGTTCCAATAGATTCCACAACTGAGGCAGAATATGTGGCAACAGCTGAAGCAACAAAGGAAATTGTATGGCTCGGGAAAATTATGGAAGATTTGCAGGAGAAACAAGTACATTCAACTCCTCTTTTGATTGACAACACTTCTGCAATAAAATTGGCCAAGAACCCAAAGTTCCATGATCGAACAAAGCACATCAATACAAAATACCATCTGATTCGACATCCACAATCCACCTACGACATTGTTCCACAAATGAGCAGATTGCAGACATCTTCACCAAATCGCTTGCAAGAGAAAAGTTTGAAAGTTTCAGAATGATGCTTGGACCCACCAACATCCCTTCAGATTAAAGGGGGGAATGTTGACACCTAATCTTTGGGATTAGGAAATCTTATGTAAATATTGTAAATAGAGAAATAAAGAAAGTTGGAAGACAAAGAGACATTCGGAGATGAAACCCAATACTTCCCTCTCCTTGTATATATTCATATCATCTCTTAATGCAAAGAAACACTTCATTCGTGGAGTTACTCCTAGCCTGACAACTAATGACAGAAGAATGGAAAATATGGAAAAACCAGAATGGCAAAAAGGAATATCTGATGGGCAGAGAGGCCAAGACTAATCCTATGACAGTTATGGCAGAGAGAGAATGCAGCTCTGCTTTTGAATGGTGTGGCATCCAAGCTAGGCCACAAAACTAGTGGCTCTCTGATACCATGTTAAACTCACACCAAAATAATGGATAGAATTAGGATAACTCATGAGATGCTTGATTATTCACAAGAATGTACATATAAATACATATTGTCTAACCCTTGGTTTCATATTCCAAGAGATCTCTTGGATTTTTGTAACTATTAGATTTCTTACACACCAACCCTTACGGATTAGGTGTCCAACAAAATCAAATCTTTCATTATTGTAGGAAACAAGATCTCTAGCACAATTCTGTCATAACAATTAGAAATCAAGAATCATAGCCATTTAACACACACAATAAAAAAGTTAATAATTCCAAGCCAGTAAACAATTGAGTATCGCAAAACCTGGATGTCATCATTGTTGATTTTTGTGTAGCATTGGGAGGTATTCCCACATGCCAAGAGGCCTGCTAAGTCGGACTAGAAGATTTATGAAAATAAAAATAAAAATTCAATTTTTTATTAGGCTTCCTGGAGACTCAAAAAGGACAAGCGGCCCAACTCATGAAGGGATGTGTCCCTTGGGGTAGATGCACCCATTCGATTTGTATATATATACATGATGCGACACTTCAGTTGATCACTCACTCATCATCATCTCTCTTCTATAACAGCCACACGTGGGAGCAGATAGAGGATGAATTTGACTGATGTTTGGACTTGGATTTTTTTTTGCATAAATTTATAGACAATTTGGAATTGTAAACCTCACTGAAGAATATTTTCTCCTAGAAGAAGAGTTTCTGCGTTTCTCCCATGTTTGGGTTTCCCAAGGAAAATTTGTTGTCTCTATTGTGCATGACTGTCTCTTTATGATCCTTATTATTTCTATTGTATTTATTGTTAAAAAAATTTGTGTATATTGCTCAATGATATCAGTAGCATTAGATAAATTGTTTGAAGGTCATTAGGTAGTAATTATCAAATCAGATGGTTGATTTCTACTATGCATATTATAGAAAAATCAACATGGTATCAGAGCTTTACTGAGAGAGCAGCCATTAAAGACAAGTGAAGGACTTTCATTTGTGGAAAAAGGAGGCTAAAGGACATAGTCGCAAGAAACGCAGCCGAGTTTGATCTACCAGGAGGAGGATCAAGTACGCCGCAGGGGTCGCGGACCGCAGAACCCGAGACAAGCAGGGTAGACCAAAAGTGAGGTTGAAGGTTGTTTAGGAGTTCTGTTATAGGCCTAGAAGGTTTTGAGCGTTGGTCGCAATCGTATTTAGGGTCTGTTTTGTGCAAGGAAGGAGGTCGCAACCCTAGGAGTAGGGCAAGAGGCCTCAAGAAGTGTGCTCACCCAGACCGAGGACCTAAAGAGAGTGGAACAGGGATGGTCTGTGTTGGTGGAAGAAGTTCGAGCCCTAGAAGAGGGTTGGACTGTGTCTTAGTCCAGGTTGCAACAAGAAGGAGACCAGCATAGGCTAGAAGATGTCTGGATCGAGGCTGAGCAAAGTGTAAACAGACTTGGTCGAGGTCATTTAAGGAGGTTGAGGCTGCCTCGAGAGGGCCAAGGTTAGGTCGCAATCAAGGCAAAAGAAAGAAGGGCAAGACCGCAAACTAGAACATAGATCTGAGCCCTTGTTGAGGGATGTATGTGGCAGAGAAGTAGGACGGAGCCTGCAGTAGAAGACAACAAACGAAGGATTGTTAACAAATGGCTAGATCGTTGTCTAGTAGCCCTGATTAGGAAACTAAGATAGGCTGCCAAGGGGGATAAAGAGAATAACCCTGTTAGCCAAAAAAGGGGCTCACAACAAGGAGAACAGTGATTGATATAGTACAGGTGACTAAAGGAGAAGTGTTAAATTATGGTATGTTCTATGCTTATAATAGTTTACTTCTTTTTCTTATTATATTCCACAGATTAGCAATCACATGTACATAAAGTAAAGTGCAGATAGAACATTAAACGATCGACAAAAAACAAGCCAAGACAAGAGACACAAGATGTGGCGGCTAGCCAGGGACAAACCCCACAATATGTGGGGAAACCCTTTGATCAAATCTTCTTTTATCTTCAATAATTGAGCAGAGTGAAATAGTACAATAAATCTGATTTATATCAGCAGTAGCAAACCTTAGATCAGCAGCATCAACGTTAGTGGCTTCATCATCAAAACTAGGGCAGTCGATATCTCACAAACCGACCGTCGGATCGGCTTGATTCCACCACCAAAAGTTGCAACCTTCAAAGGAGGTTCAGATGAACCTACAATGTAGTTCAGAAGAGGAGGTTTGATGGTCCACGCTGGTCAAACTTTGGATCTGCAGTTGCAGCTTCAATTTCAGCAGCTTCCTTCAAACTAGGGCAGTCGATATCTCGCAAACCGACCGTCGAATCGACTTGATTCCACCACCAAAAGTTGCTGCCTTCAGAGGAGGTTCAGATGAACCTACAGCGCAATTTAGAAGAGGAGATTTGATGGTCCACGCTGGTCAAATTTTGGATCTGCAGTTGCAGCTTCAGTTTCAGCAGCTTCCTTCCACGTGTGAGAGAGAGACTCTTTTCTGCGCAGTAGAGAAGACCCGCTTTTTTGCGCAGGGGAGAGAGAGATGTGATGTGATGAGTGAGTGAAAATGAGGAAAGTCCTCTTGTATTTATACACAACTGATGATGTTGAATAGATGCGACTGTTGGGCTTCTGAGCCTACATGAGTTGTAGGTCGGCTTGATAATAATTCCATAATCAAAATAAATTCATATCTCCATAAATACTTATCGGAATTGGATGATCTTTAGATCAATCCTACACCTCTCGACGAGAGGAATCTAATAAAAATATTATTAGCCATGAATAAGATGACCCACATGAAGTTTGGCCCTAGTTTCCAATTTAACAAGAAGCTTATTTGTGAGCAGCAAGTTAGCAGTGATCAAAAGGAGTTGATCTTTATGTGAGCATTGGAGGCAAAGGATAGCCTGGTACAAGAGTTGGAAGACTTAGGGTTTGTAAATGCTTGAAAATATTTGGAGGTTATGACTTATATTAAAGTCTTGGATAAGAAAGTCCTAGGGTTTATGGGATGAAAACCTAGAGCAAGACTTGGGGTGTTGAATGCAAGTTGAGTTGGTACTTGTTTTATGTCCTTAATAGCATGTGGAATGACTTTGTGTTTATGCTAGCTTGTTGTTAAGCCTTTGGTGTGGCTAGAAAGCTCGTTGAATGGCTTGCTAAACCTAATCCGCGGGATGAAGAAACAAAGGAATCTAAGCTTAAGGAGATTGCATATGGACTTCATGAAGGAGGAAAGAATCAAGAAGGGGTTGACAAATCCCTACAACACTCAACTATTTCTTCCTCAATCAAGAGATAAGTACTTCATATCTTTCTCCCTTCATTATTGTTATTTTTTCTTGGTGAGCCTCTTGTCCCTATATTTTTTGCTTGGTTGTAATTCTTTCTTCCATGGCCTCCTAAATGAGGTTTGTAGGCACATCATGAAGGCTATCAGGGCAATGATTCTAGCAATAGATGGCAACATTAAGAAGAACGAAGCAAAGATTGTGGCAAGAGAGTTCTCCCAATAAGAGGGAGTATACTACAAGGATATTTTTGCTCCAGTCTTCGATTGATAGGTTCTTGTATGGTCTAAGGGCTCGAGAATAGACTTAGCAAGAGTGATTTGTGTTCAAGAGGGAGAAATTGTATAGAGTTCAGGAGTGTGCCAAATGACTGGAAGAGCTTCCAATTCCAAGGAAGCAGACAGTCAGGCAAAGTGGAAGGAGTTGTCTTCCAAGAGGATGTCATGGGTTGAGTTTATCAAGATGCTCAGAGACAGAAGGTCTCTAAGAGCAGTATGCCTTCTTTAAGGAGACCATGTCAAATACCAAAAGGACTTGCTTACATGATAGAGGGAACAACAACAACAGAAGGACTTGCTTACATGACAGAGGGAGCAACAATGGCAGAAGGACTTGCTTACGTGACAGAGGGAGCAACAGTGGCAGAAGGACTTTCTTTCGTGACAGAGGGAGCAACTATGACTACCACAAGAAGATTTGCTTCAGTGTTAGAGGGAGTTGACCCCGGAGATTGAAATGAAGGATTCTGGCCAGATACACCATTTCTTGGGATTGGAGATTCAAATTTGGTGGATATCACGATGTACAGACCAGTGTTGTGAAAATCGCGATATTATCGTTTTATCGCAATTTTTTCCCGAAACCGATATTATCACGAGTAATAATCGCGGATTTCTTTTATACGCGTTTTTTTCGAAAAAAAAACGCGATTTTTTCCCAATTAATCGTGGTTGGTCAGGGCAGCGCTATTTTATAAGGAAAAAGTCGATTTTTTTTAATTTCATTTGCACAGTTAGGCGCGCGGAGAGCAGTGGAGTGTTGGAGAGGGCTTGGAGAATTTGCTTGGAGAGGATTGGAGCTATTTGAAGTGCGTGGAGGAGAAAATCAAGAGGAGGAGACCGATTATCTCCATAGAAACGGTATGGGCACCAATTTTTTTTTGTTTTCATTGTTTTGAAACTTTGTTTATGTTTTTTTCATTGTTTTTGGTTGGGTAACTTGGGTTTGGAATGGGGTTTATGAAATTTGCCCAATGTAAATTTTTTTTAGTTTTTTTGGTTGGGTTTGGAATGGGGTTTTTGATGTATTGTTTTTTTAGTTTTTTTGGTTGGGTTTGGAATGGGGTTTCTTAAAAATTAAAATGTATGTAATTTTTTTTAGTTTTTGTACAATGTAAAAATTAAAATACTAAATTGTAAGTTTGTAACTTGTAAATACTAAATTGTAATCCTTATTTTCCCATAGGTTCACAACTTCACCGAAACACCATTCAAGTTTTCAACTTCAAAGTTCAAAAACAAACATGCCAAGGAAATTGGACCCTTTCTGGGAATTTGGTGAACCTAAAGCTCCGAATGATAGACTAAACTTGACTTGCAAGTTGTGTGGCCACCCTATGTCCGGGGGGGTGTACAGATTGAAGTATCACCTTGCACAAATCCCTGGATTTGATGTGGGGCCTTGCACAAATACAAATCCTGAACTCATCCGAAGAGCCATGAAAGCATTGGAAACTTTAGACCACAATAGAGAGGCCAAAGAAGAAATGAAGAGGCAACTAAAAGTCAACTGAAGCAAGTGGCACTCGTTCTACTGCAGCATCAACCAATCCGGTAGCTGCCACATCATTTTTTGCTCCTCGAACCACACCTGGTTCACAGCCATCTATCAGTTCAATGCTAAAAAGAACTAAGAAAGAACAAGCTGACAAGTTGCTGGCAAAATTTCTCCTCTGGAGTGATATTCCTTTCAGCATTGTAAGGAATAATCCATTTTTCCAACCTGCTATTGATGTTATTGCAAGTGTTGGCCCAGGGTACAAAATCCCTTCTTATCATGATTTCAGAGGTTGGATTCTTCAAAATGAAAAGCTTGACTGCACCCAAAGATTGGAGGATTTTAGAGCATCATGGGCACAAACAGGATGCACTGTTATGTCAGATGGTTGGACTGACCAAAAGGGAAGAACCCTTATAAACTTCTTGGTTAGTTGTCCTAAGGGGACTATGTTTATCAAATTTGTTGATGCATCTGCACAAATGAAAGATGCAAGAACTTTATGTGATTTGCTAGATGTGTTTATTTTGGAGGTGGGTGCAGCAAATGTTGTCCAAGTCATAACAGACAATGCTGCAAATTATGTTGTTGATGGCAGGATGCTTATGGACAGGCATCCTACTTTATTTTGGACACCTTGTGCTACACACTGTATTGATTTGATGTTGGAGGACATAGGGAAAATTCCCTTTGTCAAAGATATTGTTGATTCATCCAAAAGCATTGCAAAATTTATATATAACCATACATCTGTGCTTAGCTTGATGAGAAGATTCACCGACAACAAAGAGTTGGTGCGCCCCGCCATTACACGGTTTGCCACCAGTTTCATATCTCTTCAATCCCTCTTGAATTCTATGTGGGATGTGAAGAGAATGTTTCTTTCAGAGAAGTGGCGTGCTTTGCCAATGAGCCGCAAATCAGAGGGAGAGGCTGTACGCAGACTAGTTTCATACCAGGAAGACTTCTGGGTGGGAGTGCAGGAGGTGTGCGCCGTTACTGAACCTTTGGTAAAGGTTCTTCGGTTGGTTGATGGTGAGAAGCCCGCAATGGGCTATTTGTATGAGGCCATGGACAGGGCCAAAGAAGCCATTCGGGCCTACTATGATGATAAGGGAGATGATGGGTTTTAGAGACAACTCCTCCTATGGGGAGTGATTGATGAGCGATGGAACAACACACTCCATCGTCCCATTCATGCTACTGGGCTTTTCCTGAACCCCGCATTTTCTTACGCATGTGGGTTTGTATTTGATGTTGAGATCATGGATGGATTCTTATCCTGTGTCCAGAAGATGGTGCGATCTCCAGCAGAACGTATAGAGATCTCTAAAGAAATTGAGACATATAGGATGGCAAGTGGCACATTTGGCTTTGAGATGGCTGTCATTGATAGGACGATTAAAATGCCAGGTATTTTTTAGTTTGTAACTTTGTTTCAAATTTCATTGTCTCTTCAAATTCCATTTTTTTCTTATGTTTATTTAAAATTTTATTTGTAATTTTGTTGTAGATGCATGGTGGAGAATGTATGGTGGTAGGGTACCCCTTCTGCAAAAGCTTTCCATTCGCATCCTCAGCCAAACATGTAGCTCCTCAGGATGTGAGCGCAACTGGAGTGTATTTGAAAAAATACACAACAAGAAGCGCAACAGGTTAACACTTAAACATTTAAAATATTGCAAATTTCCAAATAAATTTTTGAATTCATTAAACAATATTTTTTTTATAATTATCAGTTATTATTTCATGATCTTTGTACAGGTTGGAGTCCCAGCGACTTAATGACATGGTCTACGTCTACTACAATCTTCGATTGTGGGTGAGGCAACTTGAGAGGCCACCTGATGTGGAGGCCATCTCATTGGATGGGATTGACACCACTGCTGCATGGAGGGTTGAGGCCGAGAGGCCTCTCATGGAGTCTGTTGATGATTGGTTAGTCCAGGATGTAGTGGAGGGGGAGGAGGAGGAGGAGGTGGCACCACCTGCCCGAGCTACCCCTGCCACCAGTAGAGGACGTGGTCTACCACCTATAGCTCTTACTTCTAGTTCTTCAGCTTCTAGAGCACAGCAAACTCCACTGCCAACTCCACCAGCACCAGCATCTACATCTAGAGGGAAAGGGAAAGCTGTGGCATTTTCTCGCAAGAGGGGCAGAGGAAATCAATAGGATTAGACTTTAGTTATTTTCTTCATTTGATTGTATATGACATTATGACATGATGAGATACATTATTATATTTTTTGTTGATATTTTGAGGCTGAGTTGGGACTCAGGAGTCAGGACTTACTATTCAGGACATGATTCAATGTTATGTGTGATTTTAGCACTAGAAATGATATTAAACATCTTATATATTAGTTATTTTATCATATTTATGTGTCAATGTATTTATTTTATGTTGTAGATGATTTAGATATTAAAAAAATTGAAAAAAATGAAAAAAAATGAATATTTTTGTACCAAACGATTTTTTCCCGATTATTTCCCGATAATTACGATTTTTTCCTCGCGTCGATATTATCCCGATAACAATTAATGCAACATTGGTACAAAAAGTTGATTGGACCCTTGATTTACTTGGTTAACATCAAGCCTAATATTTGTTTCACAGTGAACACCCTGAGCCAGTATATGGTCAAACCGGGGCGAACACATTAGGTTGCTGCAAAGCATGGTTGAGGTATTGCGTGATACAATAGATATGGTTTGAGATATGTCTCAACTGGCGAAGTGAGCCTACAGGATATACAGATTCAGATTAGGCCAAGAGTGCATAGAGAAGAAATAACACATCATGGTGTTTCTTCAGCTTGGGATCAGCTATGGTATCTTGGTTTAGCAAAAAGCAGACTATTATCGCACTAAGTAGAGCAGGATCAAAGTATATCGCAGCTTGTGTTGCAAGTCGTGAAGTAATGTGACTTTGAAAGCTTCTTGCAGGACTCTGATAAAATCACTTCATGCAAGACATGAGAGGAGCAGTGGAGCTCTTGTACATATACATAGATGAGGAGATTGTAGACATTCTCACAAAGCCTCTGTCTAGAGTGAAGTTTATATACTTTAGAGACAAGCTTGACATGGTGTAGAATGCCTCCCTTGTTGAGAAGGAGCATTGAAGTCTTTGCAAAATTAGGGGAGACCATCTCCTAAAGCCATAAAGGACTTTGGCTGGGTCATAAAGGACTTTGACCAGGAGAGATGGATACATTAACCTGAGAAGCCAGAAGGACTTGGCTAGGTCATAGAGGACGTTGACCAAAAAGGTGAATGGCCCAACACAATTACAGGAGCAAATTACAGGATTGGACAGGTCTTCTCCTATGTCATGTCCCCAATTCTTCTTCATAGTACAACCAGGGTGGATTTCGAGGGCAGGGGATGGCCAGGTCCGTGGAGCATGTTATGTCATCAGGGGTCCCAATGGAGTTTTGAGAAGTTTCTATGAGTCCCAACGACATTAGCTTGGTATATTCCATCATCCGCATAGTTTGCCTTTCGTTCTGGCGCATTCCGACAACTCTTAGAAAATTGAGTTATTAGTGGGCTTGATTCAATTAATTACGCTTAAGGTGGCATTCCAGGAGGAATACGTGGCAGAACACCTTAGCGTAATAGCTCATTGGAATCAGAACGAGAAGATCTACATGATGGGATGGTTAGATGAGAGTTTTAGTGACCTGGGGTGACATGATGGCCAATTTACCATTTTCCCACATTAAAAAGAATATTTTAATCGAAATAAAAGAGGGAAAAGTGCTCCATGACTAAAATAATAATAAAATAGAAGGTTTTAAAGGAGTCCCTCAAATCTATAAAAGAGAAGGAGGAGACCATTGGAGGACATCTTGGAGTTGATATTATTTCTTGTATGAGAGGTTGAGAACGTGGTTCTCTACTCCATTGGTAGCCCCAGGACGGAAACCCTCAGGTGATTTAGAGAGATTGGGCGAGCACCCATCTCCCCTTGGTGGATTCATTCAGAAACCACAGGTGTAGTGATTTTTTTTTGTTTCAGTTTGGAGACCGGAGAGTCATTTCCGGGGCTATTGTATTGGCATCTATCTATATATAATAAAGCTGGATTTTGGTTGCTGCATTTCTCATTGTTCCTCATGTTGTGATTTTTAATGAGATTTTATGCAATTTGTGAGTTTATGGTTTCAGAGAAATTTCTGGTGTTTGGGTTTCAATGGCAATTTCCTGTTAAGTGCTAGATAATTTGATTTGAAGAGTTTGTTCCAAATTCTTTTCATACGGGACATTGCAGTGGTCTCAAAGCCTTGGTCTTGGCTCAGACTGAGGGTTTTGTTGCAAATCAACACTAGAAGAAGATTGAGGGTTCTGGGGTTATTTGCAGTGACTCCAAAAAATGTCGAAATTTTTAACTTGCTTGCTTATTTTGACAAATCTAGGAAAAAATTGTTTTGGCCATCCTACTGCATGAATGTGCGACATATTAGCTATTGCAAGCGGCCCACATATCTCAAAGTTTGTTTTCTTTTTGCAAAGCACCCAAGTTGAATTTATTAAAGAGGACATATTAATTAAAGGCCAACCTTCCCCGAATTTCATAAGAAGATTGTGAAGCCAAGCTCCTGCTGTCCAAAGCCCTGTCCGCCGTCGCGCAAAAGACTGAGCCAACAATGATGAAATTGGGTTTAGTCGCTTCTGTTCTGGAAGCCACAAAGTTGTGAACATTATAGCAGAACAGATGAACCGCCTTGCACATTTGTTGTCCGCGGAGCAGAGGCTGATTTATCTAATTGTTGGAGCGAGATCGATTGGCTGGATGAGTTAAGCACACAAGTGCATTGACATTTGCACAAAACTGGTCCGCTCGTTGTGATTAATTAGCACGTGGAATACAGTTGCAATAGCAACGCCGACAAGGGGATGTTGGCATAAGTTGGACAGTTCGTTGCAATTGGAAAGGGCCAATATCGACATTATCAGAGGGTTGAGATATCGTGGCGGATTATTGGCGTAGAAACAACTTCGTCGTCAAGCAAGCCGATGGAATACTACAATGATAGACGTTGAGCCGCACATGCAATCGCTCAGTGCGTTAACGCCGCCTTTGCTCTCGCTAAGATCAAGCCAACGTCAACGTCGAGTTTTCATTCCAGCTGTGGTCGAAATTGTTGACACAAGAGCTTGCACGGGAGTCGCGTCGAGTTTTCATTCCAGTTGTGGTCGAAATTGTTGACACAAGAGCTTGCACAGGACTCAGGGGATATAGTTTCAAAGGCGAAGTCAAAATTGTTTTTGAAAGAGCCGTATTACCAAGGCCACCACCAAAATTCTCATTCGAATTCTTTTGCCATGAATGGGGAGCTAAAATTTTGTATTAAAATGAATTAATTAATTGAAACCGTCAGCATTATTCATTTTGAAAAAGCCGAGCTTCCTTCTTGTTGGTGGGCCGAGTTGCCAAACAGGCCGAGTTTCCTTAGCAGGGCGAGTTATTTCTCTTTTGAGGAGTTGTACAAGCAATTCCAGGGGGGTTGGATTCTCCATTTGCTCCACCAAGGCCGAGTTTGCATACATGATTATCACCTGAGCCGAATTGTTGTGTATGGGGACCATGAACCATAATCATTGAAGCTGAATTGAAGTCACCCCTTGGTGAGTCGTGTTCCAGTTAAAGAGGGTCGAGTTCATTTGTAGTTGGGCTGAGTTTTGGCAGTGGGTTCCACGCACAGATTTGTATGTTGGATTGTGCTGCATCTTGGCAACATCATGGTATTTTCCATAGGGTAGTGTGGATCAGTGCCAAAGTTTATGTAATGTAGAGGACAGAGGCTGCATATTGTTCTTGGATGCAGAATGGCAGTGAAACGAATTGCAGCTAAAGTTCATTGACCACTCTGGAGCCATCGCACACGTGACTTGAGGCCATACTGTATGCACATTGATTATATCAGAGACAACAGTGACAAAGTTGTGCATGGGGGATGATCGATGCAGACCTACGAATGGGACTACCCAAGAATGCAAGTGCTTTAAATACCAAATAAAGAGTCCCAGATTTCGAAGGAAGAATCCCACTGTCCGGGAAAGTCGAGCTGTTGTGGCGGGTGATCAGTATTTCCAGGTTTACCTTTTCCTTTTTTCTACTCCATGCGCACTCTCTCGTTCACTTCATAAAAATTTCCGTGGTGCCTTAGAAATCTATACTCTGTCAACATTCATTTCATTCATTTGCCAGAGAATCTTTTTGGAATTTCTGAAGGAGTCAAAAATCATCTCATTATAAGGTTTGGCATAATATGTTGTAACATTAGTGAGGGGGTTAGGGTATATGTTGATTAGTATACCATTGTGGCATAGCTGATGTATTCAAGACCACATGTTGTGTTGCTCTGTTATATTGTTTTTATCCATAATATAGTAGGAAAAATTGAGTCTAACTCTTGAGTTGTCTTAATAAGTCAAAGTTGGTCAGAGAGTTGGTTGTTAGGGTTATGACTGTTTGATGTCTATGGTTGTAAAGTGTTGTCAACAAGTGAAATGTATTGCTATAAGTAAGCTAAGGTGTATGTGAGAGTCTAGTCAATTATTGTGTATAAAGTCAGCGATGGATAAATTCATAAAAATCCTTAATGAATTAAACAACACAAAGGTTGGTTCCTTAAACCAACATACATCATTTGACCAAAAACCCACACAGAATAGCAAAACATTCTCAAAAGGTATCCACACTCTTCTCTAGCAAGAAACGCCAAAGGATTTGCAAAAATCAGAAATAGGACACAAGATTTTTGCTCTTGGGACAGATTTAAAACACATGAGAATCACATGGAGAGTTCTTTCCAAACTTGATGAACTAAATGCCCTCTTTTCCAAGGTGAACCAATTAGAGGGGAAGAAACTAATTTGGGCTCTAAAACCAGCTATGCTTGCTCTCATACAACACAATTTTTTAGAGGAACCTTGTGAAGGGGTTAGGCTTCCAGTCGCCTCATGTCTCAGTAACATTATTGTTGAAATTTCTAAGTTTAACCTGTTCGAAATTCTTCCTGTACTATCTATTTTAATTCTTCCTACTTGTTTAATTACTTAACAAGTTATTTACCATGTAAATACTGAAAATAAACACAAGTACAGTATCAACATCTACAACTCATCAACTGAAGGAAAACAAGCACACAAGTGACACCATTATTTTTGGACCAATGTCCCCGAAAAAACCCAATGCCGGAAAACCGGTGCAGCTATTCAGAGGGTTTTATTATTATGCAGTTTTCAGAATACAACAAATGTGCCAAAAACGTCTCTCCCAACAAAGAATGCCCTCGGCTGTGGTATCTCTCCTCGGAGACAGATATTTTGGCTGACCAATCAAAGGATGAACAATCCCATAGCAACAATTGCAGCTCCCACTGCTCTGCATCACTCTGATAGGGACTGCGTCACCCTCCCCGGCTCACCAGCACCCAGTCTGTCCCACGAAATCCTTCCAGCGTTGCCTCTTGGCTCTGTGTTAGCTCTGCTAGCCTCTGCATCAACTTCTAGAGCTTTTGTGTCATCCCTAGACCCTCTGCGTCTCACACACTGGCCTCTCCTGGCTCTGCGCAACTCCTGGCTACCTCTACGTAGCACCCAACTGCCTCTGCGTCAACCTCTCCAGGATCTGCGCTGTCTCTCTGGTACCAACTCTGCCTCTCTGCTATGTATTCACTGCCCCTCGCTGCTGATCACTAATTCTATCTCTCTTAGCAAACCCCGCTCTAGAGAATAGAATGACTGATCACTCTGGTGTGTTCTCCAACTGACCCTCAAGCCTCTTCTTATACTTTTCTCGTTGGTCCTTCAATGGTCGAGATTAAATCTCTAATCAACAGCTAAGATTAGATTTGGCTTGATCCATGACTTTTGGAACCTTCTAACCCAGTTTTATATTAATACCCATTAATATTTTATTTTTCCTAAGTTTAGACTTAGGAACTCCATTAAAAATATTAATTATTTTAATATCTCCCAAACCGGATACAATCTGTCCAAACCATTTCTGGGTCTTGCAGATCTCATGTGCTTTAGCCTCTCCACCAATTTTCGTGGCTAGATCACATCTGATGCTACCCCAAATCAACACTCCCTCTTAGCAAGGATTGTGCTCTAATAATACTCCTCACTGAGCATCACTTTGATTATCTAGCATCAGTACCTGCGCTGATCCTAGGCCTCCCCGCCCAACATCCTCTGCACTGCTGCATCTTGTACTGCTGCCCATGGCCCTGCCACTGCCACTGATGCATTCGTACAACATATCCCTTTGCGTCTGTGTTGTTGCTGGTCCTTTTCTCCCAACACTACATTTGCACTGCAACCCCCTCTGATCATGTTGCATCATGCTACTGCACTGCAACTCAATTACTGAGAAGTAAGTAACTAATCGACCCAACTTCTAACATTCCTGTCAGGCTAGAAACACTCCCGATGTTGAAGCTCTCTTTGTCGCTAACAAGTGCTCCCTCTACTAACTTCTGCGCTGTTGCAACAACTCCCTGCATCTCGCACTGTTGCACACCTCTTTGTGCCATCCTGCACCGTTGCAACACTCCCGTGCCTCTCGCACTGTTGCAGCCTGCTAGCCTCGCACTGCCCGAGGACTCCTGCACTGTAGCACTCTCTGTCGCTCCATCCGCATCTGTCTCTACCCACATCCACCAGTCCTGCTACTCCTCTTTGGGGCTCCCGTAGCAAGGTATAATCCAAGAGGTTGGGTACCTCAAGGATCCTGCCCCTCATCGCCTGTAGTCCTCCTGACTATAGCTCGATGTCTCCCCACTTCTTCTCAAGTGGCACATGAGCACTCATGGCACAATCGTCATCCTCCTCGACTTCTTTCTCCGCCTTCGCTGGCGCTGCCTTCGAGTCAGAAGCCTCTCCCTTACTCTTCTTCCTTGGACACTGGTTCACATAATGACCCAGTTCCCCACAATGGAAGCACTTGACCTTGGAGAGGTCCTTCTTCTTCCTCTTCTCCTGCTTTCCCGTAGATGCCAGAGTTGCATCCTCTTCCTCTTCCTTCTTGATCCTGACCCCTTTGCTGCTACTTCCCATCTTGGTCAGCCGTTTGATCTCTTCTTGACAAAGAGCCGCCCACAGTTCTTCCCAATCTGGAAGACTCGCCCTACCCAGTATGCTCTGGACAAATGTCTCCCACTCCTCATAAAGTGCCTAAATGATATGCAAATTGTGTTAATTCCCCAAATTAAAATAATGATACATGCAAATGCTTCAAAGAGATTAGTTTGCAATGCCTGAAAATGAAATAGTGTTCAACATAAGTTGCAATTATAACTTCAATTGGAGGAATAATATTAGCTTACAAGTGGTGCATGTGTTTCATCAATGAATTAAAATGATACAAGTAATTTTCTTGAAAGTAAAATTTGTTTCAAATAGACAACGACAATAAATTGCTCCATTATTCAAGATAACAATGTAGCATAAAATTGAAGCATGTATTCAAGTTCTCATAAAACAATTTACCAAGGTAAATGGAAACGAATCAAAGTTTGTTAAGAGTATAAAATGTTTGCATGTAAAGGATGAATTGCCCAAAGTAAAGTGTAAGCTTGTAGCTCCAAGCAACAATAAGAAAAAAAATGGAAAGCTCAAATGAAATTGTAACAAACTTTAACTTAAAGAAATGTGATAGTGAAGTTGTGTTAATTCCCAATTAAAGCATGCATGTAAGTGAATGAAACATGCAAGCTTAAACCATGCAAATGTCAATCCACCCAAGAAAAGCCTCCCTCTAAATGGGGAGATAGGATACCATGGGAGAAATCCCAAGCTCCCACAAGCAAGTTAGATCTTTTATTAATATTGCAATGAGAAGAGGGCCCTTCAAACTTCTCAACTATACTTCAAGGAGAGTCCTCACAATAATTGCTTAAAACTTGGACACTATACCTCTTTTCTTGAGAAAGTAGTGACAAGATCTCACAAAACTTATGCAAGGGAAACAAGGTGTGAGTTTCCTCCAAATGCCCACGGCTTAGAAAGGAAAATGGGCAGCCCTCTAGTGAACTAGACTTGGCCAAAATAAGCCTCAAAAGGGCTCACAACATCCTTGGAAATCGAACCCCCAACACTTGCCAAAGGTTCTGCAAACACTTGTTAGATGTTGCGGGAAGTTGCTCTTCAAACTTTGCCACACGAGAGTTAGCAAACAATCCAAACAATGGCTGCAAAATAAGTTAAGTATTAATGGAAAAATCAGCAAGATAAAATGTATATGTACAATTATAATTTACAAAAGGCTAAGCTAAAGAGTGGGAGTAAATTCTTGTCTTTGCTTAGCCATCTTCAAGCTCTTAGATAACAAATGAAAGAAATGAAGTACAATGTTTTTTTAAAAGAGATTTAAATTTAGAAGTTCTCAGCTTGTGTACAAGCTATGTGCCGAAATCCCTACAAAACCACTGTATAAGATAAGACTATGAAGGTTCAAAGAACAAATGAGAGCTCCTTTAAGAATGTATCAAGAGTGGGTTGGTCTCTCCAAAGACTTCCCCTCACGCTTGATTCTATAATCCTAACAAAATGTTCCCTCTACAAAACTTCAATCAAGAATTAGTTCCATATAAATTTAGCGATAAACAATGATAAGAAAGTCTAGAGATTTATTTAAAACCAACTAGAGCATTCTATACCTAGAGCATACTTCTAAATCAAATGTCAATGAAAGATAGCTCTACATTAACAAATCTACAAGAGCATATGGAAGCAAATTAGATCAAAGCATGAGTAAAAAGAACTATACCAATGCTCCACAATTCATCACACTCAAAAAGAAGGAACACTTCATGAATGAAACCCCAAAGTCTTTATTGATATTTCTGAAAGTGTACAAGGCAACAGCGCTTCCGCAAGCACAATAGCTAGTAATAATATTTTGCAATGTGAGAGCCCATGGCTCTATTATATAGAGAGTTGGGAGCAAATCCCAATGAAGAATGACAATGACAAATGGCATTGGAGCCAATCCCAATGTAGAAGTGATTAAACAAGTGACATGAGGTGACAATCCCAAAGAGAAATTCAAATTTGTTGAATGGAACTCCAATGCCAAATGTAAAAATCGAATTCTGGCAAGTGGACATCATTTTCTTCTTCCCATATGTGCCAAATTCGAATTTTATGGTGGAATGACAAGTGTATATGGGTGGTAACCCATGTGGGGACAATTTCCCACAAAAATCTCCACCAAATATTCTCCCAAATCCTCCCAAATGTGCATTAACTTCACAAATTCGAATTTCCAAGCAGTTTTTTCATTTAATGCCAGAAAAATCGATTTTATTTGAGCACATGTCCTTTCCTTGATTTTAGGAGTCCACATCACCTTGGGACTTCGCTTTAACTCCCATATAATTTTCCACCTCATTTCCACAACATTTAGCATGTGTGGATATTTATTTTTCTCCATTTATTTAATTTTTGGCTTAATTAATTGCCAGATTTCCCACTACACTTGGGAAAAGTGGGTTTTGAGGGTCCAAAACACATTATTAACCCCTCAAAGTGTGTCATAGTGGAAAGCTGAAGGTGAGAGGTGTAATTTTAATTACTCATACCCCATACAACTTCTCTAGACTACACTTATTAAAATTTAAATACAATTTTATTTGCAATTTTTTACCTGCGGGAAATCTAAAAAATTAAAAAATGACTACCTAGACCTAACCAAATTCCACGATATTTTTTGTGTGATCTAGTATGGTAATATACATTGACTCTAGACACTAAGATGTGTCAGGGGCTCAACCTTCAAACCGTCACCCCGGCTTTGGGGTAAAACATGAGTGAAAAAACCTAGAAAATTATCCGCCTCTAAAAAAGAAGGGATAATTGACCAGATAAAAAAAAAAACTCCAAGGTGTACTCGTTTGTTGATCGAATCCCAACATCCTAGGCCTATTATAAACTCAAAACTCATCATTACTAGTATCACTTATTACAATTCCCTGTAGGGTGCGTAATCTGGGTACAAGAAAGATGATGAGAAGATAGAAGTAGAGTTAAAAAACTCTGTTGACTGACGATATCTGATGGTACAAATGTCCTCTGGATCATCCTTGGGCATGGAGTCTTCATATAATCATCAGGTGCCACTCCAGTGGTCAACATGTCCCACATCTCCTTTGTCGTTTCCTTCTCGGCAATATGTTGGACCACATGATCCTTGACCCCATCAGGGATGATGCACTTTGCCTTAGCCATTGCCTCCTCGTACATTTCATTAGCTACCAGGTCAATTGGGATAGCCATTACTCTCAAGGCGAAGCCCTTGATACAATGTCTGTCTAGAATGGATAGGATCCTGGCCTTCCAGACCACAAAGTTGGACACTCTGTCCAGCCTATCGTGATCACTCATCCCATTCACGACCATCTCTCTGCTCTTCTCTGTCAACTCCTCCGAGCCTCTTTACTTCCCGCCTGGAAGTTCTCAGTTCGACTCCTGCTGAGTCTCTCTGCTTCCCGTCTGGAAGTTCTCGGTTCAACTCCTCCAATTCTCTCTACTTCCCATCTGGAAGTTCTCGGTTCGACTCCTCCAAGTCTCTCTACTTCCCGTCTGGAAGTTCTCTTCTGGACTCCCTCTGAGTCCTGATTTCCCTCCTAGAAATCCTACTGCCAATTGTCAAGTTTCTCCTCTATAATAGTCTGTGCAACTGCAACACTGATCCAGCTTCCTTGGCTAGAAATCCGACTCGGCAGCAACTCCCTCTACCTTGGTCTTGCCCTGTTAGGTACTGTTCTGACCACAGTACCCCACCAGCTTCGCTCCCGCAAACTACCCACAGCTTCCTTCGCCCCAACAACTAAAGGACTAAGCCTCTAGGCTCTGCGCAATCCTGGCTACAGTAAAAATAGCTCCCTCATCCACTGCGTCAACCCTCGTAGTCTCTACGTGACTCTGCATGAGCCTCTCTCTGGCCCGAACTAATGATGCAATCCCTCTGCGTCAACCCTTCCTCTGTTTCTTCCACAAGGATTAGCTACTGTCACCCCGGATAGCTGATTCTGCTGCAAATGCTCTGCTTAGCTGATGCCTTCAGCTCTCCTATGATCTGCAACCACGCTCTGATACCATGTTGAAATTTCTAAGTTTAACCCGTTAGAAATTCTTCTTGTTCTTGTACTATCTGGTTTAATTCTTCCTACTTGTTTAATTACTTAACAAGTTATTTACCATGTAAATACTGAAAATAAACACAAGTACAATATCAACATCTACAGCTCATCAACTGAAGGAAAACAAGCACACAAGTGACACCGTTATTTTTGAACCAATGTCCCCGAAAAAACCCAATGTGGGAAAACTGGTGCAGCTATTCAGAGGATTTTGTTATTATGTAGTTTTCAAAATACAACTAGGGTGCCAGAAATGGCTCTCCCAACAGAGAATGCCCTCGGAAATAGTACCTCTCCTCGGAGACAGATATTCTGACTGATCAATCAGCGAGTGAACAATCCCACAGCAACAATTGCAGCTCCCACTGCTCTGCGTCACTCTGGTAGGGACTGTGTCACTCTCCCCGGCTCACCAGCACCTAGTTTGTCCTGCGAAATCCTTCCAACACTGCCTCTTGGCCCTGCGTCAGCTCTGCTAGCCTCTGCGTCAACTTCTGGAGCTTCTACGTCAGCCCTAGACCCTTGTTGATTTGGGGTAGCATCAGATGTGCTCTAGCCACGAAAATTGGTGGAGAGGCTAAGACACATCAGATTTCCAATACCCAAAAAGGGTTTGGGCAGATTCTAAATAATATTTTTAATGGAGTCCCTAAGTCTAAACTTAGGAAAAATAAAATATTAATGTGAATTAATATAAAACTGTGTTAGAATGGTCCAAAAGTCATGGATCAAGCCAGATCTAATCTTAGTCGTTGATTAAGGACTTAATCTCAGTCGTTGATTTGTCAACGAGAAAAGTATAAGAGGAGGCTTGAGGGTCACTTGGAGAATACACTAAGGGAGACCAGTCAGTTCAATTTCTGGAGCGGGGTTAGCTGAGGAATTGGAACTAGTGGTCTGGTGAGCAGTCAAGAGGCAGCGAGTACGGAACAAAGAGACAGGATCAGCCACTAGAGACCAGCGCTGGGGCAAGAGAGGCAGACGCAGGGCATTTCAGGCAAACGCAGAGGCAGTAGGAGACTGCGCAGTCACTAGCTGGGCCTGCATGGGTGACGCAGAGAGGCCCAGGGTTGACGCAGTCAAGCAGGAGCTGACGCAGAGTGTCTGGGAGCAACGCAGAGGTTAGCCAAGCTGACGCTGGGACTGGGAGAGGTGCTGGAGAATTTTTCTCTCTGTGGGTAAGACAGTTTGGCACCCTGTTGTACTGAAGAATTGCTAAATAATAAAATCCTCCCTTGCTGCACCGATTTTCCCACATTGGGTTTTTTCGGGGACTGTTGTCCAAAATAACTGTGTCAATGTGTTGATTCTTGTGCATGTATTTGTTTCTGTATTACGGTGTAATATCTGTAGCAGAATTTATTTTAATGTTTATTGAAGGAATTTCATAAATAACTTATTGAAGAATAAGTAGGAAAAGTAAATTAGTGGTTGCAATGATAGAATTTTCACAACCCTCTGTGTCTCACACGGTGGCCTCTCCTAGCTCTGCGCAACTCCTGGCTGCCACTGCGTAGCACCCCGTTGCCTCTGCGTCAACCTCTCCGGGATTTGCGTTGTCTCTCTGGTACCAACTTTGCCTCTGCTATGTATTCACTACCCCTCGCTGCTGATCACTGATCCTATCTCTCTTAGCAAACCCCGCTCTAGAGAATAGAATGACTGATCACTCTGGTGTGTTCTCCAACTGACCCTCAAGCCTCTTCTTATACTTTTCTCGTTGGTCCTTCAACGACCGAGATTAAATCTCTAATCAACGACTAAGATTAGATTTGGCTTGATCCATGACTTTTGGAACCTTCTAACCAGTTTTATATTAATACCCATTAATATTTTATTTTTCCTAAGTTTAGACTTAGGAACTCCATTAAAAATATTAATTATTTTAATATCTCCCAAACCGAGTACAATCTGTCCAAAACATTTCTGAGTCTTGCAGATCTCATGTGCTTTAGCGTCTCCACCAATTTTCGTGGCTAGATCACATCCAATGCTACCCCAAATCAACAATTATCTGGTTGACCGCACCTATAGCTCCTTACAATGATGATGTTATGAGAAGAGTCTTCAGACTAGTGGTACAAACTTTCCAAGACTTGGACCACAAGCCAGAGTCAACCTTGGGAAGAAGCTTGATATTTTAGGAGGCATGGCCATGACTAGGACTTATGAGATCATGTTTGATCTGAAGTGTGACGGTTTGATCCTACAGATGTTCTAATGCTTCTTTAGCATTGGGAAACATCATCCTGATAGAGTCATAGCACACATGCAGTCCATCTTGTCATCATGTATGAGAGGCCGTGATGCCATTTGTCATGAGTTGCAGTCTCGATTGTTGTCTATTTGGAGGAGACAACAGTTGGTATCACCTGTTGCTTATGAGCTAGCCGAGCGGTTGGTTGAGCAAAACATTAGGTTGTTCAGGAGGCAATTTTCCAGGGAGGAGCAACTCAAGAGTGGGGGATCATGCAGCGAGAATGAGATGAGGAGGAAGGGACTTTGCTTTGTCTGCAAGGGACCTTGGGGACCTGACCACTCATGCTTGAGTGACACTGTGGATATCACAGTGGTAGAGAAGGGAGATATTCTTTATGTCTGTTAGGATGAGGACTCTTCCTTGGGCGAGTCCATGGGTTCATACGATGGTACCTCCGAGGAGCAGGAGCAGTCATATGGAATTGATGACAGTAGCCCAAATATGCATACATGTGTGGCAGAGGAATATGATGAGCAGTCAATTGTTCCCATGAGGAAAGGAGATCCGGGAGCAGATGAGCAATGGATGATTCAGCATAGAGAGCACATAGAGGAGCATGAGATAGTTGATAGACATAGTGTGCCGGATGGGCCATTTTTGGATAGTCAGCTAGTGGCTCACGTTGAGCCCATGGTGGAGGATGAGAAGACACCCATGGGGCCAGTCATTAGAGTGGAGCAGATAGATGTGAAGGCAGCCTCCAGAGAGGTAATAGTTGCAGATATCTGTCCTCAGTGGGTGTTGGAGGTTGATGGGGTAGTTTTGCAGGAGGCTAGTAGGCAGCAGGAGTTGTTGGAGATGATGGTGCATCCATCTTTGGGTCTACCCATTGATGAGGTGCAAACAGATATGGCGGCAGCTAACAAAGCTGCAACATATTCAGGCAGCAGCCCTCTCCAGGAGTTCATAAACAGGGCTTGCAGCACAGTTTGCCCACTTTTTACCATTAGAGGGAGAGAGGCAGGATTTCTTGGACATGTTTTGATTGTCCAAGTGGAGCATCAGGAGTTGAACATGGATCAATATTACATGGCAAATGTATTCCTTGCACAGGAATCCATGCATTGGATTGGCGAGAGATCATGAGCTGGTACCCTACTAATGGAGTATCATTTTTAGTCAGAGGAATTGTATTGTCGAAGCCCTTAGAGGTGAGGGATGTTACATGCTTCAGTTGGCAGCAGGATGTAGGCTGGCCACTCATCAGTATCTCAGCACAACATCAGCATGATGAGATTGACCTTGGTTTATGCCGAGAGTTGGATTGGAGAGAAGTGATGAGTTGGTACGCAGTTGGTGGGACAGCATTCACATCCGGAGCTATTGCACAGTAGGAGCCAGGGAGAATTGATGCTCCTTCTTGGTGGCATTGGGATCCAGGTGGACCTACTAGTAGCAGGTTGAGTCAGAGATGGCCATGGGATCCAAGTATTGGAGGATCCAGTCATGTTTCGATAGCTTGGAGGCATGACATGGACCAGTGGTTCATATGGGATCCAGGCATTGGGTCTCAGTTGCGTTGGGCCACCAGATTGGTCCACAGGTTTGGATTGCTTGAGGGAAAGCAATCTTGGGGCGGGAGGACTATCATGTCCCCATTTTTATTCTTCTTCATAGTACAGCTAGGGTGGATTTCCAAGGCAGGGGATGGCTAGGTCCGTGGAGCAGGTTATGTCATCAGGGGTCCCAATGGAGTTTTGAGGAGTTTCTATGAGGTCCAACGGCATTCGCTTGGTATATTCCATCATTCGCACAGTTTTCCTTTCGTTCCGGTGCATTCCGACAACTCTCAAAAAGTGAGTTATTAGTGGGCTCGACTCAATTAATTATGCTTAAGGTGGCATTCTGGGAGGAATACGTGGCAAAACACCTTAGTGTAATAGCTCGTTAGAATCAGAACGAGAAGATCTACATGATGGGATGGTTAGATGAGTTTCAGTGACCTGGGGTGACATGATGGTCAATTTACCATTTTTCGACATTAAAAAGAATATTTTAATTCAAATAAAAGAGGGAAAAGTGCTCCATGATTAAAATAATAATAAAATAGAAGGTTCTAAAGGAATCCATCAAATCTATAAAAGAGAAGGAGGAGACGATTGGAGGACATCTTGGAGTTGATATTGTTTCTTGTATGAGAGGTTAAGAACGTGGTTCTCTACTCCATTGGTAGCCCCAGGACGGAAAACCTTGGGTGATTTAGAGAGATTGGGCGAGCGCCCATCTCCCCTTGGTGGATTCATTCAGAATCCACAGGTGTAGTGATTGTTTTTCTGTTTCAGTTTGGAGACCGGAGAGTCATTTCTGGCTATTGTATTGGCATCTATCTATATATAACAAAGCTGGATTTTGGTCGCTACATTTCAAATTGTTCCTCATGTTGTTATTTTTAATGAGATTCTATGCAATTTGTGAGTTTATGGTTTCAGTGAAATTTCTGGGGTTTGGATTTCCATGGCAATTTCCTGTTAAGTGCTAGATAATTTGATTTGAAGAGTTTGTTCCAAATTCTTTTCATATGGGACATTGCATCCTAAGAAGCCAAAAGGACTTGGCTAGGTCATAAAGGACTTTGACCAAAGGAGATGGATGTAATTCACCCAAAAAGCCATAAAGGACTTTGGTTGGGTGAATGGTCCAAGAGCATAGTATCTCCTAAGAAGCCAAAACGACTTGGCTAGGTCATAAAGGACTTTGACCAGAGGAGATGATACATTTGTCGAAGAATCCATAAATGATATTGGCCAAAGGTAAAAGGCCCTAGATACTAACATTGCCCACTGCGGGATGGAGTTATCTATAGACATAGACCAACATAGCAAGCTCATGAACTTTTCTTATGGAGGAGAAATTTCAGCTAAGGGGAAATATGTTGCAGCCAAGGAGAATACCTCCCTCGCTAAGAGGGAGTGTTGATTCTTGTGTAGTATCGGGAGGTATTCCAAATGTCAAGAGTCCTCCTAAGTTAGCCTAGAAGATTTATGAAAATAAAAATAAAAATTCAATTTTTATTGGGCTTCATGTAGGCTCAAAAAGGACAAGTCGGCCCAACTCATGAAGGGATCTGTACCTCGGGGTAAATGCACGCATTCGACTTGTGTGACACTTCACTTGATCACTCACTCGTCATCATCTCTCTTGCATAACAGGTATGTGTGGGAGAAAATAGAGGATGAATTTAACTGAAGTTTGGACTTGAATTTTTTTGGCACAATTTCTAGACAATTTGGAATTGTAAACCTAGCTGAAGAATAATTTCTCCTAGAAAAAGAGTTGTTGGGTTTTCTCCCGAGTTTGTGTTTCCCAAGGAAAATTGTTGTCTCTATTGTGCATGGCTCTCTTTATGATCTTTATTATTTCTGTTGTATTTACTGTTGAATATTTTTGTGTATAATTGTTCAATGATATCAGTAACATTAGATAAATTAGGTAGTAATTATTAGATCAGAAGATTGATTTCTACTATGCAAATTGTAGAAAAATCAACAATCACAGCTACCAAACTTAAGAACTTCAAAGAAAAATATTTCATTTGTTCTTAGTATTCTCACCTATAATAGCAATTTTAATATGATCATATATCTCGAGTCTAGACCTTCAATCCAAATAAATAAAAACAAAGTACAATCAACAGTAACTTTAGTAGTAAACTGCTATACCTTTTTAAAAGCCCATAAGCATGGCTGCCAACAACAACCATATCTGCTGAAATCTGATCTGCCTCCTCAACAATCCAGCTTCCTGGATCACCTTTTACCACCTTTCCTTCACAAGATATCTGAAAATTGGAAAAAGAAAAAGAAAAAAAGATTGTTAGTTCTTTTATTTTTTTGGTACAAAATGCTTCCTTTAACTCCTAATAAAACAATAATGTACATATATCAGGCAATTTTTACTTACAATAAGCCATGAAAAACAAAAAAGTACTCTCGGCTAGAGCCCTATAAACTGTGATGTCTGCCCAAGACCATAAAGTCTATCAAAATTGAAACTTGGGTACACATCAAGGCCACAAAGCCACACAACAATAAAATGGTCCACTTGGGAGATAACCATAAAAACCATGAGGATTTGCTATTAACACACACAAAACAAAAAGCACACATAACAATATTCATAAATTAAGTCACTGTCAAGATAAGGTCCAGATGAGGAGGGAGATCATCCTTGTCCTTGGGGACGGAACTCCAACCACCATTGGCTGGATCAGGATCAGGAAATGTGGCTCCCTAGCCATCATTAGATTGGTTTGCATCCTTGAACATTTCTTATTCTAAAAAATAGCTAGGGACAGCTTTCAGGACTTTTTAATTCATGGCCTCAGGTGGAGGACCTCCATAGCAACTATTGCAATGCTCCCATCTCTCCCAAACAACACGCCAAACTCTATATCTCAATCCTCTCTCAAAGAGTTTAGATTGCCTAGAAACTAGTGCAAATGCTCCAAGTCGAGCCCCACACTTTGAAGTTGCAAAATAATATGCATATAGAGGTTGGCATAGTATAGCAAACTATCAAACCATGAAAATTCCTTACCAGGTTTAGCCTAGTTAAACATAGATTCATTTTGTTTTTTTTCCAAAAGATAAATAACACTTAAACTCTGATATGATGATGCCAAGCATGGGACTCAATGGTCCAACGTAATCTATCACCTAACAGTGTGGCTTTCCATGTAATGGAAACATGAAGAAACTACCCACAGAATTGAGTGATCCAATTCCAAGTTTACTCAAGATATGCATAGAACCAAAAGAAATGCTTAAGATTTTTGGGACGACCACAAAAAGGGAATTTTGGCTAGGGGTAGCAACATGTACCAGTCTACAGCTGACAACCAGAGCCCAAAAAAGAAGGGACCAAGCAAAGAAATCCTTCTTAAGCTCCACCAAAGGCTTCCAAGTACTATGCAACAAAAGCAGCCTAATTAATTACTTGTATATAAACATCTAGAGCTTATTTATATGGGCATAAAACACATACTTATGGTAGATCCACTTTTAGCCATCAGTTGGGTTGCATTTCTTAAATGCCTTGACCTAGTTCCTGTTACCAACTCAAACTAGCAGGGGTCCTAGGAGGGGATCCTATAGAACAACTACTAGGTCAAGGGGTTGTTGAAAAATGCGTAACTAGGTTCGGTCTTCATAAATATGAAATGTACTTTTGATTCTTGTATATTGTAAAATGAAAGAAAAATTATTATTATTATTTTTGGAGCATGGGTTTCATGCTCAAGGTCTTTTATTTTAGAGGTCAAGCACCCATTGAGCGCTTATAGGGTTTGTCCTAGGTCAAGAAGTCAAAAGAGTCATTGTCATAAGTTGAAGACCCCATCAAGCACATTATAACTTGTAAATAAAATAATTTGTCATTAAAAGTGTCAAAATACACTTCCAAACCAAGTTGGCCTGGTAGCTGGAAAGTCGGCCTAAATTGAGGAGCCAAGTCCACCTTAAGAATTCTATATAAAGGAGATAACTCGACCTCCTTGGGAGACATTCATCACTCACTCATTCAAACAAAGGACGAAGAGGAAGAAGACAACAAAGAAGGAAGAGGACGAAGAAGACTTGTTTCTGGACTATTTCTCTCTTACACGTGCGAAAGAAGGCTAGGGTTTCTGCCGCTAGTCTAGGGTTTTTTTTCTACAGGTTCGATCTTGAGGAAGGAAGAGAAAGAAGGTCAGCAAAGGTCACTTTAGGTCATCCTCAAGCACCAGATGAAGGAGAAAGTCAAGCGAAGGTTTGAACAAGTCCTGGGAAGCCAAAATAAGCTCACACGTGTGGCAACAGCTGTTGCTAGGAGGGTCAATTTCAGACATGCAGTAGACGCCGAAATTCTGAAGTTGGGGGTCGAAGTTGCGCTGCTAGAAAATATTTGATTGGGTTTGACTTGGACAAAAAAAGCACATCATCTGGAAAGGTTGGACTTGGTCTTAGAGGGTATTGATCTTGGTCAAGAGGTCTTGGAATTCATCAATTGAAGAATCTATAAGAAGAAAAGAAACTTGCAGCTTTTCCTCTCAAGTGGAGAGGTTTTGGCCCTAGCTTGCAGCCTACATTCTATGTTCTTGTTCTTCTTGTTCTGGTAGTTGTTTGATGATATACAAACATAATAATAAGTAAAGAAGCTAATAAATAAGAAAAAGTAAAAAGAGATCACAAGCAATTATCAAGAAAATAGAAATCACTCTAATCATTGCCTTTTAGATTTCTCAACATGGTATCAAAGCTAAGTCTAGCTAAGGGCATTATGAAGATCTCTACCACACTGAAGAATGTTCTAAAGAAGTGTTCAAAGGTAGCAAGCCATCTCAAGAAGAGCTTCAAAGAAGTATGGAATCTTTTATTTACTCCAAAGAAGGAAGTGATCAAGACAAAGGACGAAGGACTCTTCTCAACACTCACTAGCACATTTAAAGATGAGAGCATTTGGGTGATTGATAGTGGAGCATCAAGACACATGACCGGCCATCACAAGCAATTAAAAACACTGGCAAAGGAAAGTCCTCTTACTCTGTAGAGCTTGGTGATAATAAGATCTATCATGTGAGAGGAATTGGATCAACCTCACTAGCGCTGGAGAATGGAGGAAATATTCATCTCAACAACATCCTATTTGTTCCAAGTTTGCATAAGAATTTACTTTCCATTTCAAGTCTAGAAGATAAGGGTGATAGAGTGGCTTTCATTGATGGAAGAGTTGTAGTATGGGGTAAAAAATCAAGCATAGAAAATGCTAGAATGATTGGGATTCATGAAAGAAGACTCTATAGATTGATAACTCCCCTCACTCAAGCTTTGGTTCACATTGAAGTTAGCCCATGTGAACTTTGGCATAGAAGATTTGGTCATCTCCACTACAAAATCTTACCAACACTAAATACCATAGTAAATGGCATCCCCAAACTAAAAGAAGATCATGAAGGAGTTTTCAAGGGATGTGCATTGGGTAAGAACACCAAGAGACCATTTGGAAGCAGTGCTTCAAGGTCAAAAGAAATCTTGGATCTTATTCATTCTGATGTTGTGGTCCTATGACTCCAAATTCAGTTGCAGGTCATCTATACTATGTCACATTCATAAATAACCATTCAAGGAAAACATGAGTTTACTTAATGAAATCCAAGGATAAAGTTTTTACAAAATTTCAAGAATTCAAAATTGAAGTAGAGAACCTAACAGAAAGAAGAAACAAGATATTAAGATCTCATAATGGGGGAGAATATACTTCCAAAGAACTTATATCCTTCTGTAAGGAGTCTGGGATTAAGAGGGAGTTGATAGTCCCATATAATCCCGAGAAAAATGGAGTTGCAGAACGAAAGAAGCGATCCATTGAAGAAAGTGTAAAAGCAAAGCTACATGATCAAGATTTGCCAAAATTACTATGGGGTGAAGCATGTAATGTCCCTTCTGGAATTAAAATTGTTACAGGTTTATTTATTCTACAATTTCGACAATTTTGAAGGCCATGGGACCCATGTAATTTTTGGAAAAGACTTAGGAAGGAAAAAGGGGCCGAAATGTTTTGTTGGCACAGCGTGGGGGGCACCCACATGAGGAAATACGCACCACCTTAGAGGGAAGCTCGAATGGCTAAGGAGGGAAAGTCGATTGCTAGTTGGAAGGGGCCCACATGCGAAAAGGGGCCCACGAATTATAAATAGGGAGGCTCAGCCTCATTTGGTATCTTTTAACATACTGAACTCAATCTTAGTTGCTCGAGCTGCTTAGTTGGGTTACTGTGTTGTTTCGCACACGAGTGTCTCCGAGCGGAGATCTCAACCTTTGCTTCGGTGGACTTCGAGTGCCAGCCCTAGAAGGGAGTTCTTCTTCATCTCAGTTCATAGCAGCAGCAGGGAGACGAGTTACAACAGCTGTAAGTCAAGTACCAGCAACAGGGGAAGAAACAACGAGGCAGGGATTGTGCAGTCATAGCGTGAGGCACTCCGGGAAGTTGGGAAGACAGGAGCATCCTTCATCATTTTCAGGAGTATAGAAGGCAGCTACAGACAAGAGGGTCATCCTACATGCAGCTATCATTTCATCACATGCAAGACTGTGTCATCTCCTCCATGACTGCACAGTCATTGGAGTGAGACTCTTTGGGGCAGCACCATCCGGGGGAGTTTGGAGCTGGGAGATCATTTGGAGGGCCATTTGAGGAGGATTGTTGGAGTTGGGAGAGCAGATATTGACAGGATCATTCATAAGAACAAAATTCGAAATTGGAGGAGGGCCAAACTATGAAGGGTCAATTTTTGAAGATTGGAACCAAGGGAAACCCTTTCTGGGTTTTTCTGGGCTTTGGGCAAGGATCACACTCCTAATTTTATAGAATTTTATGGGCATATCTAAGGGGTCAAACAGGGGTCCCAACTCAGCCAGCAGCTAGAGGAGCTAAGGGGAATTTGGGCCAAAATTCTGAGGTCAACATTTCGCCAATTCCTTCATGGGTTATTCTTGGTATTTGGTGGAGAGGTCGGGATTAATTTCCCGTAATTTTCTGAGCGGCGAAGGTGGGATTTCCAGCAGCATCTTTGCAGCAGACAACATAGTTTCACAAGGGCAGCGCAGGGTATCATTGCAATAGTTATTTGTGCCATCTGGGCTTGACATATTACTACCTGGGCTTGATCACACTTGCCATTGAGATAAGCCCAGGTGCACCACTTCCACATTATTGTACTTTTCTCCCAGATTATAATAAAATAGCTCAGTTGTTGGTTATTCCTGGACTTTTTATGGGTGTGCACTAAATGTTTCAATTTTATGGTGTTGGTTTTATTGTTTGCTTTGCATAGCACTATTTTTCCTAGTTTGGAACATAACAAAGCAATAAAGACAATTGTATACATATGAAATCTAAGAACCCATAGGTCACTAAATAACTTGACTCTTGAAGAAGTATTCACTGCAAAGAAACCAAACGTGGATCATTTTCAAATTTTTGGTTGTCCTGTCTATATTCATATACCTAAGGACAAGAGAAAGAAGTTGGAACTATCAAGCATGAAGGGAACATTTGTTGGCTACAGTAACTCTTCTAAGGCCTATAGGATCTACATAAAGGAAGGACACTAAATAGAAGTTAGTCGAGATGTGATATTTGACGAAAGTATTACATTCAAGAAATCAAAGGATCTCCCTATGGACTCTGATGATGAAGAACTTCCGGTATTTGAAGAAGAAGTTACAAGAGAGGAAGAAGAATCAAATCATGAAGGTCCAATGAACATATACAACCTACGGTAATCCCCAAAACTAGAAAGAGACCTAACTGATTGAAGTCTACACTACATGATGCAGAAGGTCATGGAGCAATTTAAGGCACATTTAGCGAAAGCAAGAAGCCCAAACAATATCTTGGGTATGCAACCTATATGACGAAATTGATAGAAGCAAAGCCATCCACCTTTGAAGAAGTTGTCACACAACAAGAATGGAAGGATGCCATGAATGAAGAGTATCAATCGATAATGAAAAATGGAGTTTGGGAGATCGTAGCTAGGCCTGAATACAAATCTGTGGTAAATTCCAAATGGCTCTACAAAATTAAACATGTAGCAGATGGAAGTATTGATAAATATAAGGAAATATTTGTGGCTAGGGGCTTCTCTCAACAAGAAGGCATCGATTATGAAGAAACATTTGCTCCGACAGCAAGTTATACAACTATATGTTCATTGATCTCTTTGGCAGCATTGATGGGATGGAACATCCACCAAATGGATGTCAAGACTGCATACGTGAATGGCACAGTTGATGAGGAAGTCTATATAGAGCAATGCTTGGGATTTGAAGTTAAAGATAGAGAGGCATACGTTTGCAGATTGATTTAGGCATTATATGGCCTCAAGCAAGCACCAAGGGCATGGTATGCTAGAATGGATGCATACCTACAGATATTAGGCTTCACAAAGAGTTATGTTGATCTGAACCTTTACATTAAGGTTGTGAAGGGAGAGTCGGTAATCATTCTTCTATATGTGGATGATCTTCTCTTGACAGGTGTGGAAGGTTGAATTGAATAATGTAAGAAGCATCTAGTAGCAGAATTTGACATGAAGGATCTAGGGTTGATGCACTAATATTTGGGACTAGAAGTCTGGCAAGGACCTGATGTGATCTATATGGGTCAAGGGAAGTATGTGATCAAGATGTTGAAGAAGTTTGACATGATGGATTGCAAACCAATGACAACCCCAATGATCACAAACTTGAAAAGACTAAGGAGTTTTGAATCGAGCCCTGTGGATCCTTCCAGATATAGACAATTGATTGGCTCACTAATGTACTTGGTGAATACACGACCAGACATATGTTTTGCAATAAATGTTCTCAATCAATTCCAAGTGGAGTCGAAGCATGATCATTGGATAGCAACAAAACATATATTGAGATATCTGCAAGGAACCATCCACTACTGCCTGAAATATGATAGGAGGAATGATGTCCACTTGATTGGATATACAGATTCCAACTAGGGAGGTAGTGAGCAGATCGAAGGAGCACTACAAGAGGATGTTTAAGTTTGGGATCCTCCATGATCTCATGGATGAGTAGAAAGCAAGATATGGTTGTTTTGAGTAGTGTTGAGGCTGAGTATATTGCAGCTTGTGAAGTAAGCAGAGAAGCTGTCTGGTTGAGGAAGTTGTTGTCCGACTTGTTTGAAGGACCAATGGACCCTACAGTGATACATTGTGATAACACCAGTTGTATAAGATTGTCTGAAGACCCAGTGTTTCATGGAAAGACAAAGCATATAAACAACAAGTATCACTACATTCAAAAGCTAGTACAAGATGGTGTATTGCAGCTACGATATATCTCCACTGATGAACAGGTAGCTGATATTTTGACCAAATCTCTTCCTAAAAAGATGCTTGTGTATTTGAGAGATAGGCTTGGTTTGGTTGATATATCCTCCCTAGCTGAGAGGGAGAGATAGGCACATCATTCTTGTCTTCACTTGGAAAGAAAGAATGGCAGATTTTCATGTCCCCATTTTTATTTTTCTTCATAGTACAGTCAGGGTGGATTTCCAAGACAAGGGATGGCCAGGTCAATGGAGAAGGTTTATGTCATCAAGGGTCTCGATGGAGTTTTGAGGAGTTTTTATGGGATTTGGTGGCATTCGCTTGGCATATTCCATCATCAGCACAGTTTTCCTTTCGTTCTGTTGTATTCCGACAACTTTCAAAAATCAGCATTATTGTTGGACATAGCTTAATTAATTATTCTCGAGGTGGCATTCCGGGGAGATTAATTGGTGGAACACCTCAGTGTAATAGCTCATTGGAACCGAAACAAGAAGATCTACATGATGGGACTTTTGGATGGGAGTTTCAGTGACCTGAGGAGACATGGTGGCCAATTTACCCTTTTCCCGCATTAAAAAGAATATTTAAATAAAATAAAAGAGGGAAAACTGCTCCATGGTTAAAATAATAATAAAATAGAAGATTCTAGATGGGTCCATCAGTTCTATAAAAGAGGAGGAGGAGGCCATTGGAGGACATCTTGGATTGAGTATTGTTTCTTGTATGAGAAGTTGAGAACTCAGTTCTCTACTCCATTGATAGCCCCAGGGCGAAAACCCTAAGGTGATTTAGAGAGATTAGGCGAGAACCCATCTTCCCTTGGTGGATCCATTCAGGGTTCACAGGTTGAGGTTATTTGATTTTTAGTGTGTTTTGGGAGGCCCATTGTGGCATTATTGTAGATCTGTTGAGGCCAGTTATCTCAATTATTTTGTTATTCCAGCATGTAAAACCCCAGTTCATATATTATAATAAAATTGAGATTGTTTCTACTTAACGTGTTATAGAATTGCATGTGTTTTATATGTTCTATTTTACATGGCAATCTTTTGTTTATGAGTAACATTACAGTGGTATTAGAGCCTTGTTCTTTGCTCAGTCGTGGGTTATCTTGAAAGGCCAAGTTCAAGGGCTTCAGGATTTCTTTAATTTTTCCAAAGTCATTATTTTGTTGCAGAAGAAATTTCTTGCAAGGCGAAGATTAAGTTTCATATAAGCTAAATTGTCGAATGATTAAAAGGGATGCATCATTCAAAGGGGCCCATTATTATTTTGCAAAGTTGTTGATCAAATTTTAATTCTAAAGGGGCCGAAACCTTAAGTGTGTCGTCGTGTCGTCAAGCCAATTTTAACGTTGAAAGGGGTCCATTATATGCTTTGAAGGTCTTTAACGCTAAAAGGTGGTGTTATTGGTGGAGATCCCAGGGTTAATTTCCCAGAATTTTCTAAGCACCGAAGGAGGCCCTAGCAACCATTTCTTGCAGCCAACAGTGCAGATTTCAGAGGGACAACGTAGAGCTTGGTTGGGGACAGCCACACTTGTGTTTGAGCAGTTGATTTCATCACCTGGGCATTGTTAGCTTGCCTTGAGCAAGCCCAGGTGCATGCATTCTGATCTTATCTTGTACCCAACATTTATCTTAATAAAATGGCTCAGCTCAGCGCAGATTTTGGCATTTTCTGGGTGTTTAATGTGGTGTAATTTTATGTGTGTGTTTTTGCTATGTTTGTTTTGTTTATCATTGTAAATTTCCATTAGGAATATTACAATTGATGTTCTTGATGATCTTCTAGTGCTTTGGCCCTTAAGTGTCCTTCTTTAAGCTGCATTTCCTTGTCTTGTCACCTTAGCTCTAATACCATGTTGAGAAATCTAGGGGTAGCTAGAATAGGTGATTTCTCTTACTATAATAACTGCTTGTGATATCTTTTTACTTAAATTGATTACCTTCTTCTTTCACTTGTTTATTATTAGTGTTCTTTTCATCAAACAGCTACCAAGCCATAAAGAACAATAAGACGAGGACACAAAATATAGGCGATCATCTAGGGCCAAAACCTCTCCAACTGAAAGGAAAACCCACAAGAATTCTTCTCTTCTTATAGAACTTCAATTGACGAATTCCAAGACCTAGACCCTTGACCAAGACTCCTCCAAGACCAAGTCAAAACTTTCCTGCTTTCCAGCAACTTCTATAATAAGTAGATTCTCCTGCAACTTCAACCTGCCCAATAAAGTCTTCTGCAAAAACCCTATCCTTGGCATGTGTGGAGATTATGATCGTTTCTTCTTTCTTCTTCACTTGAGTTGATTCTCTCTCCTAGAGAACTCGGCTTGCAAGGTGTACTTCTTGATGCCCTAACTCAACTTCTGCAACTCGGCTTTTATTGTTGCAATAGATGCCCTAATTCCTTTCAGAAATCTCTCTTTTCTTTCCTTCTCTTTGTCCTTCCTTTCTTTGCACTTCTTTCTCTTTCTTGATCGAACTTGAGAGAAGTGAGTGTATGTCCTAGGAGAGGTCAAAGTCTCCCTTATATATAGGTTTACCACTAGGTCGAATTGCTCCTTTAGGCCGACTTGATCTTTGCAACATGACAAGGTCTTGGAGGGTCTTTTGACTCAAATAAATTTTTCTTTACAATATGTAACATGCCCAAATGGGTCTTCCATACATGACATTCACTTTTTTGACTTGTAGACTCAATGACAAGCCCTGGAAGCTCTCAATGGGAGCTTGAACTAAAAACCAAATTTCCTTGAGCATGAAACCCATGCCTCAAGTATAACAATGATAAATTTATTTTTCTCATTACATCAAATACATAAAGTCATGATTACATATGTCATTATGAAGACCGAACCTAGTTACATATTTCAACACAAAGGAAGAGGGTACTACCAGAATCACAGGCTGTACATTTGGTTGGGAGGAAAAGCACCCATGGGTGTATCTTGCCCCAACAGCTCCAACAGTTTGTTGTTTGGGTGCAAAAGGCTTGATTCAGGGCAAGGGGACCGTACGAGACAATTTAGTTACAGATAAGTTATACTTCTATATCAGAGTTTCTGCTGTTATATGTTTATTAACTTCTAACTGGTTAATGTTTGTTTCCTGCCTTGAAAGTACGGAAAATAAGTGGACTTTAATGAATCTTGCTGCTTTGAAATATATGTTAAAGTTGCTCTTAAGCAGTGGTTGGTTTTTAGTTAGTTTAGTTCTCCCATAACAGCCAGCAGCAGTCTTGCTGGATGCTTGGGGCTGTTACATGAATCAACCTTAATCTGTCCACAGCTATTAGCCTACCATATAAACATCATTCACCGTCTTATGAACAGTATATAACTGACACATTTTTTATGTTATTGGAAAAATTGTATCTGAGCTTTAGTTGAGCACTATCCCCAAAAATAAAAAATAATCCAGTATTTAACATATTATAGGTATTGTACATTTTAAGACAATAATGGCTATGGTAGTACTAAACCAATTCTAGATCTTACATGATAATATTCCTTGACACTTTATATATGCAAGAACTCTCCAACCGGAGCTTAGCTGTATATGTTCACTGCCTTACTAGCATATGATTACAGGCTTATAACGGTCATAACTATGTGCCCTCAAAGATTTGGCGCATGTAAAGTGAAAGTAATGTCTCATTGCATGGCATTACTTTTGATTTATAACTATCATAATTTGTTTTAGCTCACCCAGAAATTTAAACGCTCAAGTTATCATATATACTAGTGACTTTACACATGATCATCTTGTGCTACAAGCTTCTCACCTCTCTCATCACAGATGAATGGAAAAGAAAGGATATTACAATAGCCTTATCCAGATGCTGGCCTTATTTTTTGTTGCAAAAGGCCTTGAGCACAGGTAAGGTCCTGGTCTTACCTGAATTAGACGGGCTGGTCCTAACTAAAAGCCTAAAAGGTCAACCCTGATGCAAGAAAAGAAAACCTGATAACTTTCCAGGAAACCTATGCAATGATTTAAGAAAGAACAAAGAAATATATCAACTTCCAAAAGCAAGAGATTATATTCTTGAAAAACAAGATGTCAAATGCCAAGTTACTTTGTCGACGGAGAAAAGAAATTAAACGGAATAAATTATTGACAAGCAATTGTGTCAGCCTGACAGTTTATAAGCAGTACTGATTGCCTAGAAATGCAACAGATCATTTCAGTTAGAACTAGCATACAGACATTTATCTCAATTAATAATGGATGAAAAGCATATCCAAATAACAAGCGAAAGCACAGTCAGTACAAGCTGTTGCTCATATACATTGAAAATGGAGGAAATATATCCAAAATACTCCACTTATGAATAAAGCTTTAACAGAGGGAAAAGTTAGAGCTCACAGGAGGTACAAAATAAGAGTCTAAGAGAACAGGAAGTAGCTAACAATGCATGGAACAGAGAACCCATGTTGAGCTACCAATAGTAATAATTTTCAATGAAAGTCATTGATGATGAGCAAGCTCTGAAATGAATGCGATTGAAGTAAATTATTATCTGGGATTTCTTCCAGTTTTCATGAAGCTCGAAACTTCTTCTATTCAACATTTGGTTTTTAATAGACAACCCCATCAAACATGTAGGCAATGTGTTCTTGCAGTATTTCAGCCTCCACTGATTCGAAATTTTAAGCTATCCATTTGCTTTCTCTTCAATATGCTTGTTATCAATGGTTGAGAGATAAGAAAGAGTACATTATTTTGTGCACATTGCTGCAAATATTTATTGACTAGTGCCGTTGACTCCTGTGTCACAGTTGCTTCAAGATCGATTCCTGAGGGTTCCAGTGGTGGTACTACGTAATCTGCCAAAAATTTGACAAAATCTCAGTTGATATATAGCCAAGCATTATAATGACCATATTTACCAATGTATAATTAATCTCTGATCCTCCACTGAGCTTAAGCTTTCATTTCATCGACCATTCAAACATGTACACTCCATAAACTGTAAAAATGAAAACAATATTATAGTAACCAAACTAATCTGACACTTACAAGTTGCATCCCTGGTAGTAATGATGATGTCAACTTCCTATCAATGATATAATCGAATCTTGATCAACAGCAGTCCATTCATAACCCTCCATATTTTAGTGCTAATCTCACCAACTTAGCTTTAAAAAATATTTCATAAACCAGTGAACTACTTCAAGTTTAGCTGATCAGATCCAAAAATTTGTCTCCAAGATTTATAATGTTTACTTCAAGATTCAATTAATATTTGATAAAATGTGCATTATGTGCATCTCTAACTTTCCTTTATAATCTGAAACATGACTAATGTTTTGCAAGCAAAATCCTAAAGTTGAACAACCTTTTTCTATGTAGCGTACTTTGCAGTAGCCATGGGATGGCATAAGACAAGATAAGATACTTGTATTAATGTCCAACAAATGACTACAAAAGTAGGTAAATGGGACTAAGATCGTACCTCTAGTGCAAGCACAAAGTGGGAGTACAAAAGCATCTCCTATATCTATGCTAAAAGCAAGATAATGTTATTACGATCAAAGGACAAGCTAGAAACCAGAAGCAAGTCTAGCTAAAAGAGTATGTACAATAGGTGTGGATGCAATAAAATAAAGATGCTATAAACTGGAAGTCTCGATGCTGAGCAAAATAGAGAGAGGATCTCAAAGCCTATCAGAGTTTGTGGTTGAGGACAAGTGATGGGGCCCTGCAGACTCATTGTCGAAGTCATCAATCACTGTGAAAGGTCTGATGCATTAGCATATGATATCCTATAGGGAGTGAACAGCACTGAGGGGGACCAACAGAATGATCCTAGTGGGAGTACAAAAGTGAGGAAGCCGAACTCTCCTAGCATCCAAAGCTGTGGGAAATAACTGCAGATAAAAACTTGGTTACTCCATTGAACCTGGGGATGAGGGGATCCAACTTTGGAGCCACTTAGAATTGGTCCATTTGTTGATTTGGCGGTGTATGTCATGTGACCTGATATGACATTCCCTCCTAGGGCATGAAGAGGACAATGGGTCAACCAGCCGGGGAGGTTGAGAGGAGACATGGAGACTCATTGATCTGAAATTTGAAATATTGTGTCACTAGTACTACCTAACATTTACTACTCCAATCAAATGAGGCAATCAAGAAGTAGAAGGTGATCCTCTCAAGAGCCTTCGACCAAGATGGGATATGCAAAGTGACATGCAAAGTGTTAGTTTTTGTAGCATCGGATGGTGTTTTAGTCTCAAAACTTTGTGGAGAGGCTAAAACACATGAGTTCTCCAAAACCCATAAATCGTTTCTACAAATTCCACCTAGAGACGGCTCAATTAAATTAATTGACCATAATTAAAAAAAATCTAAGTCTAACTTAGGAAAAGTGGTTAATTAATAGGAATTAATTGAGAAAGGTGTGAACCATCTAGAAACTCACATAGATCGACTTAGAGATGATCTCAACCATCGATTAAGTTTTTAATCATGGCCATTGGAATCCCAAGTGGACATTATAAGAAGAGGTCGATGGGTAGATGGAGAACACACCAGTGCAGATACTCAGTTGCCCAGGCACGTCGAATTCCCAGTAGCAGGAGTGGTTCAGCAAGTGGAGGTCGAGCTAGTGGGTGAGTAGCAGGAGGCAGGAGAGGTCAGCAATGATCCGGAAGAATTTTTTCAGTACTGGAGAGTCAGAAAGAGGAGGCCAAAATTATTCTCTAGGACGCTGAACAGAGGCAGTGCAAAGCCTCAAGTGAGTAGTTCGATTCAGCTGAAGGGGAGGAGGTTTTCAGTTCCAAAGGCCGGGAACATTTTCGAAAGGGCCGGAGAAGCATTTTCCTAGTCGGCAGCAGGCAAGACGGCTAGATTGGTAGCAGTTATAGGCCAAGCATGTGAGGGTCTACGCTAGGGTGACATAGGGCCTAAGCAGAGCAAGTGGACGGCTTGCTTTTCAGAGGCAGTTAGGTGCCAGGATTGTTCGAAGAGAGGATAAAATCCCTCAGTATATTTTTGCCAGTATTTCTCTTGGGTAGAATCGCCAGTTTGGCGACATTTTATTGTACTCAAAATTTCTACTGCATAATAATAATATAAACCCTCAGCTGCTGCAACCAGTTTTCCCACATTGGGTTTTTTTGGGGACTTTTGTCCAAAAATAACGGTGTCAATTTTTTTTGTGTGCTATAGCATTTCTCAATTTCCAATGCTTTTATTTTCCGCAGTATTTTATTTGTGAAGATTTCAGTGTGATTAATTCGTTGTTGTCATAGCAATAAACTGCATAATTAATTTTACAATTAGAAGAATTAATTCCAGTTGTTGCAATAGAAATTTCGTAGAAATTTTCACATGGTATCAGAGCGACTTTGACTGACGGAAAGCTCAGAGGTGGAGAAGGAAAATTTGTTGTTTAGTGGGAGCAGTAGGACGAATTTTCTGGGGTTGTGCAGTGCCTAGCCAGGCAATGTGAATTGATGGGAAGAATTCAATTTTCAGTTGCAGGCGGCAGAAAAAGTTTGAATTTCCTAGAAGTGATTCTGGCAGGCAGAGAGAGCAACAACAGCTCAGTGTTTTTGCTGAGAAGATTTATTGTCTGGGTGCAGAAAGGTTTTGCAACAGTTTGCTAGAGCAGAATCAACGTCAAGTGGAAGAGAAATAGCACACAGATTTGTACCCAAGACGTCTTTAGTAAATTCTCCAGAATTCTCTAGTATGGCCATGGACAGAACTAATATTCAGGGGGCTTCAAAATTAGCTTCCAGAATGGAGGACGAATTTGCTTGTCTAAATAGCTCAACTTCATAGGGTGTCTAGTATATAGACAGTGGAGCGTCAGCTCACATGACAAGGTTAGAGAATATTTCTCTAACTACAAAGAAGAGAAAATGGACTTCCAAATTACAATGGAAAACAGGGCAAAGTGCACTCTAGTAGGGAGAGGTACCATCAATTTTTAGAGGGAGTCAGAAGCAAGTACCAGCACTATAGATATACATGTGTCGAGATTAGGCATGAACTTGAATTCAATATCTCAACTACAGGATAAGGGATATGATGTTCACTTCATAGGGAAGAAGGTGTTTGTCAAACACTCGAGCTGGAAGAGGGTGAAACAGATTGGAGTTCGAGGCAACAGATTATACAAATTGCAACTTGATTCTCCAATGGCACTAGTAGGCAGTGACAATAACAGTGGGAAAGATCTGAATGAGCTATGGCATAGGAGAATGGGACATTTACATCATGGAGCACTTAGATTTCTCAGGGAGACTGTGACAGGTGTTCTAGAACTTCGCACGGAACACAATGATGTGTGCAAAGGGTGTGTGCTTGGGAAATATGCTAAGGCAGCATTCCCAAGAAGTGACAGTAGAGTTGATGGCATGTTAGGACTTATACATTCAGATATTTGTGGCCCTATGTCCACTAGAGCTCTCAGTGGGGTCGAGTATTTCGTCACCTTTATTGATGACCATTCCAGGAAAACCTGGATCTACTTCTTGAAGACCAAGGATGAGGTCTTTGATCGCTTCAAGGAGTTTAAGGCTCTAGTGGAGAATGTGATAGGGAAGAATATCAAGGTGTTTCACTCAGATAATGGTGGAGAGTACACAGATAAAGACTTCACAAATTTCTGTGCAAAGGAAGGCATTAGAAGAGAGTGGACAACTCCATACAATCCACAGTAGAATGGGGTAGCAGAGCGGAAGAACAAATCTATAGTTGGGGTTGCAAAAGTGATGTTATATGACCAGGATTTGCCCAAGTTTCTATGGGCAGAGGCATGTAACACAACAATGTATATCCAGAACAAGGTTCCTCATAAGGCATTAGGGAAGATAATGCCAGAAGAGGTCTTCTCAGGAAAGAAGCCTGAGGTAAGTCACTTCAAGATCTTCGACAGCATATCTTATTGCCATGTGCCAGATGAGAAGCGTACCAAGTTGGATCAGACTACAGAGAAGGGGTTTCTCGTTGGGTATAGTGAAACCTTAAAGGCATACAAGATCTATGTTCCTAGCAACAGGAAGATCATAGTGAGATGAGACGTAAAGTTCATGGAGGATAGAGCCTTCAAAAGGTCTCGTGAGATGCCAGCAGGGGATAAGAGTGAGCCAACAGAAGCTCCATTGGTCCAACAGTAAGGGCAGTTAGTGGGACTTCTAGTAGGACAGTCACAGTGATCTAGTACATTGACCAATACTAGTATTTTATCAGTTGCAGGAGATCCAGTGATTTCACAGCAGACGGAGCAATAGAGGCAGGATGAAGAGGAGTCAGTTAACCTCCCATCACTAGAGGTCGTACTAGCAGAGAGGTTCGTCAGACATTAAGAGATGCAGAGGAGTTCATTGGAGCTCTGAGGATGACCCAACGAGAGTGCAAACAGCCTGACAGGTACCAAGCATTGGTGGCACAGGTTATGGAATCTTCCAGCTTTCAAGAAGTCACACAGCATCAGTGTGCGTAGATGCCATGGTAGAGGAGTACAACTCTATCATGACGAATGATGTTTGGGAGGTAGTACCAAGGCATGAGGACCTCTAGGTACTGCTTCAGCATTGGATCAGGGATGGTTTCTTGGTGCAGCAGGAAGCAAAAGTCACTAGCACTGAGCTCTGTAGAAGGAGAGTACATGGCAGCAATCACAGCTACATGTGAAGCTATATGGCTTCGAAATGTTAGTTTTTGTAGCATCAGATGTGTTCTAGTCACAAAACTTGGTGGAGAGGCTAGAATACATGAGATCTCAAAAACCCAAAATTTTCTAGAAATTCCACCTAGAGATGACGTAATTAGATTATTAACCTATTTTTTAATGTTTCCTAGTCTAAACTTAGGAAAACTAGCTAATTAATCAGAATTAATTAATTCAAGGTGAGAATAATCTATAAACTCACACAGATCGACTTCAAGATGATCCTAGCCCTTGATTAAGTTTTAATCTTGGTCATTGGTGCTCCAACAGAGGATTATAAGAAGTTGTCGATGGACACTTGGAGAAGACACTTCAGCAGTTCGATTTCCTTGGCAAATTGATTTCCAGAGAACAGCAGCAGTTGCTGAAGAGCCAAAGATCGAAGCAAAGATAGTGAGGGGCAGGGACAATGAAGCAGGAGAAAGATTTTCAGATCCAGCGAGTGCATTGCAGAGAGGCAGAGTTAGCCACAGTGAGGCTGATGCAAGGGCTGTGTAGAAGCCCCTAATAGGCAGTTCAGTTTGCAGATTCAGGTAGTCGTTTCAGAGATCCAGAGGCAGAAGAATTTCGCAGAGGCCGAGAGAAACGTTTCCAGAGTCAGTGGCAAGCAGAAGAAGGAGCTTAGTGTGAGATCCAAAACATACGGATTACTACCTGCACAGAGCCCACGCAGAGGGTGACGCAGGGCAATTCGTAGAGGGGTTTCAAAGCTCAGTCTTCAGTGTCGGATTATCTGTGGGGTGAGGAAAATTCCTCACTAGATTTTTGCTAGTATTTTTTCTCTGTAGGATTTCCAAATTCGGCATCCAAATTTATTGTACTCAGATTTTTCTCGCTGCTGCATAATAATAAAACCCTCAGGAGCTACACTAGTTTTCCCAAGTTGGGTTTTTTCGGGGACATTTGTCCACAAATAACGGTGTCATATTTTTATGTGTGTGCTAGATTTTCTTAGAATCCAACACTATTTTTTTCCGTAGTATTTGTTTGTGAAAATCACAGTGTGAATTATTTGGTATTTGTCGTAGCAAACTGCAAATAATTTCTTGTTGTTGTGATAAATTGAAAAAATTCACATGGTATCAAAGCGTGAGTGATTAGCCGAGAAACTCAGAAATGAAGAAGGGAATTTCATTGTTTAATGGGAACAATAGGCTGAAATTCTGAGAGGCTGCGCAGTTCTTTAACAAGCAGGCCGAATTGTTGGGGAAGAAATTTGATATTTAGTTACAGTTTGGCATAAAATTCGAGTTGCCCGGGATAGTGATTCTAGCAGTCAAAGGGAGCAGCAGCAACTCAGATTTTCGTTGAGCAGATTCCTTGGTTGGACGCAGAGAGTTTTGCAGCAGCAGAAACAGAGTCGAGTGGAAGCGACATTGCACACACAGAAAGGCAGAGACACGCTACCTAGATGGGACAAGATGTGGGCCAATTTGCAGCAAGAGGAAATGAGGCGAGCTTTGCTTAAGAGTGGCAGCAATAGCAGCGGATCGAAGGGTGTGAAGGAGGAGGAGAATGTGGCCCTGGCATCAAAGGGTCCCAGGCAGGGACAGGAGGAGTAGAAAAAGAAGAAGAAGGACCTGTCAAAGGTCAAGTGCTTCAGGTGTGATGAGTTTGGTCAATACAATACCTAGCATCCTCTCAAGAAGAAGGACAAGCAGGAGAAGCAAAACCAGCAGGAAGCATTCGCGGAAATAGACAAGCTTTCCTCTAGGCTAGAGGAAGAGTTTGCTATGTTCGCAGATACACCTCCAGGAGTGAGGTGGGGTGATTTGGTGTTGTAGCCCCAGAGAGATGTAGAGTTTGGGCAGGGTCCATTGAGGTATCCTCCTCATGGATCATTACTTGGATACCGGGGCCCGCAGTATTAAGTAGCAAGAGGGATCAATGGCAGTTGATGCAATCAATACCAGAGTGACAGTTGCAGGCTAGTAGCAGTCAGATGCTGAGAAGGGCAGTGCAATGTTGACAATAGAGCAGGTGGCTCAGAGAAGAGTTAGCAACAGCGCAAATTCTTCAGTGATAGTGCAGAGGTTAGTAGCAATCAGGACTCAGGAGATAGATGCTTCATACTAAACACAGATGATTCAGTATTTTGGATTCTTCTCAGTTGCAACAGCAACAAATGAGAAGGAGTTGCAGTGCAGATGCAGAGTTGGCAACAGAATCACAGTGTCAGCAACAGTACAGATGCAGCATCAGTGTTGCGCAGTGGTTGGTGGGCAGTAGTAGCCAGACATCAGCAGCGTGGCAGGAGATGACACAGAGAAAGAGTGTTGTGACAGGGTGGGCAGCACTGGAACACAGTCCTCGCTAATAGGGAGTTATATTTTTTGTAGCATCGATGTATTCTAGCCACGAAATTTGGTGGAGAGGCTAGAATGCATGAAATCTCCAAAACCCAAAAATCGTTTCTAGAAATTCCACCTATAGATGACTTAATTAGATTAGTAACCTATTTTTTAAAGTTTCCTAAGTCTAGACTTAGGAAAACTGGTTAATTAATCATAATTAATGAATTCAAGGTGAGAATAATCTAGAAACTCACACGGATCGAATTCAAGATGATCCTAGCCCTTGATTAAGTTTTAATCTTGGTCGTTGGTGCTCCAATAGAGGATTATAAGAAGAGGTTGATGGGCACTTGGAGAAGACACTTCAGTTGTTTGATTTCCTTGGCAGATCGATTTTCAGAGAGTAGCAGCAGTTGTCGGAGAGCCAGAGATCGAAGCAGATACAGTGAGGGGCAGGGAGAGTGAGGCTGGAGGAAGCTTTCCACATCCAACGAATGCATTGTAGAGAGGCAAAGATAGCCACAATAAGGCTGACACAGGGGCTGCACAGAAGCCTCTAATAGGCAACTCGATTTGCAGATTCGGGAATTCATTTCGAAGATCCGGAGGCAGAAGAATTTCGCAGAGGCCGAGAGAAACATTTCTAGAGTCAGTGGCAAGCAGAAGAGGCAGCTCAGTGTGAGATCCAGGTCGTACGGATTAGTGTCTATGCAAAGCCCACGCAGAGGGTGACGCAGGGAAATTCGTAGAGGGGTTTCAAAGGCTAGTCTTCAGTGTCGGATTGCCTGTGGGGTGAGGAAAAATTCTCACTAGATTTTTGGCAGTATGTTTTCTCTGTAGGATTGCCAAATTCGACATCCAAATTTACTGTACTCATATTTTTCTCACTGCTGCATAATAATAAAACCCTTAGCTACTGCACCGGTTTTCCCAAGTTGGGTTTTTCCAGGGACATTTGTCCAAAAATAACGGTGTCATATTTTTATGTGTGTGTGTTAGATTTCCTCAGATTCCAGCGCTATTTTTCTTTCGGAGTATTTGTTTGTGAAAATAACAATGTGAATTATTTGGTATTTGTCGTAGCAAACTATAAATAAATTGTTAAATAAATTAACAATTAGGAAAATAATTTCTAATTGTTGTGATAGATTGAAAATTTTCGCACATATTAGGTGTCCTAGACCTTGTGATGGTCGACGATGAATTGTCCTTTTGGGTTAATTCCTTGGTCTTTCTGTCCTATATATAGGATCAGAGGATTATGAATGGATCTTGGGGGCACTCGTGGTTTTAGAGGAGCCTTGCTTATGTAGAGATGATCACCAATGTATGGGCTAGTCCAACCCACGTCATGGTGCACCTATGTCTTATTGCAAGGTTGTGAGTCATAGAGTCTAGTCTATACGTGGCCTTGGATTTGGTGCAGTATTCTCAACATGGCATATTCACATTTCCCGAGGTAGTTCACATTTCTTGATGCAAGTGATCCCAAAAGTAAAAAAGTCAACTTGGTACCAAAATGCTCAATTTGAGAGAGATGACATGCTACATTGAAATTTTTCCAAACATTGAAGGCATGATGCAGTTACAAGTGGTCAAAATTGGTCAAATGGTGCATGGGGCTTTGAGATGGAAAAACAAAGGTAGAACTGGTATGTTGCATTACATCAAAATTGTTATACAAAAAGAAAAGAACAAGACTCGTGTTTCAATTTTCCGAAGTTCCTAAGGGCATTAGAGATCCAACAATTGGGCATGATGAGATGGCATAGATAGTGATGACGTGGTACTGGTAACAGAGGGGGTATTCTATCTGATGGGGCTAGTCACAAATAAAATCAAGGAAAATCTTAGCAAACCCAAGTGAAAGACATGCAAAATTTCTCAAGGCATGGGAGAACGAAGCAAAGGGGTACCAAATCAAGTTGTACTAGCCATTGTAACCACTTGTACTAGCCATTGGAGGGTCAAAGTGGAACGTTGGAGTTCCTAGGGGGTTTTAGGACATTTTTGGGACATTTCTCTTCTTTCATTCAACTTACGAGTCAAATGCAAGTGAAATGTTGTACTCTCACGAGACTTGTGAACCAAGTCCACTTCCTTTAGTGGGAAAAACTTTATTGTGATGTAATATTTTATCAAAAATTTCTTAGTCTCCAACATGTGGATGACAGGAAAATTATTTTCCTCGAGAGAGTCAACCTAGCCATTATCTAGTCGTTAAAGAAAAAAGGTGTTGAAAATATCAATGGTAAATCGATAATTTTAAAAAAATCACAATTTTTTCAGCAAAATGTTTTTTCCGATTTATCGTTGTCCAATGGAAAAAATCACCAGGCCGACGTTAAGGAAGGATTAAAGAACCCAATTTAACTTTTTCTCACTCATTTTGTTTTTCAAGTTGTTGGTGAGAAAGGAGAAGGGTTTGTGGGCATCCTTGTTGATTGTGGAGGAATCTAAGCATCCATCACTAATCCACCATCAAAAAAATTTTGCAAGGGGTGAGCTTCATTTGCCAAAAAACTTAACAGGAATGTATCTAAACCCCACTATCTTAATGCTTTTTCTTTTTCGTAGATTTTTGTTTACTTGTTTGCCTCTTTGCTTGTCTATTTGCTCGCCAACATTTTGCCATGATTTCCATGCCCATAAAACAATGTAAGGGTTTTTAAAAAAATTTAGAAATGAGACACCAGCTTGAATCAATTTGTTTTCCACCCTCCTATTGTCATTTTTAGTTGCTAATGATCTAATATAATTTTCTAAATCTTTGATAATTGATTTATTAAATCAGCAGGATATTATTTTTTTCTAGTGGGGGTTTAATGTCATTTTCTTGTGTTTGTTGTGCCTTAGGTTTGAATTTTGAAGTTGTCCACTTCCATTGCAAATATGCCAAAGGCTTTGGACCCATTTTGGCAATATGGGGAACCTGTAGGTGACAACCAGCAAAAACTACATTGCAAATTATGTGGTCAGTACATGACAGGAGGGGTTTTCAAGTTGAAATTCCATCTAGCTAAAATCCCTGGCAGAGAAGTTGGGATTTGTAAAGAATCTAGCCCAAAGATTATGAGAGTTGTGCATGATGCAATTAATGCAAATGAAACAAAAAGGGCAGAGGCAGTTACAAATAATGTCGAACAAGCAATTAGCGCTTCAGGGCTATCTACCACTGAGGGTAGTGGGAGGGGCTCCAAGGCTACACCTGTCGAGAGATCTTAATCTTTTTTTGTTCTCCGAACCAAAGCTGGAGCACAACCTTCCATCAAATTAGTGAAAAAAAAAGCGAGAAGCGAGAAGCAAGCATGGTTATGGAGAGGTGTCTTTTCTGTGTTGATTTGGGGTAGCATCGGATGTGCTCTAGCCACGAAAATTGGTGGAGAAGCTAAGGCACATGAGATCTCCAATACCCAGAAAGGGTTTGGGCAGATTCTAAACAGTTTGAGAGATATTAAAATAATTAATATTTTTAATGTAATCCCTAAGTCTAAACTTAGGGAAAATAAAATATTAATGTGAATTAATATGAAACTGTGTTAGAATGGTCCAAAAGTCATGGATCAAGCCAGATCTAATCTTAGCCGTTGATTAGGGACTTAATCTCGGCCGTTGATTTGTCAACAAGAAAAGTATAAGAGGAGGCTTGAGGGTCACTTGGAGAACACACTGAGGGAGACCAATCAGTTCAATTTCTGGAGCGGGGTTAGCTGAGAAATTGAACTAGTGGTCTGGTGAGCAGTCAAGAGGCAGCAAGTACAGAACAGAGAGATGGGAGATCAGTGCAGAGGCAGAAGAGGCAGACGCAGGGCCAAAGGGAGCCACGCAGAGGCAGCAGAGACTGCGCAGAGCCAGCAGGGCCTGCGTCATCCACGCAGAGGCTGCAGGAGTGACGCAGAAGGCCAGAGAGGCTGCGCAGAGTCTCAACAGGCTGACGCAAAGGGTTTCAGGCCACGCAGAGGTCAGTAGGGCTGACACTGGTATTAGAAGAAGTGTTGAAGAATCTATCTGTGGGTAAGCCAGTTTGGCACCCCGTTGCACTAGAAAATTGTTGAATAATAAAATCCTCCCTTGCTGCACTGGTTTTCCCACATTGGTTTTTTCCGGGGACATTAGTCCAAAATATCTGTGTCAATGTGTTGATTCTTGTGCATATGTTTGTTTCTGTATTACGGTGTGATATCTGCAGCAGTATTTATTTTAATTTTTATTGAAGTGATTTCATGAATAACTTATGGTGGAATAAGTAGGAAAAGTAAATCAGTTGCTGCAATAATAGGATTTTCTCATGGTAGCAGAGCAAGTAATCAGAGACAGGAAGGGAAAATCAGTTATGGGTCGAGACCACGATGCAGAGGCATCCACCTCAGGGGACTCACGCAAATTTTCAGAAGATTGCACAATAGAAAGAGATTTCGATTTCTCTATGTTGGCTTCCAGGCTGGAAGAAGAAGTGGCGTGTATGACTAGTGTTGCACCATCAGAAGTATGGTATATAGACAGTGGAGCCTCGTGGCATATGAGGGGAATCAGGGAGTGTTTCTCAGAATATCGAGAAGAGAAGATGAACTTTCATATCACCATGGGGAACAAGGCAAAGTGTACTCCAGTAGGGAAGGGTACCATAGTTTTTCAGACAGAATCGGGAGAGCGGTTCCGTGCCACAAATGTGCTACATGTACCAGGATTGGGGATGAACTTACTTTCCGTGTCACAACTACAAGGTAAGGGTTATGATGTCTACTTCATCAAGGAAAAGGTATATGTCAAACATCCGAGCTGGAAAAAGAAAGTACAAATCGGGATCAAAAGTAATCAGTTGTATAGATTACAACTAGAATCACCAACGACACTAATAGGCAGTTATGGGGACAAGGACTTGAACGAACTATGGCACAGAAGGATGGGTCACTTGCACCATGGAGCTCTGAGAATTCTCAGGAGCACTGTAACAGGAGTTCTGGATCTGTGTATGGAACGAGATGCTGTATGCAGGGGATGTGCTCTAGGAAAGTATGCCAAGGTGGCATTTCCTAGGAGCAAACATAGGGCCAAGAGTGTACTAGGACTGATACACTCAGATATCTGCGGACCTATGTCCATCAAAGCTCTCAGTGGTGCCGAGTATTTCCTTGCCTTCATTGATGACCACTCGAGGAAAACTTGGATTTATTTTCTGAAAACCAAGGATGAGGTTTTCTATCGATTCAAGGAGTTTAAGGCTCTGATGGAGAATCTGACTGGGAAGAAAATAAAAGTTTTGCGCTCAAATAATGGTGGAGAGTATGTCGATAAGGACTTCACTGATTATTGCGCTCAGGAGGGCATCAGAAGAGAATGGACAACTCCCTACAATTTGGAGCAGAATGGGGTAGCAGAAAGAAAGAACAGGACTATTGTAGAAGCAGCTATGGCCATGCTATATGATCAGGATATGCCAAAATTCCTGTGGGCGGAAGCATGCAACACAGCTGTCTATGTTCAAAACAGGACTCCTCATCGAGCATTGGGCAAGATTACTCCAGAGAAAGTCTTCACTGGGAAGACGCTTGAAGTCAGTCATTTCAGGATATTTGGGAGTTTAGCATATTGCCGCATACCCGAAGAAAAGAGGAAGAAGCTGGATCAAACTGCGGAAAAGGGATATCTGGTGGGATATAGTGAGAACGCTAAGGCATACAGAATCTATCTTCCAGGGAGCAGGAAGGTAGTAGTACGACGAGATGTAATGTTCATGGAGGATAGAGCTTTCAGAAGATCTCGGGAAATGCCTTCCGAGGAGTAGTCGAAAGAGGATCCATTGGTCATGCCTCTTCAACCAACAGAAGTGAAGAATTTTTCCTCGGGTCAAGAAGATTCTCAGGATGAGGAGGAGGAGCAAACAGAAGTACTTATTGGCAGAGGAAGAACTAGCAGGGAACTTCGTTAGATTCTGCGTGATGCAGAGAACTTCATCGGTGAGCCAAGGAACAGTAAGAGGGAGCGAAAATGGCGAGACAGATATCAGGCGTTAGTAGCTCAGGATGGAGAGCCTACCAGTTTTAAGGAGGCAGCTCAGCATCAGGTTTGGATAGATGTGATGGTAGAGGAGTATAACTCCCATAATGGTGAATGATGTCTAGGAGGTGGTGTCAAGACCTCAAGATAGATCTGTGGTAGGTTCAAGATAGATCTACAAGATCAAATATGTTGCGGACAGCAGTGTTGAGAAATACAATGCCAGAATTGTGGCTAAGGGTCATGCTCAAAGGGAAGGTATTGACTATGAGGAAACCTTCGCCCCGGTAGCCAGGTATACATCTATTAGGACCGTGATATCTCTTACAGCCCAGATGGGATGGGAGATCCATCAGATGGATGTCAAGACGGCATTTCTGAACAGTGTAATAGAAGAAGAGGTATACATTGAACAACCAGAGGGTTTTGAAACTCATGAGAAGAAGTCTCATGTATGCAGACTGAAGAAAGCCTTGTATGGGCTGGAGCAGGCACCGAGAGCATGGTATGGTCAAATAGATGGCTACTTGCAGAAGATGGGGTTTGTCAAGAGTGACGCGGATTCGAATCTCTACTATCTGGTTGTAGAGAACGAGCCGCTTATCTTAGTATTATATGTGGATGATCTCTTTCTCACAGGATCATCTAGACTCATTGAGGACTGCAAGAAGAATCTAGCCACAGAGTTCGATATGAAGGATCTAGGACGAATGCACTACTTCCTCCAGTTGGAAGTTTGGCAGCAGAAAGGAGAAATCTTCCTTGGGCAAGGGAGGTATGCTACAAAAATCCTGAAAAGATTCGGGATGGGAGACTGTAGACCTATGGCTACGCCAATGATCACCAACTGGAAGAAGATTGATGCATCAGAAGACAAGGATGTCAATCCCACCCTATACCGACAGCTCATAGGGTCCCTGATGTATCTGGTCAATACCAGGCCAAATATTTGCTACGCTGTCAACACCCTCAGTGAGTTCATGGTGGAACCAAAGAGGGCACATTGGGCAGCAACAAAACACGTTCTCAGGTACTTACAGGGAACAGTTGATTATGGGCTCTTGTACACCAAGGGGAAGGATATCAGGTTGAATGCATTTACTGATGTAGATTGGGCAGGAAGTTCAGTGGATCAGAAAAGTACCTCTGGGTACTGTTTCAACATTGGATCAGGAATGACCTCCTGGTGCAGTAGGAAACAGAAGTTCGTGGCTTTGAGCTCATCTGAGGCAGAATATATGGCAACAAGCACAGCTTCGTGTGAGGCCATATGGCTTAGAAAACTACTGGTGAACCTATTCAGAAGAAATATGGAGGCGACCAGGATCATGTGCGATAATCAGAGTTGCATCAAACTCTCTGAGAATCCAGTGTTTCATGATAGGTCGAAGCATATTGATATCCAATGTCACTTTGTCAGAGACTGTGTCCAACAAGGAGCTGTACAGTTGAGCTACACTCCTACAGGAGAACAGGTGGCAGATATCCTCACCAAGGCCCTTGGAAAGTCAAAATTTGACTACTTCAGGGAAAAGATGGGGATGGTAAAGAACCCCTTTCAAAAGTAGAAATGAGTGTGTTAGCAGCACGAATGAAGAGGGAGTTGCAGTGCAGATGCAGTGTTGGGAGAAAGGACCAACAACAACACAGATGCAGAGGGAGTTGTCGTACAGATGGAGCAGTGGCAAAGCCATGGGCAACAATACAAGATACAGTAGTGCAAAGGATGTTGGGCAGGAAGGTTTAACATCAGCACAGGAACCGATGCCGGATGATCAGGGTGATGCTCAGTGAGGAGTATTGCTAGAGCACAGTCCTCGCTAAGAGGGAGTGTTGATTTGGGGTAGCATCGGATGTGCTCTAGCCACGAAACTTGGCAGAGAATCCAAGGCACATGAGATTTCCAATACCCAAAAAGGGTTTGGGCAGATTCTAAACAGTTTGAGAGATATTAAGATAATTAATATTTTTAATGTAATGCCTAAGTCTAAACTTAGGGAAAATAAACTATTAATGTGAATTAATATGAAACTGTGTTAGAATGGTCCAAAAGTCATGGATCAAGCCAGATCTAATCTTAGCCATTGATTAGGGACTTAATCTCGGTCGTTGATTTGTCAACGAGAAAAGTATAAGAGGAGGCTTGAGGGTCACTTGGAGAACACACTGAGGGAGACCAGTCAGTTCAATTTCTGGAGCGGGGTTAGCTGAGAAATTGAACCAGTGGTCTGGTGAGAAGTCAAGAGGCAGCAAGTACGGAACAGAGAGACGGGAGATCAGTGCAGAGACAGAAGAGGCAGACGCAAGGCCAGAGGGAGCCACGCAGAGCCAGCAAAGACTGCATAGAGCCAGCAGGGCCTGCATCATCCAGGCAGAGGCTGCAGGAGTGACGCAGAAGGTAAGAGAGGTTGCACAGAGTCTCAACAGGCTGACGCAGAGGGTTTCAGGCCACGCAGAGGTCAACAGGGCTGACGCTTGGGATCGGAAGAAGTGCTGAAGAATTTGTTTATCTGTGGGTAAGGAAGTTTGGCACTCTGTTGTACTAGAAAATTGCTGAATAATAAAATCCTCCCTTGCTGCACTGATTTTCCCACATTGGGTTTTTCCGGGGACATTAGTCCAAAATATCTGTGTCAATGTGTTGATTCTTGTGCATATGTTTGTTTTTGTATTACGGTGTGATATCTGCAACAGTATTTATTTTAATGTTTATTGAAGTGATTTCATGAATAACTTAAGGTGGAATAAGTAGGAAAAGTAAATCAGTTGTTGCAGTAATACGATTTTCACATTCTGGAGTGACTTACCTCTCAGCATCACAAAAAACAATCCATTTTGGCAACCAACATGTGATGCCATTGTTGTTGTTGGCCCAGGGTATAAAAGCACTACATACGATGAGTGGCAGGGGCCAATTCTTCAAGTAGAAAAGAAGGACAACAACTCTAGATTGACGAAGTTAAAGCAGTCATGAGAGGTCATTGGATACACAGTCATGTATGATGGTTGGACAAATAGGAAAGGTAAGACCCTTCTAAATTTATCGATACATTGTCCCTGTTGAATTTTCCTTAGGCCCTAGATTTGGTCTGAGGCTAATCATGCACACAAACACACTAGGAACCCTGTTGAAGTTTCTAAGTTTACTTAGTTTAGAAACCCTTCATGCACTTTTTCTGATTTATTCCTACCTACTTGTTATTTTTCTTTAACAAGTTATTTACAAAGTAAATACTGAAAATAAACACCAGTGCATGCTCAACATATTACAAATCAGCAACTAAAAGAAACAAGAACAAACACACCACATGACACCATTATTTTTGGACCAATGTCCCCGGAAAAACCCAATGTGGGAAAATCGGTGCAGCTATCTAAGGGTTTTCTTATTAAGCAATATCAGAGTACAATCTGGGTGCCGAAACTAGCCTACCCAACAGAGAATTTCCTTAGCAGCTATACCTCACAGTTTGAGAGAAATCTCCTGGCTGAAACCCCGGAAAATCCTTCCGGCAGTTCCTCAGCACAAAACTGCTCTGCAACCCCAGCGTCTGCCCAATCTGGACTACGTCAGCCTCTCCTAGCCCAGCGTTGGCCCTACGTCAACCTTCCTTGGCCTGCGTTAGCCCCAGGAGGTCCTACATCATCTCTGGGAGCCTCTGCGTCAACTACATTGGCCCCTCTGGTGCTCTGCGCAACACTTGGCTAGCCTCAGCGTGGCCCTGCGTGAGCCCTTGCTGGCTCTGCGTCACCCTCCTTGGCTGCTGTGCTGCTCTCCCGACACAATCTCTGCCTTCTCTGTTTATTTGTACTCAACGCCCCTCAGCTGCTCTCCCAATCACTGATTCTATCTCTCTTAGCAAAACCCCACTCTAGAGAATAGAATGACTGATCACTCTGATGTACTTCTCCAAGTGACCCTCAAGCCTCCTCTTATACTTTTCCTGTTGACATATCAACAGCCGAGATTAAGTCCCTAATCAACAGCTAAGATTAGATCTGGCTTGATCCATGTGTTTTGGACCATTCTAACATGGTTTCATATTAATCCACATTAATATTTTATTTTCCCTAAGTTTAGACTTAGGGACTCCATTAAAAATATTAATTATTTTAATATCTCCTGAATTGTTTAGAATCTGCCCAAATCGTTTCTGAGTATTGGAGATCTTATGTGCCCTAACCTCTCCACCAAATTTCATGGCTAGAGCACATCCGATGCTACCAAAAATCAACACTCCCTCTTAGCGAGGACTGTGCTCTAGCAATACTCCTCACTGAGTATTACTCTGATCATCCGGCATCGGTCCCTGTGTTGATGCTAGGCCTGCTGCCCACCATCCTCTGCGTTGTTGTATCCTGTACTGCTGCCCATGGTTCTGCCACTGCCACTGCTGCATCTATACGACAGCTACCTTTGCATCCGTGTTGTTGCTGGTCCTTTCTCCCAACGCTGCATCTGCATTGCACCTCCTCTCATCATGTTGCATCGTGCTTCCCATTGATGCACTGCAACTTAGTTACTGAGAAGTAAGTAACTGATCTCCCAACCTGACCTCCCTGTTGGGCTAGAGACACCCAATGATGTTGAAGCTCCCTCTGCCACTGACAAGTGCTCCCTCTCTGACCTCTGCGCTGCTGCAACAACTCCGTGCATCTCGTACTTTTGCACACCTTTCTATGCCATCCTACACTGGTGCAACACTCCTATGCCTGCTAGCCTAGCGCTATCTCGAGAATTCTGCATTGTAGCTCTCTTTTCCACTTCATTCGCATCCGTCTCTACCCACCTAGCTAGTCCTGCTACTCCTCGTCGGGGCTCCCGTAGCAAGGTCTAATCCAAGAGGTTGGGTTCCTCAAGGATCCTGCCCCTCATCGCCTGTAGTCCTCCTGACTACAGCTCGATGTCTCCCCACTTCTGCTCAAGTGGTGCATGTGCACTCATGGCACAATCATCGTTTGTCAAAACTTCCTTTTCTGCTCGTGTTGGCACTGCCTTAGTCTCGGAAGACTCTTCCTTACTCTTCTTCCTTAGGCACGGGGTCGATAATGACCCATCTCCCCACAGAGGAAGCACTTGATCTTGGAGAGATCTTTCTTCTTCCGCTTCTCCTGCTTTCCCTCAGATGCTAGGGCCACATCCTCCTCCTCCTGCTGAACTTTGATCCCTTTGCTACTGCTCCCTGTCTTCGATTGTCGTCTGATCTCTTCTTGGCGAAGAGCTGCCCACATCTCGTCCCAAGGTAGGAGAGTCCCTCTGCCCAGGATACTCTGGACAAACACTTCCCAATCTTCTGAGACAGCATTCAGGGTTGTCCTCACCATAAGCTCCTGATCTAGTGTTGCTCTTATAGCAGTCAACTGGTCTCGAATCTCATTCAGTCCTTCGAGGAAGGTGTCAATCGATTGACCCTTCTTCATCTGATACGACCTCATCTGGTTCTCGAGCAGCATTCTTCTCTGCACAGAAGTATGCTGGTACAGGTTCTTGAGAGCCTCCCACATCTCAACTACCATTTCCTTCTCGGCTATATGTGGTACCACATGATCCTTGACCCCGTCAAGGATAATGCACTTGGCCCTCGCCATCGCCTCTTCGTACTTGTCGTTATCATTGGGGTCGACTGGGATAGCTATAACCTTCAAGGCGAAGTTCTTGACACGATTCCTGTCAAGCACTGATAAGATTCTGGCCTTCCAGACTGCGAAGTTCGATGCTCCGTCCAGTCTATCCTGGTCTCTTACCTCGTGTAGTGCCATGACGCTCCTCTACTTCCCTCCTGGAAGTTCTCTATTCAACTCCTCTGAGTCTCTACTTCCCATCTGGAAGTTCTCTTCTAGACTCCCTCTGAGTCCTGATTTCCCTCCTGGAAATCCTTCTGCCGCTTGTCGAGATGCCCCCTACTCTGATCGTCTTGTGCAACTGCACTGCTGATCCAGGTTCCTCGGCTAGAAACCCTCGGTAACAACTCCTCTGGCCCTGCTCTGTCAGGTATTGTTCTGACTACAGTACCTCACCAGCTCCACTCTGCAATATTTCTGCAACCTTCTAGACTCCAGCAACTGCCTCTCTATGAACTGCGTCAGCCCCTCTCTGCCTCACGCTGGCTCTGCATCACCCCAGATGGATCTGCGTCATCCCCTCTCTGCCTCATGCTGGCTCTGCGTCACCCCAGATGGATCTGCGTCATCCCTGGGATGCCTTGCGTCAACCCTCTAGCCCTCTGCGTCGGCAACGCTGGCCTCTCTAAGGCTCTACGTAGTTCCCGCTTCCTCTGTGTGGCTCTAGCTGGCTCTGCGTCACACTTCCTTGGCTTTTGCACTGCTAGAAACGGCTTCTGTCACCTCGGGACAGTTGTTTTTCTGCTGCTATTGCTCCGCTCGACTGATGTCTTTTAGTCCTCCTGTGATCTGCAATCATGCTCCGATACCATGTTGAAGTTTCTAAGTTTACTTAGTTTAGAAACCCTTCATGCACTTTTTCTGATTTATTCCTACCTACTTGTTATTTTTCTTTAAAAAGTTATTTACAAAGTAAATACTGAAAATAAACACCAGTGCATGCTAAACATATTACAGATCAGCAACTAAAAGAAACAAGAACAAACACACCACATGACACCATTATTTTTGGACCAATGTCCCCGGAAAAACCCAATGCAAGAAAACCGATGTAGCTATCTGAGGGTTTTCTTATTAAGCAATATCATAGTACAATTTGGGTGCCGAAACTGGCCTACCCAACATAGAACTTCCTTAGCAGCTATACCGCACAGTTTGAGAGAAATCTCCTGGCTGAAACCCCAGAAAATCCTTCCAGCAATTCCTCAGCAAAAAACTGCTCTGCAACCCTAGCATCTGCGCAATCTGGACTGCGTCAGCCTCTCCTAGCCCAGCGTTGGCCCTACGTCAGCCTCTCCTAGCCCAGCGTTGGCCCTACGTCAGCCTTCCTTGGCCTGCGTCAGCCCCAGGAGGCCCTGCGTCAGCTCTCAGAGCCTCTGCGTCAGCTACGCTGGCCCTTTTGGTGATCTGCGCAACACTTGGCTGCCTCTGCGTGGCCCTGCGTGAGCCATCGTTGGCTCTGCGTCCTTGGCTGTTGCGCTGCTCTCCCATCACAATCTCTGCTTTCTCTGTTTCTCTGTACTCAATGCCCCTCAGTTTCTCTCCCGATCACTGATTCTATCTCTTTTAGCAAAACCCCGCTCTAGAGAATAGAATGATTGATCACTCTGGTGTACTTCTCCAAATGACCCTCAAGCCTCCTCTTATACTTTTCTTATTGACATATCAACGGCCGAGATTAAGTCCCTAATCAACGGCTAAGATTAGATCTAGCTTGATCCATGTCTTTTAGACCATTCTAACATAGTTTCATATTAATCCACATTAATATTTTATTTTCTCTAAGTTTAGACTTTAGGGACTCCATTAAAAATATTAATTATTTTAATATCTCCTTAAATGTTTAGAATTTGCCCAAATCCTTTCTGGGTATTGGAGATCTTATGTGCCCTAGCCTCTCCACTAAATTTCGTGGCTAGAGCACATCCGATGCTACCCAAAATCGACAAACCCTGAACTTACAAGCACTTTGCACAGCGGAAATCTTCAACAATGAAATCAATTAAGTACACAAAGATTTGAGCCCAAAGCTCAATTATTTTATTAGTCCATCAATAAAATAATCATGGGGCTCTCGTACCAGGGATCATGGCCCTTCAGATCACTAGTACAACTAGTATACATAGTATACAAAACTAGGGCTTGCAATCTGCTTCTTCAGATCTGCAATCTGCCCAAAAAGACAAGAACAAATACACACGACTTACTTGTTGATGTAGCCCTTTTTGCACAATAGTCCTTTCTATCCTCACTTGTCCTTGACACTTGGTTGTCCTTTGCCTCCTTAATCACAGAGATTAGTCTCCTTTTTATCTTTGTCTAGCTCAGCTTCTCATAGTGAATTAGATCTGTCAAACTCACTGTACCATCAGCTCTAAAACACAGCTACTCACAGTGACTTAGATCCTTTAAGGTCACTGTATATTAGCCCCTGAGAACATTATTCACAATTCCATTTGTGAACAGACTTCAGGAAATATGCTCAGAAATCTTTCCTTCAAAGAATACCTCTTCCCACAGCCTTCATGTCATCCTTACAACAAGTCAAATACCCTCGGCCTACTATCGAAGTCTTCAAGCCTCCTGAAGCTGCAAATCAGACCTTTTGTTCTCGTGCCTGAGGTCTCTCAGCGTAGTCTCCACCCTCCAGCGGTCAGGCTGATCTACTTCAAATATTTCCTGATGATCCTCAGCCATTTATGGGCAGATTACTAAGGCCTTGCGGCCCTCTACCAGGGCTACGACCCTCCTCCTTGGCATTGAAACAAACCTTTAACCTCCTCGTTGAACTTGTGTTCCTCACTACCATTTGAAAGTTTAAATATGTTTCCCTTATTTTCTATTTTCCATTTTAATGAAATGTAATTTTGTTCGCTTTCTTTCTTATTCGTTGTAGATGTTTGGTAGTGAAAGTATGGTGCAAGGGCACCAAATTTATAGAAATTTTCCATCAAGATCTTCAGTCAAACCTGCAAGGCTTCCGGATGTGAGCGCAATTGGAGTGTATTTGAAAAAATACACTCAAAGAAATGCAACAAGTTAGAACTTTGAACTTGAACAGAGCAATTACATTTATTGTAATTTATGACCCTCTAATATACTATGACCCTCAAGACTCATTATATTTTTATGACCCTCTTATAGGTTGGAGTTCTCATGTCTCAATGACTTGGTGTATGTCCATTACAACCTCCAACTATGGATGAGGCAAATTGACAGAACACCATATGTGGATGCCATTTCCTTAGACAATATTGATGTATTGTCTAAGTGGAGGGTGGAGTCTAAGCAGCCTATCATGGAGGAGGCACCTAGATGGTTAGAGGAGGGACAGGCAAAATAGCAGGAGCAGCAAAAGGCGGATGAGGGGGAGGAGCAAGAGAGAGGAGGATGTGGCAGTATCAGCACCACCTTTTAGAGAGAGTGATGAGCCTAGTTCCACACCCACCAATCACCAGCAGACACTTGTTGCAGTGTCAAGGCCTTCTGTTGTTAGGGGCAGGCCTGGCATACAGCGCATCATCTTTTCCCATAAAACAGGGAGAGCGCATTAGCTAGCTGCTAGTTTTGTTTTTGTTCTCATTGTACATCTACCTCACTATGATGAGATACATTTATATGTATCATGTCATTTTGTATTGGTTCTCTATTTGTGAATCCTTGATTGGACAACTATTAGAGTTCAAGATTCAATATCAACTATGATGGATCATTTTTTATTTGGCATCCACCACATATATATATATTAGTGCTTCTCCAGATTTATGTGCCAATGTGTTTATCTGGTGTTGTTGTTGCTTTATATGTTAAAAAAAGATGAATATATTATGTATTTTTTTAAATCTGCCACAGTTTTTTTGCCAATTTTTCCAAAATGATGTTTTCTACACCCTTGTTAATTTTTGTCGATTTTGATTTTTCAACATTAGAAAAGACTATAAAGAGTACCCTCTCCTCTAGTTGAAGTTGTTTTTTATTTGTGAGATTATATAATGCCATAATAAAGAACTCATTTTGCAAACCTTCGTGTAAAAGCTTTGTGTGGGTTGGATTTTCCTATAGTTTATTTCTTGGTTTCTGTTGTAACCAAGCTTGATATAAAATATTTCCATAATAACTAAGATCACACAGAGATTGAAGGAACAATCCATTGAGGGGCTACATAGCCACAAGGAGAAGGTGAACTAGGCACTAGTCTACTTCATCTTTTTGTTGTAGATGGATCACTTAGACGAAGATTTGACCAACCTTTTTAGGAGATAGCTTCAACCGAGAGAAGAGTAGCATTCATCACATAATTGACCCGTGAATCAAATGCATCTCGCTAGAGATTGCTCCTAGTTGTATACTAAAGGTCTGGGATGTTTCAGACATAGGTGGGGGCAATATTCTCTCTTTGAGACTAAGCCCACCTCACTATCGAAATTGCATGAGCAACTTAAGAAAGTTTGTGGTTCATGACTCAAGAACTTGAGGTAAAGTATTGTGCTTAACAGTAAGTCATTCCTCAACGACCATTTTATAAATAAAAATCAAAACTGTTATTTTCTATTTTATATTAGTTTGTTTAACGAGCTTGTTCTTCAAAATATTATCATCCAATAGCTAATTTTGTGCATTGGGGTTTTCAGCAATAAAGTTAGATTAAAGCCAAGGATCAATATGCCTATTTTTGAGCTTTATTTCCATACATTATTCATGGTGTATTGAGCTTTCTAGCTAATTTTGTGCATTGGGGTTTTCAGCAATAAAGTTAGATTAAAGCCAAGGATCAATATGCCTATTTTTGAGCTTTATTTCCATACATTATTCATGGTGTATTGAGCTTTCTATTGCAAATATGCATTGATATATTGCTCTAACATAATAGATCCAACAAATTTTCAAGGTTCCAAGCGCTTTCCCAAAGATATTTGTCGCAAATTTTACATAGTAAACTAGTCGGAGAGCAAAAAATTAACTCCTTTACTTCATCCATAGACCCCATCTAAGGCACTAACCCTCATATGGTTAGTTGCAATATTCAAAGAGAATAATCCCATAAGGTTTTTGAAGAAAGTTGGGCTTAAAGAGTGGTTATTTGGGCCGAGGTGACAGTGGGCCTATTGCAGCACAAACTAGCAGGCCTAGTTTGTAGGTTAAACCTAGAAGGCACAACAACAATTTGGGACAAAGGCCCACTGTCACCAAAGCCTATGTCCCCTTCTCTTCTCAGATTTTCACTAACGGGAGTCGTCCCAATATCCCTCACCTACGATTAATATGTCTATGATAGTGTTCAAAGTGAGGCAAGATGGCTCATTCAATGGAAAGGCCCAACAAAGATGAAATGTTTGGGAGAAGCTAGAAATGATTTCCACAAAAAAACCCTTGTAATAGATAGCTACATGAGACCCAGGGTTGATGTATATGCCAAAGTATGGGTTCATCCAAGGCCAGGGTAGTTAAGGGAAAAGGATTTGTATAATGTACTTCAACAAGTAGTTAACCATGAAGCTTCAAGGAATCCCCAATTCAAAGCAACTTCAAGGGATCCCACTTGGTACGAAGGCTAGGGAATCAAATATCTTGAAATTTAACTGTGAGAATCCCCAAAACTAGAGATGACCTAGAAGAAACACTAGCACAGAAGACTGTCGAATTAGTTTTGCGAGATCTCACCCTTAGGGAATTTCATACCAAGCCCTAGAGGGGCTACTTGTTCTTGAAGGGACAAAGAATGAGGAGAAGAAAAGAAGGTGAAATAATGATGTCTCATTAAGTGATATGATCACCAAGGATTTCTAGACCAGTGCTTATCTATTGGGAAATATGGAGTCAAGGCTTACTTTGATTTCGTGATTTTCGCTCTATCAAGGAGATTTATGCAACCTCGCTAGCCCTAATGCAGGAAACAACACAACTACAAGAGGATTTTATACTTCGATGACAATGTTTAATGGAGTTTCAAGGATGCAATCGACAAGATTGACCTCTAGGAACAGTCTTTCATCATAGCCTATGAGTAATGCATGCAATGTTTCCAACAAATTTAATGTTTTCACAAATTCGTATTGAATTAGGGCACATTAATCATCATGAAACAAAATTCCATACATTAGACATTAAACAAGGTAAAATATAGCATCAAAAGCACTTACAAGGCAATGAGCTTATATCCATCCATTAACATTGCAAAAAGAAGCTCCAAGAAAGATAGCAAAAAACTTTCCAAATGTCAAAGTGCATCCCAACATCCAAATTTCGTCCAAAATTGCAGGTCTAAGTTCTTTTCACAAGAGAAATCAAAATCCAAGTGATTGTGAACAATACAAATGAGGTCTCTTCAATTTATATGAGCCTCAAGGGGTTCGATTTAATGAAATTAGCTTAATGAGCCCCTAAAACAACTCTAATGTGCAAAATAACAATATAATTGATGACAAGCCCACCAAATAGCTCCAAAAGTACAATACAAGCCCTCCTAATGACGTCGAAATGATATAATCATGGTGCAAAGGACCATTGGTAGGCCAATATATGTCCCTCATGTGCGTTATGAAGAAAAGGGCTCTCAAAATCATGACCAAGGGGATGGCCCCTTGGTTTCCAAGCAAAACATATGCGGTGCTCCCAAGCAACTGTGGGGCACAATGAATGGTCTCATGGGTCTCCAACTGGATCAAACATGTCAACACTCCATCTATAAGGGCAAGAATGATGATACAAACCCTCCCATGTCTCCCTAGGTGAGACAAAACCCAATCTGGGCCCTGGATCATATGCCAATTGTTTGGTGCAAATATGCAATCAGTTGGGCAATGTGGTCCAAGTGCATCATCATCTCTACATGAGTGGGGCACGAACAAGCCAAATGTGGTGCAAAGGATCCCATCGTGTAGAAATCAATGCTCTGTTGTGGAGGAGGCCCATGGCTCTCAATGCTCACCCTACAAGTGCCATCATGACCCTCTGGAGGGCTTGGATCCTGTATAGGGAGGCCAAACCCAAGGTGAAGACCCACTTGCAATCCTGTATAAGATCCAATGTGTCTCCTCACCTTCCAGTACAACAATTCATTAGTGTAATTGAATAAATAAGCTTACAAATCAGGGGCCCAAGTGGACACTTCATAGTGGCATGCCCTTCCAAATGGGCTTTAAAATGTACAAGTGTCCCTAGGCTCAAGAGGGAGGTTAATAAAGGACCCTATTAGGTGGTTTCAACCTCTAAGGGAGTGACAAGTCCATAGTACATCCGTCAAATGGCAGGTGTCATGTGAAATAATGGTGGAACGAAGTGGGGTAGCAGGGAAAGCTCCAAGCCACATGCCATGGTACAAGGGTAGCCATAATGGAGAAGCCCACACATGGGTGTATAGATGTAGGAGGGAGCAATAGTGGTACATGAGTTACCCCAGCCTTTGTTTTTCCACCCTTTTTCATATGCCTTTTTCCTTTTATTGATTTTTCTTTCTTATAACTGCTTGGGGCTGCAGGGAATGAGAGCATGATATGTATAATATAGCAGTGATTATGCCGTTAAGGTTGGGTAGTTCATCGCCCACCAGGGGTTGGGACAATCATGGGTTCCTTAATGATGCAGGGGGATCATATATAGGGGCCCTAGGAACCAGGGTGATGGCCATAATGATAAGAGGTAGAGCTCATGTTTGGCTTTTGCCCACGCAATAAATTTTTTTGTCCCAACCATCTTTTGCATTTTATGGTACATTTCTTGTTGAGAGTGGCCAAATTATGCTTTTAACTTTCTTTTTAGTTGCATCAACCTTTAGGGCATCGTTTCAGGCCCGACCCAAGGTGTGGGCAAGGGGAGGGGGAGGCTAGCTCCTTGTGGACCCAATGGACAAATGTGGACCCGAATGGGAAATATGTCAAAATGGGTTATAATGAGCAGAGGGGAGTGATATGTATGTTGTCAAGAAGCGGGACCACGCAACCAAAATCGGGGTTTCCCATGTAGTGCCACTCCTAAAGCTAGTAGTCAATAGAGAGGATCCCACGAGACTAGGATACAAGACTAACCACCAAGTTGGACAAGGGGACAAGAGTATAGACCAAACCCATTCTTTCCACTAAATCCCCCCACTAATCCATGTCCAGATGTGTCCATGATAAGTAAGCAAAAATACCCAATTACATAATGAAAAGCCATACCTTCAAGGTTGGAAGGCCCACCTTCAAACATACAATCATAACAGATGGGTGAGGGCACATAATGGCTGGCTCAGGTGGCGGAGAATGGTGGCACATCAAGCTATCTGGTGGTTGCAAGGGGTTGTTGGCTGTCGGTTGAAGACAAATATGGGAGAAAAAATCTCTTATCAATGTCACCCACTGGTGGTGGGTAACATCTAGCTCCAATTGGGACATGAGCTCTCATTGGAGTGCACAAACAATGTACTCGAACGAGGAGGTCATGAGAACACCAGTAATCTCTTAGGACCGCAAACCTGTTACCTGCACATCAAAGATTAAGCACATAGGGCAGCATGTTTTTATGGCATCCTTTGATCACCCATGCTTTTATTAGTCTGCAAAAATCAAGAGGAAATAAACCTACTCAATAATGCAAATTTAATCAAAATGCATCTAATCTAGCATGATAATATAACATGATGTCAGTTCAAATGCAAAAATCAATATGTAATGCATCCTACTCGAATATGCATATTATATCATACCAGTACTAAGTATAATTATAGACCTAAGTATAATCATAGACCCAATGCAACCAACATATCATCCACTCAATATGAGAACAATTGCCCCTCTACTTACTCATGCAATAGACCCAAACGCAAGGGAAAGAATGGCTATATGGAAGGTCACAAGGGCGGGAGGTGGGACAATAAGAAGTCCACAGACGGAGGATCACGAGCGACAAGGGAGTAAAGGGATGCAAATTACTCCACAGGATCCTCTCTTTTAACCAAAACATAGAGATATAAACAATCAAGCTCATAAATCTATGATGGATGGCAACCTCAGACATATCATCTTTATCATGGTTCCTACCATTTATATTGGGCTTTGTGGCATCACAAGGTCATGATCGGAAGAAAAGGGAGACTGATGACATGGAGAGACACAACAAGTAGGCTGTCCATGATGATCACACTTAAAAGAGAGAGGATTCTTCATTATCGGAAGGGTTGAGGAAAGGGTCCACATGAGATTCAACTACATTCCCGGGATCGTGATAAAAAACAAGGGTCCTATTGATATCATCATCATCGATGTCATAGACAGGGTCCTTGTCAAAACGATGCCCATGAACTTCCCATTCCCCTCTTCAATATGTAAGTAATAATTGATATCAAAATTCAAAGGGCGAGCGAGATCACTTTTTCAAAGATTTTTGTGAAGTTCAATGAAGGCTTCCTTTTGAATATATAATGGCTGGGACACCTGAAAGTGTTCAAGAAAGCCATCAAAGAACACTTCAATAGATAGATACTCTTAGGTTTCCAATTACGTTATTATGGCCATGGAGAGATCTCATAAATAGCATCATGAGGACATCGTGATGAACCAATTCAGATTTTGAGGCATATGTGGCAAATCCTACCACATGATCCACTGGAAATAGTGGATCACCATCAAACTTGGGCATCCCACATATGATAGTCCAGGTGAGATACTTAGAGCGTCCAGATACGCGAACGATGTGCCTGATGTGCAAGGCAGGGAAATCATCAAAGAAAGACATCCTATTAAGTTAGGCATATCAGTCAAGTCAGAGTCGCCAGGGTGAATTCAAAAGTGCCTAAAAAGATGCTTGCTCCACCCTACAAGCATTGACTTTGGAGTTTAATGAAGAACTAGGACTTCGTTCTTCCAATGGAGTTGCCAAAAGGATAGGTCAATAATGTTGTAAGGGACCACGACACACGTCTCGTGTCCTCAGCAACAGTGCCAAAAATGTTGTTGCACAAACTAGCAAGCCTAGTTTATAGGCTAAAGCTGAAAAGCACAACAACAATTTGGGACAAAGGCCCACTATCACCATAGCCTATGTCCCTTTCTCTTCTTGGATTTTCATCGACTGGAGGAGTCCCAATATCCCTCACCTGTGATTAATATGTCTATGATAGGGTTCAAAGTGAGGCAAGATGGCTCATTCAATGGAAAGGCTCAACAAAGATGTAAGCTTTGGGAGAAGCTAGAAAGGCTTTCCGCGAAAAACCCCTTGAAAAAGATAGCTACACGAAACCTAGGGTTGATGTATATGCCAAAGTATGGGTTCATCCAAGGCCAGGGTGGTTAAAATAAAAGGCTTTATATGATGTACTTCAACAAGTAGTTAAGCATGAACCTTCAAGTAATCCCCAAGTCAAAGCAGCATCTAGGGCTCCCACTTGGTACGAAGGCTAGGGCATCAAATATCTTGAAATTTAACCGTGAGAATGTCCCCAAAACTGGAGGAGACATAGAAGAAACACCAACATAGAACACTGTCAAATTAGTTTTGTGAGATCTCACTCTTAGGGAATTTCGTACCAAGCCCTAGAGGGGCTGAAGGGACAAAGAATGAGGAGAAGAAAAGAAGGTGAAATAATGATGTCTTGTTAAGTGAAATGATCACCAAGGATTTCTAGACCAGTGCATGACTATTGGGAAATATGGAGTCAAGGCTTACTTTGATTTGATGATTTTCTCTCTATCAAGGAGACCTATGCAACCTCGCTAGCCCTAATGGTGGCAACAACACAGCTACAAGAGGATTTTATACTTCGATGACAATGTTTAATGGAGTTTCAAAAATGGAATTGTTGCCAAATGTAACTAGGTTCGGTCTTCATTTAAAGTATTTGATTCATCTTGTAATGTACATGTCAAAAGAATAAAGAAAATATTTTTTATTATTATTATTGTGAATTAATAAAACATGGGTTTAATGCTTGGGTCACCATGTTTTAGGTCAAAGTCCCCATTGAGGACTTCTAGGATTTATTCTGAGTCAATCGAGTCATTTTACTTTTAGAAAGACCCTTGTTGGGCTTTTGAATCATGTAAAAAGGTTTTTGAATCATGTAAAAAGGTTAAGTATTGAGTCAAATATGATTTATGTATCCTCCACACCAAGTCGGCCTAGAAGAGATCAAGTCGGCCTAAGGACCCTAATTCGACGTCACATGGAACCTATAAATACAAGCACATAGAATTCATTTGGAACACACTCTCTCATAAGAAGTTCGATATCTCTTGTAGCTGGGAAAAGTGAGAAGTTTGTTGCTAGGAAACCAAAGGAAGTGCGAGTTGGGTGGAGCCTAAGGAGAAAAAGAAAATCGAAATTTTGGTACCTCTCTCTCTCAATTTCGTGCCCTAGATTGGGAAATCGAAGTCTTCCAAGTTTTATTGTTGCCGGAAGTTGTTTCCTAGTCGAAGTTGCTAGAAAGTGGTCGAAATTCTGGGAGGCTGACTTGGTGTGGAGGGAAGGTCTGGTCTTGGTCTAGGGTGAAGAGTCTCAAAGAATACTATTGAAAGGAAGAATTTCTTGATTGGGTTTTCCCCTCGAGGGGGTTTTTCCCTAGCATAGTGCCTACATCTGGTGTCCATTGTTTTATGTGTTGCTTCTTTGGTAATTGCTTGATGAACTAAAAGAAAGAAGATATAAAGAATCGTAATAACAAGAAATGTCACAAGTAATTATCAAGAATATGAAAATCTTTCTGCCTTTCTGATTTTCTAACAAGAATACACAAGAATGGCCTCTAGGAAAATTATTTCATCATAGCCTATGAGTAATGCATGCAATCTTTCCAACAAATTTAATGTCATCACAAATTCGTATCGAATTAGGGCACATTAATCATCATGAAACGAAATTCCATGCATTAGACATTAAACAACGTAAAATATAGCATCAAACGCACTTACAAGGCAATGAGAGTATATCCATCCATTAACATTGCAAAAAGAAGCTCCAAGAAAGATAGTGAAAAGCGTTCCAACTGTCAAAAGTGCATCCCAACATCCAAATTTCATCCAAAATTGCAGGGCCGAGTTCTTTTCATAAGAGAAATCGAAATCCAAATGATGATGAACAATATAAATGAGGTCTCTTCAATTTATATGAGCCTCAAGGGGTTCGATTTAGTTTAATTAGCCTAATGAGCCCCTAAAACAACTCTAATGTGCAAAATAACAATATAATTGGTGACAAGCCCACCAAATAGCTCCAAAAGTACAATACAAGCCCTCCTAATGAATCTGAAATGATATAATCATGGTGCAGAAGGTCGTTGGAAGGCCAATATATGTCCCTCATGTGCCGAAATGAAGAAGAGGGCTCTCAAAATCATGACCAAAGGGGTGGCCCCTTAGTTTCCAAGCAAAACATATGTGGTGCTCCCAAGTGACTTGGGGCACAATGAATGGTCTCATGGGTCTCCAACTGGATCAAACATATTGATACTCCATCCAATAGGAAAAGAATGTTGATACAAGGCCTCCCATGTCTCCCTAGGTGGGACAAAACCCTAGATCATATGCCAAGTGTCTCGTGCAAATATGTGGCCGGCTGGGCAATGTGGTCCAACTGCATCATACTCTCTACATGAGTGGGGCAGGAGCAAGCCAAATGTGGTGCTGAAGGATCCCATGGTGTAGCAATCAATGCTCTACTATGGAGGAGGCCCATGGCTCTCAACTCTCACCCTACAAGTTCCATCATGATGTTAGTTTTTGTAGCATCGGATGTGTTCTAGCCTTGAAATTTGGTGGAGAGGCTAGAATACATTATTGGGATATTCCGACACATAGGATATAGTTAAGTTCAACTTGGTCTAGTATAGAGTTAGGTTAGAGTTAGGTAAAGTGTGTTTCTTTACCGTTGTACATTTTGTAACTTACAATCCGACGGTCACGATATGTAGTGATCCGACGGTTCACTCTCACCTCGGTATTACCGACACTTGATCCGTGGCTTGACACCCGATTGGTCCATGAGTTCTATTTAAAGCGCATGGAGGGTCATTGTTCGGGAAATCTGTGCATGAGAGAAGCTTATGTAAATTTTCATTCTTTGATTAATAAATTGTCTGTACCCACGTTGGGACAGGCCGTGGACTGTTTCCCTCCTTGCACTCTGAGGGTTTTAACCACGTCAAAAATACTGGTGTATTGATTTGAGATCTGGTTGTGAGCGGTGTCCTTTTGGTATTCTTCTGTGGAACTTACCCTGTAAATTCCTACATGGTATCAGAGCTATTTGAGGGCCGCGTCCGTTGGTGATCCAAATCTGAAGCCGGTAGAACTGCATGCGGCTGTCGTTTCCTAGATCTGCTGTTTCTGACTGCTTTCGGGCCGAGAGGACTGCTCTGTTGCATTCGGAGCATCTGTTTCAGTGAGGAACCCCTTTCGTTTCACGCGAAAAGGTTTCCGGTAGCCCTAGCTGCGTCATTTTTCAGATCGGGAGGTATACAGTGTTTTTTTTGCAGTTTACTGTCATTTTCTCTCTGCTTATTTCGGTTTCGGTTTATTTAGCCTTTTTTTTCCCGGATCTATACCTTTCATTTCTGCGTATGCTCTTTGCCCTGCGACTCTGTGCGATCTGGGCAAATCAGAAACAGAAAGAAAGGATTTTTCTCATGCGTATGCTCTTTTCCCTGCACCTTAGTGTGATCTCGGAAAATCAGAAACATTGAGGAAAATATTTAGTTTTTCGGCTAAAAGCTAACTTTGAGATTTTTTTTAAAATTTCTAGTTTTTTGGCTAAAGCTAACTTCGAGCCGTAAGGTTCGTTTTTCTTTGGATATTCGTGTTGGGTTTTGTGTTTTGTGTTTTGTAGGGGAAAAGAGTCTTCCCAAGGCAAGCACGCAAATCGAGGCCCCCCCCCCCTCTCTCTCTCTCTCTCTCTCTCTCTCTCTCTCAAATCTTTTGTATAGATCAATTGGTTCAAAGACCTTTTAAGAGAGTAGAGGTCTTGGGTTCAAGTCTCCATTTTGTGGGGGCGGATTTTTTCATTCCCGCACATTCGCGCACTTTGCCGGCAACGTCAACAATTTTTTTTTCAAAAAGCCATAACTTCTTCATCCGGAAGCCTTTTTCAGAGCCGTTTTTTTTAAAACCGCCTATTTTTTCGAGATCTATCCATTGGACCACTTACTTTCAGCATCTTCAGCTTCAGTTGTTTTTCAAAAATGGAAAGTCCATGCCAAGTCATTCTTGACAGCACTAACTACTTCCAATGGGTAGCCTACATGGGAGATTTACTTAGAAGTAAAGGTCTCTTCAGAATAGCCACAGACCAAGAGAAGAAACCCAAAGATGAAGACAAGGCCGAAAAATGGGAAAATCGACAAGATCAAGCACGTGGTTTGATAGGAATGTCTGTTTCTCCTGATCTTAGATTCCACATTGCAGAAATTGAAACTCCTCATGAAGCATTAGAAAAACTTGCTAAAGTTTTTGGGATTAAAAATGAAATTAGATCCCATCAACTTGAAAATGAGCTGCTTACTTTGGATCCTAATAATTTTTCTTGCATTGAAGATTTCTTGTCAAAATTCAAGAACCTTAGATATCTCTTGGAAGGTGTTAAAGTTAAGAAAGATGATGGTAACCTTATTTATTCCATCCTTACTAAGTTAGGGCCAGCCTACTCTGTATTTGTTTCCACTTTCCATTCTACCAGGGAAGCTTTCATTTGTCAAGGCAAAGACTACAAGCCCCCTTCCTTTGACTCCTTTTGTGATTCCTTAATAAGAGAACAAGAAAAACTCTTACACCTTGGTCTTCTTAATCTTGGAAACTCTTCCACAAAAGCGTTAGCCGCCCAGCAGCATCCAAATTCAAAGAATCCTAAGAAGTCTTATCCTCAAAGGAATGGTCCTAAACCAACTCAGCCTCAAGATGAAAGATCATTTCAGCAATATGATAAGACCAATAAAAACAAATGGAAGAAGACTGAAAGACATTGTAACTTTTGTAATCGAGATGGCCACTTAGAATCTAAATGCTTTAAGAAGATGGAAGCCTTGGAAGCCGCAATGAAGAAACATAACATCCATCTGGAGCCTACTTCAACTTCAACTTCCGGAACGGCATTTTCTGCATGTCATCGTCAATCATCTCAGTCTGGTTATGCATTAAATGTATCTTCTTCTTCTTCTCATTCTCATGAGTGGCTCATTGATTCTGGAGCCTCTTGTCACATGGCCAAAAACCAAGCCATGTTTTCTTCTTTAAATGATTGTAACACCAAAAATATATATGTTGGTGATGATAGATCTCTTAATGTTGTAGGGACTGGAACTGTTCATCTAGACAATGGTCAGTTCAATGATGTATTATGTGTTCCAAACTTATCCTGCAACCTTCTATCTGTCTATCAGATAACTCATTCAGGTGAAGGTAAAATTGTTGAATTTTCACCTCATGATGTTGTAATCAAGGATCTAAAAGATCCTAAACAGATTCTAGCTACTGGTCTTGCTGATGATTCCAAAAGGTTGTATAAGTTTCACAACTTTGGGTCATCCCATCTTCCCTCAGTATTTGTTGCTCATAATGATGAAGTGAGCAAACTTTGGCATGAGCGGTATGGTCACTTAAACTATCGCTCCCTTCAGCATCTATGTAAAGAAAACATGGTGACAGGTCTTCCTATGGTATCTTGCAAAGATGGTGTTTGTTCCGGATGTGTACTCGGAAAACATCATCGGGACAGTTTTGACAAACGTGCCTCTTGGCACGCCTCAGCCCCTTTACAGCTTGTGCACAGTGATTTATGTGGTCCTCTTCCTGTTGCTTCATTCTCTGGCTGCAAGTACTTCTTAACTTTCATTGATGATTTCTCTAGACGCACTTGGGTATACTTCTTAAAACTCAAGAGCGAAGTATTTACCACCTTTTTGGCCTTCAAAGCATTCGTTGAAAAACAATCTGGACATCAAATTCTTAAGCTAAGAACTGATAATGGTGGAGAATATGTTAAAAATGCATTCATCACCTTTTGCACCGAAAATGGAATTCAAATGCAACATACTGTTCCATACACTCCACAACAAAATGGTGTAGCTGAAAGGAAAAATCGCACTTTAAAGGAAATGGCTAATTGTATGCTGCAATCTAAAGGACTCAGTCTTAGTTTTTGGGCCGAAGCAATTAATTGTGCAAATTATATAATCAATCGCACTCCTACTAAGGTTCTAGAGAATATCACTCCAGAAGAAGCTTGGAGTTCCATTAAACCAGATGTAAGTCACTTTCGTGTGTTTGGAAGTGAAGCATGGGCCCATATTCCAGATGAAAAGCATAAAGCTTTAGAACCTAAGAGTGAGAAATGTACTTTTGTTGGATATTCTGAAGATGTAAAAGGCTATAGACTTATTCCATTTAAGTCCAAAAATGTTATCATTAGAAGAGATGTAAAATTTGATGAAAATAAATCGGCCTGCGAGCCTAGTCCGGCGGATGTGCCACCTCTTCCTATCTCTTCTATCTTTGAAAACATTTCTTCTTCTGATGATGAAAGCGAGGATGATAATCCTTCCCCACCTTCTCAGGATCCTCAACTTCCAAGATGGGTCCGTGCTACTCGGGATGCAGCAGGTGATCTTGCCGGTGATCCTACAGATCAGCGACGTACACGTTCTCAGTTTGAAAGAGCCTCTTCTTTACTGGCTCAAGCTCCAGTAAATCATGATCCTGACACTTTTGCAGAAGCTTCAGGCCATCCACATTGGGAAACAGCTATGAATGAAGAATATCATTCATTGATGACAAATGATACATGGGATCTTGTTCCTCTACCAAAGGGACGCAAACTTGTTAGATGCAAATGGGTTTACAGAACCAAGTATGGACCAGATGGGAAAGTTGATAAACATAAAGCTCGTCTAGTTGCTAAGGGCTTTTCACAGGTTGAAGGCATTGACTACACTGAAACCTTCTCTCCAGTTGCCAAAATGAACTCTATCCGCCTTGTTCTTTCCCTTGCTGCCTCTTTAAAATGGGAAGTCCATCAAATGGATGTTAAATCTGCCTTCTTGCATGGGGACTTGCAGGAAGAAATCTATATGGAACAACCCATTGGCTTCATACAAACAGACTCCAGCCTCGTTTGTCGACTTAAGAAATCCCTTTATGGCCTCAAGCAAGCTCCTCGAGCTTGGTATGCCAAAATGGATAGCTTTCTTTTAGAATCTGGCTTTTCTAGGTGTCATTCTGACAATACTGTCTACACCAAGAAAGTGGGCAACTCTCTCATCATCCTTGTTCTTTATGTTGATGATCTTATTCTTACTGGTAGTGATCCCAACCTTATAAACCATGTGAAGTCCAGCCTTAAAAAGAAATTTGAAATGACAGACTTAGGACACTTACACTATTTTCTCGGTCTTCAAGTCTTGCAATCCCAAGAGGGTATTTTCCTTTCCCAGTCCAAGTATGCTTGTGATATTCTTCGTCATTTTCACATGGAAGACTGTAAGCCAGCCCCTTCTCCCTTTCAGTCTGGAGTCAAACTTTCAGTCTCTTGTACTTCTCCTGAAGTTGATGCTACCTTATACCGTCAACTTGTCGGAAAACTCTTGTATTTAACCCATACTCGTCCTGATCTTTCCTTTGTTGTTGGCCTTGTTGCTCGTTTTATGCAAAACCCCCGTGAAAGTCATTGGAAAGCAGCTAAAAGAATACTTCGTTATGTTCGAGGTACAATACAGTTTGGGATTCATTACAGTGCCAAAGCAGCTCCTCTGTTAGTTGGTTTCACTGATTCTGATTGGGCTGGTGACCTTGATGATCGGAAGTCTACTGCCGGTTATGTCTTCACTCTTGGTTCAGGACCTATTACATGGGCTTGTAAGAAACAGGCTGCCATTTCTCTTTCGTCAGCAGAAGCAGAGTATCGTGGTGCCGTGGAAGCTAGTAAGGAAGCCTTGTGGCTTCGTCAGATCCTATCAGAGTTTGGCTTTGAGCAGCAGCATCCAACCACACTTTGGTGTGATAATCAAAGTGCCATTCAGCTATGCAAAGATCCAGTCCAGCATCAGCGCAGCAAACACATTGAACTACACATGCACTTCATCAGAAAGCTCATTCTTGACCATGTTCTTGAAGTGCAATATTGTCCAACGGATGATCAGGTTGCAGACATCTTCACAAAGGCTCTCACAGAGGCGAAGTTCACTAAACTTCGATATATGCTTGGAGTTCAGGAAGTTGTCACTAAGGGGGGATAGGCTCTAGTGCCTCCTTCCTTCTCCTATTGTGTCATATTTGTAAATCCTTCAATCCTATCCCAAGTTGTTCTTAAGGGGGGATGTTAGGATATTCCGACACATAGGATATAGTTAAGTTCAACTTGGTCTAGTATAGAGTTAGGTTAGAGTTAGGTAAAGTGTGTTTCTTTACCGTTGTACATTTTGTAACTTACAATCCGACGGTCACGATATGTAGTGATCCGACGGTTCACTCTCACCTCGGTATTACCGACACTTGATCCGTGGCTTGACACCCGATTGGTCCATGAGTTCTATTTAAAGCGCATGGAGGGTCATTGTTCGGGAAATCTGTGCATGAGAGAAGCTTATGTAAATTTTCATTCTTTGATTAATAAATTGTCTGTACCCACGTTGGGACAGGCCGTGGACTGTTTCCCTCCTTGCACTCTGAGGGTTTTAACCACGTCAAAAATACTGGTGTATTGATTTGAGATCTGGTTGTGAGCGGTGTCCTTTTGGTATTCTTCTGTGGAACTTACCCTGTAAATTCCTACATACATGAGATATCCAAAACCCAGAAATTGTTTCTTGAAATTCTGCCTTGAAATGACTTAATTAGATTATTAACCAATTTTAAATATTTCCTAAGTCTAAACTTAGGGAATATGGTTAATTAATCAGTATTAATTAAGTCAAGGCGAAAATCATCTAGAAACTCACACAGATCAATACGGAGATGATCCTGGTCATTGATTAAGTTTTAGTCTTGGCCGTTGGTGCTTCAGCAGAGGATTATAAGAGGAGGTCGGTGTGGTGTGGAGAGTACACTTGAGCAATTCGATTACTTGGCACATCGATTTCCAAAGTAGCAGTAGTCAGTTGCCAGAGAAAGCTAGAGATCAAAGCAGTGTGAGAGGGGCAGAGGCAGTGAGGCTGGAGGAAGCATTCCAGATCCAGTGAGTGCATTTGCAGAGAGATAGAAGAGCCACAGAGAAGCTGACACAGGGGCAGCACAGCAGCTTCTAGAGGCAAAGTTCAATTTGCTGAGAGGGAAAGACATCTTTAGTTCCGGAGGCCGGGAAGGAGTCCCAGATTGCCAGAGAAGCATTTTCCCAACCAACAGAAGGCAGAACGACTTCATCAGAGACTAGTCAGAGGTTTGACATCAAGTAGGTTGCGCAGAAGTTGACACAGAGGGTCAGAGGGCTAAGTTTCTAAAGGCAAGTTGTGTCGGGGATTCCCTGTGGGGTGAGGAAATTCCTCACTAGATTTTTGCCAGTGTTTTTCTCTGTAGGAATGTTAGTTTGCAGCATCCAATTGTACTCAGAATTTCTCATTGTTGCATATTAATAAAACCCTCAGCTGTTGCACCAGTTTTCCCACATTGGGTTTTACCGGAGACTTTTGTCCAAAAATAATTGTGTTAATTTTATGTGTGTGTGCTAGCATTTCTCAGCTTCCAGCACTTTATTTTTTCCACATAATTTTATTTGTGAAGGTTGCAGTGTATTTATTTCGATATTTGCCATAGCACATAAATTGTTAATTAATTAACAATTAGGAGAAATAATATCAGTTGCTGCAATAGGGTTCCAGTTTGGAATTTTCACACATGACCCTCTAGAGGGCTTGAATCCCGTATAGGGAGGCCAAACCCAAGGCAAAGACCCACCTACAATCCTCTATAAGATCTGATGTATCTAATCACCTTCCAATACAACAATTCATTAGTGTAATTAAATAAATAGGCTTACAAATCAGGGGCCCAAGTGGACACATCATAGTGGCATGCCCTTTCAAATGGACTTTAGAATGTACAGGTGTCCCTAAGCTCAAGAGGGAGGTTAATAAAGGACCCTATTAGGTGGTTTCAACCTCTAAGGGAGTGACAAGTCCATAGTACATCCGTCAAATGGCAGGTGTCATGTTAAATAAAGGTGGAACAGAGTAAGGTAGCAAGGAAGGCTCCAAGCCACATGCCATGGTACAAGGGTAGCCATAATGGGGAAGCCCACACACGGGTGTACAGATGTAGGAGGGAGAAATCGTGGTACATGAGTTACCCCGGTCTTTGTTTTTCCACCCTTCTTCATATGCCTTTTGCCTTTTATTATTTTTTCTTTCTTATAATTATGCGGGGCTCCAAGGAATGGCATCATGATGTATATGATATAACAGTGATTACCCCCTTAAGGTTGGGCAGTTCATCGCCCACTAGGGGTTGGGGCAATCATGGGGTCCTTAATGATGCAGGGGGCTCATATATAGGGGCCCTAGGAACCAGGGTGATGGCCATAATGATAAGTGGTAGAGCTCATTTTTGGGTTTTTCCCATGCAATAAATTTTTATGCCCCAGCCATATTTTGCATTTTATGCTACATTTCCTATTAAGAATGGCCAAATTATGCTTTTAACTTTCTTTTACCTGCATCAACCTTCGAGGCATTGTTTCAGGCCCAACCGAAGGTGTGGGCAAGGGGAGGGGGAGTCTAACTCCTTGTGGACCTTGTTAGCCACCACTTTGTGGGTGATATCCCTAGGAGAAAAAAAAAATCTCTAAGATGGTCCTTAACCAGCAGCCACCAGATAGCTCGATGTGCCATTTTCTCCGCCACCCGAGCCAGCCTTGTGGTCCCTCGCTCATCCGTTATGATCGCATGTTTGAATGTGGGCCTCCCGACCCCAAAGGTATGACTCTTCATTGGTTTAGTTGAGTAATTGTGTTTACTTATCATGGACACTTTTGGGCATGTATTGGTGGGGGGGTTCGGTGAAAAGAGTGGGCTAGGTTTGTACTCTTGTCTCCTCTGCTTGATTCAGTAGTTAGCCTTGTATCCTAGTCCCATGGGATCTCCTTTACTGACCATTAGCTTTAGGGATGGCACTACATGGGAAATCCCGATTTTGGTTGTGTGGTCCCGCTTCCTGACACCATATACATCACTCCCCTCTGCTCATTTTAACCCCATTCATCACTTTTCCCATCCGGGTCCACATGTGTCCACTGGGTCCACATAGGGTTAGCCTCCCCCTCCCCTTGTCCACACTTTGGGTCGGGCTTGGAACGATGCTCGGAGGTTGATGCAACTAAAAAGAAAGGAAAAACATAATTTGGCCACTTACAATAGGAAATGTACCACAAAATGCAAAAGATGGTCAGGACATACAAATTTAGCATGTGGGCAAAAGCCAAACATGAGCTCTACCCCTCATTCATGGCCATCACCCTGGTTCCTATGGGCCCTAGATGAGCCCCCTCCACATTAAGGAACCCATGATTGTCCAACCCCTGGTAGGCAATGAGTTGCCCCACCTTAAAAGGGAGTATCTAGTATCTATCGCTACATTCCACACATCATGCTCTCATCCCCTGGAGCCCCAAGCAGTTATGAAGAAAAATCAATCAAAGGCAAAAGACATAGGAAGAAGGGTGGAAAAATAAAGGTCGGAGTAACTCATGTACCATGATTTTCTCCCTCCACTCATGTGCCCAAGTGTGGGCTTCCCTCATCATAGCTACTCTTGGACCATGACATGTGGCTTGGAGTCTTCCCTTGATCCCCACTTTGTTCCATCACTATATCACATGCCACCTACCCATTGATGAATGTGTCATGGACACACCACCCCCTTTAAAGGTTGAAACCACCTAATAGGGTCCTTGGCTAACCCCCTTATTGAGCTTGGAGGCACTTGTACATGCCAAAGCCCACTATGGAAGGGCATGCTGCCATGAATTGCCCAATTGATTCCATGATTTGTAAGCTCTTTTACTTGATTACTCTAATGATTTATTATATTGGAGGGAAAGGGGACGCATTGGATCTCATGCAAGATTGCAGGTGGGTCTCCATTTGGTGTTTGGTCTCCCTATACAGGGTCCAAGCCCTCCAGAGGGTTACATTGGCACTTATAGGGTGAGCGTAGAGATCCATGGACCTCCACCATAGCAGACAACACTTCATGGATTCCCAGAACCATTTAGTGATTGCTCGTGTTCCACCTTTTGGATGAGGATGATGCACCTGGTTCACCATGCCCAACCGGCTCCACACTTGCACCATACACTTGGCAAATATTCAAGGGCCCAGATGAGGATGTGTCTCACTGTAGGAGACAAAAGGAGTGCTTATGTCATCATCCTAGCCCTTACAGATGGTTTACAGGCATTATCGATCCACTTGGAGACCCATGAGGATGTCATTGGGGCCCCACACCCACTTGGGAGCACCACATGTGACTTGCTTGGAAAACAAGGGGCCAACCCCTTATCCATTATGTATGGAGCCTTTTCACTCAACTTACACATTTGAACTCCATTAGACCTCCTCAATGGCCCAACGACTCATCATATTCATCATTTTTCCCTCTTGAAAGGCTATTCTTTGTATTATTGAGCTATCTTGGTGGGCTTGTCACCAGGTCATGTCATTATTATGTATCATTTTATTATTTGGGGTTAAATTAGGCCAATTAGGCAAATCGAATCCCCTTTAGAGTTGTATAAATATGAAAGAGGCTCATTCTAACCTCTCATCATCACTTGGATTTGGAATTAGTAGCTACTTGGAGAATTTTGCATTACCTTTTGGAGGACAAGTTTGGTTTCATGGATGAATTTTGATGTTTGGATATTATTCTCTTACAGCACTTCATGGATTCTCAGAACTATTTAGTGATTGCTCGTGTTCCACCTTTTGGATGAGGATGATGCACCTAGTTCACCATGCCTAACTCGCTCCACACTTGCACCATACACTTGGCAGATGTTCGAGGGCCCAGATGAGGATGTGTCTCACTGCAGTAGACAAAAGGAGTGCTTATGTCATCATCCTAGCCCTTACAGATGGTTTACAGGCATTATCGATCCACTTGGAGACCCATGAGGATGTCATTGTGGCCCCACACCCACTTGGGAGCACCACATGTGACTTGCTTGGAAAACAAGGGGCCAACCCCTTGTCCATTATGTTTGGAGCCTTTTCACTCAACTTACACATTTGGACTCCATTAGACCTCCTCAATGGCCCAACGACTCATCATATTCATCATTTTTCCCTCTTAAGAGGCTATTCTTTGTATTATTGAGCTATCTTGGTGGGCTTGTCACCAAGTCATGTCATTATTATGTATTATTTTATTATTTGGGGTTAAATTAGGCAAATCGAATCCCCTTTAGAGTTGTATAAATATGAGAGAGGCCCATTCTAACCTCTCATCATCACTTGGATTTGGAATTAGTAGCTACTTGGAGAATTTTGCATTACCTTTTGGAAGACAAGTTTGGTTTCATGGATGAATTTTGATGTTTGGATACTATTCTCTTACAGCACTTCATGGATTCTCAGAACAATTTAGTGATTGCTCGTGTTCCACCTTTTGGATGAGGATGATGCACCTGGTTCACCATGCCCAACCCGCTCCACACTTGCACCATACACTTGGCAGATGTTCGAGGGCCCAGATGAGGATGTGTCTCACTGCAGGAGACAAAAGGAGTGCTTATGTCATCATCCTAGCCCTTACAGATGGTTTACAGGCATTATCGATCCACTTGGAGACCCATGAGGATGTCATTATGGCCCCACACCCACTTGGGAGCACCACATGTGACTTGCTTGGAAAACAAGGGGCCAACCCCTTGTCCATTATGTTTAGAGCCTTTCACTCAACTTACACATTTGGACTCCATTAGACCTTCTCAATGCCCCAACAACTCATCATATTCATCATTTTTACCTCTGGAGTGGCTATTCTTTGTATTATTGAGCTATCTTGATGGGCTTGTCACTAGGTCATGTCATTATTATGTATTATTTTATTATTTGGGGTTAAATTAGGCCAATTAGGCAAATTGAATCCCCTTTAGAGTTGTATAAATATGAGAAAGGCTCATTCTAACCTCTCGTCATCACTTGGATTTGGAATTAGTAGCTACTTGGAGAATTTTGCATTCCCTTTTGGAGGACAAGTTTGGTTTCATGGATGACATTTGATGTTTGGATACTATTCTCTTGATCTTGGAGCTTCATTCTTGTCATGATTTGATGATTGGATATACTCTTTGTACATGCAAATGATCTCTTTTCATGTTTGTTCTTGTATTTATCATATCACATGAATGTTGTTGGGGTTTTCGCTATCGAGGTCTGAAATTTACTACTATTATGTGCGAAATTGTGGAAATTTTGATATTTTGAAGCATTGCATCATTGCATGTGTCATGTATGAATGGGTGAATGTTCCTAAAGTTATTTTGTTGAATATACCTTGATAAGTCATCAAATATTGCACGTCGAAGTATAAAGTCCTTGGGTAGTTGCTCTCATGCCCTAATTGCCATGCGAAGTTGCCTAAAGGCCTCCTTGATTAGGTTAATTCTCTCCATATCACAAATTCACCTTGAATCCATCTCTCCCAAAGGCAGGGCACTAATCAATCCATTGGGGGTCACTTAAATGATTATCTTTCTCACCTCCTCCTTCTCTTTCTATTCCTAGCCCTAATAGGTCACCTAGTGTTGAAATTTCTAAGTAATATCCGTTAGAAATTTTATCTGTATTCTCTGGTTTATTTCTCCTACTTGTTAATTACGAACAAGTTATTTAAACATATAAATACTGAAATAAACACAATACAGTCTCAACCATCTACAGATCAACAGCTGAAAGAAATAGCAAACACACAAGTGACACCGTTATTTTTGGACAACTCGTCCCCGGAAAAACCCAACTTGGGAAAACCGGTGCAGCAATTCTGAGGGTTATTTTATTATGCAGTCTTTCTGAGTACAACTAGGTGCCAAACCGGCTCACTCGATAGAGAAAATAATCTGGTAGTAATACCTCTCTATTCGGAAGCAGATATTTGGAAAGTCTGCCCCACGAAACCCTCTCCAGCACAACTGAAGCACTGCGTCAGCCCTCCTGGCCTCTGCATCAGCCTGAAAACCCCCTGCGTCAGCTCTCTGAGGCTCTGCACAACCTCTCTGGCTCTCTGCGTCACTCCTGCAGCCTCTGCGTGGATGACGCAGGCCCTCCTGGCCTCTGCGTTGTCTCTGCTAGCCTCTGTGTGGCTCCCTCTGGCTTCTGCGTCTGCCTCTCAGTCTCATACTCACTGCCCCTCGCTGCAAACTGATCACTGATTCGATTTCTCTTAGCAAACCCCGCTCTAGAAAATCGAATGAATGAGCACTCTGGTGTATTCTCCTACTGACTCTCAAGCTTCCTCTTATACTTTTCCTGTTGGTCCTTCAACGACCGATATTACATCTCTTATAAATGGCTAAGATTAGATTTGGCTTGATCCATGTCATTTGGAACCTTCTAACCCAGTTTTATATTAATACCCATTAATATTTTATTTTTCCTAAGTTTAGACTTAGGAACTCCATAAAAAATATTAATTATTTTAATATTTCCTAAACCGGGTAGAATCTGCCCAAACCATTTCTGGGTCTTGGAGATCTCATGTGCTTTAGCTTCTCCACCGATTTTCATGGCTAGAGCACATTTGATGCTACCCCAAATCAACACTCCCTCTTAGCAAGGACTGTGCTCTAGCAATACTCCATACTGAGCATCACCCGATTATACGGCACTGGTACCTGTGTTGATGCTAGGCCTCCCCGCCCAACATCCTTTGCACTGTTGCATCCTGTACTGCTACCCATGGCCCTGCCACTACCACTACTGCATCTGTACAGCAACACCCTCTGCATCCGTGTTGTTGGTGGTCCTTTCTCCCAACACTGCAATCCCCTCTCATCATGTTGCATCGTGCTACTGCCAACTGCTACTGCACTGCAACTCAGTTACTGAGAAGTAAGTAACTGATCCACCCAACTACTGACATCCCTGTCAGGCTAGAAACACTCCTGATGCTGAAGCTCTCTCTACCACTATCTCGTGCTCCCTCTACTGCCTCTGCACTGTTGCAACAACTCCCTGCCTCTCACACCGCTGCAAACCTCTTTGTGCCATCCTGCACTGTTGCAACCTCCTCTGTGCCTCTCGCACTGCTGCAATCCTCTCTGCGCTGCCTAAGACTACTGCACTGTAGCACTCTCTGTCGCTTCATCTGCATCCGTTTCTACCGACATCTGCCATCCTGCTACTCTCACTTCGGGGCTCCCGTAGCCAGGTATAATCCAAGAGTTTGGGTACCTCAAGGATCTTGCCCCTCATCGCCTGTAGTCTTCCTGACTACAGCTCGATGTCTCCCCACCTCTTCTCTAGAGGTACATGAGCACTCATGGCACAATCGTCATCCTCCTCTACCTCCTTTTCCGCCTTCGCTGGCGCTGCCTTGGAGTCAGAGGCCTCTCCCTTATTCTCAGACACTAGTTCGCATAATGCCCCAGTTCCCCACAGTTGAAGCACTTTATCTTGGAGAGGTCCTTTTTCTTCCTCTTCTCCTACTTCCCCACAGATACCAAAACTTCATCTTCTTCCTCCTCTTTCTTGATCCAGACTCCTTTGTTGCTACTTCTCGTCTTGTTCAGCCGTCTGATCTCTTCTTGGCGAAGAGCTACCCACAATTCTTCCCAATCTGGAAGATTCGCCCTACCTAGAATACTCTGGACAAATGTCTCCCAATCCTCGGAGACTGCATTTAGGGCGGTTCTCATCGTCAACTCCTGATCCAGCATGGCCCCTATGGAAGTTAGTTGGTCCCGGATCTCCTTCAATCTACAGAGGAAATGATCTATCTACTCCCCCTTCTACATCTGGTATGACTGCAGCTAATTCTCAAATAACATCTTCCTCTACACAGAAGTGTGTTGATACAACATCTTCAAGGCATCCCAGATTTCCTTTGTCGTTTCCTTCTCGGCAATATGTTGGACCACATGATCCTTGACCCCATCAAGGATGATGCATTTCGCCTTGGCCATTGTTTCCTCGTACTTTTCATTGTGAGCTGGGTCAACTGGGATAGCCACTGTTCTCAAGGCAAAGGCCTTGATGCGATGTCTATCTAGCATGGACAAGATCATGGCCTTCCAGACGACAAAGTTGGACGCCCCGTCCAGCCTGTCCTGATCCCTCGGTCCATTCATGGCCATCTCTCTGCTCTTCCTTTCGACTCCTCCGAGTCTCTAGTTCCCGCTGGAATTTCTTTCTTCGACTCCCTTTGAGTCGCTACTTCCCTCCTGGAAGTTCTCTGCTAAACTCCCTCTGAGTCTCAATTTCCCTCTTGGAAATCCGCCTGCCAACTATCGAGTCGCACCTCTCTGATCTCCTATGCACCTGCAACACTGATCTAGATTTCTTGGCTAGAAATCCGCCTAGGTAGCGACTCCCTCTACCTTGGTTTTGCCCTGTTAGGTATTGTTCTATCTCGGCAGCAACAACACCCCACCAACTTCACTCCCCGCAATCTGCCCACAGCTTCCTATGCCCCAGCAACTGAAGGACTGAGCCTCTAGGCTCTGCGCAATCCCGACACTGGCTGAAATGCTCCCTTAGCCAACTACGTCAACCCTCCTGGTCTCTGCGTGGCTCTTCGTGAGCCTTTTCTACCCTCCTCAACCTCTGCGCTGCCCTTTCTCTGGCGCAAACTGATGACACAGTCACTCTGCGTCAACCCTTCTCTGTCGCTTTCTGCAAGGAACAGCTTTTGTCACTTGGTACAGTTGTTTCTACTGCAAATGCTCTGCTTTAGCTGGTGCCTTCAACTCTCCTGTGATCTGCAACCACACTCTAATACCATGTTGAAATTTCTAAGTATTACCCGTTAGAAATTTTATCTGTATTCTCTGGTTTATTTCTCCTACTTGTTAATTATGAACAAGTTCTTTAAACATATAAATACTGAAATAAACACAATATAGTCTCAACCATCTATAGATCAATAGCTAAAAGAAATAGCAAACACACAAGTGACACGGCTATTTTTGGACAACTCGTCTCGGAAAAAACCCAACTTGGGAAAACCGGTGCAGCAATTATGAGGGTTATTTTATTATGCAGTCTTTTTTAGTACAACTGGGTTCCAAACCGGCGCACCCGACAGAGAAAATAATCTGGCAATAATACCTCTCTATTCAGAAAGTCTGCCTCACGAAACCCTCTCCAGCACAACTGAAGCATTGCGTTAGCCCTCTTGCCTCTACGTCAGCCTAAAAACCCCCTGCATCAGCTCTCTGAGGCTCTGCGCAGCCTCTCTGGCTCTCTACGTCACTCCTGCAGCCTCTGCGTGGATGACGCAGGCCCTCCTGGCCTCTGCGCTGTCTCTGCTAGCCTCTGCGTGGCTTCCTTTGGCTTCTGCATCTGCCTCTCTGCCTTTGTGCTGGTCTTCCGGCACTATCTCTGCCTCTCTGTCTCATACTCACTGCCCCTCGCTGCAAACTGATCATTGATTCAATTTCTGTTAGCAAACCCCGCTCTAGAAAATCGAATGACTGATCACTCCAGTGTATTCTCCAATTGACCCTCAAGCCTCCTATTATACTTTTACTGTTGGTCCTTCAACGGCAGAGATTACATCTCTAATCAACAGCTAAGATTAGATTTGGCTTGATCCATGTCATTTGGAACCTTCTAACCCATTTTTATATTAATACCCATTAATATTTTATTTTTCCTAAGTTTAGACTTAGGAACTCCATTAAAAATATTAATTATTTTAATGTCTCCTAAACCGAGTAGAATCTACCCAAACCATTTCTCGGTCTTGGAGATCTCATGTGCTTTAGCCTCTCCACCAATTTTCATGGCTAGAGCACATCCGATGCTACCCAAATCAACACTTAGGGCATCAAATAAATTCCATTATAGCCATCAAAATACCTTGATTTTTGGTCCACTACTACATTGGGGCTTTTTCTAGAGGCCCTCCAAATTTGAAGCAATTCTGACAGTGGGATCCCGAGATATAGCAAGCCCTAACTCAGGGACCATTTCTTGCCCTAGGTTTCCCTTGGCTAGTGTCCTCATTTGTAACCATCCTCACTGACATAGACTTCTTCTTTCCCTACAAGACTCTTTTCTCCATCCTCATCTAGGCACTCAATGGCCTTCTCATAGCAATCTACCTTGGTCCTATGAATAAACAACCAATCCATACCCAAAAGCATGTTATATGCACCCAAAGGAAGCAAATTCAGATTTGTTCTTTTAGGCATGCCATTAAGCTCAAATGCACAAGATTTCACCCAATGATGAACTCTTCTCTTGGTCCCTGTAGCCAACTGCACCAACCAAGATTTTGCATGCACTTCCTTATTCAAATGGCATTGATCCACCAATTCAGGACTAATATAGCTATAATTCGATCCAGGATCAATCAAAATAGAAACAACTTGATCACAAAGCTTACCTTCCATCTTGATAATGGATGCCTAGTGGTCTGTCTGCCTATTATCAACTGTCGCATAAACCCAGGGAATGATGTGACCTACATCCCCAACTGTCTATGCCTCCTGAGCACTGTAAATCTGAGGCCTGCCACCCTGATACAATGGACAATCCTTCTTGCGATGATCTCTACCACAAATCCAACACTTTAATGGTTCTCTACCATTGCCTTTATTTTGTTGCTCCACAGGCTGAGACCCATGTCCTTTCTCAGTTGCATTAGACTTCTTATGCGGAGCCACATTTTCCTTTTCACTTGCATCTTGAGATCTTCCTCGCTTCTTAGGCCATTTTCTTTTAATCTTCTCGTTACCTTTCCAGTCATGCTTGAACTCAGGGTTGCGCTTTCACTGTTCATAGCAATGCTTCAAATTCCTGATGGCTTCCTCCAATGACTAAAAGGCTCATTAAACTCAATCCAGTCTTCAAATGATAATGGCAATCTTCTATTGAACCTTTGGATCTTGCTTTCTCATACTATAGATATGGCAATAGCTCTAGAAATTTGGTTGTATATTCTTCATCTGACATGGAACCCATCTTGAGTTCATAGAATTCCTTAGCCTTTCCATCATAATACCTCTCAAACAGGTACTTCTTTCTGAAGAGTCTTTCAAATTCTTCCCAAGTTAGCTCCTCTTCCCTGATACCCCTGGCATGCTTGACATCTTCCCACCAAATATTTGTTTTTTCTTTAGACTAAAGGTAGCTATCTTGGCTTTCATATTCTCTAAGTAATTATGAAGTCTAAAAAAATTCCTTATTCCAAGCAGTGATGCTTCTGCATCTTCTGATTTGGTCATCTCACCATCAAAATAGGAGGCTTGGCTTTCTTGAATTCCTCTGGAAAATACCCCTTCTCACTCCTCTTATAATGATGTTGGCAGTGATGTCTCCTAGAGGTAGAGCTAGAATAAGGTCCATGCGTACTAGCCCTCCTCTCAGGTGTATCCAAGAGTCTACCACTCTTTACTGTATCATCCCTATCCATCTTGTACCTTTTCTAAGACCTACTTCCATTTGCCCCATTAGTCTTTTCTTCCTGCCTATCTCCATGACTGGTCCCCAATTGTCCATGTTTCTATAAATCTAAAAGGCTTTGAAGAATGACTGCATTAACCTAAGCTTGTTTTTCTTGAGCTTTTGCAAGCCTTTCCTGTGCTTCAATCAACCTCTCATTATCTACTTCGTAACTTATGATATCTGCCTTCAAAATTCTTAATGTATCTTCTAAATCAATAGAGTCCCCCTCTCCCTGTTGTTCAACTAATTTCTCCCATCCCACTAATTTCTCTTTTCATCTATACGGGGAGTCATATGAACTGTAATCCACCATTCTACTCTTCATCTCTTGGCCTTCTATTTTCCTGCAACATATCACTATTAGATCAAATAAAAGACATAATCAAAAGCATTACCTCAACTTATTGTTGGTGAGGTTATCTCATTTGCACAGGTCAATCCAAATTAGCACGATACATAATAATATGAAAGGCATATCACACACATGGATATAATAGCAATAACAATAAATAGCTAACATGCATGCATGGTAAACATATAGACAACTGACATGCATGCATAACAATCTGCATTTACCTTGAGGTACAGTGTTGTAAACTTGCTCTGATACCACTCTGTAACACCCCACCCCACATTTACCCACTTTTACAGGATAACCAGGGTAAACATGAGTTGAGAGTTACTATGCATGACCCAACCTCCAAGATTCAGTTATGGAAATGGGCCCTATTACCACTCAAACTAGCAGGGGACCTAAAGGGCAAATGCTAGGCCAAGGGAAACAAATGGAGACTTAGCCCATTCAGACTTCACCTTCCCTTTTTCCCTTTTCTATTGTTCATCATCTTGATTCAGTTATGGAATTGTCTTTTCAAAGGAGAGGGACCACATGGGACCAAGTGGACCCAGCCTAGGTTAAGGGGTAAGAATTTAGCAACCAATGATATGCTTAACCAAAACAAGGAGGGGGAAAAATCAAAGAGAGGACTTTCACTTAAAGGGATTGAATGATCCTATGAGGCACTAGCCTTCAAATCCCCACATCCTTCTCCTAGAAGATATTGTACCTTGCTTATAAAGCAAGCAAACTCCATTCTTCAACCTCTTCTGGAAAGGGATTGTTTGGGGTCACTTTATATCCACTTGTTAATTTATCCTTCATTTGTGACTCCATATATACTGGGTCTCCTCCCATCGGTGAAAGTCCGTAAATAGTATGGAGCCTTAGCTGAGGTGACAGTGGGCTAAGTCTCCACATGTTGCCCTTAATCTAGCATTTGACCCTTTAGGGATCCCCTGTAGGTCCCCTACTAGTTTGAGCAGTAACAGGGCCTAACTTGCCAACTTGTATAAAACTTATTGCAACACTCAAGAACATATGAACACACACTTGACAACCTGATCCCACTAGTGGCCATCTTCCTGAGCTCATACCACTTCTTAACCTAACTTACACCCCAGCCACACGCATGCAAGCTTGCCAGTGCAGCCAGAGGGCTCCAGTCGCACACATAACTCATTCTTCGTGTGGTTGTGGCCGAAAATTCCCTGAATTGAGAGTGCAGACACAAACCATATTCAGGATTTTCGGGGCTAGACTATAGGCCTACAACCCAGATATGTCCAGAACTTTCCAAAACTCTGTCAATGATAATTATAAGTATGCATATTCTATTCTTAGGCTCAAATCTTGCCCAAGCTTGCCCAATGCGCATGAATCATTTATACAAACACTTGGTGAATACGATACCTATGGGTCATGAATGCAAAATGGTTCACCATTTCATTAGTTTCATCAGATGTTCATCAGGAAGGCTTACTGCCCTCTCACGCTAGTTGCAACAAACACTTATTAGCTCATGCATTCATGCAACTATTCAATAGCTTGTCAAATCATGAACAAGATCAGTAACAAGAACACATCATATAATAAGAAATATACCATGCATGTAACCAACAATTAACCAAAATGAACCCATGACAAACCAGTGATATAATCATACATTAAACCAGAACTTGTGCTCATTGATCTCAATAAATAATGACACAATATCATATGCATAGTGCCAACCAAGTCAGGGACTTCCATGTACCACCGACCATAGATTGTGACTAAACCAAATCTCTCTTTTAGCCCAATCACCCCGGTGCCATATTCCAAGCCTAAATTTGGGATCACATGGGATAAACCAAAACATGGAATCCAGAGAAAACCAACTCCACCCTCAAGTCACAGTGATTTCACCTAAACCGGTCTAGAAATCACCAAAATCAATACAAGCTTGGATGTCTCAGGATTTCTTCACCATACCCAGAAGAATTTTCCTGTCTCCACCCACCTGTCAAGAGCTTCCTGAAGAAAACCATCTCCACTCTCAAACCTTGGGATTTTCCTGAGACCACCTCAACCAGGATCCAAAATCTACCGGCAATCCAAAGCTTAACCAAACAAGGAACCCACTACATCATGTCTATCTAGGAAATGGCATAGGCAAGGTTGCACATCACTGCCAATCCAAGCAAATCTCCATGCCAATGATAGAAAATGACCAATAATCCAATCCATGAACCATGCATTCAAATCCTAGCACGATAAATCGCATATGCACATTGCTACCTACAAAAATTCTTTTGTTGGTTGTTGTTCCAGTCTTCCTCTTGCGCTCCTTGCTCGTTCCTCCTTGTGTCCAAGTGCTCTCTCCTTTGCTCTCCTCTTGTTGTAGTGTTCCCTCTCTCTCTTTCCCAAAAGTGAATCATGCTAGAATGATCTCTCCCAATTTCTTTTTTTTTCTTTTCCTTTTCCTTCATTTTCCCTTGCATGCATATTATTGTTTCTTCATCTTCCTTCTCTTATTTTCCTTTATTTCTTGTATTAAATTGTCATTTATTGCCTTTTGCCCCTTGCCAATGCCAATTCCAATTTCCATAGCCAATAAATAAATAATTAACCACGTAATGTAATTTTTTTCCCTTCATTCAGCGTGGAATGTGTCCCATGACCTTGGTTTTGATTTATTTACATGAAAACTTAACCCAGGGCTGTTACAGGAGACCCATTTTAGACCTCAAAATTTCCCTAATGCAAGATACAGACCTTCAAATAATAGTAATAAAGGAAAATGTGATGGACACACTCTATCTACTCTAGACATAAGCACACATGCGTGGACATTTTTCCCCTCCTTTAAAGATCACTCCATATTAAAAGATTGGTTTCCATCATAAACCACATGCATAACTTTGTTTTAAGGGAGTGTTTACCAAGAAAATGTGATCAACAAATTCTACCTACTCTAGACATAAGAAACACACATACCTAAACATTTTGCCCTCCTTTGAATATTGTCCCACATTAAAATATTATTTTCCATTGTAAGCCACAAGCATAAGCTTAGTTTCTATTATGCCACATGCATAACTTTGTTTTCAAGGGAGTGTTTACCTTCCACAATATGTTCCACCACAACTTTTTCTATTAAGAATTCACATTTAAGAAAGTAGATATGTAATCAAGGCTCACAACATATTACCCATTCAACCCTCCAAATTATACCTTCCTTCTTTGTTAAAAAAATAAATAGCCTCAACAATTATGATATAAAAAGCTTCTAGTCCTCAAGGACTTACCCTCCAAACCAAGGTCCTCATCCTACATCCAACATGAAGACCACGTGTTGATTGACTTCATCCTAACAATATCAACAAGCTTTCACATATAGTAAGTTGAGTGCCATTGACACCCTATAGAAAGGGTCCAACCCTATCCAAGTATCACCCTTGATATGAACAGGCATCCATTCCCCACATACTAACATAAGTAATTTCGTACCAAATAGAAAGGGTTTAACATTTATTTCCAAATAATAGAACCACTTGACATCCTGTTAATCTGGGCCTTCATCTAATCAAATAGTGTTCGAGAATATGCATACATATCATTAGATGCCACTATACGCCCAATCCCATGATTAGACACCAAACATATTTTGTAGCGAAATATTGAAAAAAGGAGGGGACACCTTTTAGTCCCATCCCTCCTATGACTTGGGCTTTGACTTTTGATAGTATTTCCCATTTTACCAAGGGTGTATTGTCCATCTCTTTCTTTCGTGACCATAAATATCTAAAAGAGATTTTTCGACTCTTATGAATTATCCATTTGAAGACATAGGTGAGGGAACCCCAATACGTAGAAATTGCTTCCACAACACTCTTTCGCAGAACAAGCCTACCTCCAATAGAGAAACATTGGTGACATCATGAGGAACTGTGGTGTCAAATATTCCCACCAACCAAATCCATTCTTCTCCCTTATTGTGATTTTCTTTTAAATGAAATCCCAAATATCAAAAAATTATTATTGAAAGAAGAAATGAAAAAGAGTAGAAATTTCCCACGTAAGTAATTTCCAACCAAAGGGAAAGAGTTTACCATTGCTTTCAAATTAATAGAACCGCTTGACATCCTCTTAAATGGGTACCCAATCAAATCCTGTAATTCCCTAGGATACATATACATAACTATCATGAGCTGTTACTATAGGCCTAATCCTATGATTAGACACCCAACAGATTTTGGAGTGAAATCTCGAGAAAAAGAGGTGAGACCTTTTTGTCCCATGCCCCAAGCCATCTCGAGAAAAGGAGTTGAGATCCTTTTGTCTCGTCCCCCAAATGACTTGGGCTTTGATAGTCTTTCCCTTTTCACTAGGGGATACTATCTATCTCTTTATTCTATTCCTTCTCCTGTAAAATATAAAATAGATTTCTTTGAATCTTAAGAATTAGCCATTTGAATATGTAGGCAAGGAAATATCAATACAATGAAATTGCTTCCACAACACTCTAGCAAATATAGCCTGCCTTCAGTAGATAAACACTAATGACACCATAAGGAAATGTGGTGTTTAGTATTCTCCACTAGCAAAGTCCATTTCTCTATTACTCTGTTTTAATGTGATTTTCCTTTAAATGGAATCCCACGTATCAAAATTTATTATTGAAAGATGAGATGGAAAAGTGTAGAAATTTTATTATAATGTCCCTCCTTTCCTTGGGAACCAAATGAACACAGATCAAAGATTTTTGTATATTAATTTCTATACCTCTATAAGAGTCAAACAACTTTAAAATGCAATAATATGTCTTGTCTTCTTTAACTGACCTACTGCCAAAAACAATATCATCTATAAAGAAGCTACATAAAATATAGAGTTCCTCTACCACTTTGATCCCCTTGATATTCCATGCCTACTTTTCATGTAAAATATATCGACTTAATCTATCTGCAACCAAAACAAATGTCAATGAAAAATCATGGATTCTTGACACTAGTAATACAAGGGGCCGACAAAATCACTATCTCCACACCAGCGATCTTTATTGACACATTAAACTTCTCTTGGGGCAGTGCTTGTTGACAAAAGAGAAGCTCAAGATAACCTTTTGCATAGATTGGAGGCGCTGAAGCTGCTTCTGCTGGACATGGATGGTCGTCCAGCACACTTGAAAATGGGTTCACCACCAAGATCCTCAGTGACTCCTCACAACAAGGGAGCGGAACAGCCCATAAATCTAGATACCTCCCTAACCTCCTGATGCACAGGACATCCTTCATGGCTACTTTTATGTTATATGCTAACCTTTGCATGTTAGTCTTTCAAGGACACTGGCTCCCTACCATGAACTATTTAGTTTTTCTTTTTGGTTGTCTTAAGATGGCTGAATTTTATCTATGGTTTTTGTCGCTAGTTTCCCCTCAGTTGGGGCAGCATTTATAATCTCCCTCCATGTGTTGATTTTTGGGTAGCATCGGATGTGCTCTAGCTCCGAAATTTTGTGGAGGGGCTAGAACACATGAGATATCCAAGACCCAGAAATCGTTTGGAGAAATTCCACCCGGAGTGCATGTTATTCAAATAATTGATTACTTTTAATGGTGCCTAAGTTAAAACTTAGGAAATTAAAATAATTAAAGTGAATTAATGTAAATATGGGTGAGAAGCTTCTAAGTGACGAGGATCAAGTCTAATTTAATCTTAGTCGTTGATTAGAGATTAGATCACGGCCGTTGATTTCTCAACAGGAAAAGTATAAAGGAAGGCTTGGGGTCAATTAGAGAACACACATAGGGAGAGCAGCACTTGAGCTAGATCAAAATTCTGGGGCGTGGTTTGCTGAGAATTTCAGAGTAAGCTTCTAGTGCAGAGAGGGGCAGTTCGGCAACAGGACTTTTGTCCAAGGCCGAGAATACATAACAGAGAGGCAACGCAGCACCAAGGAGAGACAGCGCAGCTCCAGGAGGGCTGACGCAGTCACGCAGAGGCAGCCTGGGGTTTCTATGAGGCAGATTGGGCATCAATTCAACAAATCAATTTTTGAGCCGGGAAGGCTCATCGGGAGGGTGATGCAGCTCCTAGAGGAGGTGACGCAGTCCCAGCGTAGAGCTGGGAGCAGCCATCGCTGCACAGCACTGGGGACAGCGCAGTCACCTGTGGGGTTTGTTCATCCAGTTGCTAGATCCGCCAAAATATCTGTCTCCGGATAGAGGTACTTCTGTCGGGTTTATTCTCTATTGGGTGAGCCGAATTGGCACCCTAGTTGTATTCAAAAATCTGCATAATAATAAAACCCTCATATCTGTTGCACCGGTTTTCCCACACTGGGTTTTTCCGGGGATGTTTAGTCCAAAAATAAGTGTGTCCTTTGTGTGGTTGTCTCATTTATTTTTTCAGTACTTGATCTGTATATTGGTGTAGGTTGCAGTGTATTTGCATTAATATTTTCTGAATAATTCTGAAAATAACTTGTTAAAATGAAGAACACAAGTAGGTAATGCAAATCAGTTTACTGCAGTAGGATTTCTGATTTGTTAGATTCAGAAATTTTCACATGGTATTAGAGCGATTGCAGATCAAGGAGGACTGAAGCCATCAGCGAAAGGATAGAGGGAAAATATGTGCGTGAAGACAGTTGTCCTGAGAGACAACGCAGTTTTAGGCCAAGAGAGCAGAGGAGGGGTGACGCAGTCACCAAGGGAGGCTCACGCAGAGCCTGCGTCAGCCTGATTGGGTGACGTTGTTGCTGCAGAGGGTAGCACAGTGGTTACTGGGCCAGTGCAGAGACTGTTGAGTCTCGGTTTTCCAGGTCCTGGGGGTGCAACACAGATTTTATCTGGAGTTGCTGGTGGGGTGCTGATTCTGTTGATGCAAAACAGTATCTAGTGGAGCAAAAACAAAGTAGAGGGAATCAGTTCCTCAGAAGTTTTCTTGCCAAGAAATCTAGATCCAATGTTGAGCAGCAGCAGCAAAGTGATCAGAGAGGGGTGGTTCGACAGTGGTTGGCAGAAGGATTTCCGTGAAGGAAATCGAAATTCAGAGGGAGCTTGTTCCTTAGAGGATTTCTAGCGCCAAAGAAATCCAGATCCGAGTTTTGTTGGGGCAGCAACAAAAGAGGGAGAAGAGAACCAGTTCGACATTCATTTGAGCAGAGATGGTCGTTAACGGACTGAGGGATCAAGATAGGTTGGATGGAGCATCCAACTTCGTCATCTGGAAGGCCAGGATCTTGGCAGTTTTGGATAAACATCGCATCAAGGATTATGCCTTGAAGATGGTTGTTGTTCCGATTGATGTTGATCCTCTCAAAAAGTACGAGGAGGCTCAGGCAAAAGCAAAGTGCATGATCCTGGACGAGGTCAAGGATCATGTGATCCCACATATTGCTGAGAAGAACACAGCAAGGGAAATGTGGGAGGCCTTGACCACATTGTACGAGGGAACTTCCGTTCAGCGGAAGATGTTGCTTGAGAGTCAGCTGAGACAGTTTCAGATGCAGAAGGGAGAAGAAATCGATCCCTTCCTTCTCAGGTTGCAAAGGATCCGTGATCAGCTAGTTTCCGTAGGGGCTACACCAGATGTTGAATTTATGGTCAGGATTACATTGAATACAATCACTGAAGATTGGGAAACCTTTGTCCAAAGCATCTTGGGCAGGGCTTCTCTTCCCAGTTGGGAGGAGATGTGGGCAGCTCTTCGACAGGAAGAGATCAGACGATGGACCAAGGCGGGAAGCAGCAGCAAAGGGATCAGAATCAAGAAGGAGGAAGAGGAGGATGCGGCTCTCGCATCAGCGGGACAGCAAGGGTAGCAGAAACGAAAGAAGAAGGACATATCCAAAGTCAGATGCTTCAGATGTGGAGAAATGGGTCATTTCGCCACGCAGTGCCCTTAGAAGAAGAAGGGAAAAGAAGAGAAGTTTGACTCAAAGGCTGCTCCAGCGCAAGCTGACAGAGAGGACGATGATGATTGCGCCATGAGTGCTCATGCACCTCTAGAAAAGAAGTGGGGTGATATAGAACTGTAGTTGGAGCTACAGTGAAGAGAAAGGGCAGGATCCTTGAGGTGCCCAAACTCTTGGATCACATACGGCTATGGGAGCCCTTAATGACAGTAGCAGAATGACGAGAGTCAGTTGGTGCGAGGGATGATGGAGCAACAGTGGCAGAGCTAGAGCGCCAAAGTCTGAAGCAGCGCAGTGGAGTGTTGCAGTAGTGCGGAAGGCACAGAGCAGATACAATAGCAGAGCAGATACAACAGCAGCGCAGTAGCATCAGAGGGTCAGCACAGATTAGTAGCAGAGGTAGCTTCAGCGTCAAGGGGCATCCAGGTTGATCAGCATGTCAGCTTTTGAGTGGCTTTTTAGTTGCCTACTTCTCAACAACTCAGTTGCAGTGCAGCAATTAGCAGTGGCAGTGTTATGGGTAGCATGATGCAGCGTATTGAGAGGGAGTTGCAGTACAGATGCAATAGTGATAGTGGCAATGTCATGGGCAGCAGTGCAGTGGATGAAGGGCAGCAGGCGGAGCATTAGCAGCGCAGAGGACCGATGCTGTGGATCAGTGTGATACTTCTGCTGGGAAGTATTGCTAGAGCACATTCCTCGCTAAGAGGGAGTGTTGATTTTTGGGTAGCATCGAATGTGCTCTAGCTCCAAAATTTTGTGGAGGGGCTAGAACACATGAGATCTCCAAGACCCAGAAATCGTTTGGAGAAATTCCACCCAGAGTGCATGTTATTCAAATAATTAATTATTTTTAATGGTGCCTAAGTTAAAACTTAGGAAATTAAAATAATTAAAGTGAATTAATGTAAATATGGGTGAGAAGCTTCTAAGTAACAGGGATCAAGTCTAATTTAATCTTAGTCGTTGATTAGAGATTAAATCACGGTCATTGATTTCTCAACAGGAAAAGTATAAAGCAAAGCTTGGGGTCAGTTGGAGAACACACACAGGGAGAGCAACACTTGAACTAGATCGAAATTCTGGGGCGTGATTTGCTGAGAACAGCCATCGCTGCACAACACTAGGGACAACGCAATCACCTGTGGGGTTTGTTCATCTAGTCGTTGGATCCGCCAAAATATTTGTCTCCGGATAGGGGTACTTTTGCCAGGTTTATTCTCTGTTGGGTGAGCCGCATTTGGCACCCTAGTTGTATTCAGAAATCTGCATAATAATAAAACCCTCATATTTGTTGCACCGGTTTTCCCACACTAGTTTTTTCCGGGGATGTTTAGTCCAAAAATAAGTGTGTTCTTTGTGTGATTGTCTCATTTATTTTTTTCAGTACTTGATTTGTATATTGGTGTAGGCTGCAGTGTATTTGCATTAGTATTTTCAGAATAATTCTGAAAATAACTTGTTAAAATGAAGAACACAAGTAGTTAATGCAAATCAGTTTACTGCAGTAGGATTTCTGATTTGTTAGATTCTGAAATTTTCACACCATGTATATCAGGGCTAGCTACTAGTAATCACTTTTTGAACAATGGTTATGACACATTGACACTATGAGGTCTCTGGCCTGGTTTCCCTTGCTGCAGGGTAGAGACAGCCAGCATACGTAAACTCATGCAAATCTCTGTGGTATCAATAGAATTTCCAATATTTACAAAAAAAGGATGATTTTGGACAACTTATAACAAGAATATTTTTATATATTTTACTCATAAATAACCCAAAACTCAGTGCAGTAATAATAGCAACTTCTCCAACTCAGACTTTTCTCTCTTTACATAAACTTCTCATTCTAAAGTTCTAAATCTATATCTTGAGTCCTGCTGTGTACAAGGATAGAATTTATCAAAGTCAAAAACTAAGATATTCTCCTTAAAAAGGATGATTTGTTGGGGACTACTATTTTATTTTGGTTCCTCTAATTATTCCCAAAATTTATCACTCTTTTTTATTATTCTATTATATTCCTCTTGGTGGATCTCATAAAATCACCAGCAATACCCAAGTTCTTGGCCATAAAGCGGTGATCAAGTGTTATTTTGGAGTTTTATCCGTTTTTCTTTTTTTTTGAGGAGGTACAGGAGGGTTAGTTGGGAGCTACAAGGAGGGATGATGTTTTTGTCTATTTAGTTGAGGTAATTCTTTTTAGAATCCTTATATTTTTCAACTTTTAGGGGAGAATGTATATGGTAAAGTTAGTGGAGCCACATATTAATGATTCAAACTCGCAACAGGTAACAACGATGAGTGTAAGGTGGAGCCACAAATTAGTGAACCAAACACCGAAGTGGGGAACCACGATAAATGTAAGGTGGAGAAACAAATTAGTGAATAGAACATCCAATTGGGGAACAACGAGTAACACAAAGTGTCACTTGACTTGGGAATTCATCTTTGTGGGGATTCATGTTTTAGGGGAGGTTTGTTGATAGCTATATCTCATCGGCTTGCTGGAGGTGTCCAATAGCATAGTTAATCACCAGTGTCCTTTACAATCCCTTACTGACTAAGTAGGTACTTTTGCTTGCTAATTTCCTTTAACAACCGGGTTTGAGAATCTGTTTCGGGGACATACAAGGACAGATCCATAACGATAGTGTGAGAATTCGGGAAAAAGGAACACCCTGGCCCTCTCACAAGAGACGACTAAACAATCTATGTTTAACTTAAATTCCCAACTTCTATATTTAATGCAGATCATATAAATGTAATCGTAATAAATATCCCAGGTATAAAACTCTTTACTACGAAACTAAGATACTGAGGGCCAGACTATGCTAACGTCCCACATATGCAATCTCTGAGAAAATAAACCCAATTTGCACCGGCTGAACCCACAATCAGAATGTAATTGTTATATAGGAGCTGGTAAACTCAGATGTGCTTCGCATTTTAACTATAGCAGCAAGATTTGGCCATGTTGAAACTTGACCTTTGCTTTACGGGAATTCGGCTGTAGTACGAAATATGTTAAATTTTCCATATGGCACAAATATGGTAGGGTCAACCTATTTTTAATGTCCTGCCTCCAAAAAACAGCCCGAAAGCCTCAAAAATTACAAAAACCTATAAATATAAGCTACATTGCAAAATTTTCAAGGAATGAATTACTTTTCCTGGTTTATTGCACGTTCCTACTGCTAAAATATGCAACAAAATCAATATTTTCCATAGTGAAGCCATACTGGATTGTTATGTTACGTATTTTTTCCGTACCTAATCATATTTGTATCTGAAACTTGCTACTTTAATTTAATTGATAGGGAGAGAGATTCAAAAAGGGTGTGTTCAATTCTTCTCTTTTTAAATTTAAAAACCTACATCGACCGAGGAGGGCTATCAGAGTGAAGCAATATTAAATGTTTTAGTCAGGTTTCTCTTTCTAAGTCCTATACTTATCAATAGCTGCTGAAAAGAGACACTACTTGCTATAGATTGCCATACACATGGTATTGCAGAAGAAGAAATAAGCCATCTTATCGCATAGTTTGTAAAATATGTTTTGGCAGGGAGCTTTGCGGTGATCTCGAACGCAGGTCCTTTCTTGCTGATCTAACAGGTTGGGTAGGTAATTTAGGGTCTTCCAAACATGACTTGCCATAAAAAGAGCCAAATGCAAAGGACGAGACAAAATGAATGTTCTATCATTTCCAATCATCCAATTATATATATATAAACACAATTCCCAAGTCACCTAATCTGTGGCAGAACAAGAATACCCAACAACTCCAATTTATATTTACATTGGTCAGACATTTTGTTTCTCTTTTCTGTAATGCAAATAAACAACAAACAAACATACCACTGACTAAGTCTGGATTTGGTAACAGAGAAGGTCCCTGTGCTACATGGAGGATGACAAGGTGATCATCTTGTTTAATGAGATTGTACAAAGTCCAAGTGAAAGCATACGCTGATGTCTCAGAATCATCCACAGCTACCAGCAACTTTCTATTATCAGCCATCTTCAGTGTCAAATCTAAAAAGAATGTTCAGATCTATAAAGTCTTGTGCTGCGGTTTGGAATACTGATCAGCGCCTCCAATTGTAAATCAATCAGGCTATTTTCCCAAGCGATGGCAATACCGACAGTGTTTAATCGCCAATCCAGTTGCACAATATGAGGACGAAAAATTTGTAGCAGGTGGCGGAGATCTTGAAAGACGCGTGGACAGATTTTTCATATAGTAAATTTAAAGGGGATAAGTATAAAACAATGTGCATCAAATGAAAACGGCAACTCCACTTAGGAAACGGTGACCGCCAGAGTAAAAGCGGACAAGTGTCAAAGCATTCAACTTTCCACCTCATTGGAAGTCGCGTTCGAATGAATGAATAACTTGACTGTACTCCGTTGCAAAGACCATAAATTATTTGTTAACAGACAATCTCCAAGCTCTGGAAATGGAGAGGGTGCATCCCGGTAATAACTCTATGTCCGGGATGGCCATGTATTTTTATGAACACACAATCTTTATGCTCTCAAATTGGGGATGGTGCATCCTGTTAACTGGAGAACGATGATGGTTTTGGTGCATCCTGGACAACGATGATGGTTTAAGAAAATGGTGCTGAACTTATTTCCATCATAAAAATAAAATTTAATTACTCAAATTTAAAATATATATAAAACAAAATTTCAATAAATCAATCAAATTTTATAGCCAGTGGGATTTCAGTAAAAAAACCTAGTTGATTTATGACTGTAATGAGCTTTTCAGATTTTGTAACCCAAAAAATTTATTAAATAAAGTTAGTTTTTATTTATTTTTATTTTAAAAAAAAATTCAATTGGGTATTGTTTGGTTCTACTTAGTTCGTTTATGACCGTATTGACATTTTCAGATTTTGTAACCCAAAAAAATTATGGAATAAAGTTAGTTTTTATTTATTTTTATTTAAAAAAAAATCAATTGGGCATTGTTTGGTCTTATATTAAGTATATTAAAAATGTATAATACAATTGAAAATAATTTAAAGAGATATTGGTTTTTTAAGTATATTATTTAGATAGAAATTTTTTCCAAATTTTAAAAGTAATATTAAATTATTTTTAATAGACTAGTTAATGTTTGATATGATGAAACTCTAACAACGTACACATCATCATTCATTTACTATTAAACCAGCCTAGATCCATCTTAACTCCGGATCTATCAAGCTTCAAGAGGGATTAAATCTCTCAAGGTGCAAATCTCTTTTTTGAGTGCAAAACTTGAGGAAAGGTTTGCAGAGATTGTGCTTGATAGATCTAGAGTTAAGATGGATCTAGGTTGGTTTCAGTTGTGTGTGGCCAAAGAAAATATGATTAATTTTATAAAAAATATGTAAAATCATCTGATATTAATATAATCATGTTAAATATGTCTCATATTAATCTGGTCAATTTAATTTTAAATTTGCTTAGTTACCTCAGTTAGTTGAGTGATAAATATTGTTAATAACTTTAATTATGAAAAATGATAAAATAAAAATTTTGAATGTAAAGTGACAATGTAATAGTGTTGAATGATAGAAAATGTGAATAATAAGAATATCGTAAATTACAAATAGTCTTCATTGTGATTAATCTCAAACTATTCATTTTAAATATAAATTTTGAATATAAAGTGACAATGTAATAGTGTTGAATAATAGAAAATGTGAATAATAAGAATATTGTAAAGTATAAATAGTTTCATTGTGATTAATCTCAAACTATTTTCTTCTACTATTCTTATTGTCACCCTTGTTACTTTTGTTGTGTTTTCATATCGATTATATGAAAGGACAAGTTATAGTAAACATCATACCTTGTCTCTTTTTCTCTCCAATATTAATAGGTTGAATTACTATAACACAAAAATCAATGTACATTGTCAATAATTTTTTATGCTTACACTAAAATCAATGCACAATATTAATCCAATCACTTTAAAATTAATGCATCATCATACATCCAATTACATCAAATCAGAAATCAACATCTACACTGAAATCAATGCATCTAATGCAAGAAATCAAATAAGATTAGAAAACAACATTTACACTGAAATCAATGCATCTAATGCAAGCAATCAAATATAATTAGAAATCAACATTTACACTCAAATAAATGCATCTTGTGCAAGTAAGCAAATATGTTTATAAACCAACACCTACGCTGAAATCAATGCATCTAATGCAAGCAATCAAATATAATTAGAAATCAACATTTACACTCAAATAAATGCATCTAGTGCAAGTAAGCAAATATGTTTATAAACCAACATCTACACTGAAATCAATGCATCTAGTGCAAGTAAGAAAATAGGATTATAAACCAACATCTACATTGAAATCAATGCATCTAGTGCAAATAATCAAATAGGATTAGAAATCACCATCTACACTGAAATCAATGCATTTAGTGCAAGCAATAAAATAGGATTAGAAATCATCTACATTGAAATCAATGCATCTAGTGCAAGCAATCAAATATTATTAGAAATCAACATCTACAGTGAAATCAATACATCTAGTGCAAGCAATCAAATAGGATTAGTCACCATCTACACTGAAATCAATGCATTTAGTGAAAGCAATCAAATAGAATTAGAAATCATCTACATTGAAATCAATGTAGCTAGTGCAAGCAATCAAATATCATTAGAAATCAACATCTACACTAAAATCAATGCATCTAGTGCAAACAATGAAATAGGATTAGAAATCACTATCTAAACTAAAATCAATGCATGTAGTGCAATAAATCTTCTTCCCTCTCTGCCCCCTCCATCTATATCTATATCTCCCTCCATCTCTCCTTCTTTGTCTCTCTATCTCAACCCCCCAAACACACCCACTCTCTCACTCCATATCTATCAATCTCTCTATCCCTCCTTCTCTCTCTCCATCTCTCTCTTCTTCCCTCTCTTCACTTTCCATCTATATCTCTATCTCCCTTTGTCTCTTTATATCACCCCCAAAACATACAATATATTTCTCCAATATATCTATCTATTCCTCCCTCCTCCTCTCCCTCTCTCTGTCTCTCTTCCCCTTTTATCCCTCTCCCCTTCTTCTATCTCTCTTCCTTCTTGTTGTCCTCTCTCCCTATCTCTTCATCTTCCTTATCACTCCCTCTCTCTCTCCACCTTCATCTCTATAATTCTTTCTTCTTACCTCCCTCTCTCCCCCTCCAACTCCATCTCTCTTTACCTCCCTCTCTCTCTCTCTAACTCTGTGACTATATCCTTTCCTCTCTCCTTCTCTCCCCCATTCTCTCCATCTCTCCCTTTTTGTCTCTTTATTTCACCCCCAAACATACACACTCTATTTCCATCTCACCCTTGTCACTCCCTCTCTCTCTCCACTTCTCACTCTCTATGTATTTCTTCTTCCCTCTCTCTCCTCCACCCCTCTCTCAAGTCTGCTCTCTCGTACTTCCTCTCTCTCCCTTTCTCTCCTACCTCCCTCTCTCTTCCCCCATCTCTCTCTCTCTGCCCTCCAATCCTCTCTCTTCCCCCATCACTCTCCTCTCTCTCAATTCTTGTCTCTCATTCTTCCTCTCTCTCTCTCTCTCTCTTCCCTCCAAGCCTCTCTCTCTCTCCCTCTGTCTCTCTTTGCCCTCCAAGTCTCTCTCTCTCTCTCTCTATTTTCCCTTCAATCCTCTCTCTTCCCCCATCACTCTCTCTCACTCTCTCTCTCCTTCTCCCCCCCCCCTTCTCTCTATCTCTCTTTCTTTGTCTCTTTATCTCACCCCTAAACATACACTCTCTCTCTCCATCTCTCCCTTGCAACTCCCTCTCTCTCCACTTCTCACTCTCTATGTCTTTCTTCTTTCTTCCCTTTCTCCTCCTCTCTTGCAAGTCCTCTCTCTCTCTTTCTCTCCTACCTTCCTCTCTCTTCCTCCATCTCTCTCTCTCTCTCTGCCCTCCAATCCTCTCACTATCTCCCTCCCCCCTCCATATTTGTGTCTCCCTCTCCCTCTCTTACCCTTCTCTACCTCTCACACTCATCTCCCTCTCTCTCTCTTCATTCCTCCTCTCCCCTATCCTTAAGTTTATCTCCATTTCTCCCTTGTCACTCCCCCTATCTCTCCACCTTTATCACTCTATGTCTTTGTTCTTCCCTCCCATATATATCTAGAGTTAATATATATCATGATATATTAATATGTATTATAATAATACAAATTTAATATTGTATTATTCCAAAGTTATTAAATTTAATAGTATTAATATTATAATATATTGATATGAATATTAGATTTAGTAATATTATTATTATTAATTTTTAATATTAATATTAAGGTTAATAATGTTTTTTTTGCATGGTATTAATGATAATTTGGCCCATGGTATTTTGTCCATAGGCTTCACCTAAATAAAACCTCTTTTTTGAGTGTTCATAAGTATAAAGAGGTTTATGGAGTAAATATAAAAAGAGATTTTATTTATTTACCATATATTTTTATTTTTTTATCATATCTCTTTTATTGACCATGATATTTGACCAATAGACTTGGTATATAATTAGATGTTGATTTCTAATCCTATTTGATATATTTTTTTTTTATTTATCATACCTCTTTTAAAAATATGGTATTTGGCACATGGTATTATTAATTATTTGTCCCATGGTATTTGATCCACAGGTTTCACTTAAATAAAACATAATTTTTTTATTTTTTGTAAATATAAAGAGGTTTATGGGATAAATATAAAAGAAGGTTGTATTTATTTACCATATTTCTAGTTTATTTATATTTTTATTTATTTACCATACCTCTAGTTGATTTATATTTATATTTATTTACCATACATCTTTTTGGAGTGTTCATAAAGCTCTTTATATTTTAAATATATATTGTATTTATGCATACTAATAATTAGATTGATTTTTAAAGAGGGCTCACATTAAATTAGAAATGTTAAATGTTAAGCATTACGATTACATTTACGTTTACGTTTACGTTTTTATGTGAGATCTACCCCTATATTGGGTTGTTTATGTTTAAGTTTATGTCTACTACACATGTAAATGTAAATGTAATTTTTAACATTTAACATTTTAAAAATCAATCTAATTATTATTATATATAAATACAATATAAATTTAAAATATAAAGAGCTTTACGAACACTTAAAAAAGAGGTATGGTAAATAAATAAAAATATAAATAAACTAGAGGTATGGTAAATAAATAAAACTTTTTATATATATTTATTCCAATGGTATGGTAAATAAATAAAAATATAAATAAACTAGAGATGTGGTAAATAAATAAAAATATATCAAATAGGATTAGAAATCAACATCTAATTATATACCAAGACTATATGCCAAATACCATGGTAAATAAAAGAGATATGATAAATAAATATAAATAAACCATAAGTATGGTAAATAAATAAAACCTCTTTTTATATTTACTCCATAAAACTCTTTATACTTACTAACACTCAAAAAAGAGGTTTTATATAGGTGAAGCCTATGGGCCAAATTATTATTAATACCATGCAGAAAAACATTATTAACCCTAATATTATTATTAAAAGATTGTTGTTGTTATTATTATTATTGATATTAAGTCTAATATTCATATTAATATATTATAATATTAATATTATTAAATTTAATAACTTTGAATTAATACAATATTAAATTTGTTATATTATAATATATATTAACTCTAGATATATATGGGAGGGAAGAACAAAGACATAGAGTGATAGAGGTGGAGAGATAGGGGGAGTGACGAGGAGAGATGGAGATAAACTGAAGGAGAGGGGAGAGGAGGAATGAAGAAAGAGAGAGAGGGAGAGGAGTGAGAGAGGTAGAGAAGGGTAAGAGAGGGAGAGGAGTGAGAGAGGTAGAGAACACACAGATGGTGGGGGGAGAGAGAGAAGGAGAGGGAGGGAGATAGTGAGAGGATTGGAGGGCAAAGAGAGAGATAGAGATGGGGGAAGAGAGAGAGAGGAAGGATGATAGAGAGGACTTGCAAGAGAGGAGGAGAGAGGGAGGGATAGCGAGATGGAGTTGGAGGGGGAGAGAGGGAGGGAATAACAAATACACAGAGAGTGAGAAGTGGAGAGAGAGAGAGGGAGTGACAATGGAGAGATAGAGAGAGAGTTTGTGTATGTTTAGGGGTGACATAAAGAGACAAAGAAGGAGAGAGAAAGAGAAAGGGAGGGATATAGTAACATAGTTGGAGAGAGAAAGAAGTGGGGAAGAGAGAGAGGCAAAGAGAGAGGATTAGAGGGCAGGGAGTGATCTGAAATTGATCTAAGACAAACAATAAGGTATTACAGACTCATGTGCATGGATGCACCTATGTTATTTTATGCAACAGATCGATAAGATTGCGAAATACACATGCAATGAAGCAGTTAAGGAAAACATAATAGGCAACACATATAAATGCAACAAGTTTAATAAGGAGTTCACCCAATACTCTTGGGCTACGTCTCCTGGTCCAGCCTTCAGTAGTGGCCTCTCTATTATGTTTTCAAAGCAGAGTTTTTACAACAGTGAGCTCAATTTGAGTCTTACTCAACAGGTATAAATCAGTAGGACTGTACTTGGATCCCCCAAGTCTCTAGGGTACACAGACTCTCCTTACTGACTCTAAACCTCTATTGGTCACAGTAGTATGAGCCCAATCTGAGACTCATACATGACAGGCATTACAGAGGAGTGCGCTTGAACCTCTCAAGCCTTCTCTGGAGTACACAGACTCTCTGACCCTCTCTGTCTCTGTCCTAATCCTGGCTCGATGTTGCCTTTGCTTCTGTAGGTCAGCTCAACTTCTTCTCTCTGCTTTCGGCTTACTGCCTACTGCTTACTGCTCTTAACTTTTTATCTCTCTATCAGTTTGTGGCTTTTAAGCCAATCTGCTTCCTAACTGTTCGTTTCCGCTTCCCGGCTTTTCGGTTCCCCTGCCTCTGTCCGTTTGAATCCCTCTGTCCTACGTAATCAGTCACTGTATAACGCCTCACAGGGAGGTGGCCACCTATTTCATAACGGATGAGTGTCAGTTCTCTTGGACATATTTGAAACGACCATTTTTTTGTTAACTCCAAGAATGCCCGCAAAACACGACCTTCTACCAATGCATCGTCCATATCGAACTTCAAATCCTATGTGACCTCGCTTCATAACCTTGTCAAATCCGGTCATCCATCGGAACGCGTCTCCGCCGTTGATCTGGAGGCCCCAGATCCTATGGTCATCGTTCATATCGGGTGGCTAAGTAGCATGATGTTTACCTGTCCGATGTGAGCGGTTCTCTCTCTCTTCCCCGGGACGCGTGGAAATCGTTGTATGGCATCGGGCGGAACTTGGTTGAAACCACTTACCGCTCGAAGCCCGTCCGATATCCTGCCGGTTTTGTGGAATCCTGCTCCGATGGAACCGAAACAATATTTTCCGCATTTTATAATTATTTCGGGTTCGGTGCTCGGGGCTTCTCTTCACTGAGAGGTTTTCCCTGCGATATGTGATTAGCGACTTGTCGCTAATCGCATATGGAAACTACCTCCACTGCTTAAATTTGTCCCTGCATTTGCTGGTTGGTGTCAGCGCGCGTTACCATGGTCCACTGCTCTGCGCGCTAGATTGACGGCCCTCGTTGATCCACGCTGATCGCCATTGCAACTGTCTGAGGATTCCCTTCGATAGCTTGATCTTTATAAGACTTTGAATCTTTGGCATAATTTTTAGAGAGTTCATGAAAACTTAGAGAGTGTTCTAGGATCCATTTTGGATCACGCCTTCCCACTGAAAAAGCTTTTGGACCACCAAAAGTTGGTTTTTAAGCATCAATCAAGTGAGGATATAGATTCCTCGCTTGCCCAATTTCTATCCATCTTGCACTGCTTGGTTTTGAACCTTTGAGTCCAATCCTGAGGTACTCAACATCCCCTCTGCGCGTAGTTCTCACCTTCTTGTCCAGAACTGTATCTTCCTGCAATTCATTGAGATATTCAGGCAACAGATCATCAATAGAAGGCAATTGACTCTGCTCTTCGGGATCTTCAATTAATGAAGGTTCAAACAGTCTCAAGCTTTCTGCATTAACTACTGAATAGATGTGCATGTAAGCTGGCAAATCAAGGCGAAAAGCATTCTCACCGATTTTCTCAAGTATCTTGAAAGGTCCATACCTTATTGGTTTCAGCTTCTTACCTTCACCTTGCATTCTGTCTTTGCTGATATACAGCCAGACTTGATCACCAACTTGGAAACTATGCTCAGTTGATGCTTATCATGCCTTGCCTTGTACTTGGCTTGGCTCTTTTCCAGCTGTTCCTGTACTGCCTGGTGAATCTCTTGGATTTGTTCAATGAACTTGGTTGCTTTGTCCACATCACTGTGTCCATCAACTACTATGTCTTTACCAAAGACAAAATCCAAGGGAGACCTTGGCATGAAACCAAACAGGTCTCAAAAGGAGATCTCTGTGTAGAAGAATGTTTAGCTCGGTTGTAAGCATGTTGCACATAACACAAATGTTCATCCCAAAGCTTGGGATGCTTGCTGCAATAGCCTCTGAGCAACTGGATCACTGTTCGGTTGACCACCTCTGTTTGGCCATCTGTTTGTGGATGAAAGGCTATGCTCTTCTTCAGTCTGGTGTCCATCAATTCCCACAGACTTGACCAAAACTTCCCAACAAATCGGGAATCTCTATCAGATACAATGGAAGTGGGTAATCCAAAATGAACTCATACATGCTGAAAGAACAACTTTGCTATTTGTTTAGCTGTAATCTGTTTGTTACAGGGTATTAAAATACACATTTTGCTGAACCTATCCACAATAACATATAAATAGTCATGACCTTTTCTAGATTTAGGCAGTCCCCCAACAAAGTCCATGGAAACACTTTCCCAAGGATGAGAAGGAACTGGTAGTGGAGTGTACAAGCCTATTTTTCTATTGTTGGGCTTGCTTTTAGTGCACATGGTACACCCTCTTACATATCTAGAAACTGTCTCATTCATTTTTGGCCAATAACAAAATCTTTGCAGCTGTGCAATTGTTTTACTTACACCAAAGTGACCTGATATTAGAGAAGTGTGTGCTTCTCGAATTATCTTTACTCTTTCAGTTTGAGGAATGCATAACTTTCCAAAATGATACAAGAGTTGGTCCTTAACATGATAATCCAATTCTTCTACTTGTTTTCCACGACTTAAAGTTGCATATACGTCTTTGAAATCTATATCTTGAGCATACTGTTCAATGTAGCTTTCATGCAATACTAAGTTATGCTTAAGTATAGTAGATGCATTTATGATTGGTCTGGACAACATATCTGCAACTTTATTGTGTATGCCCTTTTTATATCTGATGACAAGATGAAACTGTTGTAGAAAACCCATCCACCTATAGTGTCTCGATTGCTGCAACTTAGTTTGCGAGTGTAAATATTGAAGTGGTTGATGATCAATATGTATAATTGTCTCTTTTCCCATTAGATAATGTTTCCACTTTTTCACACTCTGTACTAATGCATACAATTCTTTATCATATGTGGGATAGTTAACTACTGCGAAATTAAATTTCTCAGAATGATAACATATGGGTTTACCGTGCTGCATCGACACTGCTCCCATGGCATAGTCACTGGCATCCATTTTAATCTCAAAGGGTCTTTGAAGATCGGGCAGTGCTAGTATTGGTGTTGTACTAATATTTTCTTTCAAGGTGTCGAAGGCTTTCTGCTGTTTTCCTCCCCAGTGAAACACCTTGTTCAATCCTGTTAAAGCATGTAAGGGAGCTGCAATCAAGGAAAAGTTAGCAATAAAATTTCTCCAATACTGTGTTGCTCCTAGGAAGTTTCTAACTTCTGTAGCAGATTTGGGTTTATGCCAGTTTACAATGACTGCAACCTTAGAGGGATCTATCTTCAATTCACCACCCCCTACAATATGACCCAAATAATTCAAAGATTTTTTGCCAAATTCACATTTTGATAGCTTAACATAAAGATTTTCTCTTTTCAAAACATCTAAAGTCTGTTTTACATGCTTCAAATGTTCTCCCCATGTTTTACTAAATACAAGAATGTCATCTAGATATACAATGACAAAATCATCAATAAAATGCTTGAGTACATCATTTATTACTCTCATGAAAGTAGCAGGAGCATTAGTTAAGCCAAAAGGCATAACTAACCACTCATACAATCCCTGCTTTGTTTTGAAAGCAGTCTTCCATGCATCTTGCTCTGCAACTCTGACCTGATGGTAGCCACTATGCAAGTCCAACTTGGAAAAGTAAACAACTTCTTTCAACTAATCTAATAGATCATCTATGCGAGGAAGGGGATAACGATTTTTTATCGTTATCTTATTCAGTGCTCGGTAATCAATGCACATTCTCCATGAGCCATCTTTCTTTCTCACCAAGACAATTGGAGACCCACATGGTGATGTGCTAGGTCTTATGAACCCTTTCTCGAGTAGCTCCTGTACCTGCTTCTTGATTTCTGCATTCTCTAAAGCGGACAACCTGTACATTCTGATGTTAGGCAATGGAGCATCTTGCTGCAAATTAATATCATGTACTATTTCCTTTTTTGGTGGCAGACCTTTAGGTTCTTTAAATATCATATCATATTCTAAAACAACTTTTTCTAAATCAGCTTGTTGTTTAGCATCACAACCTTCAAATACATTGGTTTTATCAGGTTTCTTTTCCTTTACAACCATCAGTAAAAATTGTTTGCATGAATTTACAATTCTTTTCATCTGCCCTAAGTTTATGAGAGTATAATTATTCTTGAGTTTATGAGCTCTTACAATATATTCGATTCCATCTTTAACGAGTTGACACTTGTTTTCAGCTCTATAGAAAATAGCTTTTCTATCATATAAGTAAGGACTTCCTAAAACAATTCCACATATATCCAAGGGAACGATATCTAAATCAACCTCATCTACAAATGATGAACCAATGGCAAACCTAAGTTTACATTGTCTAGTCACTTGTAGCTTTGTTTTATCACATAACCAACCCAATAGATATGGCTTCTTATGAGGTGTGGTTAGTAATCCCAGTTTCTTTACAATTGCTTCAAAAATTAAGTTTACTTGTGAGCCACTATCAAACAAAGTATCAATCTTTTGATGCTTGGAAATAACTCTAATATGAAAAATTTCATGTCTTCTTCTTTCATTTTCTTCACTATCAATATTTTGTGCAAAATTACTAGTAGATGCTTCAGAATTTTTACCTTTTATACCTATGGCTGCGATTGTTGTTTCATCCCCTGAGTCTAACCCCAAATCCTTCTGAATAGCTGCAACAATCTTCTTATTTTTTCCATCGAACTTCTTGGGCCTCAGCTCCGGATGCAGAATCCAACAGTGTTCATCATCATATCCATCCTTCTTGCAGTGAGTGCACGAAGGTTTGGTCTTTTGTACAACATTTGTCTTCCTCTCTTTCCATTTCCGCTTTCTCTTTTCCTTTTTCTTGCTTGCAGTGGGTTTCGATGATCCCCCAATCTCTGGGTTCACATTCTTGCCTCTAGCCTCTAGATGTGTAGCCTGAACAGATACCTCATCTATGCTAGTAGGATTAAACATGAGAATGGTGTGCTTTAAATAGCTGTGTAGACCACCTATATACTTCAGTAGAGTTTCAGGTGAGTTTAAAGAAATTCCTAGAATCAAAGCTCTTTTTCTAAATTCTTGGGTGTAACTTTGTACACTTTGCCCTTTCAATTGGCGAAGAGTTTGCCAACTCATCATAACTTGCTGCATATAAGCTAGTGGATAGAATTGTTTTTTAATTGCAGAAACAAATTCACTCCAAATAGAAAGGATTTTACCATGCTTCTTCATGTTAGCTTGTGTTCTGCCTTTCCACCATACGAAGGCAGTTCCTCCAAGGCGTAGGCTGGCCAGCTGAACCTTACTTTTGTCTGAATCAATGCTCCGCACCCTGCAATACACATCAATCTGTCTAATCCAATTATCTAGCTTCTCTGCATTCAACTCTCCATCATATATTGGCAAATCAAATTTAACATCTAATTTAATCAAAGATGTTTTCTTTTTATTTTCAGGGCTATTAGGAGGTGTGGGAAGCTTTTCTTCTTTCCCTTTGCCTTTAGAATGGTCATTGAGGAGAGATTCTTCTACTCCTTTGTTATGCTGGGAAGTTGAAGAATCTTCACTTCGACCTTTCTTAAATTCTCTATACATTTCCTCTACCATGGCTCTCATAGTCAAGAAACTGTCCATGAACTGAGGGTCTGATTCCAAGGGAATCTCTTCTGAAATTTTCCTCCTAGTATAGACTCTACCAATTTCTGGGTTAAATTCAACCAATTCTCCTCCTCCTAGTTTAAGCTTTGATCTAGTTATCATTCACAAACAGTCCAGCACAAGTTTGTCTAACCTTAGCAACCTAAAGCTCTGATACCACTTGATCTGAAATTGATCTAAGACAAACAATAAGGTATTACAGACTCATGTGCATGGATGTGCCTATGTTATTTTATGCAACGGATCGATAATATTTCGAAATACACAGGCAATGAAGCAGTTAAGGAAAACATAATAGGCAACACATATAAACACAACAATTTTAATAAGGAGTTCACCCAATACTCCTGGGCTACGTCTCCTGGTCCAGCCTTCAGTGGTGGCCTCTCTATTATGTTTTCAAAGCAGAGTTTTTACAACAGTGAGCTCAATTTGAGTCTCACTCAATAGGTATAAATCAGTAGGACTGTACTTGGATCCCCCAAGTCTCTGGGGTACATAGGCTCTCCTTACTGACTTTTGACCTCTATTGGTCACAATAGTATGAGCCTGATCTGAGACTCATACATGACAGGCATTACAAAGGAGTGCACTTGAACCTCTTAAGGCTTCTCTAGAGTACACATACTCTCTGACCCTCTCTGTCTCTATCCTAATCCTTGCTCGATGCTGCCTTTGCTTCTGTAGGTCAGCTCGACTTCTTCTCTCTACTTTCGGCTTTCTTCCTACTGCTTACTGCTCTTAACTTTTTCTCTCTCTGTCAGTTTGTGGCTTTTAAGCCAATCTGCTTCCTGACTGTTCGTTTCCGCTTCTCGGCTTTTCGGTTCCCCTGCCTCTGTCCATTTGAATCCCTCTGTCCTACGTAATCAGTCACTGTATAATGCCTCATGAGGAGGTGGCTACCTATTTCATAACGAATGAGTGTTAGTTCTCTTGGACATATTTGAAACGACTGTTTTTTCCGTTAACTCCAAGAATTCCCACGAAACACGACCTTCTGCCAATGCATCGTCCATATCGGACTTCAAATCCTATGTGACCTCGCTTCATAACCTTGTCAAATCTGGTCATCCATCGGAACGTGTCTCCGCCGTTGATCTGGAGGCCCCAAATCCTACGGTCATCGTTCATATCGGGCGACTAAGTAGCATGATGTTTACCCGTCCGATGTGAGCGGTTCTCTCTCTCTTCCCCGGGACGTGTGGCAATCGCTATATGGCATCGGGTGGAACTCAGTTGAAACCACTTATCGCTCGAAGCCCGTCCGATATCCTGCCGGTTTTGTGGAATCCCGCTCCGACGGAACTGAAACAATATTTTCCGTGTTTTATAATTATTTCGGGTTTGGGTGCTCGAGGCTTCTCTTCACTGAGAGGTTTGCCCTGTGATATGTGATTAGCGACTTGTCGCTAATCACATATTGGAAAAATACCTCCATTGCTTAAATTTGTCCCTGCATTTTCTAGTTGGTGTCAGCGCGCGTTACCACAGTCCACCGCTCTGCGCGCTAGATTGACGACCCTCGTTGATCTACGTTGATCACCATTGCAACTGTTTGAGGATTCCCTCCGATAGCTTGATCTTTATATGACTTTGAATCTTTGGCATAATTTTTAGAGAGTTCATGAAAACTTAGAGAGTGTTCTAGGATCAATTTTAGATCAGATAGAGAGAGAGATGGGGGCAGAGAGAGGATTGGAGGGTAGAGAGAGAGAGAGGGAGAGATTAGGGAAGAGAGAGGGAGGTAGGAGAGAAAGGGAGAGATAGAAAGTACAAGAGAGCAAACTTGAGAGAAAGGAGGAGATAGGGAGGGAAGAAGAAATACATAAAGAGTGAGAAGTGGAGAGAGAGAGGGAGTGACAAGGGAGAGATGGAGAGAGAGTCTGTATCTTTGGTAGTGAGATAAAGACACAAATTAGGAGAGATGGAGAGAATTGGGGAGAGAAGGAGAGAGGAAAGATGGAAGGATATAGTAATAGAGTTGGAGGGTGAAGAGAGAGAGAGAGAGAGGTGGGAGAGAAAGGGAGAAAGAGAGAGGATGTGAGAGAGTGGAGAGAGGGAGGGAAAGAGAGATGGGGTTGTAGGGGGAGAGAGAGGGAGGTAAGAATAAATAGATAGAGAGAGAAAGGTGGAGAGAGAGAGGGAGTGATAAGGAGGATGGAGAGAGAGGGAGAGAGGACAACATGAGGGAAGAGAGATAGAAGCAGGGGATAGGGAAAGAAGGGGAAGAGAGAGAGAGAGATAGAGGGAGTGGAGGAGAGAGGGAGGGATAGATAGATTGGAGAAAGAGAATGCATGTTTTGGGGGTGATATAGAGAGACAAAGGGAGATAGAGATATAGATAGAAAGTGAAGAGAGAGAAGAAGAGATATGGAGAGAGGGAGGGATGGATAGAGATATTGATAGATATGGAGTGAGAGAGAATGTGTGTTTAGGGGGTTGAGATAGAGAGACAAAGAAGGAGAGATGGATGGAGAGATATATATAGATGGAGGGGGGAGAGAGGAAAGAAGATTTCTTGCACTAGATGCATTGATTTAAGTGTAGATGGTGATTTCTAATTTTATTTGATTTCTTGCACTAGATGCATTGATTTTAATGTAGATGTTGATTTTTAATGATATTTGATTGCGTGCACTAGATACATTGATTTCAATGTAGATGATTTCTAATCCTATTTTATTGGTTGTACTAAATGCATTTATTTAAGTGTAAATGGTGATTTCTAATCCTATTTGATTTGTTACACTAAATGCATTGATTTCAATGTAGATGTTGATTTATAACAATATTTCATTGTTTGCACTAGATGCATTGATTTCAATGTAGATGATTTCTAATCCTATTTGATTTCTTGCACTAAATTCATTGATTTTAGTTGAGATGGTGATTTCTAATCCTATTTGATTTCTTGCACTAGATGCATTGATTTCAGTCTAGATGTTGGTTTATAATCATATTTGCTTACTTGCACTAGATGCATTGATTTTAGTGTAGATGTTGGTTTATAATCCTATTTGCTTACTTGCACTACATGTATTGATTTGTGTGTAAATGTTGATTTCTAATCCTATTTGATTGTTTGCATTAGATGCATTGATTTTAGTGTCAATGTTGTTTTCTAATCTTATTTGATTGCTTGCATTAGATGCATTGATTTCAGTGTAGATGTTGATTTCTGATTTGATGTAATTGGATGTATGATGGTACATTAATTTTAAAGTGATTGGATTAACATTGTGCATTGATTTCAGTGTAAGAAATGTATTTAAGTGTAAATGGTGATTTCTAATCCTATTTGATTTCTTACACTAAATGCATTAATTTCAATGTAGGTGTTGATTTATAACAATATTTCATTGTTTGCACTAGATGCATTGATTTCAATGTAGATGATTTCTAATCCTATTTGATTTCTTGCACTAAACTCATTGATTTTAGTTGAGATGGTGATTTATAATCCTATTTGATTGCTTGTACTAGATGCATTGATTTCAGTCTAGATGTTGGTTTATAATCATATTTGCTTACTTGCACTAGATGCATTGATTTTAATGTAGATGTTGGTTTATAATCCTATTTGCTTACTTGCACTACATGCATTGATTTGTGTGTAAATGTTGATTTCTAATCCTATTTGATTGCTTGCATTAGATGCATTGGTTTCAGTGTCAACATTGTTTTCTAATCTTATTTGATTGCTTGCATTAGATGCATTGATTTCAGTGTAGATGTTGATTTCAGATTTGATGTAATTGGATGTATGATGGTACATTAATTTTAAAGTGATTGGATTAACATTGTGCATTGATTTCAGTGTAAGAAAAAAAAATTATTGACAATGTACATTGATTTTTGTGTTATAGTAATTCAACCTATTAATATTGGAGAGAAAGAGAGACAATGTATGATATTTACTACAATAGCTCGAGCTAAAGATTTAAATGGTTTACGATTTAACATGTCCTTTTCATATAATCGATATGAAAATATGACAATCGGTATGAAAAGATGACAAAAGTAACAAGAGTGACAATAAGAATAGTAGAAGAAAATAGTGTGAGATTAATCACAATGAAGACTATTTGTAATTGACTGTATTCTTATTATTCACATTTTCTATCATTGAACACTATTACATTGTTACTTTACATTCAAAAATTTTATTTCATCATTAAAGTTATTAACAATATTTATCATCTCAACAAACTGAGGTAACTAAACAAATTTAAAATCAACCTAGATCCATATCTATCAAGCGTCGAGAGGGATCAAATCTCTCGAGGTGAAAACCTATCATTAAAGTTATTAACAATATTTATCATCTCAACAAACTGAGGTTGCTAAACAATATTAAACTAGCCTAGATCCATCTTAACTGTGGATCTGCCAAGAGGGATCAAATCTTTCGAGGTGAAAACCTCTTTTTTGGGTGCAAAACTTGAGGAAATGTTTGCATCTAGAGAGATTTGACAATTTTAAAACTAGCCTAGATCCATAGTTATTAAAGTTATTAACAATATTTATCATTTCAACAAACTGAGGTAGCTAAACAATTTTAAAACTAGCCTAGATCCATCTTAACTGTGGATCTCTCGAGAGGGATCAAATCTCTCGAGGTGAAAACCTCTTTTTTGAGTGCAAAACTTGAGGAAATGTTTGCATCTGGAGAGATTTGACAATTTTAAAACTAGCCCAGATCCATCTTAACTGTGGATCTTCCAAGAGGGATCAAATCTCTCGAGGTGGAAACCTCTTTTTTGAGTGCAAAACTTGAGGAAATGTTTGCATCTAGAGAGATTTGATCCCTCTAGGGGCTTGATAGATCTGTAGTTAAGATGGATCTTTATATGAGATCTACCCCCATACTGGGTTGTTTACATTTACATTTATGTTTATGTTTACATGTTTATGTTTTTATGTGAGATCTACCCCCATGCTGGGTTGTTTACATTTATGTTTACATTTACATGTTTACGTTTTTATGTGAGATCTACCCCATATTGGGTTGTTTACATTTACATGTTTACGTTTTTATGTGAGATCTACCCCCATACTGAGCTCTTGGCACAATCATTTTTTATAATGTGTTTTCTTAATAATATAATAACATAATCATTATATTTATGACAAATTGATAACCAATTTTTTTATTATTAGAAAAAAACAAACCATATAAATAAATGAGTAAATTTATATTGTTATATTTAATATGTTTTCTTAATAATATAATAACATAATCATTATATTTATGACAAGTTGATAACCATTTTTTTTTATTATTATAAAAAACAAACCATATAAATAAATGAGTAAGTTTATATTGTTATATTTAATGTGTTTTCTTAATAATATAATAACATAATCATTATATTTTTGACAAGTTGATAACCAATTTTTTTTATTATTATAAAAAAAAACCATATAAATAAATAAGTAAATTTATATTGAAAGATACAACAAATAATATTTATCTCATTTTTGACAAGTGAGTTCGTATAAATCCTGCCACTTCCTTGCACATTTATACATGCCCCCTGCTCTTATCGCATTTAAAAGGTTACAAAAAAGGATTGAAGAATTAACATTCTTATCTCTATGACCATGTGATTCGTTGAAGTTTTGGAGTCTTGAAATTTTGACTAATGAACTATTCAAAACTAAAATTTTTATTGTCGATTACTCATGCCCCACACCCTTATGCAAAAGATATTTGATCACAAGTGTTTGTGTTGTTATATGTTCCTCCAAAGCTTGGAGTTTTTGACGATATGTGAGCCTTTTTTCTACTATGGGGCAATGGGTTCAAGTTCTTTATTCTTCAAGCCTAAGTCTTGGGTTCAAGTTCTTTATTCTTCAAGCCTAAGTCTGAGTCGAAGCTTGGACTTACCTGCAACATGTTCCACACCCATCTTATCTAGAAGATATTAGCCATGATTTTCTATGTTGCCATATGGTCCTTCAAAAGGTGATGCTCATTGAGGACTTCTCAATTTTCCTTTTGCAAGGCAACGTGTTCAGGATTTTTGTTGTTGCAGGCTTTAGACAAAGCTTGAACCCGTTTTTAATGTCTAGCATGCTATTGGTTATCTCAACTATCATAACTAGCAATGCCACCAAGTCTTTTAAAAGTATTATGAGTACAATGTAGCGTTCAAATTGTTTCTTCTAGTGCAAGTGTCATGATCATACTTGGGGAAAGAACCAAGATGGCACCCAAGTCTTTTAAAAGTATTATGAGTACAGTGTAGCGTTCAAAATGTTTCTTCTAGTGCAGGTGTCATGATCATACTTGGGGAAAGAACCAAGATGACACCTCTTCAGCTGATCTTTTCTTCTTCAAGCCTCAAAAAAATATTGAACTTACTTTTTAACCTCTAGCATACTACTGGTTAGCTCACCCATCATTCATACATTTCCATCAAATCTTTCACAGACCACTCAGAACATTGTAATGGTATTTCTATAATGAACTACATCTATGAATAATAATTAATGATATTAATCTAACCATTTTTATTATTGTAGTAGATGACCCTTTACAACATCTTGCACACCACTAAATCATAACTATGGATTACAATTTCATAATATTTACTTGCAAATGGTGTACGCATAACTTCTCTTGTTTCAATGACAGAGCATGTAGATGAGGAATCTCAGCAAGAATAAAGACATGTCCCAGTCGAACCAATCTAGTCCACTAGATAAAGAAACATTGTAATGATATTTGTATTAATATTTACTTGTAGATTGTGTCACTATAATTTTTCTTGTTTTAAGGGAAAATCATGTAGATGAGGATGCTTGATGAGAAGAGAGACATGTCATAGCTAAAACAATGATTTTGACTAATCTATTAGGTAAAGAACATTGTAATGATATTTGTAGTAATGAACTACATCTATGAATAATAATGAATGACATTAATCTAACCCTTTTTACTATTATAATAGATGCTTCTTTACAGCATCTTACATACCATGTAGAGTCCAGGACTACACAAAAAACATGTAAGGACCCAACAACTAAGTGGGATCAAGGCATCGATGATCCAATCATAAAATATATACAAAAAAAAAATCGAAAAGGAAGTAATTGTATATATTATGAGACAAATGTATAATGCCAACGTATTTTAATGAAAAATGTTTTTTACTATAATCTTATGTGTTTTATATGTATAAAAATACATATTCAGAGATACACATGCTTTATTTGAGTTACCTTAAATTTTTGTTTTGCTACACTCTATGCATATTTTCAATTAGTTTTCGGTAGCTAGATTAGGTGTGGGGAATTGACAATGATGTGAGAGGGGAAGGGGCTAGATGAGCTTCCACCTCCACATGGTTGGCCCTGTTTAGTAGAGTAAATCATTCTCGAAACAAAAAGAAACTCATTCAAGTATTGCACATTAGTCTTTCTACACTTTTGTACATGATGATATATTTGTTTAATATTTAATCATTATTTAGGAATATAACATTTTATTCTCTAATGGTTTTGTAGGTATTGGCAATGGAAATAGAGGTGATGTGTACATGGAGGAGAAGATGGAGACGAGACATAAGTTATTATTACATGAAAAAAGGAAAATAATACCATCCCATGCATAGTGGGTTCCCCTTTTATTTTCTATCATTCTTGATTCCACAAGAGTTGGAAATTATGAATGTTGAATAGGTAGGTATCGTTCATTTATAATTTTGTTTATTTATTATTTAGATTATTATATGGTTTATTCATATTATCATTATCAACTTGATGTTTTGCTCAATGTAGTGAGTATTTTCCATAGAATCATTCCCAACTTTATGATTCAAGGTGGTGATTTCACACTTGGAGATCGCAGAGTTGGAGAGTCTATATATGGAACTAAATTTCCTGATGATAACTTCAAACTCAAGCACACAGTACCAAGTATGCTAATTTACATTTTCCTTTTATTGTGACATCTATCTGTGACTAAATGAGTGCATAGTTATTTGGTAATTTTTCCCATAAATTTCATGGTGACATTTGGAAAAGGCTTAGGATTCTTTCAATATGTCATTTTACATGTTAAACAACTTTGGTCACAACCTTTGGCAAAGCCTACATTATCAAATTTAATGACGAACATTGTCAAACTTCTTTCTACCTAGAAAAACTTGTATTGAATTCCATTATAGTTGAATTCAAACATGAACATGAACCAATTGACTTAGTGAACAACATAGATCCCCCTTATTAGCTTCCTTCATCCCCTTACAACATTCCTCTTCGAATTGCATGGATGGATCCATTTGTCATCCACACAATAGTTTCTACATGCACTCATTCCCCTTGTTTAATTAATTAATAAATGGATTCCTTTGGTGGCTTGGCATTTTCACACATTGTTAATAAATCAAAAGTGATTGGACAAACCTGATATAAATGTTGAAGGAGTTGATATAAGTGCTCAAGGAGTTGGAAAATTGTCTCTTTAAAATGCATCCTCATAGGTCAGGTCGATTCATGGATTGGGGATGGGAATAGTGGAAAGTTCCCTTTTTCTTCAATTTCTTTATACAACTCCGTCGTTGGTTCTTGTGTGGCACCATAGTTATTCATGGCTCTGTTACAGTTCCTGTAACACCCCTCGGTGTTAAATTTTTGTACAACTGACAAAGAATTGTTGTAACATCAGTTGCAGTTGTTGTAACACATTCCAAACACTACTATAACACCCTCCAATGTGGCACAATTACTACAACATGCCCATCAAGTGTTGTAATACATGTGTCGTAACTATTTGTAACACCCATGTCATAGATCCTACATAATGTGTTGTTGTAGCACCTTTTGTTGCACCATCTATTGTTGTAATATTTGTCGACTATTGTAACATGTCCCCCTAGTGTTGTGACACGAGATGAGGATGCTCTATTAGGTGTTAGATGAGGATGCTCGATGAGAAGAGTGACATGTCGGAGCTCAAACGATGATTTCAACTATTCCATCAAGAAAAGAACATTGTATTGAGACATAGGTTTTTATTACATGAAGAAAGGTGAATAATACCATCCCATCCATAGCGAGTTCCCCTTATGTTTTATATCATTGACGATTCCACAAAAGTTGACAATTGTCAATGTTGAGTAGCTATGTATCGTCCATTCATCATTTTATTTATTTAGATTCTTATGCTCTTTATTCATAATATCATCAACAACATGATTCGTTTGCTTATTATAGTGAGTCACTACTGCTTTGTACTCTACGAAAGTTGGTGGATGAAGAGACCTTGGTCAAAGCAAATACAAAGGACTGATGGATTCACATTTAAATTGTCTAGGTGAGAAGGGCATTAGAAAACGTGGAAAGGCACTCCATTGCAAGGGGCATGTTATCCATAGAACCATTCCTAGCTTCATGATTCAAGGTGGTGATTTCACTCTTGGAGATGGCAGAGTTGTAGAGTCAATCTACGGTACTAAATTTGTTGATGAGAACTTGAAACTCAAGCACACAAAACTAGGTATGATAATTTACATTTTCTTTTTATTATGACATCTATTTGTTACTAGATGAGTGCACAATTATTACGTAATTTTTCCTACAACTTCCATGGTGACTTTTGGAAAAGGTTCAATGATTTTTCTTAGGATTCTTGTGAGATATCATTTTAAATGTTAAACACCTTTGGACACAACCACTGGGAAAATTGTACATTATCAAATTTAATGATGAACATTATCGAACTTCTTTGTGCCTAAACAAAAAATTTTAACCATAATAATGAATATTTTGTATTATAAATCTGCACTAGAAGATATAATAGATACATTCATTAGTCCACTAATTTAGAGTTCAACATCTATAAAACAAAAATGTCGTGATCTACAATCTAGGATTGCACCCAAAGCCTATGTAATTTAGTTTAAATGTATACACCCTCCAAAATGAACCTAGCAAAAGACAAAATTTTATTTCCATTTACTAAACTAATTTGGAGAATCATCATCCTCGAGAACTTCCTCCATTTCTTCATCCACAAATACATTAAGATCAGGGATCAATTATGTTGCATCACTCACCAAATGTCCCAATGAGGCTGAGCCATGCTATTGCGCCAAATCCTGACGCAGGGTATCCGCTTAATGTTAAACACTTTCTAGCTCATCCTCGATCCTTTAAATATGTTCCTGATGGCTAAAGGATATCTCCATTATGGATGTTATTGAAGAGACCAATGGTTGAATTGAAGTTGAAAGTGTAAAATATCATTCTTGATTTCTTGAAGGTCCTCCATGCTAGCTTCACCATTGCACTACAGAGCACTTCCCTCACAACAAAAGGGGACTAACTAAAGGTTCTTTCCTTACACTGGAGAAGTCCAAATAGCCGCTTGAAGTCACATAGAAAGATTTAACCCAAAGATATCCCAGATGCTAGATGAATAGTGAAATTCACTGGAAGAGAAGCAAAGGCTTTAGCCTAACACCAAAGGAGTCCAAATAGGCACTTAAAATTAAATAGATGGCAGAACCCCAAAGAAAACCCACATGCAATATTATCAAAGAATATAAATCACACTTAGGAGAATTTTTCACAAGTCTCTCATGCCTCAACACATATGGTCACAACCAGAAATATCACTCCTTTAACAACACAAATCCACCACTAACATTAATTACCTATAATACCATGTAAAATACATTCCTATGAGGTACAAAACCTCCCACATACCAAAATTGCAAGCCAAACAACTGCCCAGCGCCCAAAGTTCGCATAAAAATTAATAATGGTGCAAGGAGGATGAAAAAACATCATCCCCACGGGTGAATTCTTTTGCATACCTCCATTTCCCTCTATCATTTCCTTTAACGAACTCACATCATCCCATTCCAATATTACTTTAGCATGTCCTCTCTACGATTGAGAATACAACCCCAAGCAAGTGAATAGGAAGGATCATCATGCGAGCCACATCTGCATGACATAATCAGTATCAAAAAACATAATGAACCTCCCCTGTGCTTGCATCAATAATTCAGTCGACAATAGAATTAACATCCCATCATTTCATCTTATAATCATGCCACGATCCATCCAACCCTCATGCCAGAGGCCACATGTACCTACCACTTGTGTGTGTCATGTTGGGAGTCCATTGATTCATAAATTATATGGAATATGGGAATAAGACCCCCTTCCATTAACACAAAGATAGCCATGTTCCACCTAGTTCCTTCATTCACTAGGGAATTAACCACTTGGTTATTCTGTCTCGACATGATAAACATTAAATCATGATAATTGATCCAATAAAAATAAGATTATCTAAAGAAGTATGTTTAGTATTACATCTACGATGATAGGAAAAAAAAAAACATTTATGTTTATGTGACAAAGACTTACTTTTGTGTGGGAAAGGCATTTATGGTTTGGCTTGACACAAGGTGGGAATTGTGGGAACATGAAGTGTCTCAATTGAGGAAATTTCAATGTATTTGGAGATCTCGATTTTATTTCAAACAATAGCTGTGACATGGGTGTTATGGTCAAACTTGGTATATTCCATTGAAAATTTGATTCCCTTCCTCTCAAAGTGCAAGTTTATATGCTTGCATTTATGGGTTTTTTAGGGCTCGACCCACAAAAAGGTTCTCATTGCATTTTTCATATATCTAATTCTAGTCATTATTAAATCATGGTTTACTCAAGTATAAAATTTCAATTTCCTTGAGTACCTATTATGCATTTAACCAACCAAGAGTTATCTTTGGAAACCATCATATTTTGATCATTTGGATGGAGTGCTTGAAGCTCTTTGCAAATCTTTCATGGTTGCATTATGATATTTAGTCAATCATTATTCCCTTATTGATTTTGTTGACACCTAATCCTCTCAGATTAGGAAAACATTTTGTAAATACAAAATAGGAATATGAAAAGACTTTGAAATATGAATCCCAAGGGTCTCTCCTATGTGTATATATTAGTGTTAAAAACTATTATTGTTATTCTTAATATAAAATAATTGATTCAGGATTTACCATACATCCTAACCTAACACGGTATTATAGCATACTAGTCCCCCATTTTTGTCCCATTCAATAACTCCTTTTCCTCAATTCTACCACTACTAAATGTTCCCTAACATCCCTGTCCAATTTGACATTTGCATAGCGTTGTAGACCAACGATCGTTAAAGAAGCACTAGTCTTCCATATGCGCAACGCTCATACCCTTAACTCCTTAATGCTACAACCAAGCCTGCATACCCATCGTCTCTGTGCTAAACTCCAATGAAGTTGTTCACTATAAGAAATAATAACGAGCCTTTTCTTCTTCCCTCTTGTTCTTCTTCTGCTCATTACTAATGTTTAAAATGTTACCTCCTTCCACCTAAACCCTAATGTCATTAGATTTAAGACTAGACACGTCGACTGCAAAGACGTAAGAGATAGGGTACTCTTTAACATCCACGAGATTCGAAGTCATAACCTCTATTGTCTTGCACATAAGAATGAGCTGAGGCATGGAGGATTGTTGACATTCCAGTTGAAGTGCGAGGAGACAGATCTTGTATGCAACTTCCACTATGTTCGTTGTGTCGTCCTTCTAAGACTACGCATGGCATTTGACTACATAAAAATACTACGTGAAAATACTATGCGTTGTCCTTCTAAGACTATGCATGGCATTTGACTACGTGAAAATACTATGTGAAGTGGAAATGTACCATGGGAGTTGAAACAGTTAAGTTGGTCACATAGAAAATATTCATGAAATGAGTGAAAGGGAGTACCATTGGTTTGAGTAACCTAATAGCAGGTTCGAGGTGCGGAACCCTGTACAAGTCCTAAGGTGCAAGTTTAAAAAATTTCAGGATTGAGAGCTCTACTTTAATACTGCATTTGACACAGTCGATTCCACAGGTGAACGAGCTCTGTAATTGTGTGAAGTGACATTTTTTTAGTGCTATGGAGTGATGAGATTCTCATATAATAATTTACCATCAAATATAATTTGGATGCAGTCATGTATATAATTTACCATCAAATATAGTTTGGATGTAGTCATGTATGTATATAGAGAGCCCGCTTTTGCTCTTGTGTTGTAGTTATATGTGCCAATATCATATTTATAAGTGGTTCGAAATGAGAGTGCATATCTAGATTATTATATTAAGAACATCCAGAGCATGAGTATCTACATTATTATACTCTTCTAGGACTAAAATAAATTATGGTTTAATTTGGCATTTTGTCTTAATTTCTCGAGTGAAAACCTTTGTTGAAGTTGCATTTGCTCGTCTTTATTATGGGTGTGGTGCTCATTAGCAAAGAGAACTACCATGAATGGTCCAAAAAAATAAGGCACATCCTCATTTTCAATGACCTGTGGAAAGGTGTATGTGAAGGAGAAGATGAAAATTTGCCTGCAAAGCACACATTAGACAAAGACTTGTCGTATGGGAGAATAAGAAAAATAAGGCCTATGCCATGATTGTTGCATCTATAAATGAATAGGTGAGTGGGTACATAACTCCAATTACCAAATATTTTGATGCTTTAACGAAGTTGAAAGATTTATATGACTCACTCTTAGAGCTCGAGGTAGTCCAGTTGATGATCAAACTCTTCAACCTGGAGTTGAAGGATGATGATCCCCTTACCCTAGCCTTTGAAATTAGAGCTATCGTGCATGATGTAGAAGCCATCGGAGTTAAAATGGAAATTCCTCTCACAACTTTCGTCAAGGCTATCTATCCCACATATTCTCACGATCTCGAATCCTTATAGGCTACTGCTCAACTTGAGAATATTACATTTGAAACTCTTGTGGAGAAGATTATAGAAAGGGATAAAACCTTTGGGAAGAGGAAGATAGCTGCTCAATTACCTTATGAATTTGTGTGCCTTACACAGAAAGAGAAGAATTAAACACAAGAATCTTCTAGAGGAAAAGGTAGCATAAGAGGATGTGAAAAGAAGAATAATAGAGGCAGGAGGGTAAACGTTATCAAGGAGGAAGACCTGATCTCCATTATATTCACTGCAATAGAAATGGATATGATGCATCCACATGCAAACTCTCTTGGAATATAATCCATCAAGAAAGAAATGAAGAGAAAGGTAAAACACGAGATCCAAGGAAAAGTAATGCACTTGAATCTGTTCATTATATTGTGGCACATTGCAATATTGGAGTAATCGAAGACTTGTTTAATACTTCATTTTCTTTGTGGAAATATGCATGGTTGCTTGATATAGGTGAAACCTACCACATGACATTTCAAAAATAATTTTTTGAAGAGTTTAGTGATAATGTAGATGGAGATGTATACTTTGAAAAAAAGTCAAGACTCAAGCCATTTGGACTTGGCACCATCAAGCTCAAATTGCCTGGACATCCTAAATTTCTTCTGCATAATGTTCTCTACGCCCCAAAGCTACGAAGAAACTTGTTGTCCCTGGTTCACATTCGCCAACAAGGACACTCCATTCACATGTTTGATGGAAAATTTGAAGTGAGAAAAACATCAGACAACATACTTGTCATGACATGAATAGAAGAAGAAAGATCTTGAAGCTGTAAGGAATGTTTACTCATGCATAGAAATATGCATACAATTCTCAGTATAATGAAGGTACATTGCCATCCTATCTCTTATGGCATGCAAGATTTGGACGTCTAAATTATGATAGTATTCATTTATTGAAGAGAACTGGTGTTATTGGTCTGTCAACCATTCCTAGGAAACTGAAACAATGTGATGCTTGTATCTTAGGAAAACATAGTAAACAACCATTTCATAATTATGTTTCTAGAGCACGTATAATGCTTAAACTGATTCATTCTGACTTGTGTGGCCCTATGCTTGTTCCTTATGAAAAAGGAAATAAATATATGATGACTTTTATTAACGATTACATGATAATGTGTTAGGTATATTTGTTGAAGAATAAATCTAAAGCTTTTGAAACTTTCAAAAACTTTCATGCATGGATTGAAAATGATACACAATATCATATTGGATCTATTTGCACTGATAGTGGAAAAGGATATACTTCGAATGAGTTTGAAAACTTTATTCGCCAACATGGGATTCAACATCAAACAACCGTGCCTTATAATCCTCAACATAATGGTGTAGCTGAAAGAATGAACAAGACAATCTTAAATATGGTTCGTTCATTGATGTTTTTCAAAAATGTAAAGTTGATATTCTGGAATGATGCATTTCCATGTGTAATATATATTAAAAATAGATGTCCATCTCATGTTCTCTGAAACAAGACTCATTATGAAATGTGGTATGGCCACATTCCTTCGGTGAGGCATCTTAGGATTTTTGGTTCCACCTACTATGCCTTGATTCCTAAGGAACAAAGAAAAAAACTTGGTGTAAGGAGTCAAAAGTGTATCTTCTTGGGGTACTCAGATACCTCCAGACCATATCATTTGTACAATGAAGTAAATAAGAAGTTTATACTATCTAGAGATGTCATTTTTCTTGAATCTTCCAAGATTGAGAATGATGTTGAGCAACAACTTGATCATTTGGACAGATTTAGTCATGCAAAAAAAATTCAGGAATTTGATAATGAGATTCCACATCTTGAATGGGGGATCCTTATCCTAGATCAATCTGTGGAATCTCCTTATGAAGCACTCTCCCCCCCATCATGAAGTTCGAACCACTTCTTTAGATCAAGAAGACACTTTAAGTGATGTGATTGAGATGATTAGAAGGCTAAATATTGATTCAACCCCAACTCAGTCAACATAACAACCTGGACCATCTCAGAAAGGTACTCTATAATGGCTCACTAAGACACTTGAAAGTGTTCATCCTAATGAGGTTAAAAAGGCATGAACGAGAAGTTCCACTAGACAAAATGGAGGTGATGTAGATGATTCTAATTCCGCTATTGACATGGGTGTTTCTTATGATTTTGAATTAAATTTGTCTACCAATTTTGAACCAACTTCCTTTAAAGAAGTTGCTTCTAATGATGAATGGAAAGAAGCAATGCAAAAAGAGTATGATGCTCTCATAAAAAATGGGACATGGAAGTTGGTGGACCCTCCATTTGGAACCAAACCAATTGTTTGCAAGTGGTTCTTCAAGAACAAGTATAAATCATATGGATCACTTGACAAGCACAAAGAAAGGCTTGTGGAAAAAGGATTTGCACAGAAAGAAGGGGTTGACTATGAGGAGACTTTTCCCCCCACAAAAAAATGGGCTACCATCTAGACCCTCTTTGCCTCGGTAGCTCAGAATGGATGGAAAAAACATCAAATGGATGTAAAAACTACATTCTTGAATGGATATCTGAAAGAAAATGTTTTTATGTCTCAACCAAAAGGTTTTGTTGTGAAGGGACAAGAACATAAAGTTATAAAATCCTTGCATGGTCTCAAACAAGCACTGCGAGCCTAGTATGTGTTGTAACATGTTTAGTTTTGATAATTTAAATTTGTTGATAAAATAGGTTTTAGTAGTTTAGAAATAATAAATGGGTCTGCAAGAGTAAATGCGCCCTCAAAATGTAAATTTAAGTTTCATTAGCTGGTTGATTTAGTTAACCATGCATTTAAACATGATTAAATGATGTAATAAAGTAAATTCAAACATGGTTTACAAATATCTGAGAACGAATTTTCAAAAAATGAAAGAGTTTTTTTTTTATAACATCCTCATGTACAAAGACCTCTCTCAGTTTTGTAACATCTATTATGGTTTGGGAGATACAAATGCATCTTTGAAGGCATGTTTTCCAGAAATTTTCTGTTTTAGTCACCTTTTTGCAGAGGATATTGTGACTAAAAAAAGATGAATATTTGGAAACTGGAAGAGGTTTTGGTTCATAAGATTCCAAAATACAAAATATTATCTCACTTATCATACAGAAGTCAGGGGTTGGGAGATACACTCTCATCATGTTTAGCCTATTTTTCTGACTGTGCAATGTCCTATTTAAGCCACTTTTTTGTAGAAACTATTGTGGATAATAAGAGATGAATCTTGGGAAACTGGAGGAGGTTTTTGTTCTTAAGATAGTCAAATACAAAAACCTCTCTCAGTTTTCACACAAATAGCTCGGATTGAGATATTCGAAGGGATGACTGGACCCTATTTTTCAGAAATTCAGGAGGAAAAAGCTCAAAGACAGTTAGTGACTTGGAGGCCACCTCATCAAATATGAGTTGCAATCAAATTCGAATTTCTCTTCTTTATCAACAGAAATCCTCAAGGATAGTACAAGAACTCTTCAAATAGTTTTAGTTACCTTTATTTGTGTTCTATTTTTGTAATACAATTTTCAGATATTTGTAATAGCTCTTGATATTTTTATCAAGATATTTTGTGAGGAAATTGTATAAATACTTCATCAATTGAAGTAATATGTGTGGGATTTTGATGCCAAGGCTCTTCACTTTGTAATAGCTTCTATTATAGGATTTCTAATGAAAGCCTTCCGGCTCCAGTTTGATAGAATTTTGTGTTTTCTAGTATGTCTTTTTAGTGTTTCATATCTTACATCTACAAATGTTCAAAGCATTTATAGGAAGGCTTGGGTAAGTGTAGATTGAGTATCAATTTATTCTTAAATCCCCTACAAAATCATAACATTTAGAAATAGATTAGCTTATTGGACTTTTTGTCCAAGATAACTTCTCTTTGATTGGTTTTTTGCTTTATGCCTTCTGATAGCCATTAAAAGAGATTAGCTTATTGGACTATCTGTTCGAAATAGCTCCTCTTAGAATTGGTTTCAGTTTAGCCTCCAGTTTCCTTTGAATATATTTTGTTGGGCTGTAGAAATCTTCTACATGCATCCAAATTTTCCTAGTTGTTAAGAAGTTTGTTTGATTGCTTAATTATTAGGAATCTCCTTACATTCTTCTATCATAATCCTTGAAAAGCTAAGTCATTATGTCAGGCTGGAAGCTGACACGTTCTAAAGGGACCCTGTGAGAAAGACCTTAAATCATGGATAGGGATTCTCATTTATCACCAACCACCCCCAATTAGAACCATAAATCTGGCCATCGTGCTTCAAAGGCTGTTGTTCAATGACATGTGAACAACGTTAAACAAAGCCTTGTAACCACTGAGGGAGCCCCCTCTGGTTCAAGGGCCAACTTAAACATAAAGGCTGGTTGAGTTGGTTTCCTGACATAGTTTTCGCAGCCAAGGACTGCCTACAGGAAACAGGTACAACATCTCTGTTGTCGTGGAGTGAAGTAACAAAGATATTTTTCTCGGGGAATGATAAAAAAATAGATCTATTCCTTGTTGGTGAACAAGGAGTAGGCATTTTGTATTGGTTGCATTTATTTCACCTAGCGACTCCACTTTGTCATATGGCGATTCCAACTATTTCGAAATTTCAGTTGCCTTTACTGCTATGCAAGGTTCATTGATACTTGTAATCAGCAATATATGTCTCTCCCTCTCAGCCATGGTCAGAAATCTAAAATGTCTACAGAGGATGCAACTTTTAAAGTACACCTGTGAGTATAAGTTTCCCATGGGATTTCATGTTCATATTGTATATATTCTTCAGATTTTTAGCTGTTGGAAACATGGTTTATCAATAAATCCACTCCGCACTTGGTTACATTGGAAAGCAGATTACACCTAACAGTGTAAAGTTTTTCAGTTTAGTTAGATAGAGGTGTGGGGATTGAATAGATATTCTAAGTTTCAATATGCAGTAGATCAGCGTGTTCATTTTTTATGAGTGGTGTGATTTGAAGATTATATGATAGATCAACTTATATTTTCAGTCTCTAGATATTTTCAGTTTTCAGATTTCAGTATGAAAGAGTATCTGAATTAGTGCAGGCATATGGTTGCATTTTATAGTTGTAGGTTGCGGTGTGCAGTAGCAGAGCATTCAAATGACAACACTGGTCCATGGGGATTGGTTGTATTTCTACATAAGATGGAAAATTAGTGGTTGATGCTTTTATGGTATGACTCCATGCCCAACACTAAAGACAACTAGTCTACTAGTTCTCTGCATACCACAGGGGGAAGCAATCCCCATTGGAGTCGATGTTGTAACATGTTTAGTTTTGATAATTTAAATTTGCTGATATAATATGTTTTAGTAGTTTAGAAATAATAAATGGGTCTGTAAGAGTAAATGCGCCCTCAAAATGTAAATTTGAGTTTCATTAGCTGGTTGATTTAGTTAATCGTGCATTTAAACATGATTAAATGATGTAATAAAGTAAATTCAAACATGGTTTACAAACAGATGAGAATGAATTTTCAAAAAATGAAAGAGCTTTTTGTTGATAACATCCTCATGTACAAAAACCTCTCAGTTTTGTAACCTCTATTATGGTTTGGGAGATGCAAATGCATCTTTGAAGGCATGTTTTCCAAAAATTTCTTGTTTTAGCCACCTTTTTGCAGAGGATATTGTGACTAAAAAAAGATGAATATTTGGAAACTGGAAGAGTTTTTGGTTCATAAGATTCCAAAATACAAAATCCTATCTCACTTTTCATACAGGAGTCAGGGGTTTGGAGATAAACTCTCATCATGTTTAGCCTATTTTTTCGATTGTGCAATGTCCTGTTTAAGCCACATCTTTTAAGAAACTATTGTGGATAATAAGAGATGAATCTTGGGAAATTGGAGGAGGTTTTTGTTCTTAAGATAATCGACTACAACAACCTCTCTCATTTTTCACATAGATAGCTCATATTGAGATATTCGAAGGGATGACTGGACCCTATTTTTCAGAAATTCGGGAGGAAAAAGCTCAAAGACAGTTAGTGACTTGGAAGCCACCTCATCAAATATGAGTTGCAATCAAATTCGAATTTCTCTTCTTTATCAATAGAAATCATCAAGGATAGTACAAGAACTCTTCAAATAGTTTTAGTTACCTTTATTTGTGTTCTATTTTTGTAATACAATTTTCAAATATTTGTAATAGCTCTTGATATTTTTATCAAGATATTTTGTGAGGAAATTGTATAAATACTTCATCAATTGAAGTAATATGTGTGGGCTTTTCATGCCAACACTCTTAACTTTGTAATAGATTTTATTATAGGATTTCTAATGAAAACCTTCCGGCTCTAGTTTGACAGAATTTTGTGTTTTCTAGTATGTCTTTTTAGTGTTTCATATCTTATTTCTACACATGTTCAAAGCATTTATAGGAATGTTTGGGTAAGTGTAGATTGAGTATCAGTTTATTCTTAAATCCCCTGCAAAATCATAACCTTTAGAAAGAGATTAGCTTATTGGACTGTTTGTCCAAGATAACTTCTCTTTGATTGGTTTTTTGCTTTATGCCTTCTGATAGCCATTAAAAGAGATTAGCTTATTGGACTATATGTTCGAAATAGCTCCTCTTAGAATTGGTTTCAGATTGGCATTCAATTTCCTTTGAATATATTTTGTTGGGCTGTATAAATCTTCTACACACATCCAAATTTCCCTAGTTGTTAAGAAGTCTGTCTGATTGCTTTATTATTAGGAATCTCCTTACATTCTTCTATCATAATCCTTGAAAAGCTAAGTCATTCTATCAGGCTGGAAACTGACACGTTCTGAAGGGACCCTGTGAGAGAGGCCTTAAATCATGGATAGTGATTGTCATTTATTGCCAACCACCCCCAATTAAAACCATAAATCTGGCCATTTTGCTTCAAAGGCAGTTGTTCAGTGACATGTGAACAACGTTAAACAAAGCCTCGTAACCACTAAGGGAGCCCCCTTTGGCTCAAGGGCAAGCTTGAACCTAAAGGCTGGTTGAGTTGGTTTCTTGGCGTAGTTTTTGCAGCCAAGGACTGCCTATGGGAAATAAGTACAATAGTATGAAAATTTGATTAAGCATCTTCTGAAACTAAATTTCAAGCACTTTGATCTCGATGATGCAACTTTATTTGCCAAGAAAGTTGGAAAAATTGTTGTCTATCTTGTGGTATTGTAGATGATCTATTAATGATGGGGAACAATGAAAATTATATTGCATCCATAAAGCAATATTTGAAGAAAGGATTTGAGATGACATATTTGGGATATGTTCACTACTATTTAGGTATTGAAGTAACCCAACATCATAAATATATATTCCTCTCTCAAAAAAAGTACGTTGGAGATTTGTGGAAAAAATTTGGCATGGTTGAATGCAATCCTTTGTCCACTCCAATGGAACAAAAATTAAAGCTCACATCCAAAGAAGGAAATGACTTTTAGGATGCAACTAAGTATATACAACTTGTAGGAAATATTAACTACCTACTAGACCAGACATTTCATTTGTAGTTGAATCCTTTTCAGGTTTATGAAAAATCCTTGTGAGGGTCATTGGTTTGTTGCAAAAAGAGTTCTAAAGTACTTGAAGGGAACTCAAGACTTTGGACTCAAATATAAAAATGTAGATGACTTCAGCTTGATTGGATACTCTAATTCATATTTTTATGGAGATAAAGAAAATGGAGTATCTACTTCAGGTTATGTTATGAGTCTTGGATCAAGAGTCGTCTCTTGGAGGTCATGCAAACAACCAGTTATAGTAGATTCCGCAATAGAGGCAGAATATGTGACAATTATAGAATCAACCAAGGAGATTGTGTGGCTCCAAAAAATTCTTGACTATTTGCAGGACAAACAAGTGCACTCTACTCTTCTTTTAATTGACAATAATTCTACAATAAAATTGGCCAAGTATCCAAAATTCCATGATTGAACCAAGCATATCAATACAAAGTATCATTTGATTCGACATCATGTTGAGGCCAAGACTATTCACCTACACCATTATTCCACAAATGAGTAGATTGCAAAAATATTCACCAAAGTGCTTTGAAGAGAAAAGGTTGAAAGATTCAGAATAATGCTTGGACTTACAAACACCCCTTGACATTAAGAGGGGTAATGTTGACACTAATCCTTCATGATTGGGTAAATACGTTGTAAATATGTAAATACAAAATAAGAATATGACGGGACCTTGGAATATGAATCCCAAGGGTCTCTCTCCCATGTGTATATATTGGTGTTCTTCTTAATAGAAAATAATTTATTCGGGAGTTACCATACATCCTGGCTTGACAAATTTATTCCCATAAATTCCTAAAATATCCTTGTAGTTGCTAATATTTGCCATAAAATTCATTTGGATAAACTTTTACACTTTCCAATATTAGCATATCCAAAGCACTACACAACTTCCACTTTTATCTATCCAAAGATACTACAATGATTTTATTATTTCCTTGTTTGTGTGAGCTCACTTGGATAACTTCCACAAATTGCCAATCTTGCAACACTTGATAGTTATCAATGTAATTTTCACCCCTTTCTGTGTATTGTGCGTCATTCCAATTTGTTTCATGTTCAACATTTTAAGTATCTATATGATCCTCCCATTTAGATTTACTCTCGTCTTAAAGTGACATGGAAACCCTCTCATCAAAAGCACCAATTTCATCTGCATCTATACCATCAGATTAACCATAGTCGACACGTTTAGCTTAGGTGAGGTATTGGACGAATTACTGGGCGAGTGCAACAATTGTTGTAACACCCATCAGTGTTAGAAAATTTCAACACCCATTAGTTACATTTTTGTTACACAAGTCATAGTTGTTGTAACACCTATGTTGCAATTGTTGTAACACATGTTGTTGCAACACCCATTGCTATAACTCTTATTCTGGTTATTATAATACATATTATTGTAGTTATAACACACACAGGTTCCACTATTGCCACTCATATATATCAACACATTCATCATAGGCACATCAAATTCAAATCCACTTCTTATTATTTCTTCATGGATTTAGATGTCCTCCCTTATAGAATCCAAAAGGATACATGCCCTAAATGCCTTAGTGGTCATATATGTGGTTTTTTTTTATACAAATTATGCTCTATTTGTCAAACTTGTGATGTAATTTTTGGTCACCTAGTTCGTCAAACTTGTGACATACCTAGTGGTAACTATGTTCATCAAAATTTAGATGTATATTATGTAGGACTTGCAATCACAACTCGATGAACTTGGGACATTTGATTTTTGTTAGACATGTGACCACAAGCCAACAAACTTGGGACGTCTGGTTTTTTGAACATGCAACCTCTCTTCAATGAAATTAGGACAATTGGTTCATTGCACATGAAACGAAGAGTTAATGATAATATCATTGATCTAGGGATAGGATTTGGGTCATAAATGAGAAGAACATTATATTGTCTAAACTCATCAAATGTATGATGTAAATATGTAGTTGTCACTATTATGAAAAAAATAACGCGAAAATATTCCCTTTCTTGTGTATTAGAAGTGCAACAGTGTGTTGTTGAAAGATCATTTGAACATCATTGGAAGGAATGTGATATGTACTAGTGAACACATACTCAAGGAAGCAAATGAAATCAACACCATGGGTACAATAACCATAAGAGCATCAAGGTGGACCATATTTAATGTCAAAGACATCAAAGTACTTCACACAAGTACCATCTTCAAATGTCTTACTAGCATATGATTGTATACAAGTTACCATACTTAATTATGGGAGGGTTATCAAATGATCCTATTAGGTTTTTCCAATCCTAAGGGGAGGAACAATTCCTTGGTTGACCCTTTCAAATAATAGGTGCAAGTGATTAGAGTTATGGATTGGGGTTTACTTTATGATAGATGTCATAGCTTTATACTAGGTTATGTAAAAACCATTGTCCATGAGTTTGTAGAGGGAGTGTTTAGCTGCATGTGTTACCTTCCCTCACATTTTTCTTCCAAGCCCCCCTATTTGGTCTTTTTGTTCATTTGATGTGGATTGTTGAATACACTTCATTAAATTTTCAAGTAATAATGATGATATAATCCCCATTTAATGATGGGAAGTTTATTATTCATCAAGGTTAAGATGTTCTTTGAGAGTTCCTTTTACTTTGATTGGAATAATATGCACAAATACTACCAGGGGGAGATGACTATATAAGAGGGAGTAAAGCTCAAGTTATAATTGGATTTTGATATCTTTATATCCGTTTCCATTATTATGCATTTTAACATTTGGATAATGGTTTTTCTTTTCTTGCACCTGCAAAAGTGATTAATGTACCACAAAATAGATGACCCACCTGCATTGGATGAGTAGGTTATACCAATGCATGCACTGACCATAAAATGGGTGAGTGACATTTAAAGTTGGCTATATGTGGATCATAGGAGGAATTGTTGGTTGGCAAGCTATAACATAAGAGAAATTTTTTTATTGGGGTCACCCATACATGTGCATGTGTAACAATCGTCATTCAAGCCAATTTGATACTATTTAGTGTTAATTATATTATACTATATGTTTTGAAGCATATTGTACATATATATTTTTCTTTTCATAGAGTCCAACTTCTTTTATTTATCACACTAAAAGAAGACCATATCAATTTGCTCGCAATATCTTAGATTTTATGATTAAGGATTTCTCTTCTGTATGTTGACAATATATAGTGATCCTTTTAGGTGCTAGAATCATCATATTTGGAGATTTTAAAGACACTTTGCATATTTGAATAGGCGGGTTATTTTTATAATTTGTGTAGTCGCAAGCACACATCTTCAAGATTCCATTTCTATTTTTTACGTGATTACTATGAGACCTTTTCATATGTTAAACTATAATTAGATCTTTGGCAATTTTTGTTTTGTTTATATTATGAAGTGATTCAAACTAATTGGTTAGTGGGTGGGATTTATTGGTCACTTTTCATGTATTTATTGATTCAATGCATATTACACTGATATCAAAGTGTGGAGCGTAAGACAAGAGTAGTGACAACGGTTTCAATGAAACCATGGAACTCTATCTACCTTTTAATATAGGCTTCAGTTCATATAACTAAGGATTTGTTCCTCAAATGTTGTTTGCCATAGGTTGACATTCCAACATACCCATCTTAGACTTTAGGCATTTCATAATGAACTTTTTGACTTATTTTTTTGCACCATCATCATCACCTGTATTATATGCCATATCCAACAATTTTGTATTTAGTCATTGATGAGCTATGGAATTGACATATTGTTGTTGTCTTTGCTTCCAATTTGTATTCCTTTTTCGTTTCTAAACATATAAAACCTATCCTTTTGTGACCTTAACTCAAGGTAAGGTTATGTGCTTACTATTCTTTTATTTGGGTTACGATAGTAGAAATTTATAGCAACTTATTGTATTTCATGTTATGATGATTTTTCTTTGTTAGGGTGTTACATTAAATTTGTAGGTGCTTGTAATTTTATTTATGCCATGTTTTGTTTTCAATATCTTTCCTTAAGGTGATGATATATGTAGTTGTTGCTACAAAGTCAGGTTTCTATCGAATTGTGATAACAACTGCTACATAATCTGCAGGTTGTAGAATTTCTCGACTCTAGTCTAACTAGTCAAATAGTGTTGCACATATGAGAAGGAAACTTAGATGTGCAAGGTGTCATTTAACTGAGCCTCAAACTAATACACTAGGACTGTATTCCATTCAGACTTTGTGTCACAATAGGTTTTCCCATTCAACAACATAGTTCATTTAAGAAAAAGTAAGGAACCTTTTCCTTATGTATATTTCACAAATCACCCCGCAAGTTCCACAGAACCTCGGTTAACAATATAAATAATAAGTGTATCTTAGAAGCTCCCTTTGAAAGATGAAGTATATAATCACACCGTCATTTTTGGCACCATTGCTAGGGAGGCACTCAAGATAACTCAGATTCATTATTTTGGTTGAAAAGAAAGATACCAAGGCTAGAAGTGATCAAAGGGAATTGTCAACTACCCCTTTTAGTAACCTACGTCCTTGTTATTTTGCATGCTAGGGCATAGTAGATGTGTCAAATATACAAATAGAAACTCCTAAAAACAATTTTTGATGCAATAGGATCCACCCATATTAACATCCTGACAGGTAAACAAAGTAAAAAAAACCCTTCAGGAGCTATTGGGAGAAGCTAAAGAAACCCCATAGTACCATGGAGCAATATCCTGAGGAATAACCACCATCAACAGAAGAAGAAGTTATACTAATCAAGGAAACTGAAATATTTTAAGGTTCCAACAAGATTCAGGAGCCTGAACATTTAAGAGAATTCAAATATTGGAGAAGATCATTTATAGGAATTGGGGTAAAGAAGTGACTAGACCCAAGGAACCTTTCACATTTGAATTCCCTTTCTAAGACCACAATGGATTGGTTCGAATGAAAAATATACCTCTTTCTTCCCTTCCAAACTTATGTGGTCTCATACATGAAGACCTAAATACTTCTTGTTTTATTTTGATGTCCTTTTTCGTAGCTATGATTACTCCATATATGCACAAAAACTAAAATTACTTCTTGCTACCTTAAAGGATGCAACTCTTCATTGGTTTATGGGACTTGGAGGAAACTCCATTCAAACTTGGGATGAGATGAAGAATAAGTTCTTAAAGAAATATTAAGCCTATTGTAGGGTATGAGCTATTAAAGAAGAAATATTCAAAATGTCACAAGTAGATGACGAAAACCTAGAAGATTATGTAGATACATTTCAATACAATCTACGAATGAAAAAAAAAAAACATTTTAGATGAAGAAACTATGTGTATTCTCTTCCTTAAAGGAATACGAGAACATTGTATTGATACATTAAATCTTATGGAACAGGGGATGTTTCCCGATTAGCATATGAGGAGATCAATGACTTATGTAAACGCTATTCACAAGGAACTTCTAAATATGGAAAAAATTCTTAGGATACAATATTTAGAACCAACTTATCATCTGGGACAGGGGTAACCAAATTCAAATTGGGAAACCTATTAGACAACTTTAAAACCAACATCCCTAGTACACTTAGTTCCCAATTAGACACCTTGCAAGAAAATAAGAAGAGGAAGGAAGTTGAGTTGGCTCTAGCCATATTTTGTCCCAAATGCCAAAAGAAACACCCCCTCCGAGAATTCCCCCTAAATGGTGTGGAAATATGTAGCATTCATTAATAGAAACATACCACTCAAGTTTGTCCTTCTCTATCAAAGATTAGGGTAATTTTTCAAGAAGCTAATGAGGAAACTAGGGAAATCTGTTTTGTAGATCAAAAGAAACCTTGGCCATCCAGACCATTTGGTTTAACATAATATGCTTCTTGGTACTTTGCTTCACATCAAAATCCATTACCAGGCTAATACCCCCCAGTTCCATGGCAACGATGGCCTTCCCAAGCACAAAATCAAACATGGCCACAAGGCTGGAGGGGACCTCCTCGTTTTGGGAATATGCCACCACAAGTCCCACAATATTCTCCTCCTTATACACATCCAAAATAGCTCCAGTTACCATCTAACCAATCACCTCAAAGACCATAGTTACCTACCAAACTAGTGTTTAAACAAAACAACAAAGTAGTACAACCCCTACAATGTTCAACTATCTCTCTTTCCTATTATGTCATTTCTCCAATCGATTATCAGGACGTTCACTTACAATTAGATAAAGTGATTTGTGATCCAGTTATCCTCGTCACTCAAGAACAAGATGACAAGGAAGATCTTCCAAGATTAGATAATCCAATAAATAAGTTCTCTCTTCCTGAAATGCCAGAAAAAGATTTAGTTCCTCCATATAAAAAAAGGTTATGCTTAGAAAAACCTTGTCCACAACCAAAATTTGATTTTTTGGGGGAATTCAAGAATGTATGTGTTAAAATTGCAGTATTTCGAGCCATTAAGGATATTTTAATTTATGCCGTCTGTTAGAGAACTATGTCATAAGAAGACATGAAGGAAAAAGAAGGACCTCAAGATTGTTCAAATGATAGGTAAATTGGGTGACCTAATGTTAGGATTTTTTTATAACCAAGTATGTGGACCCCAGAAGCCATGTTGTATGTGTTACTATCAGTAACACCCCATACCTAATACTTTGACAGATTTGGGGGTAGCTATAAATGTTATGACAAAGGAAATTATGGAAAAAATCCAGTTATTGGCATTACGGCTTGGAAATCGTGCTGATCGAGGGCGATTTTTTTTGCCAAAACCTCCCTCCAAAATCGGAAAAATGGATAAAAACAAGAATAAACAGTATGGAAATGGAGCTTAGGGACTTCGCTCTTACCTGCAACTGATGGCTCGACGAATGACCTCCCGGATCTCCAGCAAACTGCTCCGGAAAAATTAGGGCAAAAGTGGGTAAAAAGTTTTTCACAACAAGGTAAAATGGTAAATGGTAAAAAATATTTACTTTTCCCTCCTTTTATTCAATTTTTCATGAAATATTAAGGTTTTTAAGTGTTTTTGACCTATTTTGCCTCAAGAATTGGATAATGCATTTTACCTTTTGCACAACAACAGGTGATGGATGTTCGACGATGGTGCCGAGTCACGTTTCAGCTCTTTTCTCGACTCGTAAAACTCAAATGAAAAGATTGCCGAGTATTTTTCCCTTTTGACTCATAAAAGAGAATAAAATGGGGGGTCCGCTTTCAAGCTCTTTTTCGACCCTTTAAACACGAAAAGATTGCCGAGCTCTTGTCGTTTTGAACTCGTTAACGGATGCGAAACGTCATGCGCCCAGTATACGTTTACCCCTTTTTCGGGCTGGGATGCACTATTTACGAAAAAGGTACTCCTTGACTGAAATGGTCAAGCAGTTCTCTCAAGTATCGTTTTCTACCTTTTCGGGCTCGAGAGACACAAATGTACGAAAATGGACTATGTGGAGTTTTCTTTTCTGTGTCTTTTTCAAACTCTCTAAACATGAAAAAGATACCGAGTTGCACCTTTGTCAGACTCGTTAAAACATACAACGACATCGGATTCGTCACCATGACGAACATGAACTTCTCCTTCTTATGGTTCGTTAAACTTACTAGGTTGGATTGATCCAAAGGATGAACTTACAGTGCAAGCATATGTTATCCCCTTCAAGCTTGTGATTAAAAAATAATTGGGGGACCTACCAGAAATGGTGGGGGAAAATTTGGAAATCTGATCATTCATGTCGGCAGCTCACTCTTGAACATGACACTTTCTGCTTCGTGTCGGGTTAACATAGTTACCGATCAAACGAGAAAATGAACTGGTACCCGTTTTTTTGAGGTAGCAAAAAATCACCCGATTTTGAAAAGTGGTGATGCCAGAATACACTTCTTTTTTTTTAGCATATTTTTGGCACTTTAAATTTTCTTATGTATCAAGTATGAACATTTTTTTTTCGATGTTAGTGATTTTCATGCTGATTTTGAAAAGTGTTGATGCAACATCAACACATTTTTTTAAATGTTAGTGATTTTCATGTTGATTTTGAAAAGTGTTGATGCAACATCAACACATTTTTTTAGAGGGCTTATTTTTGACACTTTAAATTTTTTATGTATTGAGTGTGAACATTTTTTTTTTGTTAGTGATTTTCATCTTGATTTTGAAAAGCGCTGATGAGCATCAACCCTTTTTGTTTAAAGGGCTTAGTTTTTACACTTTAAAATTTCTAATGAATTAAGTGTGGATAATTTTTTTTAAATGTTGGTGATTTTCATGTTAGTAATAAAACATAAAAGTAAAAATAAAAATAAAAACATGACAAAAAAAAATCAAATACAAAAAATATATATAAACAAACAAAAAAACAAAAAACTTATAAAAATGTTAAAAAAAACATAAAACATAAAGCATGACAAAAATAAAAATAATAAAAACATGTTATTAATAAAACATAAAAATATATAAAAAAAAACATAAAAAAAAAAAAAAACATAAGAATAAAAATAAGAATAAATAAAACATAAAACATAAAACAGGTTAGTAATAAAACATAAAAATAAAAAATAAAAAAACATGACAAAAAAATATATAAAATTAAATAAAAAACCTATAAAAATATAAGAAAAACCAAAATTAACTTGTAAAAATAAAAAAAATTGAATAAAAAATTAATGGAAAAAAAAAAAAAAAAAAAAAAAAAAATCATTTAAATTAAATAATTTAAATAAACAAAATAAAAAAAAAAATTAAGAATTATTTTTTTAAATTAAAATTATAAATAAAGAAATAAAATTAGAAAATATATATAAAAAAAACAAAAACAAAAAACAAAATTTAAAAGAAAAACATTAAAAAATAAAAAAATTTAAACAATTCAAAAAAATAAAAAATTCAAAACATATTAAAAAAAGATTCAAAACAAATTAAAATAAAATTAAAATAAAAATGAATTAAAAAATAAAATAAAAATATTAGAAAAAAAACATAAAAATAATTAAAAAAAGAAATAAAAAAAAAAATTAATAAAAACGATTTAAAAAAAAAACAATTAAAAAAAAAAACATATTAAAAAAAAAACATCAAGCCTACCCCGCTCTGTCGTCGCATCTCCTCCCTACCCCAACGCACCCTCCACCCGACCCTACCCTACCCCTTCACCCTGCCCCTCCCCCACCTTACCCCCGATCCCCTCTCTCACCCTCCTCCCCTCCGCACCCTCGGTCCTCCCCTCTCGCTCTCTCCTCTCCCTCCCTCCCTTCCCCCCGACCCCGCACCCCTCCCTCCCCCCTCCATCCCTCATCCTTGCCCCACCTCCCTCCCCCTACACCCCTCGCCCCCCTCCCCTCTTCGCTCGCCCCCCTCCCCTCCCCACCCGAACCCCCAGCCAGTGGCCATCCGCTGGGGGCCCGGGCGAGGAGGGGAGGGAGGTGAGGGAGGGGGTGGAGGGGGCCAGGGGGGCCGGGGCGGGGGTGGGAGGTGGAAGGGGGTGGGAGGTAGGGCGAGGGTGGGGGATGGAGGGGGGACGGAGGGGTGCGGGGTCGGGGGGAGAGGGGAGAGGGAGAGGGGAGGGCCGAGGGTGGAGACGGGATGGGGGTGAGGGAGGGAGGTGTAGTGTGGTGGGCGGTGGAGGGGGAGCGAGGGGTGCGGGGTCAGACGGATGGGAGGGGAGGGATAGGCGGAGTGTGTTAATGTTTTATTTTTTGTTTAAATTGTTTTATTTATTTTTTAATCATTTTTTAAAAATTGTTTTTCTTTTCAATTTTTTTAATTGTTTTTATTTTTAATTTTTATTTTGATAGTTTTAATTTATTTTTAATTTTTAATTTTTAATTTGTTTTGTTTAATATATATATATATATATATATATTTAATTTAAATATTTTTAATTTTTCAATTGTTTTGAATTTTGAATTTTGAATTTTTATTTTAATTTTTTTCTTGATTTTTTTTTGGTAATTATTTAACATTTTTTTTTAAATGATGTTTTTATTTTCTATTATTTATTTTTTTAGTTAAATTATATATATTTTTTAATTTTTTGTTTTTTTGTTTTTATATTTTTATATTTATATTTTTTATTTTTACAAGTTAATTTTGAATTTTTTTTTTTAATGGTTTTTTGTTTTGTTTTGTTTTTTTTTTTTATATATATTTTATGAAATTTCATTTATTTTTTGTCATGAATCGTCCCCTTGCCACCCCTAGCCGGTTGGGCCTCGGGGTGGTAGGGGAAATATAATTTTTTTTTTTTTTTTTTTTTTTTTTTTTTTTTTTTTTTTTTTTTTTTTTTTTTTTCTGTAAATGTTGTATTTTTTGTTTAATTTTTAATTTGTCTTTCTATTTGGTTTTTATTTTATTTTACTCGTTTTTTTTTCTTTTTTTTTTTACATGGTATGGTTATTTTTTTTTTACATTTTATAGTTTTTTTCGTCATTACTATATATTTTTTTTATTTCATTTTTTTGTCATGTTTTTTTTTTTTTTTTTATCTTTTATTACTTGTAATTATTTTTTATTTTTATTTTTTTTCAACATGTGAATTTTTGTTTTCTTTTGTATTTTTGTGTTTTTTTTTCAATATTTGAATGTTTGCATTTCTAAATATTTTTTATATTTGATCTTTTTTAAGATGTTTTTTTATGTTTTATATTATTTTTTAATTTTTTTTTTCAATATTTGAACTTTTTCTCTTTTGTATTTTTGTGTTTTTTTCAATGTTTGAATTTTTGTTTTCTTATGTATCTTTCATATATATATTTTTGTAGGGTCCATGTCGATGCTTGTCTAGAAACCCGATCCCATTATGTGCAATTTGATAGTTGATTTTAAATTTTTCGATATAATGAATTGAGTCTGCCCCACAATGTGTTAATTTCATGGTTGGGCTTTACGTTTTCATTACAATTGGTTGAGCTCACCTACATTGCGTGTCAATTCAATAGTTGATTTTTTATTTTTTATTTTGCAATGTATCAAGTTGTCTTAGGCTAAGCTTTCAAAATCGCTATACATTTAGCATTTTTTAAAAATTACTCTTGGTATAATAACTCTTTCATTCAGGTGTTCATTTTTAAAGTTTTTTTAGTCATAATTTTTTTTCCATAATGTCATGTTTGAAATATTTTGAAAATTTAAGATTGTTTTGTAGCCATAATCTTGGTTTTAATTCCATGGTTGAAAAAGTGTCAAGATTTTAATGTTTTTCTAAGTTGTGATATTTTATATTTAATGTTATGGCTGAAAACAATTATAAATATTTTTTCTTAGCACCATGCTTGAAATTTGTTGGAATTTTAAGGGTTTTCAAAGAAGTGATAGTTTAAATTTAATGTCATGCTTAAAAATTGTTGGAATTTTAGGGGTTTTCAAAGAAGTGATATTTTATCGTTAATTTCATGCTTGAAAATCATTGGAAATTTAAAGTTTTTCAGAGTCACGATATTTTGTTTTTAACGTCATTACTAAAAAGTGTTGAAAATGTACTTTGAAAAGAAAAAAAACGTTATTCCGACATCAATACTTTTCGATTTCAAGGTGTTTTTTGCACCAAACAAAATGGCTTTTATTGTTTTTTACTGTTATTTTTAAAAAATATTGAAAATTTACTTTGAAAAAAAAAAACTTTATTCCGACATCAACACTTTTCGATTTCAAGGTGTTTTTTCATGTTTTTTTGGGATTTTTGGGCTCGAGTACCCGTTTTGAGGTAATAGTTCACATTTGATCAGTAACTATGTTGGTTGGGATATCCTCCTTTTTATCGTTGACCTTCCTGGGTTGGGTCATTTATTTTTTCCTTCCATTTGATCTCTGCCACATCATTATGACCACCGATCCTATAGATCCAAAAGTTGCCAAACTTCCAGTTGTGTCGCCGATATGTTCAAGACTTGTCCTTCTGTAGTTACACTTACCCCTGATTCTCTGTATCATCCAAAATCATTTTGGATCCCTTTCTCTCGTGTCGATGATGTGGGATACATTATGGCCCTCCTTCGACACGGTCACTTCCTGTCGACTTCAGCTCATTATCCAGGAAGTTGATCAAGAGACTCCCTTCCAGTACCTTAGAGCTTGCATGCCCTAATGGAAAGTTCTTCGCACTCGACGACAAGTTCACATCATTGGCTTTCAATCAGGTGATTTCACGGGTGTTCGACTTCAGTTCCTTTATTCACATTCCATGAATTATGCTGATAGTACCTTGAGGACCATTGTCATTATTGGTGGTTTCTCTCATGCTTGTTAACAGTTTACATCATCGGCTGGTAATCAAACGATTTTCTAGCATGTTCAATGTCAACACATCTATTCACATGTTAGAATTTGTACTTTGATCGAGTCGTGTTGGAGCGCAAGACCCTGGGCTCAGATTACAAAAGTCCAGGTTGCAAGGCGGTGTGACATGATTGTGTTGATATACATGTCTCTTTCATATGGGTGGCTACGACCATACCATGAGTTATCATATGTGATCCTTCTCATTATTGGATGGCTGCGACCATAACTTGGTTTCGATATGATCCTCTTTATCGGATGGCTGCGCCCATGCCTGGATTCATTTGCATGATCATTCTTTGGATGGCTGCGTCCATATCACGTTTCATGTATCATTTGACAAAGTTTTCAATAATGTATATGTATATATACTTACTTGCAAGTTTTCTGAAGACAGACTTCGGTTCCTCTCACTGATTCATAAAGCATTTCACCCCTCACTCTAGTTCGACCTTCACACTTTAGGGGGCATCTGTTACACAACATTTTGTCACTGTCCCTGTACTCCTCATTCCATGATCCTGGAGGACCTCTACAGTGAACCCTACATGCTTTCCCTTCATGAAGAAACTCCCATTGTGTCCCTCTTCATGGGCATAACAATTCCCTTTTGCATCATTTCCAAAAATATTCTGTTTTTCCCAGTTTACAAGACCGACGCTAATGACTCGTGTCCTCCTCGTGTCGATATGCAGGGATTACAACTGTCCCTAGTGCCGACTGGAGCGACTGAGCCTTTTTCCAGTCGCGTCGATCCTCTTTTGGAAAGTTTTTTAAATAAGGAGCCAAAGCTTCTAGTTCTAGAAGCTTCGTAACTGAAGTCTAGTAAATAGTTGGGCTGGATGGAGTCGAGGAGGTCAGTTTGGGCTCCTTTCCCCTATTAGGATGGAACTATCTCAAGAGATAAGACCTTCTCCCATGCGAAGAAGACCCATCTCCCTTCCATCCATGCTATATAAACCTCCCTTTTTCCCAAGCACAAGTTAGTTATAATTAGGCTCTGGTTAAAGTTTTGATTGTGGAGTAATCAGCAAGTTATTCATAGTTGTAGCTCTCTAGTTAGGCTCTGGTTCACTATAGAGGTCCTCCAGGACCATGGAACGGGGAGTGCAGGGGCAGTGAAAATTTTTTGTGTAACAGATGCCCCCTAAAGCGTGAAGGCAGAACTAGAGTGACGGGTGAAATGCTTTATGAATCAATGCACGGAACTAGAGTCTATCTTCGGAAAACTTTCAAGCAAGTACATATACATATACATTACTGAAAACTCTATCAAATGATACATGAATCATGGTATGGACACAGCCATCCAGAGAATGATCATGCAAATGGATCCAGGCATGGGCGCAGCCATCCGATAAAGAGGATCATATCAAAACCAAGGTATGGTCGCAGCCATCCAATAATGAGAAGGATCACATATGATAACTCATGGTATGGTTGCAACCACCCATCTGAAAGAGACATGTATATCAACACAATCATGTCACACCGCCTTGCAACCTGGACTTTTGTAATCTGAGCCCAGGGTCTTGCACTCCAACACGACTCGATCAAAGTACAAATTCTAACATGTGAATAGATGTGTTGACGTCGAACATGCTAGAAAATTGCTTGATTACCAGCCGATGATGTAAACTGTTAACAAGCATGAGAGAAACCACCAATAATGACAATGGTCCTCAAGGTACTATCAGCACAATTCATGGAATGTGAATAAAGGAACTGAAGTCGAACACCCGTGAAATCAACCATTTTTAAGCCAATGATTTGAACTTGTCGTCGAGTGCGAAGAACTTTCCATTAGGGCATGCAAGCTCTAAGGTACTGGAAGGGAGTCTCTTGATCAACCTCCTGGATAATGAGCTGAAGTTGATAGGAAGCGACCATGTCTAAGGAGGGCCATAATGTATCCCACATCATTGACACGAGACAGAGGGATGCAAAATGATTTTGGATGATACAGAGAATCAGGCATAAGTGTAACTGCAGAAGGACAACTCTTGAACATATCAGCGACACGACTGGAAGTTTGGCAGCTTTTGGATCCATAGGATCGATGGTCATAATGACATGGCAGAGATAAAATGGAAGGCAAAAATAAACGGCCCAACCCAAGAAGGTCAACGATAAAAAGGAGGATATCCCAACCCGACACGAAGCATAAAGTGTCATGTTCAAGAGTGAGTTGCCGACATGGCTGATCGAATTTCCAAATTTTCCACCACCATTTCTGGCAGGGACCCCAATTATTTTTTAATTGCAAGCTTGAGGGCGATAGCATATGCTTGCACTGTAATTTCATCCTTCGGATGAATCTGACCTAGTAAGTTTAACAAGCTCTAGGAAGGAGAAGCTCATGTTCGTCATGGTGATGAATCCGATGTTTTTGTATGTTTTAACAAGTCCGACAAAGGTGCAACTCAGTATCTTTTTCATGTTTAGAGAGTTTGAAAAAGACACGGAAAAGAAAACTCCACATAGTCCCTTTTCGTACATTTGTGTTTCTCGAGCCTGAAAAGCTAGAAAACGATACTTGAGAGAACCTCTTGACCATTTCAGTCAAGGAGTATGTAGAAATTCTCACTGTAGATCACCTAATAATGTAATATACTAAAGCAAAATACTTGATCTACTTCTACAAACAAACTTGCGGAAGCTTAATTGATTTTGGGCAAGATCAAATAGAAGACATATAACAGATGAAGAAGAAATAAATCACACATGAACATAGAAGAATACTCTGGGGAAAGCCTCAGCTAAAAACCCCAATCTCTGTATTATCATACAAGTGGAAATATCTCTGGATTACACAAATCTTTAGCTCACAAGCTATCCAGCTCTCAGTACAATCCCTCACTGCTGCTCATAGACAAAATAGACAACACATATGCCTTCCTTTAGTCCTCCAAGCCTCCTATTTCCTTGCGCAGTTTCTCCTGGGTCCTCAAGCTGCCACCTGTGTGTAATTACCTCACACACTGCTCACCAAACTCAGAAATAACTGCGCAATCCTCAAGGAAAGAATTCCTTCTGCATGCAAGAGATATCCTCATGGGAATATTCCTGCAACTGATAGTACACTGTCCCATCCTTTGATCTCAACTGGGTCTCTGTCTGAACTGACATGCATGAGTTATTTATGAGAGAATATTCAGTTATCTGAAGTACACTAGTTGCATGCATGCATGCATTGACTAACTGAACTCACAATCAGTTCCACAAACTGTTGGAACTAATCTAACTGGACTTAACTCAATTAACTGAGCTAACTAATTACAACTCAAAGTACAACTCATCCTGATCTCCTTAATTAAGGGATAACTTCCTCAATCAAAGGGATAACTGTTGCATGTCTTCACATAGACTTCATGTTTGATTTTCTCTAACTAATTAACTCAAGATGAATTAATTAATTATTTTACAAACAGTTGTTGAGCTCAAATTCGAATTTGAATTCACAATTTTAATTTAGGGACTAATTAAAATTGGAATGTATTTCGAAATGATATCTATAGGAATGATATTTTTAGCATTTCTTGTTGCTATTTTCAACACTCCCTCTAAAAAAGAAAGGGATTATCTGTCACCCCGATCCTGTCTCTGTGGAACTCGAATTTGCATTTTGACAATGCCTTAGTCAAAATATCTGCATCCTGCTCCTCAGTCGAAACATACTGCAACAACATGATCCTCTTCACCACACAGTCTCAAAGATGATGATACCAGATATTGATGTGCTTGGACTTGTCATGAAATACTGGATTCTCAGAGAGTTTGATACGACTTTGATTATCGTAATAGATCACAATTGGATCCATCCTCTGATCAAACAATCAAAGTAGAATTTTCCGCATCCAAATGGCCTCACATGCTTCCTGACTAGCGGCCATGTATTCAGCCTCTGCTGAGCTAAGTGCAACTGACCTCTGTTTCCTACTGTACCAAGAAACTGCAGCTGAACCAAGATTGAAAATTCCTCCTGAAGTGCTCTTCCGATCTGATGAACTCCCTGCCCAATCTGCATTTGTGAATCCTTGAAGCTTCACTCCCTCTATCCATTTGTACCATAATCCATACTGAGATGTGCCTCTAAGGTATCTCAGCACATGCTTCGCTGCCTTCCAAAAAAGCTTGGTAGGCTAAACCATAGATTGACTCAGCTGGTTCACCGCAAAGCACAAATCTGGTCATGTGTTCACTAAATACATCAATGAACCCACAAGCTGCCAATACATAGTAGCAACTACTACCTCACCTGAAGTAGCATCCTCCTTCCTCCAGTTACCCGTTAGAGGAGTCTGCATGGGCTTTCACTTCTCCATGGAATCTCCTGACTATCTCATTGGCATACTTGCCTTGCGACACAAACACTTCCCCATCCTTCTGCCACACTTCCATGCCTAGAAAGTAGTGCATGAGACCCATGTCTTTGATCTCGAACTCTCTTGCAAGGTCCTCCTTACATGATTTGATCAACTGATCATCACCTGTTAATATCAGATCATCAACATAAAGAACAATGATTAATGGCTTACCTTCTACCATGATGTGGTATAGGTTCGCATCTGCTTCACTCTTTGTGAAGCCCAACCTGGTGAAATAGCTATCGATCCTGGTGTAACAAGCACGAGGTGCTTTCTTCAACCCGTACAAAGCTCTCTTGATTCGGCACACATGCGACTTACGATCGAAGGTCTCAAATCCTTCCGGCTGCTCTATGTACACCTCTTCCTCAATCTTGCCATTGAGGAATGCAGTTTTCACATCCATCTGATGGATATTCCAACCCATCTGTGCTGATAGTGCCAACATCGATATGATAGATGAGTACCTTGCTACAGGAGAAAAAGTCTCATCATAGTCGATCCCCTCGACCTGTGAGAAACCATGAACAATAAATCTTGCCTTATGTTTCTCCACACTACCATCAGCTGCTTGCTTTACCTTGTAAAGCCATTGGGAACTCACCACTGACTTGTTCTTTGGTCTTGGAACAACATCCCAAACATTGTTCCGAACTATGGAGTCATACTCCTCCACCATAGCATCAACCCAAACTGGCTGCTGCACTTCTTCCTCGAAGGAAGATGGTTCGGTCTCTACACACTCCCCAACAAGGGCCATGTAACCAGTGTACCGCTCAGGTGACCTCCTCTATCTGCGCTGAGAAGATGGCTCTCCCACATTCTCTCTCGCATCCATCAACAATCTGTCAGCTTCCCTTGAGCGTTTTCACCCATCTCTAGAAGACTCTGCATGAGTGGATGTCTCCACTCCTAGATCCTCTGCATGCGACTGCTCTGCATTAGTCTGAGGCTCCTCCTCCTTAGGAACCAAAAGGTCCTCCTCTGCATGCAACTTGAGCTCCCTCTCAAGGGATACTCGCATGGCCTTCTGCTCGTCAAACTTCAGATCTCTGCGTACCACTGTCCTCTGACTGGTAGGCAAGAACACCCGATAGTTGTAGGGTGTATCAGTGTACCCCACAAGTATCCCCAACTCTGTTGTTGGCTCTAGTTTCTTCCGGGCATCTTTGGTCACATGGAAAAATACCGGTGAGCCAAAGATCTTGAAGTGACTCACATCTGGTCTCTTCCCGGAGAAAGCCTCCTCTAGTGTCTTCATCCCCAGTATGCGATGTGGGCTTCTATTATGCAAGTATACCGCTGTATTGCATGCCTCAGCCCACAAATGAAGTGGTAGGCCTTGGTCATGCAGCATCGCCCGAGATGCTCCCACAATCATTCTGTTCTTCCTTTTGGCCACCCCATTCTGTTGTGGGTTATGGGGTGCAGTCAACTCCCGTTTAGTTCCTTCTGCTACACAGAAGTCCTTATATTGTTGAGAGACATACTCTCAACCATTGTCGCTTTGCAAGGCCCTTATCTTCTTTCCTGATTCTTTCTCAACCAAGGCTTTGAAATCACAAAACCTTGAGAAGGTTTGATCCTTCTTCTGCATGAAATAGATCAAACATCTATGAGAAAAATCATCAATGAAAATAACACAGTACCTTTGTTTGGCGGTGGAGGCTGTCGAGAATGGTCCACACACATCTGTATGAACTCGCTCCAGAATTGGTCCAGCTCGATTGTCTCGATCTTGAAAGGAAGATTTTGCATACTTACCCAAGGTACAACCTTTGCATGTATCCACTTGCTCAAGTTTACCCTTGGGAAGTCCGGTAGAAATCTGTTGCATGATCTTCAAGGCCCCATGGTGCAAGTGGCCCAATATTCTATGCCATAGCTCGCCAATATCTTGGCTTTGCACCAACTCTGCTTTGGAACTCAATGCAAAATAGTCATCTACCTCTAGCTTGTAGAGATTCTTCATTTGAATCCCAATCCTCTTGGTCTGTCCAATGCCGATGTGTCTCAAGAATGCCTTTCCTTTACTAAAGACTACATCATAGCCTTTGTCTTCCAACATTGCGACAAATACCAGGTTCTTCTTCAGTCCAGGCACATACTTTACATCATTCAGGGTGAGAGGAGCTTCATGCTCCCTCTGAAACACAACCGTGCCTTCACCTGAAACACGATACTTTCCATCATCGCCCATCTCTATGCGCATCTGGAGGTCCTCCTCCTCCAAGGTACTGAATAAACTCTTGTTTCCGGTCATGTGGAATGAGGCTCCACTATCCAGGTACCAAACACAACCCACCATCGATGAAACCATGCATTTGATGTGGGTGAAATCCAATTCGAACTGTGAGGTCAGTGCCTCACCATCTAATCCTTTCGACGACCCCTTCTTGGATTTCTTCTGTGGACAATTTGTTACATAATGGCCCACCTCATGACAATTAAAGCATCACACTTTAGATTTGTCAATATTCTTCCCACCATGGGAAGAACTCGATTTGGAATGGGAAGCCTTCTCGTTCCCTTTGCTCGCCTTACTCGCTAAGGCTAGATTTTCTTCATCATCATGCTTTGATGAAGAACCATCTCTGGTGCTTCTATTGATTTCCTCCTGCATCAGATACGACCACAGTCGTTCCCAATCTGGCAGTTTCTCTCTTCCATTTACTGAGTCTTGGTAGCTATGCTAGCTGTTAGGAAGACCGAGGAGAGCAAGACTCACCATGTCATCATCGGCTGTCGTGATTCCTACACTTCCAAGCTAATCCTTGCAGGTGGTGAGCTTGTTCAGATATGTAGAGATCGTGTCACCCTTTTCACACTTGATTTTCCGAAGCTTGTATTTCAGCGCCAGCTTCCTCTGATCGCTGTTGTTCTGATATAGATCCTTCAATGTTTTCCACATTGAAAATAGTGTCTCCTTCCCACGGAGACTCGAGACAATGTGGTCTTGAAATCCCTCAAGAAGAATCCTCCTCGCTCTAGCCACACATTTCTTCCATTCTGCCAATTCTTGGGCATTAGCTGCTGCTGGCTTGGGGACTTCTTGATCAATGAAGTCCTTCAAACCATTGTCCTCTAATACCGCTTCCATGCGATCTTTCCAGGCTATATAATTCGAGCTGTCATTCAGGGCATACTTGAGTCTCAAACCATTGAACGCCATTGGTGAAATTTGAGATGTGATAAGAATTTGATTTCTATAATCAAGAACTTCAACCTTCGAACTTCTCCCTTCTTTGTATACTTTTCTCCGCTTTGATCACCTTTGCTCTAATACCATGTAGAAATTCTCACTGTGGATCACCTGATAATGCAATATACTAAAGCAAAATACTTGATCTACTTAATCAATTTTGAGCAAGATCAAATAGAACACATATAACAGATGAAGAAGAAATCAATCACACATGAACACAGAATAATACTCTGGGGAAAGCCTCAGCTAAAAACCCTGATCTCTGTATTATCATACAAGTGGAAATATCTCTGGATTACACAAAGCTTTAGCTCACAAGCTATCCAGCTCTCAACACAATCCCTCACTACTACTCATAGACAAAATAGACAACACATATGCCTTCCTTCAGTCCTCCAAGCCTCCTATTTCCTTGCACAATTTCTCCTGGGTCCTCAAGCCGCCACTTGTGTGTAATTACCTCACAAATTTCTCACCAAACTCAGAAATAACTGCGCAATCCTCAAGGAAAGAATTCCTTTTGCATGCAAGAGATATCCTCATGGGAATATTCCTGCAACTGATAGTACACTGTCCCATCCTTTGATCTCAACTGGGTCTCTGTCTGAACTGACATGCATGAGTTATTTATGAGAGAATATTCAGTTATCTGAAGTACACTAGTTGCATGCATGCATGCATTGACTAACTGAACTCACAATCAGTTCCACAAACTGTTGGAACTAATCTAACTGGACTTAAATCAGTTAACTGAGCTAACTAATTACAACTCAAAGTACAACTCATCCTGATCTCCTTAATTAAGGGATAATTTCCTCAATCAAAGGGTAATTGTTGCATGTCTTCACATAGACTTCATGTTTGATTTTCTCTAACTAATTAACTCAAGATGAATTAATTAATTATTTTACAAACAGTTGCTGAGCTCAAATTCGAATTTGAATTCACAATTTCAATTTAGGGACTAATTAAAATTGGGATGTATCCCGAAATGCTATCTATAGGAATGCTATTTTTAGCATTTCTTGTTGCTATTTTCAACAAAGTACCTTTTTCATAAATAGTGCATCCCAGCCCGAAAAAGGGGTAAACGTATACTGGGCACACGATGTTTCACATCTGTTAATGAGTTCAAAATGACAAGAGCTCGGTAATCTTTTCGTGTTTAAAGGGTCGAAAAAGAGCTTGAAAGTGAACCCCCCATTTTATTCTCTTTTACGAGTCAAAAGGGAAAAATACTCGAAAATCTTTTCATTTGAGCTTTACGAGTCGAGAAAAGAGCTGAAACGTGACTCGTCAACACCGTTGAACATCCATCACTTGTCGCTGCTCAAAAGGTAAAATGCAATATCCAATTCTTGAGGCAAAATAGGTCAAAAACACTTAAAAACCCCAATATTTCATAAAAACTAAATAAAAGGGAAAAGTAAATATTTTTTACCATTTACCATTTTACCTTGTTGTGAAAAACTTTTAACCCACTTTTGCCCTAATTTTTCCGGAACAGTTCGTGGGAGATCCGAGAGGTCATTCGCTGAGCCGTCAGTTGCAGGTAAGATCCAAGTCCCTAAGCTCCATTTCCATAATGTTTATTCCTGTTTTTATTCATTTTTTGGATTTCAGAGGGATGTTTTGGAAAAAAAAGTGCCCTCGGTCGGTGTGATTTCCGGGCACGGAATCGTGCCGGCCGAGGGTTGCTAAAACGACGAACCGCGTCGTTGGCGCAACTGTTTTTAAAATAGGTACACCGATGAAGTGAACAAAGAAAAATCATTTTTCTCTTAAATCCACCATTTGAATCAATATTTTAGTTGCCAAAATTGATTTTTGACTGGAATACATGGTTTTTGTAGGAAAGAATCGTTGAAAATGGTAGACTGGAAAGAATGTGAGCACGAAGATGTGGACACCCAGGCAATGGCTGATCCAAACTGCTTGGATGCCTTGAGGAACTGTGGGCTCCTCAAGTTCTTTCTCACACCAGGGATTCCGGCTCAGCCTGAGCTGCTTCGATACCTGATTGGTCTCTAGGACATAAATCGAGAATTTTTTTATCATTGGTGACTAGGAGCTGGAGTTGGAAACTTCAGACATCTATTTCATCACAGGACTATCCCGGAGAGGGGAACCAGTTAACCTATATGGTTCATGATTGATTGGGGCAAGAATATCCATGCTACTTGTCGAACATTGCCCAAAATCCCTCAAATCCAAGAGTGGCAAGATCGATATTGCCACTATGTGAGATCTTACACTGAGAGTGCTACTGTTGACCATCAACAGAGTGGCTAGGTCCCAAGCAGAGCATGAAACCAACAAGTCAAAATTTCTATATGCTATCGACTGTACAACACCGACGATATTCAATTAGGCAGAAGCCATGAAGATCAACATGAAACGCCATATGTCAAAAGCTAAGGTGGGTAATCTAAAGCAATTTTGCTCTGGAACCGTGCTAGTGACCTTCTTCCTAGAGCAGGTTCTGTTGTTCAAGTACTAGCTGACTAAGGTAGATCCATTGATGCTACGAGACCCACGGACGGTCTGTTGGAGTCGTTTGATTCCTAGGATCACTGGGGGCCAGCATATGTCCTACAAGCCTGCCTTCTTCTCATGGCTACGACGACAGCTAATCGTAGTGGAGGATTGGCCATACAGCGGTACTGACTTCCACGGAGATTCGGATATGCTGCTTCCAGATGGGGAGGATTTTGACAATGAAGGTAAAAAAATCATTTTTTAATTTTTTGATTTTTAATTTTTTTTTATATATATGTGTTTATAACATTTTGTTTTATCAATGCAGATGTTGGACTAGAGCATCCTGTCGGGATGTCCCCGATAGCCAGGTGCGTCGCTCGCCAGTTTGATGTCACTCCTTATCAGGAAGGAAGCGACAATGAGGAGGAGATCGCGAGGAACCTTGAGGGGTTGACTCGTGGTATCCTAGAGTATGCCTGGGTGGGAGACATCCCACGCCAGTACCAGAGGCATACGGTGGGGGTATCTGATCGGATCCATTGATTGCTGACTCGTGTAGCATGAGAAATTTCATGTTACCATGATCACCATGCTGATTAGCTCCTAGGTCCAGCATTTACATTTTTGAGGCCTGCGTGCCACATATATATGAGGCCTACGAGCCGCGGATGTTATTTGAACACACATATTATTTTTTGGGTTTTGATGTATCAAACATTATCGCCATATATATATATATGCTGTATTTTCTTGCTTACTATGGTACAAATGATTTTTTTAGCATTTCACATGTTTTGTAAATGTCTATCCAACACATAATTAGCTAATGGATATGTCAATCTATTCATGTGTTTCGTAAATGTTTATCCAACACGTAATTAGCTAATGGATCGGTCAATGTATTCGTGTGTATGGGAATATGATGATATGTAATGTAATCAAAATTTCTTTCCAGTAGACGAATACGTAGATACATTCTCAATACCTGAGGGTTTCTGACGAAATATTGCATGTTGAGTTGAAGGACAACAAGCTGTGAATCCAGGTTGACAACCAATTCCCGAATGTCAAGAGCAATGGCCTTTGACAACAATTCGATAACTGCACTGTATTCAGCAATGTTATTAGTTGTGCGACCTAAACAAATACCTTGAAGATCAATCAACTCACCATGAGGGTCATAAATGGCCCATGCCGCAGAGGATAGATTCTGGGTACTACGGAAAGCACCATCAACGAAACCAATGTGAGGAGTCACAAACATCTGCAAAGCAAGGAAAAACATAGTAAACAGGAAAGTTGTTTGAAAACTAACACACCAAACCACACTGCACAAAAATGAATGACACACTAATGTACACAAGTAACCATGAAAGATGACCTAAGCATAGTACTTTTTGAGATAAATCCCATTTCGGGGCTTGTCTAAAGGATTTCCTTCATAATCAATTAGCTCATAGGCCCCTTTTTGCAACACTCGTTTAACAATGTAGGGCCCATGCCACATGGGTTCGAACTTGCCTGCCCCCAGCTTATCATTATCTTGATCATATAGTAAAACCAAATCACCCTCAGAAAATGCGCGAGGGGAACCGACTGATCAAAATGGGACTTGACTTGCTTCTTTTGTGCTTCGATGACCAAAGCAGCAAGATGACGAGTCTCATCCAGCCGTTCTAAATACAAGAGGCACTCTTCTTGAGGTGAGGTTTCAGGGAGAAGTTCGATAGCTAGCTTGAGTGAAGGAATTTCACACTCAATCGGTAACGTTGCTTCCAGACCGTAGACTAGCTGGAATGGTGTGAAACCAGTTGCATCCTTGGTTGAGGTTTGGTAAGCCCACAACGTTGAAAAGAGCATGACATGAAAATTTGAATGATGCATCCTAATAGTACGCTAAAGCATTGTAACCAAAACTTTGTTCACAACTTCAACTTGACCATTGGCCTGAGGGTAATACGAGGTTGAGCCATCGTGGCGTAAACCCAACGTAGAGGTCAGCTCAGCCATCATGTAATCTTGGAAATGGGAGCCATGGTCAGTGACAATGGCTTGAGGTACGCTAAACTTAGAAATAATGTGATTGAATAGAAATTGAGCCGTTGTTTTAGCGTCTGCAGAGTATGTAGGCATCGCTTCAGCCCATTTGGTGAAATAATCCACAACAACGATAATATAACCATGCCCCCTGGTCGAAACAGGGTTGCATGTCATATAGTCAATGCCCCATTTAGCAAAAGGACCAACGGTAATGACGAGGTGTAGGTGAGCGGGCGGGGCGCGCATCTTGCGCTGGTAAATTTGGCATTCATGACACTTGCAAACGGCAAGGATGCAATCCTTAAAGATGGATGGCCAGAAATAACTAGCGTGGAGGAGTTTTTGAGCAGTAGCATAGGCAGACATATGACTGCCACATGCCCTAGAATGACAATCATTGAGAACTCTCTCACCCTCCTTGAGAGTAAGACATCAGCGAAGAACTGAATCAACATCGACATAGTATAAAGTATCTCCAATAATACGGTAGGGTTGGGAGTGATGTCGAATACGTCAGTGATCATCCTTAGTCAATGCAGACCAGAACGTGGACGTATGGAGATACACGATGATATCACCGTACCATGGGTCAAGGGTGCTTATTAGGAAAAGAGTCTCGTTTGGGAGCTGCTCATCTGCACTAGCGGGGAGAGACGTAGAAGGAAGGGAGCAAATCAACTTGGCAAAAAACAGTGATTTCTTAGATTTGGCAGTAGTAAACACCAAATCGAATTCTTGAAGGATGAAAATCCATTTAGAATACTTTCCCCCCAACAATTGATGAGTCAAGATGTAGGTCATGGGGTTGCATTCAGAAATCACAGTGGTAGTGCGTAAGAGAATGTAGTGCCGAAAGCGCTGAACAACCTGTACGATAGCCAAAGCTAACTTCTCGACATGAGCATAACGCGTTTCGGTGTCGAGGAGATTGCGACTGAGGTAGTAAATAACATGTTCATTGCCTTCGTCATTGTCTTGTACCAACACCATAGCAATGGTACTAGAGGCTGCAGCTAGATAAAGGAAGTAATCGTGATGATAATTCGGGGGATGTAGCAAAGGAGCATTTATGAGGACAACCTTAAGGTCATCGAAAGACTTTTGGGAAATCTCATCCCAAATAAAGGGCGTTCATTGCTTGAGCAACCGAGTAAACCCGGAAGCTAGCTCATCATAATTGGGTATGAAACAACGAAGGAAATTTTCTTTTCCTTGTAGGATCTGCAGTTGGTGCAATGAATATGGAGGGGGTAAATTAACAATGGCCTCAAATTTAAGAGGATCAAGGCGAATGCCTTCCTTAGAGAAAATAAAGCTGAGGAGTCATCCAGATTCGACGTGGAAAACACATTTATGCGGATTCGACCAAATATTGTAGTGTCTATAGTGAAGAAAAATATGTCAAAGATGATCATGGTGATCATGGCACTTACGAGAATGAGCGGGAAGGTCATCCAAGTAAGGCTGAACGATGTTTCGAATGTCATGAAACGCATAGGACATCACCCTCTGGAATGTAGCCCCAACATTTTTGAGGCCAAAAGGGAGATTTTTGTACGCAAAAGTACCCCATGGATAAATAAAAGCCGTCTTTTCTTGATCTACTGGCATAATGTTAATCTGTTTGTAACTAGAAAAAACATCCATAAAGGAAAAAAGTTCACTCCCAGAACATTCATCAATGATCTAATCAATGAAGGAAGTGGGATAGTTATCCTTTGGACAAGCACGATTGAGATCACGGTAATCGACGCAAACACGAATCGTGCCTTATTTCTTCGCCACCAATATAATATTTGACACCCAATCTGTGAGAGGGATCGGATAAATAAATCCAGCTTTGAGAAGTTTTTCAACTTCACCGTTGATAGCTGCTACTTTCCTAGGGTGCACTGGGCAGAGCCGTTGGCGAACGGGCTTCGCATGAGGATAAGTTGGTATTTCATGCACGACAATTCTAGGATCAATTCCAGGCATTTCCTCATATGACCACGCAAACACATCACGAAATTCTTGGAACAGACGAGCATAGATCTTGATCTCATCTGGAGAGAAAGTTACCCCGATAAGGACATTTTCAACGACACCAGGATTGACATAAATATCATTTGGCATCGTTTGGGTAATGTTACCCAAATTTCCTTCTAAACATACTTCATGAGGCATGATCGGCACTTGAAGCGGTAAGGAAGGAAATTGAGAAGAGAACTCTTCGAGACAAGTAGACATGACCGCTGGGCTAGGCAAGAACGAGGAACGATGATGAGTATCATTCCAAGGTGGTTCCTCTAGAGACATTACTTCCATGATACTCTCGTCAGCAAGAAAAGTCTCGACTAAGGGATCAGGAGATTCTGAAGAACCAATCCACGGGGATTGCGAATACGTATCGAGATATGTCGTCGAAACAGAAAAATCAAAGGATACATAACTTGAGGCCGAAACAATTTCCACATAATTGACTTCAGTGGGACTAAGTGGCATAACCTCACCCCAGGTATCAACAAGATCCGGTGAAGGTATGACCCAAGGATTATATGTGACTGAGATCACGTTGACAGAGGCAACATGAGGAGGTGGGAGCGGAAAAATTCCCATCAAGGCATAATATTTAAAATGTCCTACCCCCACAATGTCATAAGGAGCACTGATGTGCTTGACATATGGAACATTTCCATCTGAGGAGGAAGAGGCAAAGAAGGACAGTTGGTCAACTGTGACGATCTTCTCTTGATGGGAAAGCGAATCACGCGGAACAGGGAGGAGGCTACAGCATGCATGGCATGGGTCTAGCTCCGTACGAGTAGAAGATTATAATTGAGATTAGCGTCAACAATCTCCACCTCGATGTGTACTATCTTGCCCTCCAAAGTAATGGCAAGGTTAGGTAAGACTCCGAATGGTCGCGAATCGCACCCGTCGAAAGCTTCTAAAGTGTTAGGGGATTGGTTCAAAGTTGGAGAACCAATTTCCTTCCAGGAAGCGACTGACATGATGCAGGTAGAAGCACCTTCATCAATGACTGTCCTATGAATGGTTTTCTCATTGATGATTACCTGAATGATAAAGGAAATCTGATGAGGCAGTCACGGAACGTAGTTCTCTAGATCAAAACATATCAAATTAGAATCAGTACGATCAATACCTCCAATGGCCGATAGTAATGATTTCAGCTAAGACGGACAACTTTGGAGTACCTCGAGAGTAGACATAGGTGACGGCGCTTGAGCCAAATCCTCAACAATATTATAGTGCTGAGCGGCTCGAGCGTTGGGATTGTACGAGGACTTCCTTAGCACACCTCGAGAAGGTGGTCGAATGGCGGAATCAGGGTTAGGGCACTCGATATGAAGAGGGCCAAAACTCAGGGCAGAAGAAGAAGGGGTGGCCTCTTTCTCTTTCCGGTTGTCAGAGTAGGATTTTGATAGTCTTTTGATCTAGTAACCACATTAATAGGTGTACTCATCATGAACACTTGTGATCCTAAGGAAGCAGATGATTGAGGCTGGTCTACCATTTGAGTCTGCTGAGACAGAAACGGCTCTTTCAGGATAGCTGGGGTCCCTTTGAGCAAACGACTAACTTTGGACCATTGGGGACAATCCTTAGTATAGTGATCCTCCTCACAAATGAGGCACGAATACTTAGGCTTCCGTTGTGAAGAATCACCAACAGACAACTTAGGAGGACCCTGTTTTGGGGCATCAAATTTACCCTTGCCTTTGCCTTTCTTCTTACCTTTCGAGGATTTGTCCGCTGTGGTAGACTGAAGAACGTGGACCTTTGAGGTTTTACCAGGGCCAGGTGGATTCTGGGAGGGACTATTGGAAGCAGTGTTCGAGATCGACTTCTGTTTGGAAGAAGATTTCGCAGGGGTCTGGGACACTGAACCAATTACTCCATCAATAGGAGGTGTAGCCTGTGACTTCAATGCCGTTGGATTGGATGATGGCCGCGGAGCATTGGGTAATAACTCATACAAAGTGCCAGACTGAGAATAAATGAGATCTAAGTACTGGGCACGAGCAATGGCTTGTTCTTCGGTAACACATCCACCCATAGCTATATCGCGAGCAATTGGAGCGACGAATGACTTGGTAAACCATTTGGTTAGCAACTGATCAACAATCTCGAATTTGATCAGGCGACGTCTACGTCTCCATTCATGGATGTGATCGGAGATGTGCATCACAGTATCTTGCTTGAGCGATGTAAGCAAATAGGTGTCAGTTTCATAGCGAACCGGCAACTGGAAATGCGTGAGGAAATCCATGGCTAAAGAGTTGAAGTCATGGTAAGTACTTCGAGGGAGCTCGATGTACCACTTGGCTGCAACACCTGTAAGGGTTCGTTGGAAAAGACAGAGACAAATAGAATCATTAACGTAGGAATTTTAAGAGCACCAGAGGTGATATGTCATGACATGGGCTTGAGGATCTTCTTTTGCTTTCCCATCGAACTTTAGACAATCGCTTGGGATCTTAGACGGAACTGGAGGCTAGTATGGTGAATGAAGAATTGGATCATTCGTGAGTCGAGACACATTTGGAAACTCTAGTGTAGCCAAGAATGACAATTGAGTATTGAAAGGCATTGGAGGTCGATAAGCGGGTCCAACCGGAGGAGCCCATCCCTGCTGGTAAGTATTTTGTCCCCATAGTGGAGGTTTTTGGCCATATGGCATTTGATTTTGCCACCACTGTAGGCTACCTTGGCCGTAGGGAGGATTTTGACCTTGAAAGCCTTGAAACTGTCCGACCATAGGTTGCTGATAAGAAACATACGGGTTAAAAGGCTGTTGAGCTTGTTGACCTTGGACATATGGATATTGCACTTGTTGTCCCTGAACATACGGGTTTTGAACCTGCTGCCCCTGAACAAGAGGATTTTGGACCTGCTGTCCTTGGACATAAGGATTCTGCACTTGCTGTCCTTGGAAAAAAGGATTCGGAACCTGTTGCCCTTGGACATTAGGATTTTGGGCCTGCTGCTGCAGGACTTGACCCTGACCTTGTCCTTGCAAGGGTTGACCCTGTTGATATGTATATAAGGGTTGCTGCTGCCCGGGTTGGCTCTGCTGCTGCAAGGATTGACCTTGTGGCTACAAAGGTTGTCCCTGCAGCTGCAGAGGTTGGCCTTGTGAAGACATAGGCTAGGAGGTTTGTGGAGCATACTGCATCTGCTGCTGCATGGTTTGCTGCAACTGTTGCGAGGGTTGCCCCTGCGGTTGTTGCAGTTGTCCTTGCTATGGCATCATCTACCCCTATTGTTGCACTGACGGACCTTGTGGCAACACAGGTTGCCCTTGTTGCTGCAGAGGCTGTCCTTACTGCTCCAAGGGAACTGGAATAGTTCTCGGATTAAGACCTTGGAAATTTTTTGAACTGTATCTAGCCATAGCCACTAGGAAAAGTGGATGGACCAGGCTGAACATACTGTCCAGGCTGAAGGACGTAAGATGGATTGACCATTCCTCGGGAACCATATGGAACATAAGGAGCTTGGTACTGAACCTGAGCCTCATAAGGCTACTGATACTGGAAATTGCTTGACCTAGACATACCAACGAGATTTTGGACCTGCTGGTACTAGACATTTCTCGATCCAACAATACCAACAGGGTTTTGAATAGCACTAGAAGAAGGCTGGTTCATCCCAACCATGGGAGCCTATGAGATACTCACATTGGTTGTGCTTGACACCATAAAAACACTCAGATTCTTCCCCCCAAGCGGTGGCACAACTTGTCCACTTACTGGAGGGGTCAAAGAACTGACAACAACATACCGCGAGACCATCAGTTGAACTGGACAGGTGACTTGGACGGACGAGACAAGAGGGTTCGAAATGGTGGGTTGCACCGGGACTGAGGTAACTGCAGAAATCATTGTCTGTTGGGAGGTCAGGTTCTGAATGAATGGACCTGCGATAAGCATAGCACCAGACGCCCAAACATGGTTGTGATAAAGTGATGAGGCATTAGGTGTACCTGAGACCAACTGTGCTAAAGTCACATAATTAGGTGGAAAATCCCAATACACACTGATGGGAATGCTCCCTGTGTAGGGGAAACCTTCAGGAGGAAATTGATGTTCTTCCTCTTCGACAGTGTGTGGAGTAGAAACTTTCGATTGATCCGAAGAGGTAACTAGAGCTTCGTCTTCAGGTTCCATAGCTGGGAACAAGCGATGACGAACGACCAAAGATGTTTGAGGGGAAAATTCCAAAGGAACACTCGCTGATCGTACGGACTGTACGGATGCTGCGGTGATATCACAACAGGATCGAACAAAGGATTCAGAGGATATATAACTAGTCCAAGTTGACCTTTAGTAGTCGGCGAACTCTCAAGAGTCTGGATGGGATTGTCCGGAGATTCCGGGCCAATATCAGAAGGTGACCCAGTATTTGAAGTAGGTGGAGGATGAGATGACAAAGGTTGAATGCTCAGAACGATTCCGAGTTCAACACCTTGGTCCTCGAGTGACTCTGGTAATTTAGGAAAAGGCTTCTCATACAATCTTTCAAACGGAGGAGAGGAAGAGGAACTAGGTGAACCAGATGGTTCAGCCACGATGACCTCGTCTTAGTTAACAGGAAAAGAGAGATAAATTTCAAGGCTTTAAAATGTACTTTAAGGAAAACTCACGATTTGGTCTAGAAAATACTAATAGGATGTTATAAGATCGTGGGAATTTTTTTTTTAAGATACATAAATAAACTGGTGCTCTTCCATGTTTTAAGAGTCGAGAAAGAATCAAAGATGACTCTATCACTTTCGATTGGAAACGAGCTCGAAAGGACAAGTGCTCGAATTATCTTTTAAGTTTAATGAGTCAAAAAGATCAAAGAACTACTCCGGATGATCTAGGTAAAAAGGATTACCAGGCAATCGTGAACTGCAGAATACCTCCTAGTGAACCGAGAAGTACGGGCAGGCAATCTCCCCGAATGTTGTGTTCAGTGTATCACGTTTGTAAGGTGGCAGAATCGGCTTCCTATGGATAAAGGATTGCATCCTAGAGGGGTCTCCCTTTATATACTCGATGGTACGGGGAGTACAAGTTCGTACTAGCGTTGTCTAGTGTCGAAGATAACAACAATTGCTAGGTTTAAAGACGTTGGAACACGTCTCTAGCCTAGACCTTCTAGATGTGATCGTTAGGTTTCAAATGCACCTTAGGTTAATTAAGTTCATTTTAAAGTTTATCTTGAATTATGTCTCGGTTTTCAGGCCTTAGCGATGTGACTCGAAAAGTCCTAAATGTAGCTAAATGAGACAAGACCCTTTCAATTCGATGAATTGTCTACACTAGAGAGGGTAGAAAACACAATCAAATGAAAACAACCAAGCAACTGAAAGCAAAATGATTTTTCACTACACTTTTTGAAAAAAAATAAACTAATGAAAAATTCATTCCAATTCCTAGTTTCCTAACAAGTACACTCCAAACGGTCCTTTCAAAAGTAAAGAGAATTATTTTTTCTTGTCAAATGCAAATGCAATTCTAGCCTTCAATGATGCTAACTAATGTAACATATTGACGCAACAAACTAGAATTTTGTACTTTTCATGAAATGACAAAATGAATTTCTCATAAAACACTTCAATGAAAAAGTTTCGAGACAATTGATTCTCAAGCAAATGAAAAAAACAAAAAGAGAATCTCTTTCAAACTAATGACACAATGACTCTACCAAAAAGAAGACAAGCAATGTGATCGATGCCAGAAAAGGGACGTTTAGACATGCAAACGAAACTTTTCAAACTTGCGTAATGGAGACCAAAGGAAAAAGAGGACTATAAACGAAATGCAAGGAGTAAATGCACCAACAACTTGACTCGCTGAGTTCACAATTAGCTGAATGGATGACAACCTAGATGCCCTAGGGCCACAAAACCATCCAACGACCCAAGAAATCATGCGAAAAGAAGGCAAATAAACAAGAAAATAAACCAAGTGAAATGCAGCTTTCTAGTGAGGGAGAACACAGTCTAAACGAGCCACAAGGTAGAAATCAAGAGAGCAAGACACACTGGCCAAAATTTGGGGTAAATCCTAATCTTCAGTTACAGGCATCGACGTGACTTCCTAACTCACAACAAGCGCCAGAAGGGGGTCGACGCGACTGTTAGCAAAATAAGCGCGTTGAGCGAGGATGCAAAGAAAAAAATAAAAATTTTCAAAAGTTGAGACCAAACTTGCTACTGTGAATTTCAGACCCAGGGCAGTAAACAAAGCAAAGCAGACAAAACTAAAGGGAAATGATGCAAAAGGGAATTGTTCTGCCCATGAAAAGGGACACAATGGGAGTTTCTTCATGAAGGGAAAGCATGTAGGGTTCACTGTAGAGGTCCTCCAGGATCATGGAATGGGGAGTACAGGGACAATGACAAAATGATGTGTAATAGGGGGTAGCTATAAACGTTATGACAAAGGAAATTATGGAAAAAATCCAGTTATTGGCATTACGGCCAACCCCAACAGGGCTTCAATTAGCCAATAAGTCTATTGTAAAACCAAAAGGTATCCTAACAAATATAGTTGTTTCTATAGATTCATGGGAGTATTCGATTGATTTTATGTTATTAAAAACCTAAAGCTAACCTTGGGGGATATCCTTTTATTTTAGGAAGACCATGGTTGGCTACTGTTGATGGATAGATTAGTTGCAGGTTTGGGGATATGACCATTTATCATGGAAATTTACCAAGAATCTTATTCTTTATCCCCCTAAACTACCTCCAAATATCAAAACCCACTTTAGCTTGAAGACAATGATGAAGAAAAAATTCAGTTTATCCTTACTCTTGACCAAGCCTCATTTCTTAAGGAAAATGCCAAGGATGATTTAATTTGCACCTTCATAGCTCAACCTCACACACTTGGCCACTTATCTTTTGCACAAATTCTTGAAAATCACTCTTGGGAAAATTGCTCACATGTTGAGTTTACTCAGTAAAGGGATGATATGGATCATTTGAATATCGTTTCTAAGAGCCATGCCATTAATGTTGAAATCTACCCTAGGGAAACTCTAGACATTAATGTTTGGCTAAAACCTTCTCAACAAAAGAAACTTATCAAAATGCTACAAAAACACAGTAACACTTTTGCTTGGGACTATATTGTATGAATGGAATTCATCCTAATTTGTGTGCTCATCACATCTATATTAAGGAAGATTCATGACCTATTCGACGACCCCAACCTAGGATGAATCCCACTTTAAAGGATGTATTCAAAGAATAACTCAAGAAGCTACTTAACACAGGTTTTACCTATCTAATTAATGATAGTAAGTGGGTTTCACATATGTTTATTGTGCCAAAGAAAAATGGTAAGTGGCATGTGTGTGTTGACTATAGGGAATTAGATACGTCCACCTTCAAGGATTATTTTCCCATACCATTCATTGATCAAGTCCTTGATATCCTAGTAGGAAGGATTTTGTTCTCATTTCTTGATGGGTTCAGTGGCTATAACTAGATCCATGTTTCTCCTCAAGACCAAGAGAATACAACTTTTACATGCCATGGGGTACCTATGCTTACTGAGTCCTCCCATTTGGATTATTTAATGTTCCTGCTACATTCCAAATGGATATCCTTGGCATATTCATTGACTTAACCAATTATTGTGTGGAGATTTACATGGGAAATTTCACTATATATGGGGACACTTTAGAGGAAGCCTTAAAAAATATTGAAAATGGTTTAATCAGGTTTAAGGAAACCTCTCTCTCTCAGTAGCGAAAAATTCCAAATGCACCTTACCAATGGTATTGTGTTAGGGCATCGTGTATCTCACGAAGGGAGAAAAGTAGACCGATCCAAAACAAAGATTATATGTAATCTCCCAGCTTCCACTACACAAAAAGATGTCTTTAGTTTTCTAGGATATGCATGGTACTATCGAAGGTTCTTAGAGATTTTTTCCAAGATGGATTACCCTTATTTCACCTTTTTAACAAAAATTGCATAATGTTATTAGAATGGCCAATGCTAATTTGCATTTGAGAGTCTGAAAGAGAAATTGTCTATAACTCTTATTTTACGAGGTCCCAATTGGTCCCTTCCTTTCCATAATTTGGCTGACACTTTAGATACAACTATTGGATTATTAATAGGCCAAAAAGAGGAACATTGACCCTATGCTATGTACTATAGCAAAAACAATATTACTCCTACCGAACAAAATTATACTGTGACTGCAAAATAATTTCTCACTGTTGTGCACACTATTAATATTTTTTGTCACTACATTACTAGATACCCAATGTTCATACACTAATCACTTTACCATATGTTATCTTATGAATAAAGCCAACATTAATGGAAAAGTAACTGGGTGGTTTTTTCTCTTGCATGAATTTGACATCACTATCCTTGATAAAGCTAGGAAGGAAAATGTTGTGGCCGACTTCCACTCTAAACGTAACAATGAGGAGAGACATGTTCCGATAGAAAATTTTTTACTTGAAGAGAATTTGTTTTCATTATCTACCAACACACCCTGGTTTGTAGATATTACTAATTATTAGGTTGCGGGGATGATTCCATAACATCTATCGCCAAAATAATGTCAAAAGGTCATTAGACAAAGTGCTATGTATTCCTGGATCTAGGGATACTTGTTCCACACAGGAACATATCTTGTGATCCTTCTCTATGTTCAAGAAGATGAGATCTATAACATTTTTAAAGCATGCCATGATGAACCTTGTGGAGTGCACTTTGTCGTTAAGAGAACTGCAAAAATGGTGTTACGAATAAGGTACTATTGTTCAACTATTTTTAGGGATGCCAAGAAGTACATTAGGAGTTGTGACAAATGTCAATGAATGGGGAGACTTATACAATTAGATGAAATTCCACTACAACCACAAGTTTTGATAGATCCCTTTGAAAAATGAGCCCGTGATTTTGTAGTTCCTATAAACCCACCATCAAAACAAAATGTATACATCTAGGTGTGTATTGACTATGCAACTAAGTGGGTTGAAGAAAAATCCATATTGAAGGCAACATAACAAGCATTGGCTAACTTTTTATATGAAGAAATATTCATTCATTATGGTTTCCATGAGAAATTGTTTCAAATCAATGAACCCAATCTAGTTCTCAACTTATCTGATCCATTACTGAGAAGCTCAAGATTAAACATTGAAGGTCCACCCCATACCATCCGCAAGAAAATGGGAAGGTGAAGGTTACTATAAAAGTGTTGGAATCCATATAAACCAAGACAATCCAACAACTTCACAAGGACTAGGAAAATAAGCTTCTAGAGACACTTTGGCATATTGAATCGCCTGGAGGAATACCACAGGTTTCACTCCTTATGAACTTGTGTATAGAAAGCAAGTGATGGTTCTCCTTATAAAGCTTGAAATTAAGACACTTAAGGTGATGCTTCAAGTTGGTAAAGATATTTTGGAGGCATAATAACACTGACTGGATCGACTTAAGTAACTTGATGACATCTTCTAGTATTCCATACAACAAATAGCTCTAATCCAACAACAACAAGTAAAATGGTATGGCATATTCATAAAATAGAAGAGGTTTAAGGAGGGGGACTAGGCCCTCTTTTCTTATTCAATATATAAATCTTTCAAAGGTAAATTTTATGCCAAATGGCTTGGGCCATATGAAGTTGACACAAAATACAACAATGGTTATGTAAAGTTCCACACCATCAATGACAATAAGACTCTGTTATTGGAAAATGGTCATTGATTGAGGCTATATTAGAAACCTCATTCAAAGGAAGAATTTATTCAAAGTTGTGTTAATCAAGTAGATATGGAAGTTATGAATAAGGTGTCCTTTCCACCTAATTCCACAAGCCCCTAATCATTTCCTATATGTGAAAAAAAAAATAGAGAGAGAGAGAGAGAGAGAGAGAGAGAGATATGGTAGTGAAAACCTCGTTCCAGGTACTTCATACAATTAGTGACATTAGAAAAATAGTCTCTGGCTAATATTGCTAAGTAAAGAAAAAAAATCCAATACTGATAAGCTTTTTAAAGGGCACAAGTAGACAAACTTATTCTAGAAAATCGGGTGGTCGAATTGAAAAGTTTGAAAAAAAAGAGAGAAAAAATAATAAATCATTTCTATAATTTTTTTTTAGCCAACCACTTGAATTTTTCTTTTTATACTTCTGTAAAGAACCTGGTCAAGATATGCATACCTTCTTTCTCATTTTTTATTTTTGTAATTTATGACCTTGCAGTGATGGCATGCAATATATCTTTCTGTTTAAGGCCATCTAAAAGAAGATTATGCATGGGATAAGAAAGAAGCAACATGATGACCACACTAAATTTCTTCCTATGGTGACTAAGACAATCTTTAACATTTCCATGATTTTTTTATGTGACGAAAATTTAAAATATTTATGATAAATTAGAATACTGCAAGCTAATCCATAAACCCTAAACTAATCATGGTTATTCTTTTTACCTCAACACTTGCATAATGTGAACTATCCCATAGCCCACCTTAACCCATTCCATGGCATCATAGTAATCCAACCCATTGTATCGACTATAATATACCTTCTAACATAACTAATTGATATTTGGAAACCTATTCTTATTATGACTGCTTATTATTATCCTCCTTTGTCTAGACAAAAAGAAAATTCCCTTCTATAATGTAAATATAAAGTTGCAAACCTATTGGTATGAGATCACCTCTATCATTAAAATCCTTTGTTATAAAGTTAGAGGTTGATCCAAATCCTATCATAATATGCCCATTTTGTAGCAATATTTTAATCACATTACAACGGTAGAAATCTTATTTTGGAGCAATGCCTTAAACCCATTCTTAACAAATTTATGTCATACTTAATTAGCTACCCCCAACCCCCCAGTCTAACCTTATCCTAAGGCCAAAATATTCATTTAGCAACATTGGAAGGATAAACATATAATAGCACATCATAATATCATGACCATTGCACGGATGCAACACTGCAAAATCATGTGATTAAGTTGAGGCTACAAGCCCACTTCAGATTCATTTCTAGGTGAAAACAGAAGGGAATGGTCCCACCAGTGAATAAAGAGTCAAATTAAGGGTTATTAATAGTGCAAAGAGAAAAAGAATGTGCATAGAAGTAAATAAAATGGAACCCACCTGTTAGCCTTGTTGGCAAATGGCCCAAAAAATGGATCCAAATATGCCCCAAGTCACCAAATTTGCTTGAAATCATGCCAATGGATCCATATATGCTCTTGAAGTCTTCAAAGTCCTCTTAAGGATCATCCAAAGTGAAAACGATCACAAGAGGAGAGCCCTTGGAAGGGCGGAAATACACTATCAGGAGGCAAAACACTCCAAAAACCATGAAAAACCATGCAAAATAGTCCAAATCACAGCAACTATTAGATCTGGCCGATCAAAGGCCCAGATCTAAGTAGAAATCACAATCGGCACAGGCGGGTAGCGGAAACAGGTGCAAGACATCGTCGATCAGCGATCACCGATGATCGGGTCGGCACATCGCATCGGTGGAACACAGTCGGGGAGGCGAGTCAGAGGTTATCGGCGCAGATAGTATGAAATGAGTGATCACTATCGGCGATTCCACGAGGACCGTCGATCGCGCACGCGGATCAACAGCCCAGATTTCATCGCATTATCACTATCGGGAAAACCAAGGGGCATGGCCTTTACATGTATATGTGCGCGATGCGATAAGACCCGGACCCAATGGGTTTCAGAAGCAAAATATATATAGTTTCAAGTCCGCAAAAGCCCATTTTTAACATTTGTTGTGTATTTTCGTTGTTTAAACGAAATACAAAGGAAGCCTAGGGCAGCGCGATTGCGATGAAACCCGGGCCTGAAAGGGTCTGGGAAGTGAAAACTATGAAATTTGAAGTCCGAAGGGAGGTTGTTTTCATGTATTTCTCGTGTCTTTCAAAGTATTTCAATACAAAGGGAAACACAGGGCCAAGCCACTCACGATAGGTGGCAACGACCCAAGGGCAGACCCGATTGATAAATAAACCATACTTGAGGACTTTTGAAGTTCGAAAGAGGCAGAAAAGGGTGGGATTTAGCAGTAGCAGCGTTTTCACTGTTTATGACCCGAACAGCCACAACAACAAAAAACATTTATGGCTATCATCTGAAAGGGACCGGTGCAGGGATTTCATAGGCACGATAGCCACTCCATTTCAGGTTCAGGTGGCAAGCCATCCTTAAAGGAGTCCTGTAGTCATGTTACATACCAGAAGAAGGATTCGGCAGAGAGACAGCGGCCGAAAAATAGAGCCCGGAAAGGGAAGGAGAAGGGCCACTGCACGCCGCAACCCAAATCAAACAAAATCATGGAGCATTAACAGTCCTGCCAGCGCAGCAGTCATCCTAACAAACATGATGGGGCATCTTTGGCACGAGAGAGCTCCCAGGCATCATAGCAGGCTGCCCAAAATATCTGAATATGGTTATTCCTCTGTCAGAAGAAGAAAACCTCCGAGCCATGCCTGCCTATTGAGGGAATCAAACGGTTAAGGGACAGATCAGACAAGTTTAAGACTCTGAGCCTTCTAGAGAGCTGAGGAGCATTGTAAAGGGCCTATAAAAGGTAGAAAACTACATCTAACAGGGGTTCAACTTTTGGAGATTATTCCTCCTCTGTTCCTTCAAGCTTCTCATCTGTAGTCTTTAGTAATACAAGCTTCTTTTGTTGTTATATGTTTAATGTCCATTTCTCTTCTGTTCTATGCTTGCACTTGAACAATTTGTTCAGGTTTTCTATGTGTTTAAGGCCAGATAACTGTCATCTTATCTCTGCTTTGATATATTAGATTTGCAAGCTTCTTTGCTGCCTATGGCTAGCCATTTATATGTGTGATTATATATGCATCTGACAGTATAGTCAGTAAGTTCATTTGCTTCCTGTAGCTAGCCATTCATATAGGTTCATGTATGCAATATACTGGCATAGTCAGTATTATCCATCTATCCATTAAATCTACAAACTATTGAGCATTAGCAGTGTAAAGCCTTGTGGTGTTGGGGTTGTTCATGCATGTCTTGAGTGTGAATAGAGCTGGAATGGTTATCTAACTTGATCCAAACCATCATCTCTTCCAGTAGTTCAGAGAACAATACTGAAGATTATATGTTACCAGGCATCTCCGATTTACAACCTTGGAGAGTTTCCTGGAGTGATAACACCACCAACATTGAGGTATCAAGTCAATTCCACAATGTGGGAAATTTTCATTCGAGCAGGATGGGTGGATTTTCTTGCCAAATTTCAAGGAGACGATACCATGATTTATTTGGAGTTTGCCCAAACCTTCAATGTGGCCCGAGCATTGATAAGACAAATCAAATTCATTGTAAATGAGGACACACTCATAAAAGTAATAACGCTTCTCCAACAAGGGGAAACATGGTCAAACAATTTTAAAATTTTGAATGACAATGGGTGCCCATTTTTGGAGAAGCCACCTCCACTTCTTGACCTCAAACATGGAATTAAATGAGAAGCTTTGATGCTCCTTTAGCAAGATTTTATTTTATTTTTTTGTTCGAGAAGTTCATCACCTATGAGGGATGATTCGGTATTGTTTACTATTCCCATGTTCAAATGTTAATGCACATAGTAGGAGAAAAGATATCAGACATGTTGTTTTATTTTCTTAAGAGTTTAAATAAGATGGAAGCAATTGTTCAAAGGAGAAAAAACCTAAAAATTGGGTTATACCATCAAGGGTTGATAAGGATGATAATCATCACCAAATTAAACAAGTTGGTCATTCCCTAGGATACCTTTCCAAAAGAACTTGGGCCAAGACACGAGAAAGGTTTTTTCCACCCAAAAAACATGTAATTAATAAAAAAGAGTCTACTTATGTAGCATGACCTAAGCCTCATCATCCCACAAGGTCCTCACAACATGAAATCTTAGGAAAAGGAAAAGAACCATATACCGTTGGGACCTTTGGGTCTGTGGAATTGTCAGTAGGGGATGAAGCATCACTTGATGATGATAAGCACAATGATAAAATTATAACCTTGAAGGGAGAACCTAAGCTAATGATTGGAAACTTTTAAGGCTTCTCATATGATGACAAGGCTGAGGTTGTGCCTCCATCACAGACCGAGGGTTTCACGATCACAAAAACCCTACATTCAAGATTCACCGTAGGAGTTGGAGAAGTCCAACCAAGCAAATGAAGCAATGTCAAATGTATGTTAGCTACCCCTAAATCATTTAGATTCTGCAACCCAATTTAACAATCTCTTTATAAATAGAATAAAAATTTGATGTTGCAACTAAGAAGTTAAAGCTAAACTTTGTAGGATCAAATATAAGCTTTAGTAATTTGAGCACACTACTGGATGAAATTGATCCAGTAGAGTACGGTCATGAGTCAAGAACTCAATAATATTCAAATGTATGCATTGAAGAGGCTAAAAAAATATCAATGTCATCTTAGATGACATAATTAGAAATACCTATTCTTTTTGCAACTTAAGATTTATTTGAATCATTGAAAAACTAAGGATGACTTGTTTGACTTAAGGATCATTATAATAAAGAAAGCCATAGGTAAGTCATCAAGAAAAATGAGACAATGGTGTTTTTCCATGTATATGGCCTAGGAAGAAAAGTGGAAAGCTTATATAAAGAAATGGAAGGATCAATTCACAAAGGAAAAAAAACTCAAACAAGTTGCATGTGAGCTAGGATTGGAAACCTCATCTTATTAGATTCCTTCCCGAGTCTACCATGTTTTTCTACATGATCAGTGGACAAGTTTTAGGATTTAGAAAATATTGGTAGATAATCCCTATGAAATCGAGAAACCTCAAGATCTTATTGACATTTATTGCAACTCTAATTCAACATAAAAAAATCTACTCTGTGAGCCTTACTATTTAATTTTGTTATGCAAGAAAATTCAAGGTGGAATCCCAATTCTTTTGTTGGGGATGTACAATTGAGGGTTTTCATGTGTTATATTACTAATTTGATAAAGTGGAAGAAGGCCTCATATTCTTGTACTTAGATAAAGACATTAAGTGAAATTAATGGTAAGGGATGAGTACCCACTCATAGGCCTTGCTATAAATGACTTACAGAGTCTTATGGTAAACCAAGACGATGATGCTACTATTAGACAACACCAATTATATGCCATCACTGAGTACCATGAAATGGCTAGAATCCATTCACTTAAAGTTCTTTTTGTTTCCCGCAATATATGGGAAACACTACTTGTTTATCTATATGACAAGTATCCAATGGGTTATCCATATTTCGACCTTCCTCTTAACAATGCAATGTTTTACACACTCTTTACTTAAGCAAGGGTTGATATGGCTGAGACTTCATTTCCATTTCCCTCTTATATGGTTCCATACCATATTTTACAGGACCCCCATTCAATGGGATGAATAGGAAGAAAGGTCACATTGGTTACAAATGGAGAAAACATTAGGATACTAAAATACTGGAGAATTTGGGAACCCTACTCTCAATTGGGGTGAATTACATGTAGGGATTCCTGAATAGGAATAATTTGTTGTTAGAATAATGATTACATTGAGACGGGGGGGTGAATCAGTGTACTGGCCAATTTAACCAATTTAACCAATTTCACAATTGATCATAACTGTAAACATAATAGTGCATCAATAAATACCATCATCACATCAACACATGAAAACACTAGATGTACATGGAAACCCTTGTAAGAGAAAACCACAAATTTTTTATCTTCTTCAATCTTTAATTACATCAATTTGTAGGCACCAACCTGTTGGAGGCATCGACCCCCAAAGATATACAAGCACTAAATTGTTGTAGGCTACAATCTAATTGAGGCACCAAACTCTGAAATATGCAAGCACAAACTTGTTGTAGGATCCAACCTTATTGAGGCACCAACCTCTAAAATATGAAAGCACCAACTTGTTGTAGACTCCAACCTGATTGAGTCATCAACCTTTGGAATATGCAAGAACCAACTTGTTTTAGGCTCTAATATGATTGATGCACCCACCTCATTTACCAAACATAATGGACCACTATTCATAATCTTTCAAACTGGATCCACAAGCTCATTTAAATTCAACCTGCTCTTCAATCTCCAACAGTAACATCTCCTCCTTTTCTTGTACCTATTTATAAGCCCCAAAGCATTTTGATAAAAACAAAATAGCCATTTTTCCCTCAAAAACTTATCTTCATGAATTTTCATGTCCTCCTTTTAGATTACAAATACATTCTTTCCATTTTCCCCGTTTCAAAATTAATTTGGACCTCAAACTAACCCATAAAACATTACCAAAATTAATTGGTCAAGAAAATGCGTCTTTCCAATCCGCGGTCTATAAATTACACTACTTCGGTGTGTGTTTGACAAAATGCACTTTGCTGGCCTGATAAATGGTTCGATCAAATGCACTTCCACGACCAAAAAATATTTTGGCGACCTCGACAAAACTTAAACCTGTGACCTCTTATGGAGCAATCATACTCAATACCAAATCAACTATCGTGTCACTTATTTATGCCAGTCATAAAAAATATTTTAACATGAGCTAAGCCATATGCTAAAATTTTCGTGCTTAACCATAGAGCTACACCATGCATTTAGTCTCAGACTGGATCATAGTGGTAACATAACTAAAAACACCTTTGGACCTAACCAAGAGCCAAGAGCCATGCCATATATATATCTCAAACTAGATCAATTCACATTGGGTTTTATCTCTCTAACACCATCCATCCACTTATGTACCGCACTAACGCACACACACACATGTGTGTGTGTGTGGGTGCCCCCTGTCCACATTGGAGCCAATGTCAATTCAAGTTTGGGCTGATGAAAATTTGAATTTGGTGCTAATGTAGAACCTTCCACATGACTTGATTTGGTGCATATATCATGACTAAAGTAGCCACTAGGGATTTCCCAGTCCTCCATATGACCATGCCATGTGACCTGCTCCTTATGGGTCCATGGTCTTTCAAATGTTGATGTTAGCATGATGTCATCATGCCTTGTGGCACTCTCTAAGTGGTGCCAGGTGTCACTTAGATTTGAATTGATTGGCCACTCAAAACTATTGACTGGACATGCCACGTGGCACCCTACTGTGCTACCACATCGTACATCGTACTACCACATCATCATTCATGTGTATGTCCACATCATCAACAATGTGTACTTGTGCCTTGTCACCAATATTACACTGCCACATCATCACTCTATTGCATCATCAATCGATGTGTCCTACCACAAAAGGGTCCATGTGGAATCTAGTTAAAGGACCAGTTGGTACCTGCGACGTGTCATGTTTCCATCTATCCTGCATGGCGAAGGTCAGAGGACATGGGGTGAACGACCTTCGTTAACCATTGTGCAGGTTTTTCACTCCATCCACCATACATGACATCCATAACTGTCAGATTTTCCTTGATGTGCATGGTGTTTAAGCCCATTAAACTATGCACATGTCTGCATGCCAACTGTCGTTGATTGCTCATGAAAGCATGGATTCATTGTGAATATGCATGAACATTAACATATTTGGTGTTTTGATCTGTTTTGCATTGTTACGTTCAAACTGACTTATCTTCTCATTTCGAAGGAGTTTGACCAAGTGTAATATATCATTGGAAAGGTCTGGGAGAGGAGTATCCAACTAGACCATCTACATACTCACTTGATCATCATAACTCAATGAAAATGGAAAATAATATATAGGACACCATATCTTCTTGACATCACCAATGTGCAAATCAAATGCTCAATGACCTTCCAAGGTATCATACCTCCTTTAACATGAAGACACTATGGCTAAGAGTTTCATTCCCTGGACATCCAAAAAAAACATACCTTCTTTGACATCAATGACATGAAATTGGTTAGCATCAATAGCAACACCATGCCCAACAATCTCCTTTAACATCCAAAACATCATACCTCCTTTGAAATCAATGACATGACATTGGTTTTCATCAATGAAAACATTATTCCCAACAGTTACATGGGGACATGCAAGAGAATAAGTCAAGGGGAGATGATGAGCTGCAAAATTGACATATTTTTCTACTAAATTACTCATTTTTGCTTCCAGTTTGTATTCCTTTTTCATTTATAAACATATAAAACCTATCATTTTATGACCTTAACTGGAGGTAAGGCTTTGTGTTTGTTATTGTTTTTTTTGGATTATGATAGTAGAAATTCATAGCAATTCATTGTAGTTCATGTTAAGGTGTTACATTAAATCTTGTAAGTGTGATTTATCATAGCATATGCCATTTAAATTTGTTGGTGACTGTAATTTTATTTATGCCATGTTTTATTTTCAAGAGTTTTCCTTAAGGTGACGATATATGTAGGTATCACTCCAGAGTTAAGTTGCTACCAAATTGTGATAACAACTGTTATAGAATCTGCATGCTGCGGAATTTCCTGACTCTATTCTAACCAGTGAAACAAAGTTGAACATCCGAGAAGGAAACTTGGATGTGTGGGGTTCCATTTAGTTGAGCGTTAGACTAATACACCAAGACTACCTACCATTCAAACTTTGTGTCACAATAGGTTTTCCCTTTCAGCAACATAGATCATTTAGGAAAAAGTAGGGAACCATTTCCTTGTGTATATTGCACAAAATGCCTCACAAGTTCCATGGACCCTAGGTTGACAATATAAATGATTAGTGTATCTTAGAAAAACCCTTTGAAAAAAGGAGTATATAATCACATCATCGGTCAATTTTATGAATATTATGTGCAAAAACATTTCAATACCTCACATTCCATGTATATCCCTTTCTGCACACTACTCCATGCACCCTAATAGACTTAACCATTTTTATGTGTGCATAAGAACTGCATAACCCAACCTTCTACAAACCTTCCTTCCACATATCCATTTGTTCCACACAATTTTGTCCTCCACATATTTTGACCTTCCACATATCCATTTCTCTACACAAACCATTTTCCACAGATATCAAATCTTTGCACACAACATTCCATAAAAGTTGTCTTGCTGCTCTTATTCCATACTTAGTGGAAATTAATTGTTTTCTCCTTTTGAGGCTAATTGACAACTCATTTTAAAAATTCCAATCCTCGAGGTAAAAAGATGTGCTTGATATTATACTATATGAACTATCTTCCAGCACACCTCTTAAAGACTTGTCATAAGTTATTAACTTTCCATTATCATTCTCTCATGGCCTAATGAAGGTGTCATGGGAAGAATTAACACCCTGCTAAATGCTATTGTAAAACTATGATTTAATAGCCACAAGAATTCTACCAAAGCCTCATTTATATATCACAAATTACTACGTACATTGAACAAATAAGAAACATGGCAATGAAAAGGGAGAAATAACTAATTTGTGGGGATACAACCAACTCATTGGTTTGTCGGGACAATCATTTCCACTAATCAACTACAATTAATGGTATTTAAATTTGGCTCCAGAAGAGATGTAAAATGAAAATATTTGGAGCATAGGGTTGGCTAACAGTACATGTGTCCCAAAAGTGTTCGACATCATGGAAATAATTAACTAGCGTACTTGTTACTTTGATGCAACACCAAGACCATTAAGCTAGGCCTGAAAAAGAATCCAATTCCATTAACTCCTAAAGTTTTCAAAAAGACATTGAAGCTACCATAACTCACTAATCAGCTCAAGTGATCCAAAGCCAACACTTTTTTGGATTCCCAGGGTGGCAGGATGAATTCCATCCAATATTTCATGCCAAATTTTGCACAAGTCCCGTCCAACCTTTATTTATTGATATCTCTATACTAGCCAAGGCTTATACATATTTCTCCTGGATATTTTCCCGGGTCATGGGACGTGAAAATGTTGCTAATGTACTCGATTAGTTCTATACATGCTTTGTTTTTCTTTCAAAAGGGATGTCATGTATTATTGGGTGGAAGTCATTTCAAATGAGATTTCCTTCCAATTAGTTAATTTCTACAAGACATAGAGATTCTTTATGAAGGCCTACTTGGTAATGGCCATTATTTCTTGAAATTCATTCCAGAGACTACCTCACAAAAGTAATTTGAATCCTAACATAGAGTCAATGCAATTTTGGTATCCTATTCTATAGAGGCATAAGCCCCCCTTCCATTTTTTCCAAGTTTGGGACATAATTGTTTAAGAATTTGACCATCCAATAATAGGGTAGGAGCACAAGAGAATATCTTTAAAGGCCCAAAATTTCTTAGGGGGAAGGGGATACATGAAGTAAAAGAAGACCATACTCTCATTAGATTGTATGGGTATCAAGATAAACCTTGTTACTACCTAGGTTTGTTCCAGTCAAATATTTTTTTGTTGAAGTTTGCAGAGAGTATCAAGCATCATTAATTTTATTTAAGAGAAAGAAGAAGAAGTAGTTTATAACACTTCCATTTACTACTAGAGAGATTATTGTGGATAACTTTACTCACCTTGCAGAATTCTCTGAGCTATTAAAGCCATTTAAACTGGCTATGGTCAAATTTGCTCAAGGATTCGACCCTAAAAGATTTATTTTGAGACACCTGGTGTTGGTCAAATACGTAAATCCATTTACTAGAATTGTTGAAGAAAGTGGAGAAAGTCACACAGGCACATCCAAGGAGAAGGAGACATCCACACTTGTTGATGATATAGTTACAAAATAAACACCAATACAGAAGGGAGAACTAAGGAGAGAGGCAATAAGCCTACTAGTATTCAGTTGGCTTCAACTCCACAAGCATGTAAGAGTTCCTCCTCAATTCAAAGAAGAAAAGATACTATTCCATTTCAAGGAGAGAGTAATGAATGACTATTTTGTGGAGGATATGGATAAGAACTACCCCCTCGAGTTGTCTGGAAAGGTCCCATGTTTTTAATTCACCAAAAATTAAAATTTCGAGTAAGAAGGGGTCCCAACATGTAGAAGGACCCACAAATGTGGAAGTGGACAGTGCCACTACTCTAGATTTCGATATCGCACATGGTCAAGACCCAAAAACTAGTTGAAGAATTAGATGTTGAAGAGTTGATAGCCTTTGAGGACCAATCTTTGACCATCCGTAATACTAGCTATGATAGGACCACCAAGAAATTACAATTTGAGAAGTTATGTGTGCAAAACAAGAATATTACCAATTAGTGGAAGTATGAGGTGGACATTTCAAGACTTGGACCTACAGAACTCCTAAAATTCCTCCAAACTAGAGGGGATGCCCTTGCTCACCCTGTCACTGAGCAACAGGCAAAAAAATTGATACTAAAGAAAGGAATAAGTGAAATTGAATAATCTCGAAGTCCTACACCCTTGTTAATGAACATTTTGGCTATGTAAGCACCTACAATTACAGTAGTAAGTACACTCGACACACCCCAAAAAGTGAGAAAAGCAGAACAATTACTAACATATATTATACCTTATGTCATAATGAACATAAATAAGCGACTTGAAATTATTGAAGAAGCATAGGAGATTTATCCACATTTGAGAAATTTGTCCCAAAGAATTCATTCATTCACCTAATATCTAAAGAAAGACCTTGAGCATGCTGAAAAATTTGTTGATAATGATATATATACCTTCATCAATAAAATCATTACTTTGAATGATTTTCAAAGAACCCACCAAGGCATCCCCGTAGGAAAAAGTATTAAATAAATCAAGGTAGGTTGGTATGTAAGAATACAAATGTTACGAGATGTTATCACAAAGTGCTCAAGTATTGATGATCATAGGAGTAACACCTTCCTCAAATTTGTTAAATTTGTTGAAGATTACAGGGCCCGTGAATGATTAGGGATTCAATTTTGATCCCTAAAGATGTATTGAAAGAAGAATTGGATATCATTAAAGTGTCATTGGGTGCTAACTTCAACAACTTAGCCAACTTTCCAGAAGCTCAAATCAAGAAATGACTGGTCACATTTGTTAATGACAACAAGGACCAATTGGCTACAACAGAGCAACTACGGTCAAACGCACAGGACATGGAGAAGGAAACATTTGCGTGAAGAGTTAAAAAAGACATACTAATCTCGTTGATGAAGGATTATATTGAAGATTTACTTAAAAGGTCTCTACTGAAATTTTTAATAATCTCGAGTAACTGCCTGAGAAGTTAGATTAACAAGCTTCCAAAACCACTTATATACATGCTCATTGCAACTATATATATATATATATATATATATATATATATATATATATATATATATATATATATATATATATATATATATATATATTATTTATAGTTGCAAGGATCATCATCAGTTCATTCCACTCATCGTCCTTTTGCAATTTTGTGAGTGTTCTTTATTTAGTTTTGAAGCAATTCCCCACTTTCTTCCTAGTCTTTGATCATCCAACTTTATGAACTATCTTATATGTTTCTAAAGCCTATCCTTGAATGCGTTTTATTTTTCTCTTCCAAGTATCCTTACATTTACTAGTCCATGGGAGCCTAATACCAGTCCCTTAGGGATGAATGCCTTTACATTTGCATTAAAGTATCAAGGTTTTGTGGACTAATTTAGGAACTTAGCTTTATTCAAAACTTAAAATACGTGAAATTATTTTTTGACTCGAGGAGAGAGTTGTTTTCAGGAGAGCATCACATTTGTGGTTATGAGACTTTTAAAAAGCAATAGGAATCTCTTGAATGTTTTCGTATGCTCTTATGAATTTAAATGCTTGAAATCATTTTATATCTCTCTGAATATCTATACTATATTATATTTACTATGTGTATTGAATTTTCTTCAAATGTGTCCCCTCATGATATGTGAATGGATGAATACAGTGGAATAAATCTTGAAAATACATTTGTTTATGTGATTATTTTTTTATTTTTATTTTGAAAACACCTGGTCCTCTCACAAGTGCATGTGTTGAATGTTTACATTTTGACATTTGCGTTATCTCAATATCTGAGTTTGTGGAAAGAGGAGTCCACCTCTATAAAAACACAGAGGGAACCTGCAAATAGGCCCTAGGAGGTTGACTCTTTTCCCTTACAGGAAAATACATCAACAACACTTTGTTATCAATATTTTTGAAAGATCTCAAACAAACTCTAACCAACTCCATTAAAGTACATTCCATTGAAATGAATTTAGATATCTTTTAATTTACTCTCATTTAGATACTTTAATTAATTTAGCTTCACAGACATATAGTGCTATGAAAAATGATTGTTTGTCAAAAAGAAACTTGCCTTGGGCTTCGAGACAAACTAGAACATTGAAAAATAAGTTGAAATTGCAATGTCATTAATTAAGGAAAGATGTTGCATTGTTCAACAAAAACCAAGAAGAGAGTGCTTAAAGTGTATTTTATTATTTTGGGGTTTTCACTTCACAATACGAGGAGCCATATTTTTTTCTTTGTTATTATGAGGAATTTATTCTTTTAACTGGTAGTGGTAGAAGATATGGAGGAAGAGAAGATTTTATGGCTATAGAAATTATTAAGCTCTCCTTGACCATCCAAGAAATATGTTATTCAATTCATGCATAATGTAGGGAATCTACATGTTAACTAAATCAATTCATTTTTAATTATGATCTATTTACTAGAAAATTTAGAACTTATCAATGAGTCGATGATATTGTAGATTGACCAAAATATAATTCCTTCAACAAATTCTAGTGTAGCCTAAAACTGGATGATTTTTTTCCTGATAAAACATCCTTCAAAAATACTCTTCTACTCTATGCAAATTGAACTCGACCATCCTTCAAATATGCTTTTCTACTAAATGTGAATCAAACTCTACCAATAAATAGGAGAGGATTGTGGTCCTAACGTTAGATTGCATTCATACACCAGGTATGATGTTTGTTGTTACAATGATTTTTTTAACCAAGTCCCTTCACACATATTTCAAATGTAAAAATTCTTCTGCCATCCTATTTAACTAATGAATTCGCTTAAGGCTAGTTGTACTAAGTGATAAATGATGTTCTATCTATATATATATATATATATATATATATATATATATATATATATATATATATATATATATATAGATATATATATATATATATATATAATATCTTTAATGTACTAAGCGGTAAATCATGTTCTTACTTTGAGATACAGCTCACTTGGCGATAAGTGTACTTACTTTTCCCTCTTGGTAAAGGAAATGTACATGGTTTCCTTGGTTCTTGTGGGGAAAGCGTGGTATTTGGAAATTTATCATAAGCCTAACCATAGTATGAAATTATATAATTTTTTCTTATTCTATCATGCAATTTTATATGTGGAAATATGGATAACACATTAAGAATACACTAAATGTTAGGCATTCTTTAAGCACACAATAAATTAATACATGAATACATAATATAAAAACATAAAAACACATATAAGCAAGGTGATTATCTTTTATGAAATCACTAGTTGATTGCAAACCAAAGAAATTCTACCCAACTGTAGACTTTGTTTCTCCAAATATCTTAGCAACAAGTCACCCCCAAGCTAAGGCTATGACTCCCAAGATTGGCCACTTGATTACAACATTAGAAAAGAAGGGTGTTAGATTTCATTGGACATAATAGTGCACAACAAGCTTTGAACAACTGAAGCACCATCTCACACATGCCCCTATTTTGAAGATTGCAAGCCCAATAAATATTTCTTGTTCTGCACCAATGCTTGCAGGGAAGGACTCATTGGAGTTCTCATGCAAGATGGACATGTGATCAGTGTTGAGTTCAAGAAATTAAATGAACATGAGAATAACTATGTAACACCTGACTTAGAACTTGCAACTATTGTGCATATTTTAAAATTGTAGAGGCACTACTTGATTAGGAGAAAGTCCATATTAGTGACAGATCACAACAGGCTGAGGTATTTTCTTGATCACCCCGAGTTAATACCAGAAATTCTAGCTTGGTGGCCCTCATTGGTGAATTTAATTTTGAAATCAAGCGCATTAAAGGCAAAGAAAATTGAGTGGATATTGCACTGAACAAAAGCATGCTAGTGATACGCATAACAACCATAAGAAAAGTGAGACAAGCATTAGAGAATAAATTAGAGAAGCATTATTGGAAGATGAGAACTTTGAGCATGTAAATAAGTGCTTGTAGCAAGAGCCCAAGGGGCCAATGGGAGAAAAATTTCAACTAACCAAGGATGGATCGTTGTGTTCAGAGGTAGGATGTACGTACCCAATGTGGTTGAATTAACGAAGCTCATAATGGATAAGTTTCACAGAAGACCATATTTAGGTCACCTAGGATATCAAAAGATGATTAAGCCACCAGAAAACAATATTATTCGCCACAAATGAAGAAAGTAATTGTTGAATACCTTTCCAAATGTTTAGAATTCCAACAGGTTAATGTGTATTGCAAGCACCTAGTAGAATTGGTGCAACAAATACTAATTCTACACTGGAAGTGGGAAGCCATACCAATGGACTTCATCACTAGATTACCAAGAACCCTTAAGCAACATGATGAATTCATGGTTGTACTAGATAAGTTGAGCAATATGACTCACTTTATACATGTAAAGTCTACGTATAAGGCAATTAATATTGCCCATATTTTCATCAAGGATATTTTTATATTGCATGGTATACCCAAGAAGATCATATCTGATTGAGATGCCAAGTTTAATTCTAATTTTTGGAAGGATTTATTTACAGGATTTGGAACCTAGTTAAATTTGATCACAATGCATCACCTCATACTAATGGGCATATAGAAAGACTAAAAAAAAATTGGAGGACATGCTCATAATGTATGTCATGCACCACCCCAATAAGTGGGAATAATTTTTGCCTTTGGTGGAATTTGCATACAACAATGGCTATCAAGAATAATTAAAGATGAGCCTTTTTACACTCTGTATGGTAGAAGGTGAAATACCCCAATAAGCTAGGATAATCCAGTGGAGAGAGTCACACTTGGGTTAGAAATGCTAAAGGAAAGTGAACATGAAGTAATTAGCACAAGGAAGAAATTGAAGATAACACAAGATCGACAAAAGAGTTATGCAGACCAAAATAGAAATCATAAGGAATTTCGAGTAAGAGAGCACATATATCCTTGAATCATGCCAAAACGAAGTTCCTTGAGAGTGGGATCACGTGCCAAGTTAGCACCAAGATATTGTGGACCATTCCAAATCTTGGAGAGAGTGGGACCAGTAGAATAAAGACTTCCTTTCCTCCCATAGTAAAGGCACATGATGTGTTTCAAATCTCATTGCTTAAAATATATACACACGATGCTAATAATATTATTGATCAAACTTTGATACATGTGGAAACCAAGGGAGAATTCCATTCAGAACCAAAATGAATACTCTACAGGAAGAGGACCATTCTTCAGAACCGGGTCATCGTGTAGGTCAAGGTGCAACGAAAGCACTTGGACTAGATAAAGCAACATGAGAGTTGGAGGATGCCATGAAAAACACATTGTTTTATGTATAAAAATTCAATTCTACAAATAGTAGAACATAGAGGATAATGTCCCAATGTTAGCACTCCGTAAATTTTTCTAGTCTGAGGAGAGAAATCCCAGAGGTAACCACAAACCACTTGCAGGTTAAGGTCCAGTCCCCCTAACCTTGGAGAGGGCTCTCTCGCTGGATCAACTATCAATCAAAGACTAATAGGATATGGATTTTAGACTGGTTATGATTATCAAAGGATGTTTTGATTTTGGTTTAAGGTGGGTGCGGAGGGCAGGACTGCTTAGATCATAGCACTGTTATAGGTCTGAATGAATCAGGGATATGGTACAATTCACAAAGTAGAAAGGCAGGCAGACCTATGGGTAAACAATCAATTTCATTGTAGTAATAGTATGAATGGGAGGAAAGGGAAAAATGACAACATGAGAATCCACATAAGTATGAATTCAACTTGCCATGGAAGAAAACAATACACATATAGTGATCAATTGAAATTTGTTAGAGCAATTCTTGAATTCTGAAAAATCTTCCAAACATGAACACAAAGAAAAATATAGTATGAAATTAAAAACTATAAGAAGAGCTAAAAATAATACATATCAAGTAACAATAGGAACAAGATACCAATAAGTCGGACACATGTATCACTGTATAAATATGCACTTGCCTTCTTCAATTCATTCAACAAAGACACACAACTTACAGAAAAGTAATCTAGCCTCTAACACTCTCAACCTGACCCTTTTTCTCTTATTTTGTTCAATTTTAAATACATTAGGCATATTGAACAATCAAAATAAGATACAATGTATCTTTCATCCCATTGAGAGGATTGAATCATCTTCAATTTATAAACATCAATCTTTAAAAGCAAAAAACTAAGTTAAACCTAAAAATAAAATTGAAACATATTTTCTGATAAAATTAGCTTTATATTATCTACTTCTATGATCCCTATCCATATCATCAACATCATTCTAGATATCTAAACATTTCCATATTTTCAGAAGCTAAATCCACTGACTAATTTCAAGAAAATTTCACATTTCTCATTCTCTTATTTTTGCAACATAAATGCAAAAGAATACAAACAATCATGAATATGTCCTTCTTGTTGATGAACACAAAGAAAAAAGGAAGCTCCATATATAACTGTTGGTTGTCCATGTTTTATGTAGTCAGCTTTAAGATCATCCTCAAAAATATCAGTAGACGGTTCATTTTGACTTTCAAAGGAGTGAAGCGAAACAATTCTTCCACATGATCCTCCTGCATATGTAAGAAGCTACCAACAAGGACTAATTCACTGCATAAATTTTCCATGCAAACAATTTCATAAATCTGATTTTTGTAGACTTTCACATGAGAGAAAAATTCAACGGAGGAATTACATAAAGGAAAATTTGAAACACTATCTTCATCCCTATTTTGGTCACATGAAATCTGAAAATATTGCTGCAAATCATCATTAAAATCATGATATGTAATGTGGATTTCATCATGCAAATCTTATTGGTCTTCAGTCACAGAAGAAAACACCATTTGTTGGAAATGTTCTTGTGTATCAAGGCTGCTAAACTCTACTAGTTCTTCTTCCTGATCACTTAAAAACTGACAAGACTGCTACAAATTTCCTTCAAATTCAGAAGAGAAATCATAACTTTCTACATCATGATGTTGATCTATTTCATTTTCAACCCTTGGAGAAACTATTGCTTTCTTGAAATCCACTAGAATATCATGTCAAAAGACCTCTTCTATTTCTTCCAGATGTTGAAAAGGATTCTCATGAAAAGCTTCAATGATCTCATCATCCATAAATTGATCATATTCATACAAACTTTCCAAATGCTCAATAAATTTTTCAAAATGTATGCAACAGTCTTGGACTGGCAAAAAAGAAGGATGATTTTCTTTATATCTCTCATAAAATACAACATGAAAATATCTAAGAGATAACAAGCAACCATTTTGCAAGCTTTCGTAGCATGATTGTACATTTACCTCCAATGATACCATGAACATCTTCATCAGGTAGTCCTCATGAAACTGAACCTTAAGTCTTCCTGCATGCATGTGAAATTTGACCAAATGAAGAGCACCATCATCTCCTACCCGATATTTGAATTTTGGAAAAAAAATTTGCCAATCTACATGAGGCATGCGGTTTGGAAAACCTGGAACGTGATCTCGATTCATGGGAGCATACCTTCTGGATTGAGAATTCATCTTGAAAACGTGGAGACACCAGTGGAACTTGAAAATCTAGGTTCTGCTTGATTGGAGTCGCCAAGTGAAAGGTTCAGCCTTCCGGTATCCAATTGTTGTTCACCATCAGCAATTAGATTTGATCCTTGTCGTTCACACATGGGGAAAATGTGACTATTCACTCCCCAACAATGACGCCACTATGTTAGCACTCCATAAATTTCTCCAGGATGAGGAGAGAAATCCCAGAGGTAACCACAAACCACTTGCAGGTTAAGGTCCATTCCCCTAACCTTGGAGAGGGCTCTCTCGCTGGATCAACTATCAATCAAAGACTAATAGGATATGGATTTTAGATTGGTTATGATGATAAGAGGATGTTTTTATTTTGGTTTAAGGTGGGTGCAGATTGCAAGACTACTCAAATCATAGCACTGTTATAGGTATGAATGGATCAGGGATATGGTGCAATTCACACAGTAGCAAGGTAGGCAGACCTAAGGGTAAACAATCAATTTCAATGGAGAAATAGTATAAATGGGAGGAAAGGGAAAAATGACAACCTAAGCATCCACACAACGATGAATTTAACTTGCCACGGAAGAAAACAACACACATATAGTGATCAACTGAAAATTTTCAGCGCAATTCTTGAATTCTGAAAAATATTCCAAACATGAACACGAAGAAAATTATAGTATGAAATTAAAAAATATAAGATCTGAAAATAATACATATCAAGTAACAAGAGGAACAAGATACCAATAAGCCAGACACATGTATCATTGCATAAATATGCACCTGCCTTCTTCAATTCATTCAACAAAGACGCACAACTTACATAAAAGTAATCTAGCCTCTAACACTCTCAACCCAACCCTTTTCTCTTATTTTTTTCAATTTTGAATACATTATGAATATTGAACAATCAAAATAAGATGAAATATATCTTTCATCCACTTGAGAGGATCAAATCATCTTCAATTTAAAAGCATCAACCTTTGAAAGCAAAAAAATAAGATAAAGCTAAAAATAAAACTGAAAGATCTTTTCTGATAAAATTAGCTTTATCTTATATACTTCTCTGATACCTATCCATTCCTTCCTATCCATATCACCAACATCATTCTCAATATCTATACATTTCAATATTTTAAAACCGAAATCCAGAGATTTCATCATTCTGTCAACAAAAACTGCGAAAATGGGCCACCAAGTGACACGTGTAACTCCCAAATGGGAACACTTGTGTAAACTCTGAGATAAATTTTTGTATATCAGCATGTTTTGAAGAAAAACCTCTCTCCATTTCTTCAAATTATTCACCAGCTTCTCAAAAATTGTTCTGCAAAATCATGGCTAAAATAGAAAAATACCCAGTCCGAAAAATAAGACTTAAAGATTCATTTGAAACTCCAGATCTATGACACCTGTGCAGAAAGAGGTTATTGTTCTTTGGTTTGTGCTTGAGAAAAACCTCTTTTAGGTTTTTGAAATTTGGCTCCATGTGGTTGAAATAATCGTTTCAAACTGATGGCTAATACAAGTTATTTTGCACAGCGGTTGCGCAACGACCATGACTCCCATTAAGTTGACACTCTTTCATGATTTTGGTGAACCCTTGATGAAAAAAACTCAACAATGTTGGAAAGTGACCTTTTAGGCTATGAAAACAGCGGTGGTCATAGGCTCAACTTATTCAAAAACTAAAAATTAAAGGACATGGAAAATACATTTCACAATGAAACTAATGACCCTAACATTGGCTCCAATGGGGATGACAGCCTCCCTGTGAGGTGCCAAGAACAAAACTGCAGACTATTAGCCTAATTAGACCATTGGGAAATGGAGTCAAACATAAATACTAAAACATTATCTAACTGACTTTAAAATTAACTGACTGAACTTACATATGGCAGCAGATCATTGGAATCTTAGGGCCTTCTCCTCGGGCTTCAAATTCCATTGATAACTGCCCACACCTATTGAAGATATATATGCACTCATGTGAAATGATCCCACCAATGTAGCAAATCAAGAAAATGGCTACTTGACTGCTTTCTGCTTTCATTTATTTCAGATGGAAAGAAAAATCTGAGAGATGACCCAACAACATGAAATATGAACCCAAATTCAAAATTTCTCCATTTTGAGAAGTTAAATCCACTAACTAATTTCAAGAATATTGCACATTTCTCATTCTCTGATTTTTGCAACATAAATGCAAAAGAATCCCAAAAATCATGAATATGTCCTTCTTGTTGATGAACACAAGGAAAAATGGAAGCTCCATCTATAACTGTTGGTTGTCCATGTTCTATGTAGTCAGCTTTAAGATCATCCTCAAAAATATCAGCAAACGGTTCATTTTGACTTTCAAAGGAGTGAAGAGAAACAAGTTCTTGCACATGATCCTCCTACATATGTAAGAAGCTACCAACAAGGACTAATTCACTGCCTAAATTTTCCATGCAAACAATTTCAGAAATTTGATTTTCGTAGACTTTTTCATGAGAGAAAAATTCAGCAGAGGAATGACATGAAGGAAAATTTGAAACACTGTCTTCATCCCTGTTTTGGTCACATGAAAGCTAAAAATATTTCTGCAAATCATCATTAAAATCATGAGATATAAGATGGATTCATCATGCAAATCGGATTGGTCTCCAGTCACAGAAGAAAACACTGCTTGTTGGAAATGTTCTTGTGTATCAAGGCTGCTAAACTCTACTAGTTCTTTCTCATGATCACTTAAAAACTGACAAGAATGCTACAAATTTCCTTCAAATTTAGAAGACAAATCATAACTTTCTACATCATGATGTTGATCTATTTCATTTTCAACCCTTGGAGAAACTATTTCTTTCTAGAAATCCACCTGAATATCATGGAAACAAACTCTGATATTTCTTCCAGATGTTGAAAAGGATTCTCCTGAAAAGCTTCTATGATCTCATCTCCATAAATTGGTCATATTCATACAAACTTTCCAAATACTCAATAAATTTTTCAAAATGTATGCAATAGTCTTGGACCAACAACAAGGAAGGATGATTTTCTTTATATCTCTTATAAAATACAACATGAAAATCTCTAAGAGTTAACAAGCAACCATTTTGCAAGATTTCGTACCATGATTGTGCATTTCCCTCCAATGATACCATGAACATCTTCATCAGGTAGTCCTCATGAAATTGAACCTTAATTCTTCGTACATGCATGTGAAATTTAACGAAATGAAGAGCAACATCATCTCCTACTTGATCTTTGAATTTTGGCAAAAAAAAATTTCCAATCTACATGAGGCATGCGGTTTGGAAAACCTGGAATGTAATCTTGATTGATGGGAGCATACCTTATGGATTGAGAATTCATCTTGAAAACGTGGAGACACCAATGGGACTTGAAAATATTTGTTTTGCTTGATTAGAGTCGCCAAGTGAAAGGTTCACCCTTCTGGTATCCAACTGTTGTTCTCCAGCAACAATTAGATTTGATCCTTGTCGTTCACACCTGGGGAAAATGTGACCGTTTGCTCCCTGACAACGGAGCCACTATGTTAGCACTTCGTAAATTTCTCCAGGCCGAGGAGAGAAATCCCAAAGGTAACCACAAACCACTTGCAGGTTAAGGTCTAGTCCCCCTAACCTTAAAGAGGGCTCTCTCGCTGGATCAACTATCAATCAAAGACTACTATGATATGGATTTTAGATTAGTTATGATGATAAGAGGATGTTTTGGTTTTCGTTTAAGGTGGGTACAGAGGGTAGGACTGCTAAGATCATAGCACTGTTATAGGTCTAAATGAATCAGGGATATGGTGCAATTCACACAGTAGCAAGGTAGGCAAACCTATGGGTAAAAAATCAATTTCATTGTAGTAATAGTATGAATGGGAGGAAAGGGAAAAATGACAACCTGAGCATCCATACAAGGATGAATTCAACTTTCCATGGAAGAAAACAACACACATATAGTGATCAACTGAAATTTGTCAGAACAATTCTTGAATTCTGAGAAATCTTTCAAACATGAACACGAAGAAAATTATAGTATGAAATTAAAAACTATAAGAAGATCTGAAAATAATACATATCAAGTAACAAGAGGAACAAGATACCAATAAGTCAGACACATGTATCATTGTATAAATATGCACCTTCCTTCTTCAATTCATTCAGCAAAGACACACAACTTACAGAAAAGTAATCTAGCTTCTAACACTCTCAACCTAACCCTTTCTCTTGTTTTGTTCAACTTTAAATACATTAGGCATATTGAACAATCAAAATAAGATACAATGTATCTTTCATCCACTTGAGAGGATCGAATCACCTTCAATTTAGAAACATCAATCTTTAAAAGAAAAAAACTAAAACATCTTTTTTGATAAAATTAGCTTTATCTTATCTACTTCTCTGATCCCTATCCTTTCCTTTCTATCCATATCACCATAATCATTTTGGATATCTATACATTTCCATATTTTCAAACTGAAATCCAAAAATTTCATCATTTTGTCAACAAAAACTGTGAAAATGGGCCACAAAGTGACACGTGTAACTCCCAAATGGTAGCACCTGTGTAAAATATGATATATGTTTTTGTAGATGAGTGTGTTGTTAAGAAAACCTCTCTCTGTTTCTTCAAATTCTTCACCATCTATTCAAAAATTGTTCTGCAAAATCATGACTAAAACAGGAAAATACAGTTTGAAAAATAGGCCTTAAAGATTCATTCGAAACTCCCGATCTATGAAACCTGTGCAAAAATTGGAAGAGTTTATTGTTCTTTCGTCTGCGTTTGAGAAAAACCTCTTTTAGGGTTTTGAAATTCGGCTCCATGTGGTCAGAATCATCGTTTCAAACTGATGACTAAAACATGATATTTTGCGCAACGATTGCGCAGCAACCATGCCTCCCATTAACTTGACACTCCTTCATGCTTTTGGTGAACCCTTGATGACAAAAAGTAAAAAATGTCAGAAAGTGACATTTGAGGCTATGACAATAGCATTGGTCATATGCTCAACTTATTCAAAAACTGAAAATTAAAGAACATGGAAAATACATTTGACGATGAAATTAATGACCCTAACACTCTGTAAATGGGAGAGGAATGCAATATCCTTTTTTTTAATCCCCATGTTTGTTAATGTAATAAAATGATGATAATGCTTTAGAGCCAACATGGATATATTCCTAATACTATTTGATGTAAATATTCAAACTTAACTATAAACTAATAACGTTGAAGAAGAAGGACAAGCCTATGCAAATGTCTCAAAAGATAGATTGCTTAGGAAGTTGTAAGGGATATTAGGAAGTTTCTTATCTTCCTTGCATTTGTTGTTCTAACCCTTGATGTTCATGTTGAGTTGTCTCAAAAGATAGATTGCTTAGGAAGTTGTAAGGGATATTAGGAAGTTTCCTATCTTCCTTGAATTTATTGTTCTAACCCTTGATGTTCATGCTGAGCTAAACACTTCCCAATCAATTAAGAGAGGTTGATCTAAATTGAAAGTAATATCTACCCATGGTATTTACCCATGGTATCTACCCATGGTATTTACCCATGGTATCTACTTATGGTATCCACTTATAATATCTACCCATAGTATTTACTCATAATATTGTAACTTAAAAAAGGACTAAAATATATTATTCCTCCACAATGTAGCAGTCATAAACTTCTTTCATAAAAAATTTCTTAAATGGATAACAGTTATCTTCTGTGTATCTTGAATATTGTGCTTCTCTCTCACTATAGTGTTCAATGTTCACGTCACCTAGATCTTGGCTCCTCCCAAGATCTCGATCTGAGCGAGTTATGACTCAATGGCAAATAGGGTTTTAACAGTCTCAATTGGGACAAGAAAAGCGATTTTCATTGATCTTTGTTTCTCGCTACATTTTATTATTCTGTGCGCCTACTTTCCACCTCGGCTGCCAGTTACCTGCAACAATTTTGATAATTCTTGCACGTTTTCAAATGCTTATGGCAGCTGGCCATATAGAATATCCTACAAAGCCTCCATGGTTGCCTATCCTTCTACAGAAGAAGAGATTTTACATGCGATGGCCGATGGCGCAAGGAAGAAACTGAAGATGAAGGTGATTACCAACTTTTCACACATAATTCCCAAGTTATCTTTCCTTGGGATTCTGATCAGTACCCAAAATTACAAGAATGAGATCACGAAGGATAAGGCCGCCATGACCGTCATTGCAAATAGCAGTGTCCGGCTAAGAGACCTCCTCGACGTGGTGTCGACGTCGGGACTTAACTTGGGCAGGGGTTTGAGCATGGGTTCACATGGGAGCTCGCTTTGGCGCAGGGGAGGAGTCATGCATGACTACGTGGTATCGATGCATTTGGTGGTTCCGGCGTCACAACAGGAAGGGTATGCGAAGGTCATTACGCTTAGACATGGGGATCCTAATCTCAATGCAACCAAGGTCTCTCTTAGAGCCCTGAGAGTCATATCGAAGGTGACATTGGCATTGGAACCTCAATTCAAATGCAATGTAACCAATATGGTGAAGGATGATGCCAATCTAGAAGATGAGATCATGCCTTTTGCAGCTCATGAATTCAGAGACCTGACATGGTATCCATTGCAACGAAAAATAATTTACAGAATGGAAGATCGGGTTTCCGTCATCATGCAAGGAGACGACCTCAATGATTGTTAAAATAAGCTAATTATTCCCATCTGAGGAGTTGGCTAAAATTAAAGTCGGTTAACTAAGTGTTGAGTGTTTGAGTCAAGTTGAGTTAAGTGATAAATGATTTTTAGTGTGTGGTTGCATGTCAATATATTTTAGGCAAGTCGCTAGTTGAAAAAGATTAAATACCTTTCACCGGGTTCATTGTAAGTATCAAATTTTGTGTGATCAATAGAAGAGCTATAACTCATGTGTTTAGTGTGTGAATTTATGTTTTGTCCCCTCTACCTTTCCAACAAATTAGTATTGGAATGAGGTTACAAAGAGTCACGAAGAACAGATTAGCAACAATCTGTCTGAGAATAGAAATATATTTTTTCGCATGATTAATGCTATAATGCACCTTCTAGATTATATACAGGACATTATAACGCACACCGGTATCAGTGAGCACCGCATTACAGATACACTTACTAGGATTCAAACGAATGCGGTTTCCTTCCGTGGTTGAAAGCGTTAAAGCACTAATGCGAGCTATGTTGCCGGCGTTAGCACACACGTCAAGCAGTGAAAGCCGCTTTAACAAAGTCAAAACAATTTTTCGAAAAAGTCTATGGTTATGTTCGAAGGTTAAGTTTTTTAAAGCCCACGTGGGAGTAATAAGGTGTACGTGATTTCTTTTCATAAAGTTTTTTTTATGAGGTTCACTTGAAGGTTTACATAAGTTTGCTTTTTAAAGTTATATAAAGGTGTGGTAAAAAATGATTTTTCAAAAAGAGATATATTACTATAAGGAATTTATCGTAAAGATATTTATTATTTAAATATTTTTTTGTGGTAAAAAAGGAATTTTTATATTAAAAAAATAATTAAGGGTTTTATTTAAAGTTAGCCCAGCTTAAAGAGATTATTATTTGAAGAGAATGGTTTTATTTTAAAAAGGGGATTTTTGAAAATGATTGTTTTTCAAATTTTTAGCCTCAGTTCCCACCGTTTATAGGGAAATATTATGATGTGTGGGTCATTAAGATGATAACCACGTTGTAGGTATATGATGTTTGGGATTATGCTCAGTTTCAGTTTTCATAACCTAAGAATAAAGCAGATGAACGAGCTCTCACTAATGCAGAGAGGAAACAATGGAAGAAGGACAAAAAGAAGAATGTACAAGCATTGCAATTTATCCAATAGGGAGTGGACCAAGCATTTTTCTAGAAGATTATAATCACGTCTTTAGCAAAGGAAGCATGAGATACTTTGGCGACAAACTATAAAGGTATTTCCAAAGTCAAAATTGTTAAGGTGCAGAATACTAGGAGAGACTTTGAAAGTCTGCAAATGAAGGAGACATAGGACCTCAATTCTTTCATGAATTGGGTCATAACTGTTGTAAATTAGTTAAAGAGATATGGTGAAGAAATTAAAGATCAAACAGTGGTTGAGAAGGTCCTTAGATCTTTGTCTACTAAATTTGATGTTGTGGTAGCAACCATAGAAGAATTCAAAGATTTGGCATCATTGGTAGTCGATGAGTTGATGGGATCACTTCTATCACATGAGGCAAGGATAGACAAAAATAAGGATTCCACTTTAGAGACCACTTTCAAAATTCAGGTTTCTATTTCAAGAGACAAAGGTCAAGGCAGAAGTATATCGAGAGGTAGAGGACAAAGCAGAAGATATGGTGTTCAGAGAGATGGCCGAGAAGAAAATGAACATGAAAGTGGAAGCACCAGCAAAAGCTTAAGCTATAATCAAAGAGTTGACAAATCAAAGGTGATATGTTATTATTGCAATAGATTTGGTCACCATGCCTGTGATTGCAGGAAAAAGATATCTGATCAAGGGAACTGAGAGCTAATGTCACTATAGAGAGTACTAACTCGATGTTCCTAGCTTTCCATACCATGCATGAACCTTCTGATAATGTGTGGCTATTGGACAGTGGTTGCAGTAACCACATGATAGGCAACAAGAATTTGGTTGCAAATTTGGACCAATTTGTGAAAACAGAGGTAAAGTTGGAGACTGGAAAAACTATGGATGTAGATGGCGAAGGAGTGGTCAATATTCTGACGAAGCAGGGGGAGCCAAAGACAATCTCAGATGTATATTATGTTCCTAGTCTCAAACATAATTTGATAAGTGTTGGTTAATTGACACAGAAAGGATACAAAGTTATCTTTCAAGGTCAAGAATGTGTTATATATGACAAGCCCCCAAGAAAGCAGTTTATAGCAAAGGTGCAGATGACGAGGAACAAACTCTTTCCTCTAATTATGAATTACAGTGATCAGGTCTGTTCTTTTACAGTTGCATGTTCTAATGATTATTAGTTATGGCACTTTCTATTCAGACACTAGCACTTTTGGTTTTGTGTTCCATCTTGGTTCAGTGTGATTTCATGGGCATCTAAGAAGCAACCCATTGTGACACTTTCGCTAGAAGAAGTAGAATATGTAGCAGCAACATCAACAACATGTCAAGCAGTGCGGTTAAGAAGAGTATGTGATTAACTCAAGTATAAACAACAAGGATAAACAACAATATATTGTGATAACACCTCAACAATTGCACTATCCAAGAATAGTGTGTTTCATCAGAAGAGAAAGCATATTGATACTAGATATCACTTTATTAGAGAACTTGTGAGCAATGGAGAAGTTCACTTGAAGCCTTGTAAATCTAGTGATGAATTGGTTGATATATTTACTAAGTCATTAGCACAAGATGTGTTTGAGTTTCATAGTAGAAACTTGGGTGTTGTAAGCTTAGCCGAGACATAAACCAGTAGGCATGTTTGAGTTATTATGAGTCATGTTTTAGTTTAGTGGTCGCAATTAAGGGGGAGTGTTAAAATAAGATAATTACTCCCACATGAGGAGTTGGCTAAAACTAGAGAGTCCGTTAATTAAGTGTTGAGTGTTGAGCGTTGAGTCAAGTCGAGTTAAGTGATGGACGAATTTTAGTGTGTGGTTGCATGTCAAGTTATTTTAGGCAAGTCGCTAATTGGAAAAGGTTAAATACCCTTCACCGGGTTCATTGCAAGTATCAAGCTTTGTGTGATCAATAGAAGAGTTGCAGCTTGTGTGTTTAGTGTGTTGCCATCATCATGCAAGGGGATGACCTTAATGATTTCATTCTAGTCTACTACTATGGCCATTTTCATTAGCATTAGAGCTACAAAAAGTAGTTTGGAAGCAACAAAGAGTGCGAAGGGAAAATGCATGTTGGCTAGAGGCATAGTGGCTTCCAAGCTCACTTTGGCCAATGGATTGAAGAGAAATGAATTCATGTTCCCTATCATGAGTTTTCAAAACCACATGCATACATCCAAATCATGCCAAAGACCGTCATGCTCCGATCTTCTAAGTGCCTGCTCTTGGGATCCGAGATTCAAAGATATGTTCTTCTACGAGACCATTGTTATTTTCAAGGTCTTGAAAATCAAGGCCTTCATCTCAGACGTGAAGAAGTTGTGGGGCATGGAGCCCCAAAGTTTTTGTGGGGTGGATGTTTACAACAAATTTTTGATACGCATCCTCAAGATATCCACCGAATTTCTAAGGCAAGCCAAGGATTCAATGGTCATCAACTTCAATTACCATCGGGCGGAGAACAGATCGAAGGCATGGCTGAATGAGGACGTCTAGGATGAGGTTGAGTAGACAATGTTCTTCAAGCATGGGGTTGTCCCTCACTGGGCCAAGAATAGAAACCTCACTTTCCCCAGCGCTGGTGCCAAGTATCCCAAACTCAATAAATTCTTACACATTATGAACAATGTGATCCCAATGGACTGTTCTCCAATGGCTGGTTGGATAAAATGTTATTGCAGGGTTGATATAATTCAATGGCGGGGGAGAATGTAGATGATGTGTGTGCGCTAGATAGAATGTGTGGCAGTCACTGTGCCCCCAATGAGAGTTACTTATGTCGACAAAGATTGAATTCTCCTATGCTTCACACTTACTTCAAAAATTCCCACCAAGTATTTAGCTCTACGGTCATGATTGGAGAGATCATAGCCTATGATATTTTTTCTGCGACACATTTGTTGTATTGCATCATATGGCCACACCACGATGTTGACATCAAACTCTTCTATTAAACACTAGAACCTATCATTGTGTTTGTTTTTCCAAAGGAATGTTGCACTACATTGGATACAGTGGCAAGCCCATGTATTGCATAGGCAATTTATAGTTAATGTGTGCCATTAAAAATTTCAAAATACTATGCTCTTCCGTTTAGTAATGTGCTACAATCTGTACTAGTAAATAGGTTTGTCTAGATGCATAGTAAACTAAAACAAGTTAATGTTGTTATCATTCAATACCCCCATGCACTTTGATAAGTTGTGGGGCACAATATCTTTATTGAAGCTCATGTTTTGCATGTTTACCTAATTCCACAAAACTATGAAGGTTGAATGTGTTTTTGTTACATTTCCATTGAAAGACAAGAAGGATACTCTAGTTCATCTGGCTAAGTATGCTATGGTAAGGGCCTTGAATGTTGGTTATCTCATGCTGACTTCAAGAGCATCAGAAAACAGAGGGGACCCAAATTTAATTTATATAGATTACCTAGAAAGGGTGTTCCATTTAAGCATAACAAAGGTACTTGGATTTCTTGATACATTTATTACAAAGGGTTGTGGGAGAATTTACAAAGATAAGCCAACACATATCTACGAGGCAGTTTAGTAAGCAAACTATCCCAGCATGGTTATGGGTCACTCATAAACCCATGGTTATGGGTAAACCACATAAAACCCTTTCCATTGAAGTCCATTTGCTAGGCCGCACACTGTCAACATCACAGTTGTCTGACAAGTATTACAGGGTATCCCTATATTCAGATATTTTTTCATCACAGTTATGGGTTAACCACAAAAAACCCTTTCCACTGAAGTCCATTTGTTAGGCCGCACATTGTCAGCATCACAGTTGGCCCACAAGCATTACAGGGTATCTCTATCCTCAGATCTTCACTCCTCATGGTTAAGGGTCATCCACAAACCCACAGTTATGGGTCAACCATGCAAAACCATTGTCTTCAACAACACTTGGTTTTGGGTCATCCAAAAACCCATAGTTATGCTCTTATTCAACAAAGGCTTCCCCAGAGGGAACTTCACGCAATGGGGACCATTGCTTCCTAAGGGGGGAGGATTGATTCGAATGGAAAGTGGAATCCACCCATGGTATTGACCCATGGTATCCACCTATGGTATCTACCCATGGTTTTTACCCATGGTATCTACCTATGGTATCCACCTATGGTATATACCCATGGTATTTACCCCTGGTATTGTAACTTAAAAAAAAAAGGTTATAAATAACAAGCCTCACTTTGTAAAAGGACAAATTAATCCTCCACAATGTAGCAGCCATAGGCTTCTTTCATAAATGGTTTATTAAATGGATAATGGTTATCTTCCTTTTGTATTTAGTGTGTGTATCTTGAATATTATGTTCCTCTCCCAGTGTAGTGTTCAATGTTCAAGTCATCTAGATCTTGACCCCTCCCAAGATCCAGATTAGAGGATGGGAGAGGAGGTATTGGAGCCCACAAAGCATGGGATACATACCTCATGGTAGAGTCTTGGTTGACTCCACAACTGAAGAAGGGACCCTGTATCTCTCTTGCATGAAGCAACATTCATGGGGAAAACAATGTCAATCTAAGAACTTGAGTGGGGAGTATTATAATGATTGGAGGACCGGTACAGATAAAGAAATCGGATTTGTGGGTAAAACTAGAACCATTGTGAACCTGTAATCATATAAACATATAGCTTGTGTTTAGAAACTGGACCCCAAAGTCTAGGCTTGAATTGTGATAGCTAAGGAAACCTGTGAGAGAGCCCTCCACTTGAGTCAGGTAGACCAAGAAGAACTCTACTGTTCGATTGTGTTTGGGCATGTGAAGCACTAGAAATTAGAAGCATCACCAAGGGAATGGTAGGAAGCGATGAATGAGTATCCCTTTGTGCTATGCAAGCCCCTAGTGTCCATACCATATTATGTAATCAACCCATGCTTAGTGTTTGAGATTTTGCATCCCTGTTTCCCAACCAATGAAGGAGAACAACCTTTATACTCTACACCCTAAATTGACCCATTTGGTGTCATACCCTGAGTAAATCATCCTTTAGACATGGATCTGACTCGAGGGTGGCCAACTACAAGAAATTTGTAGTGTAGTTGTGCCTACGTTTGGGTGGAGAGTGGTTTTCCGTTCTTAAGTTTCAACAATTTTAACATGAACACATAAGTGTATTCCTTCCTTGTAAATGATTTGTATTTGCTGTTCAATACTTCATGTTTAAATATTATTTTAGCTTTATTGTGTATGTGTGGGTTGGTAAGTTGAGAGCTATTATATGGTTGTAATGAATATTCATGATTAGTGTGCTAGAAATTAACACGACTTACCTAACTTTGAAATGTGTTCCTTTATGAATATGAAATGTGGTGTGAAAGGGAACCAATTCATCTATGTTAAATGAGAATATTATGTTCTATATGTTCATGAATTAAGAGTTCAGCCTTAGTTGTGCTAACTATGCCATGTTTATATGCATTCTTGTAACCATTTATGAATATTTGTGATGTATGGTGGGTTTCCAAAGGGATGGGAATGATAGGTATGTGGCCATTTTTATTGCTTCATTTTTTGTTACATCCTTGTTCCTTGTGAGTTTGAATCAGTAAACTTAGGCTGCCTTAGCTAGGTTAGAGGAGCCCATGGTTGTTGTGAGGATGGGAAGCCCCTATTAATTATGGGACCTAGAAGTGAGAGTAGAAACCTTGGTGAGAAAGGGGAGATTCAAGAAGACAAAGTCTCCTCAGAACATCTAATGTTCAATATGGAAGAGTTCACCAAATAATTATTGAGTTGGTAGAAGTATAAAGATGAAGAGCTTGAGCAACTAAGGAGAAATTTGGGGTTGAGCCTTTGTTTTGGACAAGAAGGAAATTTGGGGGTTTGACCCTTTCCTTTCAAGCCATTAAGAGAATTTGGGGCTGAGCCCCTTAGCATGGAACTCCTTGGAAATTCAAGGATGGAGTTCCCCTGCTATTCAAAAGAGTATTGGAAATTTGAGGTTTGTCTAGCCCATCCTTAGCCCTAGGTCACACCAAGACCTAGTCAAAAGGGGGGGTTGTCATATTATCAACATATTGAGCCCTGAAAGTTTCAGTATTGCACCATTATGGGAAAAACTAAGTATAGCGTGTCCTTGGGAGAAGATAGTTCTTTTAATCGGGCATGTCAAGTGAAAACACTAGAACTTTAGAACCTTGAAATATTGGAGAAACTAGAGTATGAGGTACTCGAAATATTTGAGGGATGATGTCACCATTAATGACATGGCGATGGAACATATGTGATACGTCATGTGGAATTAGCCCTTTTGAAATAACAACCTCTTAAATATGAGTGACCTATGGCACACGTACATAGTTCCACATGGTTTTGGACACATCAACACGTTCCACATGTTATGTGGTGATTGGATGTTTGTGATTGACATCGCATGCTGCACTCTCATATCTACATATTAGTAGTCCGGGAAGGTTATATCTCAGAAATCATCAATATCCTGATATACATGTCAACCACACCACATGTTAAACACGTCATCCTTTGCCACATGGTGGGTTGTGATTGGGTAGAAGAGTTATGAGCTGGCACGTTGAGCTAGGCATAGGCCTATTGACTTATTAGTGTTTTGCAAAGGTTTTTTTGTTATAAAGAAATTTTCCATATTTCAATATTCCATGTTGGAGTAACATTGTATCGACCACACTGGAATATCATAGGGTTCTTACCCATATATGCGAACTAGAAAAGTTGTGCCATATCAAACAAATTGACATATGGGGTAAACTAGGATACCCATGTACTGGTATATTAGAACCCTAGAGGAATGGGCCATGTAAATGTTGTGAAAAATTGTTGATATGGTGATTCCCTGACATAGAAAGTGGCCGAGGATGTGGACTTGTGTGGGAATGATGTATGGGCAAGGGATTCCATGTATTATCCACGTGGGCATACTTATGATGATGTGGTCCTCAAGGGATTGGAACTTCAAATGGGCATGACTTTATTCATGTAGCTCCAAATGAGATAAAATTTATATTGTTGGAAAGCTCTTGACAAACAAAAGATGATGGTTGTTTTAGAATTGTGGTTTTAGGTGATTAAAGATAAAGGAATTTCGATAAACCCATCTTCATAATAAATGTTGGAGCTCAGGTCTAAATTACACCCCACAACACTAATAAGGTATTAGGGGGTTAGGTGGGTTACACTGGATCTCTATGTTGGATATCATCAAATCAGAATGAGGTAAGAAAACATTCCTAAAACAATATTTAGAACACACAAAAGTCATTATGAGTGTTTCACAATGCCATTTGGACTTAATAATGTACCTTCAACATTTCAAAACTAGATAAATTTTATTTTCAACCCTTCCCAAGATAATTTGTGTTAGTATTTTTTGATGATATAATAATCTAAAACAAATTTTGGAAAGAGTGAGTACAACATGTTGATATAGTATTGAAGCTAAGGGAGGAGCAACAACTATATGAAGAGCAGTCCAAGTATGTCACTGGGGTTCAAGACGTGGAATATTTGGGTCGTATTGTATCTCATGATTGTGTTAAACTAGAACTTAACAAAATTAATGGTATGATGGAATGACCAATTCCCAAAATCTCGAAGAATCTTTGAGGATTCTTAGGATTGATGGGATATTACCATAAGTTTATTTAGAATTATGGTCAAATAGCAACACCTCTAACAACATTATTAAAAAAGGACAAGTTCTTGGATTCAAGAATAAATCAAAGCTTTTGAAAAACTTAAGGAGACTATGTGTATGATTCCTATCCTAGCCATGCCTAACTTCACAAAAACCTTTATTGTGGAGTGTAATGCCTCAAGAAATGACATTAGTGCATTTTTCACGGAAGAAGGATGGTCCCTTACGTTTAAGGAAAGAACTTACTCAAACCTATTTAGGAAAAATTGAATGTTTTCCATATTACATGCATTTAAGAAATGAAGTCCTTACATAATAGGAAGGCAGTTGTTGGGTGCAGGAATTACACTTAAGCAAACTCATCAACACTTAAATTGTCAACCCGAGGGATTCGTAAACTTAGAGACGAAGCACAGGCAATGCCAGAGATGGTATGAATATTTCTAATGTGAATCCCTACTTTCTTTAAAGGAAAGATTGCAGAATCAAACTAAAGAGAGAAAAAGGCAATTTGAACCATCGAAATAATCTAAGACTGGAACAAGAAAGAATGCATTTGCAAAAGAGATTTAGAAATAAAGGGGCAATCACTCTAGCTAACTATTGATTAACTACTGAGTGTGTGTTTTCTTTAGCAGAGACACTTTAGCAGTCTCAACATATGGGCCCTTCAAACCTGCTTATTTAGAGATTTCCTTCTTGCACTAATCTGTCCTGCACTAATGCAGTGTGCTTACACTAGTGCAGGAACAGAGATTTATGTAGGGGGTATAGATGGTGTCTTTACTAAAAGTGTTTTACTTCGTGCAAAGGTTTGAACTTTTTTTAGGTTCAGAGCACTCAGATCCCGTGGAAAGAAACTAGTTCTTGCGCCAGATCAGAGCTTCTTGCACTTGGCATTTAATTCTTGAGATATGTGCTTAGTTACTGCAAGTGTTATCAAATTGCACACAAGTTTCTGATTTTAACAGACTGCAGAAATAAAGAAACAATCCATATAATTTATCCTGTCATAAAGTATTAATGAAAGAAAGAAAACTACTGGAAGTAAACTAAAAAGGCTTGCTGCATCACACCAATGTGCACTGGTGTAGGTTCATTTCTCCTGCTTGGACCAGGCGGGGAAAGCCAATCAAACGAAACTGCAGAAAATTAATAGCACACCAACGTGCACTGGTGCAGGTTTATTTCTCCTGCTTGGACTAGGCGGGGAAAACCAAATCAAACAGAACTGTAGAAAATGAATAGCACACCAACGTGCACTAGTTCAGGTTTATTTCTCCTGCTTGGACCAGGCGATAAAACCAATCCTAAATCAGATGCAGGAAAATGAATAGCACACCAACGTGCACTGGTGCAGGGTTATTTCTCCTGCTTGGACTAGGTGGGAAAACCAATCCGAAATCAGGTGCAGGAAAAGGAAATTTAACTACTTCACACAGCAGATCCGCTTTCACTCAAACAAGAATACATGTGTTGTAAATTAAATCACACCTGGTAGTATAAGCATAAATTACAAGAACATAAGAATAGGGTAAACGTGCTGGGTTGGTTGGGCCCTAGCTAACCAACGTGTTTCCCTTTCAAATAGAAACGTCGCTCAGTACTTTATCAATTCATTAGCTTTCAAACACAAAAATACGATTTATGAAACATGAGGTGGAGCTCCCTTTCTTATTAATTCATAAAGGCAAATACATGCATGAATACATAGTCCAGCCCAGATTCGGGCGATAAAAAAATACAAGCCTGTTACCACCTCTTTGGTTATATCTCTGTTCTATACAAACTTCTATCCAAAAACTATCTCGTCCTATTTACATTCTTCATTATATAGATCTTTGGCTGAAGGCCAAAAAGATCGTTTAACCAATTACATAACCGATATGTAGAATTTAGCTTCTCGGCCTTCAAAATTAGGCAGTTCAACAAAACTGGCCATAGCCAATCTCCAACTGTTCGTTCTTCATAAGTTCGATCTTGACTGCCTTTGGATTGCCTTGCTCTCGTGGCTGGAGCTCGGCCGCCTTCAGATCTAACCTGCTGTCGTGGCTGAAGCTCGGCTGCCTTCAAATCTAACCTGCTGTCGTGGCTAAAGTGGTGCAAAACGAGGCAGCAATCAAGGAGGTCCGGATCTACTGCAAGGATTCGTTGTGCTGGCACTGGTGCAAGATCCAATCCTGCACTAGGATCAGCGGTCACGGTAAGCACTTGACTACCAAACAAACATTGGAGATATCGATAAGTTACAAGAGTGATTATAAGCAAGAAATCATGTAATAAATAAATAATTAATGCTAAGTTAAGTTTAAAATATGAAATATAAAGTTCATGCGAAATATGTCATCGTTCTTGGACTAGTGCAAGATGAGGGTGTATAAGAGAGGTAAAACAGTGGTAAATGGTTATAATTTAGGAAGGGAAAAATGGTCAAAAGAGAGCAAATTAGGGGGCTAACATCCTCCCATCCCTAAACTGTTGTGTGTCCTCACACAACTCTTTACCTCTGCAAAAAACTTCAAAACTTTGAGCATTCCAGCTCAATCCTGCTCTGGCATACTGTCATCAGCCTGCAATGTTTCAGACTTCTTCTTTCTGATGTTCTTTAATTTCTTTGTCACCTTTTTAAGTCGCCTGAAACATTGCGCAGCTCGGTACTTCCAGACTTTAACTTCTCTTTTCCTTTTCTGGATCTCTGCCGTCAATTCTCCTCTACTCTGTTCTTTATCCTCCTGCGCTTTGGCTACAAGCTGCTCTAAGTTTTGCACTTGAAGCTCTAATTCAACTACCTGAGCAGCAAGAGTTACCAAATCTTTTTCCTTTTCTATTTCGGCAGGGGTCGTGTCTTCCTCAGGGACCTCAATATCCGCCATGGTTACATCAGGAAATTCTTCTCCCTCTGGTCCCTCTTCTTCTGGTTCTTCCTCCTCAGGTTCTTCTTCTCCTACCTTTCCTTCTTCTACTTCTTCTTTTGTGGGTTCTGCCTCTTCTTTTTTGGATTCTGCCTTTTCTTCTTTGGATTCCGCCTCTTCTTCTTCGAATTCTTCTCCTCCTGATTCTTCTTCTTCTTCTGCTTCTTCGTTGTCTGATTCTTTTTTTGGTTCTTCTTCTTGCACTGGTGCTTCTTCTTGCACTGGTGTAGGAGGGGATTCCACGCCCTGTGGGGACTGTGGTTCTTTGCCTGCATCAGATACTTTATTCTTTTTCCGGGGCTTTTTGATGAAATCGGCCAACAGAGCATCGTCTTCGACCTCTGCAAACTTTGCTGCGTCTGAAAGGACTGACAGGTTGTCATTTTCGGGCGTAGAAGGGGTCTCTTCAACCGGTGCGCTAGCTGAGGCCTTTTTTGCTTTTTCAGATCGTTTCCTTTTTGCACTGGTGCATGAAGGACTTCCCCTTTCATTTTTATTCGGGCCCTTTCTTGTGTTGGCGGGGTCCTCTATCTCCTTTCTAGTGGCTGTCCCTTTGTGCAGCTGTTTTAATAGTGCCTCCCAGGTCATACCTTTCACTTCAAGCTGTTTCAGGACCAAAATTTTTATCAGGCCGTGGTGATATAGCCTTGTGTCGGCCTGGTCCGCCCTTCTGTCCTACACACTTTTAGCCATTTTCTCCAAGCTCTTGAGCAGAAAATAGGGGAAATTCATCCTCCACCGGACGTGCCAGCCGGCTTCAAAATGTTACAGCATTCTAAAATGATAGACCAAAGTGCGGGTGTATCTTCCCTTGCAGGTCACAAACTTCTATAGGATGAAAATGAGGTCTTTCTACTGACCCAGTAGGGCATTGCGTGGAACTCCTACCTTCCAGTCTACCTCTATCTTCTTATCAGCGACGAAACGCTGCCAACGCTTCCTTTCTAGCTTCTGATTCTTGAACCACTCTACACCAGTGTTCTCCAAGCCCATCGCTGCTACTATGAATTCTTCTGTAACTTTAAATTTGAGAGGCCCAATTTTCTCTCGGCTGTTTCTAAAACTCCTTGCAAACTGTAAAGCCACTTCTTTATCATGCCCGTCAAACTTATGCAAGAACGGAAGAAAACCCGAGTCTCACAATAGTGCAAGACTATTGCGATACTCGGCTGTTACCGGGAATAGTGTCTATGCAGAACTGCTAATCCCACTAAGGCTTGTACCTACCTTAGAAACAAACAAACTAAAACTACTTTCGTTTTCCTTTATGAAAGATAGATGAGAGAAGAATAAAGGAGACCAACCTCTATCTTGCGCTTGGTTCCTTGCTCGATTCCTCTCTCTTCTGATAGTCCTTTGCTACTTGCTTCCTTGTGTACCCAGCTTCACAAAGTACCTGTAGAATCAAAGCAGCATAACACTATATGAGAATATAGATCTATTATCATAAGCAATATAGGATCAGATGTATATTAACCACACAAATGCATAAAACATCAATCACACAAGTGTATGGAGGAAAACTTGAATAGCTTTATTGATAATCAAGAAAGAGCCAAGAGAATTACAACCAATTGTTCTGACCCAGCATCATCCTCTCAGCAAGTAAGCCCTTCTTCACCTCATGAAAAGCTTAGATCACCCAACACTATGATGTTGCACCAAGAAACCAACAACACTTCCTTACGAGATACAAAATTCCAGCCTCTGGATCTCTGGGATGAGGGATCCATATATAGATGTCTGCAAGGGAGGTGAGTCAGCTTGAGATTTTATTAGTGTCTTCCCTTTGATAGTTCTTGATTCCACTTGGAGATTGATGATCTCTTACTCATCCCTGGTCGAATTCAGAGAGGCAAGTGTCACAGGAGAAGTTTCTGGAAGATTCCATGCTTCTCCACCTTGCGGATTGACCCTACCATTTGTCCCTTCTCGCCCATCGCACCCCATAGAAGGGCTTTTTGAAATGCAACGCACCTACTGTGTGTATTTAGGTGGGATGCAACACACTTTGCCTATGGAGCAGGTGAAATGGTCCATTTTTGACCAGTTCTGAGTAGTTTTTCATGGAGAACTTCTAGGAGATGCTGTAATCAGTTGACCTTGTTCTTTTAGGGGTTGGAACAACACCTTTAGGGACTTAGGAGCCCTTGGTTTATGGAAATTTATGCTTGGGGTTGCAGTGCCCAAAAATGTCTATAACATTTGCCCCCTAAAGCATGAGGTCGTTAATCTTTTGATGTTGGGTGAAATGCTTTATCATGAGGATCCGAAGTTATTTCAAGCTGGAAGGAGACCTGTAATAAGATACAATACAATACATTATCTTCATAATATTTTCATGATCTAGCTGAGGCGGGCATTCCCATGCTCAGCTTTATAAATTCATTTTTCATGTACATGAGACAGACAATCGTCTGAGTGTAGACTGATGATTCTGGTAGAGCCATCATCCCTTAGATTGGATGATTATTTGTGCAGAAATGATGTACATTTGATGTCTTTATTTTCCTGAATATATATCGCAGCCCGGATGGATGAAACTAGATCCGGGGTCTTCAATCTCGTTCGATCTTCACTCAAAGTACAAGTTGATCCATGTGAGAGATGTTCTGGAGTCGAACATGGAAAGACATCGCCTAATTACCAACCAATGATGTAAGTTGTTAACATGCGCGAGAGGAATCACCGATAATGATAATGATCCTCAAGGTACTACAGTACAATTCACGTGGTGTGAATAAGGGACTTGGCATCGAACACCACATAAAATCTTTCGGTCGAAGGCCATTGATGTAAACTTGTAGCCAAAAGTGAGAAACTTGCCATTGAGGCATGCAAGCTTCAAATTACTGAAAGGGTTGTTCCTAGATCGACTTCTTGGATAATGATCTGATGTCGACAAGAAGCGATCCGTCATAGGAGGGCCTTAATGAATCCCACATCAATGACACGGAACGGAGCAAATGATTTTAATGGAGGTGAAAACAATCTGGTGATATACGATTCAGGGTGGCGGTCATGAAAGAATGGAGCGAAAATGTATTATAGTGGGTGAGACACAAGTGAATTCTCTGAGCGACTTCTCTTGAACATATCGGCGACACTGACATGATGGATTGGTAGCATTAACCCCAAATGTGGATGGTGTGATGAAACCATGGTGATATGACCAGTGAATGGAACAACCCAACCCGACTAGGATGCGGAGTGAAAGTGTCATGTTCAAGAGCGACTTGCTACCAACAAAGTTTCTTCAAACTTTCTTCCCAATTTTTCCCCAGTCATTGCTGACCAGTACCTCTTTATTTTTGTCAAGCTTGAGGAGGATAACATATGCTTGTTCTATAATTTTCCCTTCGGGCAAACCCATCGCTATGTTTTAATGAGCCTAGCGATAGTGAAACTCGTTCTTGTCTGTTATGGACAAGTTTATCGCTATTAGGTTTTAATGAGTTTAACAACAAAGATAACTCGATCCTTTTCAATTTTAGAGAGTCTGAAAAAGAACGTAAAGGAAACTCCAAAAATCCTTTTTCGTCATCTAATCCCTTAAGTCTGAAAAAGTATAAAATAATACAGAAGGGATGAATTTTCGGTACTTTTAACGAGCCGAACAAAACAAGCGCTCGATCTTTTTGTGTAATAATCCCTCAGGTCCAAAAAGATTAAAATTTAAAGGAGGGATAGCACTTCCGGTCACTTTAACGAGCTGGAGAGGCCAATGGCTCGGCAATATTTTCATATTTTACGAGTCAGTTGAAAAGAGCTTAAAGGAGACTTGTCTTTGAGGAACGAGTGATAAATTCGGGTAGCAGTTGATTCCAGGTAAGGTTTGGAATTTTCCAGTCACGGCAGTGTTACAAGGATGGCTAACAGGATCACTATTCGCAGCTATTCCTCAAAAGGGGTAAACAATCAAGTGGAGGTGAATGATCGGCCAATATAGAGTGGAGGTGATGATGAGAACACGACCAAGGCTTCAAAGGCTGAAGTACTACATTCACGATGGTTATTTACCGAAAATTGGTTCATTTTTTTAAAATAAGCTTAAACGCTGGGGGAAACACTTGCTCATTGCTTATGTTTATTTTTTAACGAGCATGAAGTCCGCGTTAAAACTGCTAGATTTATTGGTCATTTCTTGACTTTACCATTAATGACTTTGTTCCTTCAAAGGTTGCGCTGCATGCTCAATTACTTCATCAAACTAGTTAGAAATGAACAATACATGTTTGGAAAATGAGTTAATACACTAATATTTTACTTGAATTACGTAAAAAGTAATCTAGAAGTGCTTTTACCCCTCATTTTACCATTTCATTTGAACTTTGGCTTGTTGGAGCTTTGGAGGTGCTTTCCCCCTTTGATTTTCACCAGCTGATTCTGGGAGATTCTGTGGATGATTTTTGGCACCGTCTGGACCAGGTAGGAGCTAAACCTGAGCTCTTTCATTTCATCCTTTCCATTTTGTATTCTGAGCCTGATTTCTGGTTTTTCTGAGCCTCTGGGGTTTGAAAAACTCGCCCTGGCTCCATCGCACCCTTTCTATATCGAAAGGTGCGTTGCATGTTGGTCTACCCACTAGACAGTTAGCATGCAACGCACCTAGAACACTGCTAGAGGTGCGATGGGCGCAAGGAGGGAAATTTGTGCACAGTTTTCAATGGAAATTTTTGCCTGTTTCTCACCAAATCAGGATCTAACTCCTCTCTTGTTTGTTTTCAGAGATTTATTGGAGCAAAATGACTATTACATGGCGAGAACGTGAGCATGAAGAAGAGGACATGCTTGCTTTACATGATCCGGTTACAGTAAACGCACTGCGGAACTGTGGCCTGTTGAAGTTTTTCCGCATCTCTAGCATGAGGCAACAAATCAACTTGCTGCAGTATTTGCTCGATGCTTGGGACCCTACCAGCCAGGTGTTCTAGATTAGGGGCAAATCCATCCCCTTGACTGTCGTGGACATCTATTTTTTGACCGGCTTATCGAGGCGGGGTGCCCCTATCTCTTTATCAGGTTCGGCCCGTGGAGGCGAATCTGTGAGAGATTACGTTCGCAGGTATTGTAGAGAGGGATCTCAGCCGAGTAAAGACGGCAAGATCATCATCTGAGATGTCACTGACAGGTCTTTGAGGACCATTCTGTTCACTTTTGGTAGGATGGCTGGTGGTGCAGCTCTTCATGTGGCCAACCGGTCTTATATGCAGTATGCCTTAGAATGTCTCGAACCGAAGGTGTTCAACTGGTGTGATGCAGTACTCCTTGTGATGAAAGAACAATTGACCAAGGTGAAAAATGAGAGATTGAAGAACTTTGGATATGGTTCTATTTTGACCGCCTTCGCCTTGGAAAATATCCCACTGATGCAGCTGCAGTATATTTCACTTGGTTTACCTCCACCGACTGAACCACGGATGCAGAGATGGGTCGACCATATGTCCAAACATGCTGGTCAGTCTCAGATTTCCTTCTCTGATACCTTCTTCGGGTGGTTCGATCGTCAGGAGATGGTTTTTTTCGAGTATCCATATGCTGGTATGGACTTCCGGGGTGACCCGGATTTGGTATTGTCGGCTGGCGAGCAGTGGGGTGCCATTGGTAAATTCTTTGACCATTTTTCTGTTTATCGTTTCTCTTTATAATGTCCTTGTGCTTTATTCTATCAAGACTAATCAAAACTCATGTGCTTATGCAGATATTGGTCCCGTCCGACCAGTAGTACGCCTGAGAGTGTCGGCTGCCGCTCCAGCAGGAGAGGCTGTGGGAAGGGCTATCCTTCGCGACCTTGATGTGGCCGAGACTCTTTCAGCATTACAGGATCAGGTCGAGGGCCTCACTCTCGGTATTCCAGATGTGAGGACTGATGAGCTACCTCTGAGGTTGCAGCGACATACCACTGGCGTGCCAAGTCGATGGACTAGGCTTTTACGCATGATTGCACAGGCGGTGACTTGTTATCACCAGCATCATTATATTAGGGTGCCCCCTAGTGTTTTGAGTTTTGAGTCATTTGACCAATTTTTTCTTGGTTACAGAACATTATGTGTAAACCATAAACAATTATATATATATTTTTTATTTTCGGAGTTTTATTTTGGTTAAGTTACATAATCCGAATGCAAATATTGATGAAATGCTTCTTTTTATAAATGTTACAAATGTCTATCTAACACATAATTTGCCAATGAGTCAGTTAACGTGTTTAAGCTTCTGGAAATATGCTGATATTGAATAAAATCAAATTTCCTTTCCAAAATCTTGACCCATAGGAACATGCGATAGATAGCTGGATTTCGGACGGAGTAGATACCAGTGAGTTGTAGTATGACGAGCTGTGAGTCTAGCCTGACGACAAGTCGGCGTATGCCATGTGTGATGGCATATGAGAGAAGTTCTATCAACGCGCTATATTCAGTGATGTTATTCATTGATCGACCAATACATGCCCCTCTGAAACTTACTAACTCGCCGCTTGGATAAAAAATGGCCCAGGCCGCAGAAGATAGGTTCCGCGAACTACGACTTTCTCTATCGGCATATCCAACAAAAGATTCCAATAGGTTCGACATCTGCGACAAATGTAAAAAGTGGATTTACTTGACCAAAATGATTACCCTTAGCGAAAACAAAAATGTAACAAAAGCATATAGGTTACCATATTGATTATGCATAGTAACGCTTAAGGTACAACCCGTTACGGGGTTGCGCCAGTGGAATTCCGTCGTAATCCATTAACTCATGGGCTCCTTTTGCTAATACACGTTTAACAATATAGGGGAACATCCATAAGGACTTGAATTTACCTGCTCCCAATTTATCGGATTCTTGGTCATAAAGTAAGACCAGGTCACCTTCTGAGAAGACACGGGGTTTGACATTCTTGTCGAACTGCGCCTTGACTCATTTCTTATGGGTTTCGTTAGCCAAAGCGGCATCACGACAGGTTTCATCCAATTGGATTAGTTCCAAGAAACGAGCCTCCTCTTCTGAAGTTCCGGGGAGAAGGTCGATTGCGAGTTTGAGGGACGAGATTTCACACTGAATGATATGAACTCTCTATCCGCCTCCAAAAACACTGCATAAGGATCTTGAAATTCAAGAACATTGGAACTTAGCTCATACAATGGAGTACTTCTCTTTTCCTCATACCATGAATGCAAACTTTGATCTAAGCCTTGTGATGAGACCTCTGCTGAAAATGACAAAGAAACTGACTGTCGGATCAAGCTTGTATCAACACATATTTCAAGCTCACATGTAGTCAATGGAGAAAGACTTTGACTACAAACCTCATCCAAAACATCAGCTATTGGATCATGAAAAACTTGAAAAGACTGCTGCAATCCCATTTCTATTGGTTCCATTGTGATTACATGATTGCCTACATGTTTCTCATCCTGTTCTTTAGAGATTTTACAAAAATTCTGCCTTATAAACTGAAATGCTTCGAAACAAAAGGGTATAGAACCTTCCTGCATCATCACATCATGTATTTCATCCTCCACAACTTCATCTATAATCTGACCTTCATCCTCAACATTAAAACTGAGTGATTGTTGATTTGTTATAGGTTTTTCATTTGAATATGTACTATGCAATCGACCCTTCAAAAACTGAAATGATTCAAAACAGAATGGTACGGAGTCACCTTGAATCATTAAATCAGCTGCAATTTGACAATCAATGGCTTTCGGGGGTTGCAAATCTGAATATGAGAAGTCTTGAACAAAATTTTCATTGCCCTCAAGATGATCTAAATCAAGACTTGTTGACATTTGATTTCTGATTGCATGGTAGTTATCTCTGATGAACTGACATGAATCAAAACAAAAAGGCAAAGATCCTTCACTTACTTCAAAATTTGCTGCACTTTCCTCGTCACTGTCATAGCTGATATATGATGGCTGAACATTGTATTCAAGCTGCTGAAAATGAACTTCTTCCTCCCACAAACGAGCTGCTGATTTGTCTGCAAGATTAGCTTCTGTTTGGAGAACATAATCATCATCATACTGATCATAATGAGGCAAATCATCATCAAACATACACATCATATCAACAGCTCTCTCTTCTTCACAATTATCTATAAAACAATCACTACGACAACTAGGGTAAGAAACAAAATGTTTTGGATCAGCAACTTGTTCTTCTTCAATCAGCAAGCCATGAGCATCATAATCATTCCTTGAGGTGACCTTCTCCATCATCTTTTCCACTGCACTTACCAAAATGTCAAGCTTTACCTCTAGAGATGTTGATTTTTCCGGATCTATGCTTTTCATCTCTTCTTCCTTCATTCTTGCCCTTCGGATCAGCAGATGCGCCTCTACACTTACTGCACTGTTTTGCATCTCGTGAAGTGTTGCAATATCTCTTTCTCTCAGCTGAAACTCCATCTCCGGATCAAAGGCACCCGGATAGTGTAAGAGAGCAGATCTAGGAGTAGGCCTTATATCAGCCGGCATCGAATAATAAACTTGGTTAAATCTGGCTGAAAACTGTTGTACCGTCTCGCCTGGCAATCTTTTCAGCTGGTTATACTCTTCTACAATCAAGAAAAGGTTCTGCCCGATCATCCACCTATCGAGAAAAACTTTAACGAACTGCTGGAAATCTGAGATGCTTGCATCAGGCAGGGCTTTGAACCAACTCTTCACTTTGTCTTGCAAAGAAAGAGCAAAAAGCCTCATACTAACATCTTCTTCATCAACTTCAAAAAGATCTAGAAAATTCTCAAAATTCTGGACATGTTGTTCAGCGTTGACATTCTTACATTCACCATCAAACCTCGGCAAGTATAGATCATAGTTTTTGGGGAAAGCATGGAGAACAGAAGGTAAAACAAGAGGTTTATACCGATCTGGAATTTTACAAGGTATAGGGGTATGTACAGCAGGTATAGGATCAGTCTTGGTTTCTTGAGATTCATCAATCTGAAGATGGTCATTACAAAATTCGGAAAAAGGATCTTGATTAAGCTCAAAGGCATGCAAATCTTTGGTATTCACACTTTTCAAAGGGAAAGAATCAACTGCAGGCCGAGGATCTCTTCTCAAATACAATATGCTTTGCAAAACAGTCTTGACATTCTCGGGAAAAGAGAAGAAATAATTTACAACAAAGAACAAAATGTCCTGGATGAAATTCCAACTTGAGTACCTGATCTTGCTATATTCTCCTTTCATGTTTCTGCTGGTCGGGATCATCCTCCAGTGGAGTCTTTGGATCTGATCGCGAAAATGATTTAGAGTCGCCAAGTGAATGATTTCAGCCTTTCAAGTGTCTGATCGTTGTTCACCATCAACAATCAGATCTGAACTTGATACATGTACTGGGGTAAAGTGTCAAGGAAGTGCTACGTTCACAAGCTCACGGAGATTGACTGAAGCAGCGTTTATCTACTAACGCTGATGTAAAACAAGAGCGTTTTCGAAGGCTTCTGGCGTAACTTCAGGCTCCATCTAAGACTTATGAAATAACACGACAATGAGCAAACGATTAGATGTTCTCCCCAGTATGGTCGCCACTATGTTAGCGCTTGAGATTTCACCCTAGGCTGAAGAAGGTAAACCTTCAAGGCAACATCAAACCATTTCACCTCGTAGCTAGCCCTACGGGGTATGAGAAGGCTCTCTCCGGTCAAACTCGGTAGATCTTTCAATAGGATGAGCTGACCCAATTAGGAACACTGATATTAGGCTAGTAAACTGATAAGGAGGGTTGATTTAAAGTTTTTGGGGTTTTTGGTGGCAATTGGAGGGAGTGCAATTCAGGGTGCGGGGATTGAGCTCAGTTTTTGCAGGTGGGTCTTTGGGGCAAGGAAGGAGTTTGTGCTGATGCCTTAAGCTGAGATGAATGATCAAGGAAGAAAGAGAGGGAGCTAAAGAGGGCAAACAATGACTTTGAATCCTCTTCAGACAGTGGAAAACATAAATATTAAACAAAATTGAAAGCTGAGCATGGCATGCATGAATTCAAACTTTATCACTTCTTTTGTTTAATTAGCAGCAATAGAATTAGAGATGGAACACATAAACACACTTACAATGACAAGTAGGAAACACACCATCAACACAATAATCCACAAGAATCCACAATGATGTCTGCAAAACCCTGGCCTTCCTTTTCCTCAAATTGCAGAGATACAAGTAAAATATACAATAGAGCTTCTCCCTCAAGAGTCCAACCATCAAAATGAGGATGAGAAGGCATCATATAGCTGATCTAACTCCTTTCCCCACCTCTAGGGGTCGAGCTCAGCTTCCTAGGAGCAGTTTGAACTAATTCTAAACTAAGAACTAGATAATAGGCAGTCAAAACAACTTGCCTCTAAAACTTAGGAAACTAATCCATGCATTAAATTTTCACTATTTACATCAAAGAAAGTTCTAGAAGTGTCAAAGGAGAGTAAATGCATCCATGTGCCATGAAAATTACACCAAAGTTTCTTATTTACATGCCCAAAAGTCATCCAAGAGTAAAAACAGTGTTTTGCTGGCCGAAATGGTCAAATCTGGCAAATTTCCCTGAGTGGTCGCGCCCCTGATCCTGAGTGGTCGCGCCCCTTTGCAGCTCTGGTTGAAGGCCTTCCCGGTGTCCAAATCAGGTGCAAGATAGCTCGTTGGAAAGGTCTGGGAGTCTAATTTCCAACCCAAGTGGAATTTCTGAATTTGGAGTTGATTTGACCCCTCAAAAATCATTTCTCCCAAGGCAGCTTTCTGCAACTCAAAAAAGGGGCAGAAAGTCAAAATTTGCATGTATTTTGAGCTTTTGGAGGCCCAAATCTCCATAAAATTTGAAACCCATCCATATCCAAGTGTATTTTGTCATGAAAAATCCAAATATGTAGAGTTTTCCTCAATCTGAGCTGTCCCCATGAGTGGTCGCGCGGGGGGTGAGACCACTCAAATGACCAAAACCTGTAAAATGCTAAAAAATGCCAAAAATGCCTCAAAACTTTCAAAATTTCTTGGGTTTGCTGCTAGGAGGAAGCTAATGAGTATCATGGTGAGTGAGAGAAGCCTCGGCCAAGATACGGAGTGGATTGGTCTTCTTCCTCCTCTTGCGGGCCTCGGACAACTTCCTTTGGAGTATCTTCATTTTTGCCTTGCAAACATGCATTCTCGCCCAATAATGATTTTTCATGTTCCGTAGCAACCTCTTCTCCTCGTTTGCCTTCTCTAACAGCCTCTGCAAGTGTGCATTCACCCGGATGAGCATGGACTCCCTCTCCTTGGGCAATAGGTCTCCGGGCCTCCTACGGTTGATGACTCGGTCGGTTCGAATCTTCCATAGCTCATCAAGCTCTTTGTCATCCTCTGTACCTCAACCTCTGTAGAAGATGAATGGTCATCACTTTTCTCACAGGTTTCGGTGTCTGACATGGTTTAGGAGCAAAGTGGACAAAGTGAACTGCTGTCTCTGCCTGCAAAAATACTGAGTTGTATGTTGTTTTCAAGGGGAACAAAATCATGAAGGAAATGTTAGGGGAGGGGATTTTTCATTAGGAAAGGGAAACATATAAAAACAGGGATTTTTAAGGGATAATTCACAAAATGTAACACATATCATCTCATCTTCCATCATTAGGAAATCATTTGCAAAGAAATACTTTATTAGGGAAAACATGTATGATAGTCATCAAGGGAAAGAACATGCATTTGCAACGGGAGTATAGGACAACATAGATAGCTTGCTCTTTTGAGTTTTTGTTTTTCAATGTACATCATAAGGTAAACACTGCTTTTTCAAAGGATTTTATGTACATTTAGTCATAGGGGAACAAGGCTTCTTTTACATCTTGTCATAAGGGAAAAGGGATCTTAATTGAACAGGATTTTAGGGAAGGGGTAGAGAGGAAAACAGGGCTTAGTTTTGGGGAGACACAATAATATTCTTTTGCAAACAATATTTACAGCAATATGTCCATTTTATACATATACACAGCTGCATTTTTCTTGTTTTTGCTATGGATATGCAACAGCAGTGTGTCTTCTATTTTCCAATGACTATGCACAGCAACATCTTTTTTTTTATTTGGTCATTTTGCCATATTATTGCTCTTTTCTCTTTTTACATAACATTTTTTATCCTTGCTGTTGTTCATTTATTTTCCTTGCCGTGTGGAGGGTATTAGGGTTTGGGTAGAATACATGAAAGGGCATTAGGGTTTTGTAAAGGGATTTGGGGGAGGGATAGGGTTTAGGAATTTGGGATAGGAGATTTAGTATTTATTGCAAATGAGATAAGATATAAACATATTATGACATTTGTGAATTTAATAGGAAACAAGGAGGGAATAAATAGGGATTTAAACCTTGAAAAAACATCAACCCTAGCATAATGCCTACATGAACAAACAACTACCAATGTCTTCTTTTCTTGCATTCTTGGAGGTATAATCACAAGCATGAGGATCCACAACCACCATCAACCAACAAAACAATTTGTAGAGAGCCTACCTACACCCCAATTTGCAAGTTTGCAGGAGATTTTGAGTGAGTTGGAGGTGATTTTGGCACTTACAGCCTGAGTGGTCGCGCACGTTGTAATTTAACACTGCAGGAGAGCCTCTGAGTGGTCGCGCACCTCCTGAGTGGTCGCGCACATTGAGAGGCCTGTTTGGGGGCCTTCCTGGTGTCGGAATCGGGCGTAGGATAGCTCGTTGGAAAGGTATTTGAGTCTACTTTCCAACCCAAGTGGAATTTTTCAATTTGGAGTTGATTTGACTTGTCAAAAATCAAATCTCCCAAGACTGGTCAAAAAGTGCCCAATGAGGCTGCCTCAAGGAAGAGTGTTGTTGCAGTCAACTTTTGAATACCTTCCTCAACCCCAAATTGAGCTCATGATAGCTCATTGGAAAGATATTTGTGTCTAGTTATCATTTTACCCATAAAAAAAGTCATTTGGTCAACCAAGCTAGGAGAAAACTTGATTTTCCCAAGGTCACTTCAGAGGTGCCTTTGATTCTCCTGAGGCAACGGTATTCTTGACATTTCTCTCAAACCATGACACCTGTGCAAAAAGTGAAGGAGGTTTCTCTTCCTTGGCATGTTTTGGACAAAAACCTCTATCAGTTTTGCAAAATTCATCTTTGATTGCTCAGAACCATCATTTTAGTGAAACTTGCCCCGATGTGTGAAACCAGGAATTTTGTCGAAATGGAGCGAAATGAAGGGGATAAGGGGCTTCTAAATTCTTGAGAAAATTTTTGGGAGTAGGGAGGGATGTTAGGAAGCAGGGGAAAGTGGAATCTCAGAGATTGAGTGAGAGGAAGGGGTTCAAAAAAGTGAAACACAGGCCCAACCTAGAAAATTGCCAGGTTGTAGCTAGAAACTAGGGTTTGTGCAAAAATGAGGAATTTGGGGGATCTGAGTGTTGGGAAGTGTTTGATAAGGTACATTAAGGATAGGGGAAGGTGTATGAACATCAGGAAACAAGTTTTGCCGATGATTTGTCCGCCCAAGAGAAACTGCCTTCAAAACCCTAAGAGAGGGAAATGACCTTGCCTGGGCGCAACTGAAGCATGAACAAGGTATCAAATGGCCCATTAGACACTGACATGATAATGACAACCCTATGAATGATGATAGACTCAGCTGGATAGTGACATAGACTGACATTTGGGCAAACCCTAGACCTAATGGCTAGTGACCAAATTTTGCTTGAAGACTCACTGAAATGACAAAATTTGACCTTGACACTTCAAAATCACTATGTAAGAGCACATTTGATCACTGGAGGAAGGCTGTAAAGACTGACACTAACAACTTCGACATCTATTTCTACTGTTTTCCCTCCTAGTTCGACTTGCAAGTTACTTAGAATACCATACAGGGTATGCGTTCGTTCGTCGAATGCTTTTAATGTTGTCGAAGATCGCGACAAGGTTGGAGATCCTAAAGTTTTCCAGCAACTCATCGACATAATACATGTAGATGCGCCCTCATCAATAATTGTTCGATGAACAGTTTTGTTGAGGGCTTTCACTTGAATGAGGAAAGCTAGTTGAGTTGGTAACTGAGGATCGTATCCTTTATGATTAAAGGACACAAGATTAGAATCCTTTGGGTCTATCCCACCGGTAGCTGATAATAAAGCCTGCTTTTGGGATGGGAAATTTTGCAGTACCTCAAGTGTCGACATAGCGGATGGCGATTGGGCCAGATCTTCCACTATATTATCATGTTGTGCTGCTCTGGCACGAGGATTAAATGTTGACTTATGTACTACTCCCTTTGGTGGTTTTATTGTTAGCTCACGAATGATGGGCGGCGCAACTTCTGTCGAAGTTGTTGTCGAACTACTAGGTTGATCTTTATCCTTGTTGTTCGACAAGTGGATTCCCGTAATCTTTGTTCCTTGTCAATATCAAAGCATCATTTTGCTGTTTGGAAACCAACAACATCAACACTTGGGACGGGGAAGCATTTCCATTGTCAACCAGATTTGTTCCTAGATTCGGAAACGGATCAGTTAATACTGCTGAGGTTTTTGAATTCTTGCAGAATTTTTTAAGCTCAACTTTAAATGGACAGTCTTTTGTCCAATGATCTTCATCACATATTATGCATGGATTTTTTGGTTTCCTATTTCCAGTAGGGTTTACAGAAGATTTTTCAGGTGATGATTCATCATGTTTCTTCTTCTTCCCTTTGTTTTTCTTCTTGCCTCCTGGTTTCTTGGTTTCTTTGCTTTTATCAGTCGAGATGGCATTTACTTCCGAGGCGAGAAGTTTTTCTTTCACATTTTGACTGGAAATCTTACGGGCCTTTTTAGATGTAGCCTTTGTCAATTTTGTGTCTGTCCTCCAATCACGCCATCGCTGGCATGAGAGTCATTGTTTGATTTAGGAGGAGGGGGGACCGAAAATTCCGGTCTGGGAGCGTCATGTATTTTATCGTACAGCGTGCCAGACTGAGTGTAAATCAAGTCTAAATATTGCGCACGAGCAATAACTTGCTCTTCAGTGACAACTCCTCCTTTTGCCACATTTTCTGTAATGAAGGGTAACAAAGACTTAATAAACCATTCAGCTAAAAGCTAATCAGGAACATACGTTTTTACCATTCGACGACGACGTCGCCACTCATGAATATGATCGGATATGTGAGTGGCCGTTGTTTGCTTGAAATTGGTAAGAAGTTCCGTTCCCATTTCGTACCTTATCGGTAACTGAAAATGGGTTAAAAATGTTGTGGCTAGGGTACTGAAGTTATCAAACGAACTCTGGGTAATTCGATATAGCATTTTGCTACCGGACCAGTTAACATCCTCTGAAAAAGGCAAAGCCTAATCGAATCATCGTTTAGGGTGTTTGATGAACACCACAGATGAAAGGTCATCACATGATTCGACGGATCTTCACCCGGATTTCCATTAAATTTAGGAATATCTGACGGAAGTTTATGCAGAATCGCTGGCCACCAAGGGGCGTAGGCAATTGGATCATTTGTTAACTGATTTAGATCCGGTATCTCTAAAGTCGCCACAAAGGGTAACTGTTGATTTAGGTTAGGCGAAGCATATCCAGGATAAGATGGAATCGCCTGAGCAGTTGGTCTCTGCATACCAGCATAATGCATTTGATGTTGGTAACTTTGGTAAGGTTGATGGGCATAACCATTGTAGAATGATTGATTTTGACTGCTTTGAATATACGGTTGCCCACTATTTGCAAAGATTTGTTGCTCAGATCCTTGGTATACCTGTTGGAATTGCGGTTGTTGGTATTACACCAACCATGGTTGCGAAGCCATGTGCTGTTGTCCAATACTGACTGTTTGACCAAGATGAGGGGTAATTGTAACCGTTTGGGCCTGTGTCATTCCACTAGTTGGCGATTGTGGTTGAGTCGCAGGGCCAAGAGGCTGTTGCATTACAACCTGAGAAACCTGAGGTTGGCATACAACAGGCATCTCTTGTACTTGCGACACTGTCACAATAGCCGATGTAGTTGGTATATTTGACATAGGTAAACATTGTTGCATTGAATACACAACTCTTGGTTGTTGAGGTAGTATCGGCACCCAACAACTAGATGTAATTCCAGCATAACCTGAATTTTGTTGTGAATTCCCATATGGTTGTCCTCCCGGAGGAGACAACGAAAGGGTATATTGTCCCCCATACGACGGTAATCTGGTACTTAAAGGAATTGTTTGCCCTTGAGGACCGGACTGCCCAAATTGACACCCTGAAGGATCAATTTGCTGAGACTCAACATAAGAGTTTCCAGATACTATTCCGGATGAACAAATAGGAATGGACCATACTGTCGAAATAGCCCCTGAGTGGGCCCCTTCTAGCGATTGAGAACTAGTTGGGACAGATGGTATACCGACGAACATTGTTGGAGTGACAGCAGGAAGTTCTGCCGTCGCTGTGTCAGACGACACAGTCCTAGATGTTGACGGTTGTTTAGACATTTCTGGTCTATCCAAAAGATTGCCTAGCGATTCTACAGGAGCTTCCGATGGCGGTAAACTAATTTCTGATGAAGAAGGATACAGAGTGATCCTGACTCCAAATTGCGACAGAGTACTAGATGGAGGATCCTCCACAATCTCTTCTATAGCAATCAGACCAGGTGGAAGAGGTAGACCGTCTGGTCCGTAAAATATTTCTGGTGCCGAAGAAGGTATGGAATCTGCAGCGACAGATGCTTGGGGAATAACACCCTCCGAATCAGTTGTAGATGGAACTGGTTCAGTAACACAAGTGTTTACCCTCACACTAGGATCAGTGCTACTGTCCTTCGGTGGCTGCTGAACTTCTTCTGTAAAGGCAGGGATACCAGAAATGTTTGGAGTAACCAGAGTCTCTGATGGTGTTGGAACACTTGTTCTAACTTTACCAGGGGATTTGGAACCGGTTAAACGAGTTCGCTTTGTCCGTAACAGTTTCGATTCCGGAGACAAAGACGGTTGACTCGTAAGCCTCCGCGAACGACGAGGTTTCAATTGAATTTCTTCCACGATTGCGGATTACTCGATCAACTAAAAATCAAGGGGAAGTATGTTTCCGAATTAGATGAATTTTAGACGCTTTGACACAACTTGTTTTTTCAATTTTTAAGATTCGAGAAAAAAAAAGATGACTCTAGTCGCCTTCGATTTTTAATGAGCCTGAAGTGACAAGTGCTCAGATGGACCTTTTCCATTAAGGAGTCTGAAAAGGAATGAAAAGAACTGCTCTGGAAATCTAGGCAGAGGGATTACCAAACCAATCGCAAAACCGCAGAATACTTTTTACGGTACGTTAGTCAATCTTCCCGAATGTTGTGTTTAGTGCATTGCGATCGATAGGGCTGCAGACACGGCTTCCTATGGATAAAGGATTAAGCCTATTGTGGTCTCCCAAAATATACTCGACGGTACGTGGGAGCATAAGTCCGTACTGGCACTTATCGTCTCAAAGTGGAGGAATCACCCAACCAACAGTGAAAACAACAGTTACCAGGCTTTACGATGCCAGAATACGTCTCTAGCCTAGACTTATAGATGTTGTGCGTTAGGTTCCAAAGCGTTTTTAGATTCATTAAATTTATTTTATAGTTGATCTTGCTTAAGAAATTTTCCTTTCAGGTTCACCGCGTGATGTAGATGTACAATTCCTAAAATGCAATCTAAGATGATAAACAGTCGTTTAATCTTCTTTTTGCAAATGAAAATCCTAGCTACTAAGGAAAGAGGGATGGCGTTCTTTCAACAAAGAGCAAAGAGCACACACTATATGCACTGTCCTAAATCAAACCAACAAACAGTCTAAATGCAAATGCACGTGCATGTATTTGTTTTCAACTTTCTTAATGTGTGAATGATAAAAAGAAATCTAAGCGCAAATCTGAATTATTTTTCAAAGCGACAATTGCTAACAAGTTTCTTTTCAAAACAAAATGAGGACAATGACAACACTTTGCGATTTGGAATTGAAAACTTGCTTTCGACACTAGAAAAACTACCAATTCAGATCAAATACAAGAGTAACAGGGTAATCGATTATCAAGAACAATCAGATTCTCTTCTATGACTGAAAATGACACTTGCGACACTTTCAAATCAAGAAACGACAGTACAATTACGCTACTTCTTTGTAAAGGAGAACTGAAAATGACTCAAAAAATACATAAAAACATTTACAGTTCTTTGCACAATGGAGGTGGAATATCAGCAAGGAAAGGGGTTTCAAATAGAGGTGTACTGACTACAGGCAGCAAAACTCCTGAATAGATCTGAAAAGAGTGAACACAGAAACCAAAATTTAGGAACAAGGCCTTGTCTGATCAGCGCACCTGTAACACAGTGAAACTGAAATGCAACGCACCTACTACACTCGGGAAGTGCACTGCATTTGAAGTTCACAGAACAGACAGTGCGCTGGACCAGGGACGAGACTTTGATTGGATTCCGGGTCACAGTTTGTAGTTCAGTTCAGGGATTTAGGCCAAGCAAGTGGTAATCAGTAAATGTATCACATGGGTAGATCTAAGGAGGTTACTAGAGCCACCACGAGGGAAATTAGAAAGCTTGTAAATCAATTGTTTAATTCATAAACAAAACTCGGAGATTGACTGAAGCAGCGTTGATCTGCTTTGAACTTGCATAGCAAATTCAGTTCGAAGGCTAGCTGGCTTGACTTCAGGCTCCGTTTGTAAGTTTATAAAGTAAACAAATGTAGATGAACAAACAATCTACTCGATCCCCAGCGGAGTCGCCATTTTGTTACCGGGAATAGTTTCTATGCAGAACTGCAAATCCCACTAAGGCTGGTAGCTACCTTAGAAACAAACAAACTAAAACTACTTTCATTTTCCTTTATGAAAGATAGATGAGAGAAGAATAAAGGAGACCAACCTCTGTCTTGCGCTTGGTTCCTTGCTCGATTCCTCTCTCTTCTGATAGTCCTTTGCTACTTGCTTCCTTGTGTACCCAGCCTCATAAAGTACCTATAAAATCAAAGCAGCATAACACTATACGAGAACATAGATCTATTATCATAAGCAATATAGGATCAGATGTATATTAACCACACAAATGCATAAAACATCAATCACACAAGTGTATGGAGGAAAACTTGAATAGCTTTATTGATAATCAAGAAAGAGCCAAGAGAATTACAACCAATTGTTCTGACCCAGCATCATCCTCTCAGTAAGTAAGCCCTTCGTCACCTCATGAAAAGCTTAGATCACCCAACACTATGATGTTGCACCAAGAAACCAACAACACTTCCTTACGAGATACAAAATTCTAGCCTCTGGATCTCTGGGATGAGGGATCCATATATAGATGTCTGCAAGGGAGGTGAGTCAGCTTGAGATTTGATTAGTGTCTTCCCTCTGATAGTTCTTGATTCCACTTGGAGATTGATGATCTCTTACTCATCCCTGGTCGAATTCAGAGAGGCAAGTGTCACAGGAGAAGTTTCTGGAAGATTCCATGCTTCTCCACCTTGCGGATTGACCCTACCATTTGTCCCTTCTCGCCCATCGCACCCCATAGAAGGGCTTTTTGAAACGCAACACACCTACTGTGTGTATTTAGGTGGGATGCAACGCACTTTGCCTATGGAGCAGGTGAGATGGTCCATTTTTGACCAGTTCTGAGTAGTTTTTCATGGAGAACTTCTGGGAGATGCTGTAATCAGTTGACCTTGTTCTTTTAGGGGTTGGAACAACACCTTTAGGGACTTAGGAGCCCTTGGTTTATGGAAATTTATGCTTGGGGTTGCAGTGCCCAAAAATGTCTATAACATTGGCAGTCTGCTCTACTTTGCTGAGAGACGAGGGTTCGTTCCGAACAGGCGACATCACTGCTTAATGGCTATGAACAGTTGAGAATTCTACATGCAATACCGAGGAAATCGACTCTTATAAATAGAGATCCAACTGTCCACCATCCTTTCCACCTTATCACCCGTTCATTCGCCGTAGATGCACAACAACTTTGAGGTCAGGCTAGATTGGTACTTGCGGTGGCGTTTTAACGGCTAGGTGAGGTAATCATTATGAGTGAAGGACATTTAGGATTATGGCGGAGAGGGGTAATTATGTCCAAGAAATGGTTAAAACATTTCCACATTCCTTCATAATTCAAAAAATAACTTAGCATTCATTAAAAAATATCATGATTTCTAACTTAAAAAACACCTTGTACTTTAAATAATTTTCTCCTAGTTAGTATGATAGCTTAAGTACTCGTCGGCTAAGTGAAAGGACTTCATATAAATTTTCATAATGACCACTTTCCTATGCCGTATGCTATGAAAAAATAACTTGTACTATGTTTTTTACAGGGTGCATGCTTGCACTGATCTGCTTGCACCGCTTAAATTATGCTATTTTGCTGGTACCGTTCTGCTTGCTTTATCATATAGGACAACATGCTTGCACTAGTGCAAGCATAATATCTAAAAACAGAGAATTTAAATAATATATGTTGGATTTTCAAATGACTTCCTCAACTTATACTGGAAATTTGCTTCACCCTTTCTTGATGCTTTAGAGCATATCCTTTTGCTCTTTGTGTGTGAGATCCTGCAATAAATTCATGAGGGAATAAATAAGTGGGAAAAGGGAGTTTTCAGAATGGAAAGGAATTATGTTATAGGGATTCTAGGAATAGTACCAAAAGAGGTAATAAATAGAAGTGGGATAGGGAAAAAAATTCAAGGGTAAAGTGGGATTTCTTCGAAGTGGACAGGGTAAATTTAGAAGAATGTGGGAAGGTTAATCATTCTGGGACTTGAAGAAGAAAACTTAGGGAATATTACAAAAGTGGAATATGAAGAAAGGCATAAAATTTTCTGGAAGGTCTACCTGCACTGGTGCAAGAAAAATAACTGCAGCAAAAATTAAGCGTTACTTGAGTAAAAATATCCATGCTAATTACCCCAACTATATAAAGGTTGGTTATGCTGAACCTGCTTTTACTTGGTGGTAGCTAGCATATCTAAAGATCAAGCAACATTTTATTTTTATTAGAAATTTTTGATCTTCCTGCCAGCAAGCTGGTTTTCAGGTTGATCCTTCTGCAATCATGTCAACGAACTGATTTTCATAATTACAGGAAAATATTTTTTCTTATTTTTATTTTTATTTTTAAGAAGAAAGAGAATTCGTGTTTTCAAAAGGTTGGTATTATCATTCACTACTACCGTCCCAAATTGCTGTTGGACTTGTTGTGTAAAATCTTTCCTGGTAGGTGGCTGAAAATACTTCTTTAACCTGTGTCCATTTACCAAGAATACTGAATTTTGTCCATCAATAGTTTTGACTTCTACTGCCCCATTCTCAAACACTCGAGTCACTTCATAAGGTCCCATCCAACGTGTATGGAATTTCCCTTTAAAGATTTTAAATCTAGATTCATAAAGGAGCACCCAATCACCTGGTTGGAATTGCTTTTTCTGAATATACTTGTCATGCCACCTTTTATGTTGCTGCTGAATTAGTATGTTCTGCTGAACAACATCCCTACAAAATTCATCTAACTCATTTAATTGGAGAAGACGATGTTGTTGTGCCTCAGAGAGATCTAGTCCTAACTGAACTGTAGTTCTGAAAGTTTTGATCTGGAATTCAATTGGTAACAGAACCTGTTTTCCATATACTAGCTCATATGGTGTATGTCCCGTGCTATTTCTCCAAGTGGTTCTGTATGCCCACAAAGCCTCTGGTAATCTTTTAGCCCAGTCCTTCCGATGCATATTTACTGTCTTTTTCAGAATGGACTCGATCACTTTGTTCGTGGATTCCACCTGGCCATTTGCTTGCGGGTGATACGGTGTGGATTTCCTATGCTGGATCTTATATTGCTCCATCACACCCTGCACCAGATTAGAAATAAACTACGAACCATTTTCAGAAACAATTTCTCTAGGCACACCAAATCTAGTAAAGATTTCAGTAAAAATAAAATCAACAACAACTTTTTTTGTAGCAAAAGAAACAGCTTTAGCTTCTACCCATTTTGTAACAAAATCCGTACAAACCAAGATATGCTTTTTACTTAATGATGTTGGATTTATTGGCCCTATAAAATCAATAGCCCATTTTTCAAATGGCTCAATCATAACTTGGGGGCATAAAGGAATTTCATTGGTTTGATTAGGTTGGCCCATTCGCTGACATATATCACAACGCTTAACATACTGTTTGGCATCCTTAAACAAGGAAGGCCAAAAGTAACCAGCACGCAATACTTTATATGCTGTCCGCTTATCAGCGAATTGGCCTCCACAAGGTTCATCATGAGCAGATTTCAATATGTCAAACACTTCCTCCTCCCTTACACACCTACATATAATCAGATTTGGACCAGTGTAAAAGAGATCTCCTTGAATCCAGGAATATGCAACACTTTTCTGAACAATACTCCACTTTTCATGAGCGGACAAGTGGGGTGGTGTTTTCCCAGTAACCAAATAATTAGCAATGTCAGCAAACCACAGGGAATCTGTTGACATCGCAAAAAGATGTTCATCCGGAAAATCATCATTAACAGGAGTTGCTTCACCAGGATTATCTAATCTAGAAAGAAAATCTGCTAGAACATTAGAAAATCTTTCAATCAAACGAAACTACAGAAAATGAATAGCACACCAACATGCACTGGTGCAGGTTTATTTCTCCTGCTTGGACTAGGCGGGGAAAACTAAATCAAATAGAACTGTAGAAAATGAATATCGCACCAACGTGCACTGGTGCAGGTTTATTTCTCCTGCTTGGACCAAGCGAGAAAACCAATCCGAAATCAGATGCAGGAAAATGAATTGCATACCAACATGCACTGGTGTAGGGTTATTTCTCCTGCTTGGACCAGGCAGGAAAACCAATCCGAAATCAGGTGCAGGAAAAGGAAATTTAACTACCTCACACAGCGGATCCGCTTTCACTCAAACAAGAATACATGTGCTATAAATTAAATCACACCTAATAGTATAAGCATAAATTACAAGAACAGAAGAATAGGGTAAACGTGCTGGGTTGGCTGGGCCCTAGCCAACCAGCACGTTTCCCTTTCAAATAGAAACGTTGCTCAGTACTTTATCAATTCATCAACTTTCAAACACAAAATACGATTTATGAAACATGAGGCGGAGCTCCCTTTCTTATTAATTCATAAAGGAAAATACATGCGTGAATACATAGTCCAACCCAGATTCGGGTGATAACAAAATACAAGCTTGTTACCGCCTCTCTGGTTATATCTCTGTTCTATACAAACTTCTATCCAAAAACTATCTTGTCATATTTACATTCTTCATTATATAGATCTTTGGCCGAAGGCCAAAAAGATCGTTTAACCAATTACATAACCGATATGTAGAATTTAGTTTCTTGGCCTTCAAAATTAGGCAGTTCAACAAAACTGGCGTAGCCAATCTCCAGCTGTTCGTTCTTCATAAGTTCGATCTTGACTGCCTTTGGATTGCCTTGCTGTCATGGCTGGAGCTCGACTGCCTTCAGATCTAACCTGCTGTCGTGGCTGAAGCTCGGCTGCCTTCAGATCTAACCTGCTGTCGTGGCTGAAGCAGTGCAAAATGAGGTGGTGATCAAGGAGGTCCGGATCTGCTGCAAGGATTCACTGTGCTGGCACCGGTGCAAGATCCGATCCTGCACTAGGATCAGCGGTCACGGTAAGCACTTGACTACCAAACAAACATTGGAGATATCGATAAGTTACAAGAGTGATTATAAGCAAGAAATCATGTAATAATTAATTAACTAATGCTAAGTTAAGTTAAAAACATGAAATATAATGTTCATGCAAAATATGTCATCGTTCTTGGACTAGTGCAAGATGAGGATGTATAAGAGAGGTAAAACAACGGTAAATGGTTATAATTTAGGAAGGGAAAAATGGTCAAAAGAGAGCAAATTAGGGGGCTACCAGCAGTTTGAGGTAAAAATAAATCATGATAGTTTGAAATACTTCTTGGAACCACGATTACCTTCATAAGAGAAAGAAAAATAGGTAACAAAGATGTTGGGTTATGACTTTTAAATTATCTACAAAAAATAAAAAATTATGGTGGTACATGCACTTTCAAAAGAAGAAGAAGACAAAGAATTAATTGTGTGTTATTTCCATTCGACAATCTAATTGGGTAGAAGAAGCAATGATAGAAGGGAAGCAAGATCAAAAGGTATGAAAAATCATTCAGCAATTGCAAGATAACCCAAGTGAATTAGATAGATTTATATGGCAAAATAAGTTACTATGGCATCAAAATTAGCTATATTTATAGTAAGAACTCCCAACACATAGAAGGTCCTTTTGGAATTACACACTTATTCTATAGGAGGACATTAAGGGTTCTTAAAAGCTTTCCATGGGATCAAGAATGATTTTTCAAAAGGCCGTAAAATTGATGTTAAAATTTTTGTGGTTGAATGTGTGTTTTGCCAACAAAATAAAGGGGAGACTATCAAGACCCTAGGTCTACTTTAATTATTAGCCATACCAAGTCAATGTTGGGAAAATGTTTCAGTAGATCATCATGGTATTAGAGGATAAACCCATAAAGTATTACCATTTTTTCACTCTTCCACATCCTTTTAAAGAAAGTATAATACCCACAACATTAATGTAAATAATTTAGAAGCTACATGGAATCTCCAAGAGTATTGTAAGTGATAGAAATCTAGTTTTCACTGGAGAATTTTGGACTAAATTATGCTCTTATTTGGATACTCAATTAGTTCATATAACCTCTTACCATTTTTAATCAACTGGGCAAATTGAGATTGTGATTAATTTTCTAGAAGGGTGTCTTCATTGTTTTGCATCTAATAAGTAAACACAATGGTTTGATAGGTATCCCTTGGAAAAATGGCAATACAACACGTCCTTCCATACTTCATCAAAAATGCCTCCATTTTTGACGTTATGGATGTCATCTGCTATCCATCACATCACCCTTGAGAGGGAAAGTGAAGGTTAAAGTAGTGGAGTACCACAAAACAATGACAAGAGATTCTGAAACTATTAAAGGACAACTTGGTTACAATAGAAAATATGATGAAAAAAGAGATGAACATCATATCAGAATGGAATTTGAAGTGTTGGATTAAGAGTTTTTGAGACTACAACCATAGAAATAGAAGCACCTCAAGCAACAAAAAAGGAAAATCAATTAGCACCAAATTATTATGGTTCCCATAAGGTGTTGCCAAGGATTTAGAATATGGCTTACAAATTGGAGTTGCCTCCATATTCATGCATATATCTAGTCTTCCTTTTTTTTTATTTAAATAAGGTAACTGGAAATAAGATCACAGTTCAAACTATTTTACCAGAGAATAATGAATAAGGGAAAATTCTACTAGAACCACAAACAATCCTTAGAACAAACAATAAGCTACCATGAAATCAAGCAATTATTGACTAGCCCATCAAATGGAAGAACCTATGAGCAGAAGAGGTAATGTGGAACATGAGTTCTTCATGCAAAAACATCCATAGATAATCAATTGTGAGGATGGAGGGGCAAGTTAAGCCCTAGACAAATTTCCATGTTAAGCATTAAGCCACATGTTAGGCTATATATAAATACATAATGGATCTTGTGAAGGTTGGTGTAGTTGAATAAAGGCTTCTTAGGTGGAAAATTGTTCAACAAGATGTTGATATTCTTGGATATTAAGGGAATAAAGAACGAGGGGATCCAATAGAGGAGGAGGAGGAAAGAATACATTATTAGGGATCACTTAAGAGGAAGTACGAGGAATTAAAGTCTAGTAAGGATATTGCAAACTTGGAATAGAAGAATTTTAGGGGGAAAAATTAGGGAAGATAAGGTAAGCCATTAGAAGGGATTCGTAAATAGAAAAATATATTGGGACAAGGACTCTATCATTGGTGGGATAGCAGAAGCAAGGATAAGGGGATATTCCTCTTGTGTTTGAGGCATTTGAAGCATGAAAGGAGACATCCACTTACAAAGGTGTAACAGACTCAAGGATAGTGAAATCCTCCCAAGAGAGTAGAAAACAAGAGTGTTGCTTTAGGAGATTCGATGAACTCAAAAAAGGGACTCAAAATTTTGGATTGGGATTTCTTCAGGAATTGGGGTGGACACAATGCCCTAGAGATGTTCATTGTCACACTATGATGGGATCGAAGTGAGATTGGGGACTAAATATTGCTAGAGTGTTCAAGTCACATGTTATTTGAACCCAAAAATGGTATAATAACCTTGGAAAATCCCATACTTGTACTTTTAATAAGATTCATTTATTATCTGGATTTTTTCCAAAATTATTAGGGGTGACCATTTTGTTTCCAATGGTTGTGATAACAGATGAAGGTGGGTTAGATGAGTAATGTTTCTTTGAATTATCAACTGTGGTGTCAATGACCTTGATTAGAATTATCAATTGTGATGAGGATAAATGGAGCATTGGATGTAATGCACTTAATGTACAAAGAATATGAGGGGAGAGGGTGTGAATAGAAGTTTGCATGTGTTGGGTTTTGGTGTACCTAATGTTTACATTGAGGTGGAAAATTTACCTTTAGCTTGGTTGTGTGGAGAAAAATTGTATTTAGGCTTTGGAGGATTTTTCTTTTATCTAGTAAGTGTGTTCCCTATTGTAGTTAAAGTTTGTTGCCTCATTTTGCAAAATAAAATATGTATATAAAAAAAGGAAAAGTTAGATATAGGGACTAATTTTTTATTTTATTTTATTTTTTAATGTGAAAGTCCCTTATTAAAAGTTTTTTTGTAATTTTATTTGAGCTTAACCTTTTAGGCTAAAATTGTTGGTCTGAACTATATAAAAGTGGGTCAAAGACATTGATAAATCAGAAATAAAGAGCACGCAAGTTTAGGTTGGATCGTCATCCATTTGAACCAGCTTGTGGAATCAATGGATTTCCGATAGGTAAAAGTAAATAAATGGTATGTGATGGGGGCCCATCGGAAAGTGGGATGGCCAAATAAACTATCTCCATATCGATGGCCAAAGTTCATTCCTTCAGGTCCCCCCCACTTTTCACAAACCACTATGGGGAGACATCAGAAGTGGTTAATGGTTTTTGTAAAAATCAGACATTGATAGTTGACGACAACTCAAGGACCAGCCAGGTGAGCCAGATAAGTGAGCGGGTTCCACATCATTACTCCACCTCACCGATCCACGTCATCTCTTGTATCTCATGTCACCCCTCCATACTCCCTTACGTCATCCATTTTTTTTCCACTCAATACAGAAAGGATAAAAGATTACCCTGCCCGTTATTTTCATTGCCCTTCTGTTTGCAGAGCTATGGTAACCAACATCCAGATTGTACATTGCCTATTCCACATCAACATTTAATCGCTCATCATCTCCTATTATCGGGTAATTGATAATTCTACACTTCTTCTCATGCTTTCCTTTAAATTGTAAACATGGAAAAATCTCATAATTGAACCAAAAAACCCACAATTTCCATACCATCCATTTACATGCCACTCGTGAATAGAGAAGCATAGGTGTATGATTCATTGCTCCTTTGACCTCATAGAGATTCAACAAAATGTCCTTGAATGCTCCAGTGACTCTAATAACCTCCTTTGAGTCATACAGTCCAGTCTTTGCCATATTATTATCCCAACTATCTATGATTTCCCTAACTCATAAGTTGGTTAGTATCTTCCCTTGTCCCACAAATAAATTTTATTATTTCTTCATTGGCGGAAAACATTTTTGAGGTCACACCGGAGATAATTCATGATCCCTTTAATTTTCCTATAGTAGAGAATCCTAAGAGTTTTACAGATGATTCTTTTCTCCTTACTTACAAACATTTTTATAAGGAAAACAAAGAAAACCTTTTTAAACTCATTCTGCCAGCAAATTCTCAAATTCCTCCATCAGATACAAAGTATCCTACAACCCTTTATTCTGAAGCTGCACAACATGTCCTAGCTGTAATTATGTCTCTGTTAGGGGAAAATGATACTGGGACGGTGAATGAACAAGATTTTGGGTTTTTAAGCCTAATTATACAACCTTATCTTATTTTGGACATTCCTTCTTACTTAGCCAAGTCCATCATCTTTCAATTTCAAAACTTTCATATTGCTGGTTACTTCAGATACCCCTCTGTTTTGGTCTATCTATTCCTGTATGTACACATAGACAAGTTTAGTCATCTTGGTTTGAATATGTGGGATTCAAGAAATCAAAAGAAATATGTGGTTGAATGGACTAGTGTTGTTAGGAGGAAGGAAAACAATGAGGGTTTTTCTCAATACTTGTCATCATTTATGGCCATTGTGTATACTATTTTGAAAAATCAACAACCTCCAAGAATTTTTCTTGAGGAAAAAGAATTGTTGTAGCTTAGTAAAGACACAAGAGTGGGGGATTGGTATATTTTTGAGGACTACACTGAAATAAGGTTGTATGGAGTAGAAGTTTAACCATACTGGTTGCAAACCCTTTTACCTTTGAGGATTTCTCTTGAATTTATAAGACAAAGTCTCTATATAGACCAAATTCATTTCATTCTTGCATGCAAAGGGTATATTTTCAATCTAGAAATATCTGTGGGGCTATTCATTGTGAACAACAAATAAGCCCTCACCCAAGTTGAATAAATAATGGAGTTTGGTTTTGACAAAGGAGAAAAGTGGCAATATGATCCCCATCATGTAATTTATAATAAAAGGATGCAAATCAACTATGCACCTTATACTCATGAGAGCAAGCCAAAGCTTGAAAAAAAGGGAAATCAAGAGACCTAGCCAGGTAACAAAATGCAACAAAGAATGGATGTTGAAACCCCTATAGTAAAGGAGAAGAGCCTGAAGAGAAATGCACTTGATCAAACATATATTGAAATGGAGGATTCATAATCACAAAAAAAAGAGAAAACGTTCACGAGGGATCTTCAAATCCTTCCGGTTTCCAAATGCAGTTGGGAAACCCATGGCACACTACTTCTTCTTCTATCTCCACTGGTTTGGCAACATTTTCAATTGAGGAGACTTCTTTGTAATATCCCCCTTTAATAATAAATAATAAATAATAAGAATAATAAATAATACATAATAATAAATAATAAATAATAAAAATAATTAATAATAGAAATAATAAATAATAATAAATAAATCACTTAATAATAAATAATAAAAATAATAATTCATAAATGTTAAATAATGAATGATATTAAAAATATATACAAAGAAAATAAATAATAAAAATAAAAATAGTAATAACCATACTAAAGCTCTAAATAAGAATAAATAGAAATAAAACAAGAAAACTATCAAAAAGAAGAAAATAAATCAAGAAAGCTAAAAATCTAAAGAAAAGTAAAGAAATAAAACAAGAAAGCTAAAAATCAAAAGAAAGTTGCATGTAGACATATGGAGTGTGTGCATGTGGTTCCCCTTCCAATGTTGTTCTATTTAATAGATGGTGAGGAAGATGAGAGGCATTCCTGCATTCTATCATTCCGAGATTCTATCTTTCATTCTCTTGGGAGAATGGTATACTAAGACTTAGGAGCACTGGCAGTAGTACGTTGATTGAGGCTCGGGGGTGGCCAGTTGTAGCAGAATCCTTGCACAATTGAGCCTACGGTTGGGTGGAGAGTCGTCCCCACAACCTTGTTGTCATCTGGCAAACCTTGATCACAGGTAACATAGATATAAAATTATTTGTCAGCATATTTTTCTATTAAGAAATTAATTTTTTTTTTTTTTACTGTTACATATGGTATCAGAGCATGAGTTTAACCCTTAGGGCCTATGGGCATCCGAAAAATTTATTTTGTTGGAATTTTTAACTTGACTTGTTTTAAAGTTACAGGATTTCTGTACCGGGATTCCAGGTGAGTTACGCTGAATTTACTTTTTCACTTTGCGTGGGCTTTTTGTCATTTTATTTCCTTTTTTTATGCTATTCTTCTGTGTCTGAAAAGATGGCGTCAGTATATGTCCCCTGAGGCAGTGGCCTCAAGCTTTGTGAAATAATCAGATCGGTATCCATGGTTAATGATCAGGAATATGCACAATTTAATCAAGTTTATCTTGCTGAATAAGAAGCTTAATGGTGTGCAAAGCTAGAGAAATCACTAATTTTAATTAAACTGTCGTTGCTCTCATTAGACTTGCACAGGTACAGTGAGATTGCATTCTTCTCCTGCTGTTGCGTAAATGGTTTTGTCTTATGTGCGCATGATTTTGAGTTAACATTTACGTTTGTGTATTAATATCTATTTTGGATGCTTTAGAATTTATTTGATATTTTTATTTTAAAACTTGCGGTTTAAACTCATAATTATTTTTCTTTTTCTTAGTTTCGAGTACAAACTTTGAAAAAAATTATCTGATATATTTTTTCTAAATAGTGCATATTTTAGTGCCGGTTAATTTAAATTCTAGAAAAATTATGGGTTCTAAAATCTATATATATGATAGAAAATTTGAAAGTATGTCGGTTTTTTTTCTTCTAAAAAAAACTTAACACAAAGGGCCTTTTACAACACCCCTCTCTATCCCAGAAAAATCGAACTCAAAAAAAATAAATTTGTGTTAGAAGTATTCCTGGTTAACTTTTATCATCATCAAACATTAAATGGTTGCGTCTGCTTGAGAAATTGTTGGCTAATAATAGAACTTGTGGAGTAGCTCATTGGAGAACTTGACACCTATGATTGATGCATGCTGGGTCACTATGGTTTCTTAGAATAGCACTAATAGAATCAATTAGATTTGCGTTATCATTGTTCCGTGATCTATTGACGGTAGTGAGGAGCATTGTTGTGAGATCAAAAAGTGTTTCAACATTTGCAACTTGCTCACGACGTCTCTGAAATATGTTGGCATTTCTTGCAAAAGCATACAAATGAAACGTGGCCAGATGTCTAATCCAAAGGCTTTAAAGAAAGTAACCTAAGGGGACGGACTCATTGACAGTAGCTAGTTTTGTAGAACTTTAATAAATGCCTTAATTGCCCCAAACACATGGACAATTATGACTTGATCTCTTTCTGAATACTGGAATGAATTCTGAGAAGCTTCAGCATCATGAACAAACAACCTTATAGAGTAGCAATATATACTGAATTGAATTTGTCCAACTAATATCACTGAATCCTGGCAAGAACTTATGCCCATGCTTTGTCAAAGTTAGATGAATCGAGCTGCAAAGATCCCTAGCGCTAGAGCTACTTCAAATAAAGCAGGTAAACGCACACAGTAATACTTGGCCTTCTGGAAGAAATTCAGGCTCAAATATACAGCGGAACAGGTTCCGCGCTGTGTTGAACCATTTGTACACTTGAATGTCACTGCCGATGACAATGAAAAAAAACATTTAGGCTACTTGTTGTGATGTGAGTCCACTTACCTGTTACTGCACTAGTTGCTGAGTAGGTTGATGCTTGATCAACAAGCTGGGCATTCATAGTATCATTAATTTAAATTCTTGAAGATATATATCTATTATAGAAATCATGAAAACATGTATACGTAGGTTTTTCTTCCTTTTTGATGTAAATTCTCGCAAAAAAATACTTCCCTTAACTTTTACTTCTACGGCTAGAAAACAAGAGAGCACAGATTTTCCTCATTTTTAATTTTAATTCTTGAAAATTGATGAGGCATGAATCTCGTAAACGGCTTTACGAGCGTTACGGGCTTTATTGAATTTGATAAATGCACAATGGAGCTTGATTGAGTAAGAGGAGCTTTCTTTAGCAAGATGATAAATGCACAACCTCAACAGCTCTTGTGAACAATATGGTCTATTGCATAAAACAGGGCTTCAGATATGGTCATCTTCTAATGTAAATATATTTTAAATTAGTTCTAACGATACACTATCCAACCAGATCTTTGTTTCCGTATCGTTGCTCTCAAAGTATAACGTGGCGGAAGAGGTTTGAACCGCGACCTCTTAACAAACACTACAGCACCAATGCCTGGAGAACCAATTTTGAATTTTCTGAAATTAATCTTTTCATGGCACATTTTGATATTTAATTTGTGAAGTACTTAAGTAGGCCGTTTCTCTTAAATTGTTAAATAACCTTGTAACTACTGCTTATTTTTATTATTACTGAAAGATAAAAAGGTGATGACGTTGGTGGGTTTTGAACACAAGACGCCGCACTAGAAGATGAATAAGCCAATTGCACATCTTGCCTTGCGCTTCTGTAGGATGATTGTTTCATCCCTTCGTATTTATTTTCGTTTCTGTTTCCATTGCTGGAACCATGAGAAGGAGAATTTTGTGGTGACTGATACATTTTGAGTTGAGTTGATCACAGAGATTAATTTACAGTGACCAGTTTTGGCGACCTTATCAATCGTTCTGAGTCTGATGCAACAGGGAGAGGTATTTAGATTTGTAAATTGAATTCGGATTAACTATTGATGTTTACTCTGCCCTTGCCAGTCTCTCCTTAAAACTCTTGATGATGTTTACTCGCCCTTCAAACTGCTGTCCTAATAACGGTTCTGGACAGAGGAATGAAGCCAACATCATGGGTAATAGATAGGAGCGGGATGTTCGTTTTTGTCCTTGCAGAGCAATCTTAACGAATGTTTCAAATCACAATGTGAGGTTGATCAGTTGATCTTATAGTATGGGCAGATTTCTCGACATTATTGTCGAAAGGAACAATGGAATTTGCAGGAACACGCATAGCCATGGCCACAAGTTTACAATCTTCTGTCTTATGCAGGCAATTCTATGGCTAAATGTATTGTAATTTAAGGGATTCAAAATGGTGTTGCCTTCGTGGGTGCGCTTGCAGGCAGACCATATAATTAATAAAATGATTATTTTTTTTGTTGGGGAGGAATAACCTTCCCAGTCATCCGATCCGGTTCTGGGTCAGGTGGCAGTGTCTCTTCTTATTATGGCGTGGAATATTTCTTTGATGGTTTGATTTCCTAAATTTCCTAGGAGTAATTATTTAATAGCCATAAAAATCTCAAGATACATTCAATAAACTTGTTTAATGATTTATTTTGTTAAAAGCAGTCCATTTAGTTCTTCTAACATAAGTTATGATTGCTTAAACAGATACTTAAATATTTCACTCTACAACACAAAATTTCGATCCTTAAAAATCATGAATCTGTGGAATTAATATAGGTGTGACATATAATGATGAATAAATTTCTTTCGAAGATCAAAGTACCTTCTTAGCACAATAATGCCACCAATATTATTAAGCTTTAATCATTCGAATTTGGATTATACATTGAGACAATTCTCTAAGATTTATTCTGAAATCATTATGACCTTCTAACTCATGTTTTCCATGGTTTTATACTACAAATTTGTGATTGTTGATAATTTATGGTAATTTATGGTTTAAGTATTGTGATTATTGATAATTTATGATAAAATATATCTTATTAAATTCATAAACTTTGATAATAACTTTTTAACTTGTTATTATTAGACTCTGATATACTTGTTAAACTAGCTACAACCAGCTTATTTCTCTAAAATCATTACAAAAGTAGGATATTAAATTATGGAAGTGAGACCTAAAATTCTAGGGGTACCACCATTTATTTTGGAAGATCAACTAAAAATGTTTGGCTGGTATAAGTTTGGTGCACTCATTAGTTCCTCATTGGTTTTCCCATGCATCATTATAGACAACAGATTCTTTGGTTCTCTTCTCTCATTAGAATCTCATTACATGGTAAAACCACTATCTCATTTTCTTGAGTTGTTTGTGCTTGCATTCTCTTATCATTTTCTAAACACTATTTCATAAAAAGAAAAGTGCTACAACAATTCTCTCCATTACAACCACATAAAAAAGTGAAATTCTAAACGAGTCACCTAATTAAAGGTATATAGTTTTGTTATGACTCATTGATTCATTGGAAAAAATCTTGTAATCTTGGATGGTGATAATCTACCCATAATTAACGATGTCTAATTGCTGGCATGTTTTTTTGTAACAAATCTCTAATGCTGGTGTAACCACTCACCACTAGTTCATTTTACAACATAGTTTTTGAAATATTTGGATAATTGAAGTTAAAATTTGTCACCAATTAAAGTGCTCTAAAATAGTGAAATCTGTTCCAATTGACAATGGATAAACTCTGATATCTTATTACCTTTAGATGATCATTGTTCACTAGCATCTGTTCATTATTTCATTGTTCAATCTGATCTAAAAATACAGAGATAACATTCCTTGAATGTTGATCATACTATTCACTAATTATTTGGGTTGGATTGTTTTTCTCATTGTCCTTTAGCAATAGCAGTTGCTTGGCATTTCTCTGGTCTATTATTGCAAGAACACATCTAATAAATTTAATTTTACACTGCCATTGCCATTCAGATTACATGTATCTGCTCATTTACTACTATATTCTCAATGGCAAATCGTACAGACTTGGATTTCAGTTTAGATGTTGAGTATAATGTTACATGAGGTTTCGTGATTCAAGTTTAATTACATATAGCGGATAAAGATGTCGAAAGAGAAATGGAAAGGAGAAACTTGCTAATGATAGTTCATGTGATTATGGCCAATTTGGATCGTAGAGAAGAAGTATCACAACAGGGGTAAGAAATCAATAAGAAGAAACAACCGATTTTAGAACATAATGGAAGAGTTGGTATAATCATGACTTGGTACTCTAAAGGTACCACTATAAGGTCTATCTAAGGATGATGCACATAAAGAAGAAAATATTGGCAATCAACTAATGAACTTGAAAAATCAGGGTAATAATGAAGGTTATTTTAAGGAACCTGTAAGGTATGATAAATAGAATGATTGGAGAAGACAAGTTGTGTGCATAACAACATCTATAACAATGGGAGAGCCACATTGTAAAGTTTTTCATAGGTGACTAACTATATGAATGAATTATGGATAACAAGACGTATGATAAGGAGATTTTATTATGTTGATGTCTTAAAACAGGAAAAGATAAGTGGATTACAATTGGTAGCTATCTTAATGATTTTATTTATCAGGTCTTACCCAAGTTGGAAATAGTAACAACATTTCCAAGGTATATCAGTGCTAAAGGAGAGGAGGAAAAACCACAATGATTGGAGGTGAGAAATTCAGGTCAATTTAATAAAATAGAATGAAGTGAAGAAACTTCCATTTTTGAAGCCAATAGAATGGAATAGTAGGAAATCAAGACAGGGAGAAAAAGAAAAATATATCTATGAATATCAGATAGGAGAAAATGAAGGGATGTTCTATCAAGAAGAAAGTTCTTTTAAAGGTATTAATGAGTAGAGCTAGAAACACCATTGGTAATGGTCATAATGATGATCTACATATTTTAAAAATGTGAAGGTGTGAAGTTGCATGATGACCAAATGATAATAAACGAGGAAGATATAGGAAGGAATGTTGCTAGAAATTTTAGACGGATACCTTGAGAAGGATTGTGTACATAGTGACAAAAGAAGTGAAAGTCAATTAATAGAGATTGTACTTGACCCATTGTTTCATGAGTAGGACTTTCCATAACGTTAAAAGAGGTCGTTTCCACATTTAAGTTTCTCATGGACAATGATGGTAGTAGTGTTTCCAACTGTTTCAAAATCTAAAATAATGATACTATTTAATAAGAAAGAGTCTTTTGCCCAACTTGATGAAGCAGAATTTATGAGAAAGCAATCAAGTGGTATTGAGATACGAACTTTACGAACTCGACGAGATCAAAAAATATTTCTGTGGATGAAGTGCTGATTATTAAATAAGTCAGCATGGATTAACAAATCCTTGCAAGTAAATTAAGCATGATATAAAATTAAATCATGATGAAAAATGTTTATATGCAATTGCATATAGCGGTATTGGAATCAGTAAGCCAAAGGGTAAATGGATGTAAAATCAAAGGATTTTAATTTTGAGATAGATGATTTAAATAATGATGCTATCACTAGGAAGAATATATGACGAGAGATTAAGACTCAAGATGATGAGGCTCAAGTGAAATTTAACGATGTACTTAGATGATTATACCATTGGTGTAAATAATCAACTACCTAGTAGAAAGAAGTCAAACTGATTATTGAAAAGTAATTGACAACTTGATGAAAACATATTGACGACGTTTCATGCTATCATGGTAGGAAGATAATGATGTACATATGGTTCTTATAGTGATAAGGTATCCATACGATAGTAGCGATATGCAAAGGTATTATGATGTTATGTCAAGATATATTGACATATTCCTTTACTAAGTGATGACAGGTATTTAATGTTCAATACTCATGATGGATATGATATGCATAACGTGGCATAGGAATTATGATGCTATAACATGAGGATTATTGACATGTGGTTCATTTATGAGAAGTCATGATATGTCTTTAATATAATTATGTTGATGGTATAACTGAAGCATGTGATAGTTCCGTACAAATCTATGACATGCATGAGCATGCAATTCCTTATTATTCATAATGTTGCAATTAACAAAGATGAACGTTCTTATGATGACATGCAACAATTGGCATGTGGATTATTTCCTATGATACTATGATGGTATGGTTAATTCATTGGATGCATATGATTCACAGTGATTTGCATGTTGAGGTATGATGATTGACAGGACTCCACAATGGGCCGAGAGGGCCGGTTTATTTGATGATCTCGTGCGAGCCCATACGCACGAGGGAGAATAAGTAACATCATATGGGCTGGGGACAAACTCAATCAACACTACATATGCCAGTGGTTCCTTTGTCTTGTGTATAGCTCTTGAAGAGCTATGGCACCATCTTGAGGAGGCCAAGTGCCTGATGTTCTAGGCTAGGTGCCTGTTATTGGATTGGGATGCCGAAGTCTGGAAGGGATGTAAAGGACTTCGATGCCTGGGGCTGTGCGCCTTCGTAGTTGTGGAGGGAGTGGGCCAGCCTTGCGAGATGCCCGAGGTCATTAAGTACCGGACCGGATGCCTGCCTTGGGGCAGATGAGGTCTGAGACAGGCGCGAGCCTTGGGGCCAGCCTTGGACTAGGATACAGACCGGGTCAGGCTTAGCCTGCTGCCGAAAGTGGGAAAAAGGACAGAGATTCCTTGAGATTTCCCGGGGTGTTGGGGACTTTCGATGCCTGCTGGTTATACTAGTTTAGCAGAGGTGTTGGCAACAGGAAGTAAATAAAATAATAAATAATAAAAATAATGCATAATACATAATTCAACATAACTTCGGGACGAAGTTCCTTAAAGGGGGAGAGTATGTAATATCCCTCCCCTTAATAATAAATAATAAATAATAAGAATAATAAATAATAATATAATAATAAATAATAAATAATAAAAATAATAAATAATAAATGTTAAATAATAAATGATATTAAAAATATATACAAAGAAAATACATAATAAAAATAAAAATAGTAATAACCATACTAAATCTCTAAATAAGAATAAATAGAAATAAAACAAGAAAACTATCAAAAAGAAGAAAATAAAACAAGAAAGCTAAAAATCAAAAGAAAAGTAAAGAAATAAAACAAGAAAGCTAAAAATCAAAAGAAAGTTGCATGTAGACACATGGAGTGTGTGCATGTGGTTCCCCTTCCAATGTTGTTCTATTTAATAGATGGTGAGGAAGATGAGAGGCATTCCTGCATTCTATCATTCCGAGATTCTATCTTTCATTCTCTTGGGAGAATGGTATACTAAGACTTAGGAGCACTGGCAGTAGTACGTTGATTGAGGCTCGGGGGTGGCCAGTTGTAGCAGAATCCTTGCACAATTGAGCCTACGGTTGGGTGGAGAGTCGTCCCCACAACCTTGTTGTCATCTGGCAAACCTTGATCACAGGTAACATAGATATAAAATTATTTGTCAGCATATTTTTCTATTAAGAATTTTTTTTTTTTTTACTGTTACATCCTTCCTTAGTAGAAATATTGCAGAAGAATTATCAACATATTAAAGAGAGGAGTTATAAGGTGAGAAGCAATATGGAAACTCAAATAACAACACAAGCAATCCCAACCTATCAAACAAGGTTACTTTCTACTAAGGACCCAGAGATAAATTAATTAAAGTTGTCTATTATGCATCCCGCTACTCAGTCCATTCCTTCAGGACCTAATTTTAAAATATTGGATTTATCCATAAGTGTAGCTAACATCCCATTATCTTACAATATTAATTTTCATATAAAAGAAAGGGAAATGTTCTGTAGTGACCTAAGAAAAACCTCTTTTATAGTTAGTAAAGTAGAAAAACTCCTATAGAAAGTTTCAAAATGACTCAAGCAAGAAAAAGCAAATTATAGAGCTCAATGTATTAAAAATGAGGAATATAAGAAGTTAATTGTTAAACCGAGAGTAGATCCAGAAGACAAGGAAGCTATCAAAACCGTATTGCAAAATAAAGAATCTAAGATGTAGTCATTGAGAAAAGAGTTAAAAATTGCTAGTACTGAGCATGCTCAAATAACCAAGTTGGAACAAATTGAAAAAGAGAAAGAACTACTAATGCGAGAGTTAGTTGATAGAATCAAAGAAATTGTCATTTTACAAGAAAAGGTGCAAAGTCTAAAACAATCAATTAAAAGTCATGTTTTTACCATTGTTGTCTCAAGTGAATCAAAGGACCCTTCAGAGAAACTAACAAGAGTAACGACAGAGCTCAAGATCTTAGAAGATGAATTAAATAAAACTCAAGACAATTTGGTTGTGATGAAGGAACAATTAAATATAAAAGAGAGACAACTAAATATAACAAAGGAGAATACTAATTAATTGACCATTAAAAACCAAGCTACTCACGACGAGATTAAATATTTGAAAGCCAAGGTGAAGGGTAATATTTCCCTAATTCAAGCTAGACAAATTGTTTGTGATGATATTATCCAAGAGGTTTGTTCTATATGGGAGTATATTCATATAATTGCACAACAAAAGATCATGATAAAAGGATCTGAAATGAGCATTGATACATGCAAGAAACATGTATAGAAAGAAGCACTCAAAGCTAAGAAAATGATTAAATATTTGAATGAGAAGTCTTCAATAGAACTAAGGGAATTGGATATTACATATAGAGTTGTAGTGATAATGGAGATTAGAAAAATGAATGAGAAAAATATAATTTGTATTTAGGCTAAGAATAGATTAAAGGAGGTTCAAAAGTCAGTTTCTTTATTTGATTCTACGTTTGATCATAGGATGAGAGTTGGCTTACCTAGTTGTTGGGATCAACCAGGAAACTTGCTTTCTTGGGAATTATATGAGAAAGAAATAGTGGTTGTTAAAAGCAAGGCATATAAAAATTATGAAAAGACTGCAATATTAAAGGGCAGAACTATGGTGAACTACTGGCAAAGGGACTTCCAACTTATTTGGTTAATGAAAACATTGTTTGTTGCAAATCCTAATTAGACAAATATTTCAAATTTGAAAGTTGCATTCCAGAAAATGATCCAGTGTAAAGTCCTAGATCAATTACTTGGGAAGAAGTGTGAAAAAATGATTACTCCTATTGAAGTCAAAGTTCAAGTTGTGGAACCATGCACCAATCCTTGGGGTCAATTCCACTAGTCATACAAGTTCTCATAAATGATAAATTTTATTTTGTAATGTTTAAATACTTTTAGTTTATAGATAGTTAAGTAGTTTTGGAAGTTTTGACAGTTACTTTGTAATTGATTTTGATGTAATATTTAAAAGACATGAGAATCACTGGAAAAGGGTTTCAAGTTTTGACAATTTTGAGCACTTGTGTAATGTGTTACTTCGTTAGAGAAGAATAATAAAATTTCTAGATTGATTCCAACTATTGGTGCATTGAAATATGTGTTATTTTCTCATATGTTTTATATGTTTGTTTTCTTCTTCCTATGAAACATGTGTATGATTGTAGCAAGTTTGTTTGAGTATATTACAAATTTATTTATGTATCTTTAATATCTACAAAAGATACATGTGAGTCCTGTTCAGAAACACCTTAATAAGATCTCCACTATTTGAACACTTTCATTTTCAGTGTAAATCTCCCACATTTCATCTTAGGGTTTTAAATTTGGATTCTTTAAAAATCCCAAGTGATAAACCCTAGTTTATTTTCAGTTCTTCTTTTTGATGGAATAATGAAAGTCTGTAATTACTAATACAATGCCAATATGGGCATAAACGTTCCTCCCCGAGATTAAGTTTTGTTGCAGAATAAATATAACATATATAGGCACATTTAAATAACATTTAAATAAATCTTTTTAAAGTTTCAAGCAGTTCTGTGGATGTCCCGGGCTCTGGTTTTGTTTAGCTGAGAATTGTCTCCAGGAAACAACATCAATTGGCGTCGTTGTCAGGGAATGAAGTTGAATATTTTCCCTAGGTAGTTATTGAACATTTCTTTGTCTGGTGAGAAAATAAAGTTTTGGCTGAGATTTCTCTACAAAGGGAGTTATTTTCTTGCAACCCTGTCTCCAAGAAGGACACATACTCGTTTTGATGCTTCCCAACAAAAGAAACCAAAGCTGTGTGGCCTGGAAAATTTGTTTTCCAAAAGATTCTAGAGAGAAAAAAGTCTAGTGACTCCCAAACCTACAATATATGCTCTTGGACCATCTAGTCCAAGTTCACACAAGTCTAAGTCAAATATCCCTAAAGTCTCTCCTAAAACCCCAAATTTTTTTGAAAGAGACTTTCCTCCTAATTTTCCTTTTTCGAAACTTCAATTAGAGAAAAAATCTTTTGAAATAGTTTCCTTTTATTTTCCTCCTATATTTATAATTAAGGAAATAAAGAATATTAATACAACAATTGTATCTCAGTCAACCCCAATTGTGTCAAAAGTTGTTCCTGTAACAACTTCTTTCTCTTCACATCAAATAGTAAGTCTCCCACCTCCACTTTTCAATATGGAAGTGCCAGGATTTTTAGTTAACTGCTATCTTCCCCTCATCTCACCTCAACCAATGAATGTCATGCCTCAGGACTATTTAAAGCTATTGCCCAGGTTCAGTGGTCAAGGTAATATCACAATAGAGAAACATATTGCAACCTTTTGTGCATTTGCATAAAACCTGAATGTGGAACATTTAGATGTGGTAATGATTCTTTTTTTTTTGTCTCTAGATGGGGAAGCTAGAAAATGGTTCAAAACTCTCCCACCAAATTCAATTACCACTTGGGAAGAAGTGGAAAATGCTTTTACAACTAAATGGTGTGAAAAGAAATATCATGTCTACTATTTTATTGAATTTAACCATATGAAAAAGAATTGTAATGAGGATGTTACAGAATTTAACAAAATATTCAATAAGCTTTACAATCGATACTAGTAGACGTTAAGCCTTTGCCAGTAGTTGCCAAAGTAGATTTTGCGGGAGCCTTTCATGCAAAGTTTTCCTTTACTCGTAGAGAGATAAAGATAGATACCCTTAATAAAATTCATACTGATGCTCTTGAGATTGAAGCCAATCTGGTAGAAACATGAAAACTCAAAGGTAAAATTGATTACCTTGAAAAAAGATAAGGAAAAGAAGAGTCAAGACCTTCAAGGTAGGAAAAAGGCTTGGATGATCAAAAATTAGATGAGATGACCAAATGCTTAGGAACCTTTCAAATAAATTAGTCAAGTTAGAACTAGAAAATAAAAATCCTCCAAGGAAGTTGCAACAAGGAGGCAACAAGACCTTCAATCCACGATTCATGGGACTGTATAATCCTCCCCTTCTGATTTTTTAAAGGGAGAAAAAGGACCAAGAAGACCAGGTTCAACTTCCTTTGATGATTGAAGGTGAACCATAAGAGAATTTGGAGGAAGATTTAAAGTTTCAAGAAAATTTATAATCCACAATGTTTGAAGAAGAGGAAGGAGACTATTAAGGTATGGATTCTGAGTTTCACCCCCCTTTAAATGAAGAATAAATTGATTTATACTGTCAAAGATTTGGATATTTAATAAAAGTAGAGCTTCATAAGAGATATGACTTGAGGTCAAGAAGAATATCAAGGAGACATGGTCATATTGGTAATCAAGATAAAAAAACCTCAAAGAAGAACAATGACAAGGGAACAAAACCTGTGTAAAATATTTTAGTGCTCAAAAGAGAAAAATCACAATCATAGAAGCAAGTTAAATCAAAGTATCCAATTCAATCAAAACAATAGACGCAAACCAAGAAACCAACCCAGGAAAGTAAGGAAGTGGAAGAACAATAAAAAGTAGAGAAAGGAGGTCATGTTTTTAGTATTGAGAAGGAAATGGAGAAGGTGGAGATACCTGTACCATTAGAAAAATTAGCAAAGCAACCTGCCTATCAAAAGAAAAATGTTATTTTCATAAATTCAACTCAAGTTACACCTAATTAAGATAATGTCAATTTACAATAAGACAGACCTGTGGTGATGTTTAGGCCACATGTGGAAGAACAATATTATGCCACCCGTCCCTTCTACACAACTCTTTTGATACATGATTTGATTCTTCACAACTTCATGCTTGATTTTGGTGCTTCCCACATCCTAATGTCTATGTCTGTAATGGAGTAGTTGGGCTTGTGGATTATCAAACCCTATAAATATTTGTATTCATTTGACTCAAAGAGAGTGAAATGTTTTGGTATAATCAAGGATATGGCCATTTCATTAGCATAGATTCCTATAAGAAGCATTGTAATGGACATGGTAGTCACTGATATTCACGCTAGATTTGGCATGTTACTCTCCAGGTATTGGGGGATGAGGCTTGATGGTTCAATAAAGTTGGACCTAACATATGCAGCTATCCCAGTATTTGGAGGCGAAGAGAGGAGGCTATACAGAGAGTCTAGATTTGTAAAACTAGTTACGAGAGAGGATAATCCTAGCAACTCTCCTGTATACAGTAAGGATAAAGATTTTTGTTATTTTTTATAGAGGTAGATGATAAAGTAGTTGAATATATGGAAATTCAGGGTCCATCAACTGTAAAAAAGTTAGATGAGATCCAAAACCCAATTTGGAAGATGTATTTTGATGGAGGTTATTCAAGGGAAGGAAATGGAGCAGGGATTTTTATTGGTATCTCCTAAAGGTGAAATGATTCCCCTGTCATACAAGCTATAATTTTAAACCACTAATAATGTGACAAATTATGAGGCTCATATATTGGGTTTGCAGGCTGCTAAAAATCTAAAAATTGACAACTTAGCAGTCTTTGGAGACTTAGATTTGGTGATCAAGCAGATAAGACACCAATGCCATACCAAACATCCAAGATTGAGATATTATAAAAATGAAGTTTGGGATCTCATTCCAAAACTTCTCTTTAGCTTTAATATCCAATTTTTGCCTAGGGAGCATAATATGCTTGTTGATTATTTAGCAGTAGCTTCCAACACCTTCAAACGACCTCAAAACCCTCGTTTGAGGTATGATATTGAGATTAGGAATTGACCTAGTATACATGACAATGTGAAATATTAGTAGGTCTTTGAGGATGATGAATAAATTAACCATTTCATGGAGGTGATTGGGGAATTTTCTGCCTCACAGATCGATTAGGAGGATGGAAATGAAAATGAGCAAGACGAAGAAAAGGTTGATAATCCAGTGTGGAAGGACTTTATTGCTGATAAAAAAAAATTTACAGCTGAAGAGAAATGCCATTCCCATAGGCCTTGTTCCATTGGCGAATATTTTTGACAAAAAATATATTCCAATAAGATAGGCCTTGTTCCATTGGAGAAGCTTTTTAACAAAAATTATATTCCAACAATAAGAACAAAGCAGACTCAAGAAGAAGATGTAGAAGACTGCAATATTGGAATATACCAGAAGCCCAAGCTTATCAAATTAGCAAAGGCAATACCCAAGGATTTTAAGCGGAAGTATGTTGACTTGTTCAAAAAGTATTTAATGTGTTTTCTTGTGTTATGAATATACCTATAATACAAAAATTATTCATCATAGAATTCCTCTAAAACATGGGGTTAAGCCATACAAACAAAAGTTAAGGCAAATAAAACATTTGTTGTTGCCTCTGATTGAGAAATCAGTTAAGAATATTTTTGAAGCAAAGATCATAGTCCTTTGAAGGTATTCAGAATGGATAGCCAACCTTTTGCTCGTGAGGAAGAAAAATGGAGAAATAAGATTGTTTATAGATTTTAGAAACCTGAACAAGGCTTCCCTCAAAGACAATTATCCACTACCAAAGATGGATTATATTTTGCAAAAGGTAGTTGGATCATCAAGTTTTTCCATGATAGATGGTTTTTCAGGGTACAATCAGATTGTAGTCCACCCTGACGACCAAAAGAAAACAAGTTTCACAACTCCTTAGGGCACATTTACGTATGCCAAAATGCCATTTGGTCTAACGAATGCAGGTGCTACATTTCAAATACCTATGGATATAGATTTTGTTGGTGAAAAAGAAAAGTTTGTAGTGATATATCTAGATGGCATCATTGTATATTCAAATTCTTATGAAGAACACCTGGACCATTTGTAACAAAAAATTGAGAAATGTAGGAAATATGGTCTGTCTTTAAATCCTAAGAAGTCACAATTTGCGTTGCGAGAAGGGAATTTACTGGGTCATATTATTTCAAAATAAGGGATTAATATTGATCCAAAGAGGGTTGAAGCTATCAATAACATCCCTTTATCAAGGAACAAGAAATAAATCCAATTTTTTTTGGGAAAAAATAATTTCTTAAGAATGTTTATACCAAATTATGCTGAGATCGTGAAAGACATAATAGACATGCTGAAAATGGATAAAGAAGATAAATAGATATTTGAAGCTAGGGACTCTTTTTCTAGAATCAAGAGATATTTTGGAGAAGCTCTTGTTCTAATAAACCTTGGTTACAATAAGCCTTTTCTAATATTTTCATTTGCATCAGAAACAACCCTTACATCTGTCTTATTGTAGAAGAATGAGGATGGAAAAGAGTAGTCAATATCATTCTTCAGTAAAGTACTAAGAGATGCAGAGTTGAAGTATGAAATACTATAGAAGTAGGCTTATTCAGTAGTCAAAACCCTTAAAGCTTTTAGAACTTACATACTGCAATCTAGGATAATAGCTTATGTTCCAACATCTACGGCCAAAGAGATCCTCACTCAAGGAGATAATGAAGGAAAAAAAGGAAGGTGGATAGAAATGATATAGGAATATGATATGGACATTAAACTAATGAAGCTGATAAAGGGACAAGACCTATCAAAAATCTTATCTGAATCAAACTACAAAGCCTTAGGAATTAAATTGTTGTCTTCCAATCTTGAACTAAATCCAGAAACAAAAGGAGACCAAGCCATAGAAGCAGATAGGGAGATTAAATATAATATTTAAGCTCGGAGTGGTATAAAATTACTGTTCAATATTTGTTTTTCCTTGAATTCCCACCAAAGTTGGACATAACCAAATGCATATCATTAAGACTACAAGCCATGAATTTTATTATATCTAATGGAAATAATTACTAGAAAGACCTTGCTGAAGTATTATTGCTATGTTTAACAGAAGAAGAAACCAAAAATATTGTGGATGAATTCCATGCTGGTATTTGTGGAGGACATCGCAGTTGGAAGACAATAGCCCACAAAATATTAAAGGCTAGTTTTTATTGGCCTAAATTATTTTTTGATGATCATGAAACAATCAAGGTTTGTAATAAATGTCAGGTGTTTTCTGAAAAACAAAAGTTTTCTCATTTACCTTTAGGCCCAGTTTTTGTTGAAGCACCATTCATGCAATGGGGTTAGACTTCATTGGAGAAATTCACCCAACATCTAGTGGACAACATAAGTAGATCTTAACTACCACATATTATTTCTCCAAATGGGTGGAGGTAGTACCAACTCAAACTACTACTGACACAATTGTTATAAGGTTTATTGAAGAAAATATTCTAGCTAGATTTGGATGCCCAAGGAAAATAGTCACTGACAATGCCTAGGATTTTAAATCAATTAATATGATTAATTTTTGTCAGAAGTACAACATTATTCTCAACCATTCTACTGCCTACTATCCATGGGGGAATGGATTGGTTGAATCTTCCAATAAGACTCTGGTCAGGATTCTTAAGAATATTATTGCAGAAAATAATAACAATTGGGACACACAACTAAAGTAGGCTCTTTGGGCCAATAAAATAACAACAAAGAGGTCCATAGGAAAATCTCCATTTAAATTAGTTTATGGAACCACTACTTTGTATCCACGCTAGTTAGCCCTACAAATGGCTAAATTGATCGAAGATGCAGAGGAAGAGCCAAATGCATTGACTAAAAGCATCCATTAGTTGGTTGAATTGCAGGAGAATAGAAAGAAAGCGAAGAAAAATTTGGAAAGGCACCAAGAGAAAATGAAGTGCATATTTGACCAAAAAAATAAAGGATAGGTTATTCCAGCAAGGAGATCTTATGCTCAAGTGGGATGTTAGGCATGAAGATAGAGAAAAACATGGCAACTTTGATGCACTCTTGTTTGGCCCATGTAAAATTGCAGAAGTCAAAGGTAACAATACTTTTCTCTTGGAGAACTTAGATGGGGATCTGCTTCAATTCCCTATCAATGGGTAATTCCTCATACATTAGTTTCACCACCAATCATCTGTTGCCATTCATTGTAAATATCAGTGTGCCCATTGTAAGTATTGGTGTGTTTAATTTTATTGCTTGTCATCTTCTACAATGTGACTCCATGCTCGAGGTGAAGGCATTGATCTACGGTTCTTAGCGTTTTATCTTAAAATGTTATCCACAGGTGGAGCCAATGTTGTAATTAAAGTTTGCTACTTTATTTTGCAAAATAAAACATGTAATACAATTTTTTTTTAATGTAAAAGTGCCTTATCGAAAATTTTGTTTACATTTGTATTTGAGCCTAACCTTTCAGGCTCAATAAAGACACAAGTGGGGGACTGATATATTTTTGAAGACTACACTGAAATAAGACTTGATGGAGCAGAGGTGCAACCATACGGGTTGCCAACCTTTTTGCTTGTGAGGATATTTTCTCTTGAATTTATACGGCAGAGTCTCACTGTAGACCAAGTTCATTTTGTTCTTGCATGAAAAGGGTATATTTTCAAGCTAGAAATATCTGTGGGGCCATTCATTATGAATAACATCCAAGTCATCACCCAAGTTAAAGAAATGATGAAGGATTTTGGTTTTGACAAAGAAGAAAATTGGAAATATGATCCCCATCATGTAATTTTTGAAAAGGATTCAAATAATATCTACACCTTATACTCATGAGAGAAATCCGAAGCTTGAAAAAATGGCAAATCAAGAGACTTGACCAGGCAAAAAAATGCAATAAAGAATGGTTATTGAAACCCCTATAGTAAAGGAGAATAGCATGAAGAGAAATGCACATGAAAAAACATATATTGAAAAGGGACGAGTAGCCCAGACCGGGGCTCTTCAACAACCCAAGCCATTTTGTATAACTACCCTCGACGATTTTGTATGCTCCGTTAGCCTAGGATCCTTTCTTCTAATGAAGGATTGACTTTGGAAGAGGTAATTCCTAATCTAAACTATAATTATGTTATGCTTAGAACCTAAACTACTTCTATACTAAATTATAATTAATAAACTATGATTAAATTAATGAGTTAACTCTACAAGTCAAAAAGGAATTAAACAACCAGAGTATAAAAACAAAAGGTTGATTATTTCACTTTTAACGGAGTAAAGAAATGCAAAGTAATTCTAATTCATAAATTTCATTTAGAAATTGGAATTAAAATAAAAATTACACTAACTGTTGTTAGAGAGTCAAAATATGATACAACAAATACAATTTTTTATTACAATAAATGAAAAAGGCCAGAACATTGCATAACTGGCTCAAAATCAATGCAGTTATAAAAAAAAGGTTCTAAAAACTATGTTTATAAAATGAGATGAGATCCTATTTGTAAATGCAATTATAAATCAAACTAAAACTATTTCCGAATGCAATTAACGTAAAATAGGTGACTACTAATTTACAAGTTCCTTATCTTGGAAGCAAACAAAGATAACTATGTTTACTATTAAGATTGTACATTAAGAAATAGATGCATAAGATAACATATATATTATTCGAATAATTGCTTGGCCAAGGATAATAAAAGGGAAAAGTGTAAATGATATGCCTTTTTACAAAATTAATCTTACTTGAATTGTTGATTAATGAATGTAATCAATTAACCATAGACAAAAGTAAGAACAAAAATAAGAATATCATTTACAGTGACAGCGCCAACATTAATTTGCATGTAAAGGTTAACATTTTCTATCAATTCAATAATCCAAAAAACGTTCATAGAAACCAAGTTAAAATAATGTGTAAAACTGATAACTCCTTTTAGGACATAAGTCACTAAAGAAGACTATCGATTTGAAATAATTTTCAAATCAAATCGGTGTTGAACAAACAAAGAAATGTAATGAACATAATTATTTGTTTAAGGAGTACAACCATTAAACAAACAATATTTTCCCTCTAAATTTCAAGAAATAATTACAAGAAAATAAAGAGGACATTCGTTTGATTATGGAACATGAAAGCTATAGAACCAGATTGAACATTGTCAAATCTCTACACTTGTATTAAAATAATTCCATAGTCAAAACATTAATAACAATTCTTTGTCCAAAAAATCCCCTATAGTACCATAGGTATCCCCACTTTACAATCAAATTGAGGGGTATATATATCCAAAGGCCCTCAGCCTTACAATTCAAAAAAAACTAAAAATTGTCACTAAATAATTTGGTTACAAAAAAAAGAGGACTATTTGATGTTGAGGCCATCTCGGTTGAATGAGAAAATTCAAATAAAACGTGTGGTTAACGGGATTCCCATATAGGGTTAGGAGCAAGCACATGGTGAGTGACCCTTTTATTTTAAAATAGAAAGTTGAAAAAAAAACAAAAAACGAATATTACCTATAATATTTCCCATGCATAGATAAAAACAAATTGACTATTTTCGTGCATCAGATCCTTCTAATTTTACAGAATTGGTAACTTTGAGATTCAAAGAATTTATCACGGTCTGAGCATCTTTAGATCTGGTTGCGTCAAGAGGCGCTCTATAACCAAGTATAGGGGAGATGTGTAAGTGTAATCTAAGAAAGTTTGTCAACATTTTTAAATGTCAGGAAAAATGTATATAGAAAAGAAAAAAACAAAACAAAACAAAATTAAATGTCGACTTCATATCTTTTAATTAATATTGAAATTAAAACATATATAAATATAAAATGTAAAATGTAAACGAACATCAAATAATTTCATTTGGCAATTATCTATATTGGTCATCTTAATTTATAAAAGAAAATCTAACAAACACAAATTAACAAATTGAATAAATATAAAGTGCAAAACCATGGTTCTAACAAAACAATGGGAAAAACTGATATATTAAATAAATATAAAGTACAAAACCACCGATAATCACCAAACCATGGGTGATAACACTTTTGTCAAAATCTACTTTTTTGTTTGTCAAGTTGTTTGTGATCCTCTAGGCTTGACTTGTGGCTTGAGGAGTCGTGACCCAAGGGCATCTAATTCGCCAAAGTCACCGAGGAATCGCACCTAGCCTGGGCCACACCAACCCTAAGCTGACTGGATTTTTTTATGTCAAAAGCTACTTTAACACAATCAAATCTAGCAACTAAAAATGAATGGTTTAGTAAGTTATAGACTTTATGTATAATATCTAATTTAATAGAAACTAAAAAATTCACAATTTAATGATATTTTCAAAATCAATTAACACTGTCCGCCTCGGGTAGCTTAATTGGCGATGGTCGTGGAATGAAGTCTCACCGAACCGGCGATCTTGGGTTAGAATCTTGTACTACCCTCCCCTCGTTGCGGGGTGAATAATGGACATGCAAAATCGAAAATGAGAGAGTCCCGCCAAGCTTAACAAAAAAAAAATCAATTAAGACTAATAAAAAATAACATATTAACGTAGGGTAGTTAAATTTGACCATCAAAATTTAATATAGTAATAAATTTATTACACACATTATGTTTGTGGTCCATTACAATAATTAATGTAAAATATAACTATGTATTAATGATTTAATAAATGCAAACATTTGTATATGAGAGATGCATTAACCACTTTAATAATAATTATAATATGTCCATCTCAATCTATTTGTGAAATTAAAAAATTATAAATAAATAAATCAAGAATTAAACACTATAACTTATAAATGGATTAATAATTAAAGGTTATGACATTTTTCTATAAAGATTATGAATTAAGTTTAGGTAGTCTAAATAGTAGATGAAATGATTCTATTCAAAGCATTTTTTTGTCAATTTTATTCAAAATCTAGTATAAGTTTTTTAAAATCATATGTTTAAGTTGGTTAATTTGCAGAGATCAAGTGCCTTAGGGTTTCTCAAGGTGCATAATCCATTTATGCATTCAAAAGTGTATTTTAAACAACAAGAAATCACAATCTTGCTAGAAATTATATTGTCACATTTCAGCTGAAAAGCCATTTCATCTATTAGTTAGACTATGCAGAATTAAGTTTAAGATAATAATTATTTTTTATTAATTTACAAGTTTAAATTTCAACAATTAAAAAATAATAAAAAAACATTTCTTAAACTATATATATATATATATATTTTTCAAAATTTTCAACATAAATTACTATTAATATATTATAATTTATATTAATTTATAAAAATAATATTTAGCAAACAAAACACTAATACTTAAGTATATTTGAGACATGAAATAAAAACTATAAATTATATTATTGTTAAACCAACATAGATCCATCTTAAATCCAGATCCACCAAGCATCGATAGGGTAAATCTCCTGAAATACAACCTCTTTTAATGTGAAAAGAGATTTGATCCCTCTCAACACTTGGTAGATTCGGGGTTAATATGGATCTATGTTGGTTTTACCTTTAACACTAGATGACTTTTTTTCATTAAACTTATCCTTTCTCTAGAATGAAGCTCTCAAGTGGTTATTTTCATAAGTGAGTTGATTGATTAGATGTTTGAGATGAGGGACAGTGAGAAAATACTCTTGTTTCCAATGCATATTGCCTATTAAATCATCCGAGTGAGGGTTTGCTATGGAAGTATCGTCATCATTTGTAGTATCGTCATGACCTGGAGAAATATCTTGAGAATGCAACTTATTTCTTTTCAAAGATGGCTTGGAATTAGTGTTGGGTAATTTAATTTTTCTTAAATTACTTCATTAATTGTCAACCAAGGTTTATGTACTTGTGAGATGAATGTGCACTATATATGCAAGGATTCTTTCTATGGAAGATTGTTTCTAAAGATGAAATTAACCTAATAATGGACAAATGTTTTTGATGAGATTTAGAGAATAATTATGCACATGTTCTTTCAGTTTAAAGTTACATTAAACCTATATTACTTTGTAGAATTAAGAATTTATCTTAATTGCAGAATTTAAAACCTATTCCTACTTGTATAAAAGGAAATGCTAAGTTGCAAGAAAAATAATTTATTGCTATTTGCAAAATTGAATACTACAACCACTATCTTGCAGAAAAGAAATTATACACTAGATTGCAATAACGAAATTTTATACTAATTACATAAAAGGAAATTGTATCAACAAGTCCTAACTTTTAATTTTTAGAAGAAATACTAAATGAAAAATTTGTAACTCTAAAATGATTACTTGTGTGTGCAGTTAACTCTAAAGAAATCTTCTTTTCATTATCTAAGAAATTGACTTGAGCTATGAAATATGGAAATAGAATGCATATAAAAAATTAAATCATTTTGGTATTTTCCCTTAATGAGTACTCTGAAATCAAAACAAGAGTTGGTCAAAGCATCTCTGTAATGAAATCAATTAAGCAAATTCTGAGAGAACTACGACAATTTAAGTAGACTGGAAATGTAAAACAAAATAAAATAACCTCACAACTTTATAGGGGGCCCTCCCGTGAGCGCAGGTATGCTAAAAATCAACACATATTTTATGCACACATTGAGAATAGAGCAGTTGTATTAATCTAGAACAAAGTATCATAATCTGGGTCTAGCCTTACAACTTCTATACAAATTTCATTAAACAACTTTTAAGAGTCTTATGTCGATACGACATGAGCTAATTCGACATCTATGAAATGGATTTTGTTTAAAACTCTATCTCCTTATGACTTTATACTGAAAAATAAAGTCATAAGAGATTCTTCATAAACCGTATCCTGACGATTTAATAGGTCTTCAACATTCTCGCTTGATGTTTTCCTATTATCCTATTGCCTTTACTTAACCGCCACACTGTCATTCTCAGAGTTTGACTCTTAGATTTCTCAATCTTCATAGTCTGCCAAGTCATAACGATGGGTGGTCATTCATGTGGTAACCACTTGTCATCTCCAAACACTCTTCATCCTATTGCTGAAGCGTTGCAACCTATCTAACCATGGATATTGTTGCAGAATCCAACATTAGCTGCAAAATGTTTAAGATTATGTTATTGTAAAATTATTTCCGTTATAATTCATAAAGAAACATATATTCTAAACATGGATGATAAATACCTTTTTATAAGTTGAATTTGACCTTGAGCATGCTGAGACTGCTACAAAAATGGTGACAAAAAGGTGAAAGAAGATGGAAAAGGGTAGTCAAAAAGGAAATAATTTCAGACTTCAACATTCCCCCATGCCAAAGGTCTTGCATGTCCTCATGCACCAAAAATTCAAAATTGGTTCTTCTTTCTTCTTCAATATATGGTTTATGAGGCCCATGCAATCACATCCAGACTAGTGCTTTCCTTTTTCTTCTTAATGTTGAAGGTGGCCCTTGGTTTCTTCAACAAAATTTTGTTCTTCAAACCCCTGATTCTATTCTTAAGAAACTTGTTATTAGCCTTAATATTTTCATTTTTCTTATACTAGTGACAAAGATGTAGAAGCATATTATCATTATGGGTTCTAAAGATATAATTCTGAACATTTGTTGCTTCTCTTTTCTGTATTAGGTGTTTATTTAGAACCTCTAGCTCATATATCTCTTGTTTCAAAGCATCTTCAACTCCGTGTTATTGTTATGGAGTATTTTCTGTCAAGGAAGTTTCACCAATTTCATTCTTTTGATACTCAGATAGATTTGCCTTATGTTGTGCTCTTTGTTCCAAAGGTTCTACATAATCATAAATTTCCTGCTGAACTGGGTCAATATCTAGAGTTTTTCTTGTCGGGTTGATTGTGTGAGGTGGTGTATTATATCCTTCCTCTTCCGGATCTATCATTTTTGGAGACAGTGTACTTGAAATCTTTGTAATTATCTTCTTCTCAATTTTACTCCTAATTCTTCAGTGTCTTGCCTTTTTGTTTTAGTAACCTCTTGTTTTCTTTTATCTTCTTTCTTACTTTATTCACGTAACTTAGAGCTTGAGTTGGATTTCTTTCTTCTAAGATTATTCTTTTCATTTCTCTATTTACATTTATCAAAAAATAGGGAGAGTGGAGTAACATCCTCAAATGTTTCTTCCGGTACCTCTTGTCTCATTCTGTCCTTGAATTTCTTCTTCAATTCTCTCCTTTTCAAGGTTAGGGTATGGTACTGATTTTTGTCGACTTCGCCTAACCCTACTGTTTGTTTCTTCCTGCTAGACTTCTACAAGATTATTCCTGACTAAGAAATCTTGTCGATTATCTCCATTAGCTTTCAGATGTGCCTTTATAAGAATTTTGATGAGTCTGTGGTGATAAAGGGAATTATCAATAGACCTAGACTCTCTTTGTATAGTATATGCCATTTTTCTAAGACTTTGGAGCAAGAAGTAAGGAAAATTGATTTCATTTCCACCAATAAAATGCATCAGGAGTCAGGCATGGTAGAAAAACATAGTTCCAAATCTACCTTCACAAGTTACAAACTTTTGAATAACAAGCAATAGATTTCTCCATTTCCCTTTTAATGCAGTGATTGGAATTCCATTTTTAAAGATGGATATATCCATACCTGGTTCTCTAAGGAAATGTATCCAATAATTCTCCTGCATCCAATTTTGGAGCCTCATTTGAGATCTTTACTTGATGACTGCACGCACTTGGGTTCACTCCATGAGCTCGTGTGAGTCCTCGCACCCACCTTGCTTGATCATTCCACTGACAGATTTTGCATGTTGATGTCAATGTCATGCTTGCGACCATGTTTTGGTCATACTCAAGGTCTTCACTTCGTGTGTACATGTTGTGTTTGCTATGTAAACATCCATCGCGCTCACACATGAAGTCACATACACTGTCGCGCAAGCGTCGTCAAGGTCAACCAACGATCAATCAAAAGTGTCGTGCTTGTCGCTCACACTGTCGGTCAATCATATTGAGCATGTGTGTCTTGATGGTTTGATTCATCTCATCATAAAGTCATGTAAGTGTGTGTTTGCAAGATCATGTATGTATCTTTCACTCGATCACACACTTAGTCACTTTTCTGAAGTTTTGACAACCGGATTCCCCTCTCACAGCCAGACCATCACGCCGTCAACTCGATCGACTGCCACCCAGAACAAAGCAGAAGCACCAAGAAATTTGTTTCAATATTCGCTGCTCACAAGAAGATCAATCAACCTTCATGATGGTCAACGGAGAGTTTGACCCGACAACCACCTCGGGACTGACTCCCCTCAAAAATTGCGCAGAGGTTGTAGACCTTGCCCGCTCCACTGACTAAGAAAATCGTGCAGACAAGTCAGACAGACACCTAATTCCCGTCCCTGTCTCCCTTAGAAAATTGTGTAGTTTTTCCATGCAGCCCTCCCGACAGTCGACCGACTGCTCACCAATCAAATTGCGCAGTTTTCATGAGAAATTCCTCTGTTGCCTAGCAGTTCGTTCAGCTCAAAAACTGCACAGAGGTGATCAGCAGGCTAGCCTCCCAGAATCAGCGCAGTTTTTCCCACCTGGAGCTCCCGAAAGCCGACTAACAGTTCCCCTAAGGAATTGTGCAGTTTTGGTTGCCAAGCTCTAGCATCTGACTGCCATTTCCCCTTAGGAATTGCATAGTTTTTGCTGTCAGTGACCCAACACCTGACTGCCAGTTCCCCTCAAGAATTGTGTAGTTTTTTGCTGCCAGTGTCCTGGCATCTAGCTACTAGTTCCCTCTAGGAATTACGTGGTTTTGGCTGCCAAGCTCCCACTTCCCTCTCGTTCCGGAAATTGCACAAATTTTTCTTGTCCAACCTTCCCGCAGCCTGGACTGTTCCTCCAAAAAACTGCACAATTTTGTCCTACAGTTGAGTCAGACCCTGCGGACAGTCATTGTCAATCCGGATTGCCCATCTTCATCACCCAGTGACTCTTGCGTAGTTTTCATCAGCAGTGCCCGGAGCCTCCATCCCACCTCGCAACCTTGTTACCTCTCCCAGTCACCTGCATCCGAAATGATCATGCATCATGGTAAACTAGGAGGTTTTTTAATTTGATGTCGTCTTGTTATGAGTGACTGCAGGTATAGGTACACAAAAAAACATGGCGTGATGACGAATGGGATGAACAAATGGAGCACATGCAGAAGGACAGGTTCACCAATGGACAAAAAAACAATGCATGCAAAGAGATGTGCTTGCGAACGGATGATCATGCAAAGATATGTTCGCGGACGGACGGATGAGCAAACATGCAAGATGTGTTCACGGACAGATGGACGAACGAACATGCAAATTTTGTGAACGGATGAACCTTCCAACATACAAGCAAGGAGCAATATGTGAAAGAAACATCAAGTGAACCAACGACCATCAAATACTCCATGCACTTCACCATGTGGAGGTGAAGCTGTGACACACCATGAGGACATCCATCACCCAACAACACTGCAACTCAAAATGCACACCAACAAGCACGAATGTACCAACATTGTCATGTCGAGTCATGTCATGGGTCATGTCGTCCACATCTCTACTATGGGCCATATTGTCAATCAATGTAATGTAACGTGGAAGTCCGATAGACCCACTTGTTGTATGAAGAGTCATGTAAAGTCGAAAAGTCATGGAAGTCAAACAGTCATGAGGGTAGTCGAACAACCACAAGGGTCAGTTTCACCCTTGGCTCCTCCCACATAGCCTTGAGATTCTGTAATCTTTTCTTTGAGGAGTAAGTAGTGGCTCCAACACCCCGCACACGGGGTTAGTGATCTACGGTGTGACGATGTGTCTTGGAACTTTCACTTATTTCAGAAGCCTGCTAATAGGGCAGCACGTTTTCACACATGTATTGTAACTATTGTAAGATTAATCTTGAACACTAGTAATGCATGTTACTTTAACCTGTGTTTAACACTTGAACTTATTCACTTGTTGTAATACATATATGTGAAAATGTGTTGTATATGTTGTTAACGTTGTCTCACCCGTGTTGGATACCCTCCCAGACATTAAACATACATTTCACATAAAACTTTCTATAACAACCGTTGCACTCACGTGGACTCATCCGCTGAGTGTTGTACGTGTTATCTTCCCTTGTGTGTTGTGACTGCCGCATCCGTGTGGATTGTTCTTCCAGAAGATGTGCACGTCCTGTTGTGTTGTGTGTTCCTAGAAGAGTTGGGGCTTCCTCCCAACCAACTTGGGACTCACTCCCACCCTCTCCCTCTACAGCGAAATAACCATTGACACAAGTGACACTAGCAATCACCAGGCACACAAACCTCACTTCTCGAAAGACAAAGTGAATCACTCTCCTGTGCTGACAAGTAAGAGTTGAGGAAAATCTTTAAGATAATGGGAACCGGGACATCGTACCAGATGGGACTCATACACCAAACGGTGTGATTTCAAGTTGGGACTTCATACTGGGAAGATCCCCTTATGTTGGTGGGTCCAGCACCGTCAAAATTTTGGCACTAGAAGGAGGGCCAAATGATAAGTTGAGCCTGTACATCTGGGTTGAATCTCTTACCTAATGAATAATACACAATTTGTACTCCCGGGGTGTTTCTCTCATTTCTCCCCTAATCAGTTATCAATCCCCGATGAGCTTCTCGATCACTTGTCCTTGTTAAAGTTTGGCGGTGAGGACAGAATGTCCGTAATCGAGCACATTTATGATTTTATTCATTTATGTGAATCTCATGAAATCGATAGTGATTATCTTGTTTGTGCACTCTTCTTCCTCACCCTTGAAGGTCGTGCTAATCGATGGTGTGATACCCTGCCCCCTGCATTCATCCATTCCCTTCTCACTTTCCTCAAGGAGCTCCATCAAGCCTTCGATGAGTGTGACCACCAAGATGTCTATGAAACAATCTCTTGTTTAAGAATGAAGCCTGGAGAATCAACTGAGGACTTTGCTCCCCGCTTCCTTCACCTCTATCACAAAATTCTTGAATGGTTTGTGGACCTTGACTTCATGAGGCAAGAGCTGAAACGCTTGGTTCATGTCTCCCGAAATGGTGAACCTCCCGATTTCCCTTCTTCCTCGACTCTTGCAGATCACAAGACACCTCATGTCTCGAAGAGGGTGCCCCCTCATAGTGACCACAAAGCTAAGAAATCTCAACAGTGGGTACCCCCTCATAGCGGTTCCAAAGCTAAAGAATCTATGCAGCATGTTCCCAATCCATTTGATCGGCTGTCTCCCACCCCAACGGAGGAAATTCCAGAATGGTTAAGAAAGCCTATGGCGAAAACTCTTCTGCAAGAGGACATCATCGTTCATAAACCAAGTCTTGAGTCTAATTTGCATCTCTTCCATCCTCCATCATCTACAAGCCAAGACTCCTTGCACCATGACTCGCTCGAGTGATCTACTTCACAAGCTAGCTGTGCGAAATCTCTTGATTCTCGAGCTAATGGCTCAAGTTGCAGTCATGTGCAAGGCCGTCTCATCATACAAGAGGAGGAGCATGATAGTGAAGACACAATCAATTCCTCTCAAACATTGAGCTCCCATTCTTGATCGATCCTCGATCCGCGAATCTTGGGGAAACATCATGCACAATCAATTCTTTCGATCAACCTCCAGTCTTGGGCTGCCATCACTCCCACGCTTCTATATGTTGTGATGAAAGCCCAAGCACATCATATGATCTATATTCATCTCATTTACACTCTAACTCAGATCTGGAATGCGCGCGAGTCAAAACAGACATCCATATCGAAGCTTCCTCTGCGCCTCACTTGCTCGTGTGTCATATCATTCATAGCGCATCAACATGCGTTAGAGATATTCCACGTTCTCTTGCTTCTTCATCCCATGAGTTATCTCCTCGATCGAAACAAGGCAATGAGGTTTTCCACGATGAAAATAGTCTCAACACATAGGAATCTTCCCACTCGTCATCATCTTGTGTGTTGCATGAAGACAGCTCGTCAAGTTAGCTTGCTGAAAATTTTAATGAAGCCTGTGACAGAGATGGCTATCATCTTGAGAGCAGTTTTGAAATCAGTAACAACAACCATCCTCAAGCCATGCATGATCTAGAAAGTTCTGGGACGTACCATGGAGTCGAGGAACTTCAATGTCTGTTTATGGTTATGTCAGGACCTCGCGACTCTGGTAAGCCCGTCGAACCAAATCAGATCTTGTTTCTCACACACAATCCGTCTATCTGCATGGTTGCAATCGACGTGGATTCCCGTGTAAATAATATTTAATATTTGGGGTATGATATTTTAGAATTTCATATTTTCGCTAATGATCGAATGCACAAGCCCGTTACGACATGTCTGTCTTCATGCACCTCTCTTACATCCAATTCAGGTTGGGAGTGTCTGTCCCTCATGCAATCATGGGACAGTGAATTTTATCATCTTAAAGACTATCTCTATTCGGAATCATACTTATCAGATGTTCTCTCTCATAATCAGCTCCTTGGTCTTTTTGCAAAATTTTCACGTCAAATCTGCCCACTCATCACACCAACAATCTCCCTGTGTGATGACAAGTGCACAACCTATCGCGTGAATCAAGTTACTCTAATTTCACCACACCCCAACTGGTTTCACACATTCACAGTGTTGGCATCCTTTCTACATTTACGTGTTGACCATGATGCCTGCACACTTTTTCACCAGTTGCAGGTGGGTGTTATATCATGCCTAGAACACAACAAACTTGGTTCCCTCATTCAGAGCATTCACACGATTTTTCAAAAGGTTTATTTGTTCATGTCAAACTGGGAATCCGGCATCTCGACCGACTGGTCTGATTTTTCTTCTATATTGGGTGGTTTTCATGCAGTTTATCATTTTCCCAACAATACATCCAATGGCAGTCACTTTGTGCACTACGATATTCACCATGTAACATCTTTCCTCTTAGACTTTTGTCAAGCAAGTAAGGCACTTCGGCCTGTGCTGATGGCTATGGCGGGCCCTCACTTTCTTGACATGAACGACGAGAATGACTAGATCTATCTATCCGTATCAAATTACCATCGTGATCCCCTCTCTTGAATTAGGAATCCATCTTCTCAAGATCACGAATCTTTAAAAATAACCATCACGAATTTTATGATCCAGTCGTTGAATGACTGGAACAATCTTACTTGGCGAGTCGTGTTGCAGGTAACAAGCTTCAGTCCTTCCTCGCACTCACTAAGAAACTTGGTGCAGAACAACACACACTCGCGAGAGGCCTCTGAGGTTTGTCGAAAAACGGTAGTCACAAAAGAGGTAAGCATGTGTGTTGGGTGGTTGTGACACATTCTTCTGCCCACATGCGAGACCTTCTCTCTCGTGTGCAAGTTTTTCAAGTTTTTTCATTCTCTGTTCCACACTATTTTTTATCTGTTTTAATCACTCATATCTTTGTAACTGCAAGTCAGGTACACCTACGGTGCCTTCACTGGAAATTTCATTTCACGTAACCCCGGCTGTTTAACTTAGGAGTAGGAGTAGAGTTTGCTTTTTCGCTTGCCTTTACTTTGTGGTTTCCATGTTTGTTTGTTTGCTGACTTGGTTGCTTTGCTTGCTTGTTGTTGTTTTCACTTTGTTTGCTTTTCTTACTATTTTTGTTTTTGTTTGTTTGGTTTTCTTAATACCTTACTATTTTTGTTTCTGCAAATAAGCGCAACCATCTACTGAGTTCTATATTTTGAATGAGTATGTGGTTGAGATATGAAGAGACTTGTGACACTGCAACACTTGGCCAGTCTTGTGTCTATCTTCTCCATGCTTGGTCATAACCTTCGGTTGATGAATTCTTGATGGAAAATACAAGCCATCTACTAGGGGAGTTTTCGTCTAACCATGAACCTAAGTCCACACTGGGATGCCCCATGCCTGTACTCAGCCTTCTGCTCTGTGTGTTCAAGCCCATCCAACTAGTAGAAACGGATAAGGGGAAAATCTAAACAAGCAAACCTATGTCATAGGTATTACATGCTTCTCTGATGGAACAACCTCTTCTACTCTCAATAACTCAGGATCCCTCTTCCACCCCAAAAATAAATAAGTGCATATGCACAATCCTATTGAAAAAATACAAAGGCGAAAGAAGAGAAAGGCTTCCTACACAGAGAGGTGAAGTATGCAACTCCAATGGGGTACTGACCAGGCTCGCTGGCAGTGGAGCAATGCGTGTGTTCCTGCGTAACTTCGTCAGGGCACTATCCAGGCTTGTTGGCAGTGGAGCAACACCAGAGATGAAAACTTATACTCTGAAAATCTTCAACTTGCGAGCTAAACTACCCTTCCCGATTTTGAAACATTGTGATCAAGATGAAATTTTGATTGTGTTTGACTGAGTTGGCAAAAGGTGAACCATGTATGTCCATGGGGTAACTAGGGAAGCCGAAGTAACCCACACAACGATTCAATACTCCCCGAGAGACCAAGGCCCTTTGCTATAAATGAACCAAAACAAAGAAGTTGGAGTTCTACCAATGTGTCACCAAGTGTTGTAGCGGCTAGAACCACTTACCAAAATTTTGGTCTGCATCCAATTTTGGAACCTCCTTTGAGAGTTTTACTTGATGACTGCACGCATCCTCACACCCACCTTGCTTGATAATTCCACCCATAGCTTTTGCATGTTGATGTCAAGGTCTTGCTTGCGACCATGTTTTGGTCATACTCAAGGTCTTCGCTACGTGTGTACCTGTTGTGTTCACTATGTAAACATTCTTCGTGCTCACATACGGAGTCACATACACTGTCGTATAAGCGTCGTCACGGTCAACCAACGATCAATCACAAGTGTCGCGCTTGTCACTCACACCGTTGGTCAGTCATATTGAGCATGTGTGCACTGTGTATGGATGGTTTGAGTCGTCTTGTCGTCAAGTCATGTAAGTGTATGTTTGCAAGATCACGTATGCATCTTTCACTCGTTCACACACATAGTCACTTTACTAGAGTTCTGATGACCGAATTCCCCTATGACAGCCAGACTATGACCTCGCCATTGACTCGATGAACTGTCACCCAGAACATCGTATAAGCACCAAGCAAGCCATTTCAAGATGTGTTACCCACAAGCAGATCAATCAACCTTCATGCTGGTCAACCAGAGAGTTTGACCCAACAACCACCTCGAGACTGACTCCCCTCAAAAATTGCACAGAGGCTGCAGACCTTGCCCACTCCGGTGACTGAGAAAATCGTGCAGACAGGATGGACAGACACCCAGTTCCCATCCCTGTCTACCTCAGAAAATTGCATAGTTTTTCCAGCCACCGCTCCTGACAGTCGACCAGCTGCTCACCAAGAATATTGCGCAGTTTTCAAGAGCAATTCCTCTGTTGCCTAGCAGTCCTCTCAAATTAGAAACTGCGCAGAGGTGATCAGCAGGCTAGCTTCCCAGCATCAGCGCAGTTTTTCCCACTGGCAGCTCTGGGCAGCCGACTAACAGTTCCCCTCAGGAATTGTGCAGTTTTGGCTACCAAGCTCTGGCATCTGATTGCCAGTTCCCCTCAGGAATTGCAGAGGTTTTTCTACCAGTGACCCAACAGCTGACTACCAGTTCCCGTCAAGAATTACGCAGTTTTTTCTACTAGTGACCCGACAACTAGCTGCCAGTTCCCTCCAGAAATTGCACAGTTTTAATGCCAAGCTCCCACTACCTGCGTGTTCCAGAAATTGCGCAGATTTTGCCTGCCCAGCCTTCCCACTTCCCGGACTATTCCTCCCAAAAAATGCGCAGATTTGTTCTCCAGTTGATCCAGACCCTGCAGACAGTCACTGTCGATCTAGATTTCCCATCTTCATCACCCAGTGACTCTTGCGCCATTTTCATCAGTAGTTCCCGAAGCCTCCATCTTGCCTCGCAAACTTGTTACCTCTCCTAGACACCTGCATCCGAAAAGATCATGCATCATGGTAGAATAGGAGGTGTTTGGATTTGATGTCGTCTCGTCATGAGTGACTGCAAGCATAGGTACACAAACAAACATGGCGCGACGACGAATGGAATGAATGAAGGGAGCACATGCAGAAGGATAGGTTCACTAACAGACAAAAAAACAATGCATGCGAAAAGATGTGCTCGCGAACAGATGATCATGAAAAGATGTGTTCTTGGATGGATAGATGAGAAAACATGCAAGATGTGTTCACAAATGGACAGACAGATGAACATGCACTTTTCACGAACGGATGAACCTATCAAGCCTTCCAACATACAAGAAAGGAGAAATGTGTGAAGGAAACATCAAGAGAACGAACGACCATTGAAGACTCCCTGCACTTCGCCATACGGAGGTGAAGCTGTGACACACCATGAGGACATCCATCACCCATTAGCACTGCAGCTCGACATGCACACCAACAGCAGCACGAATGTACCAACATTGTCATGTCGAGTCATGTCATGGGTCATGTCATCCATGTCTCTACTGTGAGCCATACTGTCAATCAATGTACTGTAACATGGAAGTCCAAGAGACCCACTTGTTGTATGAAGAGTCATGTAAAGTCGAAAAGTCATGGAAGTCAAATAGTCATGAGGGTAGTCGAACAACCACAAGGGTCAATTTCACCCTTGGCTATAAATACCCCCTCATTTGTACATGCACGGGACTTTTCACCTCATCTCCTCCCACATAGCCTTGAGAGTCTGTAATATTTTGTTTAAGGAGTAAGTAGTGTCTCCAATGCCCCACACACGGGGTTAGTGATCTATGGTGTAACGATGTGTCTTGGAACTTTCGCTTAAGTCAGAATCCTGCTAACAGGCCAGCACATTTTCACACATGTATTGTAACTGTTGTAAGACTAATCTTGAACACTTGTAATGCATGTTGTTTTAACCTGTGTTTAACACTTGAACTCATTCCCTTGTAACTTAGCACATTTATGATTTTCTTCATTTCTGTGAATCTCATGAAATCGATAGTGATAATATTGTTTGCATACTCTTCTTCCTCACGCTTGAGGGTCATGCTAATTGGTGGTGTCATACCCTGCCACCTACTTCCGTCCATTCCCTTCTCACTTTCCTCAAGGAGCTCCACCAAGCCTTCGATGAGTGTGACCACCAAGATGTCTATGAAAGAATCTCTCATTTAAGAATGAAGCCAAGCGAATTATTTGAGTACTTTTCTACCTGCTTCCTTCACCTCTGTCACGAAATTCCTGAATGATTTGTGGACCTCGACTTCATGAGCCAAGAGCTGAAACGCTTGGTTCATGTCTCTCGAAACAGTGAGCCTCCTGATTTCCATTCTTCCTCGACTCTTGCGAATAACGAGACACCTCATGTCTCGAAGAGGGTGCCCCCTTACAGCGACCACAAAGCTAAGAAATATGCGTAGCAAGTATCCCCTCGTAGCGGTTGCAAAGCTGAAGAATCTGTGCAGCATGTTCCCAATCCATCTGCTCGGCTGTCTCCCGCCCCAATGGAGGAAATTCTGGAATGGTTAAGAAAGCCTATGGTGAAAACTCATCCCTCCATTCCACAAGAGGACATCAAGGTTCCTAACCCAAGTCTTGAGTCTAATTTGCATCTCTACCATCCTCCATCATCTACAAGCCAAGACTCCTTGCACCATGACTCGCTTGAGCGATCTACTTCACAAACTAGTTGCGCGAACTCTCTTGATTCTCAAGTTGTTAGCTCAAGTTGTATTCATGTGCAAGGCAGTCTCATCATAAAAGCAGAGGAGCATGATAGTGAAGACACAATCAATTCCTCTCAAAATATTGAGCTTCCATTCTTGATCGATCCTCGATCCGCGAATATTCGTGAAACATCATGCACAATCAATTCTTTCGATCAACCTCCAGTCTTGGGTTCTCATCACTCCCACGCTTCTGTATGTTGTGATGAATGCCCAAGCACATCATATGATCTATATTCATCTCATTTACACTCTAACTCACGTCTGGAATGCGCACCAGTCAAAGCATACATTCATATCGAAGCTTCCTCTACACCTCACTTGCTCGTGTGTCCTATCATTCACAGCGCATCATCATGCGTCGAAGATATTCCACATTGTCTTGCTTCTTCATCCCATGAGTTATCTCCTCTATTGACACAAGCAAATGAGGTTGTCCACGATGAAAATAGTCTCAACACACAGGACCCTTCCCACTCGTCATCATCTTGTGTGTTGCATGAAGACACCTCGTCCAGTCAGCTTGCTGAAAATTTTGATGAAGCTTGTGAAAGAGATGGCTGTCATCCTGAGAGAAATTTTCAAATTAGTAACAACAACCATCCTCAAGCCATGCATGATCTGATTCACATCCCAATATGCAATTTTTCAATTCTGGAAAGTTCTAGGACGTGCCGGGGAGTCGAGGCACTTCAACGTTCGTTGATGGTTATGTCAGGACCTCGATATTCATCAAGAAAGTTATCTTTTACAGGAACATCCTCATTACTATTCTACATGATAGAAAGAAAATCGATAATTGTATTTTCTTTTCCTTGTATATCAAGAATAGTAATGTTTAATTCTTGTAATAGTAGCAACCATCTTGTAATTCTACCACTAGTGACTGGTTTGTTCATTAGGTATCTAATGGAAGAATGATCTATATGAATGGAAGTTTCATAACCAGTGATATAATGAAAAAATTTAATAATGGCATGCACAACAACTAAAAATTCCTTTTCTGTTATAGTGTAATTTAACTCTGCAGGAGTCATAGTTTTTTTTGTATAATAGATAGCATAAGGAGTTAAATATTTTTGTCCCAACACAACTCCTAGAGTTATATCTGAAGCATCAGTAGAAATATGGAAAGGAAGAGCCTAATTAGGTCCTCTGAAAATTGGTGCTTCATTAATCTTTTGTTTCAATGTCTCAAATGATTTCTGACAATCAGAATTTTAAAAAAAATCGCAATCTTTTGTAAGGAGTTTGAAAAGTGGAGATACTATTTTTGTGAAATTTTCTACGAATCTTCTATAATATCGAGTAAATCTGAGAAAACTTCTAACATGTCTTTGACAAACAGGAATTGAAATTTTAGAAATTATTTCTACTTTACATTTATCCACTTTAATTCCATCACTTGAAATATGGTGGCCTAAAACAATCCCTTCATTAAACATCATAAAAAATTTATCATGGCTCAATGAAAGGTTTTCCTATTTACATCTAATAAGAAATTTTTCCAATTTTTCAATAGCTTCTTCAAAATTATCACCATACACAATAAATTCATCCATGTATACTTCCACACAATCATGAATTAGATTAGAAAAGATACCTAAGATTGCTCTCTAAAATGTGGTAGGTACATTACATAATCCAAAGGGAAGAACCCTATAGGCATATGTTCCCCATGGACATGTAAAAGTGGTTTTATCTTGATCTTACGGTGCTAGTTGGATTTGGTTATACCCACTAAAACCATCTAAGAATGAAAAATACTTCTTCCCTGCCAAGGTATCTAATACTTGATCTATAAAAGGTAGTGGAAAATGATCTTTCAAAGTAGCTTTGTTTAATTCCCTATAGTCAATACACACTCTCCATTTTCCATTTTTCTTAGGAACAATCACTAAAGGTGACACCCATTGACTATATGATATAGGATAGATGAAGTTCATGTTAAGTAAATTTTGTAATTCCTCCTTAACAATTTCTCTCACATTAGCATTCATCCTTCTCTGAGGTTGTGTTGTAGCGGCTACAACCACCCTCCAAAATTTTGGCCTACATCCAATTTCGGAGCCTCCTTTGAGAGTTTTACTTGATGACTGCATGCACTCGGGTTCACTCCATGAGCTCATTTGATTCCTCACACCCACCTTGCTTGATCATTCCACCGATAGCTTTTGCATGTTGATGTCAATTTCATGCTTGCGACCATGTTCTGGTCATACTCAAGGTCTTCGCTTTGTGCGTACATGTTGTGTTCGCTATGTAAACATCCATCACACTCACACACAGAGTCACATACACTGTTGCGTAAGCATTGTCACAGTTACCAACGATCAATCATAAGTTTCGTGCTTGTTGCTCACACTGTCGGTTAGTCATATTGAGAATGCATGTCTGGATGGTTTGAGTCGTCTCATTGTCAAGTCATGTAAGTGTGTGTTTGCAAGATCACATATGCATCTTTCACTCGTTCACACACTTAGTCACTTTGCTGAAGTTCTGACGACCGGATTCCCCTCTGATAGCTAGACCATCACCCCGCCATCGACTCAATCGACTGTCACCCAAAACAGCGTAGAAGCACCAAGCAAGCCATTTCAAGATATGTTTCCCGCAAGTAGATCAATCAACCTTCATGGTAGTCAACCAAAGAGTTTGACCCGGCAGCCACCCCAGGACTGACTCCCCTAAAAAATTGTGCAGAGGCTGCAGACCTTCCTCACTCCGCTAATTGAGAAAATCGTGTAGAAAGACCGGACAGACACCTAGTGCCCATCCCTATCTCCCTCAGAAAATTGTTCAGTTTTTCTAGCCAGCCCTCCTGACAATCGACTAACTGTTCACCAAGAAAATTGCACAGTTTTCATGAGTAATTCCTTTGCTGCCCAACAGTCCGCTCAACTCAGAAACTACACAGAGGTGATCAACAGGCCAACCTTCAAACATCAGCACATTTTTCCCCGCCAGCAGCTCCCGGCAGCCAACTGACAGTTCCCCTCGGGAATTGCGCAGTTTTGGCTGCCAAGCTCAAGCAGCTGACTTCCACTGCCCCTATGGAATTACACAGCTTTTGCTGCTAGTGACCCAACAGATGACTACCCGTTCCCCTCAGGAGTTGCACAGTTTTTGCTGCCAGTGTCCCGACAACCAGCTGCCAGTTCCCTCCAGGAATTGCACAGTTTTGGCTGCCAAGCTCACACTGCCCGCTCGTTCTGGAAATTGCACAGATTTTTCCTGCCCAACCCTCCCACAGCTCAGACTGTTCCTCCCAAAAACTGCGTAGTTTTTTCCTCAAGTTGAGTCAGAACCTGCGGACAGTCATTGTCGATCCAAATTGCCCATCTTCATCACCCATTAACTTGTGTAATTTTCATCAGCAGTTCCCGGAGCCTCCATCCTGTCTCGCAACCTTGTTACCTCTCCCAGTCACCTGCATCCAAAATGATCATGCATCATGGTAAACTAAAAGGTTTTTGGATTTGATGCCATCTCGTCATGAGTGACTGCAGGTACATGTATACAAACAAACATGGCACGACGACGAATGGGATGAATGAAGGGAGCACATGTAGAAGGACAAGTTCACCAACGGATGAACAAATGATGCATGTGAAAAGATGTGCTCGCGAATGGGTGATCATGCAAAGATGTGTTCTTGGACGGATGAATGAGCAAACATGCAAGATGTGTTCACGGATGGACGAACGAATGAACATGCACTTTTCATGAACTGATGAACCTATCAAGCCTTCCAACATACAAGCAAGGAGCAATGTGTGAAAGCAACATCATGCAAACCAACGACCATCGAATACTCCACGCACTTCGCAATGTGGAGGTGAAGCTGTGACACACCATGAGGAAATCCATCACCCAGCAGCACTGTAGCTCGACATGCACACCAGCATCAACACGAATGTACCACCACTGTCATGTCGAGTATTTTCATGGGTCATGTCGTCCACATCTCTACTATGGGCCATAATATCAATCAATGTAATGTAACGTGGAAGTCCAAGAGACCCATTTGTTGTATGAAGAGTCATGTAAAGTCGAAGAGTCATGGAAGTCAAACAATCATGAGGGTAGTTGAATAGCCATAAGGGTCAGTTTCACCCTTGGCTATAAATACCCCCTCATTTGTACATGTGAGGGACTTTTCACCTCAGCTCCTCCCACATAGCCTTGAGAGTTTGTAATCTTTTCTTTGAGGATTAAGTAGTGGCTCCAACGCCCCGCACACGGGGTTAGTGATCTATGTGTAACAATGTGTCTTGGAACTTTTGCTTAATTCAGAAGCCTGCTAACAGGCCAACACGTTTTCACACATGTATTGTAATTGTTGTAAGGCTAATCTTGAACACTTGTAATGCATGTTGCTTTAACCTGTGTTTAACACTTGAACTCATTCACTTGTTGTAATACATACATGTTAATGAAAATGTGTTGTATATGTTGTTAACGTTGTCTCGCCCATGTTGGCTACCCTCCCGGACATCAGATAGACCTTTAACATAAAACTTTCTATAATAACCGTTGCATTTGGGTGGACTTATCTGCTGAGTGTTGTACGTGTTATCTTCCCTTGTGTGTTGTGACTGTCGCATCCGTGTGGAATGTTCTTCTGGAAGTTGTGCACGTCGTGTTGTGTTGTGTGTTCCTAGTAGAGTTGGGGATTCCTCCCAACCGACTTGGGAATCACTCCCACCCTCTCCCTCTACAGTGAAAGAACCGTTGACATAAGTGACACTAGTAATCACCAGGCATGCAAACCCCACTTATCGAAAGACAAAGTGAACCACTCTCCTGTGCTGACAAGTAAGAGTTGAGGCAAATCTTTAAGATAATGGCAACCTGGCCATCGTACCGGATGGAACTCCTACACCAAATAGTGTGAGGTATAGTTGGGACTTCATACCGGGGAGATCCCGTGATGTTGGCGGGTCCAACACTATCAACATTTTAGCGCTAGGACCAGATGGCAAGGTGAGACTGTACAGCTATGTTGAATCTCTTACACAATGAATAATACACAATTCGTACTCCCGGGGTGTTTCTCTCATTTCTCCCTTAATCAATTATCAATCCCTGGTGAGCTTCTCGATCAATTGTCCTTGTTAATGTTTGGCGATCAGGACAACACATCTGTAACCGAGCACTTTTAAGATTCTCTTCATTTCTATGAATATCATGAAATCGATAGTGATGAGCTTGTTTGTGTACTCTTCTTCCTAACCCTTGAAATTCGTGCTAATCGATGGTGTCATCCCCTGCCACTTGCTTCTGTCCATTCCCTTCTCACTTTCCTCAAGGAGCTCCATCAAGCCTTCAATGAGTGTGATTACCAAGATGTCTATGAAAGAATATCTCATTTAAGAATGAAGCTTGGAGAATCAGTTGAGGACTTTGCTACCCGCTTCCTTCACCTCTGTCATGAAATTCTTGAATGGTTTGTGGACCTTGACTTCATGAGCCAAGAGCTGAAACGCTTGGTTCATGTCTCCTGAAACGGTGAACCTCCTGATTTCCCTTATTCCTCGACTCTTGCGGATCATGAGACACCTCATGTCTCAAAGAGGGTGCCCCCTCATAGTGACCGCAAACTAATAAATCTGCACAGCAGGTACCCCCTTGCAGCAGTTGCAAAGCTGAAGAATCTGTGCAGCATATTCCCAATCCATCTGCTCGGCTGTCTCCCGCCCTAACGGAGGAAATTCCAGAATGGTTAAGAAAGCCTATGGCGAAAACTCATCCCTCCATTTCTCAAGAGGACATCATCATTCCTAACCTAATTGTTGAGTCTAATCTTCATTTTTTCCATCCTCCATCATCTACAAGCCATGACGCCTTGCACCATGACTCGCTTGAGCGATCTACTTCACAAGCTAGCTTCGCAAACTCTCTTGATTCTTGAGTTGCTGGCTCAAGTTGCAGTCATGTGCAAGGTAATCTCATCATACAAGTAGAGGAGCAGGATGGTGAAGACACAATCAATTCCTCTCAAAACATTGAGCTTCCATTCTCGAACGATCCTCAATCCGAGAATCTTGGTGAAACATCATGCACAATCAATTCTTCTGATCAACCTCCAGTCTTGGGTTGTCATCACTCCCATGCTTCCGTATGTTCTGATGAATTCCCAAGCACATCATATGATCTATATTCATCTCATGTACACTCTAACTTAGATCTGGAATGTGCATTAGTCAAAGAAGACATCCATAGTGAAGCTTCCTTTGCTCCTCACTTGCCCGTGTGTCCTATCATTCACAACGCATCAACATGCGTCAGAGATATTCCATGTTCTCTCGCTTCTTCATCCCATGAGATATCTCCTCGATCGACACAAGGAAATGAGGCTGTCCACCATGAAAATAGTCTCAACACACAAGACTCTTCCCACTCATCATCACCTTGTGTGTTTCATGAAGACAGTTTGTCAAGTCAACTTGCTGAAAATTTTGATGAAGCCTGTGACAGAGATGGCTGTCATCCTGAAAGAAGTTTTGAAATTAGTAACAGCAACCATCCTCAAGCCATGCATGATCTGGTTCACATCCCAAAATGCAATTTTTCAATTCTGGAAAGTTCCGAGATGTGCCAAGGAGTCAAGGCACTTCAACGTATGTTGATGGTTATGTTAGGACCTCGTGAATCTGGTAAGCCCATCGAACCAAATCAGATCTTGTTTCTAACGCACAATCCGTCTATCTGCATGGTTTCACTCGACGTGGATTCCCGTGTAAAGAATATTTACTATTCGGGGTATGATATTTCAAAATTTCAGATTTTCGCTAATGATCGAATCCACGAGTCCGTTACAACATGTCCGTCTTCATGCACCTCTCTTACATCTAATTCGGGTTGGGAGTGTCCATCCCTCATGCAATCATGGGATAGTGAAGTTGATCATCTCAAATACTATCTCTATCCGGAATCATACTTATCAGATGTTCTCTCTCGTAATCAGCTCCTTGGTCTTTTTGCAAATTTTGCACGTCAAATCTTCCCACTCATCACACTAGCAATCTCCCTGTGTGATGATGAGTGCACAACATATCATGCGAATCAAGTTACTCTCATTTCACCACACCTAAACTTGTTTCACACATTCACAGTGCTGGCATCCTTTTTGCATTTATGTGATGACCATGATGTCTGCACACTTTTTCACCAGTTGCAGGTGGGTGTTCTATCATGCCTAGTGCACAACGAACTTGGTTCCCTCATTCAGAGTGTTCGCACGATTGTTCAAAAGGTTTCTTTGTTCATGTCAAACTGGGAATCTGGCATCTCGACCGACTGGTCTAATTTTGCTTCTATCTTGGGTGGATCTCATGCAGCTTATCATTTTCCCAACAATACATCCAATGACAATCGCTTCACGCACTACGATCTTCACCATGTAACATATTTCTTCTTAGACTTATGTCAAGTAAGTGAGGCACTTCGTCCTATGTTGATGGCTATGGTAGGCCCTCACTGTCTTGACATGAACGACGAGAATGGCCAAATATATCTATCCATATCAAATTCCCATTGTGATCCCCTCTCTCGAATCAGCAATCCATCTTCTCAAATATCACAAATCTTTCAAAACATCCATCATGAATTTTATGATCCAATCGCTAAATGGCTGGAACAATCTTACTTGGTGAGTCGTGTTGCAAGTAACAAGCTTCAGTTCTTCCTCACACTCGCTAAGAAACTTGGTGCAGAACAACACACACTCCTGAGAGGCCTCCGAGGTTTGTTGAAAACCAGTAGTCACAGAAGAGGTAAGCATGTGTGTTGAGTGGTTGTGACACATTCTTCGCCCACAGGCAAGACCTTCTCTCTCATGTGCAAGTTTGTCAAGTTTTTTCATTCTCTGTTGCACACTATTTTTTATCTTTTTTAATCACTCATATCTTTATAATTGCAGGTCAAGTACGCCTACGGTGGCTGCACTGGAAATTTCATTTCACATAACCCTGACCGTTTAATGTAGGAGTAGGAGTAGTTTTTTCTTTTTCGCTTGTCTTTACTTTGTGGTTTGCATGTTTGTTTGCTCGCTGACTTGGTTACTTTGCTTGGTTGTTGTTGTTTTCACTTTGTTTTCTTTGCTTACTATTTTTGTTTTCATTTGTTTGGTTTGCTTAATACCTTGCTATTTTTGTTTCCACAAATAAGTGCTTCCATCTACTGAGTTCTATCTTTTGAATGAGTATGTGGCTGAGATATGAAGAGACTTGTGACACTACAACACTTCGTCAATCTTGTGTCCGTCTTCTCTGTGCTTGGTTATAACCTTCGGTCGATGAAGTCTTGATGGAAAATATGAGCTGTCTACAAGGGGAGTTTTGGTCTAACCATGAACCTGTGTCCACACTGGGATGCCCCATTCCTGTACTCATCCTTCTGCTTTGTGTGTTCAAGTTCATCCAACTAGTAGAAACGGAGAAGGGGAAAATCTAACGAGCAAACCTATGTCAGAGGTCTTACATGCTTCTCTGTTATAGACATTTTTGGGCACTGCAACCCCAATCATAAATGTCCATAAACCAAGGGCTCTTAAGTCCCTAAAAGTGTTGTTCCAACCTCTAAAAGAACAAGGTCAACTGATTACATCTTCTCCCAGAAGTTCTCCATGAAAAACTGCTCATAACTGGTCAAAACTGGACCATCTCACCTGCTCCATGGTCAAAGTGCGCTGCATCCCACCTAAATACACACAGGAGGTGCGGTGCATCTTGAAAAGCCCTTCTATGGGGTGCGAAGGGCGAGAGTGGACAAATGGCAGGGTCAATTTGCAAGGTGGAGGATCATGGAATCTTCTAGAGACTTCTCCTGTGACACTTGCCTCTCTGAATTCACCCAGGGATGAGTAAGAGATCGTCAATCTCCAGGTGGAATCAAGAACTATCAGAGAGAGGACACTAATCAAATCTCAAAAGCTGACTCACCCCCCTTGCAAACATCTATATATGGATCCCTCATCCCAGAGATACAAAGGCTGGAATTTTGTATCTTGTAAGGAAGTGTTGCTAGTTTCTTGGTGCAATATCATAGTGTTGGGTGATCTAAGCTTTTCATGAGGTGAAGAAGGGCTTTCTTGCTGAGAGGATGATGCTGGGTCAGAATAATTGGTTGTAATCCTCTTTGTTATTTCTTAATTATCAATAAAGCTATTCAAGTTTTCCTCCACATTCTTGTATGATTGATGATATATGCATTTGTGTGGTTAATATATATCTGGTCCTATATTGTTTATGATAGTAGATCTATGTTCTTGGATAGTGTTATGCTGCTTTGATTCTACAGGTGCTCTTTGAAGCTGGGTAGACAAGGAAGCGAGTGGCAAAGATCTATCAGAAGGGAGAGGAATCAAGCAAGGAACCAAGCACAAGACAGAGGTTGGTCTCCTTTATTCCCCGCTTATCTACTTCTCATAAAGGAAAACAAAAGTAGTTTTAGTTTGTTTGTTTCTAAGGTAGCTACCAGCCTTAGTGGGACTAGAAGCTCTACATAGACACTAGATTTCCCAATAACATTCTCTGAAGGAACAACCTCTTCTGCTCTTAATAAGTTGGGATCCCTCTTCCGCCCCAAAAATAAATAAGTGCATATGCACAGTCCTCTTGAAAAAATACAAAGGCAAAAGAACAGAAAGGCTTCCTGCGTAGAGAGGTAAAGCATGCAACTCCACTCGGGTACTGAATAGGCTCGCTGGCAGTGGAGAAATGCATGTGTTACTGTGTGACTCCATCGGGGTATTGTCCAGGCCTGCTGGCAACAGAGAAACACTAAAGATGAAACTCAACTTGCGAGCTAAACTACCCTTCCTAATTTTGAAACACTATGATCAAGCTGAAATTTTGATTGTGTTTGACTGAGTTGGAAAAAGGTGAACCGTGTATGTCCATGGGGTGAGTGGGAAGCTAAAGCAACCCGCACAACGATTCAATACTCCCCGAGAGACCAAGGTCCTCTGCTATAAATGATCCGAAGTAGAGAAGCTGGAGTTCTACCAGTGTGTCGCCAAGCGTTGTAGTGACTACAACCACCCTCCAAAATTTTGGCATGCATCCAATTTCAGAGCCTCCTTTGAGAGTTTTACTTGATGACTGCATGCACTCAGGTTCACTCTATGAGCTCGTGTGAGTCCTCTCAGCCACCTTTCTTGATCATTCCACCAATAGATTTTGCATGTTGATGTCAATGTCATGCTTATGGCCATGTTCTGGTCATACTCAAGGTCTTCGCTTCGTGTGTACATGTTGTGTTCGCTATGTAAACATCCATCGTTCTCACACATGGAGTCACATACATTATCGTGCAAGCATCGTCATGGTCAACCAATGATCAATCACAAGTGTCGTGCTTGTCGCTCACATCATCAGTCAGTCATATTGAGCATGCGTGTCTAGATGGTTTGAGTCGTCTCGTCGTCAAGTCATGTAAGTGTGTGTTTGCAAGATCACGTATGCATCTTTCACTCATTCACACACTTAGCCACTTTGCTGAAGTTCTGACGACTGGATTCCCCTCTCATAGCTAGACCATCACTCCGCCATCGACTTAATCGATTGTCGCCTAGAATAATCCAGAAGCACCAAGCAAGCCATTTCAAGATGTGATGCCTGCAAGTAGATCAATCAACCTTCATGTTGGTCAACCAGAGAGTTTGACCCGACAACCACCCCAGGACTGACTCCCCTCAAAAATTACGTAGAGGTTGCAGACCTTACCCACTCCATTGACTGAGAAAATCATACAGACAGTCCAGATAGATACCCAGTTCCCGTCCCTGTCTCCCTCTGAAAATTGCACAGTTTTTCTAGCCATCCCTCTCGACAGTCGATCGACTGCTCACCAAGAAAATTGTGCAATTTTCATGAGCTAGTCCTCTACTGCCCAGTAGTTTGCTTAGCTTAGAAATAGTGCAGAGGTGATCAACAGGCCAACCTCCCAACATCAGTGCAATTTTTCCCACCAGCAGCTCCCAGCAGCAGACTGACAGTTCCCCTCATGAATTGCACAGTTTTTGCTGCCAGTGACCCAGCAGCTGACTACCAGTTCCCCTTAGGAATTGTGCAGTTTTTTCTACTAGTGTCTCGGCAGCGAGCTGCCAGTTCCCTCCAAGAATTGCACAGTTTTGGTTTCCAAGCTCCCATAGCTTGCTCGTTGTAGAAAGTGTGCAGATTTTTCCTGCCCAGCCTTCCCACAGTCCAGACTGTTCCCCCCAAAAACTGCACAATTTTGTCCTCCAGTTGAGCCATACCCTGCAGACAGTCATTGTCAATCCAGATTGCCCATCTTCATCACCTAGTGACTCTTGTACAGTTTTCATTAGCAGTGCTTGGAGCCTCCATCCCACCTCACAACCTTGTTACCTCTCCTGGTCACCTGCATCTGAAATGGTCATGCATCATGGTATACTAGGAGGTTTTTGGATTTGATGTCATCTCATCATGAGTAACTGCAGGTATAGGTACACAAACAAACATGGCACGACGACGAATGGGATGAACGAAGGGAGCACATGCAAAAGGACAGGTTCACCAACAGACGAACAAACGATGCATGCAAAGAGATGTGCTCGCGAATGGATGGACAGATGAACATTCACTTTTCGTGAATGGATGAACTTGTCAAGCCTTCCAACATACAAGCAAGGATCAATGTGTGAGAGAAACATCAAGCTACCAACGACCATCGAATACTTCGTGCACTTCACCATGCGGAGGTGAAGCTGTGAAACACCATGAGGACATCCATCACCTAGCAGAACTACAGCTCGACATGCACACCAGCAGTAGCACGAATGTACCATCATTGTCATGTAGAGTCATGTCATGGGTCACATCGTCCACATCTCTATTGTGGGCCATACTATCAGTCAAAGTAATGTAATGTGGAAGTCCAAGAGACCCACTTGTTGTATGAAGAGTCATGTAAAGTTGAAAAGTCATGGAAGTCAAATAGTCATGAGGGTAGTCGAACATCCACAAGGGTCATTTTCACCCTTGTCTATAAATACCCCCTCATTTGTACATGTGCAAGACTTTTCACCTTAGCTCCTCCCACATAGCCTTGAGAGTTTGTAATCTTTTCTTTGAGGAGTAAGTAGTGGCTCCAACGCCCTACACATGGGGTTAGTGATCTATGGTGTAACGATGTGTCTTGGAACTTTTGCTTAATTCAGAAGCCTGCTAATAGGCCATCACGTTTTCACACATGTATTGTAACTTTTGTAAGACTAATCTTGAACACTTGTAATGCATGTTGCTTTAACCTGTGTTTAACACTTGAACTCATTCACTTGTTGCAATACATATATGTTAATGAAAATGCGTAGTATATGTTGTTAAGGTTGTCTCGCCTGTGCTGGATACCCTCCCGGACATCAAACAAACCTTTCACATAAAACTTTCTATAACAACCGTTGCACTCGCACGAACTCATCCGCTGAGTGTTGTACATGTTATCTTCCCTTGTGTGTTGTGACTGTCGCATCCGTGTGGACTGTTCTTCTGGAAGTTGTGCACGTCCTGTTGTGTTGTGTGTTCCTATAAGAGTTGGGGATTCCTCCTAACCGACTTTGGAATCACTCCCACCCTCTCCCTCTATAGTGAAAGAACCATTGACACAAGTGACACTAGCAATCACCAGGCACGCGAACCTCACTTCTCGAAAGACAAAGTGGACCACTCTCCTGTGCTGACACGTAAGAGTTGAGGCAAATATTTGAGATAATGGCAACCGAGCCATCCTACTGGATGGGACTCCTACACCAAATGCTGTGAGGTCTAGTTGGGACTTCATATTGGGGAGATCCCCTGATGTTGGCGAGTCCAACACTGTCAACAGGTTATCTAACTGGTTTGGCATTTTCTTGAATATAAATATGATGCATACAAGTTCTAGGATTAATTCCTTTCATGTCAGTGTATTCCCATGCATAAGAAAAAGATTGTTTTTGTAGCATCTGTATCAATTTTCTCTTTTGAAATTCTTCCAAATTATTGTTAATATTTAATGTTTTACCTGAAAAAATTCTACTTGAGAATTGCCAAACTTTTCCATAGAACGTAAAGCCATTTGGTGAGATGATATATATTCAATATTGCATTGTTCTTGAAAATTTTAATCTTTCTGAGAGTATGAAGAAGAATCATTATTATTCATTAAATTTGTCAATTGATCTTCTTAATATAATTGTGAAAGAGTATAAACTGGTTGCAAATCATTAAAGTCTTCATTATCATCATCTATCCAAATCTCACTTTCTACTTCAGTTATTATTTTTGCAGGAGGATACAATGTAAATTTCTTAGTGGAACTTCCATCAGAGATATACATATCACCATATATACAACTTATGAATGCATCAATTGTAGCTAGCCAAGGTCTACCAAGGATTAATGGATGGCCTCGTAAATTATTCTTTGGAGTTAAAATCATGAAATTTGCAGGACATTCCCAAGAATATAGAGAAACAAACACATCTTCTAATACTCCATCTGGTTTGATAACATATCTATCTGTTAATTGTAATAATGTAGGAGTATATTGAAGATTAGGAAGCTTAAGTTTCTCCATTGTTTGTTTACTCATGATATTGATGGTTGCTCCTAGATCAATTAAGGTGTTTGAAATTTCAATACCAATGATATGAATTTTCACAATGGGACTACCAGGATCTAGATATTTTTGAAAAATAGGTTTTCCCATCATGATATCATCAAATTTTCCTACCAATTGGAGTTTTTTAACATATTTTCTCTTTCTTCCTGGTTTTCTAATGCATAATATAATAGTTTTTGAAAATATTGGTATTTTTTTTTTATAGTTTGTAATAAAGTAATTTTAGTGAAAATATTCTTAAGTTCATCTAGCATATCATAATTTGGTAAAACAATTTTCCTTTCTATTCCTTTATCAATTTTGAGCCTTTCAGGAAAAGGTGGATCTTGCAAAGAACCAAAAGGTTGTTCTCCTAGAGGAATTGTAGGAGCTTGCTTTATTTTCTCATCCTTTGATTGTATAGGAACATCTTCCTTTAGATGAATATTTTCTTGATCAAGATTTGCATCTTTCTCATGAACTTCATCCTCTTTAGATTTTTGGATGGCGGTTGTTGGTGACTTCTTTTGTAAAACCCTACCAGATCTAAGTTGAACATCATTTATACCTAATGGGACAATCATAAAAGCTTGAAAATTTTGTCCTTCAACATTATAAATAGCTTGTTGATTTTTATTATTTAGATTTGGAAGTGGTTGAGCAGGTAGTTGATTTGGTTTTTGAGGAAATGGTAATGAAAGTTATTTATTTGGATTTTGAAATTGAGAAGGTTGAGTTGGTTGAGGAGGATACTATTGTGGTGAAAAATAAGGATAAGCTTGTTGGAATTGAGGATATTGAGGATATTTTCCATAAGGATTTTCCAACCTTGTGCCCAAGATGGATTTTGAGATTGTAGGGGCCAAGGTTGCCATGGCATGGGTGTAGTAAAATTGTTTTGTGGTTGTGCATATGATTGAGTATTGAAACCTTGCATCATATTTGATTGTTGATTTTTCCATGGTTTTTTAGTAATAAAACAAAGAGATTCAACTTTTCATGTTCTAGCTTCATCTTGAAAAGAAACTTTAAGACCAGGTATTGAAGTGAATTCCTTCGTATTATGATTTTCAGCACATATGACACAAATTTCTATACTATTAAGGGGACATTATCTTAAGGCATGTTTCTTCCTACAGTTGGGACATAAAATATTTAATGCAACATTATTGGATTTTTTATTATTTTGTATCTTATGGGTATCTAGTTGTTCACTGAGACTCCCAAGGATATATGTTTTGAAATTATCAAGCAAATTGCCTATTTCAGCTCTACCTATTTTTCCAATTACATATTTACTAATTATGGACATCACAGGATCTCTCGTATTTTTTCCAGTTATAGCCTTACCCCTTGAAATATGTTTACACAAATCACAAATTTCTCCAAATTAAAGTTGTGAAACATATCCCTTTCCCATTAAATTAAGAAGATCAATCCATTCATCTCTAATGGATTTCAACAAAAGAGATTTTAGTGTTTCATCATCCAAATTATACAACTTAGTCCTTTTGATGTTGTAAGAAAATCTTTCAACTAGATCGTCAAGGCTTTCATCCTCTCTCTGCATCATCTTAAAAACTTCATCTTGAAGGTTATGGGGCATGCAATAATCCTTATATTTTTCTAAGAACACATTTTTCATTTCTTCCCATGTTCTAATAGTATGTGTTCCTAATCCCATGAACCATTTAAGTGCTCCATATTTAAGAGTTTCTAGGAATAATTTCAATTTTTGAGGATCAAGTAGTCATAAGTTCTACATAAAACCTCAAACTCAAAAATAAATGTTTCGGGGTCCTCATTTCTCAAACCATGGAAATTAGGAAGGATGGAGGGTGAGATTTTCTTCATTGTGGCTGTGGTATCTTCATCAAAGATGGGAAATCCATAAGGATTTGGTTCTCCCCTACCACCTCTACCATCTCGACCTCCTCCTCCTCCTCCTCCTCTATTTCCTCCTCTTCCTATTCCACCTCCAATCCTAAGTTCACCATTTACATTATGCACTTATTCTTCTCCTTTCCCTGTCATTGTAGATTCTTCAGAGCTAATATAAGGTTCTATAATAGGATTGTTTAGCTCTTCTTCTAGTTCCTCTAGTAATGGTATGTTATATTAAGCTTCTTCTTCTTCTTCTTCACTAGGGATCTCTAGTTCTTGTCCTAGAAGTTTCTCTCCTGTTGAAGAGCGGAAAATTACTCCATTTGTTGGGGATGTAGGTTCTTCAACTACAACTTCGGTAGAGGAATTTGCTAAATCTTTTGGTTGGATTTCAGATTTATGCACCTCAGGAAGTATATTTCTACCTGCCAATGAGGGAATGGGAGTATGAGTGGATTATGTGGCACTACGAGGTCTAGCAGGGGTGAGTGGTGATGTTGGTATTGAACTTCTACCTCTACTTACAAATCTACCCCTATAATCCCTTTCTCTATGCATAAATGATTTTTACCATGCTTTAATTATGCATCTAAAAAGTTGAATGAACCTAAAATGATATGCAGATCAGAAATAGAATCCTATATACACCTCCCCGGTAATGACACCAAAATGTTGGGTAATTTAATTGTTCTTAAATTACTTCATTAATTGTCAACCAAGGTTCATGTACTTATGAGATGAATGTGCACTATATATGCTAGGATTATTTCTATGGATTGATTGTTTCTAAAGATGAAATTAACCTAAGAATGGAAAAATGTTTTTGATGAGATTTAGAGAATAATTACACACATGTTCTTTCAGTTTAAAGTTACATTAAAGCTATATTACTTTGCAGAATTGAGAATTTATCTTAGTTGTAAAATTTAAAACCTATTCCTACTTGTATAAAAGAAAATGCTAAATTGCAAGAAAAAGAATCTAATGCTACTTGCAGAATTGAAAACATTACAACCACTATCTTGCAAAAAAGAACTTCTACACTAGATTGCAATAAGGAAATTCTATACTAATTACATAAAAGGAAATTGCATCAACAAGTCCTAACTTCTAATTTGCAGAAGAAAGATTAAATGAAAAACTTGTAACTCTGAAATGATTACTTGTGTGCGCAGTTAACTCTAAAGAACTATTCTTTTCATTATCTAAGAAATTGACTTGAGCTATGAAATATGGAAATAGAATGCATATAAAAAATAAATCTTTTTGGTATTTTCCCTTTATGAGTACTTTGAAATAAAAACAATAGTTAGTCAAAGCATCTCTGTAATGAAATCAATTAAGCAAATTCTGAGAGAAATACTACGATTTAAGTAGGCTATAAATGTAAAAAAAATAAAAGAACCTCACAACTTGATAGGGGGTGCTCCCGTGAGCGCAGGTATGCTAACAATCAAGAGATATTTTATGCACACATTGAGAACAGAGCAATTGTATTAATCCAGAACAAAGTATCATAGTATTGAAAATAAACCACAGTAAAGCTTAATAATCGAACTATGTTCTGGGTCTAGCCTTACGACTTTTATATAAATTTCATTAAACAACTTTTAAGAGTCTTATGCCGATACGACATGAGCTAGTTCAACATCTACGAAATGGATTTTGTTTAAAACTGTATCTCCTTATGCCTTGCTACTAAAAGAGAAATTCATAAGAGATTCTTCTCGAACCATATCCTAACAATTTAATAGGTCTTCAACACCCTTGCTTGATGTCATCCTATTCTCTTGTTGCCTTTACTTAACTGGTGCACCGTCATTCTCAAAGTTTGACTTTGAGTTTGACTCTTAGATTTCTCAATCTTCATAGCCTACCAAGTCATGACGATAGGTGGCCATTCATGTGGTAACCATTTTTCATCTCCATACACTCTTCATCCTTTTGTTGAAGCACTGCAACCTATCTAACCATGGATATTGCTACGGAATCCAACATTAGCTGCAAAATGTTTAAGATTTTGTTATTGTAAGAATGTTTTCGTTATAATTCATACAGAAACATAGATTCTAAAAATGGATGATAAATACCTTTTTATAAGTTGAACTAGACATTGAGCATGTTGAGACTACTACAAAAATGGTGACAAAAAGGTGAAAGGAAATGGAAAATGGTAGTAAAAAAGGAAAAAAATTCAACTTCAATAATTAGTTTCCAAGTCAAGCAAGGAAACAGTCTAAGGAGGACCCTTATGCCTCGTCCATTGGGCTTTGGAAAAAAAATATTGCAATTGTTTTAATTTAACCAAATCTTTTTCACTTTAACACATCTGACTAAATTCTTGTTCTTACGCAAGTTGAACGGGCTAGGTTTTAGGCTAAAGAGATTCAGTAATAGGCTTAAGATTGTGAGCCTTCGTCGTATTCCTAGTAGCTCAAAGAGAGGTTAAGATTTTATAAATTTAATATTGTCTATCTTCTGAAGAGGGTGACCCTGGTATTTTGAAAGATGTCTCACAGTCATCCTTCCTTAACTCCTAAGCTAATGATGGAGTTGAATCAACAAGAGAGGAGTCTAGGGCCATGGTGGTGGAAGTCTAAACAAGATTAAATTCCAGAGGTTTACCATAACCATTACAAGCGAGGAAAGAGTTGCAATCATCATAACCTTGAGCCAGATGCTACCTGAATATCATACAAATTAAACCATGATGGAAAAGGGACCTCTCAGGGTTCTAATACTCGACTTGGAAAGCCTTAGACATTTGAGTTAAAACTCTTCAAGAGATAGTATGGCAGGTTCAACTTTAAAAGTCAAATATGATACATAAAAACAACATTATATCGACCCTCACAATCACTAGTAACAAATCTTTCCATTTTGGTTTGAGAAATGATATAGGAATACCTTTATTAGTGTATTGACAATCCTTATTAGCTAGTATTTTCCTCCATGGAACACTATTAACTACAACATTATAACAATGCTAGCTTCCAAGGGTAAGTGGGTGGATGCTACCACAACTTCTAGATTGATTTTCATTTCCAATTCACTGACATAAGCTCTCCTTCCATTGAAGGAAGCATCAAAATATTTAACTACTTCATTGTTGTGACCGTGAAATAACTATAGAAACTCCCACCAACCTACTTAGCGAAGCAGATCCAAGCATTGCTTGTTTGCCTCAACAAGGTGTGATCCGACGAGCTTGGTTCAAACTACTGGTGACTTATTATAGAGGAAAAATCACAGATTGCAATGGACTAGGGTTCAAAAAACCAAAGCCTAGACATGAAACCCTAGGTTGCATAACCCTTGGGATGAAAATGAGAATAATCGAAATGAATGGTTTGATGAAACCCTCTTGAGAAAACCTCAAAGATAAAATCAACAGGTGTTAAGCACAAACTCAAAACAAAGCAAGGGGAACCTTAAAATATGGAAATTGATTGATAGTTGATCCATATGACAATTTGCGTTTTCGCAGATTGACACTTGAGATTTAAGCTTCTAGATTAGTGAGTGATTAGGCGTGCTTAACATGACAACATATTCAAACCCATTGCTAATGATAATTGCAAATTTGAGAAACAGATCATCAAAATCATATATTTAAGCTGAAATCGACCGGCCATTAATTTGTGCATATCATAGGTGGATATGGCATGGTTAACTTATATCAACGAAAGAAATTAAAACATACACCACAAATCATAGGTTAGACACTTTAGGTTAGGACCATTGACCCAAAATAAAACATTATGAATGCGAAAATATCATTGAAATAAAGGATAAGCATAGGAAATTACTATGGTAGTAAAAAAATATTATTCCATTAACATCATAAACTAAATTCTAGGTTGCTACATAATCTACTATTTTGTAGTGGCCCTTAAACTAACAAATTTCCCTTGTTGTTAGGAGCAAATTTTAATTTATACCAATTATAACAATTAGGGAAAACAAATATTTTTATTCCAATGGATGGAGGAATCAATTGAACAGTAAACCATCATGCTATAAAACTCAAAATGATGATTAGAAGAAGGAATGCAGGAATCAAACCAATACAAATCCAATAAAGCGAAAACAAGAAAAATTGTAAAATTTTAGGAGGGGCCCTTTATTTTTTGACAAAAATGAAGGGAGTAGGTTGGCCTCCCAACAATGGCGACTGACTGGGTCAAACAATTTTCTTCGCCTAGAATTATAAAATAAAGGAATAAAATTTAGATGTAATATAATCATGTATAAAATGTTGAAAATCAATTTCTTTTTAGTTTAGTCTATTAAATATTATAGGTGCCCATTCATTCCTTAAAATAAAAGGGACTTAAATGTACAAAAATTGAAATAAAAATCCACTAGATGTTTTAGAGGAAACCTTATAGATAATAGATTGTAAAGATGAACAACAAATTGTAGAAGTTGGCTAAGTCATGACTTTAATACCACAGGTGGATCCACTGCTACCAATAGGCATCCATAGCCTCAATAGGGTCGCATTTTAACCCAATGATTCGTCATTGTCCATCTATTAGATATAGATCTAATTTTTTAATCAATAAATTTGTTAAATATTAGCTGAAGGTAATTTTCCTGTCTTGGTAACCAGATAGTGGAAGTTCCATTCACAAGACCCAACAAAAGTGAACAAGTTGGCTCGTTATTTAATTTTTTCAACTGGAAGCCATTACCCTGGCTTGGTGACTAGGAACAGTAATGTCACTTTCATTAATACCTATGATCATGGTAGGCCGGCTCGTAATGAGACCTCTGATCCCTCATCCAATCCTTTATTAATATAAATAGATTATTTTAGCTATATATTAATCCTTCTATATTTTTGAATTACACTCTGATAAATATTAATCCTTAATGGGTTAATTAATAAATGGGGAGGCAAATCTACTCCTTACGAGCAAGGGATGGCATGACAATTTTAAATCACCAACTTAATAGTAATGTTGTTACTAAAATAATATGTTTACTTATGATGAGAATTCTTCTAAAGTGAAATGGGCTTTAATAGTTTTTGCAATTGAGAAAAAATTTAAAGATAGTTTGAGTAAGAAGCTTATTTAGTTAAACCAAACTGGAAGAATTTACCCAACAATCAACACGAGTCAAAAATCATTTGATAAAATTTTCCCTAAAAATAATTATGTTTGGGTAGATTCTACTATGGAATAGAACAAAAAAATAATACCAACAAAGACATACTTAAATAAAAGCTCAAAATTTACACACAAAAAGCAATAATTAAAAACAAAAAGAAAAAGAAAAAGTAGAAGTACATACATAAATATATATAAAGGTTCCTCAACGAATATCGTGCAAAATATATCTTTAAAAGTTGCCCATTTACTGGGAGGGACTTAGGTTGGCCCTCCAAAGTCTGCAATCAGAATGTGTTGGGTTCGATATTTTTTGTAATAATGAAATGTACCAACCACAATCTCTAAAACTTAGGGTGTTCACCCTTATCCTCATGGGATTTGTCCCATTTTAGAACGACGTCACCAACTTCAAGATTGTGATTAGAAGAAGACATATTATCAAACCATCATTTTACCAACTGTTGTTGTTGAGTCAAATTGGTTTTAGCCTTTTGTCTTTCTTCTTCTAATTTTGGTAAAGTATTGATTCTATTTTCCATAACTAACAACTTAACTTCTTGGACACTCTGGGACAGTTGGAGAGAAGGTAAAAAAATGTGAGGAGGAAAAATGACCTCTCTACCATAAACGAGGAAAAAGGGTGAGTTCACTATAGAAGCTTTCAGTGTGAACCTATCGTCCCATAATGCATTGAAAAGTGCATTATGCCACTACTTATGGTTTTATGAGACTGTTAGCTTTAGGATTTTTAGCAAATTCTTGTTTGATGATTCCACAAGACCATTTCCTTGTGGATAATAGTTTGCTGAGTATTTTACCATAATCCCATTTTATACTACATATGCATCTAACTCAGGAGATGGGAAATAAGACACATTATCAAAGACAAGAGACTCAAAAATACCAAAATGAGTAATTATTTGTTATTATATAAAATTAATGACTTGATTAGCATTTACCACACGCAAATTTGTTGCCTCAACCCATCTAGTAAAATAGTTTCTAGCTGTAACGATGAACTTATGTTGTTGGGATGAGGGAGGACTGACTAGTTTGATTATGTACAAGCTCCATTGCTGAAATGGAGCTTCAATTGTGATGGGTTGAGGAGGGAAAGCATATTTTTAGAGTTTTCAAGTGGTCTTTTCATAGGTTTCATATTTTCTGACAAGGGCATGGGAATATTTAAATAGATTTGTCCAGTAATATCATGCTCTTAGAACTTTATGCACAATGGTATCACCACCAAAATTTTGGCTAGTAAGGCCAAAGTGGAGTTCACGAAGAATTTTAAAGAATGTTCCTACTCTAAACAAAGAAATAACACTCCATCGTAATTTTTTCTAAAAATAGCATTGTTGATAAGTTGATAAGATGTTGATTTCAATCTCGATACTCTTCTCTAAGTGATCTTTAGATGGGAGGGGGTTGTACCATTTTCTAGATAAAATCTAATGTCTGAATACCATGAATTGGGATTGTAATCTTGATAAGGGATTTCATTATGTAATTATACCTTTTTTTTTTAGAGATGAATCATCTATAAGAGTTGAATGGTCTCTAGGGGAAGAAACAAATTCAACAACCAATTTACATAGACCCTGACCACTAATGATTTGTGTCAGTTTAATTTCTAAGTCGAACCCTTAGAGGGTAGTCATCTAATGAGCCCTTTTTCCCCCAATTTCCTTTTGTATTCAAAAGTTTCTAACTGCTGGATATGGGACTATAAGTTTAGTTTTAAACTTAAGCATATAGAAATGAAAGTGCTTTACTACGTTGTACACAACAAAAGCTTGTTTTTCTACTGGTGAATAATTAACTTATGTTCCTTTGAAGGTAGAACTCATAAAAGCCACAAGGGATTTTAGTATTAAGATCAAATTTTTGCGTTAATACAACTGCATAAGAAAATTCTGAAGCGAAAGTGTACAAAATGAATTCTTTGGAAAAACCAGGACTAAATAATGTAGGATTTCCACAATAGCTTATTTAATGGTGTTGAAATCTTGATTTTGTAATTCTTCCCATTTAAAAACAACAATATTTTTTAATAAATCTTGTAGAGGTTTTACAATTTTGGAAAATCTTGGGATAAAGCGTCTAACAAAACTGATCTTTCCCATGAAAGATTGCATGGTCTTTCTAGAATTAGGAGGAGTTAGAGCGTTTATGGCCTGTGAAATCTTGGGATCAATTCTAATTCCATATTTTGATACAATACAACCTCGTAATTTCCCTTTATTTACTATAAAGACTGGCTTTTTTTGGATTGAGGGAGATTCCAAGTTTTCTACACCTTCCAAACACATTTTGAAAATGCATCAAATGGTTGATATTTGTTTTGAGAAAACAGTTATATTGTCCAGGTATATAACTACAGATTCATTAATTAGGCCTCTAAAAGAAATATCCATTGCCCGTTGGAAATTTTCCCCTGCGTTAATTAATCCGAAGGGCATTTTCCTGTAGGCAAAGGTACCCCAAGAAATTGTGAATGCAGACTTCAGTTGGTCAACAGGTGCTACCATAGTCAAATTATAGCCTGAGAAACCATCTAAAAAGGATAGCATCTCAAAGCCATAGACCCATTGGAGTACTTGCTCCATGGGAGGCACAAGATAATGGTCTTTTTATGAGGTTTTGTTTAAATTCCTTAAGTCAACACTTAGAAATATATCGACTTTCTTCTTTCGAACAGGTACAACGTTTGCAACCCACTGAGTGTGTTGCACGGGAAAAATAATCTTAGCAACCAGGAGTTTAGTCCATTCATCTTTAATTGCCAGTTTGAGACTTGGTTGCATTTTCCTATGTTTTTTGTTGAAAAGGTTTAGTTTGGGGCTTCATAGGAGTAACATGTTGCATGGTGTTAGGGTCGAAAGTTTTGAGATCATTATAAGTCCAAGAAAATACATCTTTGTACTGTTTGAATATATTAATGAAATCAAATGTTTCTTTGGGAGTACAGTTTGCCCCTAAATTGATGCATTGAGGATTATCTTTTGACCCCAATTTAATGACTTCAATTCCCATAATAGAGTTGTTTGTTTTGCATTTTTTTTCCTTCTTGAATCTATTGTGCAAGTCATATAAATTTTATAATCTAACAGCAAACTTACGGAATGGTTTTACCATCTCAGAGTTCTCATCTGATGAATAATGTTTGCTAATTTGAGAAAAATCTCGTAAGTTCTCCTCGTGTGTGGCTTCATCAATGACTGCATTGTTGAATGTGCCCTCCATATGAAAAAATTCGGTTATTTGTTTATCATCATTGAATACATGCCATCTAGTGATGTTGTAAGGTATGAATGGCCTAAAAAGAAATTCAAATAAAAAATAATTAGGTTCAAAATTATCAGCTAGAATCAACCTAGAAGCTACAACGGAAAATAATTTTTCTTCCCGATTTTCAGTTCTAGAAAGAAAATTAATATTGAAAGTTGAAAAAAATGATATAAGATCCCATACCTAAGATTGATAGGCCTTCAAAAGCGTTTAAATACAATGAATTGAATTTTTTACTCATCTAACAAATATTTCAGAGTCATCGTAAGCTTTCAAACATTCAACTCCAAGATCAAGATCCTTGCAGAGCCCTTGAATTAAGGCAACGTACTCTACAACATTGTTAGTACATTAAAATTCTAGTTTGCATGCAATAAAAACTTTATTTCCTTTAGGGTCCAAAAATTACATCCAACACTAGTCCCTTCCTTAGACTTAGAACCATCAAAATAAAGTGACTAGATTTCAATTTTATCAGGATTTGAGACATTACTGATATCAACAATTTTATGATTAGTTGTAATTGATGTATTGATTGTTCCTAAATCATATTGTTCAAAATTTGAAATTGGATAAAAATCAACAAAAAAAATCCAAAGAAAAAGCCAACAACCAAAAAATCATTTATCTGAACTGGTTCATTTGAATCATTTAAATCAATAATTATGTGTTTCATGTATGGATCCCTATTAATTCTAATTCTATTTGGTTCCCCTTTCCAGGGTATCCATAATTGAGTCAAATCAGTGTCCATAAATCCTTAAGGTGTTGCAGCCAATCCCTACTAAAAAACAATCCATATACTTCAAGAATTTTAACAATCGCAATATCTATGATCTGATGGAATCTATGGTCTTCTAAAAATCTGATTATAACATCATTCAATTCCCCTACTATTTTAACAAAAGTTTTGTCCAATTGTACAATTTTTATATCAAAAGGTTTGATTTGTGCATTAATCTTCTTACATATGGAAAGTGGCATCACATTAGAAGATGCACCCATATCAATCATACAATTGTGGACATTGTGATTGAAAAATTGCAAGGTTAGCAAAAATAATTAAAGTTTCTTTTTCTGAGTAGCGGGGCTATTTGCATTATGTTTCAAAATTTAAACATTTTCCAAAATAGATTTATCAAGAGTAGCTATGTCTTTACTTGCAGGATCCTTCAAGCTAGTAATGTGTTCCTGATCTTTTTTCTGAATTACGGGAATTTTCCAAAGCTGATACAAGGAAATATTAACCTTTATTCTCGTGAGGTCATCTCTTGGGTAATATTCTATAAATGAAACTATAGATGTATGGGTGCTAGGTGAGTGTTTATCTGCATTTTTGTTTGATGCAGGTGGAGCCTGGATTTCAGCTAAGGCTTTGTTATGGGTGTATACACAACAAAACCAAAATCTTCTTAAAAAACATTCAATGAAAAATAAGGAGGTTGATTTTTTCTTGGTTTTGAGAATCAAGTTCAGCTTCTTTTTCCTCATTGTTATTAGGAGTTATATCAAGATCTAGTATCAAACCCTGCAAAATGTTTTCCAATCCCTCTGTGTTCAAACCTTCATTAAGGGGAGGTGGTTTATGGGAAGGTGGCATTTTAAATGGCCATTTAAAGTTTCCCCTATCAGATGGTTGTTCCAAATTTTCCTTTCTTAAGGTTGATTATTTCGTTAGAAAATTTATTTATAACCTTTTGAAGGCTCTCTAAATCTAAGGTTGATTGGTCTTTCTTAAGAACAAATAGTTTTGATGTTTCTGATTTCTTACCAGAAGAAGAGGTAGAATCAAATTGTTTATTAGTACTTGGTTTAAGGCTGAGAATATATTTTTCCACTATCAAGGCTTCCTACAAAGTGGGTTTATGGGGCCTCTTTACCCATACAACTATATCATAGTGTAAAGCCTTCACATATTAAGCAATAATCAGATTTTGAGGAGGCAAGGACTCTGTTAGTGTCGGTCTTGAACCCCTCCATCAGCGATCAAAGCTCTTTGCATTTGCATAGGTAGGTGTCTCATCAGTGTCAAGTTTTGCATCCCGTTAGGCATGCCATAACCCTGATGGAGGAGCTGGTCTATTTATACCCCTCTTGGCTTTGCTGGATCAGGTCATATCAGTCATTAAGCTCTTTCAAGCTTGTCTTGTTTTGTCTTGAGGTCAAAGTCCTAGGTCTAGGGTTTTGGTCATTTATCTCTGCAAGGTCATGTCTCTGAAAGTCCATGAGTGCTCAGCAAGCCAGAGGGAGGAATTGTAAACATGTTTCTTCGATATTTTTATCTTGTACAGTGAATTTTCACCTTGGATTTAAAAACTCTGTTTTTAAAGCCAAGGTCATTTTTTTAAATTTTTTGTAAAAAGTGATGAAATTTCAAAAGACTGCAGCGGACATCATGAAAACCCTGGTCCCCTTGCCGAGATCCCTCAGATGATCTACCTGCAAAAAGAATCAAGAAAAAGCACTAAAAGAGTCGATTTCAGGGCAAAAGGAAGCCAAAAAGTCAGTTTTATAAAGTGTCAAAGATAAACTTTAGAAAGTGGGTTTGAGCATTAAATTTTTTCAAATGGAGTTTATAAAAGTTCAATTTCCCTCCTATTAGTCTCATTGTGCATCCAAAGCATGGTTGAGAGAGAGTGAGCAAACATCAAGAGCATTGGGCGAAAATTGGTCAAGGTTCGAGCTCAAGACAGGCGCGCGACCCGTCAGAGGCCATCCAGCAGTTCAGTTTTTGAACGGGCGCGACCCGTTGGGAGGGGCGCGCGACCCATCAACCTGTTCTCTGCAATCTCCTTTCAAATTTGCTCAATCTTCCTCCAAGTCATCGAATTTGTTCAAGGTAGGCTCTCTACACATCATTTTGGTGGTTGGTTATGAATGTAAGCCCTCATGCTTGTGTTTTAACCTCAAATCATGCAAGTGAAAAGACACTATATGGCTGCATTGTTAATGTTTAAATGTGCTAGGGTTTGTGTTGTTTCAAGGTATTTCCCTTGGTAAATTGTTTCCCTCCTTCCCTTTTTACTCATATTTGCATTCATATCTATTTTCCCATACTATTTTATAAATAAAATGCAAACCCTCCCTTCTCCCTAATCACTAAAAATACAAACCCTACCCCTCTCCCAAAGCATCAAAAAACTCAAACCCTAATCTTGTTGCACCATATGCATGTGTAAACACAAGAATTTGTTGGTGAATATGTAAAGAGTTTTGTAAATATGTTTCCCTATCTTTCCCTGTTAATGCATGTATTCATATTCCCATATGTTCACTGTTTATACATGTATTCCTATATGCAGTGATTCTGTAAATGATTCCCTATATCCTAGTTATGTACATGTATGCCTGTATATATGCAAATATTTGTTTGCAATGTATTCCCTAAATTCCCTGTTATTCATATATTCCCAATTCCTTGTGCGAGAGGTCCCTCCCCTAACATTTCCCTCATGTCATTGTCCCCTTGAAACAACATAGAATTCAACACTTTTACAAGCAGAAACAACAGTAAATTTTGTCCACTCTGCTCCTCAAACATGTCAGAAACCGAAACATATGAGAAGAGTGATGACCAAGCATCAGTGTCAGAGGTTGAGGTACAGAGGAGGCCACATAGAGGTGGAAAAGGTGGCCATCACAGGAGAGAGGAGCCTACTTCTTTGGCAGGTCTACAAGCTTGTCCTTTGGCAGTTTCTTGCTTTCAGTACATGTCCTGTTATGAGTTTTGTGAGAGGATCTCTCGGATTCAACATCACCGAGAGTTGGCCTGCCTCTTTGTCTTGCACTAGCATGAGGGACATGTTAACCTTGCTGGGGTGGATTTCATTTTGACACCCGATATCATTGCATAGGCTACAGGGATTCCAAATGTCGGGGAAATTTGGAATAAGCGTAAGGTATTGGATACAGTTCACTTTGAGCCTTTTGTCCGGCCACCATTCATGAGACATTTGGCCGGTGTGTTTCCTTTCAGGTTCCTCCGAAGTCAGTATGCCCCCATGTTGAGACTCATTATGCTTTATTTCACCTGTGAGGGCAGATTTTCCCAAGTATACTCATATCACATTCGCCTCTTGATGCACTTCACTCGAGTGCGGATGATGAACATCCCAGTCTTCTTTTATCAGAAAATTGAGAGGATGGTCTCCGTCATGCAGAGGAAGATCCCGGCCCAGCAGTACAGGAGCCTATGTCATTATGGTTTGATTCAGCTCGTAGTCTTGCATCAGTTGGCTCAGCAGGGCATCTCATGGGAGGAGTTCATTTCCCATGAGTTTTTCACAGCACCACCCCAGCCACATCCTGAGGTCATTCAAGAGGAGGGAGGACCATCTCAGCAGCCTGATATTCCGGTCACTCGACATGTTAGTTCCTCACCTCAGCTCACTTATCAGAGAGGCCAGAGGGCCTTGTTTGCAGCAGCTCGGCGAGTACTATCTCCACAGCAGGTGGAAGGGGTCTCGCCTTCATCATCGGCTCAGCGAGTGTTATCTCCACATCAGGTGGAAGGGGCCTCGGTTTCTTCACCAGCACAGGTACCAGAGAGGGGCAAACAACCCATGATTGATGAGGGTCCATCAGGAGTTCCCGATATTGAGTTTGTTGACCTTGAGGCCAGTTCTCCTAGCCAAGAAGAAAAGGAGATCATTCAGCATCTCAGAGCTGAAAATGATGCCTTGCAGAGGAGATTAGAGGGGGCACAATGGACCATCACCTACCTTGAGCAGCGCAACAAACAGTTGGAAGATGAGCAGGCACTTGATGAGTTATGGAGGATTCGTAGTGACCAAGTCTTGAACCGAAGAAGACCCGGTGATCCATTGTCCGCTGACCGAGAGTCCATGCTCATCCAGGAGAACGCACACTTGGAGAGGCTGTTGGCTAAGGCCAACCAAGACAAGAAATTGCTGAGGAACATGAAAAACCATTACTGGGCAAGAATGCATGTGTGCAAGGCCAAGATGAAAATGTTTCAAAGGCGGTTGTCCGAGGCCCTTAAACGGAAAAAGAGGACCAATCCACTCCGTATCTTGGCTGAGGCTTCCCTCAAAGATCAAGGCACTAATTAGCCCAGCCACAGCACAAAACCCAAATTTTTTTGAGAATTTTGGGTGAATTTTGACATTTTCAGGCAATTTGCATGTTTTTCCCATTAACGGGTCTCACCCCGCGCGCGACCCTTCATCATGGCAACTCCTTTTGGCGAAAACTCAGCATTTCTAGATTTTTCATGCAAAGTTACATATGCCCATGGATGGACTTGAGATTTTGTGCAGTTTTGGTCCCCCAAAGGGTCAAAAAAACTACCAAAAAATGACTTTCTAGCCCTTTTTTGAGTTGCAGAAACCAGTCTTGGGAGAATTAAGTTTTGACAGGGCAAATGACCTCCAAATTCAAAAATTCCAGTTGGGTTGGAAAGTAGACTCACAGACCTTTCCAACAAGCCCACGTTTGCTCAATTTTGACACCTGCAAGTGCCTCAAACATTGCTCCAAAGGCGCGCGATCCGTCAGGCAGGGGCGCGCGACCCGTTAGGCAGTTTTTGCCAGATTGCATTGTACAGCCCAGAAAACGCAGTTTTGACCCAGTTTGACTTTTTGGGGTGGAAGATGATTATCTTTGATGTAATTATTGTAACTCTAAGACACTTTTACTCTTGTTTAACACTTCTAGAAGATTCATTCATGTAAAGGGTAAATATTTAATGAATGGATTGGTTTCCTAGCTTATAGAGGCAAGTTGTTTTGACTGCCTAGATTGTAGTGCTTAGTTTAGAAGTGGTTGAAACAGCTCCTAGGATAGTGAGCTTGACCCATGGAGGCAAGGAAAGAGGTTAGATCATCTATATTATGTACTTTCTTGCTAATTTTCATGGTTGGACTCTTGAGGGAGAAGCTATCATTGTATTATTTCACTGTATCTCTGCAATTTTTGGCTAAGACCAGGGTTTTGCAGTCCTCTTTGGGATTCTTGTGGACTCATGTGTTGATGGTGTGTTTCTCAATGTTCTTGTAAGTTTGTTTATGTGAATCATTTCCTTTCCTTTACTGCTGCACATTAAACAAATGAAGTGTTAAAGTAAGAATTCATGCTTGCCATGCTCTGCTTTTAAATTTGTTTAATTTCTATGTTTTTTACTGTTTAAGGAGAATTCAAAGTATTATTTTCTCTCCTTAACTCCTCACCGGTCTTTTCCATCCACTCACCTCAATCAAAGGCATCATTACGGTCTCCTACCTCGCCCCAAAGAACCCCCTGCAGAAACTGTGTCAAATCCCCGCACCCAAAATTGCAATTCCTCAATTTGCCACCAAAAACCCAAAAAACCCCAAATCAACCTCTTTGATCAGTTTACTAGCCTAATATCAGTGTTACCTTATTGGTCATCTCATCTATTGAAAATTTTATCGAGATAGACCGGAGAGAGCCTTCTCCTGCCCCGTAGGGCTAGCTACGAGGCTAAATGGTTTGATGTTGCCTTGAGGTTTACCTTTCTCAGCCTGAGGTGAAATTTCAAGCGCTAACAGACTCAACGGGTTTCTTATTCTTTAATGACAGGAATCTAATGTTAAAGTCATTTACTTTCTCTTTATTTTGGATTTTCATGTTATATAATTCATCGAACAATACTTTAGGTGGTTTTTCATTCCCGAATTTCTCTAGGAATGTACACTCAATTTGTTCCCATGAAACTATGCTTTGAGGAGGCTAAGCGAAATACCATGTAGTGGATTTTCCTTCAAACGTATACAGGAACTATCTATAGACTACATCCTCATGACATACACTCTTCTGTCTTATAGAAAGCATGAACACTTTCACATGATCCTCAGTACGGTGCTTTGAATCAGGATCGAATTTTGGTAAACTTTATGAGGATTCGTTGGGAGACGATGCTTCACATATAGGACAACTACAACATCCTGGTCCAACCAAGGATAACAAGGTCATTTTGATTGTTTGCAGAATTTCCACACTGATTGTCTGTCATCCAAGGAGATCTTTTGGATTCATATGAGTCCAGGGAGATCTCTTCAGCAAAATAATTCCCTGAAGATGAAGGTGAACTTGATGGGGAAGGTGGAGAATCAGATCCTTCAAGAAAATTTGAATGAATAGACTCTCATTCACATATTTCAGATATGTCAATATGTCTACTGGTAAGGATATCATGTAATTGATTGTTAATTGTGACAATAGTTTGAGGAACAACTTCCTATTGTTAAACCACTGAAGGTTCTTGTATGTGCAAGTCAAGGGGTGTGATTAAGCGTGCGGACATACTTCTTTGGAGGGAAGAAGTTTGTTCATTTCTTTCTTGAGTTCGAGAAATAATTTCTTGGGATCTTTGTAGGACCTGGTCGGTCTCTACTTGTGTGTGTGGTAGGCTCACTATGGGCTTGCTCAGGTCGTGGTTGAGAACTAGTTGAGGTCTCAGTAGGAGGTGGATCAATGTGACTCCTAGTATGAATAGGTGACCTGATGTTTTGACATTTATGACCAATGTTTTCCATTTAGATTCAAAGGGCCCATCCTTATAGCACCATTTTGTTGACGCAAACATTGTACACCTAAGTCAACAAGGGAGGAATAGCCTGAACTTAGGCTCTTTAACATCCCAATTCATTTGGTACAGCTACCCTTGATGGGTTTATAAGCTCCATTAACCTAGGATCCTTTCTTCTAATGAATGATTGAATCCATGAGAGGTAATTTCTAATCTAAATTGATCTAAACTATGGTTATGTTACATTAAACTAAACTACTTCTATATTAAAATATAACTAATAAACTATGATTAAATTATTGAGCTAGCTCTACAAGTCAAAATGGAATTAAACAACCTCAGTCTAATGTAATCATAAAAACAAAAGGCTAGTTATTTCACTTTTAATGGATTAAAGAAAAACTAAGTAATTCTAATTAGAAATTTTCATTTATAAAGTAGAATCAAAAGAAAAACTACACTAATCGTTTTTACAGAGTCAAAATATGATACAACATATACACATCTTTATTACAATAACTGAAAAAGGCCAAAAAATGCATAACTAACTCAAAATTGATGCAATTATAAAAAAAAGGTTCTAAAAATATGTTTATAAAATGAGATGAGATCCTATTTGTAAAAGAAATTATAAATCAAACTAAAACTATTTTTGAATGGTAGCCCCAAGGGTTAGCTCAACTGGTCGAGTCCTCATTGTTAAGTACCTCGCCAGTTGGGAGGTCACAAGGTCAATTCTCCTCGACGCCCTTAGGGTTAGGACTTGCTAGTTTGGTTGACGAGCTTCAAAATATTCCCTTCGGGGTTGATCTACCCATATTTTTCCAAGGAAAAAAAAAAAAAAACAAACAAACTATTTATGAATGCAATTAACCACAAAATAGGTGACTGTTAATTTACAATTTCCTTATCCCGAAAAAAAACATAGATCACTATGTTTACTATTAAGATTTTACATTAAGAAATAGATGCATAAGCTAACATATATATTATTCTAATAATCGTTTGGCCAAGGCTAATAGAAGGGAAAACTATAAATGTTATGCCCTTTTCTATAATTAATATTACTTTAATTTTTTGCTAATGAATGCAATCAATTAACCATGGAAAAAAGAAAGAACATAAATAATAATATCATCTACAGTGACAACACCATCATTAATTTTCATGTAAAGGTTAACATTTTCTATCAATTTGAAAATTCAGAAAACATTCAGAGAAACCAAAATGAAATAATGTTTAAAAATGATAACTCCTCTTATGACACAAGTCACTAAAGAAGGCTATCGATCTGAAATAATTTGCAAATTGAATCGTTGTTGAGACAGAGAAAGAAATGTAATGAACACAATTATTTGATTAAGAAGTACAACCATTAAACAAACAATATTTATCCTCAAATTTTCAAGAAATAATTACAGGAAAATAAAGAGGACATTTGTCTAACTTTGGAACATGAAATTTGTCGAACCAGATTGAACATAGTCAAATCTTTGCACTTGTAGTAAAATAATTACACAGTAAAAAAATTAATAACAATTCTTTGTCCAAAAATTTCCCCTATAGTACCACAGGTGTCCCCACTTTACAGTTAAATTGGGGGGTGTATATATCCAAAGGCCCTTAGCATTACAATTCAAAAAAAAAAAAAAACTAAAAATTGTCTCTAAATCATTCAATTACAAAAACTAAAGAGAACTGTTTGATGTTTAAGCCATCTCAGCCGAATGAGAAAAATAAAAAAAACATGTGGCAAATAGGATTCCCATACAAGATTAGGAGAAATCACGTGGTGACTAAAATTATCTTGAGTCATAATATGCAAGAGAGTTGTCTTGCCAACGTGGAAAATTTGTTAAAGAAAAAAACTAAGATTAGATAATATAATAATGAAGCTCAAACGAGGCTACTACAAAATCTACGATTTTGTAGGCCGCCCTTTTATTTTAAAATAGAAATATTAAAAAAAAAAAGTAAAAAACAAAAATAAATATTACCTGTAACATAATTTTCCCATGCATAGATAAAAACAAATTAATTATTTTCCTGCATAAGATCCCGCTAATTATGGAAATGGTAATTTTGAGATTCAAAGAATTTATCATGATATGAGTATCTTTAGACTTGGTTTTACCTTCAACACTAGATGATTTTTGTTTATTAAACTTATTCTTTCTTTGGAATGAAGCTCTCAACTGGTTGTTTTAAAAAATGAGTTGACTGATTCGATGATCTAGACAAGGGACAGTGAGCAAATATTGTTGTTTCCAATAAATATTGGTTATTAAATCATCTGAGTGAGGGTTTCCTGAGGAAGTATCGTCACAATTTTTAGTATCACCATGACTTGGAGAAACATCCTCGGAATGAAACTTATTTCTTTTCAAAGATGGCTTGGGATTAGTTTCCAAGTCAAGCAGGGAAATAGTCTCAGGAGGACCCTTATAACTGGTCCTTCGGGCTCTAACAATTTTTCTTTGCAATTATTTTACTTTAACCAAATCTTGTTCACTTTGACACATCTGACCAGTTTCCTATTCCTATGTAGTTTGAACGAGTTGGGTTTCATGCCAAAGAAATTTAGTAATAAGCTTAATATTATGAGCCTTCGTTGTATTCTTGGTAGTTCGAAGGGAAGTTAAGAACTTGTTTATCCTCTAAAGAGGGTGGCCTTGTATTTTGAAAGATGTCTCGTAGTCATCCTGCCTTATCTCCTTAGCTAATGATGGAGTTGAATCAACTAGAGAGGAGTCTAGGGCTATGGTGATGGAATATTGAATAGGATCAAATTCCAGAGGCTTACCATAACCATTACGGGTGAGGAAAGAGTCCCAATCATCATTAAATTGAGCTAGATTATACCTGGCTGTCATACAAATTAAACCATGATGGAAAAGGGACCTCTCAGGTTCCTTATGCTCGGTTTGGAAAGCCCTATACATTCGAGTTAAAATATTCAGGAGATAGTATGGTGGGTTCAGCTTTTGGCCTAAGAGATCCATTAAAAGTAAAATTTGATACATAAAAACAACACTATATCAACCCTCAAAGGTTATTTATATACGAATCCGTTGATAGTGCTAGACCCTCCAACATAAAAGGGGGTCACCTTGATATGTCATCCCAATTATACATCACACCATTTGGGATAGGAGCTCCATCTGGAATACGACTCGACTATCGTCTACTTAAAGATATTCCTTGGCTTTAGTTGTCATCAAGAGAGAGAATCACATATGTTCCTTCGAAAAGCAAGCAAGTGTGCTTGGTGAATGTTCAGTTGTAGGTGCATCAAGGTTATTCTACTACAGAGGGGGGAGAAAATGAGCCTCTAAGAGAGAGGTAATAGTACCACCCTAATAAAGACACACATAAACATGAATGTTTCGTCTAACATCCAGCAGAATAGTCCAAAAATACGCAATGATCGTTATAACCATTACAACACATTCTCAACAGGATACGCACTAAAATAACTGAAATTATTCAACTACCTTAGTACTAGTGGAAGAAAACATGAATCATAAACATTCACAAAATAGTCTTACAAACATTCATAATCCATGTATGAAAACATGTTTTCCATTAGGCTTCAAATATTAAGTAAAAGTCCCAAGATACATGAATACAACGAACATCACTTTCTCCAATAGTTGAGTGTTCGACCCACTACTTGCTCCCCAAAAGTACTAACTTATATTTCTTATTCCTTATGGGAGAAGCTAAGGTTAAAATTCCTTTACATGAGAAATGAGGATCTATTTATAACTTGAGGAGTGACCTTTCATATCCTCATGACTCTTGACTTTCTAACTTCTAGTGACCTTTGGACTTCTACAACCTTTGAAGTTCCAAATGACTTTTGGAATTACATATGAATTTTGGTATTACATGTCCTTTGGAATTCCATGACTCTTGATTTCACACATGACTCTTGGACTTCTACTTGTTTGTCCTTTACAATGATTACAATATTACATCTTGACTTCCACATCATCACATGATGAAACTAGACACATCACTATCTTGGATGACTGGGACTGACAATGACTGATGACATGGATCTAATTCAATGGTGACATAGTTGCCACTATATTTGTTCTTTGTTCATCTTATGATCATAGTGCTTCCACCATCCAAAGGGTCTTCAATCTTGGAGTATTTGGGGTGCTTCGATCATCAAGATTTAAGTGTGTTCTTGGTTCTTTTCTTGCTTCCTTTATTTATCCTCTTTGCCTGATCTTCCTCTTGTGTGCTTACCATGAGGTCCTTGGAATACCTATTTTTGCAATCACTCATGACAAGAAACTATTAGTCTGAAAATATCCTACTCTACCATTTTTTATGAAAAAATTTTAATTTGTGCCTTTTCTATGCACTTGAAATGGTCAAAGAAGCTTCAGGGTGCATAGGTGAACTCTAAAAGGCTGAAGGACTAGGGAGGAGGAGCTTCGAGGATTTGGAATGTGCTCATTCACCCTAGGGAGGAAAGAAATCAAGGAAGGGAACTTGTCACAAGTCTAAAGGACAAAGGGGAAGGCTTCAGGCTTCCCAAGTGTGTTATGCGCTCAAGGGAGAGAGGGAAGGCACATGGCGCACTAATCCAGGAGGACCCATCGATCCAATTGTACAGATGTTCAAAGTGTCATCATCATTGTTCATGGGTGACGTTCAGTGTCGTCGTCGCTTTAGTTCAACTTCGACAGATCGACAGTGTTGGTTGTGGATCAGGTTGTTCAGGTAATGTTATGGTTTCATAGAGTTCAGCGAAGATGGTTTAGCGCCTGGTTGTCGAGTTGAGTTCATCAATAGTTCCCTAGGGTTTGGTTGATGACATGTGTTTGTCGTTCGACTTTGTAGGTTTGATGTGTCAACATCAGTGTCGTCAGTGGCATAAATTCATCATCCGAGTTATCATTGCAAAGACAGCTGGAGTCAACGATGTGTGTGGGTTGTCGTCGTGGCAGAGGATCGATATCGTCATTTGTCAACAATCGGCATGGGTTTATTGTCATCATGTGATGAATTTCATGAACGTCGCATTGTGACAAAATTGTACACATGGGTTTTTAAAATAAATCCTAATCTATGTACCAACCCTAAATCCTATGTTAAATCTATGTATTAAATCCTAGACCTATGCCTAAAACCCTAATCAAAACCATGTAGTAATCCTATGCTACTCTAACCCTCAAACTAATACATTTCCACCCTTTACAAATCAAATGTATTAAAAAACCAAGTCTCGGCCTTTATAAACCATTGTAAAACATTGCAAAACCTTATGACAGTCCCTAACCGTCAGATAAACCGTCGGAACAGTTAACTGCGGCGGGACCATGCATGTGACAGGGGTTAGCAAAGCCACGGGCCTTGACCGCGCGGTAACTGCAGTCCATAAACCGTGTCGGGCTCATGTGAATGCTACAGTGGAAGGCCGCCGGGGTTGTATAGACCGCAAGTTTCAAACCACGTCGGAGTACATGTGAACGCAGTAATGCAAGCCGTCAGAGAAAGCCACTAAAGGTAATCGTTAGGCAGTGGTCACACGCAGATGTTAACACAACCGCCGCCAGAATCGCCGGAGGAAACCACAGAGGTGGAACCTGGTGGTTAGACTGCCAGTGCTCACATGTAGCGGTTACAACCCTCCACCCGGTTAGCTGCCAGCTAACGGTTTCGGGCTAACCAAATTCATTTTTTGGGTTTTTGATTGTTATTTTGTTAAACAAATTAATTCGACCATCATGCCCACCTTCCTAGGTGTCAAGTTACAATTAGACCGAGGAATTTGAAACCTTCAAGTCAGCACATTCATGCCTAAATTGATCCTGAGGTGGTTTTTATGCATCTTTAGGCCTTTAAGAGGCGGATTTGTCCTTTGAAGACAAAGGGGAGTGGTTTTGAGTTTTCACGTGCAGGTTCTGGAGGGATAGAGGTGATTTTGTTTTTAGTGTTTCGAGAGCATCCAAAGTCGGATTTGGAAACCGTAAGCAGCGTTGGAAAGCTGGTTCAGAGAGCTATCTGATGGAAGAGGTCATAATTTCCTGTGTGCAAGTTTAGTTTGACTAAATCACTGTGTAATCAACTTCTTCTTCTCATTCCTAATAAAAACGGTCGCCCATCTTGAATGTGGACCCGGAGACGTAGTCCATCAGGGACGAACTCCGTAATCAATCTTGTTGTCTGGTATATCTATGTTTTCACTGTGTATACTTCTGTTTTGCATCTTTCTTATGGTTTATCAGCTGTCGTAAAGTTTTCTACTCCAGCAGTTTTCCACGATTTTCGCACTTTCAGTTAACATTCAATTCTTATATGGCTAATCACTTCTACATTAGTTTTTAGTATATGATCATTTCAGATCATATAATTTGGTATCAGAGCAAGTTTCATTTGTAGAGTTTTCCATTGAATGTTAACCAAGTCTAAGTCGCAACAAGGAGAAGGAATCCTTGAGAAGATCGATCCAGAGATTGGAAAGCGACGAGTCGTTCAGAAATCGACCATGTCAGGACCTGATGTAGGTGAAAACACTGAGACTAAGATGAGTGAAGAACAGTTTCAGCAGGTATTCTTAAATATGCAACAGATGTTGGGAGAATTGTACGAAGACAAGAAGGCGAGAGATGCAGCTTCTTCTTCAAAGGCATCGAAGAAGGACAAAGGTAAAGGGAAGGATGATAAACCTCCTTCACCTCCATCATCTCCATCATCCTCTTCTTCTTCTTCTTCTTCCAGTGTAGAATCTGAAACGGAAAAGAAACCTAAGAAATCATCTCTTTTGAAACTTGATGTTAAATTTGAGTTACCTGTTTATGATGGCGAAATGAATCCTGAAAAGCTAGATAACTGGATAAAGCAGTTAGAAGTGTATTGTCGCATTCAGAACATTTCTAAAGATAAAACTAAAATTCAGTTAGCTACACTTAGAATGGGGGGGGGGAGACAGATTTAATCTGGTGGGAAAGAAAAACTCAGCTAGATGTAAAGCGTAAAGGAAAAGTCATCTCTTCATGGTCTAAGTTTTTGAAAGCTCTTAGGAAACATTTCTATCCTTTAGGATACATGCAGCAAGTTACTATTGATTGGAAGCATTTGAGGCAAGGTAAAGGGCAGAGTGTTCACGAGTTTACTCAGGAGTTCATGAAGAAAGCATTGGCGCTTGGTATTTCGTTGGATACACGTGAAACTTTGTTAAAATACGTTGGCAGTTTATATTCATATATGCAGCATACTTTATTGATGTTTAATCCTGATGATTTTGATGAGGTGTGTGTTCAGGCCATACATATTGAATCAAGTAGCAGACCATTTAAATTTTCATCTCAGTCATCCAAAGAGTTGGAAACTAGAGATTCCAGTCACAGTAAGGGGAAGAACATTTCGAAGAGAAAGAAATCAACAATCGTTCAGAAGAAAAGATCTACCTATTCTCATTGCTAGAGAATTGGTCATGATGAATTGAAGTGCTAGAAACTTCATCCAGAACTTAAGCCCAAAAAGTTCCTTCAGGCGAAGGATGAAAAGAAGGCCATTGCAGCAGTCCAGCGAGATCTGGGTTCAGATTCAGGTGATGAAAGGAGGATAACTGCCATGGTTACGACAGGTAAAACTTCTTATACTGGTTCAAGTTAGAAAATTAATGTATCTTATTCAAACATAAATCCTCCACATGAGGATAAAAGAGTTGAACTCTTCCACATAAGGATAACTTCTAAGCATATAAAGATTGACACAATTTTGACAGTGGATCGCAAGCAAATTTAATATCTGAACATATAGTTAATCAATTGGGATTGGAAACACAGAATCATCCAAGACCATACCCATTATGTTGGATTAATAAATAAACTCAAATACATGTCAGAAAGCAATGTCGGTTAAAATTTGCAATTACATCTAAGTACATTGATGAAGTGGAGTTATATGTGGTCCTAGTAGACATATGTGGAGTTGTCTTAGGAAGTCCTTATCTTTATGATAGAGATGCAGTGTTTTACAGAAGAGAACATAAATATCACTTAAAGAAAGAAGGGGTTGAATTTATTGTTAGGGCACATAAAGTCAAATCAAACTTGGATTTAATTGCTACCAATCAAGTTAAGCAGTTAATAAGTTCAAGTAAATATGTACTCATGTTTATTAAGGAACAACATAAGGATGATTGTTCGAGATGCGAGATTCAGTTCATAGATCAATTGGTCAAGGTGGTTAATTATTTTCCAAGAAATCTTATTCATGAACAGGATAAGCAACATGAGATACATTTAATGTCCTCTGAACATCTTCTTAAAGACAGAATGAATTTCAATTCATTCATTCAACTGAATTCTATAAACTATCATCATCAACAGCGTATTGCAGGGAATGGTACATGTGATTCTAATCAGAGACTTGTTTCAGATGGTATGTTTATTTTCAGTTTCAGGGGTGAAGGTCAGTATTGGGGAAAATCAGTGTTGCATTTCTTTGGTATTGCATCATCATTTCATGCTTTAAAAAGTGATGAAGCCTCTTTGCAAGTGGTGAGGAAGTCTATAAGTTTTCATGACAAAGCATTTTCGAAAGCAGATCTAAAGTTTCCTTACCATGATTTGAAAACTAATTCATTAAGTGAAAGTGTAAGTCAATGGAAATATCAATTAATAGACGAAGAAATAGTGATTCAAGTAAATCAACAATTACTTAGATACATTCAAAATCAAACTAAGTTGCAGTAGTCTTTACATCATAGCTGGATGAGTTCTGTGTAGCAAGTTCACTTAGTAATCAGTCAACAGGAAAGTAAATCAAGTCAAGTAATTGATATGAAGTCAAAATAAAAGGAGTCTTCGAATATTTCAATTATTCCAGAAAGTAGATTGTTAATACCCATTAGATGTATTGAACAAAGTTCTATAAATATTGTTTTCAAAGATGTGTTTGGATCACTAACTCATGATTCTTCGTGGAAATAATTCAATTGCCATGTTGATAGCAGGTTGTTTTCCCATCATCGCAAGTTGGTCATACTGCGGATGGAAGAAACAAGTCACCGAATCGAAAGGTATCATGGTTAGCATCATTAGGGTCATCACATGCATGTGATTAATCAAATGTATTGGTACATCGTCAGGTCAAGGGGAAAGAGAGGGAGTTCTACCCTCATCGACTATTTAATTAGTCAAACTTTTGTGGTCCAAAAGCTTTCAAGTGGATAGGAATGATCCAGTAGGATCCATCGATCCAATTGTACAAATGTCCAAAGCGTCGTCATCAATGTTCATGGGTGACGTTCAGTGTCTTCGTCACTTCAGTTCATCTTCGACAGATCGATAGTGTTAGTTGTGGATCAAGTTGTTCAGGTAATGTTATGGTTTCATAGCGTTCAGCGAAGATGGTTTAGCACCTGGTTGTCGACTTGAGTTCATCGATAGTTCCCTAGGGTTTGGTTGACGACATGTGTTTGTCGTTCGTCTTTACAGGTTTTATGTGTCGACATCAATGTCATCAATGGCATAGATTCATCGTCCGAGTTGTCATTGTAAAGACAGCTGGAGTCAACGATGTGCGTGGGTTGTCGTCGTGGCAGAGGATCGATATCGTCATTTGTCGATAATCGGCATGGGTTTATTGTCACCATGTGATGAATTTCACAAACGTCGCATTGTGACAAAATTGTACACATGGGTTTTTAAAATAAATCTTGATCTATGTACCAACCCTAAATCCTATGCTAAATCTATGTATTAAATCCTAGACCTATGCTTAAAACCTTAATCAAAACCATGTAGTAATCCTATGCTACTCTAACCCTCAAACTAATACATTTCCACCCTTTACAAATCAAATGTATTAAAAAACCAAGTCTCGGCCTTTATAAACCATTGTAAAACATTGAAAAACCTTATGACAATCCCTAACCGTCAAATAAACCATCAGAATAGTTAACCATGGCGGGACCATGCATGTGACAGGGGTTAGCAAAGCCGCGGGCCTTGACCGCGCGGTAACTGCAGTCCATAAACCGTGTCGCGCTCATGTGAATGCTACAGTGGAAGACCATCAGGGTTGTATAGACCACGAGTTTCAAACCACATCGGAGTACATGTGAATGTGGTAATGCAAACCATCAGAGAAAGCCACTAAAGGTAACCATTAGGCAGTGGTCACACGCAGATGTTAGCGCAACCGCCGTTGGAACCGCCAGAGGAAACCACAGAGGTGGCACCTGGTGGTTAGACCGCCAGCGCTCACATGTAGCTGTTACAACCTTCAGCCTGGTTAGTTACAACCTAACAGTTTCGGGCTAACCAAAGTCATTTTTTGGGTTTTTGATTGTTAGTTTGTTAAACAAATTAATTCGACCACCATGCCCACCTGCCTAGGTGTCAAGTTACAATTAGATCGAGGCATTTGAAACCTTCAAGTTAGCATATTCATGCCTAAATTGATCTTGAGGTGGTTTTTATGCATCTTTAGGCCTTTAAGAGGCAGATTTGTCCCTTGAAGACAAAGTGGAGTGGTTTTGAGTTTTCATGTGCAGGTTTTGGAGGGATAGAGGCGATTTTGTTTTTAGTGTTTCGAGAGCATCCGGAGTCGGATTTGGAAACCGTAAGCAGCGTTAGAAAGCTGGTGCAGAGAGATATCTAATGAAAGAGGCCAGAATTTCCTATGTGCTAGTTCAGTCTACTAAATCACTGTGTAATCAACTTCTTCTTCTCATTCCTAATAAAAACTTTCGCCCATCTTGAATGTGGACCTGGAGACGTAGTCTATCAGGGACGAACTCCGTAATCAATCTTGATGTCTGGTATATCTGTGTTTTCACTGTGTATACTTCTATTTTGCATCTTTCTTATGGTTTATCAGATGTCGTAAAGTGTTCTGCTCCAGCAGTTTTCCTCGATTTCCGCACTTTCAATTAACATTCAATTCTTAGATGGCTAATCACTTCTACATCAGTTTTTAGTATATGATCATTTCAGATCACGCACTCCTGGAGGTTGAAGGTTGAGGCTTCATACCTTCGTGGTGCGCTCATGCGGTCAATAGGCCTCAGGAAGAGCGTAGGGCACATCCTTAAAGGCTAAAGGTCGGGGCTTTGTGCCTTCAAGGTGCGCTAGTGCACTCGAGGAGGGCCCACTTCTTCGAGTCGAAGGAGTGTGTTCAAGGAATACTCAGTCATTTTGGAGGTCACAATTCGGAACAAGGAATGGGATTCATGATTTTGGAGTCTGCCCAGATCTCCAGGAGGGCACAGGGATCACTACTAGGCAACGAAGAGTCTCCCATCAAGGCTTTGGTGTGCGCTCATGCACTCTTGGCCTCAATGGGATCGCTTTGCAACCGAAATGTTTCTAAGTATGGATGATTGGTCGAGGGGTGAGCTAGATGAGTTCTAGACACAAAACCATGTGCAACACATATTAAATCATTGAGAAAACTTAGAAAATATTGATAAACTATGAATATAAATCAAAATGCCACTTTATGCACACTCCCCAAGTACAAACAGTGAAGTGTGTGTGATTGCGACCCCAAATTGTCATTTTACAACAACAAAGGTGTTATGAGCATGAAATTCATATAATGATATTCTAATCAATGTGATGTCATTTGAGAAAATTGAAGAAAACTTGAGACATATCAAACAACACAAAACGACACTTGACGACCAGGGCAACATTTGATACAACAATAAGGTAGGCTCCAAAATGCGAATGTAGCAAAATTTTGGAGGATTTTGTAGCAGCGAAAGCACTTAACGACCCACTAGGTGGACTTCAGCTTCTCTGTCTCGGAATAGATTTTAGTTAAGGTTAAGTCCTTCAGGAATTATTGATGGCTCCAAGTTCGCCCTTTTGACCCAGTTTCATACATAAAATCCTCTCTTTTCTCTACTTGGTTGAACTCACACAAAGATACATCGTATCACAATTGGTTCAATTCAAGAAAGGGAAATGTGCGCAACGAGTTTATAATATTTTGAGTATAAATTTTTCATCTATGGTGATGCTCCGCTGCCAACAGACTTGGAAACTACCTGGACGAAGTTACTTCAGGAGCACAAATGTAGATTCACTGCCAGCGAGCATAGACAGTACCCCGATGAAGTCGCTTGCTTCACCTCGTTGTACAAGAATCCTTTCTCTTATTTCACCCTTTAATTATTTATTTAATAGAACTGTGCATTGGAACTTATCATTTTTAACAAGCATAAGAGGTATCTCGACTTATTGAGAGTAGAGGAGGTTCCCCTCTAGAGAAGTATTTTAAGACCTCTGATTTAGTTTTGCACGCTTTAGATTCCCCCCTTATCCCTTCTCTACTAGATTGGAAAATCGTTAACACATAAGAAAATGCATACCAAGTTAGGAAGTTTAGGTGCTAGTATAAGTGTGGATCTAATAGGTTCCCTCAAGGTTCTTCTATTGGACGAATCATATTTTCCATATGGACTTACATCAACCTATGGAATTTTATGAAACAAAGAAGGAGAATAAACAGAAAGCCAAGCATTGCAATTTCACTCTTCTCTTTGATTGCACTACAAAGTATTTGGGCCATGCACTTTACACACAAGTATTATTTATGTACAATGACAGAAAACGAGACATGACGCGACATGAATACATAAAAGACACACAACTGACTTAAACAAAAGAAAATAAATCTCAAAACATGTGTACAGGAAGTGCAACTCGTGGCTTCTATTGAAAATAATGCTTAAGGTCCCAACCATTTATGGGAAGGGGGTCAATCCTCCCATCCAAAGATTTCATCTTGAAGGTGTTGTGGCCGAGCCTATATTCGATTGTGAATGGTCCAATCCACAATGGCTAGAACTTAATGTTTTTACCTTTGTATTCATGGGGTTTATCCCATTTCAAAACTAGGTTGCCCACATCAAAGCTCTTTGCCCCTACAGATTTTCTATAAAACCAGCACTTTATACGACTTTGATGCATGAAAAATCAGTATTTGGCTTTGAGCCTCTCTTCCTCGAGTTTGAGTAAAGTGTATATCATGCTCTGAACCAGTAGGCAAGGTTTTCCTTGTGACTCTTAGGAGAGCTGCAAGGCTGGGAGATACAGGTTTGGGGGCAAGATAGCTTATTTACCGTACACTAGAAAGTATGGCGAGGTTTTAGAGAAGGTTGTGGAGTTACATGGTCAGCCCAAAGAGCATTAGTCAAAGTAGTATGCCAATTCTTATGCTCTAAGAAAATGGTCTTCTTAATTATGCAAATAAGATTTTTAGTTATTGATTTAGCCAGACCATTTCCCTGGGGATAATAATTAGATGTGTGTTTTAAAACAATCCCATTTTCCAATGCAAATGCATAAAGTATTAATGATGAAAAGTATGTTTCATTATCAAAGACAAGTGATGTATGAACGCCAAACCTAGTTATGATGCTTTGTTGCAAAATATGAATGAATTCCTGGTCATTCACTTGTCTGAGAGGAACTACCTATGACCACTGGGTGAAGTAATATATAGCTGTGAGGATATACCAGTGTTGCTTTGATGAGTGGGGAAAAATATCTCTGATAACATCAAGGCCCCACTGTTGGAATGGTTCTTCAACTACTACTGGGAGCAATGGGGCGACTTACCTCTGATCGCAACTGACACGTTTTTTACAAGCTTGGCACTTGCAGACATAAGCGTGCACATCCTTGAATAGAGTGGGCCAATAATAACCAGCCCTCATAACTTTGTGTGTTGTAGTGTTGCTCGCATAGTGGCCACCTGCCGGTCCATCATGTAAGTCCTTAAGGACCTTCTCCATATCTTAGGGCTCAAGGCACCTTAACAAAACTCCATTGTGGTGCTTCTGAAAAATAAACTCCATGGACCAATTGATATGAGACAACATTTAAATGAGTTGCCTTTTTCTTTTTATTTGATAAGTGTGAGGGAAAGGTGCCACGTTCCAAAAACTGTCATAAATCTATGTACCAAGGTGTTGTGGACGTGGACGTGGACTGAGGAACGTGATCAATATTATACATCTCTATTTCCTTCTCCCATCCTGAACTATCTTGTTTAGGAGCGTATTTTTCTTCTGTTTCTAGTCTGCATAGGCCATGACCCTTTATAGTATGAATTGGTTTGAATTCCAGATCATATTCTTGAAGGCAGGTCATCCAATTAGCCCCTTTCTCACTCAGCTCTTGTTGTATGAGTAGGGTTCTCACTTCCAGATGAGGTACAAATATAGTTGTATGTGAAATAGGGCCTAAAATACTTCACTGCCTTGTATATTGCATACATTAGTTTGTCAATGGCAGGGTAATTTAACTTTGGGCCTTGTAGAATAGTGCTCATAAAATAAATAGGTCGCTCGTTTCCTTCACTATCCTTCTGAGTTAATACGACCGCAATTGATAAATCTAAGGCAAATGTATAGAGCAAGAATCATTTGCCATAATATGGACTAAATAGTGTGGGTGCATCAATGATATCTTGTTTGATCTGAGTGAAAGCATATTTCTCTTGCTTGTCCCATATGTATATTGTATCTTGTTAGAAAATGTAACTATGTTCATCCTTCAATAATGTACTTGAGTCATTATGTAATGTACTTGTCAAAAGAATAAAGAAAATATTTTTTTTAATTGTAACAATGACTTATTAAAGCGTGGGTTTCATGCTTGGGTCATCATTATATTAGTCAAATTCCCCATTGTGGACTCCTAGGATTAATATTGAGTTTAGAGAGTCATTGTACATTCAAGGAGACCCTTCTTGGGCTTTTGAATCATGTAAAAATGTTTTGTATCAAGTCAAATATGAATTATATACCCTCCACATCATGTCGGCCTAAGAGAGATCAAGTCGGCCTAAGGACCCTAATTCGACCCACAAGAAGCCTATATATGCAAGGAGGTCGAAGTCATTTGGAACACTCACTCTCAAGCAAGTTCAATATCTCAAGAAGAGTTGGAGAAGTGGGAAGTCTATTGTCAGGAGGTTGAAATAAGTGCGAGTTTTGGGAAGTCTATAGAGAGGAAGAAAATCGAAATTTTGGTGCCTCTCTCTCTTTGTTACGTGATCTGGGTTGGGTGATCGAAGTCTCCTAATATTTCGTTGATGTCGGAAGCTTTTGCCTAGTCGAAGTTGTTGGAAGCGGTTGAATATCTAGGATACTGACATGGTGTGGATGGAAAGTTTGGTCTTGGTCTAGGGTAAAGAGTCTCAAAGAACACTACTGAAAGGAAGAATTGTCTTGACTAGGTTTTCCCCTCGAGGGGGGTTTTTCCTTGACATGTACCTACATCTTGTTTCTCTTGTTTTGTGATCTCCATAGACACATAATATGGTAACTTCTTGATTAAAGATAAAGATAATAAATAAGTAAAATAATACAACACACTCACAAGTAATTATCAAGAAATGAGAAACAAACCCTAATATAATATCTTTGATTTTCCAACATGGTATCAGAGCTAAGGTTAAGATAAGTCGAAGATCACTTTTTTGGCATGGATTCTCCCTCTATGGTGAACTGCATAAGATTGGGTTACAACATTGTCGGAAGATGGATCAATAAGTTCATCTATTACTTGTTCAACAAGGTTAAGAGTCAAGGATTCTTGGTTGCCCTTACAGGTTCTCTTACTGATGAAAATTTATGGATCATTGATAGTGGAGCATCGAGACATATGACAGGTGAAAGAAAGCAACTTCATACACTACTAAAGGAGCCATCCTCTCATGTAGTGGAATTGGGTGACACCAAAAGCTATGATGTTAAAGGCTTGGGATCAACATAATTAAAGCTGGATAATGGACCGAAGCTATATCTCAACAACATTCTCTATGTTCCAGGTTTGAAAAAGAATTTACTTTCTATTTCTTTTTTAGAAGATAAAGGGGAAAGAATTACTTTTGTTGATGGAAAATTATTAGTTTGGGGAAAATACTCTAGCATTAATAAAGATAGGGTTATTGGAGTTCATGAAGGAAGTCTTTATTGGGTCATTACACCATCTCCTCAAGCTTTGGTTCATATGGAAATAAGTACCATTGGGCTATGGCATAGGAGGTATGGTCATATTCATTACAAGGTCATTCCTACTCTTAGTCAACTGGTTCATTGTATTCCTAATATGAAGTTATATCATGAAGGTGTGTGCAAGGGATGCTCTTTGGCGAAACATACTAGAAAGTGATTTCATAATAATGAAACTAGGTCTAAATAAAAATTAGACCTCATCCATTCCGATGTGTGTGGGTCCATGTCTAACAAATCACTTGGAGTTCATATCTACTATGCGACACTCATTGATGACCATTCTACGAAGACATGGCTCTACCTACTCAAAACTAAAGATGAAGCATTTGATAAGTTCAAGGAGTTTAGGGCTGAAGTGGAAACCCTAACCGAAAGAAAGATAAATACTTTGAGGTCATACAATGGTGGGGAATACACTTCTAAAAAGTTAATTTCATATTGTAAGGATGCAGATATTAAGAGGGAGCTCATTGTTCCCTACTATCCCAAACAAAATGGATTGGCCAAAAGGAAGAATAGGTCAATTGAAGGAGGCATTTGAACTATGCTCCTTGATCAAGATCTACCGAAGTTCTTAAGGTGTGAAGCAATGATGACTGCCATATACATTCAATATAGAAGTACTCATAAGTGTCTTGATAATACTACACTTGAAGAAGTATTCACGGGGAAGAAGTTGAGTGTGTATCATCTTCGATCTTTGGAAGTCCAAGATATATCCATGTTTTGAAAGACAAGCGAAAGAAGTTGGACTCGACAAGTATCAAGGGAATATTCATTGGTTATAGTCTTTCCTAAAAAACATATAGAAGTTACATGAAGGAAGGAAGACACATTAAAGTAAGTAGGGATATCATATTTGATGAAAATCAACCTTACAATAAATCAAAGGATATTCCTATTGATTCTGATGATGAAGAAGTTCCCGTACTTGAAGAAGAAGAAGTTCATCATGAGAAATCTAGTACAAATGTTGAATAAGAAGGACAAAGTGAGCCTATCCAATTGGTGATTGTCCCAACCACAAGGAAGAGGCCAAATTGGTTGAAGGCTACATTAGAAGATGCTGAAGGACATGAAGTTGCGAAAGGTTCCTCGAGGGAAAGTAAGAAACCGAAGAGATATTTTGGCTATGTTGCATATATGACAAAGTTAATTGAAGTTGAACCATCTACATTCAAGGAAGCTGAGAATGAAGAGGTTTGGAAGAAAGCTATGCAGGAAGAATATCAATCCATCATGAAGAATGGGGCTTGGGAGTTTGTTCCTAGACCTAGTGACAAATCGATTGTCACATCGAAGTGGATCTATAAGATCAAACATGTTGTTGATGGAAGTATAGACAAGTACAAATAAAGATTCGTTGCAAGGGGTTTCTCTCAAAAGGAAGGTGTTGACTATGAAGAAACGTTTGCACCTATATCAAGGTACACTACCATTAGATCATTGGTTTCATTGGATGCTACAATGGGGTGGAATATCCATCAAATGGATGTTAAAACTGCATTTTTGAATGGGACCATTGATGAGGAAGTGTACATCGAACAGATCGAGGGCTTTGAAGTGAATAGCAGGGACTCTCATGTATGTAGACTTAAGAAGGCCCTATATGGTTTGAAGAAAGCACCTAGGGCATGGTATGCTAGGATGGATGTATATCTACTTGGAATTGGGCTCATGAAGAGTTCTGTTTATCCAAATATCTACATCAAGGTCATGAATAATGAGCCCATCATTATTATACTATATGTGGATGATTTATTCATCATAGGTGTAGAACGAAGAATGAAAGAATGAAAGAAGATGTTGGCAGTTGAATTTGAAATGAAGGATCTAAGACTGATGCACTATTATCTAGGTCTAGAAGTATAACAAAGACTTGGGGAGATATATTTGGGGCAAGAAAAGTACATCATCAAGTTGTTGCAGAAATTTGGGATGATGGATTACAAGTTGATGACTACTCCTATGATCACCAACCTCAAGAAGTTGAGGATATCAAACTCTAGTCCCATGGATTGATCCAAAAATGGATCCTGGATAAACCTCTAAGTCTAAAAGACTTCATATAAGAGGTAAATCTTCAAAAAAATGGCCTAAAAGGATTTATGAAGAAAATCGCATCAGAGGAGGTCCAAGGAAGATTTAAGTGAAAAAGGGAAGCCACCCCCGATCGCCAATCCCCGACATATCGGGTCAGAGGCAGCTATGTGATATAACATAAGGGACCGGGTCGTGCGATACTGCGATCGCCGAAATCAGCAGATCGACATCGACCGATAGCATGGGGTTTAAGGCAGGGGCCAAGCGACGTTGTGATCACTGAAATTGGTGGATTGGCGTCGGCAAAGGCCATGCCATATGCACAGAACCCGGGTCTATGCGATATGTGATTGCGACAAGTCACATCACAATATGACATCGGAGCTACACAACAGAGCGGGGCTACACATATATATGTGTGATGCGATAGCCAAACCCAACGAGGCTATAGGTGATAGTTGATATATTTTGAGATCCGTCAAACGACAGTTTTCTATGTATTTTTGTGTATTTCGTTTATTAAATGAAATACGAAGGGAAGCATCGATGCGATGAAACCAGACCCGAAAGGGTTTAGGAATGCAAATATATTATTTCAAGTCCGAAACAAGCAGGATTTCAGGAGGACCGAAGGCGGTAAGAGGTTTTGGTCGGGCTCCGCCCGAGCCCATACATTGGCTGCCACGTGTCTTGGCCCTGGAGAGAGAAAACCACTATTTTCAGGCGGTTAACTCCCGTACGCATGGGCCGTCCGAAATGAACCACAACCGTTGGATCTAGATATTCCAGATCAACGGTGGTGTTTAGTCAATTTAGTGTTCCTAAATTGATGTCATTAATTGTCAACCCGGGGCTCGTAAGCTGATGAAGTGAGGGTGTACTATATGTACTTAAGTAACTTTCTTAGAGCTTTTGTCGTTTTTGGGGTTGTTGTTTATGGTTAACTTATCTTTGATGGAGTGATGGCTATAAACAGATGAGTGCAAGTGTGTGAAAAGTGAGTTCTAGATGAGTGAAAGTGTGTGTGAGTGAAGGTGATTTCTAATTACTTGCTGAATTTGTAAAGAAAAGAACTTGAAAGAAATAAGTAAATTAAAATGACTTGAAAGTAAATGACCACGTTCTAATGGCATTAGTCTCTATCCATACTGCTACAAATAAAAGAAACAAGAAAATCACTTCAAGGATTGATGTTAATGATTATCTCCTCCTAACTCCCTGCTTCTACCACTTAGTACTGCGTAAAACACGATTAGGAGGTAGCTGAAAACAAATCCAAGAACTGATAAAAACTCTAATCTACTCTAATTGAAAAATTGTAAGACTACTAAGCTTTTTCCAACATACTGCTTCCTACATATGTGATTATGTGTAACAAGTGGAAAAAGTATTAGTATCACAAGCCAAGACTACTCAAATACAAGCTGCAATTAATTAGTGTTTTGTTCTCTTGAAATATAAGCCATTCATGATAAAGAGAGCATAAATGAATTAGCATCCAACTTGTAAAACTAAGCTAAAACTAATCTAAAAAAACAGAGTCAAAAGGGGCAGCATCATGAACAAGACAACTGCAACTACCATTAGATTTTAAAGCAAACACAACACACTTAATCCCGGGACCTGCAAAGAAGTAAACCTGATCAGTGAAAATAAAGGCTGCAGCAACAAAGAGAAATCAAGCTGTACATAACTCAAGAAAAGAAATTATGTTTGTAAAATAAAGAAATTGCAGAAATATGAACATGAAAATACTTTACAAGGCTAATACGAACAGGGGCCCTCCATCCATATTATCCACAGAAAACTCAGATGCTCTTAAGACTTCAAAACAGCGTTTCCATTACTTTATATGCAAAGATACATAATCCAAAAGTGCTGGAACAGCTCTTTATAAAAACAGAGTTTGAAAACGTGCCAAAATTCTCACAAATACATACACTACAGCATCTGAAAGGTAACCTTAGCGTACGTAGACGCAGGTATATATAGGCACCTGTAAGATGGCCTAATACGTAAACATAAAAATAGAAAATGAACTAACTGTCATGCGTATTAAAGATGTAATTAACACGTCATAGGCTTCGTGGTCAAGCTGGAGGTCTTGGTCGATATGGGCAATGAATCTAACATTAGATCATGTCCCCCACGGCTTTCAAAACATGGACAGGTCACCTTTTCCACTGACGTGATCAAACAGCTTACGTATCCACGTTGAGCTGTCTTTATTTGACCGAAACTTGACCCCCTTTGACCGGAGGTACAAGTGACGTGGCCAGCTGAACTGATGGCATAGGAACCTCGAGCATGTATATTCCAACATGCCCACGTGGCTCATTCTGCAAAATAGCACGTGGATCTTTGAGAACAACAAAATGGCTGCGGGATCAGTAGATGGCTGCGGAATCAGCAGATGGCTGCGGAATCAGCAGAAAGCTGCGGAATACCTGCAAGTATGTCAAAAACTAAACAAAACAATTATCCATTAGCAAAGCTCACTTGATCATGTTTAATGACAACTAATATAATGATCTGGGTGGAAAATGAGGTAAAATAGAGAGGAAAGTGATGAAAGCAGTAGGTAATGATAGAGGATGAGGTGTAAAGTAGGGACTCTACATACCCCTACTACGAGGGCATTGCATGTCCTCATGCAAAAACACTGATCAATCAACCTGTTGTGATGCCTCTGCCAAGACATCCAATCTCCTCTTCTTTCTCTATGTAGACACATTCACCCTTGGCTTCTTTACTAGGCATCTGAACTTTAGGTTGATCAAGGCTCTGTTGAGCTTGTTGCATCTCTTCCTTAACTTCTTGTTATTTCTTTGCCACAGGCCCAAATGTAACATGGTGTTATCATGAATCATTTTATCCAATTTGGCTTGCTCTTTCAACTTTTCATTTTCTTGCGTGATATGTCGATTTAGAACCTCAATCTCAAAAAGTTCCTGTTTCAAGGAGTGGACTTGTTGTTCTAAAGGCTGAACATTACTAGGGCCAGCGGCTGCTTGCTCCAATGTTTCCAGATAATTATATACTTTTTGCTGCTCTGGGTCCACTTCAGGTGACTTTTTGGGACTTGGTTCATAATCAAATTCAGATCCATGTTCATGCTCAAGTTCATGTTCAAACGGACTTTCCTCACGTGGAGGAGAAGTCTCAGTGTGCTCAGCGTGTGGAGGACTTGCAGTACCTTTTTGAGGTGAACTTAAGTCAATGAAGAATGACTGTTTACCCTTTGTGGCCCCTACTTTTCTATTTTGCAATCTGCTGCTCCTTCTTACAGAGGTGGCACTCTGTTTTTCTTTTGGTACCTTCTGCTGTTTTTCTCTTGGTACTTTTTGCTTTTGTTTTGTCTCCTTTTTGGAAAGAGCAGTTTTGTGAAGTTTGGCCATTCTCTGAGCTAAGGGTTGAGTATCTTCCTCACTAGTATCTTCAGGGATGAGGGAAGTTTCTTGGACTACAGATTTACCCTTATCTTGCTTACGTTTCTTCTTCCCTTCTTTCCTTTTCTGAGCAATTTCTTGAGCAAGTTCTGAGAGGGTTTCAGAGATAATTCCTTGGGCTGTTTGGTTATCATCTTCAGCAAATCCAGGATCAATATCCTGTTCAGAATGTTGTATATCAGTTCCCTCATCAAACTGGTCTTGAACTGTTTCCTCTTGGGCAGTTGTTTCAGGTATAGTAGTATCAGGAACAATGGTTTCTGTTTGGGCAGTGGTTTCTTGGTTAACCCCCTCTCCTCTTTTCCTTCTACTTCTTTTTGGCACCTGAGGGGATCCTCCAGAAGTTTCTCCTAACTCTTGAAAATGGTTCCTTATGAGAAACCTCTCCCATGAGTCTCTTTTTGATTTTAATTGTTCCTCTACCAACAATTTCACAAGACCGTGATGGCATAAATGTGCTTCAGCATTTCTAGGGTTCTTTTGGACCATTGCACACATTTTCTTAAGACTTGAAAAGAGAAAGTAAGGGAGATTAATGTCATCACCTAGAAAATGCATCATAACCTTTGCATGATAGACATATAAGACCCCAAATCTGCCTTCACAAGTGAAAAATTTCTGTACTAACAAGAGTAAAGTGGTCCACTCTTCTTTAACATATGAAACCGGAATTCCTTTGGTAAAGATAATTGTGTCCATACCTGGGTTTTTCAAAATTCGTTTCCACTGCTGATCTTGGACTGCCCGGTTCTTGAACCACCTTTCTCTTGTCTGTGGAAGTGAGGTAGCTTGAGCTATGCTGCTTTCATTGACTGTGAATTGTAAGTCTCCTATCTCCACGTGACCATCTTTTTCTTTGAAGGACCTTGCAAAGGCCTTTGTCACCTCCTTATGGTAGCCTTTGAACTTCTGTACACATTGTAGCCAATTTGCCTTTTGTAGAGCCTCTTTGACCTGAGGATAACCTTCCAAAAACTTTGAACCTTCCGGTTCTGCCCTCAAGAGCTTTCCCATTTGCTTTTACGGCTTTGTTCTATTTGAAACACGGCTTTAAACGGCTTCACACAGTCAATTCACGGCTTTGGTTTCAGAACACGGCTTCAACAAGGGTTTTACACAGTAAATTCACAACTCTGTTCTGGAACACAGCTTCAACAAGGGTATCACACAGTGAATTCACGGCCTGTTTTGGAGCTTGGCTTTAAAATGGCCTTACACAGTGAATTTACGGCCTCAAGCACCGAGGATTATGGGTTCAACTTTGAATATAGCCGTAACAGACCTCTACTGGTGTTTCGAATTAAAGGAGAGGGAAAAACAGAGTATGGTGAATGGCAGCGTAGTGAGCACGGCATAACAGAGTGTGGTAACAGCGTATATGGAATGAAACATGCGAGTGGAAATGGGAGTGAAATGATATGAGCGTAAGAGGGTAGAAGGGTTAATGAACAAACAACGGCTATGTCCTTAGATCTCGGCTTCGAAATTACACTTGGCTGCGTGAGTGGAGACGTAGTACATTAGGTTACATCACCTAAGTATGAGATCTTAATGGAAGAGGCAGCCGGAAGTGAGATTTAAAATCGTGGTAATTAAGGACTGATAGTCGTGGATGATACGTGGATATATGGTCTTATGGCTAGGCAATCATTACACTTAGTGGCAAGAAACATAATTTAGAGAACTTTACATAATGAAATAACTGTTAGCTTAGGATTTGAAACATACCTCAGATTCCCCGCTTAGTTTTGCCTCTGATAACTTGCCACTTAACCCTTCACTGATTTTTGCATGACTATTATTGATGACTACTACTGTAGAGAAATTTCAAACAGACTGTGTTTTTTATTTGTGCAGGTACAGAGAGCTGCAGAATCATTAGATGGCTGCAGAATCCTCAGATGGCTGCGGAATCTGCAGTAGTGGCCTCCAACTGCACAAAAGCACTTTAGTTGTAAAAAAAAATGACTTTATTGATGAGATGGAGTGTAGTGGGTGGATGGATGAGTGAAAATAAATGAGGTGGAGTGGAAAATGGATGAAATGGTGGGTGAAATGGTGGTGATGATGAAATGAAATGAAATAAGGGAAGAAAGAGAAAAAATTTTCCTAGAAAACATGAGGTGTCAAGTGACCCTGATTTTCACCTCAAGTTTTCTGTATGAGACTGCCAATCAGAGATTGGTTTTCAGGCTCATACATTTATTCTTTCTTTTTTTTTTTCAAAAACCAAAGCTTTAGGCTGATGGAGGAGAAGAATCCTTCTCCACCAGCCTAATTGCAAAATCTCCTTTGAACAATTTGACAAACTCCTCTTTTGAGAATGGCTTCTGGTAGATTTTCAAGCGGTGGCCATTCACAATAAGAGGAGTATGGGATTCATCGATAGTTTTCACTCGAACTGCTCCATTGTTAAAGACTTCATCAATCTCATATGGCCCAAGCCAATGAGTTTGAAACTTTCCTTTGAAGTCTTTGAATTTTGAATCAAACAATAGAGCCCAATCTCCTTTCTGAAACTTTCTTTCTTTGATATGACGATCATGCCATTTAGATCTTTGGTGCTGAACTAGATCGGTCCTTAGAATTGCATCTTGTCTCATTTCATCTAGCTCATTTAGCTGGTCCATTCTGTGTCTTTGAGCTTCTGAGAGGCTCATTCCCAATTGGACTGCCATCTTGAAGGTCTTGATTTGGAACTCAATAGGAAGCAGGACTTCCTTCCCATAAACAAGTTCATAGGGGGAATGTCCTGTTGTGTTCTTCCATGTGGTCCTATAGGCCCATAAGGCTTCAGGGAGCCTTTCCGCCCAATCTCTTCTATGAAGATGAACAGTCTTGGTGACAATGCCTTCAAGAACTTTATTGGTGGATTCCACTTGACCATTAGATTGCGGATGGTAGGGAGTAGATGTTCTGTGCTTGATCTTATATTCCTCCATCAGCTTCTCCATCAAATTGGATGTAAACTGGCTGCCTTGATCTGTCACAATTTCCCTTGGGACACCAAAACGAGTGAAGATATCCTCAAAAAGAAATTGAACAACTGAATTTTCAGTGGCAGAAGGCAATGCTTTTGCTTCTACCCACTTAGTAACATAATCAGTACAAACCAATATATATCTCTTTTGCTTGGATGGCGGATTAATTGGTCCAACAAAATCTAGAGCCCATTTCTCGAAGGGTTCGATGCATACCTGTGGCTGTAGTGGCATTTCATTTGAAAGAGTTGGTCTCCCAACTCTCTGACAACTGTCACACCTTCTAACATATTGCTTTGCATCCTTAAAGAGAGAAAGCCAATAATATCCTAAAGAAAGGATTTTATAGGCTGTCCTCTTATCAGCAAAGTGTCCGCCACAAGGTTCGTCATGACATGCCTTAAGGATGTCAGGCATTTCATCCTCCCGTACACATCTTTTGATCATAAAATCTGGCCCTGTTCTGAACAATTCATTAGAAATCCAAGAATAATGTGAACTCTCCTGAATGATTTTTCTTTTCTCATTAGGAAATAAATGTAAAGGTAGCTTTCCAGTAACTAAATAATTAGCAATATCAGCATACCAAGGAGTTTTGGTAGTTACTGCAAACAAATACTCATCTGGAAATTTATCCTCTACAGGAGAATCCTCATTAGTGTTTTGAATTCTAGACAAGAAATCAGCCACTGTGTTCTGTTTACCTGGTCGATCTAACACAGTTATGTTGAATTCTTGTAAAAGCAAAAGCCATCTTGTAACTCTACCATTAGTGACTGGTTTGTTCATGAGGTATCTAATGGCAGAGTGATCAGTGTGGACAAAGGTTTCATAGCCGGTTATATAATGTCTAAACTTGTTTATCACATGAACAACGGCTAGAAATTCCTTTTCAGTAACAGTGTAATTTAACTCAGTAGGAGTCAAATTCTTACTTGTGTAATAAATGGCATAAGGGATCAAATCCTTTTGTCCCAAAACAGCTCCTAAAGCTGTATCTGAAGCATCAGTAGAAATGTGGAAAGGGAGTTTCCAATTTGGACCCCTTAGAATGGGTGCTTCAGATATTCTAATCTTTAAAGCTTCAAAGGCAGATTGACATTCAGGATCCCACTTAAATTCACAATCTTTAGTAAGGAGTTTGAAAAGAGGGGATGCTATCTTAGTGAAGTTTTCAATAAATCTTCTGTAATAACCAGTAAACCCAAGAAAACTTCTAACATCTCTTTGGCAATTTGGAACAGGTAACTTAGAGATGACTTCGACTTTAGATCTATCAACTTTGATTCCATCTCCTGAAATATGATGTCCTAAAACAATCCCTTCAGTAAACATCATAAAACACTTTTCATGACTTAAAGAAAGATTTTTTTCCTTACATCTTACCAGTACTTTTTCCAGATTTGCTAAAGCTTCCTCAAATGTATTACCATAAACTGTGAAATCGTCCATGTATACCTCTACACAATCATGAATCAGATCTGAAAAGATTCCTAGTACAGCCCTTTGAAATGTAGCGGGTGCATTGCACAATCCAAAAGGGAGTACTCGGTAGGCAAAAGTTCCCCAAGGACAAGTAAATGTGGTTTTGTCTTGATCTTCAGGTGCTACCTGAATCTGGTTGTAACCACTAAAACCATCCAAGAATGAGAAATACTTTTTTCCTGCTAAAGTGTCTAGTACCTGATCAATAAAAGGTAGAGGGAAATGATCCTTTAAGGTTGCCTTGTTCAATTCTCGATAATCAATGCAAACTCTCCATTTACCATTCTTTTTGGGCACTATAACCAAGGGAGAAACCCATTGGCTATCTGAGATGGGGTAAATGAAGTTTACCTTGAGCAATTTCTGGAGTTCTTCTTTCACGATTTCCCTAAGATTTGGATTCATCCTTCTTTGTGGTTGCCTAATAGGTCTGCTATTCTCTTCAATGTAGATGTGATGAATACAAGTCTTAGGATCGATTCCTTTCATGTCAGTGTATTCCCATGCAAAAGCAGTGGAATGTTTTTGCAACAGTTTAGTTAATTCTTCTTGTTGTGGTCTTCCCAAGTTCTTGTTAATGTTTAATGTTTTTCCTGGGAGGATTTCAACTGAAGAACTGCCAAACTCTTCCATTGAGAAGAGAGACATTTGTCTAGAGGAGAGATATTCAATGTTTGCATCTATCTGAAAATGTTCAGAGTCATATTCTAAAGATACTTCAATATTTTCTAATGTATTTAGAATTTGACTATCCTCACTGATCTCAGAGATGGTTAGAACTGGTTGTATAGTATCTTCATCCTCTACCCATTCATCTTCTCCTATTCTTGTTATAGCTTTTGCTGGGGGATACAAGTTGAACTTCTTGGTGGAATTACCATCTGATATATACATGTCTCCAGACCTACAACTTATGAAAGCATCAGCTGTGGCCAGCCAAGGTCTTCCTAAAATAAGAGGATGTCCTCCTAGATTGTTCTTGGGAGTTAAAATCATAAAATCAACAGGATATTCCCAAGAATCTAGAGAGACTGGAATGTCTTCCAATACACCGTCAGGTTTAATGATTGACCTATCTGCAAGCTGCAGTAGAGTGGGTGTAAAGAGAAGGTTAGGAAGCTTTAACTGATCCATGGTCTGTCTACTCATGATGTTGATCGCGGCCCCTAAGTCAATAAGAGTATTTGGGATTTCAACCCCATTAATATGAGTTTTGACAATAGGGCTACCGGGATCTACATACTTTTGCATGGTAATCTTACCCATCATTATGTCTGCAATTTTTCCAACTAGATGTATCTTTTTAGTATCTCTGGTTCTTTTTACTGTTTTCTTCAAACTCAACTCCTTTATTGTCTTCGCTAGAATGGGAATTTCCTTAATGGCCTGTAACAAGGGGATCTTGATACATACATTTTTCAATTCATCTAGAAAGTTATAGTCAGGCACCCATATCTGCTTTTCCACCCCTTTATCAATTTGCAATCTTTCAGGAAAGGGAGGCGTAGCTGAAGATGTAGGTTGCTCAACTAAGGGAGTTGATTCTTTTTCTTTAATGTTTGGATTTTGAAGGGATGCTTCAGAACCCTTATTAGCTTTAAGAGATTCTTCCTCAAAAATGCTTGGCTGTTGAACACTTGTGGAAGGTTGATCTAGGATTCTACCTGATCTAAGTTGTACTTCATTAAGAGGAACAACCATGTAGGTAGGGAATGGTTGACCTTCCATCATATAAGCATTTTGAGGGTTCCTATTATTCGGATTTGGTAATGGCTGAGAGGGAAGTTGATTTGACTTCTGCTGGGTGAGTTGAGAATTTTGATTTTGTGGAGGAGTTTGTTGTTGTTGAGGGTATGGCAATGATAGTTGTTGACCTTGGTTTGGAAGTTGTGGAGCTTGCTGATTCTGAAATGATGGAGGATATTGATAGAATTGAGCAAGTCTTGCATAAGTATTTTGCATGCTTTGCAACCATGCTTGAAAAGCATTTTGTGGTTGAGGCCAAGGTTGTTGCCAAGGATTCCAATTTGGTTGGGATTGAGAATTCATAGAGTTGTTAAACCCTTGATTCTGTTGTCCTTGCCAAGGTCTCCTTGCAATAAAACAAAGAGATTCAAGCGTATCTGGATCCTCTTGAAAGACTGCTTTGAGGCCAGGAATTGAGGGACAATCCTTTGTCTCATGAGTTTCTGAGCAAATTACACATGTTTCTACAACGTGTGCATCTAAGGGACATTCCCTTAAAGCATGTTTCTTTCTACATTTCGGGCAAAAGATAGCCAAAGCCTCAGCTTCTGCTTTCTGTTTATTGTGAATCTTAAGGGTATCAAGTTGTTCACTAAGACTCCCTAAGATGTCAGTTTTAAATTCATCAAGCATATTGCCGATTTCAGCCCTACTCACTGATCCTGTTGCAGATTTATTTGCCCTAAGGAGAGAAGGATCTCTAGGCCCTTTTTGAGTTTTTGATTTGCCCCTTGAGAGATGGATACAAAGTTCGGCTATGTCATTGAGAGAAAGTTGAGAAATATCCCCTTTCCCCATCATGTTTAAGATGTCTATCCATTCATCCCTGATGGCTTTTAATAAGAGGGCTTTTAAGGTCTCTTCATCCAAGGTGTTCATTTTTGCTCTTTTCAAGTTATATTGAAACCTTTCAAGTAAATCTTCTAGACTCTCATCTTCTTTTTGTATCATTTTAAAAACCTCGTCTTTGTGATTAGTAGGCATGCAATAGTCTAAATACCTATCCAAAAATGTCTGTTTCATCTCATCCCAAGTCCTAATGGATTGAGTGAGTAACCCCATAAACCATTTCAAAGCTTGATCTTTTAATGTTGAGGGGAACAACTTGAGTTTCTGAGTATCATCCAGATAGTCATAGGTTCGACACACAACTTCAAATTCAAACAAGAATGTTTCAGGGTCCTCAGTTCTTAACCCATGGAAATTTGGGAGGACGGATGGTGATATGTTTTTCATGGTGGCTCGGGAATCCTCATTAACAATGGGAAACCCAAATGAATTATCCCCATCTCTATTTCCTCCTCCAATGGGACCTCTACCTCCTCCATTAGTGTTATTGTTATTTCCTCCTCCTCCTCTACCTCTACCTCTACCACCTCCTTCTTCCTCTGCCATGATGATTCTCCTAGGGATTTCAAAATCTTCTGGTTCCTCTACAAAAGGTGAATGAGAAGAGATTTCTCCTTCTTCTTCAGATGATTCCAATTCCTCAATTACAATTGGTCTTCCTGTAGGAGAAAGAGAAGAGTCTCTTCCTGGTTCAAACTCAATAGAAGGTGTAGGAGAGTCAACTATTGGCTCTTGAATTCCAGGAATTCTAGGACTAGGAGTTTCGGTTGGAGATAAGGGGGGTGTCTCTTGTCTATCCCTTGAAGCAGATGGACTTGTAAAAATTGAACTTCGAGCTCTAGCTAAAAACCGTCCTCTAGAATCTCTAGCTCTATGCATGTCATTTTTATTTTTTCTTCAAGTCAAGTTAATAGTTCTTTTTCTGATCTTCCAGTTCACTCTAGGTGCAAGAAGAGAGCATACTCAAGAGACTACTAAATCAATAACTTTCTCCTTTCTGATCCTCCAGATCACTTTAAAGTGCAAGAGGAGAGCATACTTGGATAGATTATTAACTTCCTTCCTTGAAATTTTTTTTATGTTTTTTTTCTCTAAGTATGGCTACTTAATTTCACTTCCCCGGCAACGGCGCCAAAATGTTTAGTCAATTTAGTGTTCCTAAATTGATGTCATTAATTGTCAACCCGGGGCTCGTAAGCTGATGAAGTGAGGGTGTACTATATGTACTTAAGTAACTTTCTTAGAGCTTTTGTCGTTTTTGGGGTTGTTGTTTATGGTTAACTTATCTTTGATGGAGTGATGGCTATAAACAGATGAGTGCAAGTGTGTGAAAAGTGAGTTCTAGATGAGTGCAAGTGTGTGAAAAGTGAGTTCTAGATGAGTGAAAGTGTGTGTGAGTGAAGGTGATTTCTAATTACTTGCTGAATTTGTAAAGAAAAGAACTTGAAAGAAATAAGTAAATTAAAATGACTTGAAAGTAAATGACCACGTTCTAATGGCATTAGTCTCTATCCATACTGCTACAAATAAAAGAAACAAGAAAATCACTTCAAGGATTGATGTTAATGATTATCTCCTCCTAACTCCCTGCTTCTACCACTTAGTACTGCGTAAAACATGATTAGGAGGTAGCTGAAAACAAATCCAAGAACTGATAAAAACTCTAATCTACTCTAATTGACAAATTGTAACACTAATAAGCTTTTTCCAACATACTGCTTCCTACATATGTGATTATGTGTAACAAGTGGAAAAAGTATTAGTATCACAAGCCAAGACTACTCAAATACAAGCTGCAATTAATTAGTGTTTTGTTCTCTTGAAATATAAGCCATTCATGATAAAGAGAGCATAAATGAATTAGCATCCAACTTGTAAAACTAAGCTAAAACTAATCTAAAAAAACAGATTCAAAAGGGGCAGCATCATGAACAAGACAAATGCAACTACCATTAGATTTTAAAGCAAACACAACACACTTAATCCCGGGACCTGCAAAGAAGTAAACCCGATCAGTGAAAATAAAGGCTGCAGCAACAAAGAGAAATCAAGCTGTACATAACTCAAGAAAAGAAATTCTGTTTGTAAAATAAAGAAATTGCAGAAATATGAACATGAAAATACTTTACAAGGCTAATACGAACAGGGGCCCTCCATCCATATTATCCACAGAAAACTCAGATGCTCTTAAGACTTCAAAACAGCGTTTCCATTACTTTATATGCAAAGATACATAATCCAAAAGTGCTGGAACAGCTCTTTATAAAAACAGAGTTTGAAAATGTGCCAAAATTCTCACAAATACATACACTACAGCATCTGAAAGGTAACCTTAGCGTACGTAGACGCAGGTATATATAGGCACCTGTAAGATGGCCTAATACGTAAACATAACAACAGAAAATGAACTAACTGTCATGCGTATTAAAGATGTAATTAACACGTCATAGGCTTCGTGGTCAAGCTGGAGGTCTTGGTCGATATGGGCAATGAATCTAACATTAGATCATGTCCCCCACGGCTTTCAAAACATGGACAGGTCACCTTTTCCACTGACGTGATCAAACAGCTTACGTATCCACGTTGAGCTGTCTTTATTTGACCGAAACTTGACCCCCTTTGACCGGAGGTACAAGTGACGTGGCCGGCTGAACTGATGGCACAGGAACCTCGAGCATGTATATTCCAACATGCCCACGTGGCTCATTCTGCAAAATAGCACGTGGATCTTTGAGAACAACAAAATGGCTGCGGGATCAGTAGATGGCTGCGGAATCAGCAGATGGCTGCGGAATCAGCAGAAAGTTGCGGAATACCTGCAAGTATGTCAAAAACTAAACAAAACAATTATCCATTAGCAAAGCTCACTTGATCATGTTTAATGACAACTAATGTAATGATCTGGGTGGAAAATGAGGTAAAATAGAGAGGAAAGTGATGAAAGCAGTAGGTAATGATAGAGGATGAGGTGTAAAGTAGGGACTCTACAGGTGGAGAGGTGATAAGCGACATAAAGGCGGACCCGATGGAAAATAAGGCGGAATCCATAATATTTGAAGTCCGATAAACATTGATTCTACGGATTTTTCCCGTGTTTGAATGTATTTCTCTGTGTAAACAGAGAACGACCATTTCGGGAATTTCAAAGGCCCGATGATCCATTCCATTACGAAACAGGTGGCCACCATCCCTGAAAGCGTTTAGCAATGATTGCTAACGCTCAGAGGGGGATTTGAGCGGACAGAGGCCGGAGCCAAAGAGCCCGAAGGGGAAAATGAACAGACAATCACCGATTGGCTTAAAAGCCATGAATGTCAGAGACAGAGGGTTGTTGGAGTTGTTGTTGAAAGTGAAGCCAAAGTAGGAAGCTAAGGCGTAAGAGAGCAGTGCAAAAAGGCAGCAGCAAAACAAGCAGCGCAGAAAGCAAAAGCTGAAGTGCACGCAGCCAAGGGAGTCACTTGGAGTTCAAGTGGAAAGCCAGAGGGCTGTAAACTGATAGAGAGCCAAAGAAACCAGAGCCAAGAGCTAGAGCCAAGAGCCAGAAACCCGATAACTTCAAGAGCCAGGGATAAAACGGTGTCTAAACCCATTGTTTCTGTGTAAAACAATGGAGTTGAGCCAAGAGCTTGTAAAAAGGACTTTGCCATAATCCCAGATAGCCTAGTTGAGTTGACTATAGCTCACGGAGATGTAGCCCAAGATTTTTGGGTGAACTCCTAATTAAATTGTTGTTTTGTGTGTTTTGTTTATTGCTGCATTAGTATTTATTGTATGTATTTAGATATCAGCATACACAGCAGATTTTAAAGCACATAAACAGCCAACAATAAATATAAGCATACACCTACAATTTCAAGCATATTATCATTTCCGCATTGGTTAATTAATAAGACTTGGGAATATTTAAAGCTTTGGAAGTAGGAGAGGTTCTTGTAACTTAGACAAGAACCCTAAGGCCCCATTTCCAGATCAGGTGGTATCAGAGCCTAAGTTTGGTTAACCCCACTTTCAAAGAAGGCTATATCAGAATGCTTGATTAATGAAGCAAAGATTGCTTGTCTGAAAGGTGTTTGGGAAATCAAGGATTGATTGTCTGATTGATGTATGCTTATTACAGACTGACTATTTTCTAAGTTTGCAGAGGTAAAGGGAAAGCTATTGATAGCTCAGTCCAAGAAGGACAAGAAGGAAAGAGAGCTGAAGGCACTCTTCTTATCCCAAAGGACCTCAAGGCAATCCTTGGAGCACAAGAGGTTTGTTGCAAAAGGTTGCTGAATAAGCTCTTTATTTATCTTGTTGAAGTTTTTTTTGTTCATTGGCATAATGACAACTTCTACAAGTGGGTCCTCAAATTCTTCTTTCTTCACAAGATTCTTTGATGAAGACATGAAGCAATAATTGTCCACCATGATGGATATGGTGAGAGATCTGTATGAGGATGGAAGGAAGAGTAGCAGACTTAGAGAGCAGTTTAATTCCATGAAGGAAGAGAAGCAATTGCTTTCTGACAAATTGCAGGAAATGGAGAGGCAACTTCATATTGCAAATATGAACCTGAAAAGGATGCATGAGTTGGAGACACAGCTCTTTGTTGCCCAAGAAGCCTTAGTTAAGTATCAGCTTGAAGAAGAGGTAAACCATTCCAGTTTGTCTTCAAATTACTCTAAGGATTCTTATATTGGTTCTTTTGAAAAACATACTAGAGGCATAGGTTCCAAGATAATGTCCAAGATGGGCTATGAAGGAAAAGGTTTGGGTAGACATGCACAAGGTATTGTTGAGCCAATAATGATTGAGGAAAGACCTAAGTATTTGGGGCTTGGCTATGGACAAGCTTATGGAGAAAGTTCCAAAGTTGCCATGAAGGCCATTGAAACAACTCCAAGAAGGGGTTGCATTGTAGGTGTTCAGAAGCACACACTTGAACCAGAGAGTTGGGGAGACTCTAATAGCCTTGAAGAGATTGATGGTGTTCCAAAGGGAGCCACTTCTTCATTTGATTCACCTCCTCATGAAGGCAATAAAGGTGAAAGAGAAAGGTATAAATTTGGTTCTAAACATTTTCCTTTTGATTGTGAAAAGCATGATAAATTTCCACATATGTATGGGAAAAGAATTGCATGTTCCTTTTGTGGGTTGGATAACCATGATGTTTCTAGATGTTGGAAGAGAATGGCCACATACAGGAAAATTTTGAAGGAAAAGAAGCAAGAAGTCAAAGGTCCATTGGACAAGGCAAATCATGCTCTCAAGGGGATGCACATGCAATGCACTTACTGCCATAAGCAAGGACATCTTGCTGCAAAATGTTGGACATTGAATCCAGCAATGCTTCCACAAAAGCTAAAGAAAGTGGAAAGAGAAGATGGCAGAAATGGAAGTGAAGACTCCATGAATGATGTGTCTCAGAATGATTCACATGATGATGCTAATGTGCAGACAAAGGTAGTACCTTTGAAAGGGATTGGTAAGGAATGGCTAGAGTTCTTATCCAATTAAGATTGCATGTCTATTGATGCATCTACATTATATTTCATTTCAGCTTCGAAAGTACAATGTACTTAAGTGAAAGTTGAAGTATGAAATGCATGCATGAGCAGGAGATGCATGAACATAGGGAGGTTGATGATTTCCTTGTTTTTGAACATGTATGTGTAATTAACTTGCAGGGTTGATCGCTTTGACATGATGCCATGTTGACTTGGGAGAAGTTAACTTGGTCTCCAAATGGAGATAATGATGAAGTGTTTCATCTTTTGGAAAAAGAGTCCTAATGGTCTTTTTCTACATGCTTGACTTGAGGGGTCATTTGTTAAAAGGCATGTTTTGTGGGCTTGTTATCTAGTCCATCATTTGTATATAGATATAAGACATGGAGGTGTTCCCAAGATGTGAAAATTTGTTTCTTTTGTGGAAGTAGGAGTTTAGGCCATCCAGTTGTTGTCTGTGTTTCTGTTGTTGTTAACAGTTGTTGTTGACAGCTTTTCAAACAGGTACAAATGAAATGTTTGTGAAGCAAATGTACTTCAAATTTGGTTGAGCCACTTGGATCAATGATCAAGGAAAATAACTTCAAACCACCTTCTATGACCATTTCAGCAGAAGTTCTGCAAGAAGGCAAGGAGGAAGACAATTCTTCCCTGGAAGACCAGCCCATCTAAGAAGGGAAGTGGTCAGAGACTTTGGTTCAGAGGCACTATGCAAGGCAAGTGTGTGGAGGCTAAAAGAAGAGGGTGTTGTTACTCTCAGGTACTGTTCAGATTAGTATATCAGTCTTTTGGAGACCAAAAGTTCTTTTAGTGGGAAGGCGTGATCCAAAAATGGATCCTGGATAAACCTCTAAGTCTAAAAGACTTCATATAAGAGGTAAATCTTCAAAAAATGGCCTAAAAGGCTTTATGAAGAAAATTGCATCAGAGGAGGTCCAAGGCAGATTTAAGTGAAAAAGGGAAGCCACCCCCAATCGTCGATCCCCGACATATCGGGTCGAAGGCAGCTATGCGATATAACATAAGGGACCGGGCCGTGCGATACTGCGATCGCCGAAATCAGCGGATCGACATCAGCCGATAGCATGGGGCTTAAGGCGGGACACCTGGGCCGAGCGACGTTCCGATCGCCGAAATCGACGGATCGACATCAGCAAAGGCCATGCCATATGCATAGAACCCCAGGTCTATGTGATATGCGATTGCGACAAGTCGCATCGCAATATCGCATCGGAGCTACATAACGGAGCGGGGCTACACATATATATGTGCAATGCGATAGCCGGACCCAATGAGGCTATAGGCGATAGTTGATATATTTTGAGATCCGTCAAATGGCAATTTTCTATGTATTTTCGCGTATTTCGTTTATTAAACGAAATACGAAGGGAAGCGCCGATGTGATGAAACTAGACCCGAAAGGGTTTAGGAATGCAAATATATTATTTCAAGTCCGAAACAAGTGGGATTTCAGGAGGACCGAAGGCGATAAGAGGTTTTGGTCAGGCTCCGCCTGAGCCCATACATTGGCTGCCACGTGTCCAGGCCCTAGAGAGAGAAAACCACTCATTTGAGGCGTTTAACTCTCGTACACATGGGCCACCCAAAATGAACCATAGCCGTTGGATCTAGATTTTCCAGATCAACGGTGGAGAGGTGATAAGCGACATAAAGGCGGACCCGATGGAAAATAAGGCGGAATCCATAATATTTGAAGTTCGATAAACATTAATTCTGTGGATTTTTCCCGTGTTTGAATGTATTTCTCTGTGTATACAGAGAACGGCCATTTCAAGAATTTCAAAGGCCCGATGATCCATTCCTTTATGGAACAAGTGGCCACCATCCCTAAAAGCGTTTAGAAATGATTGCTAACGCTCATAGGGGGATTTTAGCGGACAGAGGCCGGGAGCCGAAGAGCCTAAAGGCGAAAATGAAAAGACAATCACCGATTGGCTTAAAAGCCATGAATGTCAGAGATAGAGGGTTGTTGGAGTTGTTGCTGAAAGCGAAGCCAAAGCAGGAAGCTAAGGCATAAGAGAGTAGCGCAAAAATGCAGCAGCGAAACAAGCAGTGCAAAAAGCAAAAGCTGAAGCGCACGCAGCCAAGGGAGTCACTTAGAGTTCAAGTGGAAAGCCAGAGGGATGTAAACTGACAGAGAGCCAAAGAAGCCAGAGCCAAGAGCCAGAAAGCCGAGAGCATCAAGAGCCAAGAATAAAATGGTGTCTAAACCCATTGTTTCTATGTAAAACAATGGAGTTGAGCCAAGAGCTTGTAAAAAGGACTTTGTCATAATCCCAGAGAGCCTAGTTGAGTTGACTAGAGCTCACGGATATGTAGCCCAAGAGTTTTGGGTGAACTCCTAATTAAATTGTTGCTCTGTGTATTTTGTTTATTGCTGCATTAGTATTTATTGTATGTATTTACATATCAGCATACACAACAGATTTTAAAGCACATAAACAGCCAACAATAAATATAAGCATACACCTACAATTTCAAGCATATTATCATTTCCGCATTGGTTAATCAATAAGAATTGGGAATATTTAAAGCTTTGGAAGTAGGAGAGGTTCTTGTAACTTAGACAAGAACCCTAAGGTCCCATTTTCAGATCAGTCCTACCTCATATTGACAGTTGGTGGGTTCCCTTATGTATCTGGTAAATATTAGGCTAAATATATGTTTTGCAGTGAACATTCTTATTAGTTTCAGTTGGAACCACGTCATGATCATTGGATAGCTGCCAAACATATATTGAGGTATCTTAGTGGCACTATACATCACTGCCTAAAGTATGATAGTAAGGAAGTCAAGCTAATTGGATTCAAAGACTCTGATTGGGGTGGTAGTGAGACCGATGGAAGGAGAACTACTGGAGGATGATTTAGTCTAGGAGTTGCTATGATCTCGTGGATGAGTAGGAAGGAAGACCTCGTTGCACAGAGTAGTGTCGAGGCAGAATATGTGGTTACATGTGAAGTAGGAAAAGTGGATGTTTGGTTAAGGAAGCTTCTAACAGATTTTTTCGAGAAGTCTCTAGGTCCTACTGTGACTAATTTTGACAATTAAATTTGTATCAAGATGTTTGGAGATCCCATGTTTCATTCAAGGATGAAACATATCAATAATAAGTTCCACTTTATTAGGAACATGGTGTAGTATGGTACCGTGAAGTTAGATTATATCCTGATAGATGAACAGGTAGCAGACATATTGACAAAGGCTCTTCCTAATAAGAAGTTTGAATATCTAAGGAACTTGTTGGGTTTGGTAGATATTGGTGATTGTATTGATAATAAGGAAATGAAAGAGATTTGTTGAGGCTTTGCGAGTGAAGCATTTCCTAGGGAGACATCAAACCAATACTCTGTGTTGATGTCTGTATCCCGAAGTTGAAAAGGTGGTGTTGGTTATTGAGCTATGTTTTGGATACACACCTGTATTTTTGGGTTGATGGTTAGAAAGTAAGCCTGATGGTACCTAGAGGGGTTGAAAGCTTGAGTCCATCTTAGTCCCACTTGGATAGATTTCCCTGGTCAGAAATCTAGTCCATGGCATTGTGGTGCCTAAATTGTTGGGTGACTGGTTGGATAGATTTCCCTTGTCAGGAATCTAGTCCATGGCATTGCAGTGCCTAAAAGTTATTCATGTTTTCATATAGTTTGATATCTTTCATTGTATGTGTACTATATGAATACATCCCTAGTTAAGATGGAGTGTTAGAAAATGTAACTATGTTCGGTCTTCAATAATGTGCTTGAGTCATTATGTAATGTAATTGCCAAAATAATAAAGAAAATAACTTTTATTATTGTAATAATGACTTATTAAAGAATGGGTTTCATGCTTGGGTCATAATTATATAAGTCAAAGTCCCCATTTTGGACTCCTAGGATTAATATTGAGTTGATAGAGTCATTGTACATTCAAATAGACCCTTCTTGGGCTTTTGAATCATGTAAAAAGGTTTTGTATCAAGTCAAATATGAATTATATACCCTCCACATAATGTCAGCCTAAGAGAGATCACGTCGGCCTAAGGACCCTAATTCGACCCACAAGAAGCCTATATATGCAAGGAGGTCGAAGTTATTTGGAACACTCACTCTCAAGCAAGTTCTATATCTCAAGAAGAGTTGAAGAAGTGTGAATTATGTTGTCAGGAGGTCGAAAGAAGTGCAAGTTTTGGGAAGTCTATAGAGAGGAAGAAAATCGAAATTTTGGTGCCTATCTCTCTCTGTTTCATGGTATGGTTTGGGAGATCGAAGTCTCCTAAGATTTCACTGTTGTGGAAGTTGATGCCTAGTCGAAGTTGTTGGAAGGGGTCGAAGATCTGGGAGGTTGACATGGTTTGGAGGGAAAGTTTGGTCTTGGTCTAGGGTAAAGAGTTTCAAAGAAAAATATTGAAAGGAATAATTATCTTGAATAGGTTTTCCCCTCGAGGGGGGTTTTTCCCTAGCATGTGCCTATATATTGTGTCTCTTGGTTTGTGATCTTCATACACACATAATATGGTAATTTCTTGATGAAAGATAAAGATAATAAAGAAGTAAAAGAATCCAACACACTCACAAGTAATTATCAAGAAAGTAGAATCAAACCCTAACACAATATCTTTGATTTTCCAACACATCTTTCTTGATCATCTCTTGTATATGGTTGACTATCTGTGCATAATCAAAGATGAATTTTATGAGGAAATTGATTTTGCCTAAGAAACACTGCACAGATTTCTTGTTTTCCAGAAACAGGATCTGTGTGATAGCCTTGACCCTTTCAGGGTCAATCTTGATACCACTCTTCGCTATGATGTGCCCTAGTAGAATCCCTTCGGGCACACTAAAAATGCTCTTCTTGGGATTAAGAGAAATCCCATACTTTTGACACCGCTCAAATATCTGCTTTAGATGACGTACATGATCAGACCTTTTCTTTGAAAACATAGTAACATCATCTAAATTAACAAGAACGCTTTGACCTATAAGGAGAGCACTCACCATTTAGTATGTGACGTAGAAGGCCATAGGGGGCCTGCACTTGATAAATTAATGCACACATAAAAAAAACTGAAATACACACAATAGGTATGCACATAAAACTCAGAAATAATTCAATAAATAAAATATTTACAGGAGAATTATTGGCCTTATCATTGGCCTCTCATTCCTCTCTCTCACACCTACTTCCTTGCCTCATGGGCTCCCCTAGATTTATACAAGTGGATCTAAACCCAAAGTAGGTTCCAAATCCTTAACAAACTCCCACAATGTCTCTCATGATCCATAAAAACTCTTATCTAATCCCTTATCTCTAGATAATATCTAACTAACCCTTAAATCTCTCAACTCTTCAAAAATACTCTCAAACCTTCTCTTATTTACAATAATTCTCATTCTCTCCTAAAACTATAGGAAAATACATTAATTAATTAAATCCTAACTTAGGATACTAACTCCTTTAGTAAACATTCAACCCTAGGTTATATGCACCTGCAGCAGAATCCCCAGGTAAAAGGAAATCATGGTCTCCTGACCATATGTCTTTATAAGTTGATAAAACTCCTCCTGGATCCCAAAATTTCATTTTAGAAAATCAATTGCTCTGCCATGTTGATGTTCTGTGGTTGTCATTTCCTGCCTTCGAGGCTTCCAAATTTTATGTTGTAATTATCCTCCTTCTTTGTTGATGTATAGTTGTGTAGTCAAATGTAAAAGGAAATCATGGTCTCCTGACCATATGTCTTTATAAGTTGATAAAACTCCTCCTGGATCCCAAAATTTCATTTTAGTAAATCAATTTCTCTGCCATGTTGATGTTTTGTGGTTGTCATTTCCTGCCTTCGAGGCTTCCAAATTTTATGTTGTAATTATCCTCCTTCTTTGCTGATGTATACTTGTGTAGTCAAATGTATCATGTTGTTGTCCTTCTACCTCATCTTACAATATCTTGTTTTAAGTGTCTTTTCCATCAATTTCCTTAATTATTCAATTTCATCATCCAATTTAGTTTCTAGCTGAAATTTACTGTTACTAACTTGGAATATAAATTCATCATCATTAAATTGCAAATTACATTTTATCTCAAGTTCCACATTTTCAATTCTTAAACATTTCTCTTCTTTATCTACAACTTGATTGGATTCAGGTTCCATCAGCGTCTTCTCTAGCAATTGTAATTCTTCTTTATATTTCATCATCATTTTACAGTCTCTTTCATAAATCATTTCAAAAGACTAGTCTTTGTCTCTGCATGAAACAAAATTAGTGTCTCATCCATCATCTGCAACACATCCTGCATCCACACACCAATTGTCAGATTTAAAAACATAAGGCTTTATAGTCTCGACAGATGATTCTGTCCTCAAATATTTATGTTGATCTTCTAAACAGTTTGTGGCACCATCTATGGGAATCGAACCCACGTTCATATCAACATCATCCTCATGAAGCATCGGTCCCTATTTTGGTTCACAAATGCATACATTCATCTCGGTTATCTGGATTGTTTCCACTTCCTTTAACAAAACTTTCAACTTGTGTTTTTGTCTCCTTGTAATCAATTGCTCGATTGGCCATCTAGTTATCCTTTTCATTATCCATCCATGTTTCTGATTATGTAGCAGTTCCATCAACACGTCAAGTCGTTCCTTCAACTCAACGATTTATTTTTCAAATCCTTCATCATGTATGCCAACTGCTATGGCATCGCTGTGGCTTTTCTCTGAATTTTGCAAATGACTATCCATAGTCATCTTCATCTCCTTATTCCCTTGCGTAAGCGTCTTTGTACTTTGCTTCCTTTATTGCAAACGACTGCAATATTCCAACACATTGACCAGATTTTGGGTGTCGGGTTCTACCGATAATGCACCCATTACATTCAATAACTCAAACTCAAATGCACTTTTGACTTGACTTATGATTCTTTAACTCCAAACATTAATGGACCTTGGGTGTCAGATACAACCAAAAATGAAGACTTCATTACAATAATTACAGTGATTAATGATGGACTTTGACTCTAAATTTAATTCATTCTTGATTTGACTCCAACTATACAATTTACAAATTTCTTCATTAACCTTTAACATCCACCCTTAATACATAGATATTGTAATTATTTACATAACATGCACTTTTAACCTTAACACCATAAACTCACATTATTCTACTTTATCAAACTATGGCATTCTATTAACTCTCTCAAACATATATAGTATCACCTCACCTTAATGTTATGTCACTCAATAACTCATTATTAACTTTACCTTAGCTTCCATTAAGTCTCTCTCATCCCACGTTAAATTTTCCATTCACTTTCTCTTACGACTCTACATTTACATGAATCCACTTTTCCTTTAGTTTATTAAAGTTTTTCACATGAATTTTATTTTAAAAATAATGAGTGGAATTTTATACACGTGAACCTTATTTAAAAGTAATAAGTGGCGAATTAACGTGATAAACGAAACATGGGATTGGCATAATGCTCACTTTCTCCACGACTTCGTTTAGAAAGGCGTGCTTGTTTCATTGCTCCAAATGAATTGGTGTGCAAATGAATTCAATGCTGGTGTCGAATTTGTCACGGTATATAACAATATAACATCAGATGCATCTAAATGGGCATTGCCTCGTGGGCTTTCAATGTTTGTGGCGGTCTCCATCATGACTAACATTTCCTGCAGTCATGTCAACCCTGCGATCACATTATGTTCATCCGCAACGCTTTCTACGCGGCATCACTCAACTCCTTTGCATAATCGTTGCCTCAACGAAGAAATAGAACGAAAACAAATCAAGTGATACTTAATGCATTGGTTAAATTCCACACAAACAAGCTATACATAGAGCTCTACGATCTTGCAATTCCCGTGGAAAATGGTTATTTCTATGCACTCTCTAAGCATCCCAAATCAAGAACACACGCAGAAAGGATCCACGCACCATGAATTTTGAACCAAAGGCCACACACGTCTCTAGCTCGAATTTGACACATAACAAATCATTGATAGATAAACACATTACTGCGAAACACATAGCATCATTCCATACTTTGATACCAAAAATGATGCAAGAGACTATATGGGGCTTACACTTAATAAATTAACACACATAATAAAATTGAAATACACACAATAGGTATTGCCTCATGGGCTCACTTAGATTTATACAAGTGGATCTGAACCCAAAGTAGGTTCTAAATCCTTAACAAATTCCCACAATATCTCTTATGATCCATAAAAACTCTCATCTAATCCCTTATCTCTAGATAATATCTAACTAACCCTCAAATCTCTCAACTCTTCCAAAATACTCTCGAACCTTCTCCTATTTACAATAATTCTCATTCTCTCCTAAAACTATAGGAAAATAAGTTAATTAATTAAATCCTAACTTCGGAAACTAACTCCTTTAGTAAACATTCAACCCTCAATTAGATGCACCTGCATCAGTATGGAATGTAGTTTTCAATCTGTCTAGTTTTGCTACTAGCACTTGGTTATAGCCTAAAAATCCATCTCGTATTGAAAACATTTTAGACCCAGACACTATATGGAGTATCTGCTCCATGGATGGCACTGGATAATTATCTCTGTTAGAAACTCGATTAAGATTTTGAAAATCAACACATACACATATTTCCCTACTAAGTTATTTCTTGTATTATTATTCCTACTAACATTGTCATTACTACCATTATGTACATCTATATTACACAATTCATTTGCACGACCTGGAGAAGGAAGGAGTTCCAACTATGTATCTAGTGGGATGGGTGACGACTGTGTAAGGTAGCACCCAAGGTCAGTGTCTAAAAAGCAGTCCCCAAAAATAAGTTTTTCGAAAGCAACAAGCTCATTTTTCCCTTCGAAGGGTGTAACAATGTGTTTCATGTCAGGTTTTTATTCCACCCATATTTGGTTATTCTTGCCTGTATAAAGAAGTTGCAAATGTGACCAATCGGTAGCAAAATACCCCTGTAATTTGCTTGACCAGTCTCTACTTAACAATACTCTGTATGCTTCCTGGATGTCCAAAATCACTATGTTTATAAATTGGTGAACTCATTGATCAGATGATAAGCAAATAAGAAAGTTTATGAGTTCACCAATAGCTTGGACAAGAGACTTGTCCAACTGAATAATCTATGCATCGGTATTATCCCATTTGGCATTGATTTTCTTAGCAACAGATAATGGAATTATATTTACGAATGCCCCAGAATAAGCTAATCAATTGTGAACATTGTAATTAAAATTTTCAAAAGTCAATAGGAATGGAGGGAAAAGAGTATTATCTTCTAATGTTAGAGCGTTGACGAATGATTCCAAGGGATCAGAAGACTTACCAGAGACCTTCTGGGAAGAAGAAGAATTACCACCTGATGAGGACTGATCAAGGGCTCAAACAAGCAGTTCTGGCAGGCTTGCTATCCTTGTAAGCTCAAATATTGAAATGTTTGTGCAAGCTTTCTTCATGTCTTCCACTATGTTGTAATCTAGAATAGCATGCATTGTTCGAATGTCTGGAGGGTAACCTTGTTTTTCTCTTCCAGAATGGTAGACTTGGTTTTACTATTGGTAGAAGCATTATTTGCTATGGCAGCATCTCTAGACTTGTTCTGAGATTGGCTGATAGGCGGTGTGATTTTCCTTAACAATTGTTTCTTCAGTTTTTTCCTCGTTGGCTCTTTTTCAATAATAGACCCTTGACTTCTCAACTTATATCGGTTGTTTTTCTCCTGAGCTAAGGCCTCATCCAGTGGCGGTTCCTCAAAAAATTTCTTCTCAGTAATGAAAACAAAACTATGGAAACATCTCCACTTCAACCTTGTTTTCCATTTCTAGAATGGTAGACTTGGTTTTAATGTTGGCAGAAGCATTCTTTGCTATGGTATCATCTCCAGACTTGTTCTGAGCTTTGCTGGCAGGCGGTGTGATTTTTCTTAACAAGTGTTCCTTCAATTGTTTCCTCGCCAACTCTTGTTCAGGAATATGCCCTTGACTTCTCAACTTATATCAGTTGTTTTTCTTCTCAGTTGAGGTCTCATCTAGTGGTGGTTCCTCAATGTTTTTTTTCTCAGTGTTGGTTGTGTGTTATATTATTTCCATGACTAGCCCCATGCACAGAGGGGTCACAGCAGGGGCGACAAACCCTATATTAGGTGGGCAGAACTACCTATGGTTTTGTGCGTGGTTTTCGCACATGGTTTTGGGCATGATGGTTTTTTTCCCATGGTATTTTGTAGATCTGGTTAAGGGAACTATTGTTATGTTCTAATCTAGGGTTAATGGATGCTTCGACATGTGTATATATATATGTATTGTAACATTGAAAGGAATATAATAAAATATCAATCTGATAGTCCCAGTTTTAGGATTGAGGGGAAAATATATGTGTATATCTGTTTTATGTTTTACGCTCTCGCCATTGTTTATCTTCTGTTTCTAAAATTCGTATGCAGGTAATTTTTATGCAGGGTTAAAACCTACATTTGGTATCATAATTGTTTTGGCTTCAAGTGGATGCCTTTACTGTTGAGGGGTTTTGCTCAGGCCTATGGTAGACCCTGTTCAGTGGGAGATCTGCACGATCAATTCTTATGGTGAAAGAAGATGGTGAGCAGTAAAAAGATAGAGATCGAGAAATTTAATGGTCAAATTTTTGAGTTGTGGAAACTCAAGATGGAGGATCTGTTGGTGGATAAATCTCAGTGGATCGTGGTATATTCGGGTACTAAACCAACGACAATGTCAACTGAATACTAGGTGAAGTTGGTTCAGAAGGAAAAGACCACAATACGATTGTGTATCTCAGATTTAATATTGTTGAATGTATCAGGGGAAGCTTCGATGAAGGCATTGTGGGGAAAATTAGGGACTTTGTAGCAATCTAAGTCTATGATGAATAATTTGTTCCTATGGAAAATGATGTATAACTTGAGGATGAAGGATGGAGATTCGGTGACAAAGCATCTAAATGTCTTTAATACTGTGGTAAGATAGTTGTTATCTGTTGATATAAAAATTTCAAATAAGATAAGTGCATCAATGTGTTGTGTTCTCTATCGGATTCTTGCGATAGTATGGTTGTTTCATAGGTAGCAATGCGACTTCCTTGCAGTTTGATGAAATAGTCTCATCCTTGTTGTCAGAGAAGATGAGACAGAAAAATACGAAGGTCTAGAATGGTGATGCCTTGTCTATATGAGGACGGTCGTAGAACATAAACAAAAATAAATCCTCGAGTGGGAAATCTAAATATCCAGGAAAACCTGTAAAGATGTGCTGGAAATGTGGAAGGAAGGGAATTTCAAAGAGGACTGCAAATCTAAAGCTTCTAAGAAAGGAAAGGGATCTGATGATGCTCCTTCTGCAGAAGCGAAAACCACCTCAAATGAAGGTGGGGATGTGTACGTGGCTTCTTCTTCAAGTACACATGTAAATCATGAGGCACTGTTGATGGACTCAGATGCATCCTTTCACTTCACTCCCCACAGGGAGTGGTTCTGCGAGTATGATAAATATGATGGTGGTGATGTCTTCTTAGGGGATGACAGGAAGTCTAGAATCATCAGTCATGGAAAATTCAAGTTGAAGTTGTAAGATGGAAGGATTATAACACTTCCGGGTGTTCTTCATATTCCTACATTGGCCAGAAATCTAATTTCTGTAAGCAAGCTGGATGATGCAGGTGTAAAAACAATGTTCGAGAAAGATACCTACAAGATGGTTCGAGGAGAACTGGTATTGATGTGGGGAGTTCAGATTGGAACTTTTTACAAGCTTCAAGGTAGCACTGTTATTGATGGGTGCAACAGTTTTGTGGTTCATGAAAGTGGAGCAGAAAATGTAGTGGTCTCTGTAGAAAATACCATGTTATGGCATCAAAGGCTTGGACGTATTGGAGAAAAATGTCTTCGAATGCTTCATGGTAATGGTATGATAGAAGGTATGTCTAATTTCTCTCTGAATTTTGATTTATGTGAAAATTATGTATATGGGAAGAAGAATCGGGTGAGTTTCCCCTATGGTGCTAAGAGGGCAAAACAGATATAAGAGTTTGTGCACAGTGATGTGTTTGGACCTGTGTCGGTTCCATCACTGGGTAAGTGATCTAGGTGGATATTGGTGGCCACCCACTGTTATAGACATTTTTGTGCCTTACAGCTCCAAGCATGAAATGTCCATAAACTAAAGGCTCCTAAGTCCTTAAAAGTGTTGTTACAACTCCTAAAGGAAGAAGGTCAACAAATTACAGCTTCTCCCAGAAGTTCTCCACCAGAAACTACTCAAAATTGGTCAAAACTGGATCAGTGCACCCTCAACACAGAGGTTTTGACATTCAGCGCAGGTTGTACACATGGGAATTGCGTTTCAGTGCACCTAAATACACTGTGAGCGTGCGCTGGTCAGGAAAAGACAAGTGGCGGAGACAGTTTGCGAGGTGGATGATCATGGAATCTTGAAACTTCTCATGGGACACTTGCCTTTCAAAATCGCCCAAGGATGAGTAAGAGATCAATGAGATCTCCAAGTGGCATCAAGAACTATCAGAGAGAAGACACTAATCAAAAACCCAGAGCTGACTCACACCTCTACAAATATCTATATATAGATCTCTCATCCCAGAGATCCAGAGGTTGGAGGCTGGAATTTTGTTATTGCAAAGAATTGTTGTTGGTTTGAGACTGGAATTATTGGGTGCTTAATGCTTTGAGGGAAGGTGAAGATAGGAATTTCATTTGCTGGGAAGGAGATGCTGGATTGGAGCCCTCTGGGTTGTATCTCTTCCTAAACCTTGTTATTCATCAATAAAGCTATCTTGGTTTCTCCTATATACTGGTGTATCTTTGATGTATGATTGCATTAGTATGTTTAGTTTATTTCTAATCCTAAACTAGTTATGAATATGAATCTATGTCTTTGCGTAGTGTTCTCTTCTTGTGATCTTGCAGAAACATCTTGAAGCTGGGCGAGCAAGAAGGCAAGTAGCTAGGAACTCCCAAAGAGAAGAAAAACCGGATCGAGGGACAAACGGAAGACACCGGTTAGTCCATCCATCTCTCTTCATTCCTAATTCATAAAGGAAGAATACTAGAATAGCTGTCTCTGTTTGTTGCTAAGGCACTGTCACACCTTAGGTGGATAGGATCGTCCTGCATAGGGATTTTTCCCCACAACAAATTGGCGACTCCGCTGGGGAGATCTGTTTAGTCATTTTATTTGTGTCTCTATCAATCGTTTGTTTCATAGACTCAACAACAACAATCGAACTGCATCTGCTATTCTCAGATGCAAAGTAGACAGCTGTTGCTTTGATCCAATCACGGGATTTGTCTATGATCTGAAAAATGGATTCACAAATGATTTGATGATCCTTTGTGATAGATCTTAGCCCTTCCTCAAAGCATCCCTTTGATTGTACCTTGCTTGTTGCTTTGATTTGGCCTGAAACTGTAGATTAAATAGCAAACTGTGACCCAGAACCCAGTGAGAAACTCTTGTTTCTCCTTCAGCGCAGACCCTGTGAAGAGGTTCTACATTTCAACGCAGGTCCCGTGAAGGCTACCTGCGCTGAATGTCAAAACCCCTGTGTTGAGGGTGCGTTGATCCAGTTAGGCCTTGTGCAGCTGGGGTTCTCTGCTCTGTTTTGCCTTGTTTTGATCTCTGATTTTTGCAGCCTATAACCAGCATAGGTACCTGTCTGATAACTCCTTTTCCCTGCTTAAATTCCGCCTCCTTTTGTACAAAAAGACTGTGAGTGTTTTTATGTGTTTGTGACGTCATTTACAGTTTTCCTTTGCAAGAGTGAAATAGTCATCCTGTAGCCCTTGATTCAGATCTGTTGATTGTGATCTTAGGAGAGAGTTCATTGGCTGTTTACAGTTGATTATACATTTACTTTTGCTTTTGGTTTGAGTTTGTCTCTTTTAAGTGTCGAAACAAGTGTTCATTTCGAAAGTCGTAAAGTGTTGTATTCTCTTCTACCCTTTCTGGTTTCGAAAAAGTAAACTTGTTTGTATTTGTCATTTAAAAGCAAATTCAAAGTTGTACAAAAAGCTTTCTTTTTAGGCATCAATACTAAGAAAGCGGAAAACAAACACCTGCATTGTGCATTTGCATCTTGATAGTTTGCATGCTTGATTTAGGAAAAGTGCATTAGAGTGTGCTGATTGCTCTTTGAGAAAACATGGTGTCTTTCTTTTCCCTTTGTAGCTAGGATTTTCATTGTTGAAAAGATATAAAGCTTGCTTATCATCTTTAGACTGCATTTAGGAATTGTATCATACATCTCGTGGTGAACCTTGAAAGGCAAACTTCTAAAAAGATCAACCTAAAATAAATTGAATGAACTTAACAACGCTTTGCAACATAACACACAACATAGAGGTCTAGGCTAGAGACGTGTTCCGGCGTCGTTAAGCCTGGTGACTGTCGATCTCGTGGATGGTGGGTGATTCCTCCTGAGGGACGATAGCGCCAGTACGGATTGTGCTCCCACGTACCGTCGCGTATATATTGGGAGACCCCTATAGGCATAAAACCTTTATCCTTAGGAAGCCGTGTCGGCCGCCCTACTGATCGCAATGCACTGAACACAGCATTCAGGAAGATCGACCGCCCGTACCCTAAAAAGTATTCTGCGGTTTTGCGAAAAGTTTGGCACACCCTCTGCCTAGAACTCCAGAGCAGTTCCTTTTGGCCTTTTTCAGACTCTATAACGGAAAAAGTACATCCGAGCATTTGTCACTTCGGGCTCGTTAAAACATCGAAGGAGACTAGAGTCATCTTTAGCTTTTTCTCGACTCTTTAAAATTGAAAAAGCAGGTTGTGTCTAAGCGTCGTTAAAATTTATTTTAAACGGAATAATCATCACCATTCCCTCGTTGATCTTCGAAGTTAGTCTCTTTTCATCGTGAGTTCTTGTAGAATCGCTAGAAAATCTTTTGGATATACTAGATATGTCTGAACAACTGTCGACATCCAGGACTGTGTCATCCGACACAGCAGCGGCAGAGCCTCCTGCTGCTACCCCAACGATGTTCGATGGTATACCATCTGTCCCGGCAAGTTATCAACAACAAGCCGAAGTCCCATCAGGGACTGCTTCGACAACATGGTTAGTTCCTATTTCTTCATCCGGATTATCATCTGGTATTTCTTATGTTGAAACTCAACAAATTGATCCAATGTGTCTTCAAAGGCAAATCTGCCCTTTAAGTACTGGATTGCCACCATATGGAGGGCAGTATGCCTTTTCATTGTTCCCTCCCGGAGAACAACCATATGGGAGTTTACAACAAAGTTCAGGTCAAACTGGAATTACATCCAGCGGTTGGGTACCAATAATGCCTCAGCAACCAAGGGTTGCATATTCAATGCAACCAGTCCACCCTATGTTGAATATTCCCACTATACCTGGTATGGTGATGGCGTCGCAAGTACAAGCGTTACCTGTTGTATGTCAACCCCAAGTTTCTCAGGTTGCAATACAACAACCTCTTGTCTCGACAACTCAATCACAAACTCAGGTTAGTGCCTCCTTATCTGGAGCGACTCGGGCTCAAACAAGTACTATGACTCCTCATCTTGGTCAATCATCCAGTATTGGACGACAGCAAATGGTCCAACAACCAGGGCTGGTTCAATCTCAACAACAGCAATCATATCAAGGACCTGAGCAACAAGTCTTTGTAAGTAATGGGCAATTGCATTTCCAAAGCGGTTATCAACAACCATACTATAATGGTTATGCCCATCAACCTTGTCAAAGTTGCCAGCATCAAATACATTATGCTGGTATGCAAAGACCCACTGCTCAGGCGATTCCATCTTATCTTGGGTATGCTTCGCCTAACCTGAATCAACAGTTGCCCTTTGTAGAACCTCTAGAATTACCAGATCTAAACCGGCTGACGAATGATCCAATTGCTTATGCCCCTTGGTGGCCAGCGATTCCGCATAAACTTCTGTCAGATATTCCTAAATTTAATGGAAATCCGGGTGAAGATCCGTCGAATCATGTGATGACATTTCATCTGTGGTGTTCATCAAACACCCTGAATGATGATTCGATAAGACTTCGCCTTTTTCAGAGGACGTTAACGGGTCCAGCGGCAAAATGGTATATTAAATTGCCTAAAGCTTCGTTTGACAATTTCAGTACCTTAGCCACGACTTTCTTAACCCATTTTCAATTACCGATAAGGTATGAAACGGGAATGGAACTCCTAACCAATTTCAAACAGACAACGGCCACTCACATATCTGATCATATACATGAGTGGCGACGTCGTCGTAGGATGGTAAAAACGTATGTTCCCGATAAGCTATTAGCTGAATGGTTTATCAAGTTGTTCCTTCCTGCCATAACGGAAGATGTGGCAAAGGGGGAGTCATAACAGAAGAGCAAGTTATCGCTCGTGCGCAATATCTAGACTTGGTCTATACTCAGTCTGGCACGCTCTACGACAAAATACCTGACGCCCCTAGACCGGAATTCTCAATTCCTCCTCCTCCTAAATCAAACAATGACTCTCACGCCGGCGATGGCGTGATTGGCACGACAAACACGAAATCGACAAAGGCTACGTCCAAGAAAGCCCGTAAGATTTCAGATCAAAATGCAAATGAGGAACTTCTTGCCTCGGAAGTAAATGCCGCGTCGACCGACAAGGGCAAACAACTGAAGCAACCAGGGGGCAAGAAGAAAAAGAAAGGGAGAAAAAGGAAACCCCCTGCGGGGTGTCATATATGCGATGAGGATCATTGGACGAGAGATTGTCCACATATAGCTGAAGTTAAGAAACTCTTTAAGAGTTCAAAAACCTCAGCAGTATTGACTGATCCGTTTCCAAACCCGAGAACCAAACTGATTGCTAATCAAAATGCTTCTCGATCCCAAGTTCTTATGTTGTCTGTCTCAAAGCAGCAAAATGATGCTTTGACAAGGAATAAAGATTACGGGAATCCACGGCTGTCGAATAACAAGGCTAATGAACAACCTACTAGTTCGACGACAACTTTGACCGAAGTTATGCCACCCATCATTCCTGAACAAATGATAAAGTCGCCAAAGGGAATAGTACACAAATCGACATTTAATCCTCGTGAAAAAATAGCACAGAATTATAATATAATAGAGGACCTGGCCCAATCGTCATCCGCTATGTCGACACTTGAGGTACCGCAAAATTGCCCCTCCCAAGAGCAAGCTTTATTATCAGCAATAGGTGGGATTGGCCCAAGGGATTCCAATCTTGTGGCCTTTGATCATAAAGGATATGACCCTCAGTTACCAGCTCAACTAGCTTTCCTTATTCAAGTGAAAGCCCTCAACAAAACTGTTCATCGAACAATTATTGATGAGGGGGCATCTACGTGTATTATGTCGATGAGTTGCTGGAAGAATTTAGGCTCACCACCCTTGTCGAGATCGTCAACGACGTTAAAAGCATTTGATGGACGATCATACACTCCATACGGGATTTTAAGTAACTTGCAAGTTGAACTAGGGGGAAAAACAGTAGGAGTTGATGTTGAAGTAATCGACGGAAACCTCGATTACAACATCCTACTGGGAAGGCCCTGGATATATGCTATGGCTGCTGTTGTGTCGACCTACTTCAGGAAGATTTCATTTCCCTTTCAAGGAGGAATTACAGTTGTCGACCAACAAACTTTCCTCCCCGACAGTTCACAAGTTACGGGAAGCATTCCAATGATCCATGGAAGCAATCATTCGCTTCAAAATATTGGAGTAGGTCTCCTAAAAGACCCTGCCTTAATGGGTACTTTTGCCCTACCGCCTGCAAGTAATCTGGCAGAGGTGGCCACAGTGGAAACCTACAATATTAAATCTTCTATATCTAATGGATTCGGAAGATTCCTAAACATTTTGTCGGCGTGGATCATCGCCCTAATAGAAATACTGTAAATGCAGTGGGCTCTGAGGACAGTTCTAATCTCGTGTCAACCTCGTTAAAAAATGAAACAAGGAGTCATGAGGATAGTTCTTTTACTGTGTCAACCTCATTAAAAAATGAAACAAATCCCCTTTTCAAGTCTCGAAGGTAAACCTTCATTCCAACCACCAAGTTGAATGCAATGAAGCTTGGGGGGCATGCACCTCGATTTGCGTTATTATGCTGGGGGCATGCAAACTTATATCGAGCAGTTTTAGCACACAGTTCATGCTCGTTAAAAAATAAACGCAAGATTCGAGCAGTTTTAGCACACAGTTCATGCTCGTTAAAAAATAAACGCAAGATCCGAGCAGTTTTAGCACATAGTTCATGCTCGTTAAAAAATAAACATAAGGCTGAGCAGTGTTTTTCCGCGTTTAAGCTCGTTAAAAAATGAACTACCCTCCAGTAAATAACCACCGTGAATGTAACATTATCAGCCATTAAAGCCTTGGTCGTGTTTGCCCGTCACCTCCACTTTTCCATTGGCCGATCGTTCACCTCCATATGATTGTTTACCCATTTTGAGGAACAGCTGCGAAGAGTGATTTCACTAGCCATCCTTGTGACACTGCCGTGATTGGAAAATTCCAACCCGTACCTGGAATCAGCTGCTAACCCGTTTTATCACTCGTTCCTCAAAAGACGAGTCTTCTTTAAGCTCTTTTCATCTGACTCGCAAAATATGAAAAGATTGCCGAGTTTTGGCCTTCCAGCTCGTTAAAGCGACCGGAAGAGCTATCCCTCCTCTAGATTTTAATCTTTTTGGACCTGAGGGATTATTGCACAAAAAGATCGAGCGCTTGTTTTGTTCGGCTCGTTAAAACTATCGAAAACTCATCCCTTCTGTATTGTTTTATACTTTTTCGGACTTAAGGGATTAGATGACGAAAAAGGACTTTCGGAGTTGACTTTACGTACCTTTTCAGACTCTCTAAAAATGAAAAGGACCGAGTTATCTTTGTCGCTAGACTCGTTAAAATCATTAAATAGCAACAAACTTGTCTTTAGACGAGAGCGAGTTTCACTATCGCTAGGCTCGTTAAAACATAGCGATGGGCTTGCCCGAAGGGCAAGTTATAGAACAAGCATATGTTATCCTCCTCAAGCTTGACAAAAATAAAGAGGTACTGGTCAGCAATGACTGGGGAAAATTGGGAGAAACTCAAGAAAACTTTGATGGTAGCAAGTCGCTCTTGAACATGACACTTTTCCTCCGTACCACAATCAGGTTGGGTTGTTTCATTCACCGGCCACATCACCATGGTCTCGCCATACCATCCATATTTGGGGTAATGCTACCGATCCATCGCATAAGTTTCGCCATATGTTCAAGAGAAGTCGTTCAGAGAAGTCAACCGTGTCCCATCCACTGCCATACATTATCCTTCATCCTTTCATGACTGCCACCCTGAATCATGTATCATCAGATCGTTTTCACCTCCATCAAAATCATTTGCTCCGTTCCGTGTCACTGATGTGGGATTCATTAAGGCCCTCCTTTGACGGATCGCTTCTTTTCGACATCAGCTCATTATCCAAGAAGTTGATCTAGGAACAACCCCTTCAGTACTTTGAAGCTTGCATGCCTCAATGGCAAGTTTCTCACTTCCGGCGACAGGTATACATCAATGACCTTCGACCGAAAGATTTTGCGTGGTGTTTGACGCCAAGTCCTTTATTCACACCACGTGAATTGTACTGCAGTACCTTGAGGGTCATTATCATTATCGGTGATTCCTCTCGCGCTTGTTAACGGTTTACCTCATTGACCGGTAATCAAGCGATGTCTTTCCATGTTCGACTTCAGAACATTTCTCACATGGATCGACTTGTACTTAGAGTGAAGATCGAATGAGTTTGAAGACCCCGGATCTAGTTTCATCCATCCGGGCTGCGATATATATTCAGGAAAGATAAAGGCATTGACATGTACATCATTGCAATAGATAATCATCCTACCCAAAGGATGATAATTTCATCAAAATTATCAGTCTACCATCAGACGATTGTCTATTCTATGTACAGAAAAATGAATTTATAAATCTTAGCATGGGAATGCCCGCCTCAGCTAGATCATGAAAGCAGTATGAAAAATAATGTATTGTATTGTATCTTATTACAGGTCTCCTCCCAGCATTGGAAGAACTTCGGATCCTCCTAATAAAGCATTTCACCCGCTAAACGGCCTCATACTTTAGGGGGCAACTGTTATAGACATTTTTGTGCCTTACAACTCCAAGCATGAAATGTCCATAAACGAAAGGCTCCTAAGTCCTTAAAAGTGTTGTTACAACTCCTAAAGGAACAAGGTCAACAAATTACAGCTTCTCCCAGAAGTTCTCCACCAGAAACTACTCAAAATTGGTCAAAACTGGATCAGTGCACCCTCAACACAGAGGTTTTGACATTCAGTGCAGGTTGTGCACACGGGAATTGCGTTTCAGTGCACCTAAATACACTGTGAGGGTGCGATGATCAGGAAAAGACAAGTGGCGGAGACAGTTTGCGAGGTGGATGATCATGGAATCTTCTAGAAACTTCTCATGGGACACTTGCCTTTCAAAATCGCCCAAGGATGAGTAAGAGATCAATGAGATCTCCAAGTGGCATCAAGAACTATCAGAGAGAAGACACTAATCAAAAACCAAGAGCTGACTCACACCTCTACAAATATCTATATATAGATCTCTCATCCCAGAGATCCAGAGGTTGGAGGCTGGAATTTTGTTATTGCAAAGAATTGTTGTTGGTTTGAGACTGGAATTATTGGGTGCTTAATGCTTTGAGGGAAGGTGAAGATAGGAATTTCATTTGCTGGGAAGGAGATGCTGGATTGGAGCCCTCTGGGTTGTATCTCTTCTTGAACCTTGTTATTCATCAATAAAGCTATCTTGGTTTCTCCTATATACTGGTGTATCTTTGATGTATGATTGCATTAGTATGTTTAGTTTATTTCTAATCCTGAACTAGTTATGAATATAAATCTATGTCTTTGTGTAGTGTTCTCTTCTTGTGATCTTGCAGAAACCTCTTGAAGCTGGGCGAGCGAGAAGGCAAGTAGCTGGGAACTCCCAAAGAGAAGAGAAACCGGATCGAGGGACAAACGAAAGACACCGGTTAGTCCATCCATCTCTCTTCATTCCTAATTCATAAAGGAAGAATACTAGAATAGCTGTCTTTGTTTGTTGCTAAGGCACTGTCACACCTTAGGTGGATAGGATCATCCTGCATAGGCATTTTTCCCCACAACACCCACCAATTCCACTTGGACCCCCACCATTGTTTCTTTCATTTTTTCAGTTTCCTTAATTGTAGCACAGTTTACTGTTTTTAGCAGTTTTTCGGGTCCTAAACTTCCGGCGCTGTTTTGAGGCCCTAAACGATTTTTTTTTGGCAATCTATCATTAGTGATTTTTTATTATCTAAAATCATCTTTTCCGTCGTAGTTCTCGGATAGATATTTCCAACGGGTTATCATGTGCGTCAACGAAGATAATATGACCAAGTCGCGACCTCGAGAAGTTCGCTGTCCAACTCACCCCAACGGGGCCCATAAACTCTTGGTGTTACATCTCCTCGGGTTTTGGTTTTTGTTGTGTAGGGTTTTCTCTTATTGTTCAATAATAAAAAGGCCCTTGAGCCTCATTGTAACGTAGCTCAAAGGCATGTAACACCACATCTCTTCTCAGAGATAGGCTACCATCGCCCAAGCTAGTCTTATTTCCATTCTGTTTGTGAGAATATTTCAGTATTTGATATTAATTAAATGAAGTGTTATTTCTACTTCATTTTTGTATTTATGGTTATATCTGTAATTTATTACATTCTTGTTTAAATCCGGCTCAATAGTATCAGAGTGGTCTGCTCTTTCTAAGTTTTTCTTTGCATGTCCCCAACAAGGTCGGGATATAAGGAGTTAGGGCTTGAATTGGTTGAACCTTTGCAAGACCAACCTCGCAAATCCCGATGACCTCCCATGGCGGATTAAAAGAAATATGAGGGGGCAAGAGGTCCTATCAAAATATTGCTCGAGGAATCCCTCAAGCGACAAAGGAACGCAATGATGGACAACTTTGCCCAGATCCTTCAGCGACTACCCAGGGGCAATGCATCTACTTCTAGCAGCTACTTTGGAAGTGCCACACCCTTTAAGGTATAAGTTAACTTTGACATTCCTATATTTGAGGGTCAGATACATGCAGGCGCTGTAGATAAATGGTTAAATCTGCTAGAAGGATATTTTTCCATTCATGATTTTTCCAGCCAAGAAAAGATCACCTTTGCACTTCTCAAAGCAACCCCCCACATCAAGCACTGGTGGGAAACCTACTGTGAGCAGAAGGATGAAAGTACAAACTCATTGTTTTTAGCCGCACCCACTTGGAACTCGTTCCAAAATGCCATCAAGGAGAAGTACTACCCTATCAGGAGCTATGAGGATAAATACATAAAGTGACAATGCTGCGACAGGGAAGGGACCAAGATGTGTCGGAATTTACCAATGTTTTTCATACCCTTCTCACTAAGTTGGGTATCGAGGATTTTGAGAAGCATTTGGTTCTCAAGTACCTCGACTGCCTGCATAGGTACATCCAGGATGAGATGGAATTCCTGGACATCTCCTCGCTCATCATGGCATACTGATATGCGGTCAAAATCGAGCAAAATTTAAAACAGTAGAAGCGATACTTTGAATGTGCGAATCCGAAGCAAGGGAAAGGTGCCCCCAAACCGTAGAACAAAGGACAAAGCCAAGGCGAGGCGGCCCAGGACAACCTTCCAAAGCCACAAGCAAAGAACAACACTGCGAAGACGAAGAAGGACACGAAAAAGTGGTCTGAGTTCCATAAGAGCTCCACTCACAACACAAGTGAGTGTCGGGCCAAGCAGTCAATGGTGGCCAAGCTAAAGGCTTTGGAATCAGATGCAAGTTACGTATCTAAGTCAGAACCCGACAAGGGGAATGAAAAAGGGAAGCATATTATCGATGTGGAGCCCAACGCCACCATTGCCACCACGAAGATCCAGAAGGAGGAACCCGAAGATCCAGAGGAGGAGGAGCACCTCTTCCACTCCCAGATGTGGGTAAAGGGTTCCCCGCTATAGTTCATTGTCGGAAGCGGGAGCCAAAATAACCTCATTTCAGCAGAGGTCGTGAAGCGGCTAGACTTATCGACCACATCACATCCACAACCATACACCATTAGGTGGCTTCACCAAGGACGGGATCTTCACATGAGCCAGCAGTGTCACCTTCCATACAACATTGAGCCCTTCACAGATGAGGTATTATGTGACGTTGCTCCTCTTGATGTTTGTGATGTATTATTAGGCCAACCATACTTATGGAAGTGACATGTTGTGTATGAGTCAAGGCCTCGTGTTGTTATTGTTACTTTGGGAAATAAGTTGTACAGGCTACGGAGGTAGCACCGCCTACCACCATCTCTTTGGTTACTGCAAAACAATGCAGTAAGCTCATTTCCAAAACCGAGAAATTTGTTTTCATGATGATACGCCCTTAGGGAAAGAAGAAAATGGTGGCCAAGACCTCCAGACAAGGCCCCTCCGCACGGCAACAATAGATGGACAAGTTTGTGGAGGAGTACGAGGACATCTTCACTTGGCCCACTGGGGTGCCTCTGCACTGTCAGGTCAAGCACTCCATTGATCTGACCCGAGGTGCGTCGCTTCCCAATGGACCAATCTATCAGCGCTCCATTCTGGAGAACGATGAAATCAAGAGGCACAATTCAGGAGTTGCTGCAGAAAGGTCACATCCGTTCGAATTCATCGCCCTATGGGGGCCCAATCATGTTGGTACAGAAGAAGGATGGGACTTGAAGACTCTGTATCGGGCGTTGAATAAGATCATTGTCCGAAATAGATACCCGAAGCCACAAATTGATGACCTTTTGGACCAACTGAAGGGGGGAAAATATTTCAGCAAGATCGACTTGAAGTCCAGCTATCACCAGGTACCAATTGAACCCTCTGATGTGTGGAAGACTACCTTCAAAGCCAACGAGGGCCTTTTCAAATGGTTGGTTATGCCTTTTGGGTTGACAAATGCTCCCACAACCTTCATCAGGTTTATGCATGACATCTTGCAGCTATTAACCAACTAATTTGTAGTGGTATACTTGGATGACATCCTGATCTTCAGCCAGAGTTGGGAAGAGCACCTCCACCACATTTGACATGTTTTCCAAACACTACAGCAACACAGGCTGTGTGCCAATTTGGAGAAATTCACTTTTGGCATGACCCAAGTTCAGTATCTGGGATACATTATTGATGAACGAGGGGTGCATGTGGATCCAGCCAAGATCCAAGTCATTCGGGATTGGCCAGCCCCAACCACTCTAACAGAGCTCCGTAGCTTTCTGGGTATTGCCAATTTGTACCATAGGTTCGTGTTGGGATTCTCTCATATCACTTGGCCCTTAAGTCAAGTCACTAAGGGAGGAGCGAAAGCAAAATTATTTTGGTTTGAATCTCAATAGAAGGCATTCGCAGAGTTGAAATGTCGCCTCTACTCTACACCAGTGCTCACTTTACCAGACTTGCAATAGCCAATTGAGATCGAGATAGATGCCTATGACTATGCTATTAGGGTAGTCCTTACTGAACAGGGGCATCCAGTGGCATATCACAGTGAGACACTTTCAGACACAGTCCGGAAGTATCCCACTTATGATGAAGAGATGTATTTCATTGTGCAAGCTTGCCGACAATGGAAGCATTACATTTTGGGGAAGGAAATGATCATCCACATAGACCACCGACCCCTGCAATTCATACATATGCAAGGGAAGTTGCAGAATGATCGTCATCGAAAGTGGTCCACATACCTGCAGCATTTCCATTTGAATATCAAGTATAAGAAGGGTAGCACCAATAATGTTGCAGACTGCCTCAGTCGACCACCGATCATGGAATTAACCACTGTGCTCAACTCTTGTGGGCACGAGACTTATGATTGGCCACTTCTCTACAAAAGAAACCCAGAGTTCGGCCACACATACCAGATGCTCTTGGAGGGTTAAGAAGTTCTAGATTTTCACCTCCAGGATGCCCTACTATGCCACCTAGGACACCTTTGTGTTCCTTCGAGAGAGCGAGCCAAGATGATTTGGGAAGCACACTACAGTCGGGCCGCTAGGCATTTCAAGGTCGAGAAAACAGTGGCAGTGCTACAGAAGTATTTATATTGGCCGAATCTTCGACACGATGTCGGGAAGTACATCAGATCTTGCATTGCCTGCACCATTGCCAAACTTACCATCAAGAAGCAAGGCCTTTATATTCCATTTCTTACCCCAAGTCGAACTTGGGAATACATCTCCATGGATTACATGCCAGGCCTTCCTTCTACTAAGCATGGCAACAACTGTGTTTTTGTGGTCATCGATAGATTCTTAAAGATGGCCATTCTGACATCCTGCAAGAAGAATATCACAGCAAAATCCACCGCTAAACTGTTCTTTGAACGAGTGTGGGTACACTTTGGGATCCCACAGTCTATCATCTCATATCGTGACAGCAGGTTCCTCAATACATTTTGGTCCAGTCTCTGGTCGATGCTGGACACCAAGCTCACTAAATCCATGATCGTATACATTTTGCGCATGTACAACTCAAAGCATCCACGCAAATGGGATGAGAGCCTTCTCTATGTCCAGCACAGCTATAACCGGGCTCTCCACAGCTCGACTGACCACAACCCTTTTCAGGTGGGCTTGGAATTCCAGCCACTATGTCCCATTAATGTGGCCATACCATTTGCAGCTACTCGGGCAGATTCAGTTCATGTCCAATCGGAAGCCGATAAGGCAAAAAACTTCATTGAGCACATCCAACATATCTGTCAGCAGGTCCACGACATTATGGAGAAATCAAATGCCAAGTACAAGCAGCGACATGATCAACATCGGGTGCCACACAAGTTTCGGGTGGGCGACAAAGTCTGGTTGCATTTGCAGAAGGAACACCTTACCGGAGCCTATCATAAACTCATACCACTACGATATGGTCCTTACACCATTACCAAGGTTGTGGGTGACAATGCATTTGAGCTTAGCATTCCCCCATTCCTTGGCCTGCACCTAGTGTTCAATGTGGACCACCTTCGACCATACTTCCCACCATTGTTGGACACATCAGACATTGCAAAACAACTCACACCTACATATTTAAATCCATATTGCATGGATAAAGCCACAACTGATCGAATCATGGACACGCAGATCAAGAACACTCGCCAGCAGAAGATCCAACTGTATCGAGTTGTCAAAGTAGGCCAACTCCTTCACCAGGGACCAAGTTCAGCAAAAGTTTCCTCATCTCATGGAGGAACTCAACACAATGGGGACCATTGCTTCCTAAGGGGGGAGGAATGATCCAGGTGGATATTGGTGGCCACCTACCAATTCCACTTGGACCCCCACCATTGTTTCTTTCAGTTTTTCAGTTTCCTTAATTGTAGCACAGTTTACTATTTTTAGCATTTTTTCGGGTCCTAATCTTTTGGATCCATTTTGAGGCCCTAAACGACGTTTTTTTTGGCAATCTATCACCAACAATATTTTGTCCAAAATTGTCTGTTTTGTCATAGTCCTTGGAGATATCTTTCCAACAGGTTATCATGTGCATCAAACGGAGATAATATGACCAAGTCTCGACCCGTGGTAGTTGGTTGTCCAACTCACCCCAACGAGGCCCATAAACTCTTGGTGTTACATCTCCTCGGGTTAGGGTTTTGGTTGTTTAGGGATTGCTCATATTGTTCAATAATATAAAGGCCCTTGAGCCTCATTGTAACGTCTTTTAGAGGCATGTATCCGCCACATCTCTTCTCAGAGATAAGCTACCATCGCCCGAGCTAGTCTTATTTCCATTTTGTTTGTAAGCATATTTCAATATTTGATATTAATGAAATGAAGTGTTATTTCTACTGCATCTTTGTATTTATGGTTATATCGGTAATTTTTTGTGTTCCTGTTTAAATCCGGAGTAGTAAGTCTGTGTACTATGTATCATTTATAGATGAATTCTCAAGGAATACATGCATATATTTCCTCAAGAAGAAATCTGAAGTCTTTGACAGGTTTAAAGAATTTAAAGCTCTGGTGGAAAACCAAATAGAGAAGAATATAAAGGTGCTGAGGACAGATAACGATGGAGATTTTTTCAAGAAGGAACTTAAAGAGTTTTGTAAGAAGTGTGGTATATCACGACATAAGAATACTCCATACACACCTCAGAAAAATGGAGTTGCAGAAAGAATGAACAGGACTTTGATGGAAAAGGGAAAAAGCATGCTCAATGGTGTTGGGTTAAGACAGGAATTATGGGCAGAGGCAGTGGAGACTGCATGTTACCTGGTCAAAATATCACCTTCATCAGCGTTGGAGGATAAGTCTCCACAAGAGGTATGGACTGGTAAGAAACCCTCTCTTTCACGTTTGAGGGTATTTGGATATGATGCATATGTACATATTCCAAAGGAGAAAAGAGCTAAGTTGGATAGTAAATCTGAAAGGTGCATCTTTATAAGGTATAAGGATGGTTTAAAAGGTTATAAGCTTTGGAACCCATAAACAAGGAAGGTTGTGTACAGTCACGATGTGGTGTTTAAAGAGGTGAAAGATGTTATTAAACATGAAGTCCTAACAAAGGAACCTGAGAAGATAGAGTTTGAGCTAAAGGAGGAGGAGTCATAATCTACAGCAGAAGAGGAATCAAGAGATGAAGAGCCACAAAGTCTAGTTGTGAGAAGATCAGTTCAAGAAAGAAGGTAGCCAGAAAGGTATAGTCCAATTCCTTTCTGTTTAAATTTTGTTTTATCTATTACTGATGATGATCCCAGAACTATCAGGGAAGCAGTAGATTCAGAGGATGGCAAATTTTGGAAAGAGACGATGGTTGATGAAATGTCATCTTTGCACAAAAATTAGGCTTGGGATCTAGTGGAGTTGTCATTTGGAAGGAAACCCATTGGCAGCAAATGGGTGTTTAAGAAGAAGATGAATGCAAAATTCAAGGTGGATAAATACAAAGCTCAGTTGGTAGAAAAAGGTTATTCCCAGGTGTTGGGAATTGATTTTGGTGATATTTTTTCTCCTGTTGCCAAGGTAGATTCTATTAGATTGCTTGTATCTATTGTTGTTTCTTTTTATTTTGAGGTAGAACATATGGATGTGAAGACAACATTTCTTCACAAGGATATGGAAGAAGAGATATACATGAAGCAACCTGAAGGTTTTGTGATGAAGGTAAGAAAGAACTATTATGCAAGTTAAAAAAGTCTTTGTATGGGTTAAAATAGTCACCAAGGATGTGGTATCAGAAATTCGATATATATATATATGGGGACTTGGCTTCACCAGAAGCAAAGAAGATCATTGTGTGTATTTTAAATTAATTGGTGACCGTGTTATTTATTTGCTCTTGTATGTGGATGATATGTTGTTGATTATAAATAACAAAGAAACTATCCATGAATTGAAGACCCAATTGTCATCCAAATTCGACATGAAAGATATTCGTGTTGCAAACTATATTTTGGGCATGGAAATTAAATGAGATCGAACAAAAAGGAAGCTCTGCTTAAACCAGAGGAAGTATGTCGAGACAATATTGCAGAGGTTTAATATGCAGGATAGTAAACTGGTGAAGATTCCTATTCCTATCGATGTAAAGTTATCAGCTAAATAGTGTCCCAAGACACAAGAAGAGGAAGAGGACATGTCCCTTGTTCCATACGCAAGTGCAGTCGGTAGCTTGATGTATGCAATGGTATGTACTAGAATATACATTGCACATGCAGTGGGAGTATTGAACAAGTTTATGTCAAAACCAGGGAAGAAGCGTTGGACAACAATGAAGCGGGTTTTCAGGTATTTATTGTTGGGTTGTGTTATATTCTTTCCACGTAGTTAATAGGGGGTTTGAAGGGCACCTGTAACCCCACTTTATGGGTCTGGGGCAGCGCCCCAGAAAATTTTGGTTTTGGACCCTATGTTAGGTTGGGCGGACCTACCTATGGTTTTGTGCATGATTTTCGCACATGTTTTTTGGATGCGATGGTTTTCGGTCCATGGTATTGGACGCAATGGTTTTTAGTCCATGGTATTGGATGCTTCGGCATATATAAATATGTATTATAACATTGAAAGGAACATAATGAAAAATCAAGCTGGTAGTCCCGGTTTTGGGATCCAGGGGAAAATCTCTGTGTATATGTGTTTTATGTTTTATGCTCTTGCATTGTTTATTTTCTATGTTTTAGAATTCGTATGCAAGTAATTATTGTACGGGGTTAAAACCTACATTTGGTATCAGAGCTGTTTTTGGCTTCAAGAGGACGCCTTTGTTGCTGAGGGGTTTTTCTCGGGCCTGTGGTAGACCCTGTTCAGTTAGAGTCTGCGAGATCGATTCTAGTGGTGAAAGAAGATGGCGAGCATTGGAAAGATAGAGATCAAGAAATTTAATGGTCAGAGTTTTGAGTTGTGGAAACTCAAGATGGAGGATCTATTGGTGGATAAAGATCAGTGGTCGCAGTAGATCCGAGTACTAAACCAACGGGAGTTTCCGATGAAGAATGGAAGAAGTTGGATTGGAAGGCAAAGAGCACAATACGATTGTGTGTCTCAGATTCAGTATCGTTGAATGTATCAGGGGAAGCTACGGCGAAGGCTTTGTGGGACAAGTTAAGGACTTTGTACCAATCTAAGTCTCTGGTGAATAAACTATTCCTGCGGAAAAAGCTGTATAACCTGAGGGTGAAAGATGGAGACTCGGTGACAGAGCATCTGAACGCATTTAATACTGTGGTAAGTCAGTTAGCATCTGTTGATATTAAAATTTCAGATGAAGATAAATGCATCAGTTTGTTGTGTTCTCTACCAGATTTGTGGGATAGTCTGGTTATTGCAATAGGTAGCAATGCAACTTCCTTGCAGTTTGATGAAATAGTCTCAGCCTTGCTGACGGAGGAGATGAGACGGAAAAATATGGAGAGCCAGAATGGTGATGCCTTGCCTGTACGAGGACGATCCCAGAACAGAAACAAAAATAATTCATCGAGTGGGAGATCTAAATCTCCAGGAAAACCTGTGAAGATGGTGTGCTGGAAATGCGGAAAGGAGGCCACTTTAAAAGGGACTGTAAATCTAAAGCTCCTGACAAAGGAAAGGGATCTAATGAGGCTCCTTCTGCAGAGGCGAAAACCAACTCATATGAAGGTGGGGATGTGTACTTGGCTTCTTCAATTACACATGTAAATCATGAGGCATGGTTGATTGACTCAAGTGCATCCTTTCACTTCACTCTCCATAGAGAGTGGTTCTGCGAGTATGAGAAATATGATGGTGGTGATGTCTTCTTGGGGGATGATAGGAAGGCTAGAATCATTGGTCGCAGAAAAGTAAAGTTGAAGTTGCAAGGTGGAAGGGTTAGAACGCTTCCAAGTGTTCTACATATTCCTGCATTAGCCAGAAATCTAATTTTTGTAAGCAAGCTAGATGATGCAGGTGTAAAAACAGTGTTCGAGAAGGATACCTGCAAAATGGTTCAGGGAACACTAGTATTGATGCGGGGAGTTCGGATTGGAACTTTGTACAAGCTGCAAAGTAGCACTGTTATTGATGGGTGCAATAGTTCTATGGTTCCTAAAAGTGGAGCAGAAAATCTAGTGGTCTCTGGAGAGAAGACCATGTTGTGGCATCAAAGGCTTAGACATATTGGAGAGAAGGGCCTTTGAATACTTCATGGTAAAGGTATGTTAGAAGGTATGAGTAATAGCTCTCTGGATTTTGATTTCTGTGAAAATTGTGTATATGGGAAGCAAAATCGGATGAGTTTCCCCTCTAGTGGTAAGAGGGCGAAACAAATATTAGAGCTTGTGCTTAGTGATGTGTTTGGACCTATGAAGTTTCCATCCCTGGGTAAGTTTGTGTACTATGTATCATTTATAGATGACTTCTCAAGGAATACATGGATATATTTCCTTAAGAAGAAATCTGAAGTCGTTGAAAGGTTTAAAGAATTTAAGGCCCTGGTGGAAAACCAAACAGAGAAGAAGATAAAGGTGCTGATGATAGATAATGGTGGAGAGTTTTGCAGCAAGGAATTTAAAGAATTATGTAAGAAGTGTGGTATATCACAGTAGAAGACTACTCCATATACACCTCAGCAAAATGGAGTTGCAGAAATAATGAACAAGACGTTGATGGAAAGGGCAAGAAGCATGCTCAGTGGTGTCGGGTTAGGACAGGAATTCTGGGCAGAGGCGGTGGATACTGCATGTTACCTGGTCAACAGGTCACCTTCATCAGCGTTGGAGGATAAGACTTCACAAGAGGTATGAACTGGTAAGAAACCCTCTCTTTGACATCTGAGGGTATTTGGATGTGATGCATATGTACATGTTCCAAAGGAGAAACGAACCAAGTTGGATAGTAAATCTAAAAAATGCATCTTTATTGGGTATAAGGATGGTTTAAAGGGTTATAAGCTTTGGAACCTAGTAACAACAAAGGTTGTGTACAGTCGAGATGTGGTGTTCAGAGAGGTGAAAGATATTATTAAACATGAAGTCCAACCAAAGGAACCTGAGAAGATATAGTTTGAGCTAAAGGAGGAAGAATCAGACTCTACAGAAGAGGAGGAATCAGAAGATGAAGAGCCACAAAATCCGGCTGTGAGAAGATCAGTTCGAGAAAGAAGGCGACCAGAAAGGTATAGTCCATCTGCTTTCTGTTCAAATTTTGCTTTGTCTGTTATTGATGATGATCCCAGAACTGTGAAGGAAGCAGTGGATTCAGAGGATGGAAAACTCTGGAAAGAGGCCATGGTTGATGAAATGGAATCTTTGCACAAAAATGAGGCATGGGATCTGGTGGAGTTGCCAGCTGGAAGGAAACCCATTGGCAGCAAATGGGTGTTCAAAAAGAAGACAAATGCAGAAGGAAAAGTGGAGAAATACAAAGCTCGGTTGGTAGCAAAAGGTTATTCCCAGGTGCCAAGAATTGATTTTGGTGATATTTTCTCTCCTGTTGCCAAGGTAATTTCTATTATATTACTTTTATTTGTTGCTGCTGCTTTTGATTTTGAGGTAGAACAGATGGATGTGAAGACAACATTTCTTCATGGGGATCTGGAAGAGGAAATCTACACGAAGCAACCTGAAGGCTTTGCAGCGAAGGGTAAGAAAGAACTGGTATGCAAGTTAAAGAAGTCTCTGTATGGGTTAAAACAGTCACCAAGGATGTGGTATCAGAAATTTGATACATTTATACGGGGACTTGGCTTCACTAGAAGCAAAGCAGATCACTGTGTGTATTTTAAATTAATTGGTGACCGTGTTATTTATCTATTCTTGTATGTGGATGATTTGTTGTTGGTTGGAAATGACAAAGAAGTTATCCAGGATTTGAAGACCCAATTGTGCTCCAAATTCGACATGAAAGATCTTGGTGCTGCAAACTATATTTTGGGCATGGAAATTAAAAGAGATCGGGCAAAGAGGAAGCTCTGGTTAAACCAGAGGAAGTATGTCGAGACAATATTACAAAGGTTTAATATGCAGGATAGTAAACCGGTGAAGGTTCCTATTCCTGTAGGTGTGAGGTTATCTGCTGAATAGTGTCCCAAGACACAGGAAGAGGAAGAGGACATGTCCCATGTTCCATATGCAAGTGCAGTCAGTAGCCTGATGTATGAAATGGTCTGCACTAGACTAGACATTGCACATGCAGTGGGAGTATTGAGCAGGTTTATGTCAAAACTAGGGAAGGAGCACTGGACAGCAGTGAAGCGGGTTTTCAGGTATTTGCGTGGCACTGGTGATTATGGTTTGTGCTACCAAGGAAGACCAGGATTGGACAGAGTGTTGGATATTCATGGCTTTGTTGATGCAGACTGGGCTGGAGATCTGGATTAGAGAAGATCTACAAGTGGGTATGTGTTTAACCTATTTGGAGGTGCAGTCAGTTGGATGAGTAAGAAACAATCTGTAGTGGCACTGTCAACTACAAAGGCAGAATACATGGCAACCACTCATGCAAGCAAGGAAGCAGTTTGGTTGCAGATATTGTGTTCAAGTATGGGGTTAGTATAGGAAGCTATAAGGATAGACTGTGACAGCCAAAGTGCAATTTTCTTAGCAAAGAACCCCGCATATCATTCAAAGGCAACGCACATTGATGTTCAGTATCACTTTGTGAGGGATATGATAGAAGACAAAAAGATGTTGCTGGTAAAGGTGGACACTTTGAAGAATACTGCATATGCATTGACAAAATCTGTGAGCTCTGAGAAGTTCTCTTGGTGTAGAGAGACAAGGGGCATTTCAGGGCTAGAAAAATGACTAAGCTATCTTGTGGCCCCCTGTGAAAAGAAAACAACAAGTGGAAGAATGTTGGATTGTGTTATATTCTTTCCACATAGTTAATAGGGGGTTTGAGGGGCACCCGTAACCCCACTTTATGGGGTCCGGGGTAGTGCCCCAAAAATTTTTGGTTTTGGACCCTATGTTAGGTTGGGAGGACCCACTTGTGGTTTTGTGCATAATTTTTGCACATGTTTTTTGGACGCGATGGTTTTCGGTCCATGGTATTGGACGCGATGGTTTTCGGTCCATGGTATTGGATGCTTCAACATGTATAAATATGTATTATAACATTGAAAGGAACATAATGAAAAATCAAGCTGGTAGTCCCGGTTTTGGGATCCAGGGGAAAATCTCTGTGTATATGTGTTTTATGTGTTATGCTCTTGCATTATTTATTTTCTGTGTTTTAGAATTCGTATGCAGGTAATTTTTGTATGAGGTTAAAACCTACATTTGTGTGGCACTGGTGATTATGGTTTGTGCTACCAAGGAAGATCGGGATTGAATAGAGTTTTGGACATCCATGGATTTGTTGATGCAGACTGCGTTGGAGATTTGGATAAGAGAAGATCTACAAGTGGGTATGTATTTAACCTATTTGGAGGTGCAGTTAGTTGGATGAGCAAGACACAGTCTGTAGTGGCACTTTCAACTACAGAGATAGAATACATGGCAACCACTCATATAAGAAAGGAAGCAGTTTGGTTGTAGAGATTGTGTTCAAGCATGGGGTTGGTACAACGAGCTATAAGGATAGACTATGACATCCAAAGTGCAATTTTCTTGACAAAGAACCATGCTTATCATTCAAAGATAAATCACATTTATGTTCAGTATCACTTTGTGAGGGATATGGTTGAGGAAAAAAAGGTGTTTCCGATAAAGGTGGACACTTTGAAGAATGTTGCAGATGCATTGACGAAGTCTGTGAGCACTGAGAAGTTTTCTTGGTGTAGAGAAACAATGGGAATTGTAGGGTTGGACCAATGACTAAGCTCTCTTGTGCCCCCCCATGGAAAGAAAAAAGCAAGTGGGAGAATGTTGGGTGTGTGTTATATTCTTTCCACGACTAGCCCCACGGCGAGGGGGTCACAGGGGGAGTGATAGATTCCTTGTTCGTTGTGACGAGTGCAGTAGGGGGGTTCGAGGGGGGCGGTAACATCACGGGGAAAAAATTGGACCCTATATTATGTGGGTGGACCTACCTATGGTTTTGTGCGTGGATTTCACACATGGTTTTGGGCATGATAGTTTTATGCCCATGGTATTTTGTAGATCCAGTCAAGGGAACTACAGTTATGTTCTAATCCAGGGTTTATGGATGCTTCAACATGTATATATATGTATTGTAACATTGAAAGAAATATACTGAAAAATCAATCTGGTAGTCTCAGTTTTTGGATCCAGGGGAAAATCTCTGTGTATATATGTTTTATGTTTTATGCTCTCGCCATTGTTTATTTTCTATTTTTATAATTCGTATGCAGGTAATTTATGTATGAGGTTAAAACCTACACTATGGCAGCATATATAGAATTCTTATGAGCTTGGCTGACAGGTGGTGTGATTTTCCTTATCTAGTGTTCCTTCAATTTTTTCCTCGTCAGCTCCTTTTTGGGAATAGACCTTTGACTTCTCAACTTATATCAGTTATTTTTCTTCTGAGATAAGTCCTCATCTAGTGGTGGTTCCTCAGGTTTTTTTCTTCTTAGTAGTTAACACACAACTGAAAGTATTTACTGTGTTTCTAACACCCGCAGTTTCTTAAGTCGCGATGGGTAATTCTATTTCTTTTGTTTTGTTAGTCTGCTCATCTGAAAGTACTGAGTTAATAATATGCGCATCTAGAGCATTCATCCGATGATTCCATTGTGGGCATGTATTTTTCGAGTGATATTCTTAATGAAAAGCACAGTATTGGTCCATGCCCATGCTTTCGACATTTAGCATGATCGTCGAGATCTATGCAGACTTAGCTGACTGATTATTTTTGTTATTTTTGTTGTTAGTCCTTCCGAGGAAGTTAAATTTTCAGGGATTTTTGTTGACAGTGGTCTCACTTGTCCTTTGTTTCAATTCTACCAACTCATTGGACAAAGTCATGATACTCTGAGTCAAGCTTTCCAGATCAGTAGCTTCTTTATCCTTGGCCTTGCTCGAAGAGGCCTAAGACCTTTTTCTTGTATCCTTGGAGTCCTTAGATGATTCATCATTGGTAGTGACTTTGATTTCACGCAAGTCCTTGTCAACTGCAATAACTTCTTCGAAATTTTGTGCCAAAGTTTCTTTCGCAATTCTCTTCACGAACTGCGCAATGCTTGCTGGCAAGGCAGAAGTGTAGTAATCGATCATGATGGAGGCATGAGGTGTCATATCCAGAGGAAATTGGTTCAATACCCAATTGAATCTTTTATTAAAATCTTTGACCTTTTCTTTTTCCCCCATCTTCAAATTCCCTAACTCATTTAATAACATAACTGGGTTTTGTCATCAACACACTTTTCAAGGAACAACTTTCTAAACCCCCTCCAATTCTGAATTGAATTTGCAGAAAGACTATGATACCAAGAAATTGCTCTACCATCAAAGGTACAAGGAAAGTGTCTACATGGAACATCAACATAACTTACCTCGAGCGTCTGCAAGTGTAGGTAGAAATTATCCAAATGGTCTTTCGCTTTGATCGCCTTTTCAAGGTCATATTTCGTTAAAAAAATTTCTAGGTGTCTTGGAATCTTATGTAAAATACCTGAAAGGGAAAGTGGGCCTTAAATCATCCAATCCAAATCTTGGCCTTCCATGTTCTCATCTTTGTGCTCTCCCTACTCTTCAGAATCAGAGGAATCTTCCCCATGACCACCAAACCGTGGAAAGTGTCATCTAAGAGCACAATGTTTTCCTCATCCCCTTTGTTGTAAGATGGAGACAAATCTAGTCTTTCTATGTTATCTACAGACTCCGCTAACTCTTTAAGGGTAGCAAAAGCTAAATCTTCAACCGTAGAAACCACTATCCTAGTAGGAGTTGTTTCTTTTTTCTTCAGAAAATAAGAAATATTATGTACTTCAGGAATTAATCCAATAGCCTTCACAAAGGGATGGGTTATAGGTTGAATTTCCTGGATGTGCTTATAGGAAACTTCGCAAGTTTGTTTCGGCCCAAGCTGAGAAGATTCACCTACTTCAGGAATATGAGTCAGAGAGGTGATGAAAATGTGGCTACGTTGTCCAGAGGAAGTATGATGTGGGTGGGTGGAGTTATCAGCCATAAAAAGCTGGTTGCCCTCCTTCTAGTGCCAAAAATGTTGACAGTGCTAGACTTGCCAACATTCAAGTGGGTCTCCCCGATATGCGGTCCCAATTAGACATCACACCATTTGGGATATGACACCCATTTGGAATACGGCCTGACTACTTCCTTCTTAAATATCTTCCTTGGCTTTAGTTGTCAGCAAGAGAGAGAGAATCACATATGTGCCTTCAAAAATTAAGCAAGTGTACCTGGTGAATGTTTAGTGATAGGTGCGTCAAGGTTATTCTACTGTAGAGGGGGGAGAAAGTGAGCCTATAAGAGAGAGGTAATAGTACCACCCTAATAAAAACACACATAAACAAGAATGTTTCGTCTAACATCCAGTGGAATAGTCCACAAAGACACGACAATCATTATAACCATTACAACACATTATCAATAGGATAAGCACTAAAATAACTAAAATAGTTCAACTACCTTAGTACTGGTGGAAGAAAAAATGAATCATAAACATTCAAAAAATAGTCTTACAAACATTCATAATCCATGTAAGAAAATGAGTTGGCCATCAGGCTTCAAAGATGAAGTAAAAGTCCCAAGATGCGTGAATACAACGAACATCACTTGCTCTAATAGTGGAGCATTGGAGCCACTACTTTCTCCCCAAAAATACTAACTTATCTCTCTTATGCCTTATGGGAGAAGCCAAGGTTAAAAGTCCTTTACATGAGAAATGAGGATCTATTTATAACTTAAGGAGTGACCTTTCATATCCTCATGACTCTTAAGTTTATAACTTCTAGTGACTTTTGGACTTCTACAACCTTTGAAGTTCCAAATAACTTTTGGAATTACATATGACTTTTGGTATTACATGTCCTTTGGACTTCCATGACTCTTGAGTTCACACATGACTCTTGGACTTTTACTTGTTTGTCCTTTACAATGATTATACTATTACATCTTGACTTCCACATCATCACATGATGAAACTAGTCACATCACTATCTTGGATGACTAAGACTAATAGTGACTAATGACATGGATCTACTTCAATGGTGACATAGTTGCCACTATATCTATTCTTTGTTCATCTTCTAATCATAATGATTCCACCCACCAAAGAGTCTTCAATCTTAGAGTCTTTGGGGTGCTTCGATCATCAAGCTTTAAGTGTGTTCTTGGTTCTTTTATTGCTTCCTTTATTTATCCTCTTTTCCCGATCTTCCTCATGTGTTCTTTCCATTAGGTCCCTAGAATACCTGTGTCTACAATCACTCAAGACGAGCAATTATTAATCTAAAAATTTCCTAATCTACCATGTTTTATGAAAAAAAATTAGTTCATTCCTTTTTGGTGTGCTTAAAATGGTCAAAGAAGCTTAAGGGCGCACTCTAAAAGGCTGAAGGACTAAGGAGTAGGAGTTTCGAGGCTTCGGTATGCACTCATTCTCCCTAGGGAGGAAATAAAACAAGGTAGGGCGCATGTAATAAGTCTTAAGGATAAAGGGGAAGGCTTCAAGCTTCCCAAGTGCACTATGCACTCAAGGAAGAGAGGGAGGGCGCAAGGCACACTCCCGAACGTTGAAGGCTAAGGCTTCATGCATTCGGGGTGCACTCATGCACTCAAAAGGCCTCAGCAAGGACGTAGGGTGCACTCTTAAAGGCTAAAGGTTGGGCCTTCATGCCTTCAAGGTGCGCCAGAATGCTCAAGGAGGGTGCACTTCTTCGAGTCGAAGGAGTGTGCTCAAGGAAGACTTAGTTATTTTGGAGGGCGCAATTCGGAACAAGGAAGGGGATTCATGCTTTTAGAGTTATCTTATCTCCCCAGGAGGGAACAAGGCACACTTTTGAACAACAAATTGTTTCCCATCAAGTATTTGAAGTGTGCTCATGCGCTCTTGGCATCAATGGTCTCACTTTGCAACCAAAATTTGTCTAAGTCCGAATGATTGGTGGAGGGGTGTGCAAGATGAGTTCTAGATACAAAACCATGTTTGACACATACTAACTCATCCAGAAAACATAGACAAGCTTTATCAACCATGAATATACATCAAAACACCACTTTATGCATATTCCCCAAGTATAAACAGTGAAGTGTGTGCAACTGTGACACGAAAGTGTCATTTTAAAAAAACAAAGGTGTTATGACCATGAAATACATATAAGGATACTCTAATCAATGTGATGAAACTTGAGAACATTAAATAACATTTGAGGCATATCAAAAAACACAAAACGACACCTGACAACCAAGGCGACATTTGATACGGCAATAAGGTAGGCTGTAAAATGCGAATGTAGAAAAATTTTGGAGGGTGTTGTAGCAGTGGCAATAGAATCACATGTAACAAGTATTGCCATTTTGGTTTGAGAAATGATATAGGTATACATTTGATAGTGCATTGACATTCCTTATTAGCTAGTAGTTTCCTCCATGGAACGCTCTTAACTGCAACATTTTTAGACTAGTGATCGCCTTCCAAGGGTAAGTGGGTGGTTGCTACCACAAGCTCCGAATTGATTTTGATTTCTAGGTCACCAACATAAGATCTCCTTCCATTCAAGGAAGAAACAAAATATTTAACTACTTTGTCATTGTGACCCTTAAATAGCTATAAAAACTCCCACCAACCTACTTGGAAAAACAAAGCCAAGCATTGCTCATTTGCCTCAACAAGCTTTACTCTAATGAGTTTGGTTCAAACTATTGGTGGCATATCACAGTGGAAAAATTACAGAGTGCAATGAAATTTGGTTAAAAAAGCCAAATCCTAAACATGAAACCCAAGGTTACAAAACCCTTAGGACGAAAATGAGAAAGATTGAAATGGATGGTTCGATCAAACCCTCTTGAGAAAACCATGGAGATCAAATTAATAGGTGTTAAGTACAAACTCAGAATAGATCAAGGAGAACCTTGAAATAAGGACATTGAGTGATAATCAAGCCATATGGTAATAGGCGTTGTCACATATTGACACTTGAGACCAAAGCTTCCAAATTAGTGGGTGACTATGCGTACTTAACATAACATGAGAGTCGAACCTAATGCTAACCATAAAGGAAAATCTAAGAAACAAATCATCAAAATCATATATTTAAGTTGAAATTGATAGGCCATTAATTGGTGCATATGATTAACTTATATCAACGAAAGAAAATAAAGCATACACCACTAATCATAGCTTAGACACTCTAGGTTAGGACCATCGACCCAAAGTAAAATGTTATGTAGTCAATAAAAAATACTCCATTAGCATAATAAACGGAATTTTGGGCTACTCTAGAATCTACAATTCTGTAGTGGCCCTTAAACTGACAAATTTTCCTTGCAGTTAGGAGCAAATGTTAATTGATACCAATCATAACAATTAGGGAAAATAAATCATTTTATTCTAATGGATGGAGGAATAAATCCTATGGTAAACCATCATGCTATAAAACTCAAAATGACAATTAGAAGAAGCAATGCAGGAATCAAACCAATACAAATACAATTAAGCAAAAACAAGCAAAATAGTAAAATGTTAGGAGGGGCCCTTTATTTTTTGACAAAAATGAAGAGAGTAGGTTGGTCTGCCAACAGATTGACAGCCACACAAAAGAGAAAAAGTTTAAGGAGAAGATGAAGAGGACGTACAAGTCAAATTAACAGAGGGGCCTTCAAATCAGGTTGGTTTCCAAATGAAGCTTGGAAACCCAGGGCACACTACTTCTTCTATATCCACCGATATAGTAGCATTTTCAATTGAAGAGACTCCTTCCTCAATAGAAATATTTCAAAAGAATTAGAAATATTTAAAGAGAGGAGTTGTAAGGTGAGAAGAAATATGGAAACTCATCTAATAGCACAAGCAATCCCAGCCTATCAAACAAGGCTACTTTCTGTTATGGACCTAGATGGAAATCAATTTAAGTCGTCTCTTATGCATCCTGTTGCTCAGTCCATTCCTTCATGACCTCATTTTAAAACATTGGATTTATCCATAAATGTAGTTAACATCCCACTACCTGAAAAGATTAATTTGCATATACAAGCAGGTGAAATGCTCTACAGTGGCCCAATAAAAATCTCTTTGAGAATTAGTAAAACAGAAAAAGTCCTGGAGAAAGTTTCAAATTGGCTCAAGCAAGAAAAAGCAAAATCTAGAGCTCAACTTATTCAAAATGAGGAGTACAAGAAGCTAATTGTTAAATTGGGAGTAGATCGAGAAGATAGTGAAGTTATCAAAACCCTATTGCAAAACATAGAATCTGAGATGCATTCATTGATAATAAAAAAAGTTAAATGTCTGGTACCAAGCATGTTCAAACAACTGGCACAAGTTGAAAAAGAGAAAGAAATGCTAATGTGAGATTTATTTGACAGAAACAAAGAAATTGTCATTTTACAAGAAAAGGTCCAAAGGCTACAACAATCAATTAAAAATCATATTTGTACCATTGTTGTATCAAGTGAATTAGGGGACCCTTCACAGAAAATAACAAGAGTAATGACAAAGCTCAAGATATTAGAAGTTGAATTGAAGAAAACTCAAGAAAATTTGGTTGTGATGAAGGAAAAATTAAATATAAAAGAAAGACAGTGAAATACAACAAAGGATAATACTAATCAATTCACCATTAAAAACCAAACTGCTCAAGATGAGATTAAAGATTTGAAAGCCAAGATGAAGGGTAATATTTCCCTAATTGAAGCTAGACAAATTGTTTGGGATGACAATATCCAACAGGTTTTTTCTATATTAGAGTATATTCATATAATTGCACAATAGAAGTTCCTGATAAAATGATCTGAAATAAGAATTGATACATGCGATAAACAGGTACAAAAAGAAGTACTCAAAGCTAAGAAAATGAGAAGTCTTCAACGAAACGGAGGGCATTAGATATTACAGACAGAGTTGCGGTGATCATGCAGATTAGAAAAATGAATGAGAGAAATATACTTCGTATTCAGGCTGAGAATAGATTAAAGGAGGTTCAAAAGTTAGTTTCTTTGTTTTATTCTAAGTTTTATCAAATGATGAGAGATGGCTTATCTAGTTGTTCATATCAACAAGGAAACTTGTTTTCTTGGGAACTATATGAGAAAGAATTAGTGGTTGTTAAAAGCAAGGAAAATACAACTTATGAAAACACTGCAAAATTAAAGGGGAGAGCTATTGTTTGGTAATTTAATTGATGTTAAATTTCTTACATGAATTATCAACCAAGGCTAGTAAACTTATTAAGTGTATGTGCACTCTATGTGCTAAGAGTCTTTTTCACTCATTAAATTTCTAATTTAATCTGAGTTATCGAAATGCATATGTTTTTCTATAGCTATGTAACTTTTACAAAATGAAATCAATTCTATTTTACTTGCTTGAATAATGATCACACTCACACTTGCTTGAAAATAAAATCACTCTAGTCTTAAAATTACACTTGCTTAAATATGAAACATCACTCTTGAAAATCATAACTGCTTAAATGTAAATTACTCTCAAAACCACACTTGATTAAATATGAATCACATTTGCTTGAATGAAAATTAGAAAACCACACTTGCTTAAATGTAAATCAAAATTTCACTCAAATCAAATCACTCTTTGTAGTAAAATCACACTTACAAACAAATATGTTCTAACTTAAAGAAGGACTAATTATGTAATTGAAAATCACTACAATGTAAAGTTTATACTCCTACTGCTATGTTAGATTGTACTCTATCCATGTGCATTTGAAATCTCTCTTCACCAGAACAATAAAATGATTAACAGAAACAATCTCAAACTTATATCTAAGAATCAAAACTCAATTACTCAAATGAATTGACAAAAATCTACATGAAATATAAATTGAAATATTAATTGTTAATGAACGAAGACCTTACTATCTCGAGGGGGTCCTCCTATGAGAAGCATGTAGCATTATTAATCTTTCACAAGTTAACTATCCACGCATTGAGATCGCACATCAAAATGGAATCGAAACAAAGTTTTTATATAACAAAACATAATGCTTACAAATAAAATTCAAGTCTGTTTTAGCCATGCCGAGAGGAATATTTATAAAAACCTTACACAATAAATGTTTTTAGAGCTTTACACCTATGCTAATTGAAATTGGCTATAATTAACTAAAGAGATAAGATATCATAATACTGCTTATGATTTTCTATCAACGCAACAAATCATGAGGCGAAAATTATGCATCTCGCTCGCTTGATTTTCCTTTCACGATAGTTGACTTATACTTTGACCAAACTGATAGAGTTCCTTCTTCGGCGATCTAGCTTTTGAAAATAGGAAAAAATCATTATCGTAGTTATTTTTCAACTACCCGTGTGCCCTGTTTCTCGGTTGAGGCTCAGCAACCTATCGAACTTTGGACTTAGCTACAAAAACATTCATTAGTTGCAGAATCGTTGTAATTTGGTAGCTCAAGTAGATATTAAGTTAAATAATAAAAACAAATGACATTTATGAAATATAAGATGATTGTGTACCTATTATTCTTTCAACCTTGTAAATTGATACCCAAATTGTAGTTATGAAGGTCAAAAAGGAAGGATTAGGGTGAAAAAGGGTGTCAAAAAAAAGAAATTTTGGGGTTCAACATTCCCCCACATGGAAGACTTTGCATGTCCTCATGCAAAATTTCAAAATTTGTGAGTCCTCATTACTGAACCTCCTCATATACTTGAGAAAGGACATCCAAGTTACTTATTTTTTATTTCTTTACAACTGTGATTGTCATCCTCATCTTTTTCATCGGAATTTTGTGTTGCAGGCCCATAATCTTCCTCTTAAGAAATTTGTTCTGAGCTGTCAATTTCTTGTTTTTATTATACCACATACCAAGGTATATCAGGATGTTTTCATTCTAAATTCTGTGGATTTCATTTTGTGCTTTTATTTCTTCATTCTCCTGCTTTAAACGTTTATTCAATATTTCTAATTCATAAATTTCTTGTCTGAGGGTTTTTTCAACTTGATGTCCTTCTGAGATATCGAAATGGATTGCTTCGTTTTCTCCTTGATTTGAGGATGATGAAATGTTTTTACCTGTAGATTTTCTTTCCAAAGACTCTATATAGTCAATAATTTCCTACTGCACAGGATCAATCTCTAGGGTTCTTCTAATTGGACTGGCAGATATGGGTGATGGCATCAGTGATGATGGAAATATAGGTTCATTTCCTCTTTCTCTAAATCAACAAATTTTGGGCACTGTCTAGGTTGTTCATGAAACTTTTTATTGAGCCTTGCACTTCTTCTTATGGAAGATGATGGTTTGGATGACAATTTAGTAATAAGGGGTTTCTTCTTAACCTTTCCTTTCTCTATTTTCTCTTGCTCTATTTTCTCTTTGGATGAACTTCCTTCCTTAGTGTTAGTTACCTTTCTCTTAATATTTGTCTTTTTAATATTTACTAACATATCTGCAAGAGGAATCTCATCTTCTTAATGTTTCTCTTGTTCTTGAGGTGAACTATCTTTTACGAGCAGCTTCTTTCTACTTCTCTTTTTTTTATCATTGGGCTCTTCTATTTCTGCTTCCTTGAAATGATTTCTAACTTAGAAATCTTCCCTATTGTCTCCAATGTTTCTAAGATGTGATTGAATCAATATTTTTACTAGAACATGATGACATAGAGCACTATCAATAGATTGAATTTTTCTTTGAACGCTACCAGCCATTTTTCTTAAGCTTTGAAGTAGAAAACATGTTAGGTTAATTTCATTTCCATCTAGAAAATTCATCATTAATCTTGCATGATAAAAGAACATATTACCAAATCTTCCTTCAAAAGTTATAAACTTTTGAATGATTAACAGAAAGTTTCTCCATTTATTCTTCAAAGTCGTGACTGGTATTCCCTTTTTAAACTCAAAAATATTCATACCTGGATTCTTGAGAAAAACCCTCCATTCTCTTTCTTCAATTCTTCTATTCTTAAACCAAATTTCTCCAATTCTTGGCAATCTTGTTGCTTTTTCTATGAAGGATTTTGTCAACACCAGCTTCACGTCCCCAATTTCTACTTCGAAGTCGTCATACGCCCTAGTAAAATATTTTGTTACCTCCTTCTCATGGCCATCGAATTTCTCCACAAATTCAAGCCACCGAGCTTGTTGCAACATTTTTTTGACCTATGGATATCCATCCAGAAACCTAATTCCATTCGGCTATGACCTTACAATGACCCCCATGGTAGATGAAATCTAACCCACAATCACTCTTTTGACAGGTTTAAAGAATGGGAAGGAATTTGAGTATGAAATGAGTTAGGAAAACAAAGTTTTAGGTGAGAGCAGTCTCGGTGCTAAAAAAGGGTTGAGTGAAATCGAAGTGTTCGACATGCAGAGGAATGGTGAGTGGAGAGGTGAGGGTGATTATATCACGATTAAACCCCGACTTGGTTGACAAGACATTGATATTTTCATTAAACCAACACCGTGTGAAAACAATTAAGGTTAATCCTTATTCAATATGGCAGTATCAATGGTTACTCATTTTTTATTTCATAATTCAAATGTTTACCTTTATTATATAACTCAATATTTACATAACTTTGCTCCTTTATCTTACTACTTTTGATTTGTCTTTTGTAGGTTGTCTTGTTGCTTTAGCTGTAATTTTCATTAGATTTTGTTTTTATCATCATTTCCATTTTTTTTTTGTCACAATATGCCAATTCAGTGGCAGATTGTTGACAATTTCGTAGTTGCATTATTTCAAAGGAGAAAATGGGACTAGAATATGGAAAAGAAAATCTAAGCTACCAACAACTCCTAGTTTTCAAATTAGATTTTTTGTATAAACATGCCAACAATGTTGGTTTTCATGATTATATATATATATATATATATATATATATTGAAAAAGAATGTAAAAGACTAAGTTGGAGGGGAAGAAGAGTTTTCCTTAACCAACTTCAAATCAAGATTATCTTGCAAATTTCTTATAAATTCCTCCATTGTTAATGGTTTATGATATATTTGTAATCTATGAACATTTACAAGGAAGGTCACCTTATCTTCATCAATAGTTCTAATTCTGACTGCTCCATTATCAAAGATAATTTCAATCTCATATGGACCAAGCCAATGAGTTTGAAATTTTCCTTCAAAATCTTTAAATATTGAATCAAAAAGCAATGCCCAATCACTAGGCTGAAATTTTCTTTCTTTGATAAACTTATCATACCACTTAGATCTTTGATGCTAGACTATATTGGTTCTTTGAATAACATATTGTCACATCTCATCGATTTCATTCAATTTCTCCATTCTTTGTCGTTGGGCTTCTGATAAACCAAGACCCAATTTGGTTGATGTTTTAAAAGTCTTTATCTGGAACTCAATAGGAAACAAGACTTGTTTTCCATAAACAAGTTCGTAAGGAGTGTGTCCAGTTGTATTTCTCCATGTGTTACGATATGCCCACAAAGCTTCTAGAAGCTTTTCTGCCCAATCCTTTCTATGCAAATGCACAGTTTCGGTAAGATTTCTTCAATTACTTTGTTGGTAGATTCAACTTGTCCATTGACTTGTGGATGATATGGAGTTGATATTCTATATTTGATTTTGTATTCCACCATTATCTTTTGTACCATCTTGGTTGTGAACTGAGTGCCTTGATCTGTCATAATTTCCCTTGGAACAACAAAACGAATGAAAATATCCTCAAAAATAAATGAAACTACAACATTTTCAGTAGCAGAAGAAAGTGCTTTAGCTTCTACCCATTTTGTGACATAATCTGTACAAGCAAGAATATACATTTTTTGTCTTGATGGCAGATTGATTGGACCAACAATCCAAAGCCCATTATTCAAAAGTTTCAATAAGTACCTAAGGTTGTAAATTCATTTCATCTGAAGGAACAAGTTTTCCCATTCTCTGGCAATTGTCACATCTCTTAACATATTCCTTGGCATCCTTAAAAAGAGAAGGCTAGTAATATCCTAAGAGAAGGATTTTATAAGAAGTTCTTTGATCAATGAAATATCCTCCATATGGTTCATCATGACAAGCCTTTAATATTTCTGGTACTTCATCCTCTCTAACACATCTTCAAAGGATTAGGTCAAGTCTTGTCTTGTACAATTCTTCATTTATACAGGAATAGGTTGCACTAGTTTGAATAACCTTCTTTTTCTCTCAAAGAGACAAATATGATGGTAACTTTCTTGTAGCCAAATAATTAGCAATATATGCAAACCAATGAGATTTAATAGATACTGCAAAAATATATTCATTAGGAAATTTATCCTCTACATGAATATCATTATTATCATTTTGGATTCTAGATAGAAAGTCAGCAATTATGCTTTGTTTTCCAGGTCTACCCAAAATAGTAATATTGAATTCTTGTAATAACAATAGCCATCTTGTAATTATGCCATTAGTAATTGGTTTATTCATTAGATATCTAATTGCATAATGATTTGTGTGTATGAAGGTTTCATAACCAATGATGTAATGTCTGAATTTATTGATGGCATGTACAATAGCTAAAAACTCTTTTTCTGTTACAGTGTAATTTAACTCTATAGGAGTCAAATTTTCACTGCTATAGTAAATGGCATAAGGATTTAAATCCTTTTGTCCTAATACAACTCCTAAAGTTGTATCTGAGGCATCAATTGAAATGTGAAAAGGTAATTTCCAATTTGGTCCTCTTAAAATGGGTGCTTCAGAGATCTTTTCTTTCAATGTTTCGAAATATTTTTGGCAGTCAGAGTTCTAGATGAATTCACAATCTTTTGTGAGCAATTTGCAAAGTGCAGAGGCTATTTTTGTAAGGTTTTCTATGCATATTCTATAATAACCAGTAAAACCAAGAAAACTTCTAAAATCTCTTTAACAGGTGGGAACTGATAATTTTGAAATAACTTCCACTTTAGATGTATCCACTCTAATTCCATTTCCTAAAATATGGTGTCCTAAAAAAAATCCTTCAGTAAACATCATAAAACATTTTTCATGACTTAATGAATATTTTCTTCTTTACATCTAATGAGAATTTTTTTCAGATTTTTAATTGCTTCTTCAAAATAATTCCCATAGACAGTAAAATCGTTCATGTAAACTTCTACACAATCATTAATTAGATCAGAGAAAATGCCTAAAGCTTCCCTTTGGAATGTTGCAGGTTCATTATAACCCAAAAGGAAGTACTTGATAAGCATAGGTTCCCCATGGAAACGTAAAAGTGGTTTTAACTTGATCTTATGGAGCTACTTGGATCTGGTTATATCCACTAAAACTATCCAAGAATGAAAAATATTTATTTCCTACCAATGTATCTAAAACTTGATCTATAAAAGGAAGTGGAAAATGATCTTTTAAAGTATATTTATTCAATTCCCTGTAATCAATGCATACTCTCCATTTTCCATTGTTTTTCGGAACAATTACCAATGGTGAAACCCACTAGCTATCTGATATTGGATAAATGAAATTCACATTTAACGACTTTTGTAATTCCTCTTTAACAATTCCCCTTAAATTTGGATTCATTCTTCTCTGGGTATGTGTTATGAAACCAGCTCAAGAAAAGATAGAAAAGATAGATCAACGCCTTAGAATTCAGCCTCTTCGAGGGGGCAACCTCCTTTACATTACATAAATGAACAATTCTTGGATGATACAAATGACAAAACCTCCTTTCTATATATAGGAGTCTAAGGAGTCACAATATAATCCAGCCGACCTAACAATAATAATATAAAGCCACAAAAATAACAATAGAGGGATTCTATGGGGCACAGAAATAACAATATGGGGGTAATAGGGGCACAACAATATAAATAAGGGGTATAACTACAATAGTAATGGGGTAATCACTAGTATTATAGGGACCCAACATGCCCCTCTCCTTCAAAAAAGTGTTGTCCTCAACGCTTGAGTAGTTCTGGATACTTCTGCATAAAATTCTCATCCTCCCATGTGGAATCTTCAGCGGATAAGTTCTTCCACTTGATAAGATACTCTGAAATTGATCGATTTCGTAGCTGTCGAGTTCTTGTTTCTGTGACTGCTTCCGGTTCCAATATAATTTTTCCTTCCTCGTCAAGTTCTGGCAATATTGTTTGAATTGGGAGCTTGTCACCTATAACCTTCTTTAAACATGAAACATGGAAAACTGGGTGCAATCGAGAAGCTGCAGGAAGCTCCAATTTGTATGCCATAGTACCAATCTTTTGCAACACCTTGTACGGACCATAATACTTTGGTGATAATTTATTATCCTTCTTAGCTTGCTTTAGGGACATTTGCTTATATGGTTGTAGCCGTAGGAATACCCAATCACCTACATCAAAACTTCTTTCACTGCGATGTTGATCTGCCTGTTGTTTCATTCTATTTTGTGCCAACACGAGGTTATCCTTTAAGAGTTGGAGGACTTGTTGTTGATGTTCGATGTGATGTTCCACTGCCTGAACCTTAGAATTTTCTCTTAAATATGATGTGATGGATGGTGGTTGATACCCATAAAGTGCCATAAATGGGGTCATTTTTGTTGCTGTATGGAAGGAAGTGTTATACCACCATTCAGCCAGAGGCAACCATTTGACCCATTGTGTCTGTTTATCAGATACAAAGCAACGAAGATATCCTTCCAAACATTTGTTTACTATCTCAGTTTGCCCATCAGATTGAGGATGATAAGATGAGCTATGAGCTAACTGAGTACCAAGACAAGAAAATAATTCTGTCCAAAAATTTCCAGTGAAAATGGGATCTCTGTCACTTACAATAATCTTTGGGTTTCCATGTAGCTTTTGAACTGTTTCCATAAATGCAGTAGAAACTGTACTGGCTTTAAATGGATGTGATAATGCACAAAAGTGTGCATACTTGGTAAGTCTGTCAACTACCACCATGATGACACTCTTTCCCTCAGACTTGGGTAAACCTGTGATAAAATCCATTGAAACCTCCTCCCAACGTTGGCTTGGAATGGATAAAGGTTGTAATAGACCCGGTGTCTTAATTGTTTCAACTTTATTTTGTTGGCAAACCAAACATTCCGCCACAAACTTTTGAATATCTGATTTAAGGCCATCCCAAAAAAATTCCTTCTTAACCCTGTGGTAAGTTTTTAAAAATCCTGAGTGCCCTCCTAAGGGAGAAGTGTGCAATTCCATAAGAATCTTTTGTTTTAGCTGGGAATTCTTACAGAGGTATAAGCGATCTTTGTACCATAACGAATCATTTTGCCAGCTAAATGTATCAGAAGTACTGGAATCTTGTTGTAGCTTTCGAATAAGTGCCCACACTTCTTCGTCATTCTTCCATTCCTCCCTTGCTTCGTTTATCCAATCTGGTTGGATAATAGAAATGGCACACAACAATGCTTCCACATCCTCATCCTTTCTTGAGAGTGCATCTGCCACCACATTTTGCTTCCCTTTTTTGTAGATGATTTCAAAGTCATAACCCAACATCTTTGTGACCCACTTTTGTTGCTCTTCAGAGGATAATCTTTGTTCTAAAAAGTATTTAAGGCTATCATGATCCGTTTTTACCTTGAAGTGTCTTCCCATTAGGTAGGGTCGCCATTTCTTAAGTGCATGGAGTATTGCCAACATTTCCTTCTCATAAATAGCTTTGCTTAAAAACTTTCCCTTGATTGGACGACTTTCAAAAGCAATGGGTCTTTCATCTTGCATTAGAACAGCACCAATTCCATTTCCTGAAGCATCACATTCCACAATAAAGGTTTTTGTGAAGTCCGGTGTAGCTAAGACCGGTGCTTGGCACATTGCCTCTTTAAGATGTTCAAAGGCCTTTGTTGCTTCCGGAGTCCATGAAAATGAATCTTTCTTCAATAATGTTGTTAGAGGTGCTGCTATTCTCCCATAATTCTTAACAAACTTGCGATAATACCCTGTCAACCCAAGAAATCCTCGCAGATGCTTTATGGATGTGGGGATTTTCCATTCCTTAATGGCTTTAATTTTGCTAGGGTCTACCTTAACTCCTTCATGAGATACAATATGACCCAAATATTCCACCTCCTGGACTCCAAAGAAACATTTGGATCTTTTTGCATATAATTGTTTCTCCTCCAATAGTTGTAGCACCCTGTCAACATGTTCAACATGATCCTTCCAAGACTTGTTGTAGATTAGTATATCATCAAAAAATACTAACACAAATTTTCTAAGGAATGGTTTGAAAATTGAATTCATCAAACCTTGAAATGTTGAAGGTGCATTGGTAAGGCCAAAAGGCATGACCAAAAATTCATAATGACCCTCATGAGTTCTAAATGCTGTTTTCGGAATGTCTTCAATCTTCATTCTGATTTGATGATATCCCGAACGAAGATCCAACTTGGTGAAGTAAATTGATCCATGCAATTCATCCAGTAATTCATCAATAACAGGAATGGGGAACTTATCTTTAATAGTGAGCTTGTTGAGCTCCCTATAATCCGGACACATGCGCCATGATCCATCCTTCTTGTGCACCAATACTACTGGAGCTGAGAAAGAACTTTGACTCGGTTGAATTATACCAGCCTCTAGCATTTCTGCAACCATACGTTCAATTTCACTTTTTTGGACATAGGGATATCTGTACGGCCTGATGTTTGGAGGAACACTTCCTGGAATCAGATGAATAGCATGATCATGATCACGCATAGGTGGGAGACCTTTGGGAGTCTCAAATACCTTGGAATGATTGTCCAGGACTTTTTGGAGATCTGGAGAAATAGATGATTCCAATGTGGAAACATCTAGCGAACATAATTGTGCAATTACACCTCTTTGCTCCTTTTTTAGAAGCTTTGTCATGCCATTAGAGCTGATTATCTTTCCTGGTTTCCCTGCAATACCCCTTAATTCAACTTCCTTTCCTTCCATAGAAAATTTGATGAAAAGTTCTTGAAAATTAAAAGCTATTGTACCCAAGGATTGTAGCCATTGGACTCCTAGTACAACATCAGCACCTCCCATTGGAATGGAAAGCATTGGGCTAGTCAATACATATTCTCCCATGGATAGCTTGATATTATGGCACTTTCCAGAGCAATTTATTGTTCCTCCATTTGCAATCATCACTTGACACTCTGGTGCTGGATATAGGAAGCAATTCAATTCTTTTGCTACCCTACAATGAATAAAATTGTGGGTGCTTCCTGAATCAATCAACACTATTACCTTTTTCTTCTTGATTTGTCCTTCTATCTTGATGGTTTGAGGAGTGGTAATTCCCGCCAATGCATTACAAGATATGGTCGGATTTATTTGTTCTTCATCTAGGCTTTGTTCCTGGAGTATATCTTCTTCTTTTGACCTTTCTTGCTCCTTTTCTTCTTCCTCTTCACAATCTATGTAGAATAATTTCTTCTCAGCACACTTATGACCTTTAGTGTATTTGCTATCACAACTGTAACAAAGCCCTTTTGCTCTTTTTTCTTCCAATTGTTGTGGTGTCAACCTTATAGGTTGTGGAAGACTAGGGGCAACAACACTTCCGTCTTTATAGTTGTGAGTGGTATGCTTCCTGGTTGCCATAATTTTGCTTTCCATTTTTCTTGCTAACCTGAATGCCTTCTCTAATGAATCAGGTTCCCAAAGGCGAACATCATGTTGGATATTATCCTTTAAAGACCCTATGAACACATCAATCCTATGCTCCTCTGGAATATCTTTTACCCTTATGTTCAATTTTTGGAACTCCTCAATGTGCTCCATTACTGAACCCTTTTGTTTGAGACTTATCAATTGGCTAAAAAAAGTGTTGCTTTTTGTATCTTCATAATGTGCTATCAATTCTTCCGTAAAAATTGCCCAAGTGATAAATTGTTTACGAGAGCAAAGCCATTGATACCATACAAACTGATTTGGTTCCAAATATACAGTTGCCATACGTACCTTTTGTGCGTTTTGCACATTATTGAGATCGAAGAATTGCTCCATCTGTAATATCCATGTGGCGGGATCCTTGCCATCAAACTTCCTCATATCGATTTTTGGAATATGGTGATTCTTCGATCCAACATTAGCGTCTATGGAATCATGATTAACATTTCTTTTGTTCTCATCATGAGTTTCCTTTACTACCTTTTCACCATTAGTGACCCTTTCTTGTAGCAACTTCTTCAATTCTTCCATGTCTGTCTTCAAATCTATCTTCAAATTTGCCATTGAATCCTCCATCTTATCTTCCATGCCCTTTATCTTAGATTCCACGCCATTTATCTTAGATTCCACGCCACTTATCTTAGCTTCTGTTAGCTTTTGTGAGCGTGACATTTGTTGCACTTGTTCTTGTAATTTTGATATATCATGTAGCATTTCTTCCTCTTCTTCATGAGTCATGCTAGAGCTTTCAGGTTCCTTACTAGGTGTTTGCATTTTCTTTCCTCGGGGCATCAGTTACCGATAATAATGCTTTACTATGCCCTTTGAATTCCGTTAAACCAAGCTTACACAAAAATTTAAAAAAAAAAACTACACACCTTTTTTCACTTTATAGAAGCCTGATATTGAATCTGATGTATCTCTGTAATTTGGATCATCCAGTTCTGAAATTGCTACCTGTAGTAGCCTTCTGCGTCCTCTTTCCAATGCCACAAGTCTGAGCCAAATTGGATTCTCCAAGGAAGAGTTATGTGAAATCTCCCACAGTGACTTGCTTTTAGACTGGTTCAGTAGAGCGAACTTGTACGACGTGCCACGAGTCACTGTTTCAACTTTTGAATCTGAAACACACACACAAGAAACTACAGTCCGTCCTCTTTCTGTACCTTCTTACGAAATTTCAATCCGATCCCCAGAGAGAAAGTTATGACGATTTTCCCCAGGTCACCTGTTTTGAATGTAATTCAGGAGTCTGCAAAAAGACCAACTTCCTCAGATCATATCTCCGCAAATATTGCGCGAAAAGCTCTGAAATTCGGACCCAAGGTTCAGCATGATTTCTTCTCAAATGGGTTTTTTTTTTTACTTCTGAAAAGTCACAGAAAAAAGTTATAGCGAAAATGCCACGATGACCTGTTTGGAGCAGCGAAACCCTAGAATCCAAAGCTCTGATACCAAATGTTATGAAACCAGCTCAAGAAAAGATAGATCAACGCCTTAGAATTCAGCCTCTTCGAGGGGGAAACCTCCTTTACATTACATAAATGAACAATTCTTGGATGATACAAATGACAAAACCTCCTTTCTATATATAGGAGTCTAAGGAGTCACAATATAATCCAGCCGACCTAACAATAATAATATAAAGCCACAAAAATAACAATAGAGGGATTCTATGGGGCACAGAAATAACAATATGGTGGTAATAGGGGCACAACAATATAAATAAGGGGTATAACTACAATAGTAATGGGGTAATCACTAGTATTATAGGGACCCAACAGTATGTTTGATTGGTTTGGAATTTTCTTCAATATATATATGATGTATACAAGTGTTAGGATCAATTCCTTTCATATCATTGTATTCCCATGCATAAGCAGAGGAATGTTCTTTTAACGTTATCAATTCTTCCTTTTGATATTCTTCCAAATTATCATTAGTATTTAAAGTTTTCCCTGGAAAATTTTCTGTTAAAGAATTGTCAAGTTTCACCATAGAATGTAAAGACATTTGATGAGATGATAGATATTCAATATTACATTGTCCTTGAAAACTTTGACTAGATTCATTACTTTCCATTAGATTTAAAATCCGATCTTCTTCATCTATTTGTGAAGTAGCAATGATTTTTCGTATATCGATATCATCATCTATCCCATTCTTCACTTTCTACTTGTATTGTTGTTTTTGCAAGAGGATATAATGTGAGTTTCTTTGTTGAAGGTTTGTCACATTCTTCCGATGTGGTAAGCTCAGTAAAGTAAGGTAAACGGTTCCATCAGAGATAAACATATCACCGGATCTACAACTTATAAAAGCATCAGTTGTAGCTAACCATGGTCTTCCTAGAATCAATGGGTGTCCTCCTACATTATTCTTGGGCATCAAGATCATAAAGTCCACAGTATATTCCCAAGAATCTAATGATACAAATATATCTTCTAGCACACCATCAGGTTTGATAACAGATCTATCTGTTAATTGTAATAGTGTAGGTGTGCCTTGAAGATTAGGGAGTTTCAATTGATTCATAGTTTGTCTACTCATGATGTTTATGGTTGCTCCTAAATCAACCAATGTGTTTGGAATTTCAATACCATTGATGTGTGTTTTCACAATGGGTCTTCCTGGATCAAGATATTTCTGAATCGTTTTTTTTCCCATATCTGCAATTTTCCTGACTAACTAAATTCTTTTTACTTATTTTCTTTTTCTTCTAGGTTTTTTAATACTTAACTCCCTAATTGTCTTTGCAAATATTGGTATTTCTTTGATAGCTTGTAACAAAGTAATTTTTATGAAAATGTTCTTTATTTCATGTATCATATCATAATCAGGTAACACAATCTGTTCTTCTACCCCTTTATCAATTTTCAATCTTTCAGGAAAAGGTGGTGTTTGAACATAAACTAAAGGTTGTTTTATAATGGGAGTTGTGTTTACTAGAACATTATCAGGATGTGCAGGGGTGGTTTGTTTTTGAGAATTTTCCTCTTGATGAGGAGAAGTCTCTTCCTCAAAGAGGTTTTCTTTTTCAGATTCCTGAATAACAATAGATGGTGACTTCTTTTCCAATACTCTACCAGATCTAAGTTGAACATTGTTTAGATCTAATGGAGTTATCATGTAAGTTTGGAAATTATGTCCTTCCATATTGTAAACAGGTTGTGAACTTTTATTATTATTTGGATTTGGAAGTTGTTGGGCGAGCAGTTGATTTGGCCTTTGTGGAAATGGTAATGAAATTTGTGGATTTGAATTTTGAGGTTGAGATGGTTGAACAGGTTGAGGAAATATTGTGGTGGAAAAACATGATAAGGTTGTTAAAATTGAGGATATTGAGGATACTTTCCATAAGGCTTTTTCCATCCTTGTGCCCAAGTTTGAGGCCAAGGTTGTGAAGGCATGGGTGCAGTCCAATTACTTTGTGATGGTTGTGCATATGCTTGAGTATTGAAACCCTGAGTCATATTTGGTTGTGGATTTTTCCATGGTCTCTTAGAAATAAAACAGAGGGTTTCTACTTGATTTGTTATTAACTTATTACTTCCTCTTGATATACAACTTTAAGACCTGGTATTGAAGGAAATTCTTATGTATCATGATTTTTTGCACATATAACACAGGTTTCTACACTTTTTGAGTCAAGAGGGCACTCTCTTAAGGCATGCTTCTTTATACATTTTGGACAAAAGATAAAAAAATGCAGCATTTTTAACCTTTTGCTTGTTTTTTACTTTAAGGGTATCTATTTTCTCACTAAGGCTCCCCAAAATATATGTTTTAAAATTGTCAAGAAAATTGCCTATTTCAGCCCTACTTACCATCCCAACTACAGATTTATTAATCCTAGACATAATGGGATCTCTTGAATTTTTCCCATTACTTGCTTTACCTATTGAAATGTGTATGCACAATTCACAGATATCTCCAAATGTCAACTGAGAAACATCTCCTTTACCATCAAATTGAGAAGATAAATCCACTCATCTCTAATAGATTTTAGTAAGAGAGATTTAAAAGTTTCATAATCTAGATTATGCATTTTAGCCCTTTTAACATTATAAGCAAATCTTTCAATGAAGTCTTCAAGATTTTCATCTTCTTTTTTGCATCATTTTAAAGACTTCATCTTTGGGATTATAAGGCATATAATAATCCTTGTATTTCTCTAAGAATGTAGTTTTCATTTGTTCCCATGTTCTTATGGAATGTACTCCTAATCCCATAAACCATTTTAATGTTACATCCTTAAGAGTGGTTGGAAACAATTTCAATTTATAAGAATCAAGCAGGTAGTCATAGGATCTACACAAGACTTCAAATTCAAAGAGAAATGTTTCAGGATCCTCATTCTTTAATCCATGAATATTAGGAAGGATGGAAGGTGAAATATTTTTCATTGTAGTTGTGGTATCTTCACCGAGGATGGGAAATACAAAGGGTTATGGATCTCCTCTACCTCCTCCTCTTCCTCTACCTCCACCTCTTCCACCTCCTCTATTTCCTCCTCTTCCACCTCCAATCCTAGGTTGTTCACCATTCACATTATGTACTTCTCCTTCCCCATCTCCTGCCATTGTAGATTCAGAACTAATATAAGGTTCTAGAATTGGATTTTCTAGTTCCTCTTCTAGCTCCTTTGGTTCTTCTATCAATGGAATATTAAAATAGGTTCCTTCTTCTTCCTCTTCACTAGGGATTTCTAGTTCTTGTCCTAAAATTTGTTCTCCAGTTGAAGATAGAAAAATTACTCCTTCTATTGGGGATGTAGGATCCTCTTCTTCTATTATGGCTTTAGTTGATGAAGTTGGTGAATCTCTAGGTTGGATTTCAGATCTAAGTACCTCAAGAAGTTTGTGTCTACCTGCAATGGATGGGATATGAGTTTGGGTGGATGGTGTGGCACTACGAGTTTGTGGTGGGGTGAGTGATGATGTTGGAATCAAATTTATACCTCTACCTACAAATCTACCTCTAGAATCTCTTTCCATATGCATATCATTTTTATTATTTTTTTATTACTATTATTTTTAATAAAAAGAAAAAGAAAAAAAACTCCTATATACACTTCCCTGAAAACGACGCTAAAATGTTTGGTAATTTAATTGATGTTAAATCACTTACATGAATTATCAAACAAGGCAAGGAAATTGATAAAGTGTATGTGCATTGTATGTGCTAAGAGTATTTGTCACTCATTCAATTCCTAAGTTAATCTAGGTTATCGAAATGCACATGATTTTCTATAGCTGTGTAACTTTTACAAAATGAGATCAATTATATTTTACTTGCTTGAATAATGATCAATCACACTCACATTTAATTTAAAATAAAATCACTCTTGGTCTTAAAATTACACTTGCTTAAATATGAAACATCACTCTTGAAAATCATAACTGCTTAAATATGAAACATCACTCTTGAAAATCATAACTGCTTAAATGTAAATTACTCTCAAAACCACACTTTTTTAAAATATGAATCACACTTGCTTGAATGAAACTTAGAAAACCACACTTGCTTAAATGTAAATCACACTTGCACTCAAATCAAATCACTCTCTGCAACAAAATCACACTTACAAACGAATTTGTTCTAACTTAAAGAAGGATTAATTATGTAATTGAAAATCTCTACAATGTAAACTTTATACTCCTACTGCTATGTTAGATTGTACTCTATCCATGTGCATCTGAAATCTCTTTTCACTAGAACAATAAAATGATTAGCAGAAAGAATCTAAAACTTATATCTAAGAATCAAAACTAAATTACTCAAATGAATTGACAAAAATCTACAGGAAATATAAACTGAAATACTAATTGTTAATGAACGAAGACCTTACTATCTCGAGGGGGCCCTCCTACGAGAAGCAGGTAGCATTATCAAGCATTCACAAGTTAACTATCCATGCATTGAGATCACACAACAAAATGGAATAGAACAGAGTTTTTATATAACAAAACAAAGTGCTTACAAATGAAATTCAAGTTTGTTTTAGCCATGCCGAGAAGCATATTTATAAAACCCTTATGCAATAAATGTTTTTAGAGCTTTACGCCTATGCTAATTGGCATTAGCTATAATTAACTGAAGATATAAGATATTGTAATCTTTCTCCTGAGTTTCTATCAATGCAACAAATCATGAGGCGGAAGATCTACATCTCACTCGCTTGATTTGCCTTTCATGATAGTTGACTTATCCTTTGACCGAACTGATAGAGTGCCTTCTTCATCGATCTAGCTTCTGCAAATAGCAACAAATCATTGCCGTAGTTAATTTTCAATTACCCATGTGCCTTGTTTCTCGTTGGAGGCTCCACAACCTATTAAACCTTGGACTTAGCTGTAGAAACATTCATCAGTTGCATAATCACTATAATTTGGTTGCTCAAGTAGATATTAAGTTGAATAATAGTAACAAATGACATTTATCAAATATAATATAATTATGTACTTGCTATGCTTTCAACCTTGTAAATTGAAAACCAATTTGTAGTTATGAAGGCCAAAAAAGGAAGGATTAGGGTGAAAAGGGGTTGTCAAAAAGAAGCAATTCTTGGGCTCAACAACTATGGTGAACTACTTACAGAGGGATTTCCAACTTCTTTGGTTAGTGAAAAAATTGTTTGTTGCAAAGCCTAATTACACAAAGCTTTCAAATTTGAAAGTTGCATTCTAGAAAATGATCTAGTGTAAAATCTCAGATCAAGCGTTTTGGAAGAAGTGTAAAAAAATGATTACTCCTATTGAATTTCAAGTTCAAGTCGTGGAACCATGCACCAATCCTCAGGGTCAATATTCCACTAGTCATACGAGTTCTAAAAAATTAGAAGTTTTATTTTGTAATGTTTAAATACTTTTAGTTTAAATATAGTTAATTAGTTTTGGAAATTTTGACAGTTACTTTGTAACTAATTTTGATGTAATATTTAAAAGACATGAGAATCACTAAAAAAGGGTTCGGAGTTTTGACAATTTTGAGCACTTTTGTAATGAGTTATTTCCGTGGAGAAGAATAATAAAATTTTCGTATTTATTCCAACTATTGGTACATTGCGGTATGAGTTATTTTCTTCTATGTTTTTCATGTTTGTTTTCTTCTTCCTATGAAACACAAGTATGATTGTAGCAAGCTTGTTTGAGTAGATTACATATTTATTTATGTATCTTTAATAGCTACATATTGTACCTATGAGTCATGTTCATAAATACATTAAAAGGCTCTCCATTGTTTCAACACTTTCATTTTCAATCTAAAACACACACATTCATCTTAGGGTTTTAAATTTGGATTCTTTCAAAAGCCTAAGTGATAAACCCTAGTTTCTTTTAACTTCTTCTTTCCAATAGAATAATTAAAGTTTGTAATTACTAATACAAGGCCAATCTGGGCATAAAATTTCCCCTCCAATATTAAGTTTTGTTGCACAAGAAATATAACATCTTTGGGCACATTTAAATAACTTTTTAACAAATATCTTTAAAGTTTCAAATAGTTTTGTGGATGTCTTGAGCATTGATTCTGTTCAACTAGGAACTATCTCTAGGAAACAACATGCCCTTTTTATGGAAGGCTTCATTTGTTTCCTTCCAAATCATTAATAAATTCCAAGGGAATGACACACTCTTTAGATTCATTAAATTGTTGCAATACTTAATAGTGATCAATAGCCCTACTTCTTGAGGGAAACTATTGTTTAAGGAAATTTTTAGGGAATGTCAATGCACTTTTTGATTCAAGAGGGAAGTTATTTCTATTTCAAGGAACTCTATTTGAAAGTACTACCGTGTGTTGCATCATCTCAAGGTCACAATGGCATTGTTTGTTACCAATCTCAAATAATTTTGGTTGAACATGGGGAGTTGTTTCTAAAGTCACTTTCACTAATGCTTTATTGATCCAATGTTCACCTACCATCTAAAATGTAGCCCTAATACAAATATCTGTGATTCAATGTCGGGGCATACACATTGTGATGTGATTTCATGGACAACATCAATCATGTACTTGTATTCCATAAGCTTCATACAAGGGACATAGTGTCAAATACTACAAAGATAATGGTTCTAGTAATTAACTTAGCAAGTAAATTGACAATAATTTAGTCCACCTTGGCTCATTTCCAACTTCTATTTGCTCCCTTTTGCACTTCTTACAAGTAGTAATTGAGGTGTTAGTTGAAATGTTTTATGATGACTTTTGGATGTCCATGAGAGGTTGGCATAAGATATCACAAACCACTGTCAAGGGCCAAAGTGTGTGCCCAAAAAGAGTATGGGATGCTGAAAATAAATAATCCCATGTGATTACATACTACCAAAAGAGTTAAAATGGTTGGAATCTCTTTTGGATTACTAAAGTGTTGTATATGTATATAAGAAGAAATGAATATTCTCATGGTAGATACCCAACTGATAAATCATCTAATCCTTGCCCAAGGGAGGTAAAAACTAGCATTTGGGGATTCATATAAAGATTTGAACAATGGCCATCCCCAAAATGTTTATTAGTCTAAAAGAAGAGTTCAAGTGACTTAATATTTAGTGAGCTAAACATATAAGAACTATTGAAAATTGTAACCAGACTTACTCTTCATTATGATGTAATTGTAATCATGACATTGTATATTCTTTATAAAGAAAGAAAAAATGAAAGAAAGAGAAATTATATTTTATTTTGAAGTATGGGTTTCATACTCAAATTTGAGTCAAATGCATGTTATTCATGCTTTTAGGTCTTCTAGGTCTTTCTAGGAAAAAGAATAATATTGGTCATGTGTCATAGTCCCATTTGGACTCATTCTAATGAAGGAAAACATTTATTTTATCATGGATGAGCTCAAGGCCAAGTTGGCCCAAGAGAAAGGACAATTTGACCTAAGGGAGGGCTATTCGACCCTCAAGAAAGGCTATAAATTGAAGGGAGCTTGACCTCATTTGGACACTCATCTCAAGCTAGTTTGATCTGCAATAGCGAAGGTGAAGAAGCGTAGCTCGAGGATGAAGAAGAGGAGAAAAAGTCAAAGTTGGTAAAATATTATTTCTCTTTATCTCGCTAGGGTTTGTAAAGTTTCGAGCTACAAGAATTCGAAATTTTTAAGTAGGTGCAGGTTGTCGAAGTTGTAGGGCTGGAATTCTGTAGTTGGGGTCAAAGTTGCAATAACTGTGTTGTAGTACTGAAGTTTTGAAGAAGTTATGAAGCAGATATTGTTGGAGGCTGACTTGGATCTTGAAGAGTTGGTTGGTTTTTCATCTTTGGGTCTTGGAAGTCTCTTTGTAAGCAGATTCTATAGAATAAGAGAATTTTTTTCCAAGTTTTTTCCTTTGAGGGGGTTTTCCCTGGCTTGGAGTCTATATCTTGTGTACTTTGTCTCTTTGTGATCTTCTTGTTTTGGTAATCGCTTGATGAACAAAATTAAAGTAGTAAAAGAACATATAACATCACAAGTAATTATCAAGCTAAGGAAAATAAGTTAAAATATGCAAGTCTCCAAATTTTCCAACAAGAACTAACCTCCTCCCTCTAATGCAAGTGGAAGGAATGATTTTAGCTACTAAAGTTTCTCTTCTTCTTCTTTTTTGTACTAGGGGAATCAATTAATAGGCCATTTTTGTACTCATGTAACACGGAGTTAATCCTAAACTCTACCACTAACCTATAGGTGCATATGTATGCCGCTCCAGCAGGCATGGGTTAATCGAGATCATTTCAACCTTGATCTCATAATTTACATAACACTTAATATCACTGCAATTGCCAATTGAGCTACTTCCCGAGGGCTTAAAAATTTAATGACATGGGGGTAGGATTTGAACCACTTATGAGTGCGTGATTCACGATAGCATTTAACATAATATCACTAGTTGAAACCACATGTTCGACCATTACTTCAAGGTGACCCCATGGCTTCAATTTAAGCCCTTTTGGGAGTTGAATCTTTCCTAATGGTTAAAAAATCCTCGCTCTCCACCATTGGAGAACTACTAAAGAAATGTTGATGAAAATAGAAACAATGAAATATTATGACAACAAAGACTCAAATGATGCATTGTCTAATCCTCGCCCAAGTGTAAAAATTAACATTTAGGAATTCAGAACTCCCAAAATGTTTTTTAATCTAAAAGAAAAATCAAGCTACTTTTTTTTGGTGACCCAAATCGAGAGGTCCAAATCTCCCCATTTCAGTGTAAGTGGAAGGAATGGATAAGCTCAAAATAAGTTTAAATGAAGTGGGATTAATACAAATAACATATTATTTCAAAGGAAGCAAATTACTACAACATTTCTATATTTTATGGGATAATAAGTGATTATAAACCCTCCAAAGAGCTTTCCATGGAGAAGCCCAATTGTTGGCACTAAACTTTGCAAAGGAAATCTATCTTAAGGAAGAATTAGAGAAACGCTCTAGACTGTTAAATTGTAGCAAGAAAAGGCTTCATTGGGCTTGTGCCTTAGTCAAATGGAGAAATTTGAATTTCCACATTAGCAGGATGGCTTGAGTTGTAGTTAGCGGGAGTGACATGGCCAAGTTACTTAGTTAAGTCAGGCAATTCGATTTTGCGGGCAAGAAATAGAGTTGTGCATGAGTTGATTGCTAAGATCTAACAATATAGTGGAGTTATATTTAGTGAAACTCATTTATCTGAGCTCTAGTCATGAATAGAGTCAGTATGAGTTTAGTTGAGTAGTTGTAACTGTTGTTAACTCATTGATCTCTCAGTTAACTAGTCAATTTACTAAAAATAGCCCTAGTCATGCATGCAATTCGAATTGCGTGGTTTAGTGGATGAAAAAGACATCAATGTAGTCATTATTGTATACTAGTGAGTGTACAAAGTTTGCATGTAGTAGGTAAGATAATTTCCTCAGGATTTGCGCAATGAAATAGGAGCTTCCTATTCTTTAGGAGCAAGAATTGCACAAGGAAATAGGAAGAAGTTGGAGGCCTATTTTGGCTAAGTTTTGGTCAGATCAGGAGATCATTATTGCAGTGCAAATTGAGCTTCAATGATTGAAGAATTCATTGTAATTGATCATTGTCTCATCTGATATAATACAAATAGAGGAGGGGTTTTTCCTAGTTGGGTTCCCTAGTAAAAATATTGTGTTCATTCTTATTGAATGATTGTTTGTGTTTCTATAGTATGTTTGTGTGCGTTTCTATTGTATGTTTTCTTTTTCATAGATTGAGGAGAAGAAATTTTTGTCTATTGATATCAATCTGATTTCATTAGTAGCTGTAAATTTCAAGTTATTTATATATGGTATCAGAGTTATTGAAACTACGTAGAAACTGGGTTCCAAATCTTCTTTCAAAGAAATTTTGAATAATAGATTTATGGTGCAGGTATTTTCTTTAGTGCAAGAACATTGTCTTTCAATGGATTGAGGCTTGAGTATGCATTGGAAGGCACTTCGAATTTCATAGCTTGGAAAGACTAAATGGAAACTATGATGGATGACAATGGATAATGGAGTCCACACAAACTGATATTCCAAAACCAACAACATCATATGCAAAATAGCTGGCTCGGGGGAAGAAAGATACTGAAAAATATAGTAGGATTATCCTGGAGGGAGTCAAAGACCATGTGGTTTCGAGTTTTCATGGCAAGAAGACTGCTTATGCAATTTGGAAAACCCTCACAGAGTTATTCGAAAGCAGCAGTGATGCAGAAAAATTGGCATTGAAAGATAAGCTCAAGAACATTCAGATGCAAAAAAATGAAACCATTGTCCAGTACCTATCCAAATTCACTCAGGTCAGAGATGAACTTGGGGGAGTAGGAGAGTCTATGCCACCATTTATGCTTGTGAGATTAGCACTCCTTGGTCTTCCAAAGTCTTGACACAATTATCAGTATTCGGTTAATGGAAGAGACAAGCTCCCAAATTGGGAGATACTTTGGTCTAACTTGGTGCAAACACTAGTGATGGAATTTCATTCAAATCTTATGAGGAAGAATACTATGCTCTAGTTGGAAAAGGAAAGAAGGCCCGAGGCGAGGCAAAATCTAGCCAGAACCATGGCAAGAAGAAAGACCTCAGTAAAATTAAATGCTTTCACTGTCATGAGTATGGACACTGTGCAACCAAGTGTCCACGTAAGAAATCTAGTAAGAACTGTTGATGCCTCGAAAATCGTTGCAACAACAATGGGGGATAACCACCCGGTCTGAACCTTAAAGCAGATCCTTTTCCATTTGGTGTGGTGGCTCCGACTGGTTTAACTAGGTCCAATTACCTTCTCCCTATCGCTATTGTTTTATGATGTATCTTTAACTACCAATAGACAGGGATATCAGATCACTTCTTCTTGTTGATCAAGCAAGAGAATGACCCTTAAGCTGATTTGGGTTCAACCAAGCCACAACTAAAGTTTTGCCTCTTTGAGAAGAGGACTTAAAAGAATGTGAAAATTACTCTAAATGCAAGCTTATTCTAAGATGCAAGCGAAAGAAACTAATCTTAATCCTATCTTAATTAGGCAAATATATATCTAACCCAACCAAGAGCAAGATAATTAAAGTATTGAGATTTTAAATATGTCTTGTTTATAATGAATATCAAGTTAATGAAGTAATTCAATTAACTAATATTATGGATATCAAAACACATCCTATTGAGACCTATTAACTGAAATAATAAACCAACAACACTCAGGAAGTAGTTCACAAAAATGATATTGATTATCAAATCAGTAAATCCAATAATTAAACAATAATATGTGGAAATAGTTCACAACACATTACCATTCAATAAATCAATTTCATAAGACAGATTTCTGAGTAAGTAGTTACTCAGAAATCAGAATTTATTCCATAAAACAAAGATATATAATAACAACATTGAGACAAATTACCCATATTGACAATAGTGCACAAACATGAATAAAATGATACATTCTTGTTACCATAAAAATGAAACTGATATTTGAAACTGTAGTATTAAAAATACCAATTTATTGCATCCATTTCTCTGACCTTGGTCTCCAACAGTCCTTTACATTGCTTGAACTTCTGTCTTCAAAACCAGAGCCACAATAGTGCAAACTCTGCCCCTCATACATGATTCAAGATACAAAGGAAAAATCCTTGATAATCCCCAGATCTGAGATTTTCTCTCCTCTCTCCTACAACTCTAAAGTCCTATTACAGAAGTGCTTTCAGAAGTCCAAAATTGCATAGGAGAGCAGCCCCTTATTACATTCTGCAATCTGCTATTTATAATATTTGTAAAAGAATTTTTTAGGGAAAAGTTTGTTGAAGGTAATTCTGTCAAATCCAATTTTATCTGCTCAAAAATTCTGATCTTCAATTGCTAGAGCATTCTCATTGATTGAGATCATTTTCTCCATATTTCTTCCACTATTTCCCTGCAAAAAGAAATCAAAATAAATTAAGATGCAATTTATAAAATCAAAATATCATTTCTGGTAATTAAAACAAATCCAATCAAATTCTATTTAAATAATTAATTGAAAATAAAATATAAGCTCTCTATTGATGCCTGGGATAGTTTAATTGGCCAAGGATATTATTGGCGAATGGATTTGCAATTAGAAGAGGCTTAGACAAATGAAAATGCAGAAAATAACTCAGAAAAATGATTTTGTTTTAGAAATTCGGAGCTTGATTTTCTGCCTGATTTTCGACCCAATAAATTGTTAGAAATTCTACAATTTCAGCAACGATTCTGCATGCGGAATAAATTCAAAGAATCATTAAATCTTAATGCCCAGGGATACGAGTTACCTCCAGCCATTGGTGATGTTTTGATGGAGGCCACAGTCCACTTGCTTCTTCTTCAGCACTCCAGCTTCTATCCAAGCAAAAGGAAAAGAACACAAAATTCTGAAGGCACTTCCAAGCTCTGTTATCTCAGCTAGATGGTGTAAAACTGAAGGGGATTGAGAGCTGAGCTTGGGGACCAAACAGATGAACATATAGCTAAGCTTCCATCAAGCTTCTAATAGCTATGTGAAGTGATGGACCACTATAGTAGCTCTTAATAATAAATTTAGTAATTGCAGTTTCTTTTCTTAACTTAAGGAAACTACTGCAGTTGGTTTCCATAAGTTAAGGAAAGACTGCAATTCCATAATTGTAGGCAGCAATTGTGCAAAACTTAATGGAGCTAACATTCTCCCACTTGGTCCATACTTCCAAACTTAATGTCTCAACTTAAAAACCATTGATAATCTGTATTAAGTAATAGATACATGAATCATGGCGATAAGTCCTCTAATGATGAGTATTATCTTCCATGTATTACTATGCATTTATTCTTATTATAATTTATGTGGCAACAATTTCTTAATGAATAAACCTTATGTTTATTCTTGGTCCTTCTTAAATGAATTTTCTCAAATCAACTTAAGGTGCACATAAATATGAGAAAAAACATCACAATAATTAAGAATTTCATTAAAATAACATTGTCCATACAATGAAAAACTACATAATGGAACCAAGTTCCATATTCAATACATGATCCTTGAATTTAAACAGTGGCATGCCCTTAGTCAAAGGATCAGCGATCATTAACTCAGTGCTGACGTGCTTAATGACCACTTTCTTTTCTTTAACACGTTCCCTTATAGCTAAATACTTAATGTCGATGTGTTTATTTCGACTCCCGCTTTTATTGTTTTTAGCCATAAAAACAGCAGCTGAATTATCACAATATATTCTCAATGGCTTAGATATAGAATCCATAATTCTAAGCCCAGAAATGAAATTCCTAAGCCATACACCATGTAAAGTAGCCTCAAAACAGGAGACGAACTCAGCTTCCATAGTGGAAGTGGCAATCAAGGTCTGCTTGGCACTCCTCCATGATACAGCTCCACCGGCCAACATAAAAATGTAACCTGATGTTGATTTACGTGAATCAACACATCCAGCAAAGTCAGAATCTGAGTAGCCAATTACTTCCAAGTTGTCCGTCCGTCTATACATAAGCATGTAGTCTTTGGTTCCTTGAAGGTACCTCATTACTTTCGTTGTAGCTCTCCAGTGGTCTAAACCTGGATCACTCTGATATCATCCCAACATTCCCACAACAAATGCAATGTCAGGTCTTGTGCAGACTTGAGCATACATTAGGCTTCCGACAGCAGAAGCATATGGAATGTTCTTCATTTGTTCCATTTCAATGTCGTTCTTCGGGCATTGGTTCAAATTGAACCTATCACCCTTCACAATGGGAGCTACACTTGGTGAACAATCCTTCATCCGAAATCTCTCTAAAATTTTATTAATATAGGTTTCCTGGGACAGACCCAAGATGCCTCGAAATCTGTCTCTATGGATCTTAATGCCAATGACATAAGATGCCTCACCCATATCCTTCATATCAAGATTTTTAGAGAGGAATTGTTTCACCTCATGTATCAAACCCTTATCATTGGTTGCTAGCAAAAGGTCATCCACATATAAAACAAGAAAACAAATTTTACTCCCACTAACCTTCAGGTATATACATTGATCCATAATGTTTTCTACAAAACCAAAAGAAGAAATTACATTATGGAATTTCAAATACCATTTGCGGGATGTTTGTTGTAAACCATATAATGACTTATTGAGCTTGCAAACCAATTGCTCACCATCACTAGAGGGGAATCCTTCAGGTTGTTTCATGTAAACCTCTTCCTCTAGATCTCCATTAATTCTATCTATGGAGATATGACCTAGTCTCCGGTGCCATAATTTAGAGGAATCTTCATTAATAACACATCTTTTAGTGCCATTGTGAACATGCATTGAATCATATGTGACATTGTTTTGTAAATTAATGCAGTAAAGACCATTAGACAAAATACCATTCCCAACATAATCAGATTTATAGAATAGACTGAAAGATTTTTCTGAAAAGTTTAAGGAATATCCAAAAAGGTACAAGCCTTGAAACTGAGATCAAGTTTCTAGAAAAACTTGGAACATAAAAGGTCTTTTCTAACTCCAAAACAAAACCACTACTTAAAGTTAAATAACATGTTCCTATAGCTTCCACATGCGAGCCCATCTTGTTTCCTGATAAGATGCTTTGCTCACTTCCCACTGGCTTCCTTAGGTTTTGCAAACCCTTTGTCTGCAAGCCATTTCTGAAATTTGGCGCATTCCTTCTTCATGTGTCCCTTCTTCCTACAGAAAAAACACTTGGAAACCTTCTTGATATCGGCTTGGGGAGGTACTTTACCTTTCCCTTTCCGATTGGCTTGAGATTTTCCTTTTCCATGCGTTGCCAGCATTGCACTCTCTCCCAGTTCCATCACCAGTCTCTCTTCCTCTTGAACACACATGGTCATGAGTTCATTAATTGACCATTTATCCTTATGTGTGTTGTATGAGATTTTGAAAGGTCCATATTGGTGCGAAAGGGTGTTCAGGATGTAGTGCACTAGGAAGGACTCCGATATTTCAACCTCGAGTTTCTTCAATTGAGCCACAGTGTCCCTCATCTGCATGATGTGCTCGCGCACACCTTTCACACTGGTGAGCCTCAGGGATGAGAACTTCATGATTAGGGTGCTTGCTAGTGCCTTGTCTGAAGAGACGAATTGTTCATCAATGGCCTTCAACAAGTCTCGGACCTTTTCATGCTGATCAACGGAACCTCGAATACCAGCTGAAATTTTGGTCTTAATGAACATCATGCTTAGACGATTGGATCGTTCCCATCGTTCATAAAGCGTGATGTCCGCTGCAGTGCTGGTATTAGTGAGTGCCGATGGTTCATCTTTCCTGATAGCATAATCTATGTCCATCCACCCTAGATGAAGGAGAATCCTCTCCTTCCAAATCTTGTAGTTATCTCCCTTAAGTTCGGGAATGTCACAACGAATTTCAGAGAAATTTGCAGGTTGTACTACTGCATCAAAATAAAGAATCACATGCTTATGTTAAAGTTGAGGCTTAATAAACTTTCATGTTTTACCAATGTAAATCATGCTAAAAAAAAATTGAATCAAATGACATAAAAATGCCTGTGGGCTAAATTTTTAATTCAAACAGATTCAATAAAACTTTATGATAAAACTTATTAATTCATAACTCCTGTGGGTAGGTTATGAAATTTTATCCTAATTAATTACATAAATATAATAAAGATTCCTGTGGGATAAAATTTATTATATTTAGTGTAAATCATGCTAAAAAAGAATTGAATCAAATGACATAAAAATTGCCGGTGGGCTAAATTTTTAATTCAAACAGATTCAATAAAACTTTATGATAAAACTTATTAATTCATAACTCCTGTGGGTAGGTTATGAAATTTTATCCTAATTAATTACATAAATATAATAAAGATTCTTGTGGGATAAAATTTATTATATTCAGTGTAATTAATTACAATTTAATGTCTAAATAATCTTTATGTGATCTTATCAAACAAAATATATAATTTTATTTAATTAAAGATGTTGTGGCTATTCTCTAATTAATTAAAATTATATGGATCACTAGACATTATTTTGCTGCATAAACAAAACTTAACCAGAGATAAAAATAATGTTTACTGAAAGGAGTAAGTCAAAATGACATTTTAATAAACTCCATATAACTGTAATATTTTTCCAGCAAAATCAAAATTAAGGTTAAAGTAGTCAGCATTACCGAAAATGACTACAAATTGATTGTTCAATTTATAAACTTAACCCGGAGATTGACTGAAGCAGCGTTGATCTACTTTGCACTTGCATAGCAAATGCAATTCGAAGGCTAGCTGGCTTGACTTCAGGCTCTGTCCTTAAGTTTATAAAACAACAAAAATTGACCAGCAAACGAGCTATTTTGGTCACATGATAAAATTAAAATCAAATTTACATTCCTTAGTCTAACTGTCCCATAATTTATTTAAGACTAATTCTTAAATTAATTACAAAATGGGCTCTAAACAATTTGCAAACAAAACTGCAAATTTTAAATATTCAAAACAAAAGACTAAACCATTTCAAATATCGAAATATTGAAATATTTAAGAATGCATAAACCATTTCCTTTAACATGACTCATATCAATAACCTTTCTTAACTCCCTCTACTTTTAATACAACTGCATGATATGGTATATCATGATCCTTAAAAAGACAACTCAGCATCTACAAGGCCTTGCCTAAACAGTGTGAGATTCAACCGAGCTTGTAGCTTCAAAGTAATGTCATGCTTCTGAACACACAGGTTTGTTATTTAAACTTTCAACGTGTATGGTTTACATATTTTCCTACTTGCAACAATCCGAATATTTCCTAAGCCAGATGGGAGATCATTTTTGAATCTTATCACAAAAAGTCACCGCAACTGCCCTGAATTGATTCTTCAAGAATCCCTTGTTGACGGTCCAATGATCTGACTAATCACAGTGCTATTTATGAAAAACACCTTTGAGACAAGTCTTACATTCTAAGCAAGGGATGTTACCTACTTTCATTTCGCAGATTTACAGCTTCGATGGTCTCTTGTAGTTGTAGATAAGATTTCATATTACTATGCTTTGTATGCTTAACACTTCTTGCTTACGGTATCAAATTTGTCATCAATCTAAATCCTTTATTTTGAAAACACACGACCCAAAAGAAACCTACATGAAATATACAAAGACACACATCCTTGGATGTATACAGAGAAAAGGCACTGCAAGTGGAGGGAAATGCCTCGTGTATTGAGTCAGCGTCATATCCCAATAGCCATATATTACCACGTAGCAGGCATGGGATTTATAGCTACGCTTTAAATTGTATTTGGCACATTCGACCGATGACATCTCATTTAACATGCAATCAAAATATATTGCTCTAAAATAAACCACATGCGGTAACCTCGATAACAAAATTATTTATCAAACAACAATTTATATAGGCCCTATACAGCATACAACTACTGATATCCTACAGCCCTAAATAAAAGGCATTTCATGGAGACCAATTTACTCATACATCTGCGAGTTACATTTTAAAATTGGACTTCAACTCTTCCAAAGTTGCTCGCAGATAATCCAGAAAAGAAAACAATTTCTCAATTGTGCAAATTAGAGGTGCAAAGCTTAGGTTTACAATCGTTTTGTTTATCTCAGTATCTGAAAACAGTCAGAAGAAACCTCCACATAGCGCCAAACAACATAAAACCCCCTCAAAGGAGGTAAGCATGCATCAAAGAGCAGTTACAACCAAAAGAGCATGAAACGTAAAATGAAAACTACAAGAGCACATTCGCAAAAAAGGTTTGACCATACTGCATTTCATTTAATGTCCAAGGAATAGATATGCCAGGCGATGCAGCATAATTCAAGTGCCATTAATCTTCACAAAAATGCAAGCATGCCCTAATTCAAGCACTTAACTTCATGCGATCTAAACTACTGCAGCTATTTAAAGCCATTAAAGCAGTGCTATAATAACTCAAAATAAGCCCCAAAAATGCCACATTTTAGCCATAATAAAAGCTTCGAGGCAAGCATTATATTGAAATCAAAAACAGAACTTTATGTACACAAAAGAAAGGCATGAATATTGTAAAATCTGACGCACAAAACTAAAGTTAAAGTTTGCCTGGACTACTATCTATCGGATTCTGAAATCTACAATGTAATAAAATAGCAATACTAGACATAGCAAATTCTATTTTAACTGCAAGTAGATATTAAGACATTTAAGACATGCACCTCTCGAGAAATTTGATTACAGCTCAATGCATCATATACTTGAAGAATTGAAGGCAGTATCTGTGCTATTATATCGTGAGAAAATGATAGGAATAATCAGTTGCCTCGTATCTGGCGGATCGAGGAAATGAGAGAGCCAACGAAGGCGCTGGAGGACTCTTCCAGCCTCAGGCTCTCCAATCAACCACAACAGAAGCATTACCAATATTAAGTAAAAAGGTAAATGGCAGTTCGATGTTTAAACACAAACAAACCCCATAATTAATGAGAAGACTAAGCGCATTCGATGTGGGAATGAAAAGGAAGAGCTCGAAGGGCACTCGAGGAATATGAACATATAAGAAATGCATGCATAGGGTTTCTAAACAGCGCAAAGCCGGAACCCTCTTCGCATATACTAAAAAAAAAAAAAAAAAAAAACCTGTTATGCTTAATAGGCCATGCCCAGAAATAAGAATTTGTTTCTTGGCCAACACACAGCAAGGCAGAGGTAAAAGAGCTCTGATACCAAATGTTAGAAATTCTACAATTTCAGCAACGATTCTGCATGCGGAATAAACTCAAAGAATCATTAAATCTTAATGCCCAGGGATACGAGTTACCTCCAGCCATTGGTGATGTTTTGATGGAGGCCACAGTCCACTTGCTTCTTCTTCAGCACTCCAGCTTCTATCCAAGCAAAAGGAAAAGAACACAAAATTCTGAAGGCACTTCCAAGCTCTGCTATCTCAGCTAGATGGTGTAAAACTGAAGGGGATTGAGAGCTGAGCTTGGGGACCAAACAGATGAACATATAGCTAAGCTTCCATCAAGCTTCTAATAGCTATGTGTTAGATGTCCACAAATCAAGGCAGAGAACTCGAATCAAAGTGATGGACCACTATAGTAGCTCCTAATAATAAATTTAGTAATTGCAGTTTCTTTTCTTAACTTAAGGAAACTACTGCAGTTGGTTTCCATAAGTTAAGGAAAGACTCCAATTCCATAATTGTAGGCAGCAATTGTGCAAAACTTAATGGAGCTAACATAAATGACCAAATCTGTTAGTGAAACCTCCTCATAAATGTTCTCCTTGATTTTATCTTTCCAATGAGCCGTCCTGGGCCTCATTTGCCCAAGCATAACTCAATCTATGAGCTTTCAAAATTGATGAGTCAAATCTGGCATAAATCTGGAATTTCTTTCGCTAGGCTAAAAATCAGAATTTTAATTAAAAAATCTAATCCTAAATTAGACTCTAATTATCTAATAATTAATTCTAATTTAATTTTTTAATTATAAACTAAACTAGTTAATAATAAACTATTTATAACTAATTAATAATAATCTAAATAATATCTAAATTTTATGTTAATTAAATTTTATATCTTAAGTAATTTAAAATTTATTATTTTAATATTAATTTAAATTAATTAATCCTTTAATTATCCTACCCCACCTTTTAACTCATTCGTATGAATGAGGTGAAACAAAACAAAACATGAATTTTAATAAGACCTTGGTTAATGCCCCTTTCCCCTTTGACTTTAGTTTAATCGGCAATCGGTGTCGGGGCTTTTGTTAAACAAGTTGCGATCAAATCCTCCGATCCGATCAAAAGCTCCGATGCGATTGAATTTTCTTTTATTATTTTATGCATATTTTATGTATTAAATTTTATTTTAATTAAATTAATTATATATTACTTAATTTAAAATTTAACATCAATTTCAATTTTGGTTTTATTTTTATGAATTTTAATTTACAAATTACAGTCATTTTGATTTTAGGTTTTCGAGATTAGTAATAAATTTGGAAATTGGAGTAAATTCCTAAAATCTCACTACTTAATGATTTGGCTGCATAAGTAAAAATGGAAAATATTAGTAAAAACTGACTAGGGGTTAATATTTAAAATAAATGCACTATTGAACTAATTTATTTACAAAATGCAATATTTTACATTTTATACATTTTTAACCCAAGGTAGATAAATGATGAGACTTCAAAGGAGCCCCTTTTTCAAACCAGATGACCAAATGAGGCGAAACAAGCGTCAATGGGAAGCTTATAAAAAATTGATTTTAACAAAGAAATCAAAACAAGAATCCAAAAAAATGAGAAATTAACAAAAGCGTAGGATAATCAACTAAATAAAAATCCTAAAAGGTGTTTAGTCAAAATTTATATAGAAAGGGTCCCCATTTTTTACTTGTTCACCTCAAATAATGGGGGGGAGGGGCTTGGGTTTTTGCCACAACAATGGCGACACACGGGAGAAGAATCAGTAATCTCTGTTTGATATGAATGAAATTTTCCTAAAATTAAAGTAAAAATAATTAAGGAAGAGAAAATTATTTTTGGATTGCTTGACTAGGTTCATTAGTCTGAATAAAAGCAAGGATCATCTAACTGTAATTTTTCTCAAAATTTTTCATAAATTAAAATATTTCAATACTCTATATCAGTCCTTAATTAGTTGTAGAGATAAAGCAGGAGTCACTTTACAGCTTAGCTTTTGAAATATATTCATTTATCACAGGTAGAGCCACTGCTGCCAGCGAATATCTATAGTCTCGACAGGGTTACCTTTTAATCATCAATGATTCAAAATCCCATCTTTTTTAAGAATTATTGACTTAGAGATAAATCCATTATATATGTTTATTATTATTTTTGATTTTTTAGTTCTTAAAAGCCATTGCCCTGGTTTGGTAGCCAGATAGTTGACAATGCCATTCACTGGTTATAATTGGACTGAACAAGTTGGCTCGTGATGAGACCCCTTGTTTTATAATTGTTGGTAATCATAAGCCATTACCCTGGTTTGTTTAGCAATGTTGGTAATGTCAGCCTATTTTTCCCCTATGATCATGGTAAGTAGGCTCATGATGAGACCTCTTATCTTTTAAGTTTAAATATATTTCTGGATCACACTCTAGAAAAATAAGACTTTTTGGGACAGGGAGAATCATGGACTCCATAAGAGTTAAGAATGACAATTTCAGAGTTAAAGGTGCTTTGTTGTAAAATGTCTTTACTTGGTTAAAAATAACTTTTCTTGACTAATAATAGAACTTTGAAAGATCCTAATAAAATTTTGAAATCTCAAAATGATTACAATTTCGATGAAAAAGAAATTTCTCCAGATTTTATGATACTTTGCCAACTTCTCTTGATTGGTAATCTCTTCCTTAAGTATGTTTACCTTTATAATAAGAAAATCAAACTCTACTAAGATATTTAAAAAAAAACTAATAGGTGACTATTAACAATTCTTCTCCATGTATGTTGACCATTGTTAGGTAACAAGTAAGCCTTCCATATAAATCATGGCAAAGTTACCAAAATAAAAATTGAAAACCAAAGAAAAAAGAATTCTTATGCTAAAATGAAAAAGAAATCAGCAAACAAAAATAAAAATGAAGAAATTTTAAAAGTGGAAAAGAAAATCCAAGTTTTGAAAGATAAACTCAAACAAGAATGTTTATACCAATGTCTCAACAATATGAAGAAAAAGAAAATAATCGTGTAATCATTCCTTCTTATGTCGAGATTTAGAAAAATCATACCTTGCAGGGTTGTAAGTGTTTTAGGCTTTTTGGATAGCAGTGACGATAAAATTCAGCTACAATGAAAACTTTCTGTCTGATATCAATCTTCTTGTTTCAAAGCATCATCTTAATCATTTTCTAATGAAAGGAATGCTTAAAGAAACAAACTAAAGGTTCAAAAACTTCCTGGTGTAGCTGTTTCGATGAAGATTATCGCTGCTTATTGAAATAAAGCCAGGAGAAAAGTATAGGACTTCAAAAATATGATCCGGCAGAGGGTTGGAAGCTCTTTATGAAGAGCTACAAAACAAATTTATAAATCAAAAAAACAAAACTGAAACTAAAGTAACGAAATGGAAATTAATGAAAGTGTGTACATGAATCTTACCATTGGATAATTGCTTTTGATCTTACCTGAAAGGTATCAGTTTCTCCAAACTAGCTGACTTCTTATTTTAATTATCATTAGAAACATAAAGAAGTCAAACTAACCAAAATCCTATAACCCAAAATCATTATCTATTTTATTTACACTAAAACAAGCAGTAAAATGTAAAAATGGAATGTTTAGTGTTCAAGGGAATCGAAATTAAAACAAATGCATTAGAAATGAGAATGAGAATTTGCAGTAATGACTATTTCTCAAAATATTATAAGTTTCATATATACTCCATAATTTTATAAAGTATCCAGAATTAAGACCAAATCCAAGATGATAAATTTTAAATATGAAGATAGAAAGGTCTTGAATTCCATTTTTAATTATGGAATTATATATTTAAAACTGACATATATGAGAAATCGAAATGATTTAAATATACTGCAAATTAGTCATTAACTGTTTTCTTACCATCGAAGCTCACTTTTAAAATAACATATTACTATATCAGATGATTCACATCACATGTTTCTTCACCATGCTTCAAGTTTAATTTGCAAGACTTCACCTTTGTTGCTATGCCATATATTGATTAAATGTTAATGGCTTAGAGGCATGCATTGGAAGTTATTGCATTGAAGGTTGCAATGGAAAATTGTCGATATGAAAACATGCGATGAGAAGATGTGCTATGAGATGGAGCGATCGCATCATTAAAGAAATATTATATCGGGGATCGGGGATTATTTACATTGTGCTTCCCACATCGCACAACGCGCATTGCAGATTTAGAATTGTGATGTGAGCATAAATAAAAATGCGATGAAGCGATTGCGATATCGGCGATTGCTAATCGGTGATTGGTGAACTTTTAGTACCCGATGTAACACAATTTGATTCTTGCGATGCCGATATGCGATGAATGACGTGGCTAATCGGCGATCACGATCGGCAATCTTAAGCACATGATGTAACAATTCTCAATACGCCGATATGCGATGAAGAGTGGACCTGATAATTTTATGATGAAAATTTAATAACGTATCGGATCCGAGACATCGGCCCTTTAAAATTATGCCCCTACTTTTATTGCGATTGAATGGACACCACATTTTATAAACTTGATTGGAATTTCATATCGGGTCCAAAATTATGTGGTCATCGCAATATTGGTAAAGTTGTTTATCGGAGATCAACGATTCATGATAATGGAAGTATATTCAACTGCAAACCTCCGATATGCGAAATGCGATATGACATATGAGTGAGGTAATACATCGGAAATCTTTTATGAACAATTTGTTATCAAAAGAAATGCTAAGAGCTACTTCCAATGAAATCTTATGATGCAAATGGTTGTGATATGGATGATGTGATATTAGAATGAAATTATTGATGAAGATGAGTGGAACAATAGTATTGCGAATATGTATTCACTATAGTATCAGCAATATGAAAATCAAATTGAAATAATGAATGAAAGCAAAGCTAAAAAAAATGTTCGAATCTTAATGAATCACAAACAAAATTTCCTTGAATTTATTGCAAATTGAAATGGGTTTGTTGCTTACTTCAACAAATGAAAACCTGTAAATAAAACAGAACAAAAATCAAAAATAAACTAAGGAAAAGATAAATTAATAATAGATGAGAATGAACTTGTGAATGCGTACCTGGAAGGAAATTAAGTGTAGTTTTTACCTCATGAATCTTCAAATCCTTCCTTGGATTTATCAAAATTTGACTTTGTTTAAAATCATCTCATCATTTATTATAAAGCGGAATGTACAATCAACCTAAATAAAATCTGTTTATTCATGTTCAGGAAATATAAAATTTACCAGAAATAAATATGTAAATAGTCTTCCCTTTTGAATTGAAACAACAATTTATTACCTCTGCTTATTCTGCATAACTTGAGAAGAATCTATATTGTTATAGTGACTATTCAATAATGCCTTTAGTAAATAAATATGATGCGTATTGCAGCATCAAATAATAAACTAAAGATCAGAATGGGATAAAGCCACTAATTGTGGAAAAATATCAAAACAGATTTGAACGTGTGCACTCAGCAAAGTAGACATCCTTAAGGTTAGTTTAGCAAATTTCGAGGAAAATAATATGAACTTCATATGATTACTGTGAAAGATTAGACTGACTAATAATGATTGAATTAGAATTAAGCTTATCATAGACAGTCATACATTTCATGGGATAATGGAATCATGAAGCTTTTATATCCTCAAAACCTTTATCATATAAATTTCAAAAGAAAATCTTAAAAGGAAATCTCGAAACGAAGAAAAGTGGCTTTGAGGCAATCGATGCCAAGTGCAACTTTAATTGAATTTAATCAAGACATTATTCGAAATAGACAGAGTAGAGGTATTGTTGAAAGAAATTTAAAAACAGAGAGCAAGAATTAAAATTTTCTGATAAGAAGAAAATGTTTTCACTGAACATGTATGAGAAAGACTGATTGCTTTGTTTTATTTTTTTTAATTTGCAAAACTATTGAAAAAAAAAAATTAATTCTACTCCTATTCTAACCATATACATGAAAATGACTAGGTATAGTCATATTTCCAATGTATTCATTTTCTGATTTTAATTCTTACATGTATGTACAATTCAAATGTTAGTAATAAAAATACAAATCTAACTAAACTGAGGAAAATAAATCTGTACATAGAATTTACAGTTATTGTTAGAGAGTTAATTAAAATTTCCTTATCTTGAAATTTCCTTTCCAGTTGAATACCAATTAGATCATAGAAATCTGGATGGATTTCTATTAAAGATTGAGAAATGTTCAAAAGAAAAGATGACAGGCCAGATTGTGAAGATGAGCTCTTAGATTCAAAGGCCTGGAAAAAATTGTTAGTGTTATGTACAAATATTAAATTATTGACAATCTTCCATGAAAGAAAACTTTCCAAATATTTTTCAAATGTGTTAATGAAAAATGGATGGAAATCTTTCAAATGAAATGGAAAATGATTAATTAAATTGGATTGCTAGCCAGATTGTAAGAATACATTCTCTTGTTGATATCGCCTTTGAGAAAATAGAAGCTTTTGATAGGAAATGAACATCGATTGACATTGACATGTTAACAGCTTTTGATGTTCATGGTTATAACATGAAACTTCAATTTCCCAATAAGGCAATTCATCAATTGAATGTTTGATATGGCAGCGTAAAGTATCAAAAATCTGAAAAATAAAATTTGATTTTAAACAAAAGAAGTGAGGAAACAAAAATAAAATGAAATCACTATTGTTACAACTAATGTTATAGCACAATTGGGATCGTTTTGAAATGATTTTATTTTCACAAGGATTGGCCAGAATTATGGAATTTGAGTAATTTCTAGTTCCAACTTGTGAACTAGAAAACGAATTATGATTATGAATAGGAACGGGAGTTTGATCATAATATGAATCATAAATCGGAATGTTTTCTTGAATAGTAAAATCATGAAGATAATTTGCTACTCAAAATAAGGATTGGTTGGGATAATTTCTAAATTGAAGCGTTCCTCATTCTCAGATGTTATTTGAATTTTCTCATGATGATAGTAATCAACATCCTCAATGTTAGAGTAATTATCATAAACGACTTCACAAGATTTTCTAGGATTCCCTTCGATCTCATCCAATATATCAAAACAATGAGGAACAAGAATTTCATGTTCATTAATGACAAAAGAATGATCAATTATTGTTTCTCTATCTTGATAAAAATTAATTGGTGTGTCATTTAGATCATCCTCTTTATCTTCTGAAACATCATTAATACCAGGAGAGGAAAACTTACCATCATTAAAAATATCAGGATAAAGGGAAAAATGTGAACTTGAAACAATGTATTTAAAACTGTCTCTGTTTGAGAACTCTTGTGTATTATGCTCATTGTAAATTTCAGATTGCAGATCATTCATTTGCGTACTCATGCTTTTTTGAAGAAGATTGCTTTGCTGCTCTGATTTCGACATTTTCTTGTCATGGAAAAATTCAGAAATTTGTACAGCAGTTTGCATGTTATTATTTACTTTGATTGTTGCTTGTACCTATTGATTTGCAATCTGATTTTCTGAATTTACCTCAAAGTAGCTTTCAGATTTCAATGCAGTGCTTTCTCCAAAATTGTTGTTGTTGTCTTCTTGCATTTGATTAGAAATATTTTCCAAGTTTTGTGAAACCACTTCATCACAATTTATTTGGACATCGTTATTGGAATTCTCATTTATATTGGAAAGGGATGAAACAAAACTTGAATTAATTTCATATGGATTGGGAATGGAAGGAAGAGAACAAATATGTTGAAACCAATCTAGTGATTCTTCTTCCGTAGGTTTATCTTAAACTTTAAATCTTAAACAATTCAAATGAAATCGAATATTAAAATTAATAAGAGACTCATTTTCAAACCTTCGTAGATATTCAATTTCCTCACATACCTGTTCATAATCATAGCCGTCAAATTTAGAAATGAAAATTGTAACAAATTGATCCCATATGTGGATTGAGGCAACCAGAAGAGTTTTACGTCAGTTTCTCGCTTTTGCTGCAAATGTGAGAGTAAAAATTCTGCATAAGATGCCTTCATCAATTCCTTGAAAATCATAATTTGAAACATTTTCGATAAATTGAAGGACATGATTAAAAGCAGAAGAATTTCTCTTACCATTAAATTTTACCTGAGAGAAGAGTCCTACCACTTCGGGTGGAGTATTGGAAGATGCACGACCATGGATACAATTCCAAATTGGAAGCTTAAGAGGAGCCATCGTAATTAAATAAAGTGTTAAAATTGAAAAGACTCCAATAAACAAAAATCTTAGGCCCTCTTTCTAGCGCCAAAATTGTTGATGCCTCGAAACTTGCTGCAACAACAATGGCGGATAACTACCCGGTCCGGACCTTAAAGCGGTTCCTTTTCCATTTGGTGTGGTGGCTCCGACTGGTTTAACTAGGTCCAGTTACCTTCTCCCTATCGATATTGGTTTATGATGTATCTTTAACTACCAATAGACAGGGATATCAGATCACTTCTTCTTGCTGATCAAGCAAGAGAATGACCCTTAAGCTGATTTGGGTTCAGCCAAGCCACAACTAAAGTTTTGCCTCTTTGAGAAGAGGACTTAAAAGAATGTAGAAATTACTCTAAATGCAAGCTTATTCTAAGATGCAAGCAAAAGAAACTAATCTTAATCCTATCTTAATTAGGCAGATATAGATCTAACCCAACCAAGAGCAAGATAATTAAAGTATTGAGATTTTAAATATGTCTTGTTTATAATGAATATCAAGTTAATGAAGTAGTTCAATTAACTGATATTATGGATATCAAAACACATCCTATTGAGACCTATTAACTGAAATAATAAACCAACAACACTCAGGAAGTAGTTCACAAAAATGATATTGATTATCAAATCAGTAAATCCAATAATTAAACAATAATATGTGGAAATAGTTCACAACACATTACCATTCAATAAATCAGTTTTATAAGACATATTTATGAGTAAGTAGTTACTCAGAAATCAGAATTTATTCCATAAGAACAGAGATACATAATAACAACATTGAGACAAATTACCCATATTGACAATAGTGCACAAACATGAATAAAATGACACATTCTTGTTACCATAAAAATGAAACTGATATTTGAAACAGTGGTATTAAAAATACCAATTTATTGCATCCATTTCTCTGACCTTGGTCTCCAACAGTGCTTTACATTGCTTGAACTTCTGTCTTCAAAACCAGAGCCACAATAGTGAAAACTCTGCCCCTCATCCATGATTCAAGATACAAAGGAAAAATCCTCAATAATCCCCAGATCTGAGATTTTCTCTCCTCTTTCCTAAAACTCTAAATTCCTATTACAAAAGTGCTTTCAGAAGTCTAAAATTGCAGAGGAGAATAGCCCCTTATTACATTCTGCAATATGCTATTTATAATATTTGTAAAGGAATTTTTTAGGAAAAAGTTTGTTGAAGGTAAATCTGTCAAATCCAATTTTATCTGCTCAAAAATTTTGATTTTCAATTGTTGGAGCATTCTCATTGATTGAGATCATTTTCTCCATATTTCTTCCACTATTTTCCTGCAAAAAGAAATCAAAATAAATTAAGATGCAATCAATAAAATCAAAATATCATTTCTGGTAATTAAAACAAATCCAATCAAATTCTATTTAAATAAATAATTGAAAATAAAATATAAGCTCTCTATTGATGCCTGAGATAGTTTAATTGGCCAAGGATATTATTGACGAATGGATCTGCAATTAGAAGAGGCTTGGACAAATGAAAATGCAGAAAATAACTCAGAAAATTGATTTTGTTTTAGAAATTCGGAGCTTGATTTTCTGCCTGATTTTCAACCCAATAAATGACCAAATCTGTTAGTGAAACCTCCTCATAAATGTTCTCTTTGATTTTATCTTTCCAATGAGCCATCCTGGCCTCATTTGACCAAATATAACTTAATCTATGAGCTTTCAAAATTGATAAGTCAAATCTGGCATAAATCTGAAAATTTTGTTGCTGGGCTAAAAATCAGAATTTTAATAAAAAATCTAATCCTAAATTAGACTCTAATTATCTAATAATTAATTCTAATTTAATTGTTAATTATAAACTAAACTAATAAATAACAAACTATTTATAACTAATTAATAATAATCTAAATAATATTTAAATTTTATGTTAATTAAATTTTATATCTTAATTAAATTAATTAATTTAAAATTTATTGATGATGATGATGATTAACGTCCGCTGAGACCAAATAATGGTCTATCAGACCTAAAGAAACAAATTATCTATTTTGATTTAAGATTTTATTCCTATGCTCAAAAAGCTTGGAGAGAAGCCTCCCGAGCTTACTATAATTTTGACATTGTAAAAGGCTAGGAAGGTCAGTATTGTAACAAATATTGTGAAACTGAGATCTAATGTGGTTATATGCAGGGCATTCTAAGAGGAAGTGGTTTTCATCCTCGATGTTCTTATTCTCACACATATGGCAAATCCTTTCCGTCCATGGCGTTTTAGGAACTACCCAACGACCTGTTTCACTATGGAGCTCATGAGAATTCGTTATAATCTTTGCTATATTAATTTTCTTCTTTGAGCTAGATAAAATAGAGAGATACTTTTGATCTTCTAGGGTGGGGTTGATGACTTTCTTATAATAACTTAATTTTCTTTTAGCCGCTAAGTCTTTCTCACACCACATTTTTTCTTTGAACTTAGAAGTAACAATATCTTTAATGTTATTTATGTTTTGCAATGCATCATTTTCGTTGATCTCCCAACAGTTTAACCAGGCCCTTGTGTCTTTATGACACCCTCGATTGAGCCTTAGGTGGTTTTGGCTAGAATTTAAAGCTAGCTTAGGAAGTCTATGATCGTCTATGTTACTGATTTTGTGCTTGTATAACAGAAACCTAAGCATAGCTACGCTCACAATAGGGGAAAGACCTGCTTCTATGAGGAGAATAGGATAGGGTGTATTACTTTTAATTTTTAGGTTGTAAGTTATAAAACGCTTCTAGATTTGCTCAATCTTTCTCCATGATTCTTTGGAGATGCTGCAACCCCAAACCTCACAGCCATATAAGATAACAGGAGTGACTAAAGTTTCAAAGAGGAACTTCTTTTTATCCCACATCACAAGGTTTGCTATTATTTTAATATTAAATATTTTAGTATTAATTTAAAATTAAATAATCATTTAATTATCCTACCCCACCTTTTAACTCATTCGTATGAATGAGTTGAAACAAAGCAAAACATGAATTTTAATAAGAGCTTGGTTAATGCCTCTTTCCCCTTTGACTTTAGTTTATCGGAAATCGGCGTTGGGAGGTGTCGGGGCTTTTGCTAAACAAGTTGCAATCAAATCCTCCGATCTGATCAAAAGCTCCGAGGCGATTGAATTTTTTTTTATTATTTTATGCATATTTTATGTATTAAATTTTATTTTAATTAAATTAATTATATATTAATTAATTTAAAATTTAACATTAATTTCAATTTTGATTTTATTTTTATGAATTTTAATTTACAAACTACAGCCATTTTGATTTTAGGTTTTCGAGACTAGTAATAAATTTGGAAATTGGAATAAATCCCTAAAATCTCACTGCTTAATGATTTGGCTGCATAAGTAAAAATGGAAAATATTAGTAAAAACTGACTAGGGGTTAATATTTAAAATAAATGCATTATTGAACTAATTTATTTACAAAATGCAATATTGTACATTTTATGCATTTTTAACCCGGGCTAGATAAATGATGAGACTTCAAAGGAGTCCCATTTTTAAACCAGATGACCAAATAAGGTGAAACAAGTGTCAATGGGAAGCTTATAAAAAATTGATTTTAACAAAGAAATCAAAACAAAAATCCAAAGAAAATGAAAAATTAACAAAAGCGTAAGATAATCAGCTAAATAAAAATCCTAAAAGGTGTTTAGTCAAAATTTATATAGAAAGGGTCCCCATTTTTTACTTGCTCACCTCAAATAATGGGGGGGTTGTGTTTTTGCCACAACAAGAACCTATAGCAACAACAGGAGGAGATGTTATCACATCACAATTCGAGTTGGATTTCACCCTCATTGCTTGCATGGAAAGCACAGTAAGAGGGAGTGAGTGTTACCTAGACTTTGGTGCTTCATATCATATGACAGAAATAAGGAGTTCTTCAACAACCTAGAGGAGAAGGACCTACAATTACAAATAAAAATTGGAGATAATGGGAGATATATTACCAAAGGGATTGGCATTGTCACCTTTAAGAGGGAGTCAGGCTCTCATCTTCACCTAAAGAATGTAATGTATGTGCCTAGTCTGAAGAAAAAATTAGTTTATGTAGTTGTACTTGAATATAAAGGATATGATGTGGTGTTTAGTAGAGGATATCTGAAGTATATTGCTATTGGACAAGTAAAACATATTGGTGTTCGAGTTAAAAATCTCTACAACCTAGAGGTATATTTTTCCATGCATGCAATTATATCTCCAAGAGCGAGGTGGGGAAATGTAGAGCCTTAGTCCCAAAGTTGCAAAGATTTAGGCAGGGTCCATAGGAGAGCAGTAGCAGTTGCACTATACTCTTCTCATGGATCATTACCCCTGCTACGAGGGCCCATAATATTTAGTATAAGAAGGATCAATGTCAATCGACGTAGTGAGATATTGAGTGACAATGCACAGGCTAGTAGCAGTCAGAGACTTAGGAGACAATTGCAGCTCAGAGACATAGTTGATTTAGTATTCTAGATGCTTCTTAATTACAGTTGTTGCAGTGGCAACAACAACAGTGAGAGGGATTTTTATTTGTGTTACAGTACATTCCTCAAGAGGAGCATGATTGGGGTTGTGCAAAACCATTTTCTTGCTAAGATGGAGTGTTAAATTCTGGCAAGAAAAGGCTTCATTTGACTTGTGCCTTAGTCAAATGGAGAAATTTGAATTTCCACATCAGCAAGATGATTTGAGTTTCAAGTAGCAGGAGTGACATGGCCAAGTCACTTAGTTAAGTCAGTCAATTCAAGTTTGTGGGTAATAAGTAGAGTTGTACATGAATTGATTGCTAAGATATAGCTATGTAGTGGAGTTATAATTAGTGAAACTCAGTTATCTAAGCTCTAGTCATGAATATAATCAGTATGAGTTCAACTGAGTAGTTGTAATTGTTGTTAACTCGTTGATCTCTCAGTTAACTTGTCAATTTACTAAAAATAGCCCTAGTCTTCCATGCAATTTGAATTGCCTAGTTGAGTGGAGGAAAAATGCATCATTATAATCATTATTGTATACTAGTGAGTGTACTAAATTTTCATGTAGCAGGTGAGCTAATTTCCTCAGGAATTGCGCAAGGAAATAGGAGCTTCCTATTCTTTAGGAGCAGGAATTGCACAAGGAAATGGGAGCTTCCTATTCTTTAGGAGCGGGAATTGCGCAATGAAATAGGAGGAAGTTGGAGGCCTATTCTAGCTAAGTGTTGTTCAAAGAAGGCAGAGCAGGAGATCAGTATTGCAATGCAAATTGAGCTTCCAGGATTGAAGCATTCATTGTAATTGATCATTGTCTCATCTGATATAATACAAATAGAGGAGGGGTTTTTTCTAGTTGGGTTCACTAGTGAAAATATTGTGTTCCTTGTGATTGAATGATTGCATGTTTTTCTATTATATGTTTTCATTTCCATGGATTGAGGAGAAGAAATTTGTGTGTATTGATTTCAGTCTGATTTCATTAGTAGCTGCAAATTTTGGCTTATTTCTACATAAACAAAATTAATATAGAAATTGAAATGGAATAAAATCACACCTTATTCTCTACCAAAAGAAACTACTAACACATCAATTAGTTGATTTTAATATATGAAACCAATTTTGAATTATTTTCCCACTAGGTGTGGCAACAAAAGGCACAAGAAGGACTTCATTCTATCAACATTTCAAATGATCCATCCATTGTTGTCAAACTTGATCTATCTAAGACATATGACATGGTATCTTGACTCGATCTAAGGCCACTATTAACTCATATTGGTTTTTCTCTCTATAGTCAAATGTATTATGACATGTGTAACATATGTTTCCTCTGTAGTTTCAATTAATGGTGTAACCCCTGCATTTTTTAAGTCCTTTAGGGGGTTCAGTGATTTGCAAACTACCATGGATATTCCACTAGACAATTAGTCACAACAAATATGATAAAATTATACATAAAAATATGAAATCTACACTGAGGGTTTATTTTTCTTTAGATTTTTTATATGTAAAGTATTGTTTATTGCATGTGCATGCAAATTATAATTATGCAAAAAATAGAGAACAGTGAAATAAAAACTCACAAACCATGATTGACACAAGGTATAACATGGGGAAACTTTTCGGGAGAAAACCCAGCTAGAAGGTGAGGTTGCTTTGCTCTCTTTCTCTAAATAGAAAATGGATGCAAGTACAAATAAATAAGGCCTATGGCTTGTGGGATACTATAATGCACAAATCCTCTCTGTGTGCTCTCTCCCTATCCCTCTCAGCTATTGTGCTCATTTATGGAACAAATGCACTAACAAATAATGGAAACCCTTTTCCTCATAGTGGCCCAATGATAACACAACCCCATAGCCTATTAGATATTAGGTTTGACTCCTTCAACCCTTAACTAAAGTTATAATATTGACTATTCTAGAGTATTATTCATCATGATCACGTGGTTATCCTCTTTTCCACTAATAATAGGGGCTAACATGGAATCCCCTCAAAGTATGGCAGTCAATTACAATAGGTTAACTTTTGGGAGGCATAACTTTCTCATACAAGCTCTAATTGAGGTGATTATTATGTCGTTGGAAAGGTATCAACATTCAGATTATGGAATGTAGGTGACTAGTACGGTGGGGACCACAAAAAGTGTTCATTTAATGCCTCAAAATGGATCCTGAATTTTTTGACCCAAAATTTTCCAGACTAGGACCACCGGTAAAAATGGTTTTGTGCACTAATTCCTCCACTTTTTCCACTCTAAAAGAATCAATATGGATGAAACATAATACAATGATCCAATTCAGATCACACCTCCCCATTCTGGGAGGATTTTGGTCCCCAAAAGCTTCTATTGAATGAGGTGAGGACATTATTCCTCCACCTTCTCTCGGGCATACCATTTAGCCTTACCTGGAAGCTATCCTTTTAACCCAATCTTCCAATGGTCATGTTGCCTCTGTCTTGTAGTTCTGGATCTATTCTGCAAAACTGTATCTACTATCAACTTTTCTTGAGCATTTGGTGCCAAATCATCTATAGAAGGTAGGACATATTCCTCTTACTGATCTATCATGGAAGGCTCGTAGAGTTTCAGATTCTCTAATACCACAACTAAGTAAATGTGCATGTAAGGGGATATAATGAGTCTATAGGTGTTATCTCCTACATTTTCTAATATCTCAAAGAGACCATATCATAGAGCCTTGATTTTCTTATTAGGACCTTATGACCTCTCCTTGTTCAATTGTAACCGTACTTTGTCTCCCACATTCAAAGACTTCTATGTTCAATGTTGATCATGACTAGCCTTATATTTTTCATATGATTTATGCAGTGTCTCCTATATATGTATATGGAATTACCTCATATTTTCAAAAAATATTTCTACCCTTTAGGCATCCCCTGTAAGATCCTCCCTCACTCCTCGCTGCCCACATGCAATATCCAAAGGTGAAGGTGGAAAATATCCAAAGCAAGTTTCAAATGAGGACTTACCAATATAAGTGTGGACTATTATGTTATAAGAGTGTTGTATATATCCCATATTTCCATCCTGGGCATTTAGATGCTTTTGATTATAGACCCTAAAAAGTTGCACCAAAGTCTTGCTAACCACTTCTATTCTCCATTTTCCTATGGATGGAACATTGTAAACATCTTTAACTTTGTATCCATATTCTCCCACAATATAGTCCAAAATGCACGAAGAAATCTTGTGTCCATGTTTGAAACAATGCTCCTTGGTATCCCAAAGTGCACCTAGACTTGTCTAAAGAACTAGTTTCATTAGGGGAATTTTGAGGTCTAAAATGGGCCTCCTAAGGAAATTATAAAATAATAGTGGAAATAATAAAATAAGATTACATTACATCATCAAAATTTAGAGGGAAAAAAGAAAAAACTATTTTTTCAACTCATATTTTCAACTTATCTCCCTATGGGTTTACTCAAATTTCGAGTGACAACACTCGTTGGATGCAAGATTTGGTTCCTCATCCAAAGAGTACCCATGTTGCATACTTTCAATGGATCTTTCTACACAAAAAATGATAAATACATGAGAAAACGTGATTGCAATCACGTTTTTTACGTATTTATAAATTTTCATGTAGTTGGGTCCATCGAAAGTATGCAACATGGGTACTCCTTGGATGATTAATTAAATTTTGCATCCAACGAGTACTCCCAGTCGAAATTTGAGTAAAAATTTAAGGAGATAAGTTGAAAATAAGAGTTAAAGAATAGTTTTATTATTTTTTAATATTTTTACTTTTTTACTCCAAAAATGGTGAATCATCCCCCATGGTTGACATCATCATCTTGAATCCTATTGGTTCTTATAAAATTTATTTTGGTTATACATTTTTCTTAGAAAGCCCATTTTAGACCTCAAAAATCCCCTAATGGTTGCTTCTTTCCCAATTATGGTCGTTTTATAAGAGGCATCAAAACACACATCTTGTTGAACCTATCAATAGCCAAAAATAGGTAGTCATGTCCCTTCCCAGTGGTTGGTAAACTTCCCACAAAGTCCATGGAAATATCTTTTGAAGGATGATTAGGTATAGGTAAGGGGTGATATAGACCATGTTTCATGCTACTAGGCTTGTGGGTACAATAGAGTATGCATCCTCTTATGAACCTAGCTATATGTTCTTGCATCTTGGGCCAATACACATACCTATGCAAGTTGGCCATTGTTTTCTCTACATCAAAGTGACCTACAACCTTGGAGGTGTGAGCCTCTCTAATCAACTGCAATCGCTCAACTTTAGAAACACATAACTTATCCAACATATAGAGTAAATCGTCTTAGAGGAGGTAGTCAATGATGTTATCATTGTCGTGCACACGACTCTGGCTCTGCAACTACTTAAACACCTCCTTGAATTCATCATCCTCTTATTATGCATCATAGGTGAATGGATCCATGTGCATCAGAGTTCTCAAAGTTGTGATCTTTGATGTGGGTGGCCTTGAAAATGTATCAACCAACTTATATGTGTTTCCCTTCTTATACTCGATAACTAAATGACATTGTTGTAGAAACCCCATCCACTTGTAATGCATGGTCGATTGTAGCTTACTATGGGCCTAGATGCATTATAGTTTGTATTGATATGTGTGGATCACTGAATCCATTCCCATTAGATAGTATTTCCACTTCAACTTTCACCAAGGCATAGAGCTCCTTGTCATAGGTAGGATAGTTAAGAACTACCCCATAAAATATTTCATAATGGTACATGCCTTTCTCCTTGCATCGATAATTCTCCCATAACATACCCACTCACATCTATCTCCACTTCAAAGGTATGTTATAAGTTCGGTAATGCCAGAACTAGCTTTTTAGAGGGAAAAAAGAAAAAAATCTATTTTTTCAACTCTTATTTTCAACTTATCTCCCAATGGTTTTACTCAAATTTCGAGCGAGAGCACTCGTTGGATGAAAAATTTAATTCCTCATCCAAAGAGTACCCATGTTGCATACTTTCGATGAACTTTGTTACATGAAAAATAAGAAATACATGAAAAATGTGATTGCAATCACATTTTCCATGTATTTCTCATTTTTCGTGTAGCAAGGTCCATCAAAAGTATGCAACATGGGTACTCCTTGGCTAAGGAAATAAATCTTGCATTCAACGAGTGCTCCCACTCGATATTTGAGCAAAATTGTAGGGATATAAGTTGAAAATATGAATTGAAAATGTAGTTTTTTTATTTTTTTATTTTTTTTATCTTTTTACTTTTTTACTCCAAAAATGGTGAATCATCCCCCATGGTTGACATCATCATATTGAATCCTATTGGTTCTTATAAAGTTTATTTTGGTTTTACTTTTTTGTTTTGAGACCCATTCTAGACCTCAAAATTTCTCTAATGTTGGGTAGGGGGTACTTGTTCTTGAGGGTGATTTTGTTAAACTCCCTATAACCTATACACATTCTCCAAGTCCCATTATTCTTTGGCACAATGATGATGGGTGACCCACATGATGATGTACTCGTTCGAATGACACTTTGTTCTAGTAATTGTTGTAACTGTTTTTTCACTTCACTTGTTTCTATAATAAACTACCTGTACAACCCAATGATTGGCAATGGGGAGTCTGGCAATAGTTAGATTTTGTGCTCCACTTCCCTCTTGGGTGTTAGCACTTTAGGCTCCTGGAACACATCGATGTATGCTTGTAGAAACTGTTCCAATTGTTGCCTCTATTTATTAGTACACTCCTTCAGGGATGCCTTTGCTCTCTCTAACTCTTCCACAAACCTATTTTCTCTCAAAAATTGTAAAACATAATTATTGTTATAACTGATCATTTTTTTGGCTTGGTTGGCACTTACCAACAAAATTTTCGACTTGCCTTTGTGTGCATTGATGGTGAATAATTTTCCATCCTTGACGATCCAATACAAGTTGGCTCACTACATGAAGATTGCATCTTGCATGTACATGTAGGGTTTCCAAACACCAATCCACATACATCAAGAGAAATTATGATCTAGTTCTACTTCATCAAGAAAATCAACACTAATAGCAAATCTAATTTTGTACTATATTGTTACCTTCATCTCTGCATCCTTGTCTACCCATCCCAATGGACGTGATCTTAGATGATCATGAATTCCCAACCCCAATTTGTTGACCAACGCTGCTACAATGAGATTTTCTTGTGATCCCGAGTCAAACAAAGCATCAATTTTTGTCTTTTTAACCTATATCTTTATATGGATAAGCCTGGTATTTTCATTCTCTTATTGTTGTTGAAGGCTACTCAAATTCACCTCCTTCTCTGCTAATGTACAAACGATTTTCTCATCCACGCTCGAGCTACTTTCAATCTGGTTGCTCAAATTAGTGGTCATGAGATTCTTCTTATTATTATATTTCTTTTTGTTCTTTGGGTTTAGCTATGGATGCAATTGCCAACACTTTTCCTTTATATGACCATCAATGTTACAATGGATGTAGTGGTTGTTGGGGTATTTGCACTAGTGCGTTATGGCTATAATATTCTTATGTTTTAACACTTTCCACTTCTTCATTCCCTCCTTAGAATCGTGTCAGTGCTCCTTCTGCTTTGATCCACTTGATTTTCCTTTCTTTAGGCCTATGTTCTTAAGATATTGTGCCTATACACGAGCCTCGTCCATCATTTTTGGCTTGAACAAGATCACTTGCTTTCGCAAATGGCTATGTAAACCTCCTAGATACTTGAGGGGTGCATTTGGGTTTTTGGGGAAGATAAGTAGCAGTATGGCAATCTTTCCAAATTATGTGGTGTATTGTAAACTTTTCCCCTACTTCTACCTAAAGTAGCGCCATTGGATCTACTGGTCCTCTACATACCCGCTAGGGAAAAATTGTGACTTTATGAAGATTTAAAATTCCTCCCACTGAGTCATTGGAGGATCTCACTCCAACCTCAAGGTCTCTATGTGGCTTTCCCACAAGGTCAGTTCATGGCCCTCTAATTTCAGTTGGATGTTCTTCCTCTACATAATGAATAATGAAATAAACTTCTAATTGATGCAACCAATCATTTAGCTTCATAACATTGATATCACATCAATACATCTTAATATTGACCTCTGCTTCCATTTTGAATAGGGATTGTGAATGGTTCACGACAGTTGAATTGGGTTGATATTTTTGGAGTCCTTTCTTCGGCTCCTCTATTTTTCCTAATGGCTTGATCTCCCATCTGATCAAACCTCTATGTTAGAATCCCCATCTTCCCTAAATATCATGAGCTTATTAGTCACAACCACCAAGAGGAGATTCACATTATGGTTTATAGCTGCAACTTGTGCTTCCAGTGGCAAAAACCTCTCCTCTGCAAGATCATAAGGGTTATTGACAGAGTCGTTAATCATGACTAGGGTTTTAAGACTTTGATTTAGCCGATATATATCCCCTAGAAATCTCCATAGCATAACGAAAGAAACTTGATCTGATACTAATATGATCCATAAGCTATCGTGGATATTCCACTGGATAGTTCGTCCCAACAGATATGATAAAATTATAAATTATTGTTTGAAATATGCACTATGAGGGTTTATTTTTCTTTAGATTTTTAAATCTGTAAATTATTTTTTATTATGTTTGCATGCAAATTACAATTATGCATAAAATAGAGAAAAATGAAATAAAAACTAACAAACCACGATAGACACAAGATATAACCTAAGAAACCCTTTTAGGAGAAAATTAAGCTGGAAGCTGAGGCCACTCTGCTCTCTTTCTCTAAATAGAGAATGGTAGTGAGTACAAAGAATTAAAGTTTGTGGCTCATGGGCTACTATAGTGCTCATATCCTCTATGTGTGCTCTTTCCCTATCCCTATTAGCTACTCTACTCGTCCATGAAAGAATTGCACTAAACAATAATGGAATCTCTTTTCCTCCTAGTGGCTTCGTTATAACACAACCTGATAGCCTACTAGTGGTTAGGTTTGACTCTTCCAACCATTAATTAGAGTTACGATGTTGACTCTTTTAGAGTCTTCTTCATCATGATCACATGGCTATCCATTTTTCCACTAATAACAGGGGTTGACCTAGCATCCTCTTGTATTATTGTGGTTACTTTCCATAGGTCAACTTTCATGAGGCATAACTTTTTATACGAGCTTTGATTGAGGTGATTCTTGTGCCATTGGTAGGATATTGATATGTATATTGTGGATTATGGATCCATAGTAAGGTTGGGGCCACAAAAGGTGTTCATTTAAGGCCTCAAAATGACTCTTTAAATTTTTTACTCTAATTTTTTCAAACTAGGACTGCTGATAAAAATGGTCATGTGCATTGGTTCCTCCACTATTTCTACTCTAAAAGAATCAATATGGATGAAAAATAATATAATGATCCAATCTTGATCATTAAGACAAGGTTGTCCTGTACCCCCCTACCTGTTCTTCTTGTGGCAAAAAGTTTTAGCAGAGCTTTGATTGGTGTTAAAAGGAGGGGAATTTTCCAAGGTATAAGGGTAGGCAAGACGAAAAGACTTACCTATCTTCTATTCATAGACAATGTTTTGGTTTTTGTTTTGGATCATATTGAGAGCTTAGTGCCTATTAGGATGTTCTACTCCTTAAAACAAAATCCATGGGAATGGGATTCAATGAGACTAAATCTCCTCTTTATCCATATAAGCTCAATGATTAACTTGATGAAGTTGTTGCTAGATATTTTTCCTCCCAAACTTTAGACATCAATGCAGGGAGAAATATTGTAGCTCAAAATGGATTAGGAGAATGGGGTCTAAAGGATATACATATCTTTGGGTGGTCCCTTACTACAAAATCAATATGGAATATGATCACTACAAAGAGTCTATAAAGAAGTATTTTAATTAAAAAATACATAGTCCCCAGTGCAATGATGGATTGGATTGTAGGGAAAGGAAAAACATCCATAATGTGCCAAACCAATGAAAAGTTCCAACCTTGGTTTTTCTTGGGATTGGCTCCTTCCTAGCCTAGAAAGTTAGCAATGGACCACAAGTTAGAGTGGGTGTTGATGCAATAATAAGATGTGATAGAAGTATCTTTCTTACCAATGAATTGATTTACCATTTTCAAATGATTGGAAAAATTGCATTAGATTCAATGTCAAATCCAACAATTTCCACCATCTGGTCACAAGGATGGTTGAGCGTTGGAGATTTAAATTTGGTGAGTGGGCAAGTGATTGGAATAACTACATATCCACTCTTCAAAGGGCACATATTATACTTATTCCACTTGAGGATGAACTTGCTTGGGTTAAAATACGATTGGAGGTAGTTATTAAGCTAAACAAGGTTATGAGGCCTTAATATATCCAAGGAATGAAGCCTGTTGGTGGAAGAAACTTTGGAAAGTCAAAGCTCTGTAAAAAAAAAACCATTTTATTTATGTGGCTTGCTCTTACCAATAAGGTACTAATCTGGGAGAGTTTAAAGAAAAGAAAGGAGGAGGGTTTTTGGTATTTGTACTTATTCTCAACAGATTTGGAGGGACCTTGAAGACCACTTGGGCATCACAAACTTATGGAACATGGATACAATAGAAGGATATACATACTTGCAATCTTTTCAAGCACTTCCTTTCTTAGTCCTTTGGGGAATTTGGCTAGCATGTAACTCAATTTTATCTAAAGAAAGGTTTGTTCTATCTTTTAAAACCTCTACTCAAGTCCTTGGTTTATTTTCATATTATATGAATATTACTATTCAAAAGGCACCAAGGCTTGTGGGCAAGCTCAAGGTGTCTAGACAATGGTGCTTTTTCGATGGTGCACACTAAAATACTATCTACGGATGTGGTTTTGTTTTACATTTGTCGGATGATCACTTCTCTCATCTCAAAGAAAATGTAGGGAGGGGTAACAATAATTTCAATAATTGTATGGCTCTCTTCCTAATTTTAAAGTTCTCATTGCAATGGGGATATGATAATGTTCAAGTATACAAAGATTACAAGCTAGTCATCAACCATGTATTTGGCAATGTCTAACTACATAATGTCAACTTAAGGCTACTAGCAAACCATGGGATTACTAGCTTATTTGTTCCGATAAAATTTTCTCATATCTTTAACAATTGAACCAAATACTACACAAGCTCTCTGAGGAAGGCACTATATTATTTGAAAATCAAATCATAATGCTAGAATTTGATGATGGGCAAACACAGATTCACAGTCAATTCATATTTCAAGACTTTTAAGAATCTTATTACTTTGTAGTATATCAATTTTAATTATTAAGTCTTTGTCTTTATAACTTCTAGTATGGATTGTAGTTAATTGGGGTTATCTCGGGCGATTGGTCAAAATCGTTGTTATCTTCCCGACCCAGTTTCAAATCCCCACCAGTGACATGATGAGTTATAATGCCTTGATAAATGTTGTTGTAATGGTTCTGTGCCTATGAATATTATTGTATTGGCTTCAAGCCTTGTGAACTGTTAAGTGATTATACCTATGAGCTAACCTGGTACCAACAACCTCACTTTAGCCTTGGGGTTGAGAGGGACGTTGATTTCTTTCTTGGGAAAAACAAAAACTTCTAGTATGTATTTTTTGGGCTTTTACGATACAAAGAGTATTACTAATGAAGAAATTGTTAGAAGGACTAATATGTAGCTAAATAGATTACTCTAAACTCCTCTACTTGGAGGATAAGTTTTGATTATGCTAAAACACCTGATGAATGTATTCATTTTCATCTTAAATATAAAAATGTTTTTTTTTTTTTCCTTAAAAAGGAAGATTCAACAAATTGCATTATATAAAATAAAATGGAACCCCTCCTCCATCATGGTTCACCATCGTCTAATAGGGCCCTTGGGATGAGGCTGGAAAGGCAGACTTAGTGCCCCCCTTTCCTCCCCTGTCTTCAATTCCCCCACCCTACATGGTACACACACCCAAACCTCATACGGAAGCATAATCCCTAAAGCTATCCAAAGGGCCATCTCGTACATTGAAGATCAAGTCAAGCAAGCCTATATATTTGTTCTTGACTCATGTTGAACAAGAGACCAAAGACTGGATTCCAAACATTGGCAATTCAACCAAGGCTTGCCCATCCGCCTACATGTATATACTAAATTTGTACTAGCATGTTAAAACCCTCATGGGAAGTGTTCTCACTGACAGAGAATATACACAACTAGAGCTTATAATTTGCATGGCCAAACTTCTAGAAAAAATGGACAATTTAAACAGGAAAGTCAATTTGTTGGTCAAGAGAATTATTGGCACTGACCCCTCGTCGTTGAACACCAATGGGAAACTTCAACTGCCTAATCAGACACACACCCCGACAACGTGAGAGCATTCAAGACTTCTATATAACATGATAATATCTACTAGTCTATGTAGCTCTGTTTATGTAGCTCTTTCTCTATGTTTTATGTTATCGGATCAGCAGATTAGGAATAATAGAGACAATGTAAAAAATTTGAGCCTATACTACTAGTCTAGTTTCCCCAACGATAGACCAGTGAAGACTATCTATATTGCAATTTTGTGTTTTTTGAAGAAATATAATTTATCTCAATTTTAAAATTAAAATAAGTTTTTTTAAATATACTTATATCATAACATTTTTATGTTAATCAAAATAATCATATACATAAACCACAAAGAATATGATCATTTTTACAACCAATATCGATACATCTTAACTTTGGATCTATCAAGTGCTCAGGGATCAAATCTCTCCATATGCAACTTTTTTTTTACTGCAAAACTTGAAGGTAGGTTTCCATCTCCAAAGATTTGATTTACATATCAAGAGATATGATTCCTTTAAGTTCTTGGAAGATCTAGAGTTAAGATTGATATATATTTCTTTTAAGCAAAATACTAATAGATTAGTTCAAATATAAGAAGTTTTTTTTTTCTTTTTTTCTTTTTTTTTTCGCTCAGTTTATACAATATATACATAGTTGATATCGAATGTTTTATTTATGATTCGCATCACCCACATTAAAATGTTAATACTTTGTTCCCTCAAATTTGGAACTAGAAAAAGTATATCCATAATATATATATATATATATATATATAGAATTATTTTTGTTATTAATATCTTTTTTTTAATTTTATATGTCTCTCTCACTATCTCTCTATGTGTGTGTGTTGAATTATTATTTTTAAATGTTACATGTCAACTCCATCATACCTTCAATTAGAAAAAATCTATTAATTAAATAAGATCTCTATATATAGTGCATATTGATATATTTGATTTATGACTCATTAAACTTTAGTTTGATGTTAATATATATCAACTCTATGTTAAGAATGGAATAAATTACACATCTGTTCAATAATAAAAATTGAAAATATAAGAAATTTTTTAATTTAAATTACTTTACTTTTTCTATATAAAATTATGTTATTTAATGTGAACATTGAAATATTTTATTTATAACTAATATTAATTTTTTGTTATTAATATACTTTTGTTTTAAATATTACAAGTGTACTAAACATAAAATAAATTACACAATATATAATATTAATATTATCATTTTTATATTTTATTTATCAAATGTATATGAAAGAATTATATATCATCCTTATACTAAAAATTAACTTTGTTTATCATCGATATAAAATAAAAATTAAAATTAAAATATTTTGTTTATAATAATATTGATAATTTTTTTCACTATTTTTTTATTTATTAATATAAATGTTATTTTTAAATACAACATTATAACATAAATTCTCCTTCTCCCTTCTATTAAACTATAAATACCTGCATCCATGGGCTTGGTAGCAGCGTGGTAGACTATGTTATCTCCGATCTCCCTCTATACAACGAAATAACAAATTTTGACATCTTAAACGACCACGAGCCTGACTCTAATCATAGGCCTTTACTTATAACTCTCAATTTTGTCATGCATAGAGATCCCATAGAAGATAATCCTTATAGCCAAAAGAAGTTAATCTTTGATAGAAATAAAAAAGATCTCTTTCTAAATGAATTAAAAACTAATTTGCTTCATTTATCTAGTATAGACAACATAGAAGATCTCTATCATAATTTTACTACAACCCTCTCATATTCTATTAACAAGTTCTCAATTGAAGTTTCAAGTAATAAAAGAAATAGAAAAACCAACCCATGGTATGACAAAGATTGTAAAAGTGCGAGGAGAGCAATTAAGGAAGTTGTTGATGAATCTCTTAAAATTGGCAAGATAAAAATATACAAAGCCCTAACTAAAAGGAAACAAAAAGACAAGAGAATCTCTTACACCTCTCTAAGGTAGCTCCTAAGAAATTCTGAAGGCGGATTCTAACTAGAAAAACGAAAGATAATAATAAAATTGCTTTACATCACTGAAATTCCTATCTTAAAAAACTTTATGAATCTCCAAATGTCATGGATAGCTTTGAAACCCTGCTCACAACGAAAGAAGTTTTCTCATTAGAAGACATTGATTTTGAGGTTAATCACTTGGCTAATGGGAAAGCTAAGGACATTGAAGGTTACCAGGCGGAAATCTTACAAATTGGAGGTCCTGTCCTCATCCCCCACATTCACAAGCTTTTCAATCAAGCAATCAAGCAAGGGTTCCCTAAACCATGGACTCAAAGCCTCATTATCCCTAATTTTAAACATGGGGATACAAATAACCCCACCAATTATCGGACAATTATGATCAGCCCTCTCCTAACCAAGTTATATGGTATTATTTTGGAAAGGAAGTTGAGCATATGGCTTGAATGTGAAGGTAAGCGGGCTAAAAGCCAAGCGGGTTTTAGAAAGCAGCACTTAACAGCAGACCACCTCGTTACACTTAAGATCATTGTGGAGGAATGTCGCAATAATAAATCCAATCTCTTTTGTTGCTTTGGGGACTTTAGAAAGGCTTTCGATACGGTTCCAAGAAACAACCTTTAGAACAAATTAGAAGAGCTAAAGGTTCCTTTTGAGTTGAGAGTTATCGCTATAAGGTTATACGAAAATGTAATTGCCAAGTTAAAGAGCAATGAGGGGTGGTCGAAAGATATTAAGTGTAATATCAGAGTTAAACAAGGTTGCCCCCTCTCGCCTTCCCTATTTGGCATTTACATCGATAAGCTAGAAGGTTGTTTAAAGGAAGCAGGATGTGCTAGCATGATCTTAGCTGGGATAGTCATCATCCTTCTTTTTTACGCTGATGATATTGTTCTTCTCGCAAGGTGCCCATCTTATCTTGATAAGCAACTTATACTTCTTAAGGATTTCTGCTCTACCATGGGTATGATTGTTAACACTGACAAAACAAAAGTTATGATTATCAAATCCAAAAGGACACATACGCTAATTTTATGTATGACAATAGTAACTTGGAGGAAGTGTCTTCCTAAAAGTACCTAGGAATTGATATTCATCACAAGCTCAAGTGGAACTATAGCATTGAGAAAAAGATTAATGGGGAATGGAAAGCTTATTTTGCTCTTGAAAATAATTGTAAAATTGGCAAACCTCGTAATGTGGGATAGAAAGAAGTTCTTCTTGGAAACTTTAGTCACTCTGATTATCTTATATGGATGTGAGGTTTGGGGTTGTAGCATCTCTAGAGAATCCTGGAGAAAAATTGAACAAATTCATAAGCGTTTTATAACGTATAACCTCAAAATTAAAAGCAACACACCCTATCCTATTCTCCTTATAGAAGTGGGTCTTTCCCCTATCGAGAGCCTAGCTATGACTAGGCTTCTGTTGTACAAGCACAAACTCAATAACATAGGAGACCATAGACTTCCTAAGCTAGTTTTAAATTCTAGCCAAAACCACCTAAGGCTCAAACGAGATTGGTATAAAGACACTAGGACCTGGTTAAACCATTGGGAGATCGACGAGAATGTTGCATTGCAAAATATTACTAACATTAAAAATATTGTTACTTCTAAGTTCAAAGAAAAATGTGGTGTGAGAAATATTTAACAGCTAAAAGAAAATTAAGATATTATAAGGAAGTCATCAACCCCAACCTAGAAGATCAAAAATATCTCTCTGTTTTAACTATTTCAAAGAAGAAAAGTAATATAGCCAAGATTAGAATGAACTCTCATGAGCTCCATAGTGAAACGGGTCGTTGCGCAATTCCTAAAACACCATGGATGGAAAGGTTTTGACATCTCTGTGAGAATACGAACATCGAGGATGAAAATCACTTCCTCTTAGAGTTCCCCGCGTACAACCACATTAGATCTCAGTTTCAAAATCTTTGTTGCAACACTAACCTTCCTAGCCTTTTACGTTGTCAAAATTATAGTGAGCTCAAGAGGCTTCTCTCCAAGCTTTTTGAGCATAGGAATAAAATCTTAAATCAAACTAAATTATTTGTTTCTTTAGGTCCAATAGACCAAAGTTTGGTCTCAATAAACGTTAACCATCATCATCATCACCACTACTTTTTAAATACCAAATAAATAACAAATTTATTTATTAATTATAATAAAAAACACATTAAAAAAACAAACAAAATTTAAAACTACATCCATATTTATTGATATATTTAAAATATAATTTTCCAAACTTTCTTGGTAATACTTTGACACATAATTCTCCCGAACTTTATTCCTGAGAATACAAGATTGCGAATACACCATCGTATGTTTTAGTATCATAAATATGGCTAGCGAAATGGAACCCATTTGTATAGAAATATTAAAATCCACTTCCATTAATAAAAATAGAGAGGCCACCTGTTACACATCGGTTAACAAATTCAAACATATTGTATCCAAGTCGAGGCCCTGTGGGCACCTAGGTCCCAGGTCTCAAGAGGCATGACATAAAGGGAAAAAATGGCTCATATCTTGTGGGCGGTTGGTTTCACCATTTATTTGACCTACAGGAAAGAAACGCTGACAATTTAACATGGCCATGGCTGGTTGATTTCATCAACATTGTCCATTTCAATCATTTTACATAAACGTCCAACACAAGCTGCCAAGGCCCGAGTTCACAATAACCATTTACTTAAAATTTGAACCCTTCTGTTACTCCACATAATATCTGTCTCCAAGGACTCACATAATATCTGTCTCCAAGGTGTGAAGCAAGAAAAGGCAAAACCCTATTATTATCTAGTTGTCAAGGGAAATCTATGGGTCTATCTATCTCTGAGTTTTAGATGGGAGCGCTATTAAAGTACTTTTAGATGTTAAATCACAATTCAATTCTTTATCTTATTTAGGTGTTATTCTTAGACATGACCATGATGTAGCCTCACCAATACTGAACTTATTCGAATAAAATCCCTGACCATGATGTAGCCTCACCAATGCTGAACTTACTCAAATAAAATAATATATTTAGGTGTTATTCTTAGAGATGACTATGATGTAGCTTCACCAATGCTGAACTTACTCAAATAAAATAATATATTTAAGTGTTATTCTTAGAGATGATCATGATGTAGCTTCACCAATATTGAACTTACCAAAAAAAATTATCAGACCAATATAACCGAGATAAAAAGCAATGGTAATATAAACCATTAAGTATTTAAGTATGGTGTCATCCATGAAGCCTACTTGAAGATCATGGAAATATGCAGGTGGATGCTCATTTCACTTATCTCATCAAAGGGTTGCTTTAAGATCTGTATCGATAAAACGAAGGGCAGGTGAATCGATCTGTTTGAAGAGTTAACCAAGAGGTTATTTGTAGCAGACTGGAACAGATGGAGATCAAGAAAATAGTCTAAGACTTAGCCAGATCACACTAATAAATCATTGAGGGTAGTTTAACCAGGTAATTTTATGGTATTTTTTTGTTGAAATTTAGTAACATAATTTTTTATAAAATTGCAATGTTCCACTATTAAATTGTAATTTTGGATATAAAAATAAATTTATATTTTGAATATAAAAATGGATTCAGCTCGCGGAAAACCACACCTGAATTATACATTTCAACTCTCTAAAGACCACTGGTCTCTAATCTCTCAAATTTATGCATACATTCATTCAATTTAAATTACAATTTCCTCAATCTTTCACGGGAGGTTCAGACAAAATCAACCAGAAAATCTGCTCAATGTCCTCATTAAACTACCGCAATCATTTAAACATGCATAGCTTTGGCATGGCGTTTGCACATGCTACCAAAGTTCGGTATTTTGCTTTTAATGCTGATTCTTCGCAGAAATTTCACACCGCCTAATACGTTGCCGGTCAATCAAGTAATTCATAGCACAACATTAAGATTACTATAGCTTTTTCTTAAGTCACTGTCTAATTATTAGAGCAAGTTTTTGGATTTATCATTCTGAAAAACTTTTAGGACACTTGATTATAGAGAGTTCACAACTCAAATTAGAATCTGGGATATAGCTTTTTTTTAAGTCACTCTCTAATTATTAGAGGTTCTCGAGTTTTTGGATTTATCATTCTGAAAAACTTTTAAAACACTTGATTATAGAGAGTTCACAACTCAAATTAGAATCTGGGAAATAAGCCGGATAAATCTCCAAAACATCTAAAAGCTTTCTTTTCTAATCCCTTTCCAGTTTCTATTATAATCCCTTTCCAGTTTCTAAAAGTTTTGTTGTTTAGAGGATCTTGGTTGAATCTCATTCTGGTTAAAGAAGCGCTGTATCTCTCAGGAGAGTTTTGGAAAAAATGGTATCCCCTATTCTGGTTTAATAAAAATAACAGAATTCTCATTGTAATGACCCGCCTTTGCCATCCATGTGGTGGTTGAATGTTAGATACTAAAATATTCCATTTCTCGGCCTTTGAAAAATCATTACTAATGGTGGTCTTATAATTATAGAAAAAAATAAAAAGGTATGGGGACTTACGAAATGCACATCAGGGTTGCGAGCATAAACGAGCACTACAATGGTATTTTGTGAATCTAACTACAAGATTCAAAAAAAACAAAACAGATTTTGTGGGAAGTCTAAATATTAGAATGTTATTCGATCGAAACAGTATGGCAGGTGAGACATAAAAACAATTATAAAGTTCATTGTATCAAACATTTAAAATATTCAAAATTACAGCTCAATCATGCATCGTCCACCAACCCTCTCATATCTACATTAACATCAAATCGTCTATGACACTGCCCTCAGTTAAATGAAAACTAATTCTGAAACACTGTTTTCAGTATTAAAATTGACGTGTTAAAGCCTCTGAGTAGTACCCCTATATTAATAAGAACTAAATCTAAAACATTACTTTCAATATTGAAATTGACAAGTTAAAGCCTTTGCAACGTGGTAAAATGTCCATCAGACATCTTACAGAACTGTTCTTATGCTTTCAAGAAAGGAAAAACTTTTACACCCAATCTGCCTTAGAAAGATAGGTCAGGTTTCCAATAAAGGAAAATTTCAGAGGATTATTGAAATGAAAAACATATGTGATGGAATACAACAGCACATAAATCAAACATATTATTGTGTATATGACAACACAATATTCTGTATGACAGTATCATAAAGACTTCTTTGTCTGATAAAAAAAAAATTTAATCAAAGGAATCCTACAACTAGGGAACTAGCCTAGTCGATGATGACAAATCATATTAAGGTCTCTAATGTGTACGAGAAGAAGATCTCTACTTAATTTACATATATGGTTAAAGTTTGGTCTTCTGGGAAAAAAGGCTGTTCATTCTCATCTAATGTGTATTAATGAACGCTACTGAAGATAATTAGGCTGTAGTCTTCTTTCCACATTACATCTAAAGTTAAAAGGTTATGTACTCATACACTGACTCACATAATCAAGACTACAGAGAGTTTTGAAAGTAACTGTAAACTTTTGCCAATAAGAAGTATATCCCAGTTGTCTAGAAAAGGATAGTTTTGAATGCCGGTGGTTGCCTTCTAACTGTCGAAGTCCAAACATTTAAAATTCACCCCTCTATTGATTCTTGACTGCAAATGCAATCACTTTGCTCGTTTCTTTGCTTAACATGAAAAGAATACAGAGACTTTTGTGAATATGCTTCCAGATATTCTGGACTTGTGTCCTAATGCTTTGACCTAGGACCAAGGGCATTGCAAGAATTACTGGATCATGTACAGTTTGGTATGAAAAGAACAGTCTACATTTTGGTGTTAAGCTTATAATTTTCTTCCTGGAAACAAATTTGACAGCAGCTGCCATAAGCATCTTTATCGTCATCTATGACTGGATCTATTGGATAAAGAATGGCCAACTGGCAGGGTCAGATCTGAACCTCCAAACTGCTAGCCGTTTTCTATTTGGTTGGAAAAGGGCGACAGCATCTACACAAAACTGGAAGTGTGAATTAATGGTTATTCACTCATGCAATGCTGCTATGGAAGAGGAGAAAACAAAAACAAGATGCATCAGAAAAAGGCCTGTGCCACCAAGGATGATAATATAACATAAGTGTACAAGGCCTGAAAACTGAAGAAATGGAAGAGAAAGATATGTGAAGACTGTGACGCCTGCAGAGGTTGCGAAGAGGTTGAGGAGCCACTTGTGGAAGAAGATTCAGAAGGAACTGGCACATTCCTGCACACTCCATTTGCTGCCCCTACCTGCAAGATCCAATTCATCTGTTTAAGACTTGAACCCTTAAGTTCACAATTTTAAACCAATTGAAGAAAAAAATTAAAATCAATTTACACAGTAACCTATAGGCACTTTATGAAGATTCTTGAGATTGGTTTTGACATTTTTCTAATTAAAATCAAAATAAGAATCTAAAAACTGCTCGTCTGAGCAGTTGAGTCCATGCCAATCTTACTGCGTTCAACAAATATTCAATTAAATATGTCAAATTTTACAATCTTTTGAAAGGAAATGGTTAGGCCAGAAAGCCGTTAATAATTAGGCGCTGCTTGAAATTGCCCTAGAATACAGCAATGTACTGAAAACTGAAAAAATGGCATCGAGACCCAGACAACATTTTCAGGAAAAGTAAGTGCTAGCTTCTTCCTTAACAGAGATTAAAACCTGGCAAGCTGCAACAGTATTGCATCCACATAGGGATCTACCATTGACTTTGTCTACTGCATCGAATACTCCTCCACCATCACTCCTCTGCAAGAGTCCAGTGTATGACAATTAACGCATGAATGATCTACAACAAAGTTTTGGACCTTAGTACATAGTTGTAGAAAAGCAAAAGATACTTCAAACCATCTTCTGTTCTAATACTGATATCCAGATAGTAGAAAGATTAACAGCAAGCAACAAGCATTTCAATTAAAATACCCGATTCTGGGTGTTCCGGCAATGCATCGAAATGTTACCATACCATGTAGAAGTTTACTGCAATGAAATTGGGAGCTTTCCCTGCTACATGATAACACACATTGAGCATCTGGATAAGTGCAGTGGAATGATCCTTGCAGCTTCCACTTTGATCGGGAATGGTAGGAAAGTAATTCATTAGAAACAGTACAGCTGCTTTTGAATTCAAGGCTACTGATTCTTCGCGATTTGAGCAGGAGCCTGGTTTGATGCCACCATCACCAGCTGCAGAATCTCATAGTGTGTTAGATGTTGATGTCAGGGCTGTATTCTTGAAAAAAATAGATACGCTTTGCTTGCTACTTACGTTCATTTTCAGTAATGTATCTCCACTGATAAGCAATGCCTTCTGTTGCTTCCTTTGAGGACATGGAAGTGAACACTACCAAACGCTGATTGTTGGCTACCATCTCTGTCACAGTTGGCCAATCTTCCCCATTCGTAGGCATTTTAGACATAGGGAACCAGTACTTTGCTAGCCCGGCGTCAGTAAACACCTTGGTAAGTCCTTTGGTGGCATGTACATAGTCCTCAATGAAGATTGTAACAATTTCTGTGGGATTTAAGGTTAAAAATGCTTCCACTTCTCTCAATGTATTGACCGCAGGTTCCTAACAAAAAGCAGGGATTGTTCATCAAACTTGCGCAAAAGAGAACTATTTCTTCATTTTCAAATTAAACTCTCCTATTTGCACCCCTATGTCTCTAAAGCCTTCAAGGGCCTGCATGATTCTGGTTGGAAAGGGAAAGCTGCGTATAAGCAAAAATTTGCCAATGAAAAGAGAAAAAAGGTTGCTTTTTTAAGATATAAAACATCTTACAAATGCTGTGAAGTTGTAGCATTGCCCTCCAAATGAATGGCAAAGCCAAACATCTCCCATGAAATCATACATGTCCAGCATCAATCCCCTCGCGCCATTCTGCACGGAAATCAAATAAAAACAACCGACCTAATCAACAATGCCACAAGGCATCAGAGAAGAGTCGACTTTCGTGGATTATTCGAATCGAATTTAACTTACATTCAGCTGATTTGTCACAGTGTCTTCTTGGTTATAGAATGTAACTCTTGCAGTTCCTGTATAGGATTGTTCCCCGATTATCGAAAAAGCATTGTGGGTTGTCAGCCATGTATATTTATTGAATGGTAAGCCATTAACCTTGCAAACATCAAACACTGTAAAAGTAAGAAATCGATATCAAATTTTCCGGTAAAACCAATCTTTTCTATCCCTAATTTGAAAACACAAAGCCGGGGGCTATTTAGAAATCTCTTCCAGTTTTTTTTTTCTAGCCAGCTATATTCTTAATTCCAAATATTGAACAGTTATCTTTGCAAAACTGTAATACCGTATCAGTCAAAGCTCTACAGCAAATTAATTTTTAATCCTAAGCCTCTAAAAACAACCTTGCAGAAACAAAACAAGGTAACACTGAGAATTCTAGCAGAACAGCCTTAACCCAAAAACACTCAAAAATTAACCTTGTAAAAGCAAAGTACTGAAATTCCCAGAATTATATTACAGATTTCTCTGCGAAACATTTTTTCAGTCCCAACCTATTTACTAACGAACTTTCTATTAGTAGGGCATTAGGCTTAGTGTGCCCCCCGTGAGATTTAATCATCAAAAACCCAGTGAAAGGTATTGTCTCTGCCCATTTCTAGGATAAAGGAAGCGACTTGTTATATATGAACTTACTATAGAAGTGACTCGTGTGGCTTGTCCTCTAACACAAACTGGTTGGTTCTGACCAACAGCCGGGCAAGTACTGCAATATAGACCAGATCCACAGTCTCCTGCAGTATAGCATGAGTCCAGAAGCTATTCACAACCAAAGCCACTGTTAGCATGCATAGTCGTCACATCTCAAAAAAATTCTGCATATTTCCATGCGAGTTTCTTCTGCGTTGATTCTATCTTTTCTACGCAACTAAAAGCCACTAAAAATCTTGCTGAAGAGATCCACGAACCTGGCAACCCCCGTTGGAGCAAGCCCTTGCTGTTATGAACAGTGCAAAAACCATGAGAAGAAAGGGCACCATAACTCGTAAAGACAGCCGAATTCCTACTTGAATCTTAAAAACAATACAACTATGATCAAAATCGCATCTAAAATACTCTGTAGTTTGCTTCACAAACCCAATAACAGGAAAAGTAGAGAAAAGATAGGACAGAAAAAGCAATACATCGGGCACAGCTACATTAAGTGTGGTCTGATGTGTAGGGCCCCATGATGCGCTTTCAAGTATACTTTTTGCTGTAAAAAAGGGGAATTATATTATATTGTCACAAACATCATATACTGTGTTATGGGTAATTCACACCGCCCACCTCATTTATTCTTACTCCTACCACGACAGTTTTCAAGATGCCCCCAACCTTCCTTTCCGCCCAACCAAACATACCTTCTTTTCCCTTTTTGCATGTCTGCACAAGTTATAATTTGGTTGCCGCCTTGTATCAAAGGCTTAAATGTCATAATCCACAAGCGTCCAACAACAGGGCTGACTGATGATCGAATAACCATCAATTTGGATGTGCTAAAGATAGTGATGGGTACCAGAATTGCAGAGACGGGGATGGAGCAGCAGCAAAAAATTCACGGCTGTTAAGTAACCAGGAAAATTTAGGGCAAATTAATGTCTGCCAAAAAAGTAGTGTGGGGCTAAAATAAATAAAAATACACAACTAAAACCCCTCGAAATGGAAACTTCTCACACGGATGGCTAAACGGATTTTAGGTCTGCAAGTCCAGGATTATGCAATCGAAAAATTAACTCTGAGAGGATAATATTAAAATCATAATACTGTCACTACCTAAATGCTCAGACTCAAACGAGGAAATGAGATCGGACAAGTGTACAGGTTCCTCGCGGGATAAGCTAAATGTTTTTTATTTAACACAGTTATGAAAATTGAAGTCGAAGTAGAATTGAACACCAGCTCACCTGATGACGTATGGTTCTCGCAACCGCAAACCATGGATTTATGATGATGGAGGAACCAGATGGTCAAATACCCAACTCTTCCACTGTGCGGTTATGTAATTCATTACTTGATCAGTTGTTCATTCACTCAACTAATGACTCCATCGCTGGTCACTTGTCCTTTTAGTACGGCTTAGTTAGTTATGCCATTATGAGGATTGGATTTTAATTAAAAGCTAATTTGGTGATACAGGGTTGTCGGTTAAAGATATTTTTTTGATGAAAAAGGTTATTGGTTCAATTTCTACTTAATTTTGATCCGTATCATTTCGAGATTTACATTATCCTGCTAACAAAAACAAAAAATACTTATTTGAAATCTATTGAAATTCACCTAACAAAATTTTGAAAACAGACTTCTGATTGTGAAAAACAACTCTGCAAATGCAAATGCTCTGGTTGGATGTTTAATTGAAATCACTTGATAATTCACCTAACAAAATTTTGAAAACGAGACTTCTGATCGTGGAAAACAACTCTGCATATGCTCTGGTGGGATGTTTATTTGAAATCACTTGATGTTCATCCACAGAAGGTAAAAAAAAAATAATGGCGAGGACACAAAATTTTGAAAACGAGACTTCTGATCATGGAAAACAACTCTGCATATGCTCTGGTGGGATGTTTATTTGAAATCACTTGCTGTTCATCCACAGAAGGTTAAAAAAAAAAATGGCGAGGACACAAAACAGCACTGCAAGTACTTTGGTGAGAGGTTTGAAATCACTTGATATTTACCCACATAACCCCCACCTAAAAAAACAGTCAGAGACAGAAAACAACACTTAATAAAATACTCTGGAGATATTTACCCACATAACCCCCACCTAAAAAAAACAGTCAGAGACAGAAAACAACACTTAATAAATACTCTGGTGGTGATAGAAAAGGACACTGGTCAAACTTAATGACAATATTTAGAAAAAACTAGCGAGAATTGAAAACAACACTTTTGCAAATATTCTGGAGGGAGGGAAAAGGAAACTTTCCAAACTCAGCAACAAAGATGAATATTTTTGACTCCCATCTGAGCTCGACTTCACTTCATATTTGTTAACAGCTAAAGGTTTAGGAATATCTTTGAATCTCGTCGCAGCTCGACTTGACTTCATATTTGTTAACGGCTAAAGGTTTAGGAATATCTTTGAATCTCATCTCAGCTCGACCTGACTTCATATTTGTTAACGGCTAAAGGTTTAGGAATATTTTTGAATCCCATCTCAGCTCGACTTCATATTTGTTAACAGCTAAAAGGTTAATGATAAAATATAAAATAAATGTATAGGCTTTTAGAATGTTTGAAGGCCATTGCAAGGTTCGTAGCGGATAGAATCTTTATTATGGTTATTTAGGTGGTGTTTTTAGTTATATGGATGGAGAAGTGGTTAGAACAGTCACCAAATAATATATAAAGGACATGTATTTCATTTCAATGGTAGTTGGTTATTATTTTATTATCATTTTTTAAATAGTATTTGTAAATAAAATATATATATATATATATATATATTTCATTAGTTATTATTTTATTATTATTATTTAAATAATGTCTGCCATTTGAAGGAGAAAATGGTTCGAATTATTTGTAAATGGAATATTATATTAGTGGAGAAGTGGTTAGAATAGTGATTAATAAAAATAACTAAACTTATAAATCACATTTTTAATGTCATTTTCATTTAAATAAAAATATAAATTATAATTTTTTCCATTTAAATAAGATATATATTATATATCTTCCTTTCTGATATATAAGATTTTAATTATAGTTAATTTGATATTATTTGAAGGAAATGAATTTAATAAATAAAAGTGAGGAGTATTTCTTGATTAATGAAGATTTAGTTTTCAAAACTATTAGTTTTATTTCAAATCTTCAATAAACTATAAAATTAAATTTGTTAGATTTCTGTGAGGCTTTCCTTGCATATTGATTGACAACATATGGAGAGCTAACAATACATATTTGTTTGAAAAGGACACTCCACCAAAGTTTTGTGTCGCAAAGGTCATTGTTCTTGCAAAAGATTAACAAATTCTAAGCCAATCCCTCAATGTGCTCCACATATGCCTGAGTTGGACTTTGGCATACCTTGGTGTTACTTCAATGGAGCTAACCAAGGTCTTCCACCCATATGTGTTGTTGATGTAGTCATATACATTTCAATCAAACACATTTCTTACATGTAGATTTTCCCTGGGCAGAGGATCGAACAACAAAGCAAAATTCATCACCCTTTGGTTTCTTCTCAAATTGTCAGGAAGAAAAACATATCTAGGATTCAAGTGCTTGGCAACTCAAAATTCGTTATTGATATGGCGAATAGAAGAGTCATTGTTCACAACATGAGATTAAGGCCATTATTATAGGATATACAACAGGTTGAAAATTATTTCGAATGGATTTCTTATAACCAAATATTGTGTGAACTAAATGAAGAAGTGGATGTGCTTTCTAAAGAAGCGCTCAAACTTTCATTAGGTTGTGTTTGAATATACAAATTCAACAAAGGGGTGGAAGTTGATCAATGGAGATAAAGCTCTAACCTTTGCACATATTTATTTTCCACTTGTTCAAGTTAGAGATGTAATAATAAAGTTGTAATAAGATAGATAAATTTTTAGATGTAGAAAAAGAATGTGAAAGGAATGACATAAAAATGAAAGTTGTTGCGATATTATATCTGACACTTCTTTGAGAGATTGAAAGAATGACCCATATATATATATATATAGAGAGAGAGAGAGAGAGAGAGAGAGATCGTTTTCCTAACCACTTCTTTATTAAGATGAAGTGTGGAGCAGTTGCTTTGTGTGGGTTTAGTTTTCATCATGCCTCAAGTCCAAACTTTATACAAACGGGTTGAGGGTGGGAACCACTTATAGGATAAGTTCAAGCTTCATACAAAAGGGCTCAGGGTGAGGACCACATATGGGGGACCTCATAAAAATCTCCATTGAAAGCATGGTTATGACTAGGTATCTTATCTTATGTATATAATATTAAAAATATTATTACATCAAAATTTAAGGGGAAATTGTGGGGTGATGAAACATTAGAGAGGAAAATGAAACTAAGAAATTATAAGGAGGTGATTAAATCAAATCTTGAAAATCAAAAGTATCTCTATGTCTTAACTGGTGTAGGATAAAAATATTGCTAAAATAAAAACAAAATTCTCATGTGTTCCATATTGGAAATGGGTGTTGGTAAATTCTCAAAACATCATGGGATAAAAGAATATCTCACCTTTGTGACACTAAGAGGGTCGAAGATGAAAACCATTGTCTAGCTTATAATCACATTAGAACCAAATTTCAAAATATTTGTCACACTACCAATCTTTTTGACCATTTACTCAACCAAATTATGATGATCTTGGAATGCTTATCTAAAATTTTAAAGAATTATACGTAATCTCTTACCTTCTTAAGATCTGATAAACCACATTCAGTCTTCTTGATATTATCATGATCTTAAAATACTTTTCTAAAATTCTAAATAATTAAATTCAATCTCTTACTTTATTGAAAACCACATTGAGTTTTAATGAACATTAATCATCATCATCATCATCATATATATATATATATATATATATATATATATATATATTACAAAATCCATTTTAAACTAAATATTAAAAAAAATCAAGGTTTTTAAATATCAAATTTCCTACCTTTCATGTATCAAAAATTTAAATACTCAATAAATTTGTTTTTTATTTTTTATTTTTTTATTATATAATGTAATGCTATGCAATCATTAATATATTTAAGAAAAAAATAACATTAAAATAATATAATTATTTTAAAATTAATTTTAATTTATTAATATTTAAAAAATAATAATGATTAAATTATTTATGTTTTTTATTTTTTTATATAATTTTCTTATTATATAAAATTACTTTCATTTTAATTTTATAGAATTAACCAAAAAAATTTAATTAATTAAATTAATATTAACAATAAAAAAATCTAACTAGGATAGTTCAATTATCCAATGCCTTAATAATAAAGTGTTGTGAGTCAACTAACCCAAAAAAAATTCAAACTTTTATATAAAATGCAGTGAAAATACCATTAACATTTTTTAATATTATTTTGTAAATTAACTATCATATTTTCCGAAACCAACTTTTTGTTTTGTTACCCAGCAGAGCATGCTATTTTATTTTATTTTTCTTAATGTTTTGTCTTATCTTCAACCTCACCTCATATTTTTTTAATTTCTAATTTCTATTTCAATTTAATTAAGTTAGTGTTTTAAATAAATAATATTACTGCAAGAAATTAAATAAAACTTAAGAAAATAAAGTAATATTATAAGTAAAATGAAAATTTCCACGAATAAAATTTGTATAATTTTATTTATTTAATATTTTTTAACTTAAATTTTATTAAATAAAAATAATTCTATTTAAATGTTTATAATATTTATATAAATTAAAATTAATGTGTTTTAATATTATTATTCTTTTAAGATTAATTTGCATTACTTCAAAATATTAAATTACATTATTCGTTTCATCGTTAATAAACACAGTGCACAACAATACATTCATTACCTCTTTGTTCTTACTTCCTAACTCATACATTATTTCTTTCGTGAATAATGATTTTAGGAATTATAATCATGGATCTCTCCATCCTTTTTCTTGCGGAAATCTATTTACTAAGAAAGTTTTTTATAAACCAATGAACATGGTACAATAATATTGTTTTTTAGTCAAATTCAATTTTAGGGGTTCTCTATTTATAAGTGCTTCTATTGAAAATGTGAAGTTGGGTTACATTTTTTGTTTTTTAGAAAAAAATATCATTTTTAAAGTTCAAGCCAAAGCAATTTTTTGTTTAGAATTTCATTTTATTAAAAAAAAATTATCATAAATTTTATTAGCTTTTTATTGCTTATTTTTTAGAATTTTTTAATTCACATTTGATATGTCAATTTAGCAATTATTTAATTGTGTTTTTTTTAAATCAAGGAACTCATAAAAAGTTATGTTTTTTGGCACTACTGTATTCTTTGTTAACTTGACGTTTTTGAAAAAAAAATGTGTTCCAACAATCTAGACATACTCTACTTCGATGTGGTTATATTTACGAAACCAACTAATGCACATCATAATTACTAGAATTTTTTGAATTGAACCATAATTACTAGAATTGTTTGAATTGAACCAATATGAAAAAACTGCAGATTTTGAAGATGTTTAACACGACGTCATGTTTTTTAACCATATTAATTAAAAAATAAAAATCTAAAAATTACCCATTAAAGAAGACCAATGTCATGCACCATAAATTTTTCATATTTTTTTACAGTGTATTTCTGAAGATACAAATTTTTTATTTCACTGAATCATAATGACCTTCAGAAAATTTTTGCATACATTTTATTAGAAAATTAATTAAAATTAGCAAATATTTATCAAATTCCATAAAATTTATATCTGTTGAAAGTAGATTCAATTTTGCAAATGATGGTATTGGTTCTGAAAGTAAATTCACCATATTTGATAGAGTTTAACCATTCTGAAGTTGAAGAAAGCTGATTAGAGCCAAGTTGTTGCAGAGCTGCAAGTTTTCGGCCGTACAAAGTAGCTCAATCGAAAAAAAAATAAAAAATAAAAAAAATATAAATATAAATAAATAAATTTGGCCGAATTTTTGTTTGCCGCAAATGGACGTTAAAATGATCGATAAATTTTTTCGGCCGAAAAAACTATCCATATTTTCTGTCGGCCACAAAATTAAAATGGTGCGACCCTCCGAAAAAACTCTTTCAGCCACCAGGATAATTTTGATTTTCAAGATTTGGATTGATCAACTATTTATAATATCTTAGTTTTCTTTTTCCCTCTAACTATTTATTACCCAACAATTTCTCCTTAAATTTTGATATAATAGTTGTTTTAATATTATCCTTATTCTGCAAATTGATCTCCTCATTTATCCCATAATGGTCTAACCGAGATTGGGCATCCTTATGTCATCCTTGCTTGAGTTGAAGGTGGTGGTTTTGGCTAGAGTTATAAGAAAACTTAAGAAACTTCTTGTCTTCCAAGTTGTTTAACTTCTTCTTATATATTAGATACCTAATCATAGTCATGCTTTCAATGGGGGAAAGCTTGCTTCAATTAGAAGCATAGGATGGGGATATTTCCTTTAATTTTGAGATTGTAGGTTTTAAATTGCTTTTGGAACTACTCTATCTTCCTCCACAACTCTCTGGAGATACTTCAACTCCAAACCTCAAAAGTATATAAAATAATAGAAGTCACAAGAGTCTTAAAGAGGAGTTTTGTTTAATCCTATATCAAAGATTTGTTGAGTTACAATTGTTTTCAAACCTATATTAAAATTTCCATACTCTAATAATCGTGTGATGGATATTATTTCCAAGATATTTATATGAAGAAACTTCCTTTAGTGTTGCCATATATGAAAAGCAACCATACATAATAAATATAAATTTGTATTTAGATTACATTTAGATTGTTTTTCATCTATTACACTAATGCATATTTTTTATTTTATTTCCCAAGGAAAGAAATCATCCTCCATTTCATCCTAAAGACTAAGGTATACTCACTTAAGGATTCACAAGGCTCGAAATAAATATAATAATATTCATAAGCACGAAGCCATTACAACAACAAGGCATTATAGCTCATCATGTCATTAACGAGGATGTGAACCTGGGTTGAAAAAATAAAAACCATTTTGCCCAACCACTCAAGATAACCCCAATTGACAAAATTTTGGGGCATTGGGGACCACTCGAGGAAAGGAATAGAACCCCCTATCATCCAAAAGGCAAGAGAGCGGTTGTTGGTACTTGGTCCCTGTCATGTCATCAAACAACCACCAACTATATCAATCTTGTATGAAGAATTCTTATCTCTGACCAGCCCAAATCTGTGACTTTATGAATGCTCTTGTAAGAATGTTATGTGTTGGACCCCCTCATGCCATGAAATAACTAGGTAGCTAATATGATCGTAACGCCAACTCCACAATAACTCACTTCACTGAAACATCATGTGAACACCATTACATGTCTCCATGTCATCTGAACATATCCACACATATCATATCTACTCATCAATAAGTACCCATTCTAGCCACTCCACATCTCATGGGATTCGTCACCCTAAGAAACTGACAACAAGCTATCTCCAAGATACTGATAAAGAAGATGAAGTGAGGTAGCCTCAAGGACTACTTCTCCACACTCCAACTCTACCTCCTGAAGATGTACCTTGCTCTCTCAAACATGCTCTAATCAATCTTGGAAATTGTCCTCTTACTCTTAGAATGAACCCTCCATAGTTGGCTGCAATGTACCCCGACAAAGGGGGATAGGAACCCATCTTACCCTCACTCTCCTCAATTAATCTCTCTGACTCTAGATCCTCAGGCAAACCTCCTGCAGTGCTACACCAAGGATTATCATACTAAACCTCATCTTAGACTGCAAACAATATCCCTTTGGCTCGATCATCATCAACATCAAGGTGATCCTCAATCAGCTCACCCTCTTCATCAAATATGTCAACAAATTCAACATACTTAAATACCAAAGTATCAACATCATCCATCTCGAGTCTCCTAGCAAGACTCAAAACCTTCTTTGTTAACTCAGTCATCACCTCTATCTATCATAGAATAGTAGAATCCACATGATCCAACCTCATAATCTCATCAACATGTTGCCTCTCCTCCACATGAATGATTGTCATCCTTGCATAACCATATAAAATGACCTATACAATCAGAACAATCATAGGCTCCACTCCTAAAAGAATGAACAATTTCTCTAAATGTGGTACTAACACACCTCTCTCTCCAATGAGAAACTCTTGTCCCAATACAACATCATAATCATCCAATTGAATAATGGTGAAGTCAAGCTTCCCACTCCAACATCTAATCTTCACTTGGACATCTTTGATCATCCCAATGGGTCTCTTATCCTTAAAATTCACTACCTTGAAGGACATATGGAAAATAATTTTCCACATACCCAATCTCCTCACTACATCCTCCTTCAAGAAGTTATGAGAAGCACCACTATCTATCAAAGAAATATGTTGACTCCCACCTACACATGTACTCATAATTCAACGAGTTCCTGCTCTGATCATGCTTTGGAGTAACGTCCTTTGATGAAGCCACGCTCAAAATGTGTATCACTCCTACAAATGGCTTCTTTGCCTGCTGCAACACGGATACTTTCTCCTTCCACAGAAAATTCTTCACCATATGATCTTCTCTACATACCAACATGAATAGACTTCTTCTCTTTCCCCAGATTGCTCTGCTTTGGTCCATCTTCCTTTGAAGGCTTCCCTTTTCCTTTTTCCTTCTTCTTCTTTCCTTTATGGCAGTGGTGGTATTTCCCTTCTGACTTCCCATTTGCATAGAAATCTAAGAGCTTATCTATTGCGGCAATAGATTCTGCAAGCATATGAACATTTTGCCTTCTCACTTGTATATGTGTTTATGGATGCAAACCTACCATGAAGTTAAAGAACCTATCTCCATCTGACATATCCTTAATCTCCTACATGAGTCCCAAATACTCATGTATGTAGCTCTATATGCTACCACTATGCTTCAAACTCCTTAGCTTAATCCTTTCATTCCAAGTCAAACACTCGATCCAAACTGCATGTACAAGGCTTCCTTCATCTCTGCCTATGTAGTGATGTTATCCTGGATGCGACCAACAACAATCTATTTTTCCCTATTCCTCCACCACAACTTCAGATTCTTTGTCAAATATGTAGCAGCAATTCTCACCTTGTCCTCCTCTAGGCATGTACCTAGATGTCCAAGATATTGCTCCACATCCCAACAAAAATTTCCAATCACTTTCACACATCAAGTACCATCATACATCTATAGTTCATTTGCCTTCATCTTCACCTAAGCACCAAATGAACCTTGTCCTACTTCTTTCTTCAACACAACAATCATCTCTGACTTATCATGGATCAAAGATACAAGTTCACTAGCCTGCACCTCCAACTAATCCATTCTTCTTCCATCAATCTTAACCTTATTAAGTACCTAATGAATCAAATCAAATAGGGGAGAACCATTGCTCTCAAATTGCATACCTATCCTCTCAGCCTCCATTGATTTAAGTCGTCCTCAAATCACCTATCACGTCAGGAACATTGTATAAAACTACCAACAAACAACTCCAATACCAATTCATGTTTGAAGGTAGTGGACTTCGCTCTGATACCACAGTCACATTAGGGACAATGTGGTGAAGAGCACCAAATTGTCTTCACTTAGACTCTGATACCAACTTTGATTTTAGTGGATGTTAGTTATCATTAACATTATCTTAATGTTATCATATAACTTATATTTCTATTACATCTTTGTAATCCTACCACTAATATCGAAAGTTTATAACCACCAGTCTAGATCCATCTTGACTTTGGATCTATCAAGTGCTCAGAGGGATCAAACCTCTCAAGGTGCAACCATCTTTTTTGAGTGCAAAACTTGAGGAAAGGTTTGCACCTCGAGAAATTTGATCCCTCTCAACACTTGATAGATCCAGAGTTAAGATGGATCTAGGTTGGTTTATATTATTTCACAGTCTTATTGGAATGTTGTTAATATAATCTAAAATAAAGTTTTGCATATAAAAAAAATTTCATGATTTAATTATAAATAGATTTATAATTTACTATAAATAAATTAAACCTACAATTTTAAAATAAATTATTTACTATGATTTTAATAAAAAAAATATTTCAATAAATTATTATAATTTAATATAAAAATATAGAACTTTTAAATAAGATATAATAATATAAAAATAAAATAATAACCAAAATAAATTTAACTTCGACGTAAATTTGACAACCCCAAATACACACATATATAATATAATATATTTTAAAACTCATTTAATAATATACATCAAATAATTTTATAACAACTTAAATATGTTTTTTTAATATTAAATGAAAGAATTTGTTAAGTCTAAATTTATCATTTATATTTGTCTTAAAAAAAGATAAGTAGTCATTAGAGAAAGAAATAATTTATGTTTTTATTAAAAACCTACTTAGTTCAGATACTATGGACAGAATGAGAGTTTTAGAAACTTAGCCGTGGAGAGCTCTACGTGCGCGAGAGGAGCAGACACAGCGAGATATTGCGCGCAGCTCTAATGCCATGGCCCCAGGAGGGGGCCGCAAACTGGATCCTCCCCTTCCACCTGAGCTAACTGTGTTCCGGGAACTGGTAGCGGCAAGCAACCGAAAAACTAGCAGAAGTTTGTCAAAAGAATGGAATCCATCCCCACAGTTGCTCTGCCGACTGAAGAACCCTGTAAAGCGGTGTTAAATCTAGCAGAAAGAGGGATTATTGGACAGTTCATTGGGCTGTGGCCCTCGCCTTAAGCTGTAGATGCCTGGGTGCAAAGGAACTGACGATCCCTTGTCAACGAAGGAATCAAAAGCCACTTCATCGACAAAGGCTTCTTTATATTTATATTTGAAGTGATAGAAGACAGGAAGCTCATGTTCAGAAATGGCTCGTATTTCATGGGGCCTCAAGATTTGTACCTGAATCAATGGACTCCAGACTTCGATCCGACACATGATGTGCCCTCACATGTCCCTGTTTGGGTGCGCTTGTCTCATTTACCCCTACATTGTTGGAACCCCAAATCCTTAGAAACCATAGGCAATAAACTTGGAAAATACATCGATCGAGTAGAAAGGAGGGACCAGTACTCTTGTGCGAGAATTTGTGTAGAAGTTGTCATGGAGGAAGGCTTCCCTGAAGCAATCAAACTCACGGTGGCTGACTGGTCTTGTAGAAATTTTGAATAATATGACACATATTCACAGAGATTATCCTGATTATACACTTATAAGCGGAACATGCATAATACATAACCTCCTCTACGTTGAACATCAATTTACAGAAGCAGAAACATTCACAGGCGTACATAGAAGCATCAATCACACATATCAACACAGTATTTTCCCGGGGAAAGCATCTCGCTAAAAACCCCAACTATTTGTATATTATATTGATTGAATCATGTAACATTACAAAGTACAATGCTTATCACAAGCAATCCAGTACCAGCTCCACCTGTTACACACAATACATCTCAGATCTGATCTCCAAATCTATTCCACTGCTTGCCTGCCTCCACAGCTCAATACCTGCTCGAGAATTGATGAGAATGGCTTACCAAACTCGTATTTGACCCGCAAATAATCACTCACACTCTGTTGGACGTGAGCACAGGCTACAATTCTTGATATTGGCCAATTCATTGGCATACTCAATCCCTCTGATTGTGCAAATCATCATGCACAACTATAGTCACAACTGATAGCAATCTGATGCTCTAACACCTATCCCTGCTGAACTGAACATGCACTGACATGCAACTAAGTTAACTGATGTATTCTATAGTTGCATTATGAGTTAATAACTTGTGAATTAATTAATAACTAATTCACCCAACTCATCTCTAGTCTATTGATCAGTTAGACTAAATACAACTAGTTTAACAAGGCTAAACTGAACACAACTCCATCAACTGCACCTCCAGTCCACTAAACTCAACTCACTTGAGTTCTAACTGAAGTCCTGCATGCAAATATTAGTCATCCCATAGGTAACCACGTATTTCCCTCTGGGATCTGCATGTACCACATATGTAGCTCATCCTGAAGTGCTCCAAGAGAATAAGATCAAGTTTATAGTCCAAATATTATTATGAGACAATAATATTTGAATTTTCTATTTTTGACAGCCAGTCTAAAAATAGACTTTGATCACTCACACTGTGATCACTCACACTGTGACACCCACACTGTGATCACTCATACTGTGGTCACCCACACTGTGATCACCCCTGCTGGGATCAAAAATAGAACTTGCGCCATAATTTGCCTGCGGGCCCACTTAGTGAAGGCGACTCTTTTCACTAAGCTCCATCATCATGTTGCATTCTCAACAAGCATTTCTTGTTGCACACTTTTCAACAAGTCTCACATCCAAGTGTTAGATTATGAGAAACTCCCATTTAAATGCCGACATTGCCATGGCTATGGGCACTTTTCCAGGCATTGTAAAAAGAAATCAGAGGAGGGGGCCGAGAATGCGAAAGGAGATCAATGGACTCAGGTCCAGAAACCAGGAACAACTAAGCAGAACAACAGAAACAAAGGGAAAGGAGTGTCCACGGGGAGTGGTGCTCCTCCCATAGTCCAAGCGGAGGGGAGCACAGTCCCTCCAAGAGCCGACATACCCACCAATCCCTTTGATATACTCAGTACACCAGAAAAACACCCAGATCTAGCAGATAAAGAGGCTGAACAGCAAGCTATCATCATGGAAGAAGACAAAAGGCAGGAGGAAACAATCCCTCTCCAAACTGGAATCCCAAAGGTGTCTCCAGCTCCCCGACCTATGCAAATATGACAAGGAATAAGACTCTAGAGATCTCAGGATCCTTGGAAGATGAGACAACTGAGAGGCCTTCAAAAAGAGTGGGGAGGAAATCTCACAGAGAGGCCAGAGAAGAAGAGGCGGAGAGATAAAAAAATGCAAGGTAGCCAGCCCACGATTGAGTTGTCCATCGGCAAAAATAATAGAACCAGGCCTCCCAAGGGAGGTACTGCCCCTCCCTCTTGTTGGGTCTAAAATGCGGATGCAAATTAGAGTTTCATTTACTATCAATCCGGGTAAGTAAACTTCAAGGATCATCCAATATATATGGACTTTGAGACAAACTAAACTAAGCTAGGTGAAGAAATGCCAAAGCTCCCTTACATGAGGTCTTTCATTGGGATCTCCAACACCTATTTAGTCATTTAACAAAATGAAATCTAAAGACATTGTGACAATTGTAAGAAATATTAAAGCTCCCTTACAGGAGACTGCTCATTAATATTTCTAATCATCTAAATCAACAAACTATTTAAACTAGTGAAATTAAACATTAAATAACAAATCAGATTCATTCAAAGAAACATTAATACTTTCTTATGAAATATCATTCGTTAATATTTCAAACATATGAACCTAATGAAATTTACAAACAAACATAAAATGAAAGCTTACCAAAACAAAAGTGTACTTACTAGACAATGGGGCCCTTCCAAGGATTCACAAGCACATCAAAAGAGAATTCAAGTGTAGAAGATCAAAGAAGCTCCATTTTATTTATCTTCAATTGCAAATTGCAATTACAAGTTCTACATTCCAAAAGGTTCTAAAATCTCCATTACAATGATTCCAAATTCTAACTTCTCCTTACAAACTTATAAGATCCTAAGGTACTAAATTCTAACTTCTCAATTCTAAATTCTAAATTCCAAAGTTACAAATGAAGGAGATAACACTCCTATTTATACAAAAGTTATGATAACAAACTCATAAATGTGGATCCACTATTCCCTCTTCAAATCCACATATCTCTCAACCAATGGTGACACATAACCCTATCCTCCATGATCTTCTCCATGAGGTTCATGATCTTTTCCATGAGGTTCATGATCTCCTCAAATTCGAATTTGAATATAGAGTGCCACATAAGGGTGCCTTAGAAGCTTCCTTTGTACCTACACATGTCAACAAACTCATTCTAATTGTTAGGTATAAGTATATGGATATTATTTTCTAAAGTTTAACCACAAATTCTCTTAAAAATACTAAGAATTAATAATATTTTGGAAAACACAAAGGTAACCCATATAATGATGAAAGTGAAGCGGATGTGATGACATGGTGGTGGAATAGAGGTGAGAAAATGTGTGAATGGAGAGAAAGTGGATGTTGAATGGAGTGAAAGTAGATGAATTTTAAGGATAATTCTTAGGCCCAACATACCCCCAAACTGAAGGTATTGCATGTCCTCATGCAATCTATTACATTACTTTTGATACTTGAGCTTTGGCTTAAACTTTGCATGATATTATTTACTTAACTTTTGCAAAGTGTGTTTGTTGAATTGCAACTTGGTTGGTTCTTGTGTTTCAACCGTATTTTGTTTGTTGCATTCAAATTCAATGTATGATCTTTGCATAATGATAATGTGATTTTTATTGCAAAGTATTTTTGTTGGAATGCATCATGGTTGGTTCTTGTGTAACAACCATGATTGTGTTGCATCCAATTAGCTTTTAAGTACTTTTTACAAAGCCATTTATATGCTCATGTAATAGTGAATATATTTTGAAGGTATGTGGGTTTTAGAATGTGATATATGAATGTGATAAAGTATGTAAATGTATCCCCCCCGCAAACTGATGGTTTTGGCAATTTTGTGAAATGAGGAAAGGAAGTTTTTTTTCCAAAAATTATCATTCTAGCTTTCAAGGAATTAAATGGTTAAAAGTTAGAAAATATCATACCTCAACTTACCCTTTCAAAAATGGATGAGAGTTGTGCATGTGTGGCTGCAAAATTCTGATCATAGTCTTCTTTACTTGGTTGTGAAAATGGTGGATGAAGTCGAAAAAGTGAATCTTTTATTGTTGCTGCATCTGCTGCTAGATCTTTTGTTGAATGTTTGGAATCTACTGCTGAATGCGGCTGGAAATGTATAAGGCTTGGAAGGTATACAAAATTTAGAATTTACACTTCCCCCCAGCCTTATTTATTGACTTGTCCTCAAGTCATTTACATCAAAAACTGAAAAGTAATGAATGTAATTCTACTTCCTCTGCTACAAAATGATTGGTCTTCAAGTCTTCAACGCTCTTTGGCACAATTCTTGTCATGTGAATAAATGTTTCGGTGTCGAACATAACAAGAAATTGTTAACTTAGTGTCCATTGATGGATGCCACTAGTCAACATGAAATCTCCCATCTTTGATGTGGATGAGAGTCAAGATGCCCTGAACACATCTTTCTAAGTATGAATGAATTTGTTGTTGTCGAATACTTAGAAGATCCGATGAACAAGGGACATTGATGTATTCCCTTTGTTTATTGGCATGATAGCTTTCCCTTAAGGCATGCAAGCTTCAAGGTGTTTTTATAAAAATATTTAGACTCAAGGACTATGGACTCAATGGTGTATGGAAGCAAGGTTTTATTTGCAAGTGTAGGAAAAAGGAAACTGACAATGAATATGTAAAGTGGATCAAAAATCTTGTAGATGAGCTTCGTTGGTTTTATTGGTGGGTTAGGATTGAAGAAAATGTAATGAAGTGTATGTGGGTAATGGGAAATGGATAATGACTCTTGCTAGGAAAAGTGAATTATGGCATGCAAAATCTCAAAAATAGCAAATATGCTCATTAATTTTGGAATTTCTGCTAAAATAGCTGAGTTTGACCAGCATTGACCAGCCACCTGTAGACATCGAATTCAAGTGTGGATAGGTATTTCACCATCCTTTTACATTTAGGAACAAACCCTAGCTCTTCGAATTTGCTAATTTGTCATGTAACATGTCAAACCATTAAGCTATTACAGGAAGTTGCAAGAACTTGTAATTTTCTGTAAATTTCATTTATGTTCATGGACTTGTTCTTTATAATTTCTTATGAAATTAGTCTTTTGAAGACCAATTGTGTGCACAATTAGTTTCCTTAATGATCAGTTGATCATCTGAAATCTACAAAAAAAAAAAAAAAACTTGGCATAAAGAACATAAGTGTCTTCAAGAAGAAATGGCCATTCCCTTCCTGATTCTTACGCAAAAATTGTATGCCAAAATGAAACAGATTAAGGAAAATCAAAAGCGTAATTTTAGTCCATTTCATGATGTTTATAACAGTCCATTTTTAATAAATAGCCATGAAAAATAAATTACTTCCCGTTTGTGTCAGATGGCTCATGGAATGTGCATGGCAAAAAGCTTGGCATTATATATTTGTTGTCTCCTGCAGATTAGTTCATTACATAAAAGCATAGAACAAAAATAAAAGCATAGATTTTAATGCCAACTCTAAATTTTGAAAATCCCTGTGAGAAAAGTGTTGGGCTAAATCTTGCTTTCATTGAAATGTTGTGTGATATACCCTTTGGAATATGCACTTTTCATCATGGATGTTTGATATACAAGCTGGAATGGGAGCCACGAATAAGATCAACAACATTGTATGGCTCACATTGGAAAAAGCCCTTGGATTTTCTCAAAAACATCTTGTTTGAGACAGTAAAATATAGGGTACTTTGGCACAACCTACACAAAAATTTGCTGCAAATTATATTTGTTATGAAGTTGCCATAGGCCCCTAGATTTTAACCCCTGATAATTGAGAAAATTGTCGAGGAATAACTGTGATTCTATTTATTTGCTACGCTAAACCGTTCTATGAATTGCAAATCTGATACTCAGGTTTTTGTTTCAGCAAATCGCTCATATTCATCAAATACCGATGCAAGGCACCAATTGTGCATTTTACGTAAACATCCTACCAAACAACTTGTAGGGCGTTGCACAAAATCAAATTGTTAGCATGCCCTAAGTTTTGGAAAGAATATTATCAAATAGGAAAATGAACATGCTCTTATGCTCTTATGCAGCCACACATGTTATTGATGCACATTATCAATGGTAGTCGAAAGCAAAAGAGAGAAAGGTCTATTGGCTAATGCAGTTATATACACCTTCCCTGTTTTGCAATGAATTAATAGAGGATGGTTTCTTATATCAAGTAAAATCTTCAATGCATCGCATATGTCATCCACAGATATATCCATTTTAGGCTCCTGGAAAGTAGAAAGATAAGTTTGAAAAAAAAACAAAAAAATAAAAAAACTTAATGCGATTAGTCTCTTGGAATTGCAGAGGACTGGGGAATCCCTTGAAGCAGTCAAGAACCTATTAAAATCAAAATTTCCCGAGATCCTCATGCTCCAAGAGACTAAAATAGAAGGGGAAGCCCTTCTAGAACTCAACAAAGTAAAATGGAAAACAAAATACGGAAAAGCAGTAAGTGCAAGGGGTACATGCGGTGGGCTTGCCACTCTCTAGGAGGAAGACAAGTTTCAACTTGAGAGCTCCTTTCAGACGCAATACTAGATTTACACCAAACTCCGACACCTTCCTAGTAAGATTATCTTTGCTCTCTTTAATCTTTACATACATGTCCTCTATGCAAAAAAGAAAGACTGTTGGCAAACCCTGACTGACTTCCTTGAAGCTTACTCCCTCAAGAATATAATTCTAGTAGGAGACTTCAATCTAATCCTTGACCCAAAGGAAAAAAGAGGAGGAATCAGTAGCAGGGACCACTTCCTTCCCTTCGTGGAAGACCTAATTCAACAATGGGATCTACTAGACTTTAAGCCAAAAACAGGGCTTTACACATGGACAAATAACAGAGTTGGGGCGGAGCACATTTCAGCTCGGTTGGACAGATTCCTACTCCAGAGCACCTTCCTCTCCAAAAAGAAGATCATCTCCACAAAAATTCTGCCAAAGCTGACTTCAGATCATAAACCCATTCTTCTTCTGTTGGAAGAAGAGGAAAATTTGGGGCCAATCCCCTTCCGGTTCAGCCCTCTCTAGGCAGACAGAGAAGGGTTTATGGATACAGTCAAGAAGGCCTGGTCCATCCATGTTCTTGGATCGCCTAGCTATGTGTGGGAGAAAAAGCTAAAGGCCACCAAAACAACCTTGAAAGAATGGACAAAAAAGCCCACAGACTCCCCCATTAGTCATAGAAAATAGAATACAAAGCAACTGCTTGATTTGCAAAGGGGCCTAGAGCTGCAAGACATCACCTGCTCAGAAATTCAGTTCGAGAAAGAACTCCAACTCAACACTCTTTGATCATTCAGAGAGGAGGAAGAATCCTTGGGACTCAAATCTCACAATCTTTAGGTTGTGTCTGTAGACAAAAATTCAGCCTTCTTTCACAAGCAAATCTGAACTCGACTTTCTAGAAACCACATTGCTGAAATCACCTCACCGGATGGGGCTGTTCTCAAAGGCACAACTCTGATAAAAGAGGCTGCAACCTCTCACTTCCAGCAGTTGTACAAAGAAGAAGGTGCGGATGATGATGAGGAATCACAAGACTTCCTCAAGCACGTTCCAAGACTAGTTAACGAGGAGGATAACTCAATACTCCTGAAGCCCTTCACTGAAGACGAAATCAACAATGTCATATGGAAGATGGAACCAGAAAAAGCTCCAGGACCTGATGGGTTCTCCATCCACTTTTATAGAATCTGCTGGGACACCATCAAGGCTGATTTGTACCGAATGATCAAAGGCTTCCTCCAAAAATCCAAAATGGGAGGAAGCACAAACTCCACTTTCCTAGCTCTAATCCCTAAAGAAGCGAACCCGGTGGCGTTCGACCGCTTCAGGCCAATCTCGCTATGTAATGCATCCTACAAAATACTCACCAAGTTACTTGCAAATAGAATAAAGCCGCTACTGGAAAAACTCATCTCTCCCAACCAAGGTGGATTTGTCAAAGGCAGGCATATCCTAGACAATGTGATACTTGTGCAGGAAATCATCCATTCCAGCCATCAACGCAAAGAGCAAGGTATGCTTATTAAGCTGGACATGGCGAACACCTTTGACCGAGTAAGGCACTCTTTCCTCCTCCAAGTTCTTTTTGCATTTGGTTTCAGTCCTGATTTTATAAAATTGATTAAAGCATGTATTGGAGAACCTTGGATATCTCCTCTAGTAAATGGCAGGCTGGAAAACTACTTCAAAGCTTCGAGGGGAATTAAGAAAGGCTGCCTACTGTCCCCCTTCCTATAAATTATGATGGTAGATTCCCTGAGCCGAAATCTTACAACAGAGAAGCTCAATGGGTCACTTCCAGGTATCAAGGCGATAAATGGAACAACACCAATTAATCATGCCTTGTTTGCAGATGACTCTATCCTTATGGGAGGAGCCTCCATTAAAATTGCTAGGGCCTTCAATGAAGTAATCCAAAGCTTCTGCAGAGTCTCTAGAGCTATGGTCAACAAGAGGAAAAGTGATGTGTATGGTTGGGCAGTAGACCAACAAACTATTCTCAGGATTTCCCAAGCCTTGGGCTTCACAGGCTACGTCTCTTGGGATAAATTCAAGTACCTAGGCATGCCTTTAACATTTGGAACCAGCAAGGCCCCTCATTGGATGGAAATTATCAGCAAAATCAAGGCAAAAATGACTGCATGGGGCGGGTAGTGGCTTACCATAGCCGGGAAGCTCATTCTTGTTAAATTTTTTCTCTCCTCCCTTCCTATCTACCAGGCTTCATTTCTTTTAGCTCCAAAAATGATCACCGAACAACTATCTAAGTTGATTCGAAATTTCCTATGGCAAGGAGGAAAGGGGAACCAAAAAAAAATTCACCTTGTAAGCTGGGACATAGTGAAAAGGCCAATATCTGAAGGCGGACTACAGGTAAGAGATCCCGGGTTGGCCAATCTGGCTTTGGGAGGCAAGATTCTCTGGAAAATCTTCACAAATCAAAGACATCATGTAAGCCAAGTTCTAATTAAAAAGTATCTGCACAGACTCTCAATAAATAATATGGATGAAGGAGCTTCCTACAAAGGAACCACACTATGGAAGCTATGTAGCGGAGGTTGGGAGTTCTTTAAAGACCATCTCTACAGAATCCTAGGAAACGGAAAAAGAATTGGGCTGTGGGAAGACAAGATCATGGGCCTCCAACCCCTAAAATTTGCCCCTGAAATTGCAGATTTGCGTGAATGGCTCATCTAGAAAGGTATTCACAAGCTTGTTGATATATGCTCTTGGGACTCCGGAGGGAACTGGAGCAATTGGGCTCTCCATCGCCCCCTTGACTGGATGCTCCCTCAACTTCACCTCTTTCTAGCTAAGCTCTTTGGTCTGGCTCCTGTGCATCTCCATTCAAGGGACAAGTGGGGCTGGGGGAAGACCGGAGCTTACTCAGCATTGTAGGGCTTTGCAGCTCTTCAAGAACAACAACCTCAGATCCACTCTACAATGCTTTGGCAGCATGTTTGGGACCCCTTTGGTCTCCCAAAAATCAATTTCTTCTGCTGGATTCTCATGCACAGAAGGGTCCTCACTGGAGATAATTTAGTGAAATGTGGAATTATAGGTCCCCATAGATGCCCTCTCTACTGCATGGATCAGGAGACGATTGAACATCTGTTCATCGAATGCCTCTTCACTCAAGAAGTATGGATGCAAGCAATGTTGGGGCTCAACGCCCAAATTCCAATGCAGCTTTCAGTAGTTAGTCTGTTCGTCTCATGGAAAGAGCGTTATCCTCACACTCTGAAGAGAAAATCAACATGGGCGAAAATCTGGGGAATTTGGTTAGCTAGGAATGAAGCCATCTTCAACAACAGATTACAATCCACCAATGAAGTGATAGCCAAAGCAAAAGCTCTACTGCTGGAAACATATGAAAATAGACCTCAAAAGTCAGACATTTCTCTCCTCCCCGAAGAGATCAACTGGCTAGGTGAGTCCCTAGGGCGGGCCAACAATAAAAATAAGCCCTCCCAACCTTGCCTCAACCTAGAGTGGCGGCTTCGAATCTCTGAGTCAGACTTTCAAAAGTGGTGGAAAAATCAGGGAAAATTTTCGATATTCTTCAACGGAGCCTCCAAAGGAAACTCGGGGATATCAGGGGCAGGGGGAGTAATCTACTCTTCAGATGGGCACAAAAAGGACAACTTTAGTTGGGGCCTAGGATAGAGCACTAATAACCAGGCCGAGATTCTAGGACTGCTCAAAGCATGTCAGCTTGCTCAGGGGAATAGAGGGGAAAACCTTCAAGTCTTTGGGGATTCGGAAATCCTGATAAAAATCCTAAACAATGGCAATCAACTCAATAGCTCAGTGCTCAACAAGACCCTTGAAAGCCTAAGAAATCTGCTTCAGAATTTCACTAACTGTTCATTCTACCATATCCTTCGAACTCTGAACAAGGAAGCTGACATAATGGCAAATAAGGGATGTCTATTAGCTCAAGGTTTTCTGTCAAAGAATGATGAAGCAACAGAAAGGCATCCAATCCCTTAACAGAGAAGACCAGCAGTGCAAGGTCAGGGCAACCAATGTTTCGCTCTCCCTATGCAATGTCTCTGTCTCCATGAATGCCCAAAGCTTGGTGTAGGTAGCATACATCTGAAACCCATCTGAACGTTGAAGACCGATGCTGATCCATGGCCCTGTTACATGTTGACAAACACTGGTTAAATGATGATGATCGTAGACGATCCTCGGCAATGACTCATCGCTGTTACAACAACATAAAAAGAACCTTACAACGGGCTAGACATAGCTAGCGCATTCATCAATCAAGCATATAACTCTCAAACGGTGAGATAATGAATCGGCTTAGCAACGTTTTCAAAAGCAGAGGATTCAGTTTGTCGAGCTACTGGAATCGATTTTGGCAATGTCAAGCCCACCTTATCCTACCAGAGAAAAGTTGAACAGGATCCTTAGATGTCTCCCCTATATACTTAGGTCCCGAAGCGCTAATATAAAAAATCTAAGTAAATCAATTGCATCAGTGAAGGCCCAATGGATAAAGCCGGATTTTGACAATTATGAATCGCCAAGAATCATACAACAGAAGCCTAATGTAATAGGGGATGTTTGGCTCAGGGCCAACCTTACTTATTAATAAAAATCAACTGTTCTTGTTAAAAAAAAACCCACTTAGATCCATCTTAATCACAGATCTATCAAGTGTCAAGAAAGATCCAATCTTTCAAGGTGCATACCTCTTTTTTGAGTGCAAAACTTGAGGGAAGGTTTTCACCTTGAGGGATTTGATCCCTCTCAACGCTTGAAAAATCCAAGGTCAAATGGATCTAGGCTAGTTTTAGTCACACAATCACACAAAATTTGTTGAACATCTAATTACTCTGATCATTTTATATATGCTAAATATGTCTCAAATTAGTCTGGTCATTTTAATTTTAAATTTGCTCAATTACCTTTGTTTGTTGAGATGATAGAGACTGTCAATAACTTGAATGATGAATTACAAATTTTGAATGCGAGGTGATAATGTAACAATGTTGAATGATAAAAAATGTGAATAATAAGAATGTAGTCAATTACAAATAGTCTTCATTGTGATCAATCTCAAACTATTTTCTTCTACTGTTCTTATTGTCACACCTGTTAGTTTTGCCATATTTTCATATCGATCATATGAAAAGGGTGGTTGAAATCATAGACCATTCAAATATTTAACTCGAGCTATTGTAGTAAATGTCATACCTTGTCTCTCTTTCTCTCCAATATTAATAGTAGATTGTTAGCATTGTAGTGTTAACATTGATGTCAACAGGGTCATGGTGTTGCTTGTCATATGTCTTATGTCAATCTGATGATGTTGGTAGTACTCCTCACGATGAGTGTGATGAGTGTTGGGTTGTAGCAATGATCAGTTTGTTAGTCTTATTGGTTGGCATTGATGTCAACTTGGTTGTGGCATGACTTAGTGCAAGATTTGGAGGCTGAGTAGAGATGGTTGCAGGGCATGTTATAGGTTGATGTTGCTACAAGTATTGGAGGTGCCTCTACAAGTGTTGGAGGTAGTTGGATGATTTGATGCTATTGTTGTAGGTGTTGGATATGCAACTACAAGTTCTAGAGATGTTATTGTAGGTGTTGGATATGCAACTACAAGTTCTAGAGATGTTATTGTAGGTGTTTAGATAAGTTGTTGTTGCTGCTTGAGGGGTTGGAGGTGTTGTTCATGATGAGGAGCTTTGCAGACTAGGGCATGCATGTCATTGACTTGTTTCTAAGGTTCTTTGCCTATTTCATTAGTTATAGACTTGTCACATAGGTTTGGAGGTGTGTTTTGGATTTGATGAAGGTGTCCAAGAAGTTTGGTAGAGTTTTGAGTTGAGTTGAGTAAGTTTTCTCTATCCTTTGCCCCAAATGCATGGAGTTAAGCTCATGCATGTTGTTGAGAGGCTCCAACCACTTGTAACAAGGCTTATCCATGCAGACACAGTTGAGAATTAACAGTTATGTGGGTGCATCTATGACCTAAAGCATGCTTTTCTCTGCATTCCTCATGCACATCAGGGGTTTATTTGTTTTTCCGGATTGCCTTGTTCGAGACTCATCATGTAAAGGCCAGAAAAAGGTTATTGAGCTTATAGAAGATGGTTAAAGTAAAGAATATCATTCAATAAGTGGAGTTAGTGGTATTATCTAGTCAATGAGCTAAATCTGGATCGAATCAAGCATATCAGCAGAGTTTGTGGAGCCCAGTAGTTCTTGGTAATTATTGAGTTGAGCACCTCAGTTCATCCATTTATTGGAGATAGCTCAATGGTAGTATGGTTGATTCTCTTGATATGTTGAGTGAGTGTGATATTGGAGGATCATGTGCAAGCTTTAAGAGTCATGTGATGCACATTTTCTGAATTAGTTTGCAGGTGTTGCAATAGTTAGATGAAGTATGTTTCAACCAAAATTTTTTACAGTAAGTGAGGAGGTGAAATAGAGTTTGATTGTAGGAGTATTTGGAGATTTTTTCTCCTAGCATATTCTCCAACATATTTTTTGTGTGAAGTAGTGATTTGCGAGCAATTTTACTTATTATAGAGAGTGTTTTAGCTAATTTATTGATCAAATTATTTTACAGTGTTTGGTGAAATTGTGATGCAGTTTGTGAGTTTATTTTGGAGTTTTGATTTTGTGCTTTGAAGAGATTGTTGTTGTGATGTTCGTGTTGAGCATATTGGGAGCCCAATTTGAAAATATATGAAACTTGGTTTGCATGGAGGAAGTGAAGGCATGGAGGATTCAAAGAGTAGACAGTGATTCAGTGGATTCAGTAGAAGGAACAAATTTCTCCATCCAATAGGAGTTGGATAGTCCAATGGGAGTTGGGTGAGGATCGTTGTTCGTGGGGGCTTCCAACGGATACATTTCTGTAGATCCGTGAGAGAAACAAACTTCCTAACTGATAGGTGCCAACATACTGTGAAGGAAGCCAAGTCTTTCGGATTATGGTTGTAAGCTAATCCATGTATAATTTGTTCAATAGATTAATAAAATATAATGAGTAGCGCAAAAACAATAAGGGTAGTTTTTGACCCAGAAGGAGGTTTTTCCACCTGAAATATTTGTGTCTCTTGTGTTGAATGCTTGCATGGATTTTACTTGTGGTTGATACTCTAATCCTTTCTTATGTGTTTCAATTTATGCACGGTTTTAAAGCTAATCAATTGGAGAACAAGTGTAAAAGTTTTTAAGTGCCTTCACTACTAATTCACCCCCCCCCCCAGTAGTGATCTAGTTTCAAAAAATTAGTATCAGAGCCAGAGCTCTTAATTATAGCTTGATTGTTGGATAGTTTATCTGAGAAGTACTGGCATAAATTTTGCAAATTTTTTGAAAATGGATCGGAAAGTAGTTCCAGTTCTTCACAAAGGTAAATTTGCAACTTGGAGGGAAAAATTGGATTCATATTTTATGTCCCTTAATGAAGATATTTTGATATCAGTAGAGTTTGGAGCTAAGGATGAATTTAATGATTTGGCTAAAAATATTATCTTGCATGGGATTTCAAAACCTAATAATTTTTATGTGAGGCAGTGTGAGACTACAAAAGAGATGTTGGATAGGTTGTAGAATTTATATTATGGTGGAAAATTGTAGATTTTAGAAATGGAGAGCAATGGAAAGGATTCCACATTTATAGCAGCAACAAATCGAGTCTCCTCACAAGAAGAAAATGCAAGCACCACTCACTCATATTATGAAGATGAAATCCCTAGTGATAGCAATGATGACTCAAGCAATGATCTAGAGGGAAAACAAGAAGAGATCAACAACAAAGATGAAGAGAAATCAAAGATAATGATCCTAGAAGCAGAAATTAAAAGGCTCACAACTGAAAATAAATATAAACAAATGTTGCCGCAAACGTTTGATGAAAAAGAGTGTTCTTACAAAGAAGAAATTTCAGATTTGAAAACTTAGCTGGAAGAAGGAATGAAATTTGGAATTGGAATGAGGAAGCAATATAACGAATTGGAGGATAGGTATAAAAAATTGAATGCTGAAGAAATTTCTATAGGGAAGGAACTAGAGAGGTTCAAATCAAATGCTCAATGTAGAAATATGGTGATAGAATTGCAACTTCTCAAGAAATTTAATCTAAATTAAGAGACACAATTCTACTCTACTACTCTGCGGAAATTAATTCACAATTTAGAACAACATTCACAAACATGAATTAATAACATACACAAGTACACAAATTTATCTAGGGGAAGCCAACTGGTAAAAACCCCTTAAGCCTACTTGCATTAATCAGATGAATAGAGATTGTATTATAATTGGTTGCTCGCTCTAAGCTCAATCTGCAACTGAATAACCCGTATCCCTGATCAATGAGAAGGTCTGACCCAGACTTAGTCAATTTCTAACTCTTCTTGAGACCCTATTTCCTTGCGCAAATATTGAGGAATTAGGCCCCTATTTTTTGGGAATTTTCCTCCAATTGATTGCGCAATTCCCAAGGTTGGATCTTTGATGGAATGCAACACCTATGCACTCAAGACTAGTCTACAATTGATGTTACACTGCCTTGGAATCTCCACCACAACTAGGGAACTCAAATTCTCTACATGCACTAGCTATTTTTGGTTGATTTATCAGTTAATTGGATGATCACTGAGTTAGACTATTGTCCCACTGCACAACTGACCTCCAATTAGTTCTATCAACATTTAGAACTAGTTTAATAGAATACATGATCCAGAGTTTACCAATATTTTCCATACCCTTCGAACAAAGTTGGGTATCAAGGATTCTGAGCTGCATTTGGTACTCAAATACCGCGGCTTCCTACATAGATACATCCAGGACAAGATGGAGTTCCTAAACATCTCCTTGTTGGGCACGACATACCGATACGTTGTCAAGATCAAGCATAAGTTTAAACGAAAGAAGCAATACTTTGGATCTACAAATCCGAAGAACAAAGGACAAAGCCAAGGTAGGGTGACCCAAGACAACCTGTCGAAGCCACAAGAAAAGAACAACACCACGAAGTCAAAGAAGGACATAGGAAAGTGATGTGAGTTCCATAAGAGCCCCACTCATAGCACAAGTGAGTGTCGGACCAAGTAGTCGTTGGTGGCCGAGTTGAAGGCTTTAGAATCATATGCATGTTCCGACCCTGAGTCAGAACCCGACAAGGGGAATGATAAAGGGAAGCAAATCATTAATGCAGAGCCCAATGCCGTTGTTGCCACCGCCAAGGTCCATAATAATGAGCCCGAAGATCCAGAGGAGGGGGAGCGTCTTTTCCATTCACAGATGTGGGTGAAGGGTTCGCCGTTGCAATTCATTATTGATAGTGGGACCTAAAAGAACCTCATTTTAGTAGAGGTCATGAAGCAGCTGGGACTACCAACCATACCACACCCGTAACCGTACAACATCGGGTAGCTTCACCAAGGATGAGATCTCCGAGTCCGCCAGCAGTGTCGTCTTCCCTACAGCATCAAGCCCTTCACAAATGAGGTATGGTGTGATGTTGCACCGCTTGATGTTTGTGATGTATTATTAGGCCAACCATACTTGTGGAGGTGGCATGATGTGTATGATTTAAGGCCTCACACTATTATTATTTCTTTGTGTAATACATTATACAGGATACCGGAGGTAGCCCCACCTATTGCCACTTCTTTGATCTCTGCTAAGAAAGGAAGTAAGATCATCTCCCAGACTAGGAAATTTATCTTCTGCCTGGTTCACTTTCAAAGTAAGGGGAAGATCGTAGCCACATTCATGGCCCCCGGGAAGGGTTCCTCCATGTAGTAGAAGCAGGTGGATACGATCATGAAAGAAGACAGGGACATCTTCTCCTCACCCATAGGGGTACTGTTGCACTGTCAGGTCAAGCATTCATCTGATCTGACTTCCGGAGCACCTCTACCCAACGGGCCAATCTATCGACACTCCATTATGAAAAATGCCAAGTACAAGAAGCGACATGATCAGCATCAGGTACCACACAAGTTTCAAGTGGGTGACAAATTCTGGTTACATCTACAGAAAGAACACCTTACAATCACCCATCAGAAGCTCAGACCCCTCTGATATGGTCCTTACACCATTACCAAGGTTGTGGGAAACAATGCTTTGGAGCAAAAAATTCCTCCATTCCTTGGCATGCATCGAGTATTCAATGTGGACCGCCCTCGACCATGCTTCCCACCATTACTGGAAACATCATAGATTGCATAACAGCTCACCAGGGACCAAGTTCAGCAGAAGTTTCTGCATTTGATAGAGGCACTCAACACAATGGGGACCATTGCTTCCTAAGGGGGGAGGAATGATCCAGGTGGATGTTGGTGGCCACCCACCTATCCCACTTGGACCCCCACAACTGTCTCTTTCAATTTTTCAGTTTCCTTAATTGTAGCATAGTTTACTATTTTTAGCAGTTTTTCGGGTCCTAAACTTTCGGAGCCGTTTTGAGGCCCTAAACAACGTTTTTTGGGAAATCTGGGAGCAACATGGGTCATTAACTAATGTTTCTCACTCAAAAGTTGTATTCCTCGGATAGATATTTCTAACGAGGTATTGTGAGCGTAAAACAGAGATCGTATGCCAAATTTACGACCCTGGGAAGTTGATGTACCAATTTACCTAAACGAGGCCAACAGTTTGGCGTTTCATCTCCTAGGGTTAGGTTTTTGGATGTTTAGGATTTTCCATTGTTTCTCAACAATAAGTAGGCCTTTGAGCCTCATTGTAATAACACAGTTCAGAGGCATGTAGCCGCCACATCTCTTCTAAGAGATAAGCTACCATCGCCCTAGCTAGTTTATTTCCATTTCTGTTTGTAAGCATATTTCAGTATTTTAGAGTAATTAAATGAAGTATTATTTCTGTTGCATCTCTGTATGTATGATTATATTTGTAATTTGTTGCGTTCCTGTTTAAATCTGGATCAATACAACTTGAAATAATTGAACTGGATTGCTACAAATTAGCAATCACACATGCATAACTAAACTCCAAGCCCTATAACTCGAATTTATGAAGCTAACTGAGTGACAATAGCCATGTCACCCCATTTAACTACCTCCAAGTTGTCTGCTGATGTGGAAATTCGAATTTTCTAAATTTGACCAAGGCAAAGTCAAATTAAGACTTTCTTGCTACACTCCTCAACACTCCCTCTTAGCAAGAAAGGGATTATCAACCACCCGTATCTTGCAACTGTGGAATTTGAACTTCCATCTTGACAAAGCCTTTCTCAAGATGTGAACATCTTGTTCCTCTATCAGAATGTATTGTAGGAACGTTATCCTCCTCTGCACACAGTCCCGTAAATGATGATAACAAATTTATATATGCTTAGAACAATTGTGAAATACCAGATTCTCAAAGAGATTAATGCAACTCTGATTATCACAATAGATCAAAGTTAGATCAATCTCCTAACCAAATAGTCCCACAAGTATATTTATGAACTAAATCACCTCACATGTTACTTGACTTGCAATCATGTATTCAACTTTTGCCGAGTTAAGTGCCACAAACCTCTGATTCTTGTTGTACCAGGAAATTTCTATGGACCCAACACTGAAAATTCCACCTGATGTACTCTTTCGGTTGGATGGACTCCCTACCTAATCTGCATTTGTGAAGCCACAAAACTTCACTCCCTTTGTCCTATTGTACGATAATCCATACTGGGTGGTGCCTCTGAGATATAGTATGACATGCTTAACTACCTTCCAATACAATTTGGCTGGCCTAACCATAGCTTGGCTCAGTTATTTTACTGCATAGCACATATTTGGTCATGTGTTCACAAGATACATTAGTGAACCCACAAGCTGTCGGTAAATGGTAGCATCAACCTCTTCACCTGAAGTGGCATTCTCCTTACTCTAGTTGGTTGCTAGAAGTGTCTTCATGGGCTTACAACTCTCCATAAAAAATCTTTGCAGTATCTCGGTGGCATACTTCCCTTGAGACAAAAACAATTCCTCATCACCTTGCCATACTTCTAGCCTGAGGAATTAGTGCATGAGACCCATGTATTTCATATCAAATTCCATTGCAAGGTCCTCCTTGCCAGGGCTAATCAGTTGCTCATCACCTTTCAATATTAAATCATCAACATACAAAACAATGATAAGCAATTTAGCTTCTACCAAAATATGATAGAGGTTCGCATCTGCTTCACTTTTGGTGAAGCCCAATCTAGTGAGATAACTATCAATCCAAGTGTACCAAGCTCGGGGTACCTATTTGAGATCATACAATGCTCGCCTAAGTCTACACACATGAGACTCTCGATCAAATGTCTCAAATTCTTCTGGTTGTTCGATTTATACTTCCTCCTCAATAATACCATTGATAAATGTTGTTTTTAAATCCATCTGGTGGTTCTTCCACCCCATCTGCACAACCAATTAAAGAATTGATCTAATGGATGAATATCTTACTACAGGAGCAAAGGTTTCCTCATAGTCAATTGCCTCAATTTGAGAGAATCCTTTAGCCAAAAATCTGGCCTTATACTTCTCTATGCTTTTGTCTGCTGCATTCTTAACCTTGAAGATCCATCTCGAATCCACAACTAATTTATTTGCCAGTATTGGGACCACTTCTTGAACACTATTATTCATGATGGATTCATATTCTTCCACCATTGCATCAACCCAAACTGGTTTCTCAACTACTTCCTCAAAAGAGGATGGCTCAGTCTCTACAATTTCAGTCATTAAAGATATGTAGCTAGTGTACCTTTCAGGTGGCCTCCTTTTCCTACACAAATTTGAAGGAGCTCCCACATTCTCCCTCGCATCCTTCACCAATATGTCATCTTCCATGGTTCTCTTTCTACCTTCTTTGGATGGTTCTGCTTGAGTGGATGTCTCCATTTATGGTTTCTCCACAACTTCTTGAGGCTCCTCCTTTGGAGCTAAAAGCTCCTCTTTTGTTTGGATCTGAAGCTCCCTATCCAAAGAGTGTCTCATTGCTTTCTCCTCATCAAACTTTACATCCCTTTGCACATTTTTCATTCTGAAGGAAGGTAAGTACCCCCAATACTTGTGTGGAGTTTCGGTGTAACCCATAAAAGACCCCAACTCTGTTGTTCGATCAAGTTTCTTCCTCGAATCTTTGGAGACATGGCAGTAAAGAGAGGGTCCAAAATTTTTGAAGTGAGACACATCTAGCTTTCTCCTTGAGAAATCCTCCTCTGGTGTAATCATACCAAGAATTTGATGAGGACTTTGGTTTTGCAAGTACATTGTTGTGTTATATGCCTCTGCCCCCAAATGGAGTCGCAGACCTTGGTCATGTAGCACAACTCTCGTAGCTCCCACACTGTTCTGGTTCTTCCACTCAGCTACCCCATTCTGTTGTGGGTTGTGGGGAGTTGTGAGCTCTCTTCAAGTGCCTTCTTTGCACAAAAATCCTTGAAGTCATTCGAAACATACTCACCTCCATTTTCGCTCCTGAGAGCCTTCACCTTCTAGACGGTATCTTTCTCAACTAGTGGCTTGAATTCTACAAATTTTGAGAATGTCTCATCCTTCTTCTGCATGAATGATCAGGTGCTCAAAATTAGGCTCAAAACTCAAAGTGTTAGAATCTTGATAAACTTAGCTTCAGATCGAAGAGCTTGTCATTCTGATTCCAACGGTGTGAACGACACTCGAATCCGAGCTCGTATGAAGAAGTTAGAGCAAGTCAAAGTTCAGGTTTGACTTGGACATATGGCAGGAAAAGATGATGTGGCAAGGCCCTTCAGTGAATGGGGAAGCACCAAGTGGTAGGCCGCCATTGGCCCCCGCATTTTGTAAATTGCATATCGCAGGCGGGTCGTGTTAAAGAATCGGCCCCAAGCAAGGTCAGGGTTGTGATGCGATAAATCGCAATCGCACTTCGCAACAGGGAAGGCATTGCAGAAATCGGCCCTTGGCGTACCTGGGTTGCAATGCAATAATTGCAATCAGACACAACAGAAGGCAGAGTCCCATATTATGTTACCTGTTGGTTCTCTGCCGATTACAATTTGCGAAAGGATCCCGGATGCGATGTGACTAAGGGTCGCAGTTAATAGTACCGGCAGATCCACCATATCACAATCGCACATCACCCCGCCGCATTCACAGACCATAAGACTGTCAGTTTTCTGCCGATTGTGATTTGTGATGGGACAGTCGGTGCTGAAAGATTATGGATTGTCGCGTGGCGAAATTTTTGCTCATTTAGCACTTTTTGGAGCTAATTTGTAGGATCATGCCATATTTGGAGCAATTTGTGGAGCGAATAGTGGGAAAACAAGGAGAAGTCATAACTTGTTCAGTTTTCCACCAAATTGGATGCAAAAAGAGGTTAGATAGCCAATTTTGGACATTCTGGACTAATTGGAGCAGGTTTCATAAGCATTTGAGCATTGTAAACACATATTTTTACTTTTTTTAACATAATAGAGAGGCCCAAGCCATTGGAAGCTGGACCAAGGAGACATAGCCCAAGAGGGGTGAACTCCTTTATCATGTTCCTATTGTAATCTGTTTTTGATGATTTTCTGTACATGTTTATGTTGTTTTTTAGTCTCTTATTTATGTTTAATTGCTCATAAAAAATAACATAAAAACTCATTTTTCACTTGCAAAAAATCATGAATCCTTAAGCACAATGAAAGCATTTTGTTTCTAATCTAAGGAGGATATTAACACAACAATCTAATATTCTAAATCATATCAATTTGGTATCAAAGGACTAGGTTTTCTTTTTGAAAGAAGGATTTAACTGTTTGCAAGTTTATGTCATGCTTACAAGGTTAAAACTCAAAAGAGGAGAAGGGAAGCTGGTTGGAAGCCCTAAAGTTGGGTCAAGGGGAAGGAGAGCAAGGTTGCCACAATCTCCAACACCATTTCAGCCTCAAGTTGCAGTTGAGACTCCAAAGATCATGTCTCATGAAGGAGAACCTACAAACATGACAAAAGATGAGAAGACCTTCAGAAAGTCTTTCTTTGATATGACAGAGATGGTGAAGGTCCTCTATGAATAGAGGAATACTAGGTTGCAAGGGGAAAGTTCCAAACCTCCCAAAGGAGAAGGTTCTTCAGGAGGAGGTAATGGAAATGGAGATAAACCTCCACCCTCTCCACCATCTTCTTCATCTTCTTCTTCACAAGCATCTTCACCCTCTTCCACTAACACAACCCTTACTCATACTCATCATCATACTTCAAAAGGAAATGGTAAATCACCTTTTTTAAAACTTGATGTTAAATTTGAGCTTCCCATGTATAATGGTGAAGTGAATGCAGAGAAGCTTTATAATTGGATTCCTCAGTTGGAGGTCTATTGCAGGATTCAAAACCTTCAAGAGGATGACATAAAGATTTAGTTAGCTTCCTTATGAATGGAGGGTGCAACACTAGTATGGTGGGAATCAAATACCCAAGAGGAGATTAAAAAACAAAGTAAGATCTCAATTTCTTGGAATGATTTCATTGCTGCAATCAAAATATAATTCTGCCCTCTAGCTTATATGCACAAATCCATCATGTATTGGTAGAACTTTAGACAACTTAAAGGTCAAAATGTGCAAGATTACACCCAAGAATTCAAAAAAAGGTCTTTGATGTTAGGTGTAGATTTGCAATCACATGACACATTGCTGAAGTACATAGGGGGTTTACACAGTTACCACATATTATCTTAATGTTTAATCCCAGTAATCTAGATGATGTGTGTGTGCAAGCCACCCATCTTGAGGGAAGAGAGAAAAACACTCCAGAAGAAGGTAGTAAAAAGCCATTTAAGGGTAAAGAGAAAGAAAAGGGTTTCAAGGGAAAGAATAAAGCATCTATAAAAAAGAAGAAGAGAAGGTTATATGTAAACATTGTTCGAGAGAGGTTCATGATGAAGCTTATTCTTGGAAGCTTCATCCTAAAATGAAACCAAAGAAATTCAACAACAAAGGAAAAGAAAAGACAGCTGTCGTCATTCAAGAGGATTTGGGATCCGATTCAAGCAATGAAACTAAAATCACAGCCATGGGGTTAAAAGGAAAAGAATCCATTGCCAACACTAGTTATTTAGACTCGCAAAATGAAACTCTAAATGAAAATAAGAGAATATAATTTTTTTCACATAAGGGTGATCTCAAAACATAACAATATTGATACATTGTTCGATAGTGGCTCTCAAGCCAATCTTATCTCTGAAAACATTGTCAAAATTTTAAGCTTGGAAACCGTTCCACATCATAAACCTTATCCACTTGGATGGGTGTGTGAGAATGCGCAATTGTAGGTTACGAGAAAGTGTAAACTGAAATTTGTCATTACTGCAAATTCCAGAGATGAAGTGGAGCTTAACGTTGTGCTGTTAGATATATGTGGCATAGTTTTGGGCAGTCCATACCTTTATGACAGAAAATCTATCTTCCATAAACATGAAAACAAATATCATTTATTCAAAAATGGAGTAAAATATATTGTGAGAGCTCATAGCAAGAAAATAAATCTTTCGCTTGTTAATGCAGGGCAGAGGAAAAGACTAGTGAATTCGAGCATGAATTTAGTGCTTCTCATGATCAAACCCAAGAATGATATTGATTGTGAAGCGTTTGATGGTTGTAATTCTAATTTGAAATCTGAAATGGTTGATGTAGTTAACCATGATGATGAGGTGTTTCAGGAACCAAAAGGATTACTTCCCAAGAGAGGAATCCAACATGAGTTACAGTTGCAGCAAAAGTGCCTTCTTCCTAACATTGGCATGTATAGGATGTCAGTGATGGAAAGCGTAGAAAATAAGAAGCAAATCCAGGGATTGTTGAATAAAAGGATCATTCGGACTACTCATTTACCATGTGGTGCACCTCTTGTGTGGGCACCCAAGAAGAATGGTAAGCATTTCATTGAATGGGATTCAAGAAGTGGTTTTCATCAAAGTAGAGTTGTTGAAGGAGATATATGGAAGACGACATTCAAAACCACACAAGGTTTGTTTGAATGGCTTGTTATGATTTTTGGTCTTTGCCATGCTCCTACTACTTTCATGCATATGAAGCAAGATGTATTGAAGCCATTTCTAGACGTGATAGTTTACTTGGATGACATTTTCATATTCAGAAAATTTCATTATGAACATGTCATGTATGAGAAAAAAAATACTTGCTCTCATATGTCAAGAACATTTGTTTTTGAAGATGTCAAAGTATATGTTGGATAAAGCTTCTTTTATGAACTTGAGCCATGAAATTGGATCTTCCAAGTGTGTTCATGTTTCCAAGGGTTTTCTAGTGGTCTGTGTTGGACGTGGAGAAGGTGAGATGAAGTTATACCTCTCCAAGATTGATGCCATTATGGATTGGTCAACCGACATTGAAGTTGTACTTGAGAGCGATACCATAATTCCAGCGAGTGGGATCTTTGGAAGTTACAGATCTATCACTCTGGACTCTGTTCCAATAGTCCACTTGGCTGTAATAGTCTGTGGTGGTATTGACTCCATTCCTGCCAACACAGGTGAAAGAATTATACATCCTCGTGAAGCCGCAGACACCTTTGTTCTACTCGCAAGTTATGTAGGCGGGCTCAAGATAGTCATTTGGATAAGAGGAATTTTGGGAGCAACCCAATGTTGGAGGAGAGATTTTGTTAATTTTTCTTCTGTTGTAGCTCATTTGCATTCGTTGGCAGTTGTGCAAAAGGTCTTCCAGTGGGGAGGCAAACAACGAGTGGCATTTAATGCTTTAAAACAAAAGATCAGTTCGGCCTTTATACTTACTCTTCTAAACTTGAAAAAGTCATTTAAGTTTCAGGTCGATGTGTGCGAATATGCCATGGGCGTAGTCTTTATGCAATGTGGTAAGCCCATTTATTTTAATTCGGAAATTTTCAATTGTGAAGTGTTTAAGTTGCAACGACAAAGGCACTTCCATTGGATGGGTTTTCTTCTACTATTCCACTTGGTCAAAAGGTATAAGCGACAAGTTTTTTGATGTACTTTCTAGGCCTATAGTTTGTATAACTACTTTCCTCAAGCATCATTTTGTTTTACATGAATGTTATGTTAAGAAGAATACATACTTTCAATATGTACATTCAAGATTGAGTCAAAGGAATCAAGTGGAGGAATTTGTTTACAGTTTGCATCATAATGTATTGTATCATCTTCGTAAGAAGGATGTTGCTACTAATGGTAACATGGACAAAGCCAAAGAGTTCATTGAACGACTCCAAATGGTACATCAAACAATCCAAGAACAACTTGAAAAGGGCAAATACAAGTACACAACAAGGCACGATAAGCATCGTGTAGATCACAAGTTCCAAATCAATGATAAATGTATTAAGGTTGGAAAGGTGAGGGAACTGTACCCTCACCTGCTGGACAATTGAAAGTGATCTTTTGGGGTCCAAAAGGCTTCTAGTGGGAAGGAGTGACCAGGTGCTCAAAATTAGGCTCAAAACTCAAAGTGTTAGAATCTTGATAAACTTAGCTTCAGATCAAAGAGTTTCATTCTGATTCCAACGGTGCAAACGACACTCGAATCCGAGCTCATATGAAGAAGTTAGAGCAAGTCAAAGTTCAGGTTTGACTTGGATAGATGGAAGGAAAAGATGATGTGGCAAGGCCCTTCAGCGAATGGGGAAGCGCCAAGTGGCAAGCCGCCATTGGCCCCCGCATTTCGCAAATCGCATATCATAAGCAGGTCGTGTTAAAGAATTGGCCCCAAGCAAGGTCAGCGTTGCGATGTGATAAATCACAATTGCACTTCACAACAGGGAAGGCATTGCGTAAATTGACCCCCAGCGTACCCGGGTTGCAATGTGATAATCACAAATCCAGATCTCAATTGCACACCATAGAAGGCAGAGTCCCGCATTATGTTACCCACGGGTTCTTCGCCAATTTCGATTTGCGAAAAGATCCCAGATGCGATGCAACTAAGGGTTACAGTTAATAGTACCGTGAAATCTGCCATATCGCAATAGCACATCACCCCGCCACATTCACAGACCATAAGACCGTCAATTTTCTGCTGATTGCGATTTACGATGGGACAGTCGGTGCCAACAGATTATGGACTGTCGTGAGGTGACATTTTTGCTCAATTAGCACTTTTTGGAGCTAATTTGTAGGATCATGCCGAATTTGGAGCAATTTGTGGAGTGAATAGTGGGAAAACAAGGAAAAGTCATAACTTGTTCATTTTTCCACCAAATGGGGTGCAAAAAGAGCCAAGATAGCCATTTTTGGACATTCTGGACTAATTGGAGCAGGTTTCTGAAGCATTTGAGCATTGTAAACACATGTTTTTACATTTTTGAGCATAATAGAGAGGCCCAAGCCATTGGAAGTTGGACTAAGGAGACATAGCCCAGGAGGGGTGAACTCATTTATCATGTTCCTATTGTAATGTGTTTTTGATGATGTTCTATACATCTTTATGCTACTATTCATTATCTTATTTATGTTTAATTTCTCATAAAAAATTAACATAAAAACTCATTTTTCACTTGCAAAAATTCATGAATCCTTAAGCACAATGAAAACATTTTGTTTCTAATCTGAGGAGGATCTTAGCACAAAAATCTAATATTATAAATCATATCAACGAAGAAGATACAACATTTTCTTGATAAATCATCAATGAAAATAACATAGTACTTATGTCTGGCAGTGGAGGTTGTTGAGAAGGTTCCACAAACATCGGAATGGACTCTCTCCAACACTGCACATGCTTTTCTGTATCGATCATGAAATGTGGATTTCACATACTTCCCTAAGGTACAACCCTTGCAGACATCCTACTGCTTAAGTGATCCTTTGGGGAGGCCAATGGTTATTTGCTTCATAATTTTTAAGGCACCATGATGCAAATGGCCTAATCTTATGTGCCAAAGCTCACTGATATAGTGACTCTGCACTTTCTCTACCTTACTTCTTAATGTAACACAATATTCCACATTAATTTTATATAAGTTCTTCACATGAACCCTGATATGCTTCACTTGTCGAGTAGATATGTGCCTCAGAAAAGATTTACCTTTATTGAAGATTACATCATAGTCGCGGTCTTCCAAAACTGCTACAAAGATTAGGTTGTTCTTTAGGCTTGGTACAAACATGACATCTTTGAGATGAAGAGGATATCTCGACTCCCTCTTAAAGGTTACTTTACCAATCCCGGTAGCACTATAGCTTCTGTCGTCCCCAAACTCAAAATGCATCTGAAGGTCCTTCTCCTCTAGGTCACTAAAAGCCTCTCTACACCTTTTCATGTGGAATGAGGCACCTGAGTCCAAGTACCACACACTCCCCATCACAGTGTTGGACATGCATGCGATCAAGGTGAAGTCTAGCTCGAACTATGAAGCCAATGCTTCACTTGTTTCTCCTCCTAAGTTCTTCTTGCTAGAATTTTTGTGTGGACACTTTGTAGCATAGTGCATGAATTCATGACAATTGAAGCATTTTATTTTGGACAAGTCTTTCTTCTTGCCCCCTTGGCTGGATTATGGTTTGGTTTGAGATTTCTTCCCTTTTCCCTTCTTTCCCTTTCCATCCAATGCAAAATTTTCTTCATCCTCTCTCTTGGATGAACTTCCATCTTTGGTATTTTGCTTATTCTCTTCTTTTACCAAATCAGACCATAAGCATTCCCAATTCGATAATTTCTCCCTCTCGTTCACCGAGTCCTGGTAACTATGACAAATTTTGGGAAGGCCTAGAAGAGCTAGGATCTCCAGGTCATCTTCTACAACATTCACAACAACCCCTCCAAGCTCATCTCAAACTTGTGTAAATATGGTGAGATATTGTGAAATAGTATCATTCTTCTGCATCATGATGTTTCAAAGTTGTCTTTGAGGGCCAGGTTTTCTATGGTCAATACTATTTTTGAATAGCTTTGTCAATTCCTTCCACATTGCGAAAGGAGTTTCTTTGTCATAGATATTTGAGACAATGTGGTCTTGCACTCCCTCCAAGATTATTCTCCTAGCCTTGGCTACATCTTTATTCAATTGGGATAGGTTTTGGGCATCAGTTCATCTTGGTTTTGGAATGTTTATCTTGACATATTCCAACAATCCATTGTCATTAAGAACTGCCTCTATGCAATCCTTCTAGGCAATCAAATTCGATTTTCCTTCCGAGGCATACTCTAATCATAGTCCGTTGAAGGTCATTTTCCCAACTCTGAAGAAATGCTGCTACACTGAAGCTACAAATTCGAACCTTCTGAGGAACAACTTCGAAATTCTCGTTCTAATATGAATCTTGATCTAATACCATGTATAAATATGGTGATAGAATTGCAACTACTCAATAAATTTAATCTAAATCAAGAGACACAATTCTACTCTACTACCCTGTGGAAATTAATTCACAATTTAGAACAACATTCGTAAACATGCATCAATCAGATACACAAGTACACAAATTTATCTAGGGGAAACCAACTGGTAAAAACCCCTTAAGCTTGCTTGCATTAATCATATGAATGTATTATATTTGTTTGCTCGATCTGAGCTTAACCTGTAAGTGAATAACATTTATCTTTACTCAATAGGAAACTATGACCTAGACTTAGTCAATTTTTGCCTCTACTTTAGCCCCTATTTCCTTGTGTAAATACTGAGGAATTAGACCCCTATTTTTTAGGAATTTTCCTCCAATGGATTACGCAGTTCCCAAGGTTGAATCTATGACTACATGCAACGCTTGTACACTTAAGTCTAGTCTACAACTGATGTTACACTTCCATGGAATCTCCACCACAACTGGGGAAATTTAATTATCTGCATATACTAGCTATTTTTATTTGACTAATCAATTAACTGGATGATCACTGAGTTAGACTATTGTCCCACTGCACAACTGACCTTCAACTAGTTCTATCAATAGTTAGAACTAGTTTCATTTAATACAACTGAAAATAACTGAACTGGATTGCTACAAATTAGCAATCGCACATGCATAACTAAACTCCAAGCCCTTGAACTCAAATTTATTGAGCTAACTAAATCCCAAGTGCTAGTTAACTACCTCCAAGTTTTTTGCTGGTGTGGAAATTATAATTTTCTCAATTTAACCAAGGCAAAGTCAAATTGAGACTTTCTTGATACACTTCTCAACACTCAAGCATCTACAAGAAAATCAAAAATTGTTGGAGCAGCTAGTAGCAGTGAGAAAAAGGAGAATCAATAGCCATGCAAAAAGCAAAAGAACAAGCGAAGAAGGCCAAAGAAGAAGAATAGAATTGGGAGATTTTATAACTATGGAATACGTGGACATATAACAGCAATTTACAGTAGTGGAGAGATCATACCCTCTCATCAAAAGGAGTAGCCAAAGGAGAAGCAATCTCAAGCATGCATGCAAAGAAGATCACCATCCGTCAAGTATAATAGTCCTTTATATGTTTATTGTTTCTCATGCAATTATTTTGGCCATAGGGCTATTGATTGATGGGCACATGTAAGGAATATAAATTAGATCAATAGAAGATATCAAACTATTCCTCAATTCCTTGGTCACATAGGATGATTTGTGTGTGACAATATTGGCCATAAGGCCAAAGATTGTAAGTCTACCATGTGTTACAGGAGATATGATCAAAGAAAGAAGAAAATGCAAGGCCAACCATATAAGAAAAAGGAGGATCAAGTATGAAAGTTTGTAGGAGAAAGGAGCTGCAAGGAACTCCCACCAAAAACTGAGGCCTGCATGGTCTCATGAGGAGCATATGGTTGAATCCTAATTTGCATGTAGATATTTCTAGGTACAACCATATCGGAAAGAGTGCATGATGAAAAATCTGCATATTATAGAAGATGCATGTGTTTAGGGGGAGTTCATGAGGTTTGAAGTATTATTTCCATTTCTGTTTTATTCTTATTCCAGTTTGATTTTAGTTGGATCAAAGATTTTGTTATTGATGACTTTGGAGCAGTTGTGTGTTGATAGTTTTGAAGATATCATAGCCACTTGGTTATTCTTATACACATGATTACGGTGTGATAGAGAATCACACATTCAGGAAGAGCATTTTTTCTTCTTATTGGTCTTGCATATGGTTAACATTGTGCTCTCTATGGAGGAGCTATTGCGCTCATTTGACATAATTTTGTTGCAGGAAATATGTTGAGTTAGTTTTTGATGTTGTTGCCATGTATTTTCTAGTAGAATGAGGTGATATGCTTGCATGACTTAGTTGGTATATTGTATTGCTAAATCAGATTTATGTCATGTATTGCACATATATGTAGCTGCCATGGAGATCAGATGATGTGTTGGAGTTAGTACATCTAGAATGTGCTTTTTATTGCTCATATATTCTATCTCTAGATGTATGATATATGTTGCTGCAAATATGCATTTGGATAGCTGAGTCATGATGATGTTGTTGCATGGAGAGAGATTATATTACTGTGCATGACATTTGATATGATGTATGTTGTTGATGAGATATTGTGCATTTATATGGCTAAATCATGATGATTGGTGTTGCATGGAGTATGCATATTATTTTTGATGATGTGATGTTTTTATGCTATGCTGCTTGGTTTCTTCTCTCATGGGGAGAGAGAGTGAGTTGATGGCTTGAGGTTGAGGAGATGATGAGTTTATGTTGTTGATGGTGTTATAGTGCCAAATCTTATGATGTTGATTGTTGCTACTTAGTGCTTCTTGGATATTCACATATTGGCCACACATTGATGTTGCTGGAGAGATTACTTGTATTGGTTCATATGCTAGTATTGATGTTATTGCCTGTTCATTTGCTGCTTGATGGAGTAGAATGATACTACTTATTGAGCCTCATTGATGATTTACTAGTTCATGATATTGAGGATATGTGCATGTTGACGCTTCTATGTCATATTACTATATTGTCATTGTTAGATGATTATGTAGTACATGCATATGTGGAGCATGATGGTTGCTGGTGGATATCACTGTTTTGCTGCAAATTTCATTGTTTTTGTTACACACAGGTTGTTGGTGAAAGGATGAGATGTTGAGGGTAGCCATGCAATACCATTTTCTATGTATAGTTGCTACTACTTATAGAGTGTATGTCATTGCTCATGGAGGTTTTGTATTTGATGCACATACTATGTAGTGTATTTTCATTAGTGATGTTGTATGGAGCATATATCATTTCTCTTTGATAATATGTACTCATGTTATATCATTATATTGGGTACACGTAGAGGATAAAACACTTGTGTGCGGTTGTAAAAACCATGTACTATCATTATTTCATATTTTGAGTGTATTGGTCATGGAGAGACCCAATATGTCAATTAGCTATGTATGGGATAATGGATTTCATGTCTTATTTTGTATATCATTGATGTAGCCCCATTACATTGGGTGCATAATGTAAACTTGGGTCCATAGAAGTCTTGGTTGATGATAGGTGTAGAGGAGTCATATGTCAGTCTTATGTACTTATCACAACCATGTATCTGCTCCATGAAGCATTGTATATGTTTGGTACTTCATTGTATATCATTGTAGTTCAGAGTGACACAATGAATATGTTGCTACAACAACAAAGAGAGTGTGTTTGCAGCCCCATTACATGCTTAGGGGGAACATGTTTAGTTTCAGAGATTGCATGGCACTAGCTAGAGACTTGTTGGTAGTTGAATTCCTTGTTCTACATGCTTATCTTGCAGGAGATATTTCTCTCATCTGACATATTATTGGCATTTTTCTTCAGTGTTGGTATGGCTCTTTGCCATTGATGTCACAGGGGGAGAGAATTTGGATTGATAAGGATCAACTTTCGAGTTACAACTTCAGTGGTGGAGAGTTTATAGAAATTAGCCTCAGATGTTGGAGATCAGATTAAGGTTGACATCAATGCCAAAGGGGGCTTGTTGGCATTGATGTCAACAGGGTCACGATGCTACTTGTCATGTCTTATATCAATCTGATGATGTTGGTAGTCCTCCTCATGATGAGTGTGGTGAGTGTTGGGTTGTAACAATGGTCAGTTTGTTGGTCTTGTTGGTTGGAATTGATGTCAACTTGGTTGTGGTATGACTTAGTGCAGGATTTGGAGGCTTAGTAGAGATGGTTGTAGGGCATGTTATGATGGCTTGTTACAGGTTGATGTTGCTACAAGTATTGGAGGTGCCTCTACAGGTGTTGGAGGAAGTTGGATGACTTGATTTTGTTGTTGTAGGTGTTGGAGATGTTGTTATAGATGTTGGAGATGTTACTATAGGTGTTGGAGGTGTTTAGAAAGGTTGTTGTTGATGCTTGAGGAGTTGGAGGTGTTGGTTATGATGAGGAGTTTGGAAGACTAGGGCCTATATGTCATTGAGTTGCAAAGGTTATTGGTCTATGTCATCAGTTGAAAAATTGTGATATAGGTTTGGAGGTGTGTTTTGGAGTTGATGAAGGTGTCTAAGAAGTTTGGTAGAGTTCTGAGCTGAGTAGAGTAAGTTTTATACATCCATTACACAAACCGCATGGATTTAAGCTCACGGATGCAGTTGAGAGTCTCCAGCTACTGGGAATAAGGCTTATCCATGTAACTACAAAAAAAATTGATAGTTCTATGTGTGTTCTTATGGCCTAAATAGTGGTTTTCTTTACATTCCTCATGCATATCAAGTGTTTATTTATTTTTTCAGCTTGCCTTGTTCGAGACTCATCATGTAAAGGTTAGAAAAAGGTTATTGAGCTTCTAGAAGATGGTTAAATTGAAGAACATCATTCATGAAGTGGATTTAATGGGATGCTCTAGTCAATGAGCTAAATCCACATCAAATTAAGCATATGAATAGAGTTTGTGGAGCCTAGTAGTTCTTGGTAATTATTGAGTTAAGAAACTCAGTTCGTCCATATATTTGAGAAATCTCAATGGTAGTATGGTTGTTTCTCTTAATATGTTGAGTGAGTGTGAGATTGGAGGATCATGTGAAATATGTGAGAGTTTTTTGATGTAGATTTTCTAAAGAAGTTTGTAGGGGTTGCAACAATTAGCCGAAGTATGTTTTAGCTAGTATTTTGTGCAGCAAGCAAGGAGGTGAAATAAAGTTTGATTGCAGGAGTATTTGGAGATTGTTTTCTCCTAGCATATTATCCAGTATATTGTTTATGTGAAATAGTAATTTAAGAGAAGTTTTACTTATATCATACAGGGTTTTAGTTGATGTAATGATCTGATTATTTTATGCAGTGTTTGGTGATATTGTGATGTAGTTTGTGATGTTATTTGGAGTTTAGATTTTTTTCTTTGAATAGATTGTTGATGTGATGTTCATGCTGAGCAGATTGGAAGACCAGTTTGAAAATATATGAAACGTGGTTCACATGGAGGAAGTAAAGGTGTGGAGGCTTCAAAGTAGATAATGATTTGGCGAATTCAATAGAAGGAACAAATTTCTCCATCCAATTGGAATTGGATAGTCCAATGGGAGTTGGGAGAGGATCATTGGTTGTGGGGATTCCAACAGATATATTTCCATAGATCCGTGACAAGCATAATTCATAATTGATAGGTGCCAACATACTGTGAAGGAAGCCAAGTCTTTCAACTTATGGTTGTAAGCTAATCCATGTATAATTTTTCCAATAGATTAATAAAATATATTGAGCAGTGCAACAACAACAAAGGTGGTTTTTAACCGAGGAGGAGTGTTTTCCACTAGAAATATTTGTGTCTCTTGTGTTGAATGCTTACATGGTTTTTAATTGTGGTTGATGCTATAACCATTTCTTATGTGTTTCAGTTGATGCATGTTTTAAATAATAATCAATTGGAGAACAAGTGTAAAATTTTATAAGTGCCTTCACTATTGGTTCACCCCACTCCCCCCCTCCTCAGTAGTTATCTAGTTTCCAACATAGTTTTCTCCAAAGTCAATCAGTATGACTTATTGATCTGGATTCTCTCAGCTACCAAAATTATCCAAGATCTTTTACTTCTATAATGTTAGTATAATTACATGTGAAAGAGTATGAAGAAACCACATGTGCATACTTTAAAAGAGAGGAAACATAAATGAAACCATCAAATCAAAGAACACACACAAATTGATAACAGAGTTTACCTAATGCAAGTTACATCTCCAGGCCCGATGTCAAGAGTGGGGAGGTTGCTTCATTAATTGATGTAGGATGATGATGAGTACATGATGCATTCTTTGTTAATACAATGAAGAACTCCCATAACTATAGTGGCATGTATCTCCATGAGACGCTCTTCTATAAGAACTCTTTCTCATAAAATCTCTCCTTTAGCATGAAAAAATATCAAACTCTCACATGAAGTGGCATAAAGTGACTCCAACAAAATGAAAAACAAGGATCTCAACAACAAATCAACATCTCAGCAAAATCAAAAAAGACATGGCATCAATGCATCTTATACCTCCACTTTTGGCGACGACTTGAAAATGCGCAACTCTACGGAAGATAAAGACAACCTGGTTTAATTCATGGTAAAAAATCATGAAATATGATTGTAAACTTGACCCCCTTCTGCTTCGGTCAAAATCTGGACCCCTGAGAATCTCAAAGATTCCCCAAAGATTCCTTCCCGTAGGTTGATTGAAATTTGGCTGCACAGGTGAAAAATCAGATCTCTCTACAACGCTCCTTGCAAAAAACTGAGAAAAATGAGTATAAAGTCGACATACTTCTAGCACCTTCAAAAATTAGCCCCTAAGGAATCTATAAGATTCCAAACTGATTTCACATGGGAATATTTTGTAGAATATTCGAGGTAATATTCTCCTGGAATATTCTCTGTCTAAAAAATATTGCCCCACCTAGGATGAGTTCTATTGCTCGGTCTTTCTTGTGGTTCGTTCGGCCTCTCTGTTGGCGTACAAATGAAATCAGTTTAAATAAAAGAGATTGGGTGGATTTTTCAAAAAACCACTTGTGTTGTTACGATTAGTTCTTGGGCCTATCAAGGCGTTGGGATACCCATAGGTTGTGGTTTCAAACCTTGTCACATTACATTTTTTTTTTCAAAAATATGGCCTGTGGTTGCTTGTTTGGCGGTATGTTATAGTTGGGCAGTGATATATGGGGTCGTCTATCACCGTGTCCCACCAACCTCCAAAATTATCATATGTTAACAGTGGGTTGGCAGGGCTTGGCCACCTGCTAACCATTTGGTTTGGTCAACAAGGATGGGTCGGCGGGCCCGTTGGTTTGGTGGCTCGCCACTCAAAAAAAAATATTTATTATTATTTTGAATATAACCATTCAAAATCATCAGAATTTTTTTTGGGGTCATTGGTTTTTTTTAATTAGGTTACAATTTCACTCTTTCCAACTGCCGAAAACCGTCACCGTGAAGTTCCAAATTGTCGCCTAGTTAGTGGCCGCCAAATTTAACGGCTCCACCAAATTTAGCTATCTTCCAAATTTAGTTGGCACTATGCCAAATTTATCCAGTGGGTTTAGTTGACCAAAACTTTGGCTGACCATAACTTTTGCATAGGAACTCAGATTGTGGTGTCATTGCACCACTAGAAATCTTGTGAAGATCTCTTCGATTTGATATTATTTTTACTACAATCCAAGGACTTTGATTTTTGAGCTTTTCCAAAACCACCTTTGATTCTTGAGCCTTCCTGGAGCCAACTAGATCACTTATGGAGTGTTAAACCCCAAGTAAGTTTCAATGGTAGTTGTTTTCTATTACCTTGTTTAAATGCAAATTCATTATGTGACACCCTCCTCCCACATCTACCCAAGTAACCGACCAACTAGGGTAAACATGTGACGAGAATTTACTATGATATGATTTGACCTCCTAAGTCACCTCAAGGAAGTGGAATAGATGGAAACACACCATACAGACCTTCCACATTAGCAACATGACTCCCAAGAACCATCCCAACCTCTCAGGTAACCAGCCCCTGGGTCCCACTGAGTTTTTAGACCAATTAACCCCTAGACGCTCCCATGATATGGGCATGCATGCGTCCAGAGGGATCTGGACGCTCCCACAACATGGTATGCCAACGTCCAGGGAATTTTCTACCTAGTACTATGCCAGGGTCCCCAGGATTTGAGCCATTTTTTCAGGCCCAGGGACCAGGTCACTACTCAAAATTCAATGATACCTTCATAAAAAAAAGATAACAATGGAATGATGATACAAATGCAATTACTTAAACAAGCCATTGACCAGACCCCTACTATCCATGATAGGCATTTCGTCAAATATATCACAAATATGTAATCCATAGGTGTAAACAATAGATCTAAGCATAGCGGCCTCATACTCATCAGAGAATTGCTAAGAAGCATTGATGCCTCAACACATTAGCTTTAGTTTCATACATTAGGCCATAGATACATTGTTAATTCATTCACAAGTAAAAACATGATGAGATCCATACACATGTGCTGTCATAATACATGTTCATAACTAGAATAATAACAACAAAAATACTAAGGAAATAATAGCCATATGATCCACATATAAACTAGTACAATACTCATAAAATAACAAGGAGAAATAACCTCATATTAACGATGCAAAAGCCAACTTAGTATGGGACTACCATGTACCACCTGACCCTAGACATGGATGAGCCAAATCTCTTCATTCAGTCACCCCTGTGCCATATTCCAAGCATGAATGTGATATCTCATAAAACACATCAATCAAAACCATCCAGGGCTTCCAGAGGCCAACCACCTCAACCCATCAAATAGTGATTCCACCTCACGGTCAGACATCACAAAACCATCACCAGATCGGTCTCTACCCAAGCCTTCCATGTTTTCAAAGCATTTGTTCCAACCAAGGCTTCCAAGACTAGTAACTCAACCCACAACTTTGGTCTTCTAGAGCGTTTGTCCAACCAGGGTTTCCAGGACTAGTAACTCAACCCACCAAGGGCTTCGAGATCGTTTTTCCAACCAAGACTTCTAGGACTAGTAACTCAACCCAAGCTGTTATAGGGCTTCCATATCGTTTGTCCAACCAAGGCTTCCAGGAATTAGTAACTCAACCCAAGCTAAAGGAAACATGAGAACCAACAAGAAAACAAATAAATAAACCCACAATGCCATTGCTATAGGCTAGGCAAATCCACTGTCAATCTAGGCAATCCTCCATGCCAGTGACAAATCATGACCAATAAACCACATGCATATGCCATGCATGCTAAAAATAGTGAGGAAAACATACATGCAACTTGGTACTTGCAAAAAAAGCCTGTTGTAGTTGCTGATCCTGATGTCCTCTTGCACTTTCCTACTCTTCCTTTGCATTCTTGCTCGAAAAATCCAAGTATGCCACACTCCTCCAAGAGTGATCCAACAAACTCTAAGTTTCCAAGAGTATGAGAGAGAGAATAGAGAGAGAGCTCCAAAACTGAAGTGACAAAAGTCTACACTGACCAAGCCTTGAGAAAAATCTTGCCAACTGATCCTTGGAAGCCTTTTTATCAATGAGGCCTCTATTTTCTTCATTTTTCATTATTTTCCTTCAATTCCCTCCTCACATGCAACCTATGACCTTTCACCTTCTTTTTCTCCTAATTTCCATTATTTTCATAAATAAATGTGCCAAAATGCCATTTTTCCTTTCCAAAGCCTTTGCCTTTTCCTTTGCCAATTTCCTTAGCCATAATAAACCGAAGTGACGCCCCACTAGGATTTTTTTCCCACCATTCAGCTTGGAATACGTGTCCCATGACCGTGGTCTTATATATTTTTACATAAATTTTTAAATAGGGTTGTTACAAAACCCTCCCCCTTGGGGGAACACCATCCTCAGTGTTCAATGACACCTATAACGAGCAAGACCACTGAAAATGAAACATACTGCCCATGGAGATTTATAACATAACTCGTTGCAGTATTTAGAATGACCATCTGCTAAAACATGACAATCATACTGTTTACTGGAGCTTCATAACATAGCTCATTACAGTATTTACAATAACAACATATACTTAAGCACATTTGCTTCAACCAACAAATAACCATATTATCTATGGAACCTTATAAATCAAGCTCGATACAATATTTTCAATAATACACACATATACACATATGCACATTTTCTCAACCAACAAATAAAAGGATACAATGCCTACATCCACAACAAGGGTATCTAGAGGCTCACACCTCCACCCTCAAAGTAATACCAGGATTCACCTCTTTCGTAGGAAGTCCAGAATCTACTGCAATGTCAAATATGCATCCAATGTCCATCGCTACAGTCCATTGCCATTTGTCATCTTAGTGAATAGCTATCGACTCATTGTTCTAGGGCACACTCCCAATGTGCATCTGATTCCATCTGGAAATGCTAATGACCAAAACAAATCCATCTCCGACCTTCCCTTCTTTGTTACACAGTCCCTCGGGCAATCCGGTCACCCCCTTCCATGCAGTTGCACACCTTCCATGTTCTGTTGGCACCCCCATCCCAGGCAGTCCATCCCTTGGCAAGGCTTCTTCGCATCGGAAGATACAAAAACCAAGGCATGTCCCTGCCTCAAAACCATCATATTGGTCATAGCATGCTCATGGAAATCAATGGACACTATTGGGTACCAGTGTCCCACAATGGCTCTACTCCTAAAGTTCTTTACCAACATTCTGCTACTTGTTCCAATTTCTTTCATTGCTGCTGTTGAAAAGTGTGCAACAAGAAATGCTTGTTGAGAGTGCAACAAGATGATGGAGCTTAGTGAAAAGAGTCGCCTTCACTAAGTGGGCTCGCAGGCTATTTTTGGCGCAAGTCTATTTTTAGACTATGTCTATTTTTAGACATATGGATCATGTCTATGGATTGCAGGTTGCTGTTTATGGATGATTGGTCAAGTTGGGAAAAATAGATGGACTTCTATTTTTTATCAAAGTGTGAATGATCACAGTGTGAGTGATCAAAGTCTATTTTTAGACTGGCTGTCAAAAATAGAAAAGTCAAATATTATTGTCTCATAATAATATTTGGACTATAAACTTGATCTTATTCTCTTGGAGCACTTCAGGATGAGCTACGGATGTGGTACATGCAGATCCCAGAGGGAAATACGTGGTTACCTATGGGATGACTAATATTTGCATGCAAGACTTCAGTTAGAACTCAAGTGAGTTGAGTTTAGTGGACTGGAGGTGCAGTTGTGTTCAGTTTAGCCTTGTTAAACTGGCTGTATTTAGTCTAACTGATCAATAGACTAGAGATGAGTTGGGTGAATTAGTTATTAATTAATTCACAAGTTATTAACTCATAATACAACTATAGAATACATCAGTTAACTCAGTTTCATGTCAGTGCATGTTCAGTTCAACAGGGACAGGTGGTAGAGAATCAGATTGCTATCAGTTGTGACTATAGTTGTGCACCAGATCTTGCACAATCAAGGGATTGAGTATGCCAATGAGTTTGCTCACGTATTTGCCCAGTATTGTAGCCTTTGCTCACGTCCAACAAAGTGTGAGTGATTATTTTGAGGTGAAATACGAGTTTGGTGAGCCATTCTCATCAGTTCTTGAGCAGGTATTGAGCTGTGGAGGCAGGCAAGCAGCGGGGGAGATTTGGAGATCAGATCTGAGCTGTATTGTGTGTAGCATGTGGAGATAGTACTGAGTACTTGTGAGGAGTATTGTACTATGTATTGTTACATGATTCAATCAATATAATATACAGATAGTGTGGGGTTTTTAGCAAGATGCTTTCCCCGGGATACATACTGTGTTTATGAGTTTGATTAATGCTTCTATGTGTGCCTGTGAATGTTTCTGCTTCTATAAATTGATGATCAACGTAGAGGAGACTATGTATTATACATGTTCCGATTATAATTGTATGATCAGGATAATCTCTGTGAATATGTGTTAAATTATTCAAAATTTCTACATGGTATCAGAGCTAGATAATTGTAGAAAAAATTTCTACATGGTATCAGAGCTGCTTGATTTGTAGAAGAGATTTTTACATGATATCAAGCGAGGATTGATCATCAGATCTACTATTCAGAAAGTGTTTACATTTTATTTCTTCAGGCAGAGTCTAAATCGGGCCAGGTAGCCTCTGGATTCATCCTTCTTTTGGAAGGTGAGATATCCGGTGAATGCCCAGACAGTCAATCTTTGTACAAGAAATACTTTGTTCTCACGAATTCTAGATCGGAAGTGGTTGAGTTTTTGAGCTGGTGGAATTCGAATTTAATTCCAAAGCATGAGCGAAACTTAGAAACATTCAGTGTGAGAATGGAGACAGTATGCCCGAGTATCTCACGAAGTTCACCCAATGCCGAGATGAGCTGGGAAGTGTGGGGCTGACTGTCGGATGAGGATGGTGAGTCTAGCACTCCTTGACCTTCCTAAGAGTTGGCATAGCTACCAGGACTCGGTGAATGGAAGGGAGAAACTGCCAGGATGGGAGAGACTTTGGTCAGATCTTGTGCAGGAGGAGATTAGACGGAGCACCAGAGACGGTTCTTCATCCATGCAGGATGAGGAGAACTGTGCCTTAGCAAGTAAGGCGAAGAAGGGGAAGGGGAAGGTTTCTCTTTCCGAATCTTGTTCTTCCAATGATGGGAAGAAGGTTGACAAGTCGAAGGTGAGATGCTTTCATTGTCATGAGATTGGTTTATGGGTCAGGAACCTGTATGATCTTGAGGTTCAAGATGCATGCGAAGCCTTGAGCAGTGAGGCAACTGATGGAGACTTGGTGGTTGAGAGGGAGCATATATTACCTCTCAACATGCAGAGCTAGAAGAAGTCTCAGAAGATTGTGGGGGAACCACGATTGGTGCAACAACTTCAGGAGGTTGTGGAGGAGCCACAACAGGGGAAGCTGAGAGGAGATCGAGTAGAGACATCTACTCATCCAGAGATCTCCAGTAGGGGGAAACTTCAAGCTAGGTGGGCTGAGGGATCGCATGCAGCCATACCTCCAGGTAGGAGGTGGGGTGATGTGGATTGATTGTCCTAAGGAGGAGGGGCAGGATCCTTGAGGTACCCAACCTCTTGGATGAGACCTTGCTACGGGAGCCCCAAATGTGTAGTAGCAGGAACTGACTGATTGGGTAGAGACAGATGCGGATGGAGCGGCAGAGAGAGCAACAGTGCAGGGAATCCCAGGACAGCGCATAGCTAGCAGGCTGCAGCAATGCGAGAGGCACAAGTGTTTTGCATAGTGCTAGGTGGCACAGAGAGGTGTGAAATGGTGCGAGATGCATGGAGATGTTGTAGTAGCGCAGATGTCAGAGAGGGAGCACTTGTCAGCAGTAGGTAGAGCTTCAGCATCAGAGGATGTTTCTATCCCAACAGGGAGGTCAGTTGGGAGGTGCAGTGCAGATGCAATGCTGGGAGATAGAACCAGCAGCAGCACGGATGCAGTCAGAGATCAAAGTGACAGAGGCTACAACAGTCAGATACTGAAGAGCACAGAGATGCAGAGTTTCAGTCGACAGAGGCAATAGCAGTCAGAGACTTTGATGACAGAGCAAATGGACCGACCAGATGTGTTGCATGGAGAACATTCCAGAGTTATAGGATCGGGTTTGAGAGGAAGCCTTTCTTGTTGAGAGGGAGTGTTGAAAAGTGTGCAACAAGAAATGCTTTTTGAGAGTGCAACAAGATGATGGAGCTTAGTGAAAAGAGTCGCCTTCACTAAGTGGGCCCGCAGGCTATTTTTGGCGCAAGTCTATTTTTAGACTATGTCTATTTTTAAACATATGGATCATGTCTATGGATTGCAGGTTGTTGTTTATGGATGATTGGTCAAGTTGGGAAAAATAGATGGACTTCTATTTTTGATCAAAGTGTGAATGATCACAGTGTGAGTGATCAAAGTCTATTTTTAGACTGGCTGTCAAAAATAGAAAAGTCAAATATTATTGTCTCATAATAATATTTGGACTATAAACTTGATCTTATTCTCTTGGAGCACTTCAGGATGAGCTACGGATGTGGTACATGCAGATCCCAGAGGGAAATACGTGGTTACCTATGGGATGACTAATATTTGCATGCAAGACTTCAGTTAGAACTCAGGTGAGTTGAGTTTAGTGGACTGGAGGTGCAGTTGATGGAGTTGTGTTCAGTTTAGCCTTGTTAAACTGGCTGTATTTAGTCTAACTGATCAATAGACTAGAGATGGGTTGGGTGAATTAGTTATTAATTAATTCACAAGTTATTAACTCATAATACAACTATAGAATACATCAGTTAACTCAGTTGCATGTCAGTGCATGTTCAGTTCAACAGGGACAGGTGGTAGAGAATCAGATTGCTATCAGTTGTGACTATAGTTGTGCACCAGATCTTGCACAATCAAGGGATTGAGTATGCCAATGAGTTTGCTCACGTATTTGCCCAGTATTGTAGCCTTTTCTCACGTCCAACAAAGTGTGAGTGTTTATTTTGAGGTGAAATATGAGTTTGGTGAGCCATTCTCATCAGTTCTTGAGCAGGTATTGAGCTGTGGAGGCAGGCAAGCAGCGGGGGAGATTTGGAGATCAGATCTGAGCTGTATTGTGTGTAGCATGTGTAGATAGTACTGAGTACTTGTGAGGAGTATTGTACTATGTATTGTTACATGATTCAATCAATATAATATACAGATAGTGTGGGGTTTTTAGCGAGATGCTTTCCCCGGGATACATACTGTGTTTATGAGTTTGATTGATGCTTCTATGTGTGCCTGTGAATGTTTCTGCTTCTGTAAATTGATGATCAACGTAGAGGAGACTATGTATTATACATGTTCCGCTTATAATTGTATGATCAGGATAATCTCTGTGAATATGTGTTAAATTATTCAAAATTTCTACAGCTGCTGCTAATTCTTGTAGTCAGTTCCGACCACCCAACTGGGCATTTCATGATTTCCTGTACCAAGCACATAATTTCCATTAGACTCAAAATAAATTGGAATGACTTGAAATCATACCTCATTGGTGGCACCTCAATAAGGTATGCTTGCAATTATGTTCGCTTCCTGTCACAACAAGTCAAACTAGCATATTTGACCAAATCATCATGTATAAACATATCACATCAGGTTAGCTCAAAACACAACCATCATAGATCAAAATCATAAATCACATGTAACCATCATAAACCAGAATCATATATCACATGTAATCATCATAGAACAGAATCATAAATCACACGCATAATAAAAATGAAATAAATTATTGATACGTATCCTTTAATCAATCCTTAGCTTCTACCTTTGTCCTTATTCTGTACACACTCCAAATCAATTTCCACACTCGAAAAACACCCAGTGCCTTCTCCTCAACCATGTGCACATACACATAGTTTGCATCACACACATACAACCACACACGACATACAACACCATGCAATACATGCACCTATGCCTGACATACAACTTATAAACCTACACCTAGTGTACAACACAATACATACATACACCTACACCCGATGTATGACACAACACAATACATACATATACCTACACTCGATATATAACATAACACAATACATACATAGACCCACACCTGGTGTATGACACAACACATACATACTCCTACATCTGGTGTACAACACAATACACATACATACACATAGTACAAAACAACGAATACACATGTCACGATACCACGACTACACAATCCACATACATAGTACCGCATGCCTGCAACACAACATGTATGACATGCATAGAATACCACATGTACACCAATACCATATGTACAGCATGTACACAATAACACCTGTACGCCGCACCACCTACACAATATGTGCACAACATCACATGTACATGACACCACTTGCACAACATGTACACAATGCCACATGTACATCGTACCACCTGTACAACATGTACACAATGCTAGACGTACACAACACCACACGCACATGTACATGACACCACATGTACATAGTACCATATGCACAACATGTACATAACACCACCTGCATACAACACCACATGTACAACATGTACACAACACCACTTGTACAATCATACACACAACACCATATGTACATAGCACCACATGTACAACTTGCACAGACCACCATATGTACATAGCGCTACATGTACAACATGTACATAGCACCCTATGTACACAACGTTACATATCCAACATGTGCACAACATATATGCACACAACACTGCATATCCATCATGTACTCAGTACAATATGTACACAACACTGCATATCCAACATTCGTACAACACTATTTGTATCACCTTGTACATAACATTACATAAACAACATGTACACATGCTATATATACAAAACACCACATGCGCACAACATCACAGATGCAATGTGTACAACATATACAACATATGCACAATAGTAGTACTACACATCCAAAACCACACTGCCTCTACCAGGAAAACTTGCTTCTATTGTCTCTCCGCCATCCATACTTACCCTAGCATGTCGTGGATCTCAATGGTTTCATTCAGCTGATGTATTCCTCAGAGTTACCTGTCATAACATAAAATAGGCATAATACAAGCATACAACATCAATTCATGTCCACATGATACTGACCTTGTATATTTGCATGCTTTCATGACTACTCTCCCAACTTGATTCCCCATAAGACCAGGAACCTCGTCATGCCATTCACCTGCATAAGTAATCATTCCTCCACAAGAATGATCCCTGACAACCCTGTCAGACAGTGACTTAGATACATGGATACATACATACATATACATAAACATTAGCATAAAACAATCATGATCATGTCAGACAACGACATATATACACACACATATACATATAAACATTAGCATTAAACAACCATGCTCTATGACGACCCTGTCACACACACACACACACACATATATAAACATCATCATAATCACGATCATAACATAATTAGCAGATAGGATAAGGTCACGGTTAAGAGAACTTCCTTTGTCTGAGCACAACATTGAGAACAATCGTTCCCAACATAGCCAACGCATTTGACACCTTAGATCCATTTACTTCACCTTCCTTGTTGCCTTTCTCATGAATGTACTACCACTGTCCATTTACACCAATGGATCGAACCAATCCAACTGATTGTCATATTTTTACCTTCAACTTTCCTTACTCATGCACCAAGCTTCATTCAGGTCTTATATTACCTGCTAGATTTCATTCAGCTCTCCCTGAGCTTCATTAACTTACCTCTTTCCCAACCAATTCCCAAAACCCTCAAGACATAAAAGGAAAGAAAAAACACAAGCAAGAGGAAAACCATGAAAACCAATAACCATATGACACCGCGAACGAAGTGGTATGGCCATACACTATACATAAACAAAGTTGCAAATCAAGCACAAAAAAAGCATAAAGAATCGAAATCAGAAGACTCTCAATAGACACAATGAATCAATCCTCATGGTTCCCAGTGCTTCCAAAGGAAAGCTCAACCTGAGCCTCTTCATAATTTCATGGTAGTCTCTTTGCCATGCAATCCCCTGCATCATATTGCTATAAACACATAATTGTTAGTACATAAATAAACATAACAATACACCAATTACCTTACCTTCTTGTGCCAAGCATGTTGCTTGCAACTGAACACATCCACGCCATCTCTCAAGGGACTCCAATCCTTTGACTAATCCAGCCATAACTAGAACCAACTGTTATACTTGTCAATTACACGAATATAACACATATCCTCATAATGTCAGATAAATTCAAGGTTAAGAAGAGTTCATGTTGTTAATTTTTGCATTTGCAGCCAAATTCCACTTTGGATAGCTCATATGATGAAGATATTGATTACAATAGATTCCTTTTTTCAAGAGGACCAAAATCGACCTAAATATCACCCAATTTAGTCAAGCAAAAGTTGAGTTTTGAATTATTTTATTCATACATATATTATGGAATGGGTTGGCTCTTACCACATGGGTAACTATTTAGGTCGTCCTTAACCCCAAATTGACCCTCATGAAAGCCTATAAATAGAACATACCTCAAGCTCATTAGGACACATTCGATCAAGCTATCTTCTATGCCCTTATTGTCTTGGTTCACACAGGTTCGACGAAAGGAGTTCATGCAAGGGTCTGAAATCACAGGCGTAAGTTTCACCCTAACTTAGGGTTTTATGATCCTTGGGCATTGGCATAGAACTAGGCATTTTAGTCCCTGGGTTCTGGCATAAAACTAGGCATTTTAGTCCCTGGACACTGGCACAAAGGCTTCTGGGAACATCTAGGGAGCCTTGGACGCTGACACAGTGAGTTATGGGAGCATCCAGGGCTTGAGAGTCAGATCGAGCTGTATTAGTCCCCGGATGCTCGCAGAGAGTGGTCTTGAGAGCGTCCAGGATGCCATACACGTTTGCACAACAACCTTATGAGAGCATCTAGGGCTTGAAATAGGTTTGGGTATGTTTGACCCTAGACACCCTCATCCAGTTCTCCTCAGAGCATCCAGATTTGTTCCAGACGCTGTCATCTAGTTATGTAGGGAGCATCCAGATATCCTATAGACACTTGCATAACTCCTCCTCCCTACATCCAAGATTCATGATGATATTTATGTATTCTGAAGATTCCGCTCAATGACAAGAGTGTTCAGTAGTATCCAACAATTGATTACAGTAAGTGACAACACATTTCAACCATCAGAATGAGGGTTTTGTCTTCAAGCATGATTAGATCTATTTCATGGATATCATGGTTGTTTTGTTGCTTAGATAAAGTTATGGATCATTGTACTCTCTTTTTCTGAATCATTTGATGATGATCTAAGAAGAAGAAGATTTGCAAGGGTTTTCCCCATAGTGGGTTTTACCCTAGTCTCGGACCAATCCTGGTGTCTCAATGTGTGTGCATGCTTTTCTTACATTGTTCCTTTATGTTCCACTGCATTGATGATGACGATGATGTTATTTCTATATAATTGCATATGCTAATTTATAATGGTGTAGATTTGAATAATGTAATGATGATATGGGGTGAACTTAATGTATTAATGAGGAAATTCAATTATCAAAGAAAAGAACAATGTAGCCCTATGAAAAATTAACATGGTATTAGATTTGGGCTAAAGAAAAGCCACAGAAATCACCCTGAGAATGAAACATTTTATGGATGCAAGAAGAGGATGGTGGAGACCTAAAATAGTTCTAGGGTTTGAATAAAACCCTAGGTAACTTGATTATTAGGGTTTAATGGATTCTATGAGGTTAGGGTTGGAGAGAAAACCTTGGTTTATGAAAACTATATGAGATATGGAACCTAGCTGGTCAATGTGAAGATAGCTCTTGAAGATTGGTTCAAGAGGGAGAGGATCACCTCTCATTGAAGATAAGTATTTCTTGACTTATAATTCTTCTTACATGTTAGACTTATAGATATGATGATTATGTTTATTGCTTGTACTTCCAGCATATGTATTTGAGTTTATGGATGTTTCTAACCTCCTTGATTAGATGTGATGAGTAGATCCTTCTTGGGGATCATCTTGAGATGCAGATCTGGAAAGAGATAAAGAGGTGCTTGATGAAAAGATGACAAAGTGATTCAAGTGGCCCATGTCTAATGAGAAGGTGCACAGGTATTTGAATACCACAAGGTATGCTTGGTATGTTGTGTTTCAGCTATTGGCTCGGTAAGCCCTAAGGTATGATGAGAATGTCTCTTTCTTTAATGGCTCATACATGCATATGAAAATGACTTGGATCTATGTTTCTGTTGTGCTATTCAACAACCCCCCATTTATTAATAGTAGTAGTTAATATTACATTGATAAATGGGGACCCTTTAAAAAATTCCTCCAAAAATAAATTAAGCATTTAGGCATTTTTCTTATATTTTGGAATAAAGCAATATAGTAATCAAACCCATTTTTTCAAAAGAACTACTTAATGCTTGCCTTCCCGCATATCACATGATTAAGCATCATCAAAAACCTTGCTAACCCACCAAATCTAGTGAAAAACAATTAAAAAAGGACTTTATGCTTTATACCTCGAAACTATCATATTTTTGACATAAACTAGGTCCTAAAGCTTTTCTCTTCAAAACCAAGTCTCGCATCGCATATCGCTATTTATGAAGAGCCCGCCTTAAAAGGTTATCTTAAAACAAGCGAAACGCGAAATTGCGATGGCATCGAAACCTTTATTGCATCGCATTTCGAGCATTTAAAAGAGTACCACAAACTTACCATCAATCGATATTGCGAAATGCGATCAAGACCCGGACCCACTCCTTCAATACATCACGAACAAATGTTTAGGTCTACGCTTATTAAAAAAGGTCTTTACATAGGGAAAACTTGACAAGTAGCTATGTTTTGAGGCAATAAATGAGTGGCTCACATATTACATCTCATAGAAAAGCAAAGGAGGGTAAGAAAAGCGAAAAGGCACAATGCGATATTGCGATCTGTGATATTGCTTCACAAATCGCAAAATCAACATTCTTGCAATTCAAAGGCTCGCTACCCTAGAAGCTTTCTTCCTGACTTACGATGCAGACATTTATGAGCATTAAAGCTAAGGGATAACGAAGCATTAATGGGCATTTAGTAAGAGTTAATTGCATTTATGTGTGAAAATCCATTTAACGTGATATGATATCTTCTTACGTGCGTTCAAATAAAACTCCTATTATCACCTTTACAAGTTATCTGCATTATTTCATTTCATGTTCATTGTCATCTTTGTGTATCCGATCGTTGTTGTTCCTCACTTTCAGGGAAAATCCATAGAGAAAATTTTTGGGATCAATGGTGAAGAAAGGCAAGGCAGTCGTCTTTGAGCAGTCAGAAATGACTCCTCTATTTACGGATACTACATGCAGCAGAGAGGGAGGAACCTCTACGTAGGAAGCCATGTATAATATACTGGAAGAAGAGCAACCAAGGATTCTAGAAACGAAGGTTACACTTGATGGACATGATTCCTTAGACGCCTCCATGTTTGAGACAACATGCTCATTTTTGCATTGCATAGCTGCGCATTCAAAGATAATCCCTTATACAAACATGGTTAAATGGGTTATTGATGAAGCCCACATCTCAGATAGAGAATTCAAGACAAGAAGCCAAGAGGTTATGGGATCTTTTACGCAAGACAACCTGCATCTTATGTACCACCTACCAGAGCCACAAATCATCTACAACAAGCAGTTCGTCGAGAAGTTTGCCAAAGAGAATGAGGACCTAGTAGACTGCACCCGAACCTGGTCAAATAATGAGGGAAAAATCAAGAAAGACAAGAACGGTATGTACACTATTGCATCTATTTGTCCCCCTCATAGTTTTGCAGTGGCCATGCTATGTAGACTATTTGGCAAACCCGATAGTACTAAATTCTCCCCAGAATGGCTGCCATTAATAGATGCAGCCGTAAACGCAACTATAATGAATTGGGCACAAATTTTTTCTGATAATTTAGCAAGAACAATAATGGAGTATAGAAGGAAAATAAGTGTTGCTTTGAGGGTTTACCCTCCATTTTTTATGAGCGCCTATGTAATGGATGCAATTTTTTTTGGTTCAAAATTTCCTGTCATGGGATGGAAGTGGACTATCCAAAATCCACTTCCCATTCACATATACCATAAAGACATGTGGGAATCTCACTTTCAACCACATTTTTACAAAATTTGTCATGGAGTTATGCTCCCTATCCACAAATGGCTTTATAATCGAGATGCCCCCAGGTTTTCCAAAGAAGCCGAGGTAGATATCCTCCTAGTGGCCAGATGGTTTGGGGAGGAAACATTTACGTATATTAGGGTATTTGGCAGCATTACCTCCCCCCATGTCCTCCCATACTATGTTCTAGACAAACTGATGGCTAGAGAGATAGCCTATCAAACAGTTAGTGAGGGAGGGATGAGAAAAACATTAAAGGAAGCAAAAAATGCCATTTGGCCTACATTCCCTTTATAGTGTGGAGCATTTGCATTGCACGACCTGGGGCATGCATTTAAAGAAGCATAGATTATGTTATCTCTGCAATTACCTAAATTCCCTGGAAGGCAATATGACCCATTCGACACTGTCAAAGACTTTACCACCATGGTAAAAATAAAAGTATTCAGTAATGAGGAAGATGCATTTGATGACATATTTTTGCAGAAGAACACCTTCACAGAGGTGAAGCATATGACACAATTACTTTTTGACCGTGAAGATCTTGAAACCTTTTATGAGTACAGAGAAAGGAGGCTAACGAAGGTCCCATTGGACCAATTATTAATTGAACCAATAAGGGAGCCTACTCTTAGTGTAAGTCTAGAAGGAGATTCCAAAGAAAATTCTAAAACTGATTCTGGAGCAGAATCCCAAGAGAAATCTACTAGGGAGTCAGAGAAGTCATCACAAAATGGGAAAAGCAGAAGCAGGGAGTCGGAAAAAGATACAACCCAATCTACAGAGAAGACAACTGAGCAAACTTCAGCTAGCAAATAGGCTGAAATCCATTCCACCTCCACCCAGCCAATAAAACCCCTAGTGATTGATTTAGAGGAAGAATGGGACAACTTTAATAAAAATCTCCATACAGAGGAACAAACATCAGAGTTGCAAACTCCAAAATAGAAAATAACTCAAGAAATTACAACAGAGGAGACTGTAAATACTCAAGAGGTAGAGCACATCCTTGTTACTCCCACCTCTGAAATTGTTTTGAGAATTGAGGAGATTCCCCCTCTAGATGTGTTTTATAGCCCACAACACAAAGCAGTTGTTAAAAGACAAAGGAAGAAAAGGAAGTTGGATTCTACAGCTGTTACTACCCCTGATAATGAACCGATGGATGTTGTCTGGAAAGACTCACCCATCAACCCATCCGCCAACCTTACTAGATTGTCACAATTTGCAGGTGCCTATGCTACAACGACCATCGACAAAGAAACAAAGGTGCAAATGTTGCTTAAGGAAAAAGAAGATAAAATTTTGTCGCTTGAACAACAACTACAACAAGCAAAATATGACCAACAAGCAGAGACATAGTTAGCTAAGCTTCAACAAGAGTTCGAGCAGATGCAAATAAAACATCAAGCCAGCTTAGCAGAAAAGGAAGTGCAAATACAAGGAATAACTGATCTACATAAAGATGATCCAAAAATTGATCAATTTATTACTGAAGCGCTCAGCCTTAACTCCCAGCTGATGCACCAAAAAGAACTATTATGCCAGAAGATTTCGCAATGGAATTCTTATTGCGAAACAAGCGACAAATTGACAAGTCAAGTCATGGAAATGAGACTTGAATATGATGAAATATTGAAAAATTTCTCCGACTTCATCACCTAGTAGAATTCAGAAGATGGGAGAAAAGCTGACTTTCCTAAACTGGAGGAGTCACACAAAGAAATATTATTTGCAAATTGGGATTCTCGGCTTAGAGAGGTAGGAAAGGAAACAAAAGACGCGGAAGTAGCAGCAAACAATGTTATCGAAAATATTAATGAAAATTTACATAGTGCAAACCTTGTGGTAGAGTCCATTCCAAGTTTCCTTCCTAATGTAAAATAACTTGAGCTACAATGGAGATAGGAAATAGAAGAAAAAGAAGAAGAAATTAGGCAAACGGCTAGGTTAAACCGGGAAGCATATTGGCGACATTTAGTGAAACCTCATAGCCAGTGGATGACCCTACGATTCCTAACCACTTCTACAGAGAAAAAGGTGCCAAAACTGACCGATGCCATGTCCTCTGGGCAGTTGAAAGCTGAAATCAGCCAACTGATGTAGCTCAAACCCATGATGGACATTTGGGATCTAAAGGATCAAATGTAGAACATTTAGTCACCATGCTCATTTCTATTTTTGTTTTATTTTGCATAATTTGAGGAAGGTCGTTTAAACCTCCTCAGCTATTTTTGTAATAATCTATTTTTAGTTTTATAGTTTAATATTTAAACCCCTCTCATGCATTTAGAGATGAGTCCATAAATTTTATCAGAAACAATCTTCAAAACATGCACTTCTATCCCTTTGAGGAAGTTCTGGTGAAGTTAATGGAATATGATTTATTTTTATCTTATCTGGAATCTTCTACTGAAATTGCACTTTTTTACTCTTAGATGGTGTTGGATGGATTGAAAGTAGATCAATATTGTTAAAGCACATGAGTAGGATGTATTATAAATGGTACTTTTATCTCGTAATTATTTTTACTTATGTATCAAGCAATAATTTCTATTCAAGTTGTTTATGTATGAAAGTTTAACTCTTGGTTAGCATTATTTCACTTTTGTATGATGATGGCCTATATTTTATGCTGAATACATGAATAATTTCTTATGCGATATATCTTTCACAATCGTTTCAGCTAACTTTTTATACGAAATGATTATTGTTAAACGATTTAATTTCTCATTGCAATTGAACGATCTTTATTACCAATTGCTTTTGGACATTATTGTAGATCGCATACTTCAAATTATTCTCGGCTATAGTCATAATTAGATAGTGTTTCAATTAGGATAAAATTCATGTGATTATTAGTTTAAATTAGATTACTTTTAGCTTAAACATTACTCCAAAATATCACATATCACCCCATCAACACTATTATAAATTAGATTGGGAAACTGGTCCCATTATCCCCAGTCGGAGCCACTACACCAAACGGAAAAGGAGCTGCCAACCAAGGTCTAGACCAGGTGGTTTTTCCCCATGTTGAAGCAACGATTTTCGAGGCTTCAACATTTTGGCGCTAGAAGGAGGGCCTGATTGTGAATGGCAAGTAAATCCAAATCAACAGGCCATTCTAAGAGTAAAACTCCCTCACCATCACCTCCAACTTCTCAAAAGCATTCCAAATCCCCTAATCCTAAGTGAGAAGTTGCAAACAAAATTACAAAACCCACCGCTGAAATCCCAAAAAAGCCAGATCATTCTTCTTCTACTGAAGCCCCTGAAGTCTAATCTTTGATTCATAAATTTCAGGGGATTTCGTTATCTCAAGAAGAATTTGAGTTATCCCAAGATATTGATACCTCTCAATTTACCCCATCTCAAAGGTTAACTAGGGCACAGAGTGAAAAGCTTGGAATCCCTCTATTCGAATTCCCTCTGCGAAGGCGTAAGAAAGCTAAGAAAACACCATCCAAATCTCACAGCGAGGTTCTTTTGTCAGCTCAATCTTCATCTTCATTCATTCCATCTATACCATCACAAGATCAATCATCTTCCTCGCCACTCCAGATCGTGATTCACACAGGTACAAGAACTATATCTTCCTCTATCCAATCATCTTCAACCACTGCTACACATTCTCCTACTCACATACCAGCAATGGCATAGAATCCTCTAAGACCATGGACAAACCCAGGAACTGTTAGGATGGTTGGGCCTTTACATCAATTGCCAGCTCATCTAGAGAAATGGTTACCCAAATTCAATCCTGATAATGGCCTACTAGCTAAGGAACATATAAAAAATTCATGTTGTCCATTAACTTGAATGAAGTAGTGGAAGAAGATGCAGTTGTAAGATTATTTCCATATACTTTACAGGGAGTAGCAAGATCATGGTACTTCTCATTACCATCAGGTTCTATTAATAGTTGGGATGCTTTCCAAGAGTAATTTTAACTAAATTTGGAGATGATAGATCCACAACTACCCTAATCAATGATCTCTCCAATTTGAAAGCCGAACCGAAAGAACCCATTAAGGACTTCAACTCTCACTTCAATAAATTATTGAATAAGATACCAATGGCATCTAAACCCAACGATGAGGTCCAAAATGAGTGGTATATTTCTGCTCTACCTTCAAACACAACTATTTTCATTGATAGAGCTGCCAAACCAACTTTAGCAGAAAATATGAAAGAGGCAATAGCTGTGGAAAAACACATTCTAGCTGTAGAAAAGAAAAACGCATTAGAAGAATGAAAATATAAGAAAGTGACCTTTAGGAGTGACTCCAAGAAGAAACCACCAAAAGATCCTTTTGATATTGAAGGGTTATAGAAAGTCGTCATGACCATGTCTAACGAAATTGTTGATATCAAAAAACAGGTAGCAGAGACTTCCTCTAAGAAATCTTTTAGACCATTTAAAAGGAATTCCCCTGCTGATCCTAAACCTCCAAATGTTATATCAAATGTTGAATCAGATGGAGAGGAGGATGAAGTTTCAACAAACGAAGAACAAACGGACGATGAAGAAGTGGCAGAGTTACAAGGAATGTGGGATTTTATCCTTCCCAATGAGGAAACTCAAGAAGCATTACCTTTAAAATTCAAAGCAGAAGGCTTCAATGCCATCTCCTAGGGACAAAACAACAAGTAAGAAATCTTCACCAAAATCCACTCAAACTACTCCTACTCAATTGGATTCTTCACCTTCACCTAAAACTCTAATAGTTTCTGATGAAATGGAATATAATATTGTTGATGATATGAAGAAAACTAGGGCAAACATCACCTTTCATGAGCTTAGAAAATTGAAGCATCAGCAGAAGCTACTCCTTAAGGAACTCAAAGCAGTACCTACTGCACCGCTTCCTGCCATCGTGATCTCACAAGCCGCCCAAGAAATGGGAAGGCCCCCTAGCACCTCTTTAAACAAGATTGATCCAACCAACATCGCTCTAATTGGAGGAAGATCTAAGTCTCATACTCCTCCATTTCTCCTTACTTTTGAAGTCTTTAATAAGAATTTACACAACTATTTAGTTGATTCAGGAGCTTCATCTAACATCTTACCTAGAATAGTTTGTGCAAAGTTGAATGTTCAACCTCAAAAATCTGTTGTACGTATAGTACAATTAGATCGATCTCAAGTCGAAGTTGTTGGGGAACTTAATCAAGTAACCATCAGACTTTCATCAAATCCTAAAGTTTGTCAAGTCATTGACATACTTGTAGCTAATATTCCTGAGTTCTATGGCTTAATCCTTAGTAGAGATTGGTCAGAAAAACTTCATGGTTATTTTGCAACTGACTGGTCTCACATGTGGCTTCCCTATAATGGCAAGCCAAATCAAATAAGGGTTGATCACGAGAAACATCAAAAGTACATAGTCACAGAGCTAGAAGGAGAAAATGAACCAGTCACGTATAGTAACGACATCATTGGAAACTAATTAGTAGAACCATTTCTAGGAAATTTTAATGCTCACACTTCACATTTCTTAGTAAACTCTGTTGTATCTCAAGTCGAAAATTTTTCCCTAACAGACACTTCTAAATGTGTAAACTTTGTAGATAAACCTGTAGTTAGCTCTTTATTTTGGAAATTATTTTTTGATGGATCTAAATCCAATGATGGAGAAGGAGCTTGATGCATATTAGTTAGCCAAGAGGGGGAAAAGACTATGTTAGCATGCAGAATTGAATTTTATTGCACAAACAACACTGTTGAATATGAAGCACTAGTTCAAGGTTTGTATAAGGCAATTGGCCTTAATATCAAACACCTCCAAGTATTTGGAGATTCAAAAATTGTAATAAAATAGGTGAGAAATACTATACACTATTTGTCAGGACATTTGAAACACTATCAGTCGTTAGTCCAAGACCTGACATTTCACTTTACAACGTTTAATATTTCCCCTATTCCAAAACTCCAAAATGCTAGTGCTGATATTGTAGCTAATGTCGCTTCCAAGCTTATTCCACCAAAGGATTATAACCCTGATCGATTTTCCATTGAATTGATTTTTAGGCCTTTTATTCTCGATAATATCACCAACTGGAGAGTCTTTAATAACGATCCAAATATCATAATCTTCCTGACTTCAGAAGGCTCTTATGATGACCAGATAGTTGGTGAAAACCAACATGATAACCAACTTAAACAAGAAACAATCAATAACGCTATACCAGAATCTATGGTTAAGTTGGAAGATTTATATGACCTCAAAGACAGATTTAAATGACCCACCAATTCAAAACTTCAGAGTTCAACTCTAAGGTTTGAATTGATTAATCTTGGGACTGACCTAAAGCCTCAAAATATTAATCTAGGTCTCAGACTTACATCAGATGAAAAATCAACCTTTATAGGTTTGTTGAAGAGGTACAAGAATGTCTTCGCATGGAACTATGAAGATCTTAAGACATATGACACCTCTATTATTCAACATACTATTCCCATGACATCTGATGAAAGACCTATTCAGTAGAAATTAAGGAAGATCCATCCTAATTTAGAAAGTCAGATTAAATCTGAATTGAATAAACTGTTGAAAGCCAAGATTATTTTTCCTGTCAGACATTCCTGGTGGGTCTCCAATCTTTTCCTAGTCAGAAAAAAGAACAATGTTATTCGGATATGTATAGACTTTTGCAACCTCAATAAAGCTTTCCAAAAGGACAATTTCCATTGCCCCCTATGGAACAGATATTGCAATCAGTTGCAGGCTCAGAACTAATGTCTTTCCTGGATGGATTCTCAGGTTATAATCAGATCTTAGTACATCTAGATGACCAGCTGAAAACTACATTCAGGACAAAATGGGGCACTTATGCTTATCAAAAGATGCCATTTGGACTGATTAATGTCGGTGCCACTTTCCAAAGAGCCATGGACATAGCCTTCAAAGGTTTAGTAAACAAATCAGTAGTAATCTACTTAGATGATATAACTGTATATTCCAAAAAGCGCAGTAATCATCTAAGGGATTTAAAGCAAATCTTTGAACGTTGCCAAAGGTATGGGATTTCTCTTAATCCCAAGAAGTCTTTTTTCACATTAAGTGAAGGAAAGCTCCTTGGATTCATTGTGTCCAAAGCAGGGATTCATATTGACCTTGACAGAATTAGAGAAATCTCTGAAATACCTTTACCACATAACAAAAATTCAATGTAGTCTTTCCTAGGTCAGATAAATTTTGTTAAAAGATTTGTCCCTGACTTCTCAATAATTTTTTTACCTCTTCAATCCATGATAAAGAAAAATTCTCTATTTAAATGGGGACACTCAGAACATGAAGCTTTTAACTTGATCAAACAAGCAATTATAAACGACCCATCTTTAGCAACGCCGATTTTTTCAAATCATTTCATTTTATATATTTTCGCTTCCGAGAAATCATATGCAGCCATATTGACACAAGTAAATGAAGAAAAAATTGAAGCCGCAATCTCTTTCTTTAGCTCCAATTTGCAGGGAGCTGAATTGAATTACTCAGATGTTGAAAAACAAGCTTTTGCTGTTTTCAAATCAATAAAACACTTTAGACCTTTTCTCCTCAAAACCCACACCAAAGTAATAGTACCATTCTCAGCAGTGAGAAATCTATTAATACAAAGGGATGTAGGTGAGAAAATAGAAAATTGGGTTACAACTCTGCAAGAATATGACATCGAAATCAGACCAACAAAAATTGTAAAAGGTCAAGGTTTTTGTAGGATGTTGGCAGGAGCATCAAATCTATCAGCATTACAGCATTTAGGTGACGATGTACAAGTCTATGAGGTAAGCCTTAACGAAACTGAATCAAGATATGTTGATATCATATTTTACTTAAGAAATGGATATGCCCAAACGCAATTAAATTACATAAACAAAAGGGCATTGAGATTAAAAGCTAGACAATATCAAATTGTCAATGATGTTCTATTTAGAATAAATTATGATTCTATTTTACTTAGATGTCTTGAAATATATGAGGCAGAGAAGGTGTTGCAGGAACTTCATGATGGACCATCTGGTGGTCAATTTGGAGGAGATACTACCACACATAAAACACTGCATGTTGGCTATTACTGGCCAACATTATTCAAATATGTACACAATTATGTAAGGAGATGTAATATTTATCAGATAGCTGCTGGAAGATAGAGGAGACACGCATTACCATTACAGCTAGTCAACATTGACTAACCATACGAGCAATGGGGATTGGACATAATAGGTGAGATCGTTCCTCATTCTTCTAAGCAGCATAGATATATCCTTACAGCAACTGATTATTTCACCAAATGGGTGGAAGCAATTCCACTCAAGGTAGACAATTCTGAAAATATTATTGAATTCACAAATCAATTTATCATTACTAGATTTGGCCTACCATCTACCTTGATGTTTGATAATGCATCTTATTTTCTAGGCAATGCTATGACAAAATTTACTCTTAAAAGTGGTTTTAAACTTAAGTACTCTGTTAATTATTATCCTCAAGGAAATGGGTTAGCTGAATCCAAAAACAAGAATGTCATTAGGATTATTAAACGAACTATTGACCAAAGTCAGAAGAACTGGCATAAGTCTTTGATGTTTTCTCTATGGGCAGATCGAATAACTCAGAAAGCTTCCATTGACACTTCTCCTTTTAACTTGGTCTATGGGAAAGAAGCAGTGTTACCTACAAATGTAGCTATTCCCTCTTTGGCCTTAGTTCAATTCATTGAAGAAACTCCTTCCTCATCTATGCAAATTAGACAATTACAAATCATTAAGCTTGAAGAGGAAAGAGAAAAGGCCAGGATCACACATGCACATCATCAACAGTTAGTCAAAGCTTCCTTTGATTCAAATTCTATAAGTTCAAAATCTTTTCAACTTGGAGACCTAGTATTGAAATGGGATAAAGCCCATGAAGAGAAAGGTAAGAATACCAAGTTCCAACAAACATGGCTTGGCCCATTTCAGATTGTGGAACAAATAGGCCCATTAACTTTTCTATTACAAGATTTATCAGGTAAGAGAGAATCTCTACCTGTTACTGGACATATTTTAAAGAAATACTTTCCGTAGAAGATGATCTCTTCTGTTCACTGTATATTATTACCTTTAGTTTATTTTTTTAGAAAGAATAATACAAGTTGAAAAACATTTACTTTTGGCTTTACAAATGATATTCTCTTTTTAATTTTGACTTTTTGCTTGTGTAAGTAAAGATTGTTATGAAAGTAGAAAAGTTGAAGAAACTTTTGATTTGATTTCTTTGAGGCGAAAGTTTAATTAACTCATTTTACATGAAAACGAAAATGAATTAATTATGATACTATTAAGTGAACAGGAGTCGGAGGTCTGCAATTTGAACAAGGATCGAAGTTGACGCTAGGGTTTTGCATTAGGGTTCCATGGCGGGACGCGCAAGAGGGAGCGCTGCTCCCTCCTACAGTCAGGTAATCACAGAAGGAGGCAAGGAAGCAGGAGGGAAGCATTTCAAAAAACCGTCGGGAAAGATTTCAGAAGTAAGAGGAAAGGAGGCAGTTGGAAGAAACGAATCCTAGGATCAGGAAGGGAATCAACAGGAAACAAGTAAATAAAAGGAGAAGGGAGGCGACAATGGAAAAACGACTTCCACAAGAACTATGGGAGTTTGCAAACCCAAATCAAGCATCATTCCCCGGGTTGTATTGAGTGATCTTGCGATTCAAGCGCACAGGGACTATATGAAAGAACATGCTATCATCTGCAAGTTCATGGCGTTATGGCCAACAGAGAGGGATTTACACATCTGGATTAGGAGCCATTGGAAGCCAAAGGGAGAAATACATTTACATCTGGGTTCTAAGGGCTTCTTCATGGTGGTGTTCGCGAACCTAGAGGACAAAGACAAAGTGTTTGAAGGGGGGCCTTATTTCTATGCTGTGGAACTTTGTCCCGGAACGTGAAACATTTACATCTGTAACGGTTTGGATCAGAGTGTACTCACTACCTCTGGATTACTGGCTCCCATAATCTTTGAAAACCATAGGCAACAAGCTGGGGCATTTTTTGAAGATATCAAAGGCAACTCTCAAAGGTAAATACACCTCCTTTGCCCAAATATGTGTGGAAATGGATCTATATGGAGCCCTTTCGAAAGAAATAATTTTAGAGGTATATGATGAAGATTGGGTGCAAATGGTGGACTATAAGCACATACCTTTCAGGTGCCACAAATGTCATGAACATGGCAATCTGTTTAGAGACTGCCCAAAAAACAATATGAAAGGCAATGGGAAAACACCTTTGGATAGAGATCATGAGGGTTTTACCAAGGTTGGGGCCAAAGGGAAAGGGGGTAAACGACCACACAAGAAAAGAATTAAAGACAGAAATACAAGACACAATAGTTTCAAAATCCTAGAGGAAGTAGAGGAGAACGTGGAGATAGTCCAGGACAGGGAGAACGCATCCAAGGAGTAGGAAACAAAAGCTGAAATGGAGGATATCACAGTAAACAACCAATAGAAGGAGGATCTACCAAGTTGCATGGAGATCAGTAAAGACTATGAGATGACTCCAAGTGAGTCAGGAACAGAGGACCATGAACTACAGGAGATTCTAGACAGGGAAAATCTGTATATAGAACTATTTCTGGAACAAGGCAGGAAAAAAGGAGTGGACTCCTTGCCAAAATAAGACTATGATCAAGTTCAACAACTCTTTCTATGGAGGGCACAATCGAAGGGAACTGGTGTCAAGAGAAACCATGAAATCCAGGAGTAAAGTGGGGTCAAAACTATGGAGAACTCACAGGCACAATCTCCAAAGAACTCAAGAAGGAAAAGAGGAAGGAAAAGATAGAATGAACTGCTAAGCAAATGTGGAAAACTATTGATTAACTCAGGTAAGATGAAAGATCTTACCAACTATTCCTTTACTAACCTTTCTTAATGAAGCTTACAACATGGAACATTAGAAGTTTAGGTAGTAGAAGGAAACAAAGGAATCTAAGTAACATAATTAAAGAAGAAAAACCAGACATGGTCTTTATTTAGGAGACCAAATGTTCAATGGATAAAATAAGAGAAATTCATAATAAATGGTTAATCAAGTATGAGTATTTAGAGGTCAAGGCAAATAACTAGGCATGCGGGATTCTTACGCTGTGGGATCCACAAAAAATTGGAATTCTGGATGCTGAAGCATCCAGGAACTATCTATCTTTGGTGTGCAGTCCAGTGGGTGATAAGGAAACATATATGACAACAGATGTTTATGGACCTCAGAAGCAAGTAGATAAACTCAAGCTTCTTACCTCCCTAGAAAATCTAAGAGCACGATATCCCAATATGCCTTGGATAGTTACGGGTGATTTCAATATGATAAGATCTCTTTCAGGAAAAAAAGGAGGCACTAGACAGATAGGTAGATATTCTGAAGCCTTCCAAGATTTCATCATGAACATGGGACTAGTGGACACCGAGATAATAAATGGAACCTTCACGTGGAACAACAAAAGGGGAGGGGCCTCTCAAGTGGCTTCAAAAATTGATAGATTTATCATCTCTGAGGATCTCCTCCTCACAAGACCAACCATCACAGCGTCCATTCTGCCCTTTGGAGGTTCGGATCATTGGCTAGTTCAGCTAGAAGCTACCTTTATGGGCACTCCGAGGAACAGGCCCTTCAGATTCGAGAATGCCTGGCTTTCACACCCGAAATTCACTAGTAACATTTACAAATGGTGGAAAGAGGATCTGAATATTCAGGGCACTAAAATGTACATGCTCCAGTAGAGACTGAAATATATTAAATCCAAACTTAAAGCTTGGAACAAAAAGGAATTTGGCGATATCCTCAAGGCTAGAATTGAGACTGAACAGAAACTCCAGGAAATCAATCAGATCAATATCACAGAGGGCTTCAATGAAGAGAGGAAAAAGCTAACTAATTCTTTGCAGGAAGAATGGGAGGATCGATGCTTACAAGAGGAAACTTTCTGGAGACAGAAATCCAGGATTCAATGGATCAAAGAGGGAGAAAGAAATACTAAGTTCTTCCACAAATCCACTATGGCCCATAGGGCACATAATAGAATCACAAAGATTAAGGATTCTCAGGGTGTTGAGCTTGTCTCCCACAAGGACATGGAATCAAATCTAGTACAACACTTCTCTAATATTGCAAAGGAGCCAATGGAGGATAGATCTAGGTTCATTAATCAGTTCACCTAGTATATCCCCAAGTTGGTCACTAGAGAGGACAACCACAATCTCAATAGGCCAGTCTCGGAAGAGGAGGTTAGTGAGGTGATCAAGGAAATGCAAAGTGGAAAAGCACCAGGCCCAGATGGATTCAATGTTGATTTCTTCAAAGCTTGCTGGGATACAGTCAAATAGGATATCATCAAAGTTGTGGAAGACTCAAGAAAATACAAAAAGGTTCTGAAAGCACTGAATGCTTCCTTCATAGCTTTAATCCCCAAAAAGGAAAATGCTATGACTCCGGATGGATTTAGACCCATAGCCTTATGTAATGTGGTGTATAAAATCATCTCCAAGGTGGTAGCCAATAGACTCAAGCCCCTACTACCTTCCCTCATCTCAAAAGAGCAAACAGGCTATGTGGAAGGATGAAAAATTCTCAACAACATCATCCAAGCACATGAGGTGGTACACTCTCTCAAAAGCAACAAGCAAGTAGGCATGATTATTTAGTTGGACATTGTGAAAGCCTATGACAAACTCAGCTGGTCTTATATCAGAGCTACTCTGAAAGCATATGGCTTTGACCAAAATTGGATAAGATGGGTTATGGCACTAGTCACCACGACCAACTTTTCCATTCTGCTTAATGGAGCCCCTTCAAACACATTCACACCTTCCAGAGGGCTCAGACAAGGCGATCTGCTCTCCCCTTTCCTCTTTGTCCTCATGATGGAAGGGCTAGGCAGGGCAATCAGAATGGCAAATGTTGAAGGTCGAATTCAGGGGATCAAGCTCACCCCAGATGGAGAGGCTAATACTCATCAACAATTTGTGGATGATACTATGCTACAGGGCATACCCACAATCAGGGAAGCAAGGGCAATCAAAGATATCTTAAACGACTTTGCTATGGCAACAGGCACAGAGGTAAGCCAAAATAAGTCCAAAGTTTTTTTCTTTAACACAAATATTGCTATACAAAGAAACATTACCAGAATTCTGGGTTTTCAAAGGGATCAGTTGCCTTCCAAATATCTTGGTATTCCTCTCATTGATAAACCTCTCAGCAAGAAAATATGGGAACCAATTTTAAATAAACTTCAAGACAAAATCAGAAAATGGACATGTAGATCTTTAAACTTAGCAGGGCGACTTGTGCTCACACAGGTGGTCTTGCAAGCCATTCCCATTTTCATGTTTGCAGCTATCCCTGCTCCTCAAGGTATTAAGAAACATATAAGGAACATTCAAAGGGAATTTCTATGGGGTAGAGGGGAAGAGAAAAAAAGTGGGCCTTAGTTGCCTAGGACAAGATCTGCAAGCCCAAAAGCCATGGTGGCTTGGGGCTCAATGATCCGGAAACTCTCAATAAATTTTCGGGAGCTAAGCTTTGGTGTTAATGGATCAAGGAGTCGAATGCCCCCTGGGCCAAACTTTGGAAACAAAAGTACGCCAAGCACTGGCAGGAAAAGGATCTTATTAGAATGACAGGACAAATCAGAGGATCACACATATGGAACCTTGCTTGGGAGAACAAAATCCTTGTTCAACAACATTTTTTTTGGGAAATCCAAGCAGGGGACCGAGCTCGATTCTGGGAGGACAACTGGCAACAGGAACCCATCCTCAACAGGATTGACCTGGCAGCCCTCAAGAGAGACAAAGATAACAAAGACCTATTATTGGTAAAAGATTTCTGGGACCAGGGAAGGGACAATGAAAAATGGAGGAAGTGGAAGGAACTAAGTTACAGTGATGAGAATCCTTTGAAGGCCATGGCAGAGGCTCTCACTATGGACTTAAAGCACAGACGGATTCTGGTTTCCTCCTCACATGACCAATTAAGATGGGGGAAGAATAACGAAGGTAACTTTAACCTCAAAGAGGAAAAACAAGCAATCACAGGATTCAACTTTGTAAATGCTGATAAAGTCTGGAAGGAACTTTGGCAAACTCCTCACTGGATGAAAATAAAGCTATTTATCTGGCTTGTGCATCAAAGGAAGATCCTAACTTGGGAAAACCTCCTAAAGAAAGGTTTCATTGGCCCTTCCAAATGTCACCTATGTGGCTCACATGAGGAAACGATTGAACACCTGCTCAACCTCTGCTCTTTTTCTGCTAAGGTATGGGACTGGGTGGCATCAAGCTTCCAACAAACCGACAGGGACAATCTCAGCATATCCAACACTTTGAAAAACTGGAGGAAGAACTTCTCAGAGAATGAGATCATAAACAAAGCTTGGATGCTAGTATTAGGCTTTGTTATCTAGAATGTTTGGAAAGAACGCAACAGGCAGATCTTCACAAATAAAGCTAGCGAACCCCAACATATAATCAATCAAATTCTAATACAGCTTAAAGAAACAGTTAAGAGCCTTTTGAGGTCAATTCCCACGAATCCTCCTTTGCCTCATGAGGAGATTATTATTCTTAATTTGGGTCTTCAATCCATCAATCCTCAAGGAATAAGGAAGGAAGTGAGAACAATTAGCACAGGGGCCAATAAATGGCAGCCCCCTCCTCAGAGCTTCTTCAAAGTAAACATTGCTGGAGCTTGTAAGGGCAATCCGGGGGAAGCTGGCTTTGGGGGTGTTATAAGAGATTCTTAGGGGCACACAAAATACATCTTCCATGGCCACTTGGAAAAGGGTACCAATAACATGGCTGAACTTCTGGCTTTAGATCAATGCTTGGAAATCCTGGTGGAGGCAAATTTACAGAATGTTATCATTGAAGCAGATTCGGATTTAATCATCAGAGCAACCAAGAAGATTCATAATGGAACTTCGCTAGATAAAGTGTCAAAGCACTGGAAGCTACTGCAGATTTTTCACCATATCCACTCTCACTTGCAGACCCTTAAAACAATTAGATTTGTTCATGTTAGAAGGAAGGCAAATATGCTTGCAGATCGGTTGGCCAACGAAGGTGTGGCCAATAAGGATAGGGATTCTCGGCATGCATGGGAGTTGTTACCTGAAGGGAAACTGCGAGAGGACTATTTCATCCTAGCAACCAAAGATTGGGATTTATGGATGAACAGTGCTGATCGAAGGGATTCGGGAGACAGGAGTGAGGATGATATTACCTAATTTGCTTACGATTTTGGGATATGGTTGCTCTCTACAATTTTGTTAACTTTTGGATGAATGATGAAGGTTTCAAGTCTGACAATGACGCAAAACGAACTGCCTGGGTGTATTTGGCTCATTGGGTTTCTGTTGGCAACTCCAGGCGGAAGGCTCAGCAAGGTCTACGGGAATGTTCTAGCTTTTTCGCGAAACCACGATCTCAATTCCATAAGTGGTATTTTGCTTAGGACTCAGATGGTATCTGGTATTTTGGTAGGTGCATGCGATTCCACTTAGTGGGTAACACGTGGCATCGAGAGCTGAGTGAAAACCGCTTTCATTGCGTGGTTAACCTCTGTGCTTCTCATCCGTGTGATATCCCCGATGACCATTGGATCGGGATTATGTATTCAATGGCTGAGATGGGTCATGCTTGTCGCCTTAGAGTTCCGGACCTGTTGTTATTTATTGGACCCAGTTTAGAGTTGCGGTTGGGTCTGTGTGCAAGGGGCAGTAGGGTCCACTGTGGGTCCCTGTATGGGCCCCGGGCTTTCCGTGAAACCATGAACACAAAACCCCAAAACCTTATGTGGTATATCGCGCGGGACATGGCTGGTATCTGGTATTGTGGAAGATGCATGCGATTCCACTCAGGGGGTAACACGTGGCAACAAGAGGTGAGAGAAAACCGCTCTCATCGCGTGGTTAACCTCCGTGCTTCTCGTTTGTGTGATATCCCTGCTGGCCATTGGTTTGGGACTTTTCTTTCAACGGCTGGGATTGGTTATGCTTGTTGCACGATTGTGGGTCCCTTTGATTGTTGGCCGTTGGATCAGGGTTATGTATTCAACGGTGAGGATTCAGTTTCGTGGACTTTTTATTGTTGCCTCCAGGTCCGTCTAGTGGATGCAGGAGGAACCACTTTGAGCTGTTTGTAGGAACCTCTTTGAGCTTCGGTCCCTAGTTTTTTGCCGCCCCTGCTGTCTGGGGCACTCTGTATATTATGTAATTTGATCAGATTAATAGAAGGTTCGTCTCTTACTTAAAGAAAAAAAGAATTGTTATGAAAGTAATCTTCACATATGAAATATATAGTTAAGTTCTATTGCTTCAAAACTGCCTGTAAATTATTTGATCTTTGATGAAACTTAGCTTTAGAAAGAAATCTTTCCTTTACATCAGTCAAGAAAAGTATCAATAACAAGGAAAGTCTCTCTACAGAAAAGCATCTTTAAAACTCTACAATTGTCATCGAGAAGCTCTTAAGGAGCCAATGATTCTCCCCACCTAATCAGCTTTCATTTTTAGAGTGAAATTCTAAAATATACTTAAACTTAAAAGATAAGAGGTCATCAAGAGTCGGCTTACCATGATCATAAGATTAGAACTAACTGACATTACCAATATTGCATATCAAAACAGGGTAATGGCTTGAGATTATATTAATCAGAAGACAAGGGGTCACATCAAGAACCAGCTTGTTCAGTTAAGTTACAGATCAAGTGAATGGCATTGTTAATTTTGGTCACCAAACCAAGACATTATCCTTTAAGAGATAAAAGATGAAAATTTGAAGGAAGAATTAATTACTTCAGAAAATAAAGAAAGCAATAAGTATACAAATGAGCTTATCTTTAAAATTGCATTCTGACCTTGGTGGGATATTGAATCATTGCTAGTTAAAAGGTAACCTCGTCGAGGCTATGAACGCCTGCTGGCAGTAGAGGCTCTACCTACGACAACTGAATATACCAAAAACTGATCTGAGAAGAGCCTCCCTGTTTTTATCCTCAAAACCAAGTAATGGCTAATGTAGACAAAGTGACTTTCTTACGATAAAAGGATAATCAAAAGAATGATAGTTAAGTAGATGTTGTTTTATTATTAATGAGCATTATTACTTACCTTATATTCCATGTAATTTTTATTTTCAAAACTATCCTTATTTTGGAAGTTTTTAGAAATTTCAAAAAACTCTCAGAGATAATTGGTTTTTCCAAGGGAATCGTCAATTTTTGTGCTATTTAAAAACCCCCCATTTATTAATAATAGTAGTTAATATTACATTAATAAATGGGGACCCTTTAAAAAATTCCTCCAAAAATAAATTAAGCATTTAGGCATTTTTGTTATATTTTGGAATAAAGCAAGATATTAATCAAACTCCCTTTTTCAAAAGAACTACTAAATTCTTGCCTTCCCGAATATCACATGATTAAGCATCGTCAAAAACCTTTCTAACCCACCAAATCTAGTGAAAACGATTAAAAAAGGACTTTATTCTTTATACCTTGAAACTATCATATTTTTGACATAAACTAGGTCCAAAAGATTTTCTCTTCAAAACCAAGTCTCGCATCGCATATCGCTATTTATGAAGAGCATGCCTTAAAAGGTTATCTCAAAACAAGTGAAATGCAAAATTGCGATGGCATCGAAACCTTTATTGCATCGCATTTCGAGCATTTAAAAGAGTACCACAAACTTACCATCAATCGATATTGTGAAATGCGATCAAGACCCAGACCCACTCCTTCAATACATCACAAACAAATATTTAGGTCCGCTGCTTATTAAAAAAGGTATTTACATAGGAAAAACCTGACAAGTAGCTATGTTTTGAGGCAATAAACGAGTGGCTCGCAACTCGCATCTCGCAGAAAAGCAAAGGAGGGTAAGAAAAGCGAAAAGGCACAATGCAGTATTGTGATCTGTGATATTGCTTTGTAAATCGCAAAATCGACATTATCGCAATTCAAAGGCTTGCCACCCTAGAAGCTTTCTTCCCGACTTATGATGCAGACATTTATGAGCATTAAAGCTAAGGGATAACGAAGCATTAGTGGGCATTTAGTAAGAGTTAACTGCATTTATGTGTGAAAAGCCATATAACGTGATATGATATCTTCCTACGTGCGTTCGAATAAAACTTCTTTTATCACCTTTACAAGTTATCCGCATTATTTCATTCCACATTCATTGTCATATTTGTGTATCTGATAGTTGTTGTTCCTCACTTTCAAGGAAAATCCACAGAGAAAATCGTTGGGAGCAATGGTGAAGAAAGGGAAGACAGTCATCTTTGAGAAGTCAGAAATGAATCCTCTATTTACAGATACTACATGCAGCAGAGAGGGAGGAACCTCTATGTGGGAAGCCATGTGTACTATACTGGAAGAAGAGAAACCAAGGATTCTGGAAATGAAGGTTACAGTTGATGGACGTGATTCCTCAGATGCCTCCATGTTTGAGACAACATGCTCATTTTTGCATCGCATAGCTGCACGTCCAAAGATAATCCCTTATACAGACATGGTTAAATGGGTTATTGATGAAGCCGACATCTCAGACAGAGAATTCAAGACAAGAAGCCAAGAGGTTATGGGATCTTTTACGCTAGACAACCTACGGCTTATGTACCACCTACTAGAGCCACAAGTCATCTACAACAAGCAGTTCATCGAGAAGTTTGCCAAAGAGAACGAGGACCCAACAGACTGCACCCGAACCTGGTCAAATAATGAGGGAAAAATCAAGAAAGACAAGAACGGTATGTACTCTACTGCGTCTATTTGTCCCCCTCATAGTTTTGCAGCAGCCATGCTATGTAGACTATTTGGAAAACCCAATAATACTAAATTATCCCTAGAATGGTTGTCATTAATAGATGCAACCGTAAACGCAACTATAATGAATTGGGCACAAATTTTGTCTAATAATTTAGCAAGAACAATAATGGAGTATAGAAGGAAAATAAGTGTTGCTTCAAGGGTTTACCCTCCATTTTTTATGAGCGCCTATGTAATGGATGAAATTTGTTTTGGTTCGAAATTTCCTGTCATGGGATGGAAGAGGACTATCCAAAACCCACTTCCCATTCACATATACCATAATGACATGTGGGAATCTCACTTTCAACCACATTTTTACAAAAAATTTCATGGAGTTATGCTCCCTATCCACAAACGACTTTATAACCGAGATGCCCCCAGGTTTTCCAAAGAAGCCGAGGTAGATATCCTCCTAGTGGCCAGATGGTTTGGGGAGAAAACATTTACGTATATCAAGGTATTTGGCAGCATTACCTCCCCCCATGTCCTCCCATACTATGTTTCGGACAAACTAATGGCCAAAGAGATAGTCTATCAAACAACTAGTGAGGGAGGGATGAAAAGGGATTCTCGGCTTAGAGAGACAGAAAAGGCAACAACAGACGCGACAACAACAACAAACAATGTTATCGAAAATATTAATAAAAATTTACATAGCCCCAACCTTGTGGCAGAGTCCATTCTAGGTTTCCTTCCTAATGTAAAATAACTTGAGCTACAGTGGAGATAGGAAACAAAAGAAAAAGAAGAAGCAATTAGGCAAACGACCAGGTTAAACTGGGAAGCATATTGGTGACATTTAGTGAAACCTCACAGCTAGTGGATGAACCTGCGATGCCTAACCACTTCTATGGAGAAAATGGTGCCAGCACTGACCGATGTTGTGTTCATTGGGCAGTTGAAAGTTGAAATCGGCCAACCGACATAGCTCAAACCCATGATGAACATTTGCGATCTAAAGGATCAAATGCAGAACAGTTAGTCACCATGCTCATTTCTATTTTTGTTTTATTTTGCATAATTTGAGGAAGGTCGTTTAAACCTCCTCAACTATTTTTGTAATAATCTATTTTTAGTTTTATAGTTTAATATTTAAACCCCTCTCATGCATTTAGAGAGGGGTCCAGAAATTTTATCAGAAACAATCTTCAAAACATGCACTTATGTCCCTTTGAGGAAGTTCTGGTGAAATTAATGGAATATGATTTATTTTTATCTTATTTGGCATCTTCTATTGAAATTGCACTTTTGTACTCTTAGATGGTGTTGGATAGTTGAAAGTAGATCAATATTGCTGAAGCATGTGAGTATGACGTATTATAAATGGTACTTTTATCTCGTAATTCTTTTTACTTATGTATCAAGCAATAATTTCTCTTCAAGTTGTTTATGTATGAAAGTTTGAATCTTGGTTAGCATTATTGCACTTCTGTATTATGATGGCCTATATTTTATGTTGAATGCATGAATAATTTCTTATGCGATATAGCTTTCACAATCATTTCAGCTAAATTTTTATACGAAATGATTATTGTTAAATGATTTCATTTCTCATTGCAATTGAATGATCTTTATTACCAATTTCTTTTGGACATTATTTTAGATCGCATACTTCAAATTATTCCCGGGTATAGTCATAATTAGATAGTGTTTAAATTAGGATAAAATGCATGGGATTATTAGTTTATATTAGATTACTTTTAGCTTAAACATTACTCCAAAATATCACATATCACCCCATCAGAACTATTATAAATTAGATTGGGAAATTGGTCCCATTATCCCCAATCAGAGCCACTACACCAAATAGAAAAGGAGCTGCCAACCAAGGTCTGGACCGGGTGGTTTTCCCCCATGTTGAAACAACGGTTTTCAAGGCTTCAATAGTTTCCTATGATGAAAAGATGCATCGTGTGTTGAAAATTTTGATCTTCTTGAATTCTATGAGGCTATCTAATGTTGATACATTGGTACACTTGATGTTTGGCTAACATCTATCTGTTGGATATCTCGATCCTAGAAAGAAGCCTAGCACTTTGACTCTAGTAAATGATACTCTTGATACTTTTCATGATGGAATTTATATAGAAGTATAGCTCATTGAATCCTATACTTAAGTCTGTTGATAATGCTTGTGATAAGCATGATGAAAGCATATGGAAAGAGAGGTTGACACTCTTGTTGTTTTGGTAAAATTTTATTGAATGACCTAACTTGATCTTATTGGTCATGAAGAGCATGGTAACCTTGATGTGAGAAGTATAAGTGTAATATTGATAAGTAGATCTCTTACTAACTATGGTAATGTATTGACGACATATGGTTAAATTGAATGTCCTAACTTGATGAAGTGACTTGATATAAAGTGCTATTATGTTCATAATATTTGAGATATGATGTTGCTTCTTTGAGTCTAACCTTTGATGAAAGATTGATGTCATGATGCTAATAGCCATGATAGATATATGTTCTAACAGATTTGTTGTTGCTTGAATCTAGTAGAGACATACTGAGGACAAAAATAAATATGAATGAAGTAGATCCCCAGTTAGAGGGAGAATCTCTTCTTAAGACTCTTATTCATATTACTATTTTCATTATGTGCTGCTGAAGTATGATTTATGCGCATCTGACAATATTGATTTGCAACATAATCTAATATATGAAGCCCATACATAAATTAGGGTTTCTGCTCCGGACACAGTCACAAATCTCGGATATCTCATCCCTTGATGAATGCATGCTAAGGTCTAGAGAGCATCTAGGCAGCTAAAGACGCTAACATGCTAACTTGAAGGGATAGCCTAGAGGTTTGACTATAGTTGACCATCATCTAAAGCTTTCTGAAGCTATTTGAACTCTAAATCAAGATGTTTCTGACATATTCTGCCACTGTAATTTGATTTTTGAAGTTGTTAGGTTAAATTGTTGATCATATAAAAATTAAGTATTGTGCATGAAATTGGATGTTCATAGATGTGTTGCAGGTAACAAGATCTACAAGCAGGAAAAGCTTGAATAGTTACCATAACATGAACATGCAGACTGGACTTATGTTTGCAGGTGACTGAGACATACATACATACATACATATATATATATATATATATATATATATATATATATATATATATATATATATATATATATATATATATATATATATGTCACTATGTTTGTGCTACAAGAGGTTGGCATGATCTGGCTGATTGATATAGATGAACAATGTTTTGTCATGATGGTTGATAATAAATTTGAATTGATTATTGAGATATGCTTTGACTATAGATCTCTCTACGATAGCTAATTTGGACTTGACCTGATGTCTAATGATCTGATTTGATGATTGTTGATTTGCCCTGATGTCTATGTTATGTGGGAATAATGACTTATGTGGGTATTCGGAAAAATGATTTTCTATTGGCCTCCTCGTTCCTAGCACAATGGTTGAGGTATTGATAGTTGTGATTCAACATGAAAATGGAACTTGCATGACTCATCCTTGGTGTATGCATTTGCACCTAGTGACAAAAATGACTTGCATTATGATTATGAGAATGACTTGATAAAGTTTGGATTGATAATGCATGGTTGATGACAACTTGTTGGCATGATAATAAATTAAGTCAAGATTTGATATGAGCACCACCTGTCTCCTGGTTGAAAGAATTGATACTGTAATAATGATGACTTTGATAATGGTCGTGATCTAGCTTCTAAACTATGATGAGTTGACTTTGTTGATGTGATTTATGTAAGGTTGATTATGCTATATTAGCAAGGCATTATGCTTAGAGCATTGCATGAAGCAAGCTCCCCGATCCAGATATGTCTATATTTGACAGTTATCTGATGAAGTCAGGATGATGAGTTCCAAGGTATGGCTTCGATATTAGTTATGGTTTTGGTTTTATATCATGCTGATCTACTTTTGACAAGTGATGAGCCTTTGATGATCTAGATCAAAGGGAGATAGCTTCTTAAAATTGAAATGATGTATCATGGCATGTCGAATTGATTTTTGGAATTTGGGAAAGAAATTCCATATCAGAAAACTATTGGAAAATGTTTTTGAATAATGAAAATGCAAATTCTTAGATACTCTGATATGAAGTTCAAGATGTTGTCGAACTTGACATGGCACTCAAAATTTTATTGAAGCATTGATGTTACATTTTGAACATCCATCTGTATATGTATGATGTGCATAGAACTTGAATAAATTCATGATTGAGCGGCTTCACTCACATAGAGTTGCCATTGGGCATCCTTTGAAATATCTGCATGAGATATTCTACTTTTGAGGTTGAGGTATTTCTCCTATGATATGTGACTGCATGGATGTATTGTTGATATTTGAGAGTATTGTTGATAATCACATTTGCATGTTTCTTTATTATGAGATCTTCCATGATCTTGGACGAGAGGTCCATATTATGATTGAGAATGAGTACGATGTTGCTAGCATGGCTATCTGTGAGGCAGGATGAATAAGCTCTTTAGAGAGATTTCCGATCATGATCTAGATATGACATGGACACATTGTGATTCGATTAACAAAAAATCCCATATTTATAGTTGGGACCAAGAAACTCTCATATATTGAGACAACACAGCTGTTCGAAAAAATATCAGGCTTGTGGTTGGCACCTCCTTGAGAGGTAGGGTGAATATGGTATCCTTTTTTTATTTATATGACTATTTTTTATCTAACATGATATTTGATTTGATGTTCTCTATGATGAGAGCAGTGTTGACCGAGAACACTTAGCCAACTCTTCCTCCCTGGGGGGAGGAGGCCCCCAAGATCTAAAATATTGAAATGGATCTTGGGAGGAGAGACCCCCAAGATCTGAAAACTTGCATTGCCAGAAAAAAAATAGGAGAATGCCCAATAAACAAAACCACAAAGAAACTTTTTTATTAAAACCGATAATAACTGTAAAGGCTACATTGTGGCGGACAATTTGTCCTTTTACAAAATTTGACTTGTTACTTATAGTATTTTTCAGTTACAATACCACGGGTCAATTCCATGGGTGAATGAATACCATGGGTGGATTTTACAATACCACGGGCAGATGCCATTTACAATACCATGGGCAAATTCCATGGGTGAATGAATACCATGGGTGGATTTTACAATACCACGGGAGGATGCCATTTACAATACCATGGGTAAATTCCATGGGTCGATGAATAATATGGGTGGATGAGTACCATGGGTTGATGCCATTTTCCATTCGGATCAATGACATATTAATCGATGGACATATATTGGCAGGTGGAATTCTCCCTAGTTGAGAGGGAGTGTTAATTTTTGTAACTGCGGTCAAATTCCACTTTGTATATCTCATATGATGAAGATAATGAGTACAATAGATTCCTCTTTTAGAGAGGACCAAAATCAAACTAAATATCACCCAATTTGGTCAAGCACAAGTTGATTTTTGAATTATTTTATTCATACATATATTATGGGATGGTTCGACCCTAACCACATGGGTAACTGCTTAGGTTGGCCTTAACCCCAAATGGACCCTCATGAAAGCTTATAAATAAAATATAGCTCAAGCTAATTTGGACACATTCTATCAAGCTATATTCTTTTCTCTTATTGTCTTGGTTCGCATAGGTTCGATGGAAGGAGTTCGCACAAGGGTCCAAAATAACAGGTGTAAGGTTCACGCTGACTTATGGTTTTATGATCCCTAGATGCTGGAACATAACTGGGATAGTCCATGGATGTTGGAATAGAGGCTTATGGGAGCATCCAGGGAGCCTTGTACGCTGGCACAGTGAGTTATGGGAGCGTCCAGGGCTTGAGAGCTAGATTGAGTTGTATTAGTCCTCGGATGCCCGCACAGAGTGGTCCTTAGAGCATCTGGGATGCTATAGATGCTTACACAATAGCCTTTGATAGTGTCTAGGGCTTGAAGCAAGTTTGGATATGTTTGACCCTGTATGCTTTCATCCATTTCTCCTAGGAGTGTCCATATCTGTTTCAGACGTTGTCATCCAGTTATGCAGAGAGTGCCCAGATCTGCTATAGACACTCACACAACTCATCCCCCCTGTGCCTGGGACTCATGAATGGGATTTCTGTATTCCGAAGATTCCGCTCAGTGACAACAATGTTTAGTAGTATCCAACAAATGATTACAGTTAGTTCCAACACAATTAAGCAATCAGGATCAGGGTTTTGTCTTCAAGCATGATTAGATTTGTTTCATGGATATCATAGTTGTTTTGTTTCTTAGAAAAAGTTATGGATAAGTGTACTCTGTTTTCCTGAATCATTTGATGACGATCTAAGAAGAAGAAGATTTGCAAGGGTTTTCCCCATAGTGGGTTTTGCCCTGGTCTCAAACCAGTCCTGATGTCTTTATGTGTGTGCATGCTTTTCTTCCAATGTTCCTTTATGTTCCGCTGCATTGATGATGATGATGATATTCTTTCTATATAATTGCATATGCTAATGGATAATGGTGTAGATCTGAATAATATAATGATGATATGGGGTTAACTTAATGTATTAATGGTGAAATGAAATTATCAAAGCAAAGAATAATGTAGCCCTATGAAAAATTAACACCTATACGCAAAGCACTCATTCATTTGGAATTGTTGTTTCCCAACATAGCCAAAGGATTTTTTCATCCAATTCCTTTCTTTTACCTTTTCCTTGTTGCAATTGAGTCTCACTATGCATTGTTACATTGCCCAACTGTTAGTTATATAAACACATCAACTATTACCATGTTAAGCTAATACCAAGCATGTTGCCATGGAACTGCTCACACATGTTAGTCTCACGTTCCAAAGATCAAGACATCATGTATTTTAATTTCAAATCAACCTTTACCAAGTCTATCGACCATGTCATACTCAACAATAAACTCACATTCATCAATCATAACACATTACACTCAAGTACCTATCAGTTGTCTCAACACATATGTATGAGTACCACCATCTTAAAACAAGATCATTTTGGCAAGAAATATTACAGACACGTACTCATATCATTCAAGTAATCTAACATTCAGACAATAGATAGACGACATAATAGACACCAAATACTCAAACACCAAATAGACGACATAATAAAACATTCAACCACCAAGTAGACGACATAAGAAAACTCATACCTTAATGTATCTTAGGGGAGGCTATCATGTTTGCACAATCAATCTATATTAGCATGACATAACTTCACAACATACCAATTCGAACATAAATAAGGTCAAGACATTCATAACAGTAACTAGCTAACATGTTCACATCATAAACTCATGAATAATTGTCATTCATGCATAGAAATCACATATGCACAATCAGTCTAGATTAGTACAACACACTATCAGAATTAGGTTGACTAATACCTGAATGTCATAACCCCAACCATCTACATAGGCCAATCCCATTTAGCATGATACATATAACATCAAGATATTAATGCTATAACCCTAATAATCAAGTTAACTAACATATAACAACAATAAGTTAACAAATAACATGCACATCAACAATATATAACATAATCATCAAGCTAACTACAAGTTAACATATAACATATTCATCAATGACATATAACATAATCATCAAGTTAACTAACATAAAACAACAACAACAATGCATAAAACCACATGTTACTATCATTCATGACTATCTAACACATGTGTATATGACCACACTGATTCACTAGCATCTACCATGCATGCAACCATAACAACAATAAATGACAAACATGTATATAACCCTAATGCATATAATATTCCATTAACTAACATACCTGCATGCCAAACATACAATACATGTATGACGATATGCTCTTATCTCCAAAGACTAGTGCTACAACATCACTCTGATAGTCTACATCTCCCACTCTATCTCAGTCAACAAATTACCATCATAACAACCAATAGCATCATGATGACCTAAAATGCATACAATGACCTCACAATGCATGCTTGACCTACTATACATGCCTAACTATAACCATGACAATGCATGCATAATAACCTATAGACATTGACATGCATAACAAATGCATATACAACCATACACTGATGACGACACATTCCACAACAACACCATTAGCCTTCACATGGCGACATCACTATAACCATGATCAACATCATGCAAATGCAACAAGCACATGGACTACAATCATTTGGAACACATATTCAACCAACATGAACGCATGACCAACACACCGCCTATCCATTATGAGGGGTGAACCATGCTCTGATACCACTCTGTAGTATCAAACACGACCCAAAGAGAGCGCAACCCACTCTGATACCACTCTATAACACCCTCCTCCCACATCTACCCAAGTAACCGACCAACTGGGGTAAACATGTGACAAGAAGTTTCTATGATATGATTCGACCTCCTAAGTCACCTTAAGGAAGTGGAACCGATGGAAACACACCATACAGACCTTCCAAATTAACAACAGGACTCCCAGGAACCATCCCACCCTCTCAAGTAACCAACCCCTGGGTCCCACTAATTTTTTAGACCAATTAACCCCTAGATGCTCCCATGATATGGGCATGCATGCGTCCAGAGGGATCTGGACGCTCCCACAACATGGTATGCCAGTGTCTAGGGAATGTTTTTCCCATTACTGTGCCAATGTCCTCGGGTTTTGAGCCACTTTTCAAACCTAGAGCCCGGGTCACTACCCATAATTCAATGATACCTTTAGAACAAAAAGATAACAATGGAATGATGTTACAAATTCAATTACTTAAATAAGCCCTTGATTCGACCCCTGCTAGCCATGACAGGAATTTCGTCAAACATATCACAAATATGTAATCCACAAGTGTAAAAAATAGATCTAAGCATAGAGGTCTCATACTCATATGAGAATCACTAAGAAGGATTTATGCCTCAACACATTAGTTGCAGTTTAATCCATTAGGCCATAGATACATTGTTCATTCATTCACAAGTAAAAACATGATGAGATCCATACACATCTACTGTCATAATACATGTTCATAACCAACATAATAACAATAGAAATACCAAGGAAACAATAGCCATATGATCCACATATAAATCAGTACAATACTTATAAAATAACAAGGAGAAATAACCTCATATTAATAATGTAGAAGCCAACTCGATATGGGACTATCACGTACCACGCAACCATAGACATGGCTGAGCCAAGTCTCTCTTCAGCTAGCCACCCCCATGCCATATTCCAAACATGAATGTGGGATCTCATAAAACACATCAATCAAAACCATCCAGGGCTTCGAGAGGCCAACCACCTTAACCCATAAAATAGTGATTCCATCTCACAGTCAGACATCACAAAACCATCACTAGATTGGTCTCTACCCAAGCCTTCCAGGGCTCCAAAGCGTTTGTTCCAACCAGGGGTTCCAGGACTCCAAAGCGTTTGTTCCAACCAGGGGTTCCAGGACTAGTAACTCAGCCCACAGCTTACTCTGGGCTTCCATAACATTTGTCCAACCAGGGCTAGTAACTCAACCCAGCAAGGGCTTCCAGAGCATTTTTCTAACCAAGGCTTCCTGGACTAGTAACTAAACCCATGTTGTTGCAAGGCTTCCAGAGTGTTTGTCCAACCGGGGCTTCCAAGAACTAGTAACTCAACCCAAGCTAAAGGAAACATGAGAACCAACCAGAAAACAAAGAAATAAACCAACAACACTATAGCTATCCAGGAAATGGAAAGTCTAGGAAAATCCATTGTCAATCAAGGTAATCCTCCATGCCAGTGATAGATCATGACCAATAAACCACATGCATATACCATGCATGCCAAAACTAGTGAGGAAAACATACATGCAACTCAATACCTGGAAGAAAAACCCATTGTAGCTGTTGATCCCGATGTCCTCTTGTGATTTCCTTCTCTTCCTTTGCTTTCTTGCTCCAAAACTCCAAGTATGCCACAATTCTCCAAGAGTGATCCAAGAAACTCTAAGTGTCCAAGAGTGAGAGAGAGAGAGAATAGAGAGAGAGGTCCAAAATTGAACTAACAAAAGTCCACATTGATCAAGTCTTGAGCAAAAGCTTGCCAACTGATCCTCAGAAGCCTTTTTATCAATGAGGCCTCTATTTTCTTCATTTTCCATTATTTTCCTTCAATTTCCTCCTCACATGCAACATGTGACATTTCACCTTCATTTTCTCCTAATTTCCATTGTTTTCATAAATAAATGTGCAAAAAATGCCATTTTTCCTTTCTAAATCCTTTTCCTTTGCCAATTTCCTTAGCCATAATAAACTGAAGTGACACCCCACTAGGATGTTTTTTCCCACCATTCAGCTTGGAATATATGTCCCATGACCATGGTCTTATATATATTTTACATAGATTTTTAACCAAGGTTGTTACACACTAACAATATTTAATGATGGAAAATGGGAACAATAAGAATGTAGTAAATTACAAATAGTTTACAATTTCAAGAATGTAATATTCCTACTAGGAATTAACAATGATAATCAAAAAAAAAACACCTCATTCAACACAAAAATTCAACATGCAATTAGACACCCATAATTTTAGCCAAATTTGTTCCAACCCGAGCCATTTTATTATCAAAGAGAAGTGTACAATATGTGTATGGATTATGTGCACCTGGGCCTTCTAAAGCAATCTAAACAAACCCTAGGTGAGAAAATGTGTTGCATAGATGTTGGAAAATACTTCATCTTCAATCTTTTCATTGTCCCTAGAAACTTATTGTTGTTGGTTGGAAAGGGATTGTTGTTTGTCCCCTCTAGAGTGCTCAAAAAATTATGTAAAAGTAACTGTGGGCTCACCTCACCAAACCCACAAAGACCCAAAAAGGGTTGGGTCTAGTTCTAACCTTCCAAAATTACCCCCAATTAGTGCGAGTTCCTCCTCTAGCTGGGTAATTTGCACTATCTGAGAATCTACTGCCAAAGCCCTCCAAAATAGATGAGAAAACCCTTTAATAATTCTCCTTATGACTGACTCCTAGCAAAACTCAACCCCAAACTCTTAGTCAAGCCTTCACACCCAATGCACTCCTCTAAGGACTATATAAACCTAGACAATCCACCTTTGCACATGCCCAAGAAGAAGAAATTCGGCCTAAAGAATGACCACCCAATTTTCTTGCCAAACCACTACAAAAATGTTTCTAAACACCAAGGAAATGTACCCCTAAATTCCTAGAAGCAACTCTGCCCTGAAGCTCTCTCCCCTAAGAAGTGCATGGTCTCTTTTTGTGCCCAGTCTACTACCAAGTAGCTCGAATCACCTAGTGGGATTCCTCCAAAACAATTTTACAAATTTATCAAAGGATCCCCTAGGGTGGCACTAGAAGTCCACCGAAGAAGGAGTTTAGATCTCCCCTCGAAAATATCATGTGTTGAACAACACTCATAGACTTGGGTCAACAACTCAAGCGTACAAGAGATTTTGTTTTTCAAATGATCAAAAGCCACCAAATGATGCCTTCTCCTCCTATTTATCATTGAGCTCTCTCTCTCTCTCCATGTGGTCCCCCTACATTGACCCCTTCTTCTCTCCCTCTCTCCACAAGTGTGTTTTCTTCCAAGGGGTGTGTATTCCTCTTGGGGTGGCCCCCACCTTCTACTAGGAATTCAATTTTCCTCCTTTTTACTATGTTGGAGCCTCCTTAAGCCAAAAATTCTAAGTTGGTTCCTCCTAACCCACTTTTCCCAAGTCTAAGATGACGAAATTTCAAAATTGGCAAAAATGGTAATTTACTTAGCAAAATTGCTAAGTAGGAATATCGCAGTCCTCCTCGCCCAAATGTTGCTTGTCCTCAAGTAACTATAATGATGGGTGTTGTAGTACCTGTTCCCCTTCCCAAGTGGCATCCTCCTCTAGAAGTTCCTTTCACTTCACTAGAAACTCTCGAACCGTCCCATTCCTGAGCCTCCTCTCTCTCACCTCCAAAATAGCCTCTAGTACCAACACTAAATTCCTCCCATCATCCAAAGGGCGTAAATCAGTAGCCACTGCCACTTGCTGTCCTAAAGCCTTTTTCAGGCATGAGACATGAAATACATTGTGTACCTTGCTCCCAAGTGGGAGCTCCAGCTTATAGGCCACCTCTTCAACCTTCTGGTCACCCTATAAGGCCCATAGAAGCATGGTTTGAGCTTCTCATCTCCCTTCTGCTTTAGAGTGGGCTACATGTATGGTTGGAGCCACAGAAAGACTAAGTATGCAACCTCCAAATGCCTCTCAACCATGTACATATCTGCATAGACATTTTGCTAATTTTGGGTTATCTATAAATTATCCTTGAGAGCCCTAGGGATGTCTTGGCTCTCTTGTATCCAATCCTTTTCCCCTTGGGACCTACTCTCTCCAAACACTAAATAATCAAATGTCAGAGCATCATAACCATATAGAGCATGAAATTGAGACATACCTATCGACATGTGGAACGTGGTGTTGTAGCAGTACTCTCCGAGGTGAAGCCACGTCACCTATGCGCGATGATTCCTGGTCACATAGTTGCGCAAGTACCCCTCCAACCATTTGTTCACAATCTCCGTGTGGCCATCAATATGTGGGTGATAACTTGTACTAGGTGTGAGCTGATTCCCCACTAACCAAAACAACTCCTGCCAGAATCCCCCCATAAATAGACTGTCCTTGTTACTCACTATGGTCTTGGGGATACCATGCAACCTAAGCACCTCCATGAAAAATAACCCGACCACCTGTGAAGCTGATGATTGGGAGGGTATGGTGAATAAATTGGTGTACTTGGTCAGCCTGTTGACCACTACATATAATTAGTCCTGCCCCTATGCTTCCAACAACCCTATAATAAAATCCATGGATATACTCTCCCATTTCCTCTCTGGAATGGGTAGAGGCTGCAGTAATCCCGTGGGGTGTATATGTTCTCCTTTATTCTCTGAAAAGTATCACACTCTTGTACATGCCTCAGAACATCCCCCTTGAGGCCCCTCCATGTGAAATGCTTCCAGCTAAGTTGGTATGTCTTGAGGAACCCCTGATGTCCTACTAGTGGATAGTCATGCGCAACCCACATAATCCTCTCCCTCAACTGTGAACTAGGTACCAAATAGACCCAATTATTATAGTAGATCACCTCATCCATCACAAGGAACCGATCATTTGCATGGGTTCCATCTAAAATGTCACAAGCCTGCCTATCCTTAGAGTACTCCACCAACAACTGTGACCTCCAATCGTGGCAGATACTCATAAGGGATAATGTCGTGGGTCTCCTGGATAAAGAATTAACCACCACATTTTGCTTTCCCTTGACATAATCTATGTCAAAATCATAGGCTTGGATCTTGCTGACCCACTTCTGCTACCTATGTTTGAGCTATGTCTGCTCCAAAAATAACCGAACATTGTTGTGATCAGTCTCCACCTTGAACCTATTACCCACCAGATACTGTCGGAATTTGGCCAATGCATGCATGATGGCCAACATCTCCTTGTCATATATAGAATAAAGCCTCTCATGACTAAGGAGTTTCTGACTCTTAAAGGTTATTGGGTGCCCACCCTACATCAAAACATCCCCAACACCCTCACTAGATGCATCACACTCCAATACAAAAAATTGTGAAAAATATGGCAGTGATAACACCAAATAACTTCTCATCACCTGTTTTAGGCACTCAAAAGTCCCCTGCGCTACATATATCCACTCAAACACACCTTTCTTAGTCATATTAGTGAGGGATGTTTCCAACTGTGAAAACCCCTTCATGAACTTCCTGTAATAGGTGTAGATGCCCCAAAATCCCTGTAGCTCAGTCACACTCTTGGGTGTAGGCCAATCCAATATGGCCATGATCTTCTCCTGATGCAAACACACCCTATCCTCTCCAATGATGTGTCCACGGTAGAACATCTCTTTCGTTCCAAACTCACATTTGGACACCTTGGCATATAACTATTTCTCCTTAAGAATGCAAAGCACCTCCTCCAAATGCCTCAAGTGCTCTTCCCAATTCCTTCTATAGATTAAGATGTCATCAAAGAACACCAATGCGAACCTATGAATACACTCACGAAACATGTGGTTCATGCAAGACTAGAAAGTAGTAGGGGTGTTAGTTATCCAGAAGGGAATCACCAAAAAATTGGAATGCCCATAATGACATCGGAAAGTTGTCTTCGGGATGTCCTGCTCCCGAACTTTGATCTAGTGGTAGCTCAAGTGAAAATCAATCTTAGAGAAGTATTTATCTCCTCTAAGCTCCTCCATCATCTCATATATGCACGAAATTGATAACTGGTTCTTCAAAGTTTTCTTGTTCAAGGCCCTATAGTCAATACACATGCAGAGAGTCCCATCCTTCTTCTTCACCAGCGTAAATGAAGAAGCGAAGGGACTCAGATTGGGCCTGATGTGCCCCAATGCCAACGAATCATGTATGGAACACTCAATCTCATCTTGGTAAGCCTTAGGATGTCAGTATGGAGTGGTGATCATTGCATGCACACCCTCCTCTAACTCAATTGTGTGCTCAAATCCCTTGTTAGGTGGCCTGCCTAAAGGAATGTCTCCAAAAATTGTTAGGTACCTATCCAAAATCTCTTGGATGTTTGGGTGTACTGGTCATGGCTAAGTCCCTGCCTCTGTAATCCTGAGCTCCACTTCCCACTCTATATCTCCATGTTGTAAAGAATCCTCCATCTAATGTGCTCACACCATCTGTGGTGGGTATGAATGCATTCCTCTCAACAACACCAACTTTCCATCTGGCCACATGAACTCCATCTCCAGTTTCTTCCAGTATGTGGTGACTCATCCCAAGGAATAGAGCCACTGGAAACCCATGACTATGTTGGTGTCCATAACATCAACTACAAATAAGTGACCGGTCATATATTAATTCCCCATAGTCACCATCACACTAGGGACATATCTAGTGCACAACATAGTGCTATCTCCTAGCACCAAGACTAAAAACCCCTCAAAGCTCTTAGTCTATATGCCTCTCTGCTCCACCATATGTGTTTCAATAAATTTGTGGCTTGCCCCACTGTCCACCAAGGTTGCTACATGTTGTCCTTGCACTGTGCCCCTATTCCTCAACGTGAGATACTTCATGACTCCCCTTAGTGAAGTGATGACCCCTCCCATGGGTATGAAGGGGTCTCTATCAGGTGGGGGTGATGCTCCTCCTCCTCCACTACCTCCAGTGGTATGAAAATCACCACCTCCTACATCATCCTACTGCTCTATACCATCCTCTAGCTCACTGTCAGAAAATACCTCTATATAATAGGCCTTGCCCTTGGTACACCTATCCCCAGGTGCCCATGGCTCCTAGCAAGTGAAGCATAAATTCGTCCTAAGGAGGTCTCTCCTGGTCTCGTCATCTAACTTCCCACGCCCCTGAACATCTCTCTGTGGTGGGGTCTAGTGTCACAACCCCTTTGTGGGAAAGGATCTTGTGGTGGAAATGGTGCCCTAGTCTTGGGAATTGCATCCTACAAATCCTTGTGTGATTCACTGCCTCTTTTAAAGTAGTGAGCTTGCTTTCCCTCACTATCCCATGCAAGGGCTCAACCAAACCCTCCACAAAGGTGTAGACCCTCTTAGCATCTGAAAAATCTGGCACCATAACCACACCCTCAATAACTCTTCGATGTAATGCTCGGGGCTACCTATCTGCTTGAGTTGAGCCAACTCTCGAAAATGTGCCTCTGGATACCTATTGTCAAAATGATCCACAACCCTCCATGTGAAGTCCTCATAGGAAGTCATGCAAGCATGCCCTAGTGTGTTCAACCCATGGAACCACCAGTCATGTGCCTCCCCCTCCAAGTGCAAGGTAGCCATTTTGATTAGGCTAAAAATACGTATCTAAATTTTCCTCCCATACCCTAACCGTGCACTTGGATGAACCATCAAATGTGGGGAGATATATCCTGCCACTGGTGCGCTGCAACTCAGAGTTATACGTGCCTGAACCTCCTACGCCCTTGCCTTTGTCATTTTTCTTGAGCTGGAAATAGTCCCTAAAACTTAGTGCAACACGAAATTCCTCCCCCATCGACTGCCACTATTGGAAGTACTATCCCATGGGCAACTCATCCTGCCCAGACTATTCACCAGCTTATGAAGGTAAAAACATGGGCAATTTAGTTCTGGTTTGTCCACTGAAAGTGTATGGGTGAGTCAAAGGGGAATGGTGATCATACTGGTGGGAAGCCCCTGAAGTCTCCCTAAACAAAAAATCCTTGTGGACAGTCTTGTCATGGTTATGCTGCTTAAGCTCCTCCAAAATTTATTTCTGCTCCTTTGCCAGGTCATTCAAAGCCTTCAAGAGACTATTGAATGTTGCCTCCTCTTTTCTTACTGGTTCCCCCATGCTTTCTTCCACTACCTCCTATTTTGGGGTCTCAATATCAGGTGTAATCTCTAATTCCCTCTCCCGACTCCTATATCTATGCCTCTTGTAGGTAATGTTTTGCTTCTCTTCAGTGGTCATATAAGATTCCCCCCCCATGGCTGAGCCAAGACCGGTGCTATGATACCACTTTAATATTCATACTAAGAATTAACAGTGATAATCAAGTCAAAAACACCAAAGGAAACATAAAAGTTCAACTTGCAATTAAACACCCATAAATTTAGCCAAAACTGCGACAAGCTAAGCCATTTTATTATCAAAGAGGAGTGTACAAAATGTGTATGCAGTATGTGCACCCGAGCTTGCTAAAGCAAGCTAGACAAACCCTAGGTGAGAAAATGTGTTTCCCAAATGTTGGGAAGTACTTCTTCTTCAAGCTCTGCGTTGGCCCTAGAAATTTGTTGTTGTTGAGTGGAAAGGGACTATTGTTTGACCCCTCTAGAGTGATCAGAAAGATCTGTAAAATTAACCATGGGATTTCCTCACCAAACCCATAAAGACCAATAAAGGATTGGGCCTAGTTCCATCCTTCTGAAATCACGCCCAATTAGCGTGAGTTCCTCCTCCACCTATGTAATTCACACTACCTGACAATATGCTACCAAAGCCCTCCAAAATAACCGAGAAATGCCTCCAATAATTCTCCTTATGACTCCTAGCAAAACTCAACCCCAAACTTTTGGTCAAGCCTCCACACCCAATCCACTCCTCAAGGGACTGTGCAAGCCTAGTTAAGCCACCTATGTGCATGCCTGGGAGAAGAAATTGAGCCTAAATAATGACCACCCAATCTGCCCACCAAACCACTGCAAAAATACTGCTAAATACCAAGGAAATGTGCCCCTAAATTCTTAGAATTAGCTCTGCTTTGAATCTCTCTCACCACAGAAGTGTGTGGTCCCTTTCTGCTCCTAGTCTGCTCCCAGGTAACTCGAATATCCCTATCAAATTCCTCCGAAATAACTTTACAAATGTAGCAAAGGATCCCTTAGGGTGGCACCTGAAGTCCACTGAAGAAGGAGTTGAGATCTCCCCTCAAAAATCTCATGTGTTGAACAACACTCATAGACTTGGCTCAATAGCTCAAGCATACAAGAGAGTTTGTTTGTCAAATGATCAAAAGCGCCCAAATGATTCCTTCTCCTCCTATTTATCATTGAGCTCTCTCTCTCTCCATGTGGGCCCCATACATCGACCCCTTCTTCTCCCCCTCTCTCCACAAGTGTGTTTTCCTCTAATGGGTGCACATTCCTCTTGGGGTGGCCCCACCTTCCACTAGGAATTGAATTTTCCACCTCTTTCCTATGTTGGAGACTCCTTAAACCAAAAATTCCAAGTGGGGTCCTCCTAACCCACTTTTCCTAAGTCTAAGATGGAAAAACTTCAAAATTGACAAAAATGGTAATTTACTTAGCAAAATTGCCGAGTAGGAATATCACAAAGAAGAAAACATTTTAGGTAAGTGCATATTTTATTTAAGATGAAAAATCAATTATTTTATTTATGGTTGAATTACTGTAACACATAAATTAATGCACATCGTCAATAATTTTTTGTGCTTACACTGAAATCAATACACACTATTAATCTAATTACTTTTAAATTAATGTACATCATACATCTAGTTACATCAAATCATAAATCATCTACACTGAAATAAATGCATCTACTGTAGGCAATCAAATAAGGATTAGAAATCAACATCTACACTAAAACCAATTCATATAGTGCAAACAATAAAATAAGATTAGAAATCAACAACTACATTGAAATCAATGCATCTAGTGCAAGCAATCAAATAGGATTAGATATCAACATCTACACTGAAATCAATGCATCTAGAATTAAATAGGATTAAAAATAAACAACTACACTAAAATGAATGCATCTAGTGCAATCAAAAAAATAGAATTAGGATTCAACATATACACAGAAATCAATGCATCTATTTCACTGAAAAGCCAAAAGATTCATGGCTTTCTAAATCCAACTTATTTTAACTTTTATAAAAGACTAACTTCATCTTCCTGTATGGTTGATAAATATCAATATTATATAATATATGCATTTGTCTTTGTGTGTCTCTTCCCTTTCTCTCCCCCGTCCATCGCTATATCTATCTCCCTCCCTATAGAGATTAATGTGTAGATTCAAAATTGCTCATGAAATTTACTAAATCACAAGACTTGAAGTTACTCTACTGATCTGCAAAAGTTAATTCACCATCTAAAACACAAATCATAGACATGAAAAAGAAAACATTACACATTCACAAAGATTTGTCTAGGGGAAATAAAATGCTCAAAACCTCTTCCTATCTATATTGCATTAATCCGGGAATAGAGATGAATACATATGCTTGCTCAAGCTTGAGCATAACCTGCAAGTGTATAGTTTATCCCTCTGCTTGACTGACTGACTCTAGCCAACACTTAGCCAATTTTCAAGTCCTCCAAGCTCCCTTTCATTGTTCCTCTAGGAAATTAGTGTTGGAGATAATACTGAGAGTGGGGGTGAATCAGTATTATTAAATCAATTATTTTTCATTTCACAATCAGATTTGTATATGCTACTTCAGCTATGGGAAACTGTGTATATACGCTACTGTGTCTAAAGCAACCAGCGTATATCAGAAAACTTAAGATTCATTAATTGTTGATCTTTAATCAGTGCATCAGGACTTCATTAATCATAAGAATAGTAAACAGGAGCAGTAAAACAGAACAGATCATCACACACATGGACACAAAGATATAAGGTGGAAACCCAATGTGGGTGAAAACCACCTGCTGCAATTCGTCTCTATCTTCTTTTAATTAGAAACTTCTTTTTACAATGATTCTGTACTGGTGCAGTCTTATACCAGTACGCAGGCTGCTACTTGTAGAAGGCTACAACCTTCTCTCATTCTCCAGCTTCTCCTGGAAGGGAGCTACAACCCCCTTTGCTCTTGTACTAGCTGAGGTACTAGTACGTAGGTGCTAACCTATAGAAGGCTACAACCTTCTCTTTTCTTCCAGGGACCACGTTTCATAAATTTTCAGACTGGATCCATGAATAACATCAATCAAACATCAAGTATATCTGCATAACCAATCTCCTTTGCACCAAACTAAACTGAATCAAATAGTCACTTCTCTGAATGTTGTACCCATAAAACAATAATAATAACTAGACACCAATTCTGAACCTAGAACACTGCAACCATAAACAGAAGTAGCTAAAACATATTTCAAGAGACGTACGCTACTTCAATGTGTACAACCTACGTGCATACGCTGCTGAATTAAGGCAAACCTGCGTATACGCTTCTTTGAATTACTAAACATGCATGTATACACGCCTTTGCTGCACCGAACCTGCGTACAGATCTATAAAAGACAATTTTCCCTTTTCAAGTATTCAGACAACAGTTCTACCCAGATTATCAAATTTATAGATCAAATCATGCGCCAAATATAACAGATCAAAATCACACAAAGGTATTACTATTCAAGCCTTAAGACCTTGACCCATCAATAGAACTTATCCATCTTTTAGCGCTCAGGTTCCTCCTTGGTTCAGATCCAGCAATGCACCATAACCCAATTCTAGATCTTGCTCTTCATAAGATATTCAATACTTGAGTGAATGCCTTTGCCTAATGATCTCCTTCCCTTTTTATAGTCTTAGGCCTTACTCAATACCATGGTCCAAAACCATTTAGAACCAATACTAGGGACCCAATACCTGGGTTCAACACTTCGGACGCAATACCAAGGTCCAAAACCATAGGTCCAAATACCAGGGACCAAATACCATGGACTAAAAAATAAGTTTTCCCACATATACGTGCTTTTATGTGCATGAAAGTGCGTGTATACGCATACGTGCTTTTAGATCGATGATCCCGCGTGTATACCCGGCTTGGTTAAGAGGAAACTGCGTATATATCTTTTTCTTTCATTCTGAGAGCATGAACTGTGATCTGCCATTTGAGTGAGTTGCCATCAAGGACAACACCTGTGTCATAGTGCCAAACCTATGTCATAATGCCAACAATCCCCCCCTTTGGACTTGATGGCAACCCCAAGTCACCCCAAGTCACTCAAATTCATTCTCCCCCTTTGACATCAAGGGAAAATGGTTATGCTCCCCCTGAGTTCATGCTGAAATATCTGCTCTGCTGTGCTCTCCATGCTCCCCCTGACTGCAGGCAAGGTCTGCAAGAAGATGTTCTACAAGAAGATACATAACTTTATACATCATAAATGACCTTCCTACCACCAAAGACTCATACATACATCCATCTCCCAACCAAGTGGGGATTGACTCATCCACCAACCAAGTGGGGATACACCAAGAATTTACACATGATAAAACAATAACATCACATCATCCATCCCTAGCATAGTGGGGAAACCAAAATAGGCCGTTACATGACCTTGATAAGAAAAGAAATACATGACATAGAGACGAAATATCTACAACAAGAATATGATAGTTATCAACAACTATCATCAGCAGCATCTGTCAATCATCATTCAGACCAGCAACCATGTTCTCCCTCTGCACCTGTTCCACCTGAAACCAAAGAAACTGTGAAATTGAACCGAGATCTTCTAAGATAATGCCAACAATGCAATATTAGAAGAATATATGCTCCCCCTGAACCTGTACTAGATGGTCTCTGTCAGACCCATATCAGACTCTTTTCATCCTGAGCTTGGCCCACTGTTTGTCTTCAAACCAACATATACGCTACTGTATCCACATAAACTGGCGTATGTACGTGGATTCTCCTCATTAAACTCGCGTACAACCACTTTTCTCTGAAACAGATAAGTTTCAACAGCAAGACGATGCATCAACTACTCCCAGCTTTTGTCTGAGGTATTCAAATGTCTCCCTGGGCAGTGGTCTGGTGAGTATATCAGCGACCTGTTCCTTGGAGGGAACATACTCCAATTTGACTTTTTGTTTAAGCACTTGTTCTCGGAGAAAATGATATTTGATAGGTATGTGCTTGGTCTTTGAATGCATGACTGGATTTTTTGAAATGCTGATTGCACTTGTATTATCACATAAAATGGAGATAGGTGGAGTACAAGTGATTTGAAAATCTTGCAAAATTTGCATCATCCAAAGGAGTTGTGTGCAGCAAGATGCAGCAGCCACATATTCCGCTTCAGCTGTAGATAAAGCAATTGAACTTTGTTTCTTGTTGAACCAAGATACTAATCTGGAACCCATAAAGAATGCACCACCACTAGTGCTTTTTCTGTCATCCACGCTTCCTACCCAATCTGCATCTGTATATGCATGAAGTGTGAGATCTGTATCTCTAGGATACCATAAGCCATAGTTTTGTGTTCCTTGAAGATATTTGAAAATTCTTTTAACCGCCTGAAGGTGTGCTTCTTTTGGATTTGCCTAGAATCTTCCAACTATTCCCACTGCATGCATGATGTCTGGTCGGGTACCTGTCAGATAGAGCAGACTACCAATCATGGATCTATAGGTTGGTTGATGTACTACTGCTGAATCATCATTTGCGCTGAGGCTGCATCCTGTTACCATAGGGGTACATACTGGTTTCGAATCTTCCATGCCATATTTCTTCAAGATCTCCTTGAGGTACTTGGTTTGTGATAAAAAGATACCATCTTTATTTTGTTGGACTTGTAAACCAAGAAAATATGTCAGCTCACCAAGCAAGGACATTTCAAATTCTTTCTGCATCACCAAAGCAAAGTTTTGACTCATGGCTTCTTCATTTCTACCAAAGATGATATCATCAACATATACGACAAGTATTAGCAATTTATCATTATCAATTTTTACATATAGATTGCTATCTACTGATCCTTTTGAAAAACCTTGTTGATGGAGGTATTTGTCCAAATGATAATACCAAGCCCTTGGAGTCTGTTTAAGACCATAGAGTGCCTTCTTAAGTCTGCATACAATTTTTGGATCATTTCCAAGGATGAATCCATCTGGTTGCTCAATATACACTTCTTCTTCCAAGTCTCCATTTAAAAAGGCAGATTTCACATCCATTTGAAAAACTTTGAACTTTTGAAAGCTAGAAAGAGCAAGGAACATTCTTATGGCTTCAAGTCTAGCAACTGGTGCAAAAGTTTCTTCAAAGTCTATACCTTCTTATTGAGCATACCCTTTACAAGCAAGTCTAGCCTTGTTTCTAATAACATCTCCATTTTCATTCAGCTTGTTTTTGAATATCCACTTTGTCCCTATGACATTCTTATCGTTTGGTCTAGGAACCAATTCCCAAGTGTTATTCTTTTCAATCTGCTCAAGTTCTTCATTCATGGCCTTGACCCAGCATTCATCTTTGCATGCTTCACTTACATTTTGTGGTTCAGTGGAGGAGAGCAATGCTAGATAGCTTGAAGCTTCTGAAATAGTTCTTCTTGTTTGTACACTTGCCTCTTTCTGCCCCAAAATTTGAGTTTCTGGATGATTCTTCTGAACATACCTGGATGGAGTCTTTTCTTCTATCCTTATCTGTTCTTCTAGTGCCTCATGGGTTTCTTCTTCATCATAAGTCTGATTTGATGTTGAAGGATAGTCCTCATCATCTTCGAAATCTTCGGATTTTACCTGCCTAGGAATGTTTCCTTCTTCATCAACCACTACATCAATACTTTCAACAATTTTTCCAAGTCTTTTATTGTAACACTTATAACCTTTGCTGTGGGGAGAGTAACCAAGGAGAATGCCTTCATCTGCTCTAGGTTCAAACTTGCCAAGGTTTTCATCAGTTCTTTTGATGTAACATTTGCTTCCAAAATTTTTGAAGTATTTAACCGTGGGAGTCTTACCATACCAAAGTTCATGAGGAGTTTGAGTGTTGTTCACCCGGACATTTGTCTTGTTGAGAATAGTAACCGCAGCAAATGTAGCTTCACCCCAGAATGTTTCGGGAGTTCCAGACTCATCAAGCATAGCACGAGCCATTTGTTGAACCGTTCTGTTCATCCTTTCCACTAGTCCATTTTGCCGAGGAGTCCTTGTAGTAGAGAATTCCCTTCTTATTCCATGTTCTTCAAAAAAATCGAAAAATTCATCCGAGGTAAATTCCCCTCCTCGATCAGACCTGAGGCATTTGATTCTGCAATCTGATTCATTTTCAACCAAGGCTTTGAATGCTTTGAACTTTTCGAAAGCTTCATATTTATGCTTCAGAAGTCCTATCCAACACATCCTGGAAAAGTCGTTAATGAACAATATGAAGTATTCTTCTCCTCGAGGTGACCTTTTCCTAGATGGACCACATACATCAGTATGGACAAGTTCAAGTGGCCTACTAGCTGATCCTTCCTTCTCAGGGAAATTAGTTCTGGTTTTCTTACCAAACTGACATGATTTGCATATTGTATTGTCTGGAATTATGATGTTAGGGAGATCACGAACCGCTTGATATTTGCATGCTTTCCTTATCTGAGAGAATCTTAGATGCCCCAATCTTCTGTGCCATAGCTAGTGTTCATCATTCTTGCTTAGATAGCATTGTTGTTGTCCTCCCTTGAGTATGTATAAATTATTTGGAGTTCTTATGCCTTTGATCACTGTTTCTCCTGTATCAAGCTCACGAACAATACATCCATTTGATTGAAATATTACCTCATTTCCTTGATCACACATTTGACTAACACTCAATAGATTATGCTTTAAGACATCAACATACATAACATTTCCAACTTTGACTTTTTCTTTCAAAAGAACAGAACCTTTACCTTTTATGAATGTAGGGGTGTCATTTCTAAATGAGACCTTCTTTTCCTTTTCTAAGGCACTATATGACTGAAGTTTTTCTTTATCACCTGTCATATGTTTTAAGCATCCACTATCGATGTACCACTGATTTTCCTACCCTTCCGCATATAAGGCTATACCACATCTTTCTGGTTGCAGTTCTTTCTTTCTCCATGTTTTGGGACTCAATGAAGCTTGCTCCTTCTGATTTGTTTTCCGAAACCCTACTCCTACATTCAGAATCTTCATGACCGAAGTTGTTACAAATAAAACATTCTATTTCATTTTCAAGAGCAGAAAAGTTATTGTAGGTCCTTTTCATGATCCCAGTCATACTCCTTTGTTTTTGAGCTTATCTAGTCATGATGGTCTTGTAGGCAACACATTGAGTAGCTTTGTGTCCAAAGTTATGACAAGAGAAACATTGGCCATTGAAAAAATTCTTGCGATTATCAAACCTACTGACCAAATGGTTGTAGTTTCCATTGACATCCATTCTTGAGGCAAATTGAGAATGATTTACCTGCGGTTGGTTGTAGCTTCTGTTCATCCTTGAAGTAGATTGCCCTTGATTTACTTGGTGGTCTATGTTCATTCTTGAAGTAAATTGTCCCTGATTTACCTGGTGATCTACATTGTGACTTTGCTGTCGATTATCAACCTGTTCACTTCTCCTTGTTGCTTCAAGATAACTTTTGGAGGTAGATGGCTTCTGTGCTTGAGATGCTTCTTCAGTATACCCAAGACCTATCTTGATTAGAGGAGAATGTTGCACTTTGATAATCTCATCTAAAGTTTCATATCCTTTAGCAAATCTAAGATTAAGAGATTTTGTTTTCTTAATATCTTTTCTAAGTCCCACAATTTCACATTCTAACTTTTCATTGTGTTTTTCCCTTTTAGCAAGTTGGAATGTCAGAGTATCTATAATCATATTCTTTTCTTCTAAACAAATTTTAAGTTTAGAAATTTCTTCATAAAGACCTTCTTCATCTATAGCATCCAAGAAATCATCATCTTCAAAAGCCATCAAAAGTCTATAATCATTACCTTGTTCATCTTCATCACTATTTGAAAATCCATCATTGTCTTCATGTGTATAATATCTCTCCTTACTTCCATTCTGTTTTCTGTTCCATCTATCTGGTTCCTTACCTTTGTCAAGCTTATCTTTATGAGGACACTTGGCTGCATAGTGGCCGACTCTTCCACAAGCAAAGCATTTAAAAGGTAGCTTACCTCTAAATCTTCCAGAACCCCGTTGAAGGTTCTTGACAAATTTTGATTCTTCCTCTCCTTTTGACATATGTCCTGACTCATTGTATTCTTCTTTTCCTGAGGCTTTGAATGCAAATTCTCTCATGTCTGATGGTCCCCTTTTTCTCATTTCAAAAGCAGTTAGGATTCCGTGCAGCTGTGACATGGTAATGCTCTGTAGATTCTGCTTTTCTTCTATAACCGAAACTTTTGATTCAAACTTAGAAGACAAAGATCTTAAAACCTTTTCAACCAAAGTAACTTCTTTTATTTCTTCACCCAAGTTTTTCATACAATTAACAATCTCATCTATACGTAAGAAATAATTAGCCACACTTTCATCATTGTGCATTCTGAGATTTTCATATTGAATTCTGAGAGTTTGTAGTTTTGCACGTTTTACCTGATCATCTCCTTCATAGCTCAGAACGATCTTTTCCCATATTTATTTTGCGGTTTTGAGCTGCATAACCTTGACGAATTCTGATTGAGATAAACTCCCTAATAGAGTATTGACAGCCTTTTCATTTGTTTCATACTGCTTCTTACCAGCCGTATCTGTAGGAGTTGCTGATGGAAATGTGTATCCTGTTTCCACAATATCCCAAACTTTTGTACCAAGAGATTGAAGATAGGCTGTGATTCTTACCTTCCAATAGACGAAGTTGCTTCCATCAAAGATTGGTGGCCTGATAGATGCCTCATTTTCGTAGTTGCTCATGATGATAGATCTTCCTTCAAGCGATCAAGCTTCTTCTGAAGGACCTGCTCTGATACCAATTGTTGGAAATAATACTGAGAGGGGGGGTGAATCAATATTATTAAATCAATTATTTTTCATTTCACAATCAGATTTGTATACGCTACTTCAGCTATGGGAAACTGCGTATATACGCTACTGTGTCTAAAGCAACCAGCGTATATCAGAAAACTTAAGATTCATTAATTATTGATCTTTAATCAGTGCATCAAGACTTCATTAATCATAAGAACAGTAAACAAGAGCAGTAAAACATAACAGATCATCACACACATGGACACAAAGATAAAAGGTGGGAACCCAATGTGGGTGAAAACCACCCGCTGCAATTCGTCTCTATCTTCTTTTAATTAGAAACTTCTTTTTACAATGATTCTATATTGGTGCAGTCTTATATCAGTACGCAAGCTGCTACCTGTAGAAGGCTACAACCTTCTCTCGTTCTCCATCTTCGCTTGGAAGGGAGCTACAACCCCCTTTTCTCTTGTACTAGCTGAGGTACTAGTATGTAGGTGCTGACCTACAGAAGGCTATAACCTTCTCTTTTCTTCCAGGGACCATGTTTCATAAATTTTTAGACTGGATCCATGAATAACATCAATCAAACATCAAGTATATCTGCATAACCAATCTCCTTTGCACCAAACTAAACTGAATCAAATAGTCACTTCTCTGAATGTTGTACCCATAAAACAGTAACAGTAACCAGACACCAATTCTGAACCCAGAACACTGCAACAATAAACAGAAGTAGCTAAAACATATTTCAAGAGACGTACGCTACTTCAATGTGTACAACCTGCGTGCATACGCTGCTGAATTAAGGAAAACCTGCGTATACGCTTCTTTGAATTACTGAACATGCGTGTATACACGCCTTTTCTGCACCGAACCTGCGTACAGATCTATAAAAGACAATTTTCCCTTTTCAAGTATTCAGACAACAGTTCTACCCAAATTATCAGATTTATAGATCAAATCATGCACCAAATATAACAGATCAAAATCACACAAAGGTATTACTATTCAAGCCTTAAGACCTTGACCCATCAATAGAACTTATCCATCTTTTAGCGCTCAGGTTCCTCCTTGGTTCAGATCCAGCAATGCACCATAACCCAATTCTAGATCTTGCTCTTCATAAGATATTCAATACTTGAGTGCATTTGCCTAATGATCTCCTTCCCTTTTTATAGTCTTAGGCCTTACTCAATACCATGGTCCAAAACCATTTAGAACCAATACTAGGGACCCAATACCTGGGTTCAACACTTTGGACACAATACCAAGGTCCAAAACCATAGGTCCAAATACCAGGGACCAAATACCATGGACTAAAAAATAAGTTTTCCCACATATATGCGCTTTTACGTGCATGAAAGTGCGTGCATACGCATACGCGCTTTTAGATCGATGATCCCGCATGTATACGCGGCTTGGTTAAGAGGAAACTGCATATATATCTTTTTCTTTCATTCTGAGAGCTTGAACAATGATCTGCCATCTAAGTGAGTTGCCATCAAGGACAACACCTGTGCCATAGTGCCAAACCTGTGTCATAATGCCAACAATTAGCCCCTATTATTTAGGATTTTTCCACTATTGAATTGCGCAATTCCTCTCGGTCCTTCCTTTGACTGCATACACCACCTGTACACATGGGAATATGCTACAACTAATAGTACACTACTTTGGAATCTCCATCTCAACTGGGTAACTCGAATTTTCATCATGCAACAATTATTTTGGGTTGATTGATTAGTTAGTTGGTTGATCACTAAGTGTGGTTGAAGTTCCACTTCCACAACTTGACCTCCACTAGTTCTTCTGACAATTATAACTAGTTTAACTAATAATAACACAAATTAGCTGAAATAGATTGCTACAAATTAGAAATCAATCATATTGAACTTAACTCAAGCTTACCCAAATCGAATTAACTGAGTGACAAGTGCCATGTCACCTCAGTTAAATACCTCCAAGATTTCTACTAAAATACAAATTCGAATTTTCTTTAGTTTGACCAAGGCAAAGTCAAATTGAAATTTTCTTGCTACATTTTCAACACTCCCTCTCAACAAGAAAGGGATTATCAACCACCCTTATCTTGCACATGTGGAACTTGAACTTCCCTCTTGATAAGGCTTTTGTCAAAATATCAACATCTTGTTCCTATGTCAGAATGTACTAAAACAACATAATCCACCTCTACGCACAATCCCGTAAATGGTGATATAAGATATCAATATGCTTGGATCGATCGTGAAAAACAAGATTTTCAGAGAGTTTGATACAACTTTGATTATCATAGCAAATCACAGTTTGATCAATCATTTGACCAAACAAGCCAAAAAGTATCTTTCTCATCCAGATTGCCTCACATGTTGCTTGACTTGCAACCATTTATTCTGCTTCTGTCGAGATGGGTGCCACATATATTTGCTTCTTGTTATACCAAGAAACTGCTGCGGACCCAACACTAAAAATTCCACCTGATGTACTTTTCATGTCTGATGGACTTCCCGACCAATCAGATAGCTTGTGAAGCCACATAGCTTGGCTCCCTTTATTCATTTGTACCATAGTACAAATTGAGTAGTGCCTCTAAGGTACCATAGAACATGCTTAGTTTCCCTCCAAAACTATTTGGTTGGCATAACCATAGCTTGGCTCAACTAGTTGACTGCAAAGCACATATCTGGTCGTGTGTTCATAAGATACATGAGTGAACCCACCAACTGCTGATAAATAGTCGTATCCACTTCCTCACCTGAAGTGGCGTCCTCTTTCCTCCATTTGGTCGTTAGAGGAGTCTCCATGGGTTTGCATCTATCCATGCGGAACCTTTGAAGTATCTCGTTGGCATACTTTCCCTGAGAGACAAATAGTTCCTCATCACCTAGCCATACTTCCAATCCAAGGAAGAAGTGCATGAGACCCATTTCCTTCATTTCAAACTCTCTTGCAAGGTCCTCCTTGAAAGATCTGATCAACTGCTCATCACTAGTCAAAATCAAGTCATCGACATGTAATACAATAATTAATAATTTACCTTCTATCAAAATATGATAGAGGTTTGCATTCGTTTCACTTTTAGTGAAGCCAAAACCGGTGAGATAGCTATCGATCCTAGTGTACCAAGCACGAGGTGATTTCTTAACACCATACAACGCTCGCTTGAATGCACACATGAGACTCTTGATCAAAATTCTCAAATCCTTCTGGTTGCTCAATATACACCTTCTCCTCAATAAATCCATTGAGGAATTTTATTTTCACATCCATCTGGTGGATCTTCCACCCCATATGTGCAGCTAGAGAAAGTATTGATATGATGGATGAGTACCTTTCTACATGAGCAAAAGTCTCCTCATATTCAATCCCCTTAACCTGAGAGTACCCTTTGGCTAGAAATATGGCCTTGTACTTTTCTATTCTTCCATCTGCTGCATGCTTCACCTTGAAGATCCATCTCTAACCCACAACTAATTTGTCTGCTGGTCTTGGGACCACTCCCCAAACACTGTTGTTTACAATGGATTCGTAATCCTCCACCATTACATCAACCCATACTGGTGACCTTCTCTGCCTGCATTGATCTGAAGGAGCACCCACATTCTCCTTCGCATCCTGCACAAGTCTCTCAAATTCTCGGGATCTCTTCCTACCTTCTCTAGATGGTTCTGGTTGAGTGGTTGTCTTCACTCTCTACTCCTCAACTTGTGGCTGCTCCACGACATCCTGAGGATCCTCCTTTGGGGCTAAAATATCCTCCTCTGGTGGGATCTACAACTCCCTATCAAGAGAGAACCGCATGGCTTTATATTCATCATATTTTACATCCCTTCGCAGAACTGTCATTTTGAGGGATGGAAAGTACACATGATAGTTGTGGGGAGTTTTTGTGTAACCCATAAATACCTCCAATTATGTCGTCGACTCTAGCTTCTCCCTTGGTTCTTTGAACACATGGTAGTAAATAGAGGCTCCAAAAATCCTAAAGTGCGACAAATTTGACTTCCTCCCCGAGAAAGCCTCCTCTAGTGTAATCATGCCAAGAATCCGATGCGGACTCCTGTTCTGTAAATCGACTGTTGTGTTGCATGCTTCAGCCAACAAGTGCATAGGTAGGATTTGGTCATGCAACATCACCCTCTCTGCTCCCACAATGCTACGATTCTTCCTCTCATTCACCCCATTCTGCTGTGGGTTGTGGGGTGCTGTCAACTCTCGTCGAATGCCTTCTTTTGCACATAAATTTTTAAACTCATTCGACTCGTACTCACCTCCACTATCACTCCTGAGAGCCTTCACCTTATAGCTTGTTTCTTTCTCAATCAATGCTTTGAACTTTACAAACTTGGAGAATGTATCGTCTTTCTTCCGCATGAAGAAGTTCCAACACTTCCATGAGAAATCATCTACGAAGATAACATAATATTTGTGTTTGGCAGTGGAGGTTGTAAAGAAAATTCCACAGACATCAGAGTGGATCCTTTCAAGGAATGCATGTGCTATGTTGTCCCAATCATGGAAAGTGGCTTTTGTGTACTTCCCCAAGGTACACCCTTTGCATGTATCCTACTACTCTCGTTATAACCTACAAGTGTATAGTCTATCCCTCTACCTGACTAACTGACTCTGGCCAACTCTTAGCCAATTTTCAAGCCCTCCAAGCTCCTATTTCCTTGTGATGTTCTTCCAGGAAATTAGCCCCCATTATTTAGGAATTTCCCATTATTGAATTGCACAATTCCTCTAGGTCCTTCCTCTGACTGCGTGCACCACCTATACACATGGGAATATGCTACAACTAATAGTACACTACCTTGGAATTTCCATCTCAACTGGGTAACTCGAATTCTCTGCGTGCAAAATTTATTTTGGGCTGACTTATCAATTAACTGGTTGATCACTGAGTGTGGTTGAAGTTCCACTTCCAGAACTCGACCTCCACTAGTTCTTCTAATAGTTAGAACTAGTTTATTTGACAATAACTCAAATTAACTAAAATAGATTGCTACAAATTAGTAATCAATCATATTGAACTAAACTCACACTTCCCCAAATCAAATTAACCGAGTTAACTGACTGAGAAGTGCCATGTCACCTCAGTTAACTACCTCCAAGATTTCTGTTGAAATATGAATATGATTTTTCTCTAGTTTGACCAAGGAAAAGTCAAACTGAGATTTTCTTCTTTGTCTCTCTATCCCACCCCCCAAAACACATGCTCTCTCTCTCCATACATAACTATCTCTCCCTCCCTCCCTCTCTTCGTCTCTCTCGTCTTCCCTCTCTCCCCTCTCCATTTATAACTCTATCTCCCTTTGTCTCTACTTCTTTGTCTCTCTATCTCTCCCCCCAAACATACACTCTCTCTCTCCATACCTATCTATCTCTCACTCCCTCCCTCTTCCTCTCCCTCTCTCTCTTCCCTCTCACGCTCCTCTCTCCCTCACTCTCTCTCCATCTCCCCCTTGCCTCTCCCTCTTTCCACCTTTCTCTACCTATGTCTTTCTCCTTCCCTCCCTCTCTCTCCCCATCCCTCTCTCCTTTTCTCTATCAAGTCCTCTCTCTCTTCCTTCCTCTCTCCCCCTTTCTCTCCCACCTCCATTTGCCTCTAACCCCCATTATTCTCTCTCTCTCTCTCTCTGCGCTCCAACTTTGTCACTTTCTTGCTCCCTTCCTCCCCCTCTCTTCCCCCTCCATCTCTATCTCTCCCTCTCTCTCTTCCCCTTCTCTCCCTTTCTCTCTCTTGTCCCTCCTCCTCTCTTCTCTCCCTCACTCTCTCTCCCTTGTCACTCTTTCTTTCTCTCTCCACCTCTATCTCTCCATGTATTTGTTCTTCCATCCCTCTCTCCTGCTCTCTCTCTCTCCTCATCTCTTTATTCCTTCTCTCTCCCTCTCTCTCTCCATATGATTGAGAATTGTCACTTTGTGTAATAAATAATATATGTAAAGTCTAATATAATAGTACTTATAATGATGATGGCTTACATTTCTTCTAATCAAATTAGTAGCTAGATGGCTTACATTTTATATTTTACATTTTACATTACACATTATATTACATTTTAGGTTTATATATTTTAGGTTTATATATATTTTAATTTGAATATTAATTAAAACATATGAAGCTGATTTTACATTACATCACATTTTACATTTTACATTGAATAAATTGAATGCAAAACTACACCAATCAAGCATATTTAAATTTTCCAATTAATTTAGTTAGATTTCACTCAATAATTTATGTTTTTTCCCATAAATTTACAAATTAACCATTTTGAGTGGAGTCATGAGAGAGACTTTACTATATTTAATGGCTTCACAATAATCTTTGGATTTGCCGAGCGTTTTTCCAAACATCCCCACTTGGATTTTCCCTTCGAAACTTTTTCCACTGGGAATGAAAGTAAATATTTTTCTGAAGGCAATGTTGATCCACTATGATATCCCTAAATGTTTTTGAGGAGCAGAGCCCTTAGTAAAACTCCTCTGCTTCTATTAAATATATAAACCCTTTTTTTCTAATAATAATAGTCACTAAAGCGCCTGCATTCATATTAATTATTAACAGTTTTTCTCACATGCCATACCATCCCAATTAAATTAAAGATATGTATTTATGCTTTAAATACCATCCCATTATCATACGTTTCTGAAAAAATCCGCAGGAATTTGTGTCACGAAAATGGCTACTGTCTAAGAATCGTGCAAAGTTGTGTCACGAAAATTGCTGAGAGTCCATCTCTATCTGAAAATGAAAAGAACTATGCGAATGAAGAGGAAAAAGGCTAACAAAGTGAGCGAGCGAGCAGGGAGGAAGGGCGTGATATAAATATATAGTTGGCGCCATAGCTAAAAGGTCAACTTCCAACGAGTGATTCGTTTTCCTTATCACACCATGAGACGTTGAGTTTTTTTTTCAAAAAGGAAAAACACGTTCTATTGAAAATGAAGGAAGTACAAATATCACTATTCTCGCCTGAAGCAGAGCTTGATAACAGAGAACATTCAGACCACAGTATCCCTGTGCTAAAAACTTAGAACAAGTTCGAGATAGAGAAAATCGCCACCGCTTATGGAAACACTTCAATAATCCATTTGAAAAAGTAAAAATGAATCATCCTGCGAACTAGAAGACTAAGGGCTATGTAAAGAGCCCTGCAGACAGAGATGAAAAAATAGTTATCCAGCCGAAAAAAAGCAAAAAGTGGAAATGTAAACATCCAACAATTCATAAGAACAAGGGATAATGTTGGAACAAAGGGCTCTACATATTGATATGAAGAATACATCCAACAATCAAATCAGTCCAGAGGCTAGGAGACAGAGAGGTCAGACCAGGAAAGGTCAGATCTTAAATCAGAATATGCCCTTCCCCAGAAGGATGCCATTGTCAAAAGACTACAAGGAGATCTAATCAGTCGTCGAAGTGTAGCCAACCTTTGATAAACGATCTGCTTCCCTATTTTGAATTCGATAAATTTGGGAGATAGAAAGACAGTGGAATTCAGGGATAAGGGATTTAATTCTTAATTTCCAAGGCTCGAGAGCATTGGAGTTGAGTGAGCCTCTCACATTTTCCCAATCAATAATAGATAGACTTGGAGTCTCCAAAAACAATGAATTCCCACTAAACCATGTGCTAAAATGAAAGATCCCCATAGAGCTAGTAACTGAGCACGGTTATTGGAGCCAAAGCCAAAGCCATAGTTCCAATGGAATTTGTAGGAACGCACTATCCCTAAACGAATAGCCATGCCACATCCACAGAGACAAACGACGAGGCATCATTTAAAAAAAAAGTGAATAGCCATGCGAAGACCAAACGAAGAGGCACTATCAAAAAAAGTGAATAGCCATGCCACATCCACAGAGACCAAACGACGAGGCACCATCAAAAAAACCGGCCGGGAAAACTGAAAAAATGTCATATGGAGAAGGGGCACATTTTGGTAAGATGGTAAGAAATGATTTTGCAGCTGGTTTGCCAGATGTCCAGTTTCACTTGGTGAAAAATAAGAGAATTCCTTGACCTCCAAATTCCCAAATGATGAAGAATACCAACGACATGTGGTGTGAGTGATCCGCTGTCCATCTACCAAAGCAAGAGGCAATGTCAGACCGGTCCCAATCTGTTGGAGAGCCAAGCCGATGAATAACCGAAATCCAAACTAATGAGGCAAAAGAACAATGGATGAAGAGATGGTTGATGTCCTCTCCTAAAGATAGACAATATAGACATCTAGCCTGGTCTGGAAGCCCTTTTTTGCATAGGATTTCCCATCCCAAGTGAGAATCTGGTTCTGAACGACCAGCTGGGCAAAGCATTTGAGTTTATGACGGAAATTCCATTTCCTTGCCCAAAAATATGCAATACCAATAATAGTGTTAATAATGTTCATTGATATGCTAATCAACATAGAATTAAAAACAAGATCGAAAAAGTGAGAAATAACGACAAATTTACAATTCTAATACAAAAGTGTAAAGAAAAGAAAAGAAATTTATTGTTATTACTCTAATTGCTACAATACAGTGTTCGAAGTCTAAAATCTTCTGATAAAATTAATTTTTTAATAAACATTTCAAATCTCATAATTCGACAAAAATTCCTCACTATTACAATAATGCAAACAATAAAAAAATCCCTATAAAATTTTCCCCTCTCCAAGTGCCAGATCTGGAACCCTTTGCTTGAGTTCGGAAAGTCGCATAAATATTTTTTCTTACAAAAGAAAGGGAGAAACTAAGCCTCCGAGATATCCTCAACTAAACTAAGAAAGCTTGCATAAAATAGAAAATAGTTACATTTTTATAATAAAAGATTAAATCAGATGACTTTCAGTTGATGCTGAGCCAGTAGCTTGTTGCCATTTTCGATAGACATCTAGCAGGGATGCCAACTCGTGAGGACAATGGGGCTTTATATTTAGCTGGCAATTGAAGACATCTAGAAGGGATGCCAACTCGTGAGAGTCTTGAACTTGCCAATGATCCCGAGGCTTAATTAAAAGCTGCCCATTTAACTCAAGATTTACCTTTGATAATTGTTCAGTCCTTTTACCAAATTTTGTATTGCAATCCTTCCAACTTTTTTGCAATGATTCTATATCTAGCAATCCATCTTTTTCATAATTTGAAATTAAATTTGCCTCCGAAAGAGGCTGGGTGATGGACTGTACAATAGATTTTCAGAGTTCCTCCACGCCACGTGCATGACTTGACGGCTGGCGCGGATGGCTTTAGCACCCCAGCCCCAGCCGGGATCGAATCCTGCGGGGATGTTTGGACCCCGCGCTTTGGTGCTGGCTTGCCTATGAACGATTTGTATCGGTTATGCCGTAAAAATTCTGAAATTGTGTTGGCTTCGGCCATATGTTGTAAAAATCTGCTGGCTTCAGCCATATGTTGTAAAAAAATCTGCTGGCTGGCCTCGACCATATGTTGATTTTCCCTCTGAAAAAAAAGATTTTGAGAGTTCCTGAGTATCAATCACCAATTTTCTGACCAAACGTATCCTGACCTTCGAACTCCCTAGAATAACGGACTTGTGCATTTCGTCAATATTGAAAAATTTGGTTGTATTCTTTTTTTATCTGTTTTACACTCTTTCAGATTATATTTGGTCTCGTCATACTGACTTTCCATATCAACTAGCTCATCAACCAATGAAAAACTCGACTTGCATTGTACCTGTATCAGACTTAATTTATCACAAAAAATGTGTTGTTGTTTCAAGAGCTGTGAATTGAGCTCAACGACTTCATGTTTGAACTTGGCAAGATCAAATGCTTCAGCTTTTGCTTGTTCAGGGTTTGCTGCAACTCTTTTAGTTGATCATCCCACTGTTTGATCTCTGCAGAGTGTTGGCTCTTGACTAAATTGATCTGCGTTTGAAGCTCTACTTGAGATTGAGCAACTTGCAGTTCTAGTTGTTGTATCCTATCATCTTTTTCTTGAACAAACTGCTTAGCATGAGCTGCTTTGTCAATGGTGGTTCAGGCAAATCCCCCTGCATACTGAGCCAATACTTGGAATTCTTCATGAGGGGTTGTAGAATTACTTTTCTAGACTATTTCTAAGGAAGTAGAGTTTGAAGGAGATAACTCAATCTTCTATTTTCCTTTTCTTCCTGTTCTTCTTACTTACAGCCTTATGTTGAGAATGATAAAAAACATAGATTGGGGGAATTTCCTCAATATTCAACTGAAGCTCCGTGCCTTTCACAAACAAAGTTCAACCAACCTTAAATAGCGTTAAATAGTTCTCATATCATTAATCAATTATACATAGAAAATATCAATAATAATATAACAAAAATAATAGAAACAATAAAGATAATAAAGAGACAATTATGCATGCATAATGGAAACAATAATTTTTTGTTGTTGGGAAAATCAAACTTGAAAGAAAATCTAACAACATTTTTTCTAAGATATATATATATTTTTTTTATCAAGGTTTACAAATCAATTTGTCTAGAAATATGTGACAAAAAACAAAGTCTAAACTTTGGTTATTTCATCATTTTTTCTACTCCCACGAGTACCTTCTATAGAAAAGACATGTTGTGAGTGAGTGATTGAATGAAATGTTACATTATGTATATATAAAGTCGGTGCATTTACCCCAAAAGACACACCTTTCATGGTGGGGTCTACTTGTCCCTTTTGAGCCTACATGAAACCAAAAAAATAAAATTTATTATATTTTAATTTCCATAAACTTTCTAGGCCGACTTAGGAGGTCTCTTGGCATGCGGGAATACCTCTCGATGGTGCACAAAAATCAATCCCTTTTGAGCCTACATGAACCAAAAAAATACAATTTATTATATTTGAATACTCACATATCAATGGTTGAGATTTTGTGTAAAAGTTGTTATTCCCTTTCTATCATTTTAATTAAATTGATTAATTAAAAAAAAATGTCATATGAACATGAGTTATGGTTTTTTATGCATGTGGTACTAGTAAACCATGGTGTTGTAACAAAACCTATTTAGTAAACAATATATTTGGTAAAGTGGGGTGAAACTCTATGGTTAAGAATCTTGTTACACATTTTTTCCAATGTATATGTGTTTAACTCATATATTAATTCTTTTTTATAATTAATAATAATAATAATAATTTAAAATAAAGCTATAATTTAGTAAAGTTTTATGTTTTTTTAATCTTGATGTGAGATGTATCATGAGATTAGTGTTTTCATGTTTATCACTGTTTACCAACCGTTTAATTTATATGGTTGCACTAGTGTTATTTTATGGTGATTGAACAAAAAGACTAAAAGACAATTACATCAAAGTTTCTTTTTAAATAATTGTTTAATTTTTTTAAAACACAATGAAATATGATGATAATGGTAATTAATGTTTACTGACACTGAATATAGTTTATTAAACCTTAAGAAGGTAAGAGAATACTTGGAATTATTTAAAACTTTATTTCTAAATTTGAAAAGCATGAAGAGAAGCATTGTAAGATCACCATGATTTTGTTGAATTTAAAAATAAAAAAGGTTACAAATATTTTAAAATTTACATCTAATTTATGTAATAATCCAAAAATAAATATCTAATTAACTTTTCTAATTAACATTAAATTTAAATTAGAGTGGCACTTACCTAGCCAAATGAACATGTAATTAATAAACTAAATTCAACTATGAATAGTGCTTACCCATGGTACAAGTAGGCTTACGTCAACAAGGTTTTGGGGATGACTTTCCACCCAACCGTAGGCTCAATTGTGCAAGGATTTGCTACAACTGGCCACCCCCGAGCCCTCAATCAACGTACTACTGCCAGTGACTCCTATGTCTTAGAACACCATTCTCCCAAGAGAATGAAAGATAGAATCTCAGAAAGATGGAATGCCTCCCATCCTCCTCACCATCTAATAAATAGAGCAAACATTGGATGGGAACCACATGCACACACTCCATGTGTACTTTGATTTTTAGCTTTCTTGTTTTATTTCTTTACTTTTCTTTTGATTTTTAGCTTTCTTGTTTTATTTTCTTCTTTTTGATAGCTTTATTGATTTTTTTATTGTTTTCTTTGTTTTATTTCTATTTATTCTTATTTAGAGCTTTAGTATAGTTATTACTATTTTTATTTTTATTTATTTTCTTGTATATTTTTAAATATCATTTATTATTTAACATTTATGATTTATTTTTATTATTTATTATTTTTATTATTTATTATTAAGGGGAGGGATATTACATACTCTCCCACTTTAAGGAACTTCGTCCCGAAGTTATGTTGAATTATCTATTAATTATTAATTATTCTTTTATTTACTTCATGTTGCCAACACCCTCTACTGAACTAGTATAACCAGCAGACATCGAAAGTCCCCAACACCCCGGGAAATCTCAAGGAATCTCTGTCCTTTTTCCCACTTTTGACACTAGGCTAAGTCTAACCCGGTTTGTATCCTAGTCCAAGGTTGGCCCCAAGGCTCGCGCCTGACTCAGACCTCATCTGCCCTAAGGCAGGCATCCGGTCCGGTACTCAATGACCCCGGGCATCTCGCAAGGCTGACCCACTCCCTCCACAACTACTAAGGCGCACAACCCCAGGCATCGAAGTCCTTTACATACCTTCCAGACTTCGGCATCCCAATCCAATAACAGGCACCTAGCCTGGAACATCAGGCACTTGGCCTCCTCAAGATGGTCCCATAGCTCTTCAAGAGCTATCCATCAAGAGCTATACATAAGACAAAGGAACCATTGGCATATGTAGTGTTGATTGAGTTTTGTCCCCAGCCCATATGGTGTTACTTATTCTCCCTCGTGCGTATGGGTTCGCATGAGATCATCAAATAAACAGGCCCTTTCGGCCCATTTGTGGAGTCCTGTGAATCATCACATGCATTAACCATAACATCAAAGTATCATAGGAAATAATTCACATGCCAACTCTTGCATGTCATCATGAGAACGTTCATCTTTATTAATCGCAACATTATGAATAATAAGGAATTGCATGCTCATGCATGTCATATATTTGTATGGAACTATTGCATGCTTCAGTTATACCATCAACATAATTATATCAAGACATATCATGAGTTCACATAAATGAACCACATGTCGATAATCCTCATATTATAACATCATAATTCCTATGCCACGTTATGCATATCATATCCATCATGAGTATTGAACATTAAATACCTATCATCATGTAGTAAATGAATATGTCAATATACCTTGACATAACGTCATAATACCTATGCATATCGCTACTATCATATGGATACCTTATCACTATAAGAACCATATGTACATCCTTATCTTCCTACCATGATAGCATGAAACATCGTCAATATGTTTTCATCAAGTTGTCAAGTACTTTTCAATAATCAGTTCAACTTCTTTCAACTAGGTAGTTGATCATTTACACCAATGGTATAATCACCTAAGTACATCGTTAATTTTCATACGAGCCTCATCATCTTGAGTCTTAATCTCTCGTCATATATTCTTCCTTTCCCAAGGAAATTTTGGTGAAATTCATTGTTTAAGATATTACTAGTGATATCATCATTATTTAAATCATCTATCTCAAAATTAAAATCCCTTGATTTACCCTTTGGCTTACTGATTCCAATATTGCTATATGCAATTGCATATAAACATTTTTTCATCATGATTTAATTTTATATCATGCTTAATTTACTTGCACGAGGATTTGTTGATCCATGTTGACTTATTTAACAATTAGCACTTCATCCATAGAAATATTTTCTTATCTCGTCCAGTTCGTAAAGGTCGTATCTCAATACCACTTGATTGCTTTATCATAATTTCAATTTCCTCAAGTTGGGCAAAAGAATCTTTCTTATTAAATAGTATCATTATTTTAGATTTTGAAACAGTTGGAAACACTACTACCATCATTGTCCATGAGAAACTTAAACGTGAGGTGTTATGTGGAAACGACCTCTTTTAACGTTATGGGAAGTCCTACTCATGAAATAATGAGTCAAGTACAATGACTTTCACTTCTTTTGTCACTATGTACACAATCCTTCTCAAGGTATCTGTATAAAATTTCAACATTCCTTCCTATATCTTCCTCGTTTATTATCATTTGGTCATCATGCAACTTCACACCTTCACATTTTTAAAATTTGTAGATCATCATTATGACCATTACCAATCATGTTTCTAGCTCTACTCATTAATACCTTTAAAAGAACTTTCTTCTTGATAGAACATCCCTTCATTTCCTCCTACCCAATATTCACAGATATATTTTTCTTTTTCTCCCTGTCTTTATTTCCTACTATTCCATGTCTATTGACTTCAAAAGTGGAAGTTTCTTCACTTCATTCTATTTTATTAAATTGACTTGAATTTCTCACCTCCAACCATCGTGGTTTTTCCTCCTCTCCTATAGCACTGATATACCTTGGAGATGTTGTTACTATTTCCAACTTGGGTAATACCTGATAAATAATTTCATTAAGATAGCTACCAAGTGTAATCTGCTTATCTTTTCCTATTTTAAGACATCAACATAATAAAATCTCATGATCATACATCTTTTTATCCATAATTCAGTCATATAGTTAGTCACCTATGAAAAACTTTACAATGTGGCTCTCCCATTGTTATCGATGTTGTTATGCACACAACTTATCTTCTCCAATTATTCTATTTATCATACCTTACAGGTTCCTTCAAATAACCTTCATTATTACCCTGATTTTTCAAATTCATTAGTTGATTGCCAATATTTTCTTCTTTATGTGCATCATCCTTAGATAGACCTTATAGTGATACCTTTAGAGTACCAAGTCATGATTATACCAAACTCTTCCATTATGTTCTAAAATAGGTTGTTTCTTCTTATCGATTTCTTACCCCTGTTGTGATACTTCTTCTCTACCACCTTAAACATCTGATCCAAGTTGGCCATAATCACATGAACTATCATTAGCAAGTTTCTCCTTTCCATTTCTCTTTAGACATCTTTATCCACTATATGAAATTAAACTTGAATCACAAAACCTCATGTAACATTATACTCAACATCTAAACTAAAATCCAAGTCTGTACGATTTGCCATTGAGAATATAGTAGTAAATGAGAAGATACATGTAATCTGAATGGAAATGGCAGTGCAAAATTAAATTTATTAGAATATCATATTGAGAGAGTTGTGTTCTTGCAATAATAGACCAGAGAAATGCTAAGCAACCGCGCTAGTGAACAATGATCATCTAAAGGTAATAAGATATCAGAGTTTATCCATTGTGAATTGGAACAGATTTCATTATTTTAGAGCACTTTAATTGGTGACAAATTTCAACTTCAATTATCCAAATACTTCAAGTGCTATGTAAACTGTGTAGTAAAATGAACCGGTGGTGAGTAGTTACACCAGCATTAAAGATTTGTTACAAAAACATGCCAGTATACCATTTCAATAGTGCAATCTTTTAGAGAATTATACATTGTCAATTATGGGTAGATTATCATCATCCAAGATTACAAGATTATATACTTTTCCAATGACTCAATGAGTCATAATAAAACTATATCTTTAATTATGTGACTCATTTAGATTTTTGTTTTGTTATATGGTTGTGATGGAGAGAGCTATGCAAGCACAAACAACTCAAGAAAGTGAGATAGTGGTTTTACCATGTAATGAGAGCAGAGAACCACAGAGGAAAGGACCGGTATCCATACCAAATAATCTGCTGTGTATAATGATGTATGAAAAAACCAATGAGGAACTAATGAGTGCACCAAACTTTAACTTACACTTAATTTAATATCAGGTCTTACTTCTATAATTTAATATCAAACTTTTGTAATGATATAAAAAAAATTAAGCTGGCTGTAGCTAGTTTAACAAGTATATCAGTCTACCAAAGCCAGATCAGTTATCAAAATGTGATTAAAAAGATTTTGATGAACTGTAAAAGAAAAGAAGGTTGATCTAGAGACCTTGTAAGAGAAATAAAAACACTACTGTAACTCAAGATTCATCATAAAATAAGAACCAATATACTCAATAATAATTATTATCAAAGTCTAATAAGGTTAATAAGTTATCCTTATTATCAGAGTTATGAGTTTAATAAGATATGTTTATGTCATCAACAATCACAATACTTAAACCATAATTAAACCATAAATTATCAACAATTACAAATTTCTGTCGTATAAACCATGGAAAACATGACTTAGAAGTTACTAATGATGTCAAAATAAAACTTAGAGAATTGTCTCAATGTTGGTGGCATTATTGTGTTAAGAAGGTACTTTGATCTTCGAAAGAAAATTTATTCATCATTATATGTCACACCAATATTAATTCTATAGATTCATGATTTTTAAGGATCGAAATTTTATGCTGTACAGTGAAATATTTTGAAGATCTGATTAAGCAATCATAACTTAGCCATTAAATGATTATTCTAAGGGGATTTAAGAAATCAAACAACCAAAGAAATATTCCACACCATAAAGAAGAGACACTGCCACCCGACCCAGAACCGGATCGGATGACTGGGAAGGTTATTCCTCCCCAACACAAAAAAAATCATTTTATTAATTATATGGTCTGCCTGCAAGCGCACCCGTGAAGGCAACACCATTTCGAATCCCTTAAATTACAATACATTTAGCCATAAAATTGCCTGCATAAGACAGAAGATTGTAAGCTTGCGGCCATGGCTATGCGTGTTCCTACAAATTCCATTGTTCCTTTCGACAATAATGTCGAGAAATCTGCATAGACTATAAGATCAACTGATCAACCTCACATTGTGGTTCGAAACATTCGTTGAGAGATAGTACCATTTACACACTCAATTGTACTATTTCCTCATCCAAAGTAGGTAATTGTTCCTACAACAAATTATACTCGTTACAATTTGTTCTTGCAGCTATCAAGAAACAAGCAGCAAAGGAAGGATTCAGTGAAAGACCCAGGTAACTGTTCGGGCCGAAGTACACTCATCATACTTTCCTGATGTGGTGTGTCTTCAGAAACAAAATCCAAATGAACAATCATATTAACCCATGGCACGTACGTCGTATGCGCCTGAAGACTTTAGTATGTGACTCTAATATTGTAATAGTCCAAATGTGGACGCTGCGTATTAACCTTGAAGGGGAATATTCTGAGTAATGAGAATAATACATAAATGCATATTGAATGTTAATTTAATATGATTAGGAGGATATGTTAATTTAATATAATGAGGATAAAACATTTAACAATGATTGGAGGAAGATTAAAATTAGAAACAGTTGATAAGATTGCCGAGAAAACAGTAGGCACATGGGCTGAATATTGAAATGAATACAGGCCCTCGTTTCTGCATACACCACAATTGCATTGCAAATCCGAGTCCATTGTAGGTGATTCCCTATGAAATTAAATCCTTAATAAATCAACAACAAGGTCCTGCATTCTCATTCTCAGATTACGTGATTGGGGAATGTTTAAACTTGGGAAAGAGGATCAACATTTAGACTTACTGCAAGGACAAAAGCAAAGATCTCGCTCCTATCTATTTCCCATGATGTTGGCTTCATTCCTCTGTCCAGAACCATTATTAGGACTACAGTTTGAATGGAGCCTAGAATGGCAGTAATCGATGATTGGGAAAGACAATGTAATAGTACAATTCATCCTACACAATATGCGTTTGAACGGGAATGCACTGAACTTCTCGAGATTAAAAAAACATTGTATATAGTTGAACGGGAAGACAGGTATACTTAGTATCTGGAATAGCTCTTTATCAGGAACGTGACATGCATTTCATCCTGATCAAAGGTAAAGGTCGTGTGTAGTTGAGCTGGATCGTTGAGATTGCGAAAACTAATAGTGTCGCTCCTCGCCAGAAAATGGGTGGTGGAGGGCAGGGGATTGTGATCTTTGTCCACCCGCTGGATATCTTAGACGATCCTCATTGAAAACCACAGAACTCATAAGGCCTTCGCCGATGGAGGAGAGGAAGATCTAGATGACCCCTCCTCCTTCATCCAGTTTGGGCAAAAGGAAGACAATAGGACATAACCTGTGACATGCACGTATGCAGAATCTGGAGGATTATAAACCCCTAGCGTGTCCATGTCAGAGTGAACGTCACTCCCGTATGTAATAATCCAAAAATAAATATCTAATTAACTTTTCAAATTAGCTTTAAATTTAAATAAGAATGACACTTACCTAGCCAAATGAACATGTAATTAATAAACTAAATTCAACTATGAATAATGCTTACCTGTGGTAGAAGTAGGCTACCCGCAACAAGGTTTTGGGGACGACTCTCCACCCAATCGTAGGCTTAATTGTGCAAGGATTTGCTACAACTAGCCACCCCCGAGCCCTTAATCAACATACTACTGCCAGTGACTCTTATGTCTTAGAACACCATTCTCCCAAGAGAATGAAAGATAGAATCTCGGAAAGATGGAATGCCTCTCATCCTCTTCACCATCTAATAAATAGAGCAAACATTGGATGGGAACCACATGCACACACTCCATGTGTCTACATGCGACTTTGATTTTTACTTTCTTGTTTTATTTCTTTACTTTTCTTTTGATTTTTAGCTTTCTTGTTTTATTTTCTTCTTTTTGATAGCTTTATTGATTTTTTTATTGTTTTCTTTGTTTTATTTCTATTTATTCTTATTTAAAGCTTTAGTATAGTTATTTCTATTTCTATTTTTATTATTTTTGTTTATTTTCTTGTATATTTTTAAATATAATTTATTATTTAACATTTATGATTTATTTTTATTATTTATTATTTATATTATTATTATTTATTTTGTATTATTTATTATTATATTATTATTTTTATTATTTATTATTTATTATTAAGGGTAGGGATATTACAATTTATGCTAGACAATATAAGAGAAAATTATTTTCATCCTCAACCCTCTTAATGTCACAAAGGTAATAAACTCTTTCATCCCTTGTTGTTTTGCAAATTAACCAATGCCCAATATCAATTTCACTAGAGAGCCCATGAGAATTTGATTTTATTTTAGTAATGTTCATTTTCTTCTTTATGCTAGTCAAGATAGAAATACTTTTGATTTTTGAGATTCAGGTTGATAGCCTCCTTATAGTATCTTAATTTTCTTTTTTCTCTTTACGACACCACAATTTCTTCTTGAATTTTGATATAATAATATTTTAATATTATCATTATTCTAGAAAATGGTCTCTTCCTTTATCCTCCAATTGTCTATTCAAGATTGGGCATCCTTATGCCATCTTTGTTTGAGATGAAGACAATTTTTGCTAGAGTTTCAAGTAATTTTAGGGAGCCTATTGTCTTTCATGTTGTTTAACATGTCTTATACGTTAAATACATGGTCATAGCCATGCTCTCAATTGAAGAAAGTCTTGCTTTAATGTGAATAAGTTAGGGTGTATTTCCTTTAGTTTTTAAATTATAAATTATTTTTAGATTTATTATATAATTTCCCATAACTTTCTTGAATTACAACATTGCAAAAAATCAAATCCACATAAAGTAATAAGGGTAACAAAAGTCTAAAAAAAATCATATGTCAAAAAATTTGATGATTTATGATTGTTTTCTGGTCCATAATTAACTTTCATCCTCTTATCGTTTTCTCAATATTAAAATTCCAATTAAACTTATAAATAATCAATTTCAATATATTTATATAAAAATAATTTCTTTTAATTAATATTTAATCTCATTATATTCAATATTATAATTCTAATTAAACTTATAAAATATCAACTACATTTATATATAATCTCATTTTATTCCCAAAATTATATAAAAACCTTTAAACTCATTTTGCAAGTGATAAAACATATCTTTCTTTTCAAAGTTAATAAAGATTTCCTACAACTCTCACGGTAGGAAATACCATTTAAATTTCCTACAAGTTTCTTTGGAACACCATTATAATTTTTCACTGTGAACAATGTTGTTTATAAGCATTCTTAAAAGTATCATGTTTGTGTAAAATATAATCACATAAAAAATGCGAGTAAAAGTATCATGTTTGTGTAAAATATAATCATATAAAAAATGCGAGTAAGAAGAAAAGGTTCATAAGGGATTTATTTACTTAGGATGGTAAGACAAAATAAAAATATATAGCTAATGCTATTTAGTTAATTTAGTTATTTTATAAATAATAAGATGAAAAAATATGTTTTTGTTTGGTTAAAAGCTTGTTTTTTGGACATAAAGAAATAGGTTTACGGCCTAAGAGTGAACGTTTGCCTCTTTATTGATTATTAGTTTGTAATTTTAGGTGGCGTGCTTTTCCTTGAATAATGGTGATGAGTCAACCTACATTCGCGGATAGAAGTCAGTAATGATTGTCCTCACTGCTGGTTTGACAACCTAGTTATGATAGGGTTTCCCATTGTGTAGAAAATGAATAGAAAAACATTTATTTTGTACATTTAAAAAACAAACAAAATCAATTGTCAATTTATGTAATGGTTTCTTTACACCTTCCACAAAAAGAAATTAAACAATCAACTGTTCACAATAAATACTTTTTTCTATTATTTTTAGAATCCATCTTTTTATTCTATTTATTATATAGTAAATATTATTATAAATATTGATTATATATTTATAGTAATAAAATGCATTTAATTATCTAACTATTTTTATTAAATTCTAAAAATAATATATTTCTATACAGTTTATTTTAGGGACCAGTTGTAATTTATTGATTTTTTATTTTAAAATACATGTGTGTTTTGTGTATCAATTTTGCGTTCATAGTCTTTATCTTAGACTCAACACTATTTTACACATTAAGAGTTTTCCAAATACACAACAATCATTTCAATAGGAGTTTATATGAAGAATTTATGTGTTCTGCAAGTTGACTTACGTTGTCAACCACCACGATATTAAGTGGATTCTGTGTCAACTCTCATTACTAACATATCCAACTCATCACTATTCTAAAGGGTCTAAAACCCTAACTCTAATAAAGAATTATGACATGCAAAACACTTAATCCTAACCCTACACAAATATTATGCATGTTAAACATTGGGTTGTGATAAAAAGAAGGGGTGTCATTCTTTTGTATTGATTTACTATTCCATAATTGAGCAAAGAAGGGAAGTGGGATACTCGAATAGAAGAAATGAAGTAAAACACCTTGTAGCAGCCATATATGCCACGATGTCGATAGTAATTAAGTACTAAATCTACCTTTCTTTGTGTTTGTGTCTCATATATAAGAATAATATAGAAAACCACAATCCTCACTTTTTGGTTGAATTTTTCTATATCAAAATTTCCAAAATAAATCTTGTATTTATAATATAGTATTAATGTTACCTTCTTTTATTTTAATTCTAACTATTTGAACTTGATATCTAACAGCAAGTGGTTGGATTGGAGCTCTGTGGAAGGAAGATGGCTAGGGTTCATATGGGGCAGGCATTCATTGGTTGTTGTCACTTAAGCCCTTGATGGCCATGTCATCCCACTGTGTTGTGACTTGCGCATGCATAGAGCAATTCTGGGTTTCTGCCAAGTGCGTTTTCATCGGAGAAGGGAGGAGGTTGGGTTGATCTGCCACAACCTTAGATCTTCACATTTGATTTAATTTATGAGCGAAGAATTTGTCCATGGCACATATATGTGTTCATTTACATTAGATCTAGCATAAATCTCTATTGAATGGGGTGATCGACTCTCTTTCCTTTATTCTTATGCAGGATTCATCAAGGATACATACTTGGATTATGTATATTTTTCAAAGTCGTGGAGTTTTGAGCATGATTTTCATGGATAGATCGAAAGGGATGAGTGGATGGTGCTTTTGAATCCCCCATGCGTGGATGGTAGGGATTTTTCAAACCCAGATCCACTCATTTTTTTATAAAAAAATCACAGATCTGGTAGATCCAGTGAAAAGATAGCCGAAGGATGAGGAGGTTTCTTTTCAAATTTTTGTGAATACCCCAGAGGGGAGATCGATCCTCATTACAGTTCAAGAAGGGTGCGGGGTGTTAGATATGAAGTGAAAGATCCAAAATAAGTTAGGAATCCCAATGGAGTTTCAAAACCTTATTTATTTAGGCAGAGATTTGCAGGAAGACTTTCTGTTGCAAGACTATGGCATCAAAAGAAATTCCTCAATCATCATCAACTTACGGCTAAGGAGACATTTTCCTAGCACAAGTAACCCTAAGGGACCAACATTTAAAGATGCAGTGAAGAAATACCCCGAGCCACAAATCAAATCAGATCCAAACATTAATATTCTTAGACCCTACATCGTGGAACAAATGGATCAGGTTTCAGAAATGGAAATAAATGTTCCAAAAGTTACAAAGTGGCTCTCCAACCTCCAATAACAGGCAATCATATGTAGATTTGATGGTTTTTGGCCAAAAGCAGAGGATATTCATGCTTGGTTGTGTACAGATTTGACTTCAAACTGTGAAATCCATTCGTGTTCTAGGGAGTTTTTGTTGTACAACTGTCTACAATGAAGGGCTTACAGTTCATTCTAACATGCGGACCCTGGTTTTGGGGCAGTTTCAGCCTCTTCATAACCCCATGGTTTCCAAGGTTTGATGCCAACACCATGGTGGTTTCCAAAAATGTTGGTATGGGTATGATTACACAACCTTCCTCTTCATTTCTAGCACCACAAAGCGCTAGAAGGTTCTGGGGAAGTATGAAAAGATGGATCTAGATAGACCTTCAAAGGGAATTTTTAACTTTGCTAGGATATGTGTTCAAGTAGACCTTAATAAGGGTTTACCTAATCGTATCCATTTGATTCACAACAATATTTATTGGGTCCAACATTTAGATTTTGAAAATATTACTTTTTGATGCCATATTTGTCTTCAAATTGGACATCGTCAAAACACATGTCCAAAGGCAAAGAAAGAAACATAAAAAGAAACATCCCCAAAAAAAAAAGGGTTGGAAATTTCGGGAGAAATTCTCCTCATATGAAGATGATGATGGAATAAATGAGAATCTTATGGCTTCTCAGAAAACACAAGAATTATCTATGGAAAAAGGGCTTGAACATACCCAAAGCACTCAATTGACAGAAGCAACAATATTTTTTGTTCCAGTATAGGAAAGCGAAGTGCCTCCCTCGGTAAAAGAAATGGGTGGCATCAAAAGATCTCATTTCAGAGAGTTCGAACATAGACAAAGAGGGCTCTTTGAAGGGGGGAGAGAATCAAATGGTAACTATGGAAGAGAATCAATTGGCTATTGTAAATTCCACTCCAAATCAAGGGGTCTGGTGGAAAGTAGAGAAAAAGAAAGGAAGAAAAGGGTAGTTAAGTGTCTTTACACTTGTGCCCAAAATGCAATTTTTTATAGTTGTTTCATGGACCTCTGTTTAGTGGAGGAAGGTCTTTTTTTTTGTTGCTTTTTGGATTTTTGAATGTTATGAGTGAGTTCCCTCAAGTATTGCAAAATGTAATTTTGTTCCTGTTCATAGGTTGAATAAAATTACAATTTTTTCTTCGGATTTTTTTTTACTATTTTGATATTTTAAATATTAAATTAATGGTATTAAATTTTAACTTCATATAAAATATTGATTATAAAAACTTTTAAAATTTATCGTTATAGGTTATCTAATAAAATATCTATCAAAATTTATAGCCACCAATAAATTTATCAATAATTCATATCTATAAAAAATTATAATCACAAATAATTTTATTATTATCAAAAATCACTATTTTATATGTATATAAAATATTATATACATGTATATTGTTTTCTTGGAGATCCATACTGGTCATACACATGAAAAACTATCTAAATTTATGGGAATCTATGCCATTCATTAAGAAATACAAATGTTATGTATATATCCACTAATTCCTTCGGATGGTGATAACAATTGCACACATGGATTTTTAAATAAATACGACTCTTTGCTATGCAAATAAAATGATGTCAAGGCTTTGATTTAGAAGAGGTTGAAGAACAAGAGTGATAGTTGTACAACAACATAGTCCCTGCCTATTTTAATAGTTATTGGTATGCTAACATGACTAAGGTAGTGCAGGGTCTGCGCTTAGTCCTTATGAAAACGTTTTTTTGCACTTTCAGAATAAATGTTATTAAGCACTTGAACGATGTCATGATTACATGTCGATTCACCAAAATGGGAGATTGATTCAGTTTATGTGACATTTCGCCAAAACGTTTCTGTAGAATGGGGCAGTGTGCGGAGGTGCAGAAGTGGGGGAATAGAGGTGTCTCATGCATACACTTCCACACATCCTTTCAATCTACTATGACAGATACTGGCAGGATTAATAATTCAAATCTCTGACCATTCAAATTTATGTGTCAAATAAAGTGAAAATTAACATTTTGTAGTTTGCGCCCGATGGAAGTGTGCGAAAGAAGTGTATGGCAGCGACAATGTGTGCGTAGGTGTGGAATTTGACATATAATGGTTCTCTCACACATAACGCTCTTCCATACATGAAACAAATTACGAAAATGATTTTAAAATGTGAGTTTAAGATTAGTTCTAAAGTTATGATATTAATTTTAAAATGTCAATTTTTATAGAGTTCAGGCTTCTGTGATCCATATCAAGTTTGTGAGAGATTTTTCGGCGAAAATCACATGGAATACCATTTGTCGACGCGTTTCGAACCAACTAGTGTGGTTAATGTCAATTTTTAGCGTAGTTTGGAACAATAGAAAAATAAATTATGATCTATTTAAAATTGAAATTAAACTAGAGCAAAGTAGGGTTTTGTGGTGTGAAATCCTCATTTAAATGTTTGTGAAACTTGTCATTCAATGTAAGCTAAAGCGACTTTTTGTAAGAGTCAATAGCTCGAGTTATTACAATCTGCTATGATGGATATTAGATGTGGAACCCTTTGCATGTTCTTGATTTGTTTACAACCAGTAACTATTAAACAATGCTTTAGAGTAAAATTCTATTGAGCACTGGGATAATGTTCTTATTACAAGTCGATTCACTCAATAAACATCTATAGAGCCTTATCATTACAAAATGTTTCAGAGTAAATTTTAATAAGCACTGAAATGATTAATTTATTACAAGTCGATTCGCTCAATAAACACTGAAAAGACTCAAGAAATATATGTCAAATGACGTGAAAATTGACGCCTTGTAGTATGCAAAGTGATGACATATCACCCAAAACAAGAAAACATGGTGGTTGCAATATGCGATTTATGGATGCTTATCTGGCCAAAATAAATGACATGTGACAGTACAACACATTAGCCATGTGAGACTTAGTTATTCATTTTTTGGCACAAATTCATAGTGTATTTTTTAAAGCTAGCGAAGAGCGCAACCTAATAGAATCCATGAGATGGGGAACTTTATGTAATTTAACTAAAGAATTAGTGTTGGTCCCTTTCTGATTAACACGTGTCACTGTTACATGGTCTACACGTAAAAATGTTATCCATATTATTTGTTCAGGCCAATAACTGAAACATCTCAACATATAGCGTTAAAATCAGGGGTTACCGAAAAAAGTAAACGTTTTTCTTTCTACAACGAGAGGGATTCACCATCATAGTGGAACATTAGCGTTAATCCTTGTAATCAGAGAATTAATCCATGTAATTTAACTAAATATTATACCAAAAAATATTTTTAATGACAATAGGTGGCGTACAAATTCTTGAGAGCATTGAGTAACAAAGTGTACAAGAAAGGACAAATGTGTAGGGTGGCCATATATGGGAAAATTGTGCAGAGACAAAAATTCTTGTGAAGGTGTAGGAACTTGTTGTGATGGATACTGACTTCGGTGCAAAGGACTCCGCAGCCATTGTTAAAAAAATAATTATGGCTTAGTCGTACTATTAACATCTATTCGATGAATCGACGCGCAATCAAGACATTGTTCGAGTGCTTAATAACATTTACTCTGATGTATTGTGTAATGATTACTAGTTGTAAAGAAATCAAGAAGATCATATCCACCCATATATAAAATAATATTTCAGCATTTATTTGGTGAATTGACGCATAATTAGGACATCGTTTGAGTGCTTAATATCCTTTACTACTTGTAAATAAATCAAGGAAGTGCACAAGGCTCCGCAACTAGTATCCATTGTACTAGATTGAAATGATGTGTGGATTCCCTCTGCACACGACCCCATTCGGTGGTAATGTTTTGGCGAAATGTTACATAGACTCAATCAACCTCTCACAACGAGGATTAACGAATATTAAAAAATGAATTAAGACTTAATCCTATGATTAATAAAAGATTCATTGTCGATAAATGTAAGTCTTTTCGACATTTGTTTTGTGAATTGACGTGTAATCAGGACATCGCTCAAGTGCTTAATAACATATTAAAATATTAATTAAGATATAATCCTACAATTAACAAAGCTCTATTCCCGGTAAATGTAAGTCTTTTTGACATTTATTTGGTGAATCAACACACAATCAGGACATCGTTTGAGTGCTTAATATCATTTAATCTAACACATTGTGTAATAATTACTAGTTGTAAACAAATCAAGAAGGTCGTACACATCCATATTGTCAAATAGTAATTTCAGAATTAATTTGGTGAATTGACGCGTAATCAAGACATCGTTCAAGTGCTTAATAACATTTACTAGTTGTAAACAAATCAAGAAAGTGTAAAGGGCTTCATAGCCAGTATCCATCGTAGCAGATTGGAAGGTTGTGTGGAAGAACCTTTTTTCCCTCACTTCCACACCTCCGCACACATTCCCCATCCGCATATATCAATCTCTCGTAGCATGGATTAATATATATAAAAATAATAATTAAGGCTTAATCTTATGATTAACAAACATGTTTTAAAATCTTAATGGAAAGTACTATCGAAATCATAAGCATTCATACTAGAGTAATGGTGAAATGATCATATATTTAGAGCTTAAGAGAATTTAAGCCTATTGAATTTTGCTAATGGTTCTTATTTCTTCACATTGTAGACTTTTCACATTTCTTTGTTTGTGCTACAAAGTTCTTGCATTGTTACATTGTTTACGTGTTGTCTAGGTAAATCCTCTATGCGTACAAAGACAATCCATCTATCCCAATGAGTGGGACTAGCAACCAACGTGACAATCTATGAGATACTTTCCTAAATTACAATCGAAATGGGAGATAAGGAAGGAGACGTACCTTGTTCTGATGCTATAACACACTCCATTGTTGAAGATCTTGATTGCTTGCTCCTCAGGCTCAACTTTACTGCTCACGGCGTTTGAATACCTACACAAGAGGCCAAAGACACAACAAAGCATACAAGTGTAACAAGCATAATCGAATGTAATCCACTTAACAGATCAAGGAGCATTAAGATAAATGATGCATTAACACAAGAATTTATGGAAAGTGAACCAAAAATTGTATATATTAAGAGATGAAAGAGGAAGCATACAACCAAAGCCTTGATGTTAATAAGCCCTCCTTGAGTGAATGTCCAAGTCCAAGCTCAAGCTCTCCAAGCACTCCCTCTCCAAGCCGAATGAGTAGCATGTAGGCACTATCTCAAAATGAGGGTGCAAATAATCAGAGACCAACCATTTGGGAATGGGAGAGGATAAATATATAGGTAGGGAGAGGGAGTTAGGATCTCTCCAAAGATAGGGGAAGGCCCTCATCTCAATGAATAATCTCATAGGGATAATATCAAAGGGAAATATTGGGAAAATTCGACCACATCCACAATGAACAACCTCCATCTCATCGTTCTGGAAGTCTCTAGATCACAAAGCTTCTTGTCCTATTTGGGAAAACTTGGCTTTTAGGGATCAACACAATTATCCAAGTAAAAAGCATGCTATTAGCACGCGACTAGTATGATGCAACCTGCCATCAACACTAGTTGTCAGTGTCATAGTCGCGTTGATCCTGGAATTAGGGTTTTGAGCTTACTTCTTCAGGGAATGCTCAAGGCATGTTTTCATTAAGTATGCAGGGAGGATCTGGACTGCATATCAGGATGAGTACACTGCCTAATTACCAAGTTTTTGGCACTCTAGGGTATGACACAGGGAAGTGCAGGAGGTGTGACAAAAAATTGTGTAACAAATGCCCCTAAAGCATGAAGGCAGAACAGGGATTGATGGTTGAGATGATTTACAAGCTTTTGTAAGGACGAGAACAAAAATTGTTAGGAGACCTGCAAATCAAGGACACATATACATATACGTATCTGATATCAAAACATGAATCAACGGTATGGATGCAACCATCCGGATAAGAAGGACCATGTGAAAAGATCCAAGGTATGGGCGCAACCATCTGAATGAAAAGGATCATATGGAAATCTAAGACCCAAGGTACGAACACATCCACACGATATAGAAGGATCATCATCAGGACTGCATATCAGGATGAGTACACTGCCTAATTACCAAGTTTTTGGCACTCTAGGGTATGACACAGGGAAGTGCAGGAGGTGTGACAAAAAATTGTGTAACAAATGCCCCTAAAGCATGAAGGCAGAACATGGATTGATGGTTGATATGATTTACAAGCTTTTGTAAGGACGAGAACAAAAATTGTTAGGAGACCTGCAAATCAAGGACACATATACATATACGTATCTGATATCAAAACATGAATCAACGGTATGGATGCAACCATCCGGATAAGAAGGACCATGTGAAAAGATCCAAGGTATGAGCGCAACCATCTGAATGAAAAGGATCGTATGGAAATCTAAGACCTAAGGTACGAACACATCCACACGATATAGAAGGATCATCATCATCATAAATATAAGGTCCCATGGTATGGTTGCAACCATCCGTATAGAAGAAACAAGTGTACAATCATGAACAATACATAACTCCACGCAACCTGAGTTATAATAGACAAAACTTAGGGTCTTGCACTCCATCTCAACCCGATAAAAAGTAAAAATTCTAACATGTGAATGAATGTGTTGAAGCCAAACATGCTTGAAAACCACTTGATTACCAACCAATTATGTGGACCATTAACAGACATGAGAGAAACCACCAGTAATGACAATGGCTCTCAAGGTACGACAATACAATGCGTGAATGTGAAAATGAAGTTGAAGTCGAACACTCGTGGAATCATCTGATCGAAGGTCAATGATGAAAACCTATCGTTAGATGCAAAGAACTTGTCATTAAGGCATGAAATCTCTAAGGTACCGAAAGGGGGTCTCTAAGTTATGTTCCTGGATAATGAGCTAAAGTCGATAGGAAGTATCCTGTCGAAGGAGGTCCATAATGATTCCCTCATCATCGACACAAAACAAGGAATAAAGTGGAATAAATGAATACGATCCAAGACTGTAGCAAAAGGTCAGGAAATGTATAAGTAGTAAACTGCAGATAGGACTTCTCTTGAACATATCGGCGACATGACTCTAGAGTGTGGCAGCATTTGACTCAACATAGGACTAAGGTTCATAATGACGAAGTGGAATAGACAGATGAGAGGAAAAATGGATCACCCAAGCTCGGAAGGGCAAGTGGATGAGTGAGGATATCCCAAACTCGACATGAGAAACATATGAGTATCATGTTCAAGAGCGATGTTGCATATACACGAGATGTTTCACTTTCATTTTTCCCCACTATTGCTAGCGAGTACCCAAATTTTTTTTAATCACAAGCTTGAAGGGGATAACATATTCTTGTCGTATAAGTTCATTCTTTGAATGAATCCATACTAGTAAGTTTTACGAGTCCTAGGAAGGAGAAACTCAGTCTCATCATGGTGACAACCCTTTCGCCATTTAATTTTTACAAGTCTCACGAAAGAATAACTCGGTGTCTTTTCCATATTTAGAGAGTTTGAAAAAGAGACGAAAAATAAAACTCCATCAAGTCCCTTTTCATAATTTGTCTCTCGAACCAAAAAAGGTAGAAAACACTATTCTAGAGAACCTCTTGACCATGTCAACCAAGGTGTACCTTTTTCGTAAATAGGCAATCCGAGCCCGAAAAAGGGGTAAACGTATACTGAGACGACGTCAATTCATTTAATTTAACGAGTTCAAAAGGACAAGTACTTGACGATATTTTCATATTTCGAGAGTCAGAAAAGAGCTTAAAGATGACTCTAGGGGGGTTCCTTTTTCGTTTATTTTTTAAAGAGTTCAAAAAAGAGATAAAACAAAAACTCATTGAATCGGTAAAAAATGATCACTGTAACCACCAAAAATATCCTGTAACTGCAAAAAGAAAACCACATATCACTGATATTGAGAAAAATAATAAAATGTTGGAAAAAATGTGTTTAAAAACTTATAAATGGACCAAAAGTAAAAACATTTTTACCATTTCACTTGGAGTGAATTGGAGAGTGCATTTTACCCAAATTTTCCTTGAATTTTCAGGTGAGCAGTGTGGGAGATCCAGGGCACCATTTCATAAACTGTCAGTTGCAGGTAAGAGCTTTTCCTTTTCTCTTGCTTTTCATACTTATTTAATTCCATTTCATAGGAATTTTAGCTGGTTAAGGGGAGGAATTTCGTTTTTAAAATCGGGGCAACCAACGTGAGTTTGTTCATCAGATCCACATTGATTTCCCCTAAGCCCAAAAGGCTCTCGCATTGCCAGGGTGAAAACAATTTAGACAGTTGCATTGGACACAAAGTAGAAAATAGAAAGATAAATCCTCTCCCTTGATCAGTTTTTTTGAGATTTTAATCCATGGAAAGGCATCTAAATGATGTTTATGGGTTGTTTGCAGGATATTTCAACAAACAAGGTCATCAAATGGAAGGAAAGAGGCCATGAGGTAGAAGATCACCAAGCTGCCCAAAGCATTGAATTTGTCAATGCTTTGAGGGACTGTGGGTTACTGAAGTTCTTTCGAACCCTAGGAATCAGAGCTCAAAATAAGTTGTTACACTATCTGATCAGACTATGGGATGTTGATCGACAGATGTTCACCATTGGAGATTAAGAACTAGAGCTAGGAGTAGATGATATCTACTTCATCACTAGATTGTCCATAGGAGGGGAGAGAGTCCACTTCTTTGGAACTCGTACTGGAGGTGAGAGCACCAATACCGTGATCAGAAGGCACTGCCCGGGTGCAAAGACAACTGTGAGCAGGAAGGTGAAGATAACAACCATCAACAATCTTCCCTTGAGGATGATTCTACACACCATGGAACGTATAGCTGGGGTGCAGGCATTACATGAGGCAGTGAAATCGCAATTCCAATATGCAATGGATTGTCTTTCTCCGATAGTATTCAACTAGTGCGAGAGACTGCTGGTCAACATGAAGAGACAACTGACCAAAGGCAAGTTGGGAAACTTGAAGCAATTCAACTTTTGATCGATTTTGGTCACTTTCTTTTTGGAGCATGTGCCCCTATTTAGATTCCCGTGGGTAGAGGTGGATGATCCAACTCCACAAGATCTGAGGCTGCTTAGATGGAGCGAGATCATTCTCGGAAGAGGGGGAGGTCAACGAATGCATTTCCCTTCATCATTCTTTGGTTGGTTATGCCAACAATTGATCATCGTGGATGACTATGCCTATGCTGGCACGAACTTCAGAGGAGATCCAGATCTTCCTCTACCACCAGGTGCATAGTGGACCGATGCTAAAAATTTTTTTTTTTTGGAATTTTTCAAGTTTTATGATTTTTTTTTGTTTGAAGTGTATCTGAGAGTTTACTTGTGATAATTGTGCATATGTAGGACCGAAAAGGCCTCCTAGAATGTCGCTAATAGAACTATGAGTAACACATTAGATAGAGGATGCTCCATACAAGGAAGGAGCATATCCTATGGTAGAGATGGAATGAAATCTGGAAGTGATTACTCAAGGGATTCCAAAATATGCAACTATAGATGACGTACCACTACGGTACCAGAGGCATATAGTAGGAATGTCTGTGAGACTGTGTCGGTTATTAGGCCGAGTGATTAGAGCGGTCTCATGCTATTGCGAGCATCATGTGGTCGAATAGCCTTTTCCTAGCCGTGCTTATCTCCACTATTGTAGGCTTTGAAAGCCATGTATCCTATAACACTTATTTTTTGAGATTTTGATGAAAAAACTTCGACAGACTCGATATATATACATATGCATGTTTCCCTTGTATACTTATGTGTTCATGTATCATGATGATGTGATCGGTTTTTCATAAGTGACGCAAATGTCTATCTAAAACATAATTTGCTAATGCATCTGTTAATGTATTCAAATTATGTGGAATGTGTTGATATGTGATATAATCAAAATTTATTTAAAGTAATCGAACACGTAGATACATACAAAAATTTTGTGGATTTCTTACTAAATAAAGACTATTTAATTGTAGCACAACGAGTTGTGAATATAAGTTTACAACCAAATTTCTAATTCCGAGAGAAATTGCTTCTAATAACAGTTCAATAAATTCATTATAATTGACAATATTATTAGTTTTTCATCCCAGGAAAATACCTTGTAAATTAATCAACTCGCCATCAGGGGCGAAGAGTGCCCAAGCTGCGAAGGATAAGTTTCGTGTGCTATGACAAGAACCATCAACAAAACCAACATAATGGTTTGACGAAATCTGCAAACCAAGTGGAACACAAGGTAAGCAGAGGAAACATGTCTGCAAAGCAAACAATCACACCAATGAATTCACACACTAATGTACAAAAGTAATTACACGGAACTCACGCATAATACTTTTTTAGATAAATCCCATTACAAGGTTGTGCTAATGCATTACCTTCGTAGTCAACCAGCTCATGGGCGCCTTTTTGCAAGACACATTTAACTATGTATGGACCATGCCACATAGGTTCGAACTTCCTAGCTCCTAACTTATCGTTGGATTGGTCATAGAGAAAGACCAAGTCACCTTCAGCGAAAACTTGTGGAGAAACGGTTTGATCATATTGAGCTTTAACTCATTTGTTTTGTGCTTCGATAACCATGGCAACAATACGACGGGTCTCATCAAGCCTCTCGAGATAAAGTAATCACTCCTCTTTAGGTGAGGTATCGGGGAGTAGCTCGATAGCTAGTTTTAACGAAGGAATCTCACACTCAATTGGGAGTGTCACCTCTAAACCATATTGTTTGGTCAATTTAGTGTGTCCTAAATTGCTATTTAAAATGTCAATCCGGGAGTCGTAAACTGATGAAGTGAAGTGCACTGTATGTGCAAGATAACCGTTTTCTTAGTCTTTTGTTGTTTTTGAGTTTTTTTAGTTTGTTTTTGGGTTTATCTTCTGTGGATTCCCTAGTGTGAGATGGCGAAATTGAAAGTTAAGTATGGATGGTGATGGTGATTTCTACAATGATTTTCCAAACTTAAAAGTTCTCAAAAAGAAGGTTTCAAACTGACTGTAATGAAATCAATTCTCAAAAGGAAATAAATGTACCAAAACAGTGAACTAGTGACAATGGCCCAATATCCTTACTGCTGTATGAAAAGAAAATAAAAACTGAACTTAAAGCAACTCAAAGACTGAAAGAAAAGCAAACTAAATCACACTACTTCAACCCACATTCTGACCCTTCACCTTTCGACTCGATAGGAAGTAATCATAAACAAGCTGAGTAATATGATATCTAAATTGCAGGAAATTAAATTGCATAAAAGGAAACTAAGATTTAACTACTCATTCATATTTCAACTCTTGAAAATGACATAAGTAATTCAATCTCTAACTTGCAGGAAAGCAAACTAAATAATACTACAACAAGTAATATTCTAATTCTTTACTAATTGAGTCGCTTGGCTATAGAAAGGAAATCATAAACAGATGAGTAATATGATATCTAAGTGGCAGAAAAGTAAATAAGCAAAAAAAATTTGAAAGAAATGAAAATGCTGGAATTAAACTCAGTAAATGAAAATCAGTAGAAAGGACAAGATGATCTCATGTCAGTAGTTATCAAAAATATGTAAATTTGCCCGGGCTGCCTACAAAAAACATGTAAAAGAAGCACTGATCAGCTAACAGTTATGAAAAAAACATAAAGGAAATATGGACAGAAATGAACATCAGAACAACGCAATATATATACAAGCAATGATTATAAAAACAGTAAATGAAAGCAAGTAAGAAACTATACAGAGCTTTGGTGTACAGGGGCCCTCTTCAACCTCAGCCAATCATTTACTTAATCACAAATCGAATTCAGGAATGCTGTCTTCTCATATATTAAAGTGCAGTAATAAGACAAAGTAAAGCACAGTACAGTGGGCTGAAAACAACAATCAAAATTACATTTGAAAAGCTAACTATCCAGCGTATACCAACGCGTTATTTATAAGTGAAAATGCTGCAACTAATTCCTAGATTTTATGCTGCCAAGAGACACATAAATCTCCACGGCCTGAGATCTAGCGTTATGGACATCATGACAGTTGAATCCATGGAGTGGTGGCTGCTCGATTCACTTCACGGGCTGATCTACAGGTGTGCCAATACCTCCGGAAACTGAGGATCATGCCACGCAAACCTTCACGTGGGAAAAACAGAGCCATGCCACCGCAAAACTCCTTGTTTGGCCCTTCCTTTGACTGTCGTTGACCATGACCGTTTATGAGTGATTTGGATGAACTGAGGGAACACACTCCATGTACACGTCACTTGCAGCTTGCCCATGTGGCCGGTTTCTCCATTGGACACTTGTAACATAGCCTTTAACAAAATGGTTGTGGAAACTTGAGCTGGCTGCGGAAAGTGACAAGTTTCCACAGTTGTTTGAACAAAAATCTAAATCAAACAACAGTCATAAACATAGTTAGGAAACCATTTCATAAGCTATTTTTAGACTAATATGCAATGATTTGACAGCTTGGTGGATGAAGTAAATGAAAAAAGAAGGCTGAAAGGGTATATAGGGAAGTGCAGGTTTGGGACTCAACGCATATACCAACTGGAATGGATTGAAACCAGTGGTCATCTTAGCTGAGGTTTGGTAAGCCCAAAGATCCGAGAATAGCATGAGATGCCAATCCTTTTTATGCTTCCCAATGGTATGTTGAAGCATAGTAATTAAGACTTTATTAATCTCTTCAACTTGGCCATTGACCTATGGGTAGTAAGGAGTTGAGGTGTCCTCGTGAAGACCCAACTGAGAAGTAAGCTCTGCCATCATGTACTCATGAAAATGTGATCTGTGGTTAGTGAAAATGGGTTGAGGGATGCCAAAACGGGCAATGACATGGTTAAAGAGGAACTGAGCAGCAGTGATACCATCAACATTATATGTGGGCATCGCCTCGGCCAATTTAGTAAAATATTTGACGGAGATGATGATATATCCATGCCCCCCATTCGAGCGAGGGTTACATGTCATGAAATATATTCCCCATTTAGAGAATGGGCCAACGATAACAACTAGGTGTAAGGGTGCTGGCGATGCGCGCTGTTTGCAGTTATAAATATGACATTCATGGCACTTTTGAATTGCCAAAATGCAATCCTTGAAGATAGAAGGCCAGAAATAACCGACGCGAAGGATCTTCTGAGAAGTGGCATAACCTGACATGTGACCACCACATGCCTCGGAGTGGTAGTCATTCAAGACTCGTTCAACCTCTTCAAGTGATAGACATCTGTGAAGAACATAATCAACACCGACTCAGTACAACATATCACCAATAATTCGATAAGGTTGAGATTGATGCTGAACACGGCATCATTTAGATCGATACAACTCGGATCAGAAAGTCTAGGTCTGAAGATAAACTATAATATCTCAGTACCATGGGTCAAGAGTACTAATGAGAAACAAAGTTTCATCAGGAATCTGCTCAGTAAAATCGATGGAGGTATTTGCAGAAGGAAGGGCACATATCAATTTGGAAAAAACAAGTGACTTCTTTGATTTGGCGGTAGTGAACTCCAAATCAAACTCTTGCAAGATAACAATCAATTTAGAGTATTTTCCCCCAAGCAATCGACGAGTCAGAATATAAGCTATGGGGCTAAATTCAAAAATCACTGTGGTCTTTCGTAGAAGAATATAATGGCAAAATCATTGAACAACATGGGCTGCTGCTACGGTAAGTTTCTCGACATGATCATATCGTGTTTCTATGTCAATAAGATTTTGAATCAACTAATAAATCACATGTTCGTTGCGATTGTCATCATCCTGGACTAGTACCATAGAAATGGTATTGTCAGCTGCGTCCAAGTAGATGAAATAATCGCGGCGGTAGTCAGGGGGATGCAATAAAGGAGCACTGATGAGTGCTTGCTTTAGAGCATTGAAAGATTTCTTGGAAATTTCATCCCAAATGAATGGGATCTCCTTCTTAAGAAAGCAAGTAAATCCCTTGGAAAGATCAACATAGTTAGGGACAAAGCGACCAAGAAAATTTCCATTCCCTTGTAAACTCTGCAATTGGTGCAACGACGAAGGAGGGGGTAAATTTACAATAGCCTCAACTTTTAGAGGATCGATTTGGATGCCTTCTTTGGACACAAAAAAACCCAAGAACCAACCAGATTTGACGCAGAAGACACATTTATGCGGATTGAGATGAATATTATGGTGTTAGTAACATAGAAAAATTGCTCGAAGGTGGTCCGGGTGGTTACAAAGCTTAGCAGAATGATCTGGTAAGTTGTCTAAAGAAGGTTGTACAATGTGTTTAATATCATGAAAGTCATATGAAATTTATTTCTAGAAGGTAGCACTAGTGTTTTTGAGATCGAAAGGGAGCTTCTTATAAGCAAAAGTCCCCCATGGATATATGAAAGCAGTCTTGTGTTGATTAACAGATAATATGGTAATCTAGTTATAACCTAAAAAACCATCCATAAAAGAGAAGATCTCACTCCCAACTCACTTATCAATGTTTTGATAAATAAAGGGAGTGGGATAATTGTCTTTAGGGCACACATGATTGATTTCACTGTAATCAACACAAACTCGGATTGTTCCCTGCTTTTGAGTAATAGGTGTGATATTAGAAACCTAGTCTGTCAATGGGATAGGGTAAATAAAACCATCCTTTAGAATTTTTTCAACTTCTCCCTTAATAGAAGTGACCTTTTTGGGATGAAATGGACGGAGTCATTGACGAACGGGCTTCACATTAGAATGGGTGGGTATTTCTTGCACTACTATAGCTGGATAAATACTAGGCATTTCCTCATATGACCAAGCGAAGGCATCACTAAATTCTTTAAAAAGGTCAATGTAAACCCTGATCTCATCAGGAGAACAGGAAACCCCGATGTAAATGTTCTCGACAATTCCAAGTTTAATGGAAATGTCAATTGGTATGGTTGCAGTAATATTTACCATATTACCTTCAGACAAAACTTCATGCACCAAAACAGGTGTTTGAAGTGGATGCGTTGGGTTATGAGAAACAAAAGCTTCAAGACACGAAGGAATCTCGCTAAGACTTGGAAGAAATGAGCAACGATGATGGGCATAATTCAAAGGAGTTTCATCAAGAGACATAACCTCAACAATACTCTCATTAGTGGGGAATATCTCGTTCATGGGATTCAGAGAATCCCAAGAACCAAGCCAAGGAGATTGTGAATACGTATCTAGGTGCATACTGAGAACAATATGACTTTCTGAAGAAACTGTTGAAGCCAAGACAACTTCTTGAAAGGATTTCTCTAAAGGACTTAGCCACATAATATCACCAAAAGATCAGCTTGATATGAAGTAGGGGCGATCCACGGATCATTGGAGATAGAGATCATGTTGATTGAGGTGACATGTGCAAGTGGTAGAGAAAAAGTTCCCATTAAAGAAAAATATTTGAAAATACCTGCCCTAATGCTCTCATATGGAATATCGGTATTTCCCACATATGGGACATTGTCATTTGAAGCACCAAAAGAGAAAAAGGACAATTGATCGACGATGACAATCTTCCCCTCATGAGGAAAGTGGAGCACCTGGAACGAAGAGGAAACCACAAAAAACATGGCATGGGTCCAACTTCACCCAAGTAGAAGGTTGTAATTCATATTCACATCTATGACCTCTACTTCTAACTCGATAGTTTTCCCTTCCAAGGTGATGGGAAAACTTGTGAGAATACCATAAAGATGAGAGCCTCTTCCATCAAAGGCTTTTATGGTGTTTGGGGATTGGTTGAGAGGTGGAGAGACGATGGATTTACAACATGAAACAAACATGATGTAGGTGGAAGAACCTTCATCAATGACAGTTCTATGAATCATCTTTCCTTTTATAATAACCTGAATCAAAAATGCAATTTGATGAGGAAGACGAGGAACATGGTTTCTATATCGAAAGTGAATCAATAGGATTGATGCCTCCTAGAGAAGATAATAATGATTTCTGCTGCATTGGACAAGTTTGGAGAACTTCCAAGGCAGACATCGCCAAGGGCACTTGAGCTAAATCTTCGACAATACTATAATATTGAGCATCTCTAGCATCCGAATCATAGGATGAATTTCGAAGCACACCTTTAGGAGGCAGTTGGATGATGGATTAATTAATAGGTCTCTCCATATGGAGAGGAACATAACTGGGTGGAGAGGAAGTAGAAGGTGTATCAATGACTTCTTTTTCCATTGTCTGCTTTTGAGGAGTTTGCCAATATTTTGATATGGTGGTGTTGAAGCCTCATATTTCTGCTGCTCCAACATGGGGGGTAACCACCTTGTCAGAACCTTAGAAAGCAACTCCTTTTCCATTTGGTATGGTGGCTCTGACTGGAGATTATGGGACCAGTTTCCCAATGAGGGTTTGAAAATGATGATGGGTGGTTTTCAAGTGATTGCAATAAGAATAATGATAACTAAATGATCTATTATGACATGCAAATCTCTAATTAACTTAATCTAATATAAACCCGGGGTGTTCTGTGTGATATGCAATCTAAAAATATATATGTTTGGTACGTGGTGATAAAGATCATTCACATGTTAAACAGAGATGATAACGTGTAAAGATAATTTCTTTGACTAAATAATTAGTCAAAGAAATGTGGAAATTATATCGTATATATTTAATGATCATATACGAAATTAAATGCTTTCAACTAAGTATTATACAATAGTGCAATTAACACATAAAAGAAAGAACATAATCCATATATAATTCATGAAACGAAATGTTATCACTAATTTAACAAAACAGAACTGATCATACAAGATAAAAGTACCATATGTGTGAGGTTCTGCTCATTTGACTAGTGACATAGATCAACTCCTTTCTTCAATCAAATTATTCTCCAAGCATATAGTAGTGCATCAACAATAGACAATAGTTTTATATTCAAAAGTAATTACCATGTTACATAATTTCATCAAGGCATCAACAAACTTACAAAAGTGCATTCTTTGCAAATGTTTTTTGATAAAATCGTGGACCCTTCTCTAAATGCATGAGAAGGGTATAAATGCTATCTAACTAAAGTTTAAAAATAAATTATACAAAATATCTGAGGAGGTTTCAAACAACCTTCCTCTTAACAAGTAACTAACTCTAAAAATAAAATTGATTTGATGACTCAAGGTTATGAAAATGTCTTGTTGTCTGCCAGCTTTTCCTTGAGGTCGCATATGTCAGACATTGGTTTTACTTGAGGAGGTGCTCTGAATTGCGTTCTGACCTGTCCTACAAAGATGGCATATGTAAGAGGTGGTAGAATTCTTTGCGTTGAATTGAGTGAACAATTTAGTGTCATAATTTGGCTATGAGGTTTGACAAGAAATTGCCAATATGCCTCCTAGTCGATCTTTGATAATTTCGTGATTGCCTCTCTTTGGATTTTCATTTTTGCTTTCCAGTTTTTATCCAGGTATTTCATATCTAGCAGTGAGTTTGGATCACCTTATTTTATCAAGTTGGTGGTGTGCAAAGTATGATTGGCTGCCTTTATTATATTCTTTGCCACTCCTGCTGCTCTTGCTACTGCCAATTCTGCCTGCTTAATCCGTGCATCCCAATCTGTGAATAATATGTATTTGTGAGTTTCTTCAATGTCTGGCATATTAGCACTTGTTCCTTCTTCATATTATTGCCATTCAATATAGTCAGATATCTTATTATTTAAGCCATTAAACTCAGTTCTCTAATCAATTGCCTTATCTGTTAATTGATCACTAGTATTCAAATAAGGGGTGATATTGGACATTTTCTAGTAGAATAGATCTTTCTGTTTCGACACAATGGAGTTTAGCTCCAATGCCTCTTTGATGAACTCATAAATAGTGGGGACATATTTATATTTCGCCATAGTCTCTTGCAACTCTTGTATTTTCGTATTCTTTGCTAAGATATCTACTTCGTGGCTTATCCTAAGTACTTCCATACTTTGCTGCAATTGGACTATTCGTTCTGTGGCTTTCTTGTTAACATTTGTTTTCTCGATTTCCAGCTATTGTTCAAGATATGCTATCATTTCTTCTCTTTCTCTTAACAAAACATATACTTCAGTGCCCTTATCAATGGTGGTAGTAGCATATGCCCCTGCAAATTATGACAACTTGGTTAAATTTTCAGTTGGATTTAAAGGAATGTCCTTCTAGACTATATCCATTGGTTCATTCGCTGGTGGGATTTCAGGTGTTTCCACTCTCCTTCTCTTCGTCGATCTTCTTACTACATCCTTATGTAGTGGGTTGTAGAATATATCTAAAGGAGGTATTTCTGTAGCCTTTAGGATAATCTGAGATGTCAGAAATGTAGGTATGATTTTTGCATTCTGTGAATTTGTCCCTTTTTCGTTCATTGGCTCAGACTTTGAAACTTTCTGAGTTTGTTTTGGAGTATGATATCCTTTAGCTTCTTGGACATCTGTTGCTTTGGCAATATATTGGAGTTTTTTATTAAATTGGTCCCATTCCTACTCCATATCGCTGCTTTCGCCTTTGGGACCAGTATCCTGAGTTAGGTCACTTTTGACCTATTTCTCGGCTGATTTCTTGCTAGATTCTATAGTAGCCTTTGTTTCCTGTGTCTCCCTATGTTCTGAGATGCATTCTTCTAAGATTCTGTTTGATAATTTGGTTCCTTGCTGTTAATAGTCACATTGGGCGTAGGTTTGTTATTAATTCTTAACAAATCCAGAGGGATTGTTTTAAGCCTCTGATTTCTAAATTCGAGAAACCTTTCGAAGTCGTCAGGATTCAAATTCACCTTTTCCCAATTGAATTCTTGTTCAAATGAATCAGCTAATTGTAATAAATCTTCAAATTTATGATCTTCATGGATAAAGGGTTTGACCTTTATTGACATAGTAAAACTGTGTGCTACTTTCTCTGGGTCAAATTGCCTTTTTGGCAGAGTAGCCAGCCTGAGCCTCTCTAAGTTCTGTAATTCTTTGTTTGCATGGTTGAAGTTCGTGAATGAAAATGCACCACACCAGATAGGAAAGGGTGGCCATGGTGATTTTTTTCTATCTTTCAAAGTTTTGGTTAAGCCTTTTCCAACATTTTGGTGAGCTATTTCTCTGGCTAACAGCTTGTCGGAGACATCCAAATGAAGTACATGTGGTTCTGTTGTACTGTCGTAAACTCTTATATATGTCAACCTTTGCTCAACAAAGTTCTTTCCTACTACAAGAAGGTCTATAACGGATTCCTTAGAAAATATCGGGGCCTTTTTATCAAAAATCATTTGATGTAATGGTAGCATAACACCATTGCATATCTTGTAAAAATGGGGTTTAAAATGGCATTCCCACAATTGTTTGTGACTGAGATGGATGGGGTATGGGTCTTGCAAGGTCCATTTCCAACCCATAACTGGAAACTTAGTACAGAAACATATAGAGTCCATGATATAAGCACTCATAAAATGAAGGAAAGATTTCTGTGGAGGTGGATCTCTTTTGACGATATTCAAAAAATAGTCATAGCTAAGTTGTTGGATAGCATAGTAACCCAATTCATTATATGAGAATTCATACATGCATCGATTAAAGGGACCCATTCTATAGATAACTTGGTATCATTAGGCATTCCATACAATCTACATAACATGGAGGTTGCATAGTTATGGGGATTTGTTAAAGAAGCTATGGGGTACATACCTGTCTTGTCATATTTGAATTTGTTTTCTAGGACTCTCCACCCTTGAATCATCTTAAAGGGTTCTTCATTCTGTTTTGTGAACTTAGCCAGGAATGATATATCATATATATCCTGAGGGTCGGGAAGATGATACATTTGTTTCAAATCTTTGGCTTTAAATGATCCCATCAGCTCCATATTTGAATTCTTGAATTGTCTGTCTTCAATATTGACATTCTCCACTACCCATCTAACCATATCTATGTATGGTAATATCTTGGCTCTTGCTCCTATTCTGTGAAGAAAAGAGCAAGCAACGTCTCTGAATTGACCTGTCAAGGGTAGTATTGAATCTATTGTTGCCTTAGTAACAGTAACTTCAAGCTACTCATTTTCAAGTCTGTTATAGATAACTTCCCACATTGTTGCTCCTCCATCAACACTGCAAACTGTATCATAAAGTATGGGCAACATCTCTGTAACCTCAGAGTCTGAAACACTCTGTTTCTTATGTTTTTGCATTACTTTTCGTAAGGACATCTCTTTTGAAGCTTTCCTGAAATGAAAGAGAGATATATCAGCGTAAACAATAGAGGGCAATTAAGGCTGAAGAGCTCTTTTACATGACTTGAATCATGGGAAGATTTGAACGCAATCTCTATATTAACTAGCCATGACTTGAAAATATTAACTTCTCTCCTCGAGCTGCTAAATAATAATTGCTCTGTCAACCCACTTGATATTTCATTTAAAACTGAATAACTTCCCACACTTTATGTCTAATTTGTCGCATCGCTACTTTCAAACATTGCAACATAGCGTTGTTTGTAGATAATGTGAAATGTGATTGCAAAACATCACAATATCGCATTTCACAATTTTTAAGGGATAACATAGTGGCATGCCTTATTAAATTGCGATCTGTGAAATGTGATCGCATATTCTTAGCATGTTGCGATCGGAAAATCGCAGTGGAGACTTTATTGCATATCACATTTCAGGATTTGCTTTAGGATGTTAATAATTATCACATGGAAAATTGCGAGATGTGATTTGTAATGATAAAAGTTTTAAATCTGGTTCTATTCTAAAGGTTTAAGGAAAATTTTAGAGTTAGCGCTTATTTTCAAAAGCTAAAAATTTAAAAGGGTCCCCATTTATATGTAAATACTAACTATTAATCCCTATAAATGGGGGTGTTGTTACATAGTACAACAATTGGCGATTCACTTGGGAGAACCAGCTATCTATGATTGGTCTTTTGAAATCTCTAAAACTTTCAAAATTAGAAGATTTATAGGAATAATAATTACATGAGTTACAAACTAAACAACATTTCTCTGAAATCATAATCACTCACTCAATTTAATTATTCAACTACTTTACTCTTGTAATGATAAAAATATAAATGTGTGCATCGATCAATACTAAGATTTAAAGAGATATAGTAGGTGTCTTCTACAGATTAGTTTTTATTGTTTACTCATTTATCATAGATAGAGCCTCTGCTACATGTAGGTGTTCATAGCCTCAACAGGGTTATATTTTAACCAACAATGATTCATTGTCCTATCCGAAGTGATTTTCAGAATTCAAAATGATATTATTTGTTTTCTTTCTCATTTGGATCTTGTTTCTTTTCCTTTTATGTAATTTTTCTTTTTAAGTTTCTTAAAAGACAATGTCTAGGCTTGGTAACCCAATAATGACAATGCCATTCACTGGTTGTAGTTAAACTGAACAAGTTGGCTCTTGATGAGACCCCTTGTCCTTTGATTGATTAGATCATTGGCTATTACCCTGTTTTGATATGCAATATTGGTAATATCAGTTTAATTATTCCCCTATGATCATGGTAAACAAGCTCGTAATGAGACTTATTATCTTTTAAGTTTTGCATATTTTTGAATTACACTCTGAAAAAAGAAAATTTTATCAGATGGGGTGAATCATTGGCTCTTTTTAAGAGTTTTTGGATGATAATAATAGAGTTTTGAGATACTCATCTATAGAGAGTCCTTACTAGGTTAAAGATTCTTTTCTTGACTGATAACAAAACATCTATACTTTATAAAGATAAGAGCTTGTTCATAGAATAAGTGTTTTTAGCAAGGTCAAGTTTTTCCAAAGAAATAGGGTTCATTTTGATACTCAAATGCTCTAATTATTTCTTTAATTTTTCCTATTTATAGAAGCGAAAAATCAAAATATTCTCAGAGACTTTATTTTGAGAAGCCAAAAGTAAATACTATTTAACTTTTATTTTCCTAAGAATCTTAAAGACAATATGATACAAAATTCGAAGAGGTTGTTTTCTAGGAAAAATATTTTTTTTCAAAATTTGCCCATTAACGGGCAAAAAATCTATTCTACCTGAAAAGTCTTGTAAAATAAATGTTGATGGACCAATTTTCTCAATGATTTGGAATGGTCCAAGCCACAGTCTTTGGAATTTGGTGTGTTTTCCCTTTTCCTCGTGTGATTTGTCCCATTTCAAAACCAAATCACCTACTTCAAAGGTTTTATGACTGGCAGAGGTTGTATCAAAAGAGGCTTTGACTAACTATTGATGATGGGAATGTGTGGCTTTAGCTTTTTCTCTTTCTTCTTCAAGCTTAAGGATTTGAAATTGTCTTGCTTGAAGAGAAGAGGAAGGATTTTCATTAATAAATTGCACTAGGGTGAGAGATGGGATTACTATGTTTGTGGGGAGAACTACTTCTTTTCCATAAAATAAAGCAAAAGGAGAAGAACTGATTGAGGCCTTTTGTGTTATTTTATCTGCCCAAAGAGAAAATGTCAATGCCTTGTGCCAATTCCTATGATTTTGGTCTATAGTCCGCTTGATGATTCTGATAAGGTTTTTGTTTGTTGATTCGGCTAATCCATTACCTTGTGGATAATAGTTGGCTGAATACTTCAATTTGAAACCTCTTTTTAAGGCAAATTCTACCATAGTATTTCCAGAAAAATAAGATGCATTATCAAACATTAAAGTTGTAGGTAAGCCAAACCTAGTGATTATGTATTGATCAATAAAGTTTGTAATACTTTTTGTGTTAGCTACCTTTAGTGGGATAACTTCTACCCATTTCTTGAAATAATTAATAGCTGTAAGGATGTACTTGTGCTGCTTGGAAGAGTTAGGAACAATCTCACCAATTATATCTAATCCCCACTATTCCCATGGTTGTTGGATATTCACTGGCTGTAATGGGAATGCTGGTTTCTTTTCTCTTCCAGCTACAGTTTGACAAATTTTGCATTTTCTTGCATAGTCATGTGCATCCTTGAATAGTGTTGGCCAATAATAACCTGCATGTAGGATTTTGTGAGCTATGGTATTTCCTTCGAAATGACCTCCAGCTGGTCCATCATGTAGTTCCCACATAACCTTTTCAACTTCAGTTTTTTCTAGGCATCTTAATAATACTGAATCATAATTTTTTCTAAATAATACATCATCAATTAATTCATATTGATTTGATTTCAACCTTAAAGCACACTTTGTTTTTTAATTGAGATGCATAGGAGCATATCCATTCTTTAAATAAAACGTCAAATCAGCATACTGTGATTGTGCATTGTTGAGGCTTACCTCTAATACTTGCTCTTCATTACCTTGGTCTTCTTCTATTGATAAATGGGAAGCTCCAGTTAGCATTTTGAAAAAATATTGGCCCCTAACAATTTTAACTGGTCGGATTTCTCATCGTACTCTTGAAGTGCAGTGACTGAATTTTCTCTTTTCTCCCCCACTTCTCTTTGAATCAATAATCGCCTTACTACAGGGTAAGGTTCTACTATTTTTGTATGAGTTTTGAAGAGAAAAGGTTTGAAATGTTTTAAGGTCTTAAAGACAGAAAAAACTTGTTTCTCAACAGCTGAGTAGTGTAGCTCGACACCCTGTAAATTGGTACTGAAAAAAGAGATAGGTGTTGTTAGCCTTGGAGGCGTTTGGCCCAAAAATGGACCCAAAGCGCTCCCAAAGTCTCTAAAGTTTGCTTAAAATCATGCCAAAGGATCCAAGTATGCCCTGAAAGTCTTCAAAATCCTCTTAAGGATCATTCAAAGTCAAAACCATAGCGTGCCAAGAGCCCTTGGAAGGGCAGAAATACATTATCGGGAGGAAAAAACCAAAGAAAAACAGTGGAAAACCATTGTCGTAGGCTTAAAACACAAGAATGCACAGTAGTTGTTAGATCTGGTCGATCAACAACCCAGATCTAAGTGGAAAATCACAAATCAGAGGTCGCAGGTAGTGGCAATCTGTGCTGGACACAGCCAATCAATGATCGTCGATGATCGGATCAACAGGTCGCAATTGACAGAGGAAAATCGGCAGTCTCGGCATAGACCAGGGAAAAGGAGCAACTGCGATCGGCGATTAAACGTGGACCGTCGATCGCGCACGCAGATTGACAACCCACGTTACATCGTCGGATTGCTATCGGTGGAAACTAAGGGGTGGGGCCTTTATAGGTATATATATGCGACCCGATTTTGCGGACCTGACGGCATTATATATGATATTTGATAAATTTTCAGGTCCACGCCAAGGCCTATTTTAATGCATTTTTTTTTATGTATTTCATTATATAATGAAATACAAAGGGGAACAAGGTAGCGCTGATTGCGATGAAGCCCGGACTCGAAAGGGTCTGGGAATTGAAAAATATAATCTTTGAAGTCCGCGTGAAGGCCTGCTTTCAACATATTTTGTGTATTTTCATTGCTTAAATGAAATACAAAGGAACCTTGGGGCATTGCGATAGTGATAAGCCTAGACCCAAAAGGGTTTAGAAAGAAATATATATATATATATATATATATATATATATATATATATATATATATATATATTCAAGTCCGCCAAGGCCGATTTTTCTTGTTTTTTCAGTGTTTTTCATGTATTTCCAAAATACACAGAGAAGGCAGGAGTTCACAGTATTACATCATTTTTATGTATTAAAAAAACCAGTCATTGTCCGCATTTTAGAGGGTTTTGATAGGCCCGAAGAGCCATTCCACCACACAGCAGAAGCCGGAAGGTGATCAGGGAGCACAAACAGTGCAACACAGAAGCAGTCATGGAGCACACACAGCTAGCCTGAAACAAAATCGGCCATGAGGCATCAACAGCGCAACAACACACCAACAAACATTATGGGGCATCTCTGGCATGAGAGAGCCCCCAAACAGTGCAACAAGCTACCCAAAATATCTGAAAATGGTTATTCTTTTGCAGAAGCAAAAAACTACGAGCCCATGCTTAACTAGAGGGCATCAAATCAGTTAACAAGGAGATCAGACAGATTAAGACTCCAAGCCTCTTAGAGCTCAGGAGCATTGTAAATAGGCTATAAATAGTTAAGAGTAAGATGTAATAGGGGTTCAACTTCTAGAGATTATTCCTCCTTTGTTCCTTCAAGCTTCTCATCTTCATTCTAGAAATATAAGCTTCTTTTGCCATTATATGTTCAATGTCCATTCTCTTTGCTATTCTAGGCTTTCACTTGAACGGTTTGTTCATGTTTTCTTTGTGTCTAAGGCCAGATAACTGTCATCTTATCTCTGCTTTAATAAATTAGATTTACAAGCTTCTTTGCTGCCTGTAGCTAGCCATTGTGGTCATATATGCATGCCAGTACAGTCAGTACTGCCTGTAGCTAGCCATTGATTTATGTTTATGTATGCAATCTGCTGGTATAGTCAGTATTCTCCATCTATCCATTGAATTTATAAATTATTGAGCATTAGTGGTCTAAAGCCTTGTATTGGTGAGAGCGTTCATGCATGCCTTGAGTGAAAACAGAGCTGAAATGGTTATCTAACTTGATCCAAACCATCATTTATTCCAATAGTTCAGAGAACAATATTGAAGATTATATGTTACCAGGCATCTCCGATCTACAACCTAGGAGAGTTTCTTGTAGTGATAACAGATGCCTCGATGTTTTTCATCGTTTCGTTGTGTTAAAATTGTTGCATATGATGTATCAGATGAAAATGTGTATAATACAAAAGGTTTAAGAAAGTTTGGAGTTGTTAAAGAAGGAGCATTGATAATAGCTTTTTTGATTAACTCAAATGACTCTCTTTCATTTTTACCCCATTTGAAGACTGCATTCTTTCTTATCATTGATTGAAGGGGTAGAACAATCTGTGAAAAATCGGGAACAAATATTTTTACAAAATTAATCTAGCCTAGGAATGATTGCATGGTCTTTTTGTTATGTGGGAGAGGAATCTTTTCAATTTCTTGGATTCTATCAGGATCAATATAAATTCCTTTCTTGGACACTATGAATCCGAGAAGTTTGCCTTCTGCTAATGCAAAGTATGATTTTTTGGGATTTAGAGAAATGCCATATTTCTTGCATATTTCAAAAATATGTTTTAGGTAATTCAAATGATTGTTTCTGTTCCTAGAGTAGATTGTAATGTCATCTAGGTAAATAACAACTAATTTATTAATCAGACCTTTAAAAGCAATATCCATGGCATGTTGAAAGGTAGAACCTGCATTGATAAGTCCAAAAGGAATCTTATGATAAGAGTATGTCCCCCACTTGGTCATGAATGTTGTCTTTATTCTATCATCTGGATGTACAAGAATCTGATTATATCTTGAAAATCCATCTAGAAAATACATTAACTCAGAGCCCTTTAACTGATTGCAATATTTTCTCCATGGTAGGCAAAGGAAAGTTATCCTTTTGACAAGCTCTATTTAAGTTCCTAAAGTCAATACAAATACTAATATCTCCATTCTTTTTCCTGACAGGAACCATATTTGATACCCATTTTGAGTGTCTAACGGGAAAGATTATCTTTGCTTTCAGAAGTTTGTTTAATTCAGATTTGATTTGGCTTTCAAGGTTTGGATGAATCTTTCTAAGTTTCTGTTGAACTGGTTTCTCATTAGAGGTCATCAGTATAGCGTGTTGAATTACAGAGGTATCATAGATCTTGAGATCTGAATAATCCCATGAAAAGACACCTTTATATGTTTTCAACAATTTGATGAATGATATCCTTTCTTTGGATGATAAACCAAGACCTAGGTTGACGTTTTGAGGCTTTTCAGATGTGCCTAGGTTTACCAGTTCAAATCTCAAAGTAGAACTCCGAGTCTTGGAGTTGGTGATCTTTTTAAATCTATCTTTCAAATCATAGAGATCTTCCATTTTGACTATAGAATTTGGAATTGGATTTGGATCTTGTTTATGGTTGATTTGCAAGTCATGTTCGTGTTCATCTATGATTTGTTCCTCATAAGATCCTTTTGATGTAAGGAAATCAATTATATTAGCATCATTATTAAACACTCTCCAATTTGTTACATTATCTGGGATGGGTGGTCTAAAAATTAACTCTATAGAAAATCTATCTGGACTAAATTCCTTTGAAGGTATAATCTTAGATGCTACATTGACAAGTAAATCAACACTTGCATTTTGTAATATGGGCACTGAAGAAATTTTAAAAGCAGTGAAGTAAGAAGTAAGATTTTGGACTAGGGATTGATAATGTTTGAGATGCCCAGACACACAATGGATTGTGTTTTTTACCTCTTTAATAACTATCTTAGAGTCTCCATATACTTGCAAATACTTGACATCAAGGCCAATGGCTTTGTATAGCTCTTGAATTAATGCTTCATATTCTGCAATATTATTAGTGCATTGAAATTTGAGCTTGCAGGCTAACATGGTTTTCTCTCCTTGCAGGATGATTAAGATACATCCAGCACCTGCACCATCTTCAGACTTGGAAGCATCAAAATAAAGAGTCCAAAATAATGAATTATCTACAAGTTTATTGACTACATCTATACATTTGGAAGCATCTGTTTGTGAAATTTTTTCTATCTGAGATATTATAGCATTATCCGGAAAGTGAGATCTTTTTGCATTAAAGGATCCCAAGATGACTAAGCTAAGTAGTTTCCAATGATATTATTGGTGAAAGCTACTGGTTCATTACTCCCCTCGATATAAGTGATTGTGTACTTCATGAATTTCTCACGGTCTACTCTGATTTGGTTAGGTTTACCATTGTATGGAAACCACATATGATACCAATCAGTTGGAAAGTATCTGTGTAACTTTTCAGACCAATCCCTACTTAAAAAATAAACCATAGAATTAAGGGATATTAGCCACTAGAATATCGATTACCTGTGAACCTTTTGGGTTGGAGGAAAGCCTGATTGAAACTAATATCAATTCTCCGAGTGCTTCTACTTTTGTCCTGTCTAGTTGAACTATGTGTACATCAGATTTTTGAGGTGTGATATCTAATTTAGTGCACACATTTCTTGGCATAATGTTTGAAGAGGCTCCTGAATCAATAAGGCAATTATGGACGTTTTTGTTAAAAATATCATAAGTAAGAAGAAATGGAGGAGTATGAGAGATAGATCTGTCACCCATTAGAACTACATCTGTGGGATTTACTTTGTTTGAAGATGAAGGAGGCTTTCCCATATCTTTAGCAACTTGAGTAACTACAACAGTTGGTAAAGGAGCTATAGGAACTGCTTTTAACTCTCTAAGTAAGATTTTCTATTGTTGTTTGAGTTTAGTCAATTCATGTAATGAAATATTTTCTCTCGTCTTTTCCATGTAGGTTTTAACCCCGTACAAAAATTACCTGCATACGAATTCTAAAACACAAAATAAACAATGTGAGAGCATAACACATAAAACACATATACACAGAGATTTCCCCTGGATCCCAAAACCGGGACTACTAGCTTGATTTTTCATTATGTTCCTTTCAATGTTACAATACATATTTATACATGCGGAAGCATCCAATACAATGGACCGAAAACCATCACGTCCAATACCATGGACCGAAAACCATCGCGTTCAAAAACATGTGCAAAAATCATGCACAAAACCATAGGTGGGTCTGCCCAACCTAACATAGGTTCCAAAACCAAAATTTTCCAGGGCACTACCCCGGACCCCATAGAGTGGGGTTACCTGCACCCCTCAAACCCCCTATGACCCCTCCACTATGCAATCGGCGCAACGAAGGGGGCGCTCCGCCCCCCCTCTAACCCCCTGGTTAACTATGTGGGCTAGTCATGGAAAGAATATAACACAACCCAACATTCTCCCACTTGTTGTTTTCTTTCCACACGGGGCCACAAGAGATCTTAGTCATTTATCCAGCCTTGCAACGCCCATTGTTTCTCTACACCAAGAGAACTTCTCAGAGCTCACATATTTTTCAATGCATTTGCAGTATTCTTCAAAGTGTTCACCTTTACCAGCAACACCTTTCTGTCTTCTATCATATCCCTCACAAAGTGTTACTGAACATCAATGTGCTTTGTCTTTGAATGATATGTAGGGTTCTTTGCAAGAAAATTGCACTTTGGCTGTCATAGTCTATCCTTATAGCTCCCTGTACTAACCCCATACTTGAACACAATCTCTGCAACCAAACTGCTTCCTTGCTTGCATGAGTGGTTGCCATATATTCTGCCTCTGTAGTTGATAGTGCCACTATAGATTGTTTCTTACTCATCCAACTGACTGCACCTCCAAATAGGTTAAACACATACCCACTTGTAGATCTTCTTTGATCCAGATCTCCAGCCCAGTTTGCATCAACAAAGCCACAAATATCCAACACTCTGTCCAATCCTGGTCTTCCTTGGTAGCACAAACCATAATCACTAGTGCCACACAAATACCTAAAAAACCCGCTTCACTATTGTCCAATGCTCCTTTCCTGGTTTTGACATAAACCTGCTCAATACTCCTACTGCATGTGCAATGTCTGGTCTAGTACAGACCATTGCATACATCGGGTTACCGACTACACTTGCATATGGAACACTCTATCATTCAGACTAAAGGAGTATGATGGGTATGAGGAGGGGTTTCCTTTGGGCTTACAACAAAAGAAGAACCTAAAGAATAAGGAGCTCTATGAATCTCTGAGATTTTTTCTTCACTGCTAGTATTAGATGCTACACTCTCAACATGTATTTTCTCTATTACAGGATTTTCTTGAAGAGATATAGAATATTGTTTAGAACTACCTGAACCTGATGCTCTTTTCTGCAACGCCTTTCTTTCTTTGATGATTTTTTCAAGGTCAGGTACTAGGTCAGCTCGTGGCTTCTGAGGATTTCTCCGAGTATGTCTCCCAAACTGAGCCAGAACTATGGAGTGGAGTCGCCAAGAGGTTCGTCCTCCAATAGAGTCGCCAGATAGATGATTACAACCCAAATAGTTTCCAGACTTTTTCTATCATCAAAGTTGGATCTGTGTCGTCCCCGAGGGAAGCTAAGATTCAGTCTCCTCTCCCCGACAATGGCACCAATTATGTTATCACTCCAGGAAACTCTCCTATGTTGTAGCTCAGAGTTTCTTGGTAACATATAAATCTTCAATATCGTTCTCTGAACTATTGGAATGGATTAGGGTTTGGATCAAGTCAGATGACTGTTTCAACTCTGTTTCCACTCAAGACATGCATGAACACCCTTAGCTTGACAAGGCTTTAGAACACTAATGCTCAATAGTTTATATATTTAATGAATAAATGGAGAATCCTAACTGTACCAGAAGATACTTATATAAACACATATGAATGGCTAGCTACAAAAAGTAAATGAAGCTTGCAAATCTAATTTATCAACGCAGAGATAAGATGACAGTTATCTGGCATTAGACATAGAAGAAAACTTGAATAACCTATTCAAGTGCAAGTTTAGAACAAAGGAGAAGATGGCAATTGAACGTATAACAAAAAAAGAAGCTTGTATCACTAGAATGAAGATGAGACGCTGGAAGGAACAGAGTATCCACAGTCTCCAAAAGTTGAACCCTTGTTTCTTCTAACTTTAAGCCATTTATAGGCTTTTACAATGCTCCCGAATCGAGGTGTCTTAATCTATCCCCTCTGTCTCTAACTACTTGATGCCATAACTAGGAAAACATGAGCTCAGAGGTCTCTTTCCCTAACAGACACAGTAACCAAATTCTGGTAATTTTGCTGCGCTTTCAGGTGGCTCGCTTGTGCCAGTGATGCTCCATGATCAATTCTATTGGTTCGACTGCATCGTGTTGTTTTTTTCCCCTTTCAACCCTGTTTTCCGTTATTTCAGTTCAACTGTCCGACTGTCACAAACACTGAAAGAGCCAACAACTTTCCTCACAGGGTGACTGATGAGGAGCGGGGTACGGAGGCATATGGGCCGTTGGATGGGATGGATCGACGGCCAGGACGTTGGTCGGGTGGCGGAGGACGAATTGTGGCGATCATGAATGAGGGCGCTTGGGAGGAACGGACGGAGGAGATCGATCGACGGAGGCTTGGAGTCGTGGTGGGAGCAGAAAAAGTCCAAGCTGTTAGATCTTGGATGGGTAGATCGAACGATTATCGGGTGGAGGAGGTGCTCGAAGGATAACTCCCGAGAGTGGTTTCTATCGGGCGATCATTGGGTGGTAAGTGATAAAGGTCAGAGCCCGCCCGATTCCATTCATCGAGTGCCATGTAGCAGCGGAGGAGAGAGAGGAAACCACCTTTATCGGGCAGGTATCCCTCTCGCTTGTTTCCCGAGCGATATGTGTGATAGTCGTTAGATCTGGCAAAAGTGATCTAACGGTGATGATTGATCGAGCATGTAGAGTCGGTCAGGTGAAGCGCGAACCATCCAATCAGTGGGAAGATTGACGGCGGGGGGACACGGAGGTATGGAATGTCCTCGAGAAATGTGCAAAAGGTGCATATTGACGAAAAAGTAGGGTTTTCGGGGGTTTTTGCACATTAGTGCATGGGGGAAAAAGTGGATTAATTCACGTAGGGCCAAGGCGAAAGTGGGTTTGGTTTTGATGTGAGGGTCGGGTTAGGATAAGAGTGAACGAAAATGGGAGTGGATGAGTGAGAAAAGTGAAGTGATGGACCATATGAGAACTTCTCCATGATAGCAGAGCAGACCCTTTCCCTTCTTTAGCCTTCAAAATAGCAACGGTGACCCCATAGAGTGGGGTTACCTGCACCCCTCAAACCCCCTATGACCTCCCACTACACAATCGACACAATGAAGGGGGGCTCCACCCCCCCTCTAACCCTCGGTTAATTATGTGGGCTAGTCATGGAAATAATATAACACAACCCAACATTTCATATCTTCAACTATATTGTATTCCACTGTATCCGAGATTACTTAAGTTTTAGAAGTAGTTGGAGGATCTAATGGAATAGAATTGGTTTGAGTAGTCTTGGATTTCTTGCTTACTGTTTTATCCTTTACAGGAGTAGCAACTTTCTGTTTCTGATTAGATGTTGACATATCAACAAAGCTTTTACTTCTTGTAGTTACTGGCATAACTTCTGCTTCCTCTTCAGTTGGCAGAATAAAATCCCAGATTCCATTTAACTCAACTTCTTCCTCAGTTTCTGCTTCTTCTTCGGCTGATGAAGCTTCTTCTGGTTCTTGATCGGATTCAGTGTTTGAAATAGTATTTGGTGGTTGGGATGTAGAAGAAGGATTTCTTTTAAATGAGCGAAAAGATTTCTTGGGAGCAGATGATTCTGCAACCTGTTTCTTGATTTCGACCATTTCATTTGACATGGTCTTTAGCACCTTTTGAAGGCCTTCAAGGTTGAAAGGGTCCTTTGGAGCTTTCTTTTTTGAATCTTCCTTGAATGTCACTTTTATTTCCTTTATTCTATCTGTGATCTCTTTTCTAAGACAATAATTCTCCTTTCTACAGACAACGCTTCTTTCATGTTTTCTACAAGGGTAGCCTTATTGGCTCTATCTACAAAAATTTTGATATTAGAGGGAAGGGAGGATATGTACCACTCTATTTGTACATCTACTGCAGGTCTAGAGGCAGCTGGGATTTTGTTCAGTAACTTGTTGAATCTGGATTTGAAGTCCTTGATCCTCTCATATGAACTTGCTTTTAGGTTGGAAAGATCATTGATTAAAGATGCCACGGTTCTATCATCGCCAAATTTTGCAAGAAATATTTCTTCAAAAGTGTCGCAAGTTCTTATTGAGCCTGCTGCAAAGGAAAAGTACCAAGATCCTGGAGATACCTAGAGAGTATAAGGAACTAATCTCATAACAACATCTTCATGCGCAACTCCATTAAGGTTCATGGTTAGCATAAAGTTATTTAGATGTTCTTCAACATGAATACCATCATCAGGATTATACTTATGTAACCATATTTTTGGGTTTGTTGGAAGATCATTTGGATTAGCAACCAGTACAGCACCAGGGTTTGTCCAAGGTTGAGTAGGTTGATTGGCCATAACTTGTGTTGAGGGTTGCGAATATGAGGAGGCAGGTCTAGAAGTAGATAGGGATGGTGAAGAACTTACTATTGGACTAGTACTACTAGTAGCAGCATTAATTGTTTGAGTTGAAAAAATGGATAGTTGAGAAGAGGCGGATTGAGTAGAAGTGAATGGGGGAGTAAATGAAGGGGAAGATGATGTGATCTCGCTAGTATCAGATTTTGATGTGGCAACTTTCTTACATCATGAATGAATGGGAAACTCAAAAGGGGTTACTCCAAGCTTTTCACTTTGTAATCTAGTTAATACACCAATATCTTGAAATAGGGAAGTGACACTTTCTTCAGAAGCTTCGGGTTTTTCAGGTTTCTCAGCAGAAATGGATATTTGTTCCAATTTTTGTATTAAGGAGTGAAATTCGGGAGACTCGGGAGTGTAATCTAAAGAGGGTACTTGTCTTAATACTTCAGAAGACAAGGGGGAAGTTTCTACAACTTCAGATTTCTGATTTGGAGATTTTGAACGAGATCTAGAAGATGTAGAAGTTTTGGAGGGGGTTTGACTCTTATGAGTGTTTTTCAATTGATCTTTAGATATATATGCCATTCATAGTCGGATGGCCCTCCTTCTAGCACCAAAATGTTGAGGCCTCATATTTTTGCTGCTCCAACATGGGGGATAACCACCCGTTCCGGACCTTAGAAAGAAACTCATTTTCCGTTAGGTATGGTGGCTCTGACTGGGGATGGTGGGACCCGTTTCCCAATGAGGGTTTGAAAATGATGATGGGTGGTTTTAAGTTATTGAAATAAGAATAATGATAACTAAATGACCTATTCTGACATGCAAATCTCTAATTAACTTAATCTAATATAAACTCGGGGTGTTCTGTGTGATATGCGATCTAAAAAGATATATGTTTGGTACATGGTGATAAAGATCATTCACATGTTAAACAAATATGATAACTTGTAAAGATCATTTCTTTGACTAAATATTTAGTCAAAGAAATGTGGAAATTATATCGCATATATTTAATGATCATATATGAAATTAAACGCTTTCAGCTAAGTATTATACAATAGTGCAATTAACACATAACATAAAGAACATACTCCATATATAATTCATGAAATGAAATGTTATCACTAATTTGACAAAACAGAACTGATCATACAAGATAAAGTACCATATCTGTGAGGTTCTGCTCATTTTACTAGTGACATAGATAAGCTCCTTTCTTCAATCAAATTATTCTCCAACCATACAATAGTGCATCAACAATAAACAATAGTTTGATATTCAAAAGTAATGACCATGTTCGACAATTTCATCAAGGCATATGCAAACTTACAAAAGTGCATTCTTTGCAAATGTTTTTTGATAAAATCATGGACCCTTCTCCAAATGCACGAGAAGGGTATAAATACTATCTAACTAAAGTTTAAAAATAGATTATACAAAATACCTGAGGAGGTTTCTGAAAACCTTCCTCTTAACAAGTAACTAACTCTAAAAATAAAATCGATTTGATGACTCGAGGTTATGAAAACGTCTTGTTGTCTACCATCTTTTCCTTGAGGTCACATATGTCGAACATTGGTTTTACTTGAGGAGGTGCTCCAAATTGCGTTCTAAGTTGTCCTGCAAATATGACATCTGTAAGAGGTGGCAGCATTCTTTGCATTGAATTGAGTGAAAAATTTAGTGTCATGATTTGGCTGTGAGGTTTGACAAGAACTTGCCATATGCCTCCCAGTCAATCTTTGATAATTTCATGATTGCCTCTCTTTGGATTTTCATTTTTGCTTGCCAGTTTTTATCCAAGTCTTTCATATCTGGCAGTGACTTTGGATCACCTTCTTTTATCAAGTTGGTTGTGCGTAAAATATGATTGACTGCCTTTATTATATTATTTTCCACTCCTGTTGCTCTTGCTACTGCCAATTCTACCTACTTAATCCGTGCATCCCAATCTGTGAATAATATGTCTTTGTGAGTTTCTTCAATATCTGGCATATTAGCGCTTCTTCCTTCTTCAGATTCTTGCAATTAAATATAGTCATAGATCTTAGTATTTAAGTCATTAAACTCAGTTCTTTGATCAATTGCATTATCTGTTAATTGATCACTCGTATTCAAATAAGGGGTGATATTGGACATTTTCTGGCAGAATAGATCTTTTTGTTTTCACAAAATGGAGTTTAGCTCCAATGCCTCTTTGATGAACTCATCAATAGTGGGTACATATTTATATTTCACCATGGTCTCTTGCAACTCTTTGATTTTCATATTCTTTGCTGAGATATCTGCTTCGTGGCTTATCCTAAGTACTTCCATACTTTGCTACAATTGGACTATTTGTTCTGTGGCTTGGTTGTTCACATTTGTTTTCTCAATTTCCAACTGTTGTTCAAGATGTGCTATCCTTTCTTCTCTTTCTCTTAACAAAACATATACTTCAATGGCCTTATCAATGGTGGTAGTAGCATATGCCCCTGCAAATTATGATAGCCTGGTTCGAAGGAATATCCTTCCAGACTATATCCATTGGTTCATTCCCTGGTGGGATTTCAGGTGTTTCCACTCTCCTTCTCTTCCTTTGTCTTCTTACTACAACCTTATGCAGTGGGCTGTAGAATACATCTAAAGGAGGTATTTTTGTAACCTTTAGGATAATCTTAGATGTTGAAAATGTAGGTATGATTTCTGCATTCTGTGAATTTGTCCCTTGTTCGTTCATTGGGTTAGACTCTGAAACTTTTTGAGTTTGTTGTGGAGTATGATATGTAGTTTCTTGGACTTCTATTTCTTTGGAAGTATCTTGGAGTTTTCTATTAAACTGGTCCCATTCCTACTCCATATCACTACTTTTGCCTTTGGGACTGGTATCCTGAGTTAGGTCACTTTTGACCTATTTCTTGGCTGATTTATTGCTAGATTTTGTTGTATCCTTTGTTTCCTGTGTCTTCCCTGTGTTCTGGGCCGCATTCTTCTGAGATTCTGTTTGAGGATTTGATTCCTCGCTGTTAATGGTCACACTGGGCGTAGGTTTGTTATCAATTCTTAACAAATCAAAAGGGATTCTTTTAAGCCTCTGATTTCTAAATTCCTGAAACCTTTCGAAGTTGTCAGGATTCAAATTCACCTTTGCCCAATTGAATGCTTGTTCAAATGACTTAGCTGATTGTAATAAATCTTCAAATTCATGATCTTCATGGCTAAAGGGTTTGACCTTTATTGACATAGTAAAATTGTGTGCTACTTTCTTTGGGTCAAATTTCCTTTTTGGCAAAGTAGCCAGCCTGAGCCTCTCTAAGTTTGTAATTATTTGTTTGCATGGTTGAAGTTCATCAATGAAAAAGCACCACACCAGATGGGAAAGGGTGGCCATTGTGATTTTTTTCTATCTTTCAAAGTCTTGGTTAAGCCTTTTCCAACAATTTGGTGAGCTATTTCTTTGGCTAACAGCTTGTCGGGTCATTCAAAGGAAGTACATGTGGTTCTATTGTACTGTCATAAACTCTGATATATGTGAACCATTGCTCAAAAAAGTGCTTGCCTACTACAAGAAGGTCTGTAGTGGCTTCCTTAGAAAATATCGGGGCCTTTTTATCAAAAATAATTTGATGTAATGGTAGCATAACACCATTGCATATCTTGTAAAAATGGGGTATAAAATGGGATTCCCACATTTGTTTGTGACTGAGATGGATGGGGTATGGGTCTTGCAAGGTCCATTTCCAACCCATAATTGGAAACTTAGTACAGAAACATATAGAGTCCATGATATAAGCACTCATATAAAATGGAGGAAAGATTTCTGTGGAGGTGGATCTCTTTTGACGATATTCAGAAATAGTTGTAGCTAAGTTGTCGGATATGATAGTAGCCCAATTCATTATATGAGAATTGATACATGCATCAATTAAAGGGACCCATTCTATAGAGAACTTGGTATTATTAGGCATTCCATACAATCTACATAACATAGAGGCTGCATAGTTATGGGGATTTGCTAAAGAAGCTAAAGAATCATCTTAAATGGTTCTTCATTCTGTTTTGCGAACTTGGCCAGGAATGATCTATCATATATATCTTGAGGGTCGGGAAGATGATACATTTGTTTCAAATCTTCGGCTTTAAATGATCCCATCAGCTCCATCTTTGAATTCTTGAATTGTTTGTCTTCAATATTGACATTCTCCACTACCCATCTAACCATATTCGTGTATGGTAGTATCTTGGCTCTTGCTCCTATTCTGTGAAGAAAAGAGCAAGCAACGTCTCTAAATTGAGCTATCAAGGGTATTATTGAATCTTTGTTGCCTTAGTAATAGTAACTTCAGGCTGCTCATTTTGAAGTCTGTTATAGATAACTTCCCACGTCGTTGCTACTCCATCAGCATTGCAAACTGTATCAGAAAATATGGGCAACATCTTTGTAACCTCATATTTTGAAACACTCTGTTGCTTCTATTTTTGCATTAATTTTAGTAAGGACATCTCTTTTGAAGCTTTCCTGAAATGAAAGAGAGATATATCAGTGTAAATAGTAGAGGACAATTAAGGCTGGAGATCTCTTTGAAATGAATTGAATCATGGGAAGATTTTAACGCAATCTCTATATTAACTAGCCATGACTTGAAAATATTAACTTCTCTCCTCGAGATGCTAAACAATAATTGCTCTGTCAACTCACTTGATATTTCATTTAAAACTCAATAACTTCCCACACTTTACGTCTAATTTGCCGCATTGCTACTTTCAAACGTTGCAACATAGCATTGTTCGTAGATAATGTGAAATGTGCTTGCGAAACATCGCAATATCGCATTTTGCAATTTTTAAGGGATAACATAGTGGCATGCCTTAATAAATTGTCATCTGCGAAATGCGATTGCATATTCTTAGTGTGTTGTGATCGGAAAATCGCAGGGGAGACTTTATCGCATATCACATTTCGGGATTTTCTTTAGGATGTTAATAATTGTCACGTGGAAAACTGCGAGATGCGATCCGCAATGATAAAAGTTTTAAGTCTGGGTTCTATTCTAAAGGTTAAAGGTAAATTTTAGAGTTAGCTCTTATTTTCAAAAGCTAAAATCTAAAAGGGTCCCCATTTATATGTTAAATACTAACTATTAATCCCTATAAATGGGGGTGTTGTTACATAGTACAACAGGTGGCAACAAAGATAGGCATTGTGCCATTCATCATATAAACCTGAGAACCTGAAGAGGCAGAGGATTGTGGTTGGTATACCAACTGAGTCTGTTGATATGGGAATGGCTCTTTCAATACAGTCAGGGTCCCTTTCAATAAATGACTAACTTGTGCATGACAAGGACAATACTTGGTGTAATGATCTTCCTCACAGATGAGGCAAGGATATTTTGGATTAGGTGTGAAGGCATCATCAGTAGATGGCTTAGGAGGATCATGTTTCAGCGAATGAAATTTTGCTTTACCTTTACCCTTCTTCTTACCTTTCGAGGCTTTGTCTATCGTGGTAGATTGGATGGCATTAACCTCAGAGGTTTTACCAGGATTTGATGGGGTTTTCGAAGGAGGATTAGAACCAGTATTCGAAACAGATTTTTGCTTCAAAGAATATTTAGTGGAAGTTTGAGATACTGATCTAATTATACTGTCAACAGATGGTACATCTAGAGATTTCGAAGACGTTGGATCTGAACATGGCCTTGGAGCATCAGGAAATATTTCATATAGCGTGCCAAATTGGGAATAAACCAAATCCAAATACTTGGAATGAGCAATGGCTTGATCCTCGGTAACACAACCACCCATTGCTATATCTTCAACAATTTTGTTTACGAATGACTTAGTGAGCCATTAGGTTAACAACTCATCAGTGATTTCAAACTTGATGAGGCGACGCCAACATCTCCATTCATGGATGTGATCAAAGATATGGGTTGCGATATCCTATTTCAGAGATGTGAGCAATTGGGTACCAGTTTCATAACGAAATGGTGACTGGAAATGGGTGAGGAAGGCGATGGCCAAAGAGTTGATGTCTGCATATGTACCTCGAGGCAACTCGATGTACCACTTTGCAGCAACACCTGTCAAGGTTCGTTGAAAGAGGCGGAGACGAACAGAATCATCAACATAGGGATTGGAAGAACACCATAAGTGATATGTCATCACATGGGTTTGAGGGTCTTCTTTAGCTTTTCCATCGAATTTGGGGCAATCGTTCAAAATCTCAGTGGGAAATGGAGTCCAATAAGGCAAATGAAGTATCAGATCATTAGCAAGCCTCAAGACATCAGACAGTTCCAACGTCACTAGAAATAACAATTGCGGATTAAATGGCATCTAAGGCCTTTGGTAAGGCCCAGTTTGCGGGTTACAACCTTGTTGGTAAGAGTTCTGCCCCCAAAGTGGAAGATTTTGACCATAAGGGGCTTGATTTTGCCCCCACTGAGGGATACCTTGACCATAAGGTGGATTCTAGCCAGGGTAGGGTTGATGTTGACTTGCCATAGGCTGTTGATAACCATAAGGTGGATAAAAATTGTGCACGACATATGGATTGTAAGGTTTTTGCAACTGCTAACCCTAGTAATAAATCTTTTGGCCCTATTGTTGCAGGGTTTGGCCTTGTAAATACAAGGTTTTACCTTGTTGATATACAGGTTGGGTTTGTTGTTGCAAGGATTGACCTTGTTGCTGCAATGGTGGAATTGCAGATACAAGGGTTGATTGGGCTATTGGACAAACTACGTTTGTTGTTGCAAAGGCTGTTGAAATTGCTGCAAAGGTTTCCCCTGCTACTGCAAAGGTTGTCCTTGTTGTTGTAAAGGTTGGTGTTGCTGCTGCAAAGGTTTCCATTGATGTTATAAAAGTTTTGAATAGTTCCTCAAGTAATTCCCTGTTGGTACTGATAAGTCCAATTGGGATTTGACCTTATGAACCGAGAATAGGATTTTGAACCAGTTGCACATGAGGGCCTACTTGCGGAATATAAGGTGGAATTTGCAGTGCTTGTGAACCATATGGAACATAAGACTATTGGAGGGGTATCTGAGTCAAATAAGGCTGTTGATATGGGATATTACCTGCCCCAGCTAGAATAGATGAATCAAAGGGATTAGGAATACCACTAACAGGTTGACTTACTCCAACCATGTGAGGTTGTGATCCACTCATATGGGTTACACTCGAGATAAGAGGTATATTTGGATTTTCCCCCTGGACTGTGAATGAGGCGGTGGTGCATTCTTTCCTCTTGAGGGGGGAATCGGGGAACTTACAAACGTATAAACCGAAACTGTCTGTTGCACTGGAATGGAAGGTTGAAACAATGGTAACATTGGCGTTGGAATAGTTGGTTGAATTAGAATTGAAGTAACGACAGTTTGCACAAGGATATGAGAGGTCACACTAGGAATAAGCAGACCAAAAGTAGGCATAGCATTTGATGACCAAATTGGATTTCGGTATAACGAAGAAGCACTGTGAGTTCTTGACCGAAGCTCATGTAACCATGTGGAAGCATAGGACCATGATTCACAGGAGGTGATTGAGATGAAACTCTTCCTTCATAAGGAAATCCTTCCGAGGGAAAGTCGTATTCGAAATCATTATCAACACTAGGAGTATGAGTAGCAGAGACTTCCAGAGGACCTCAAGGAGAGGTTGGAATCTCACCTTCTGAAGCCATAGGTGGAAACAATTGGCGAGGAGGAACCTGAGATGGATGAGGAGATAACTCCAAAGGAGCACCAGGTTGATTGTATGGACTATAAGGATGTTGAGGGGTATCACAAACGGATCAAAAAGAGGATTTAGAGGATATAAAACAAACCATTGTGGACTCTTAGGGGTTTCTAGATCATATTCCTGAGATGCCGATGAGTCTCGAGGTGGGGGACGAGAAGCAAGGGGTTGGATACTTGGGACAATTCCAAGTTCAAAGCCTTGAGCTTCAAGTGACTGTGAAAGTTCAGGACGAACTCATTGTGAATACCCTTCAGTATCAGTCGATGGAGGGGAACTATGAGGTGAACACAATGGTTCAAACACGATGACTTTCTCTCAAGAGCAGAAAGAGAAGAGATGATTTCGCTGAGGGCTATTTAAAATTAAAAATTACAAGGATTTACTCAATGTGAGGCCAAGAAGCAACTGCATGGGTTCGACATATTATCGTTGGCAGTTAATTTTATGAAATGAAACAACAAATAAACTAAAAAGGGAGATTCTAGGCAAGAAGGTTTACCAAGTAGCCGTGAACTGTTATATGCACCTTAGCCAAAGCCAAGGACTTGACGTATGACGACTGATCTCCCTGAATGATGTGTTCGATGTATCACGTTTACAAGGCAACTGACTCGTTACCTGTGTGTAACAACCCTGAAATAACAATACGTAATTAATTAGATTAATCAATTGATTTATAATCAGCATGCAATTTATCAAATAGTTAACATTACATTTCAAAATTAATGTGAGGAGAGACTACTTACCTGTGGAATGTTAGTTGAATTGTGATAACTGCAACAAAGTCTTGGGGACGATTCTCCACCCAACCGTAGGCTCAATTGCGCAAAATCTTGCTACAATTGGCCACCCCCGAGCCCTCAATCAACGTACTACTGCCAAGGTATCCTTTGTCTCACAACACTATTCTCCCAAGAGAATGGATGGTGGAATCATGGAATGATGGAATGCCTCTCATCATCCTCACCATCTATTAAATAGAGCAAACATTGGAAGGGGAACCACATGCACACACTCCATGTGTCCACATGCAACTTTATTGTTTTCTTGTTTTATTTCTTTTGTTTTTACTTTTTGATAGCTTTACTGATTTTTACTTCTTTCTTGTTTTATTTCTATTTATATTTATTTAGAGCTTTAGTATTAGTTATTTATTATTTTATTATTATTTATTATTTATTTACTATTACTATTTTTTTATTTATTGTTTATTATTTATTTTCTTGTATTTTAATATTATATAATATTATATATTTATTATTATTATTATTATTATTTATTTTATTATTTATTATTTATTATTAAGGGACATTACACTGTGGCTAAAGGATAGCAACCTAGTGGGGTCTCCCAATATATACTTGACGGTACAGGGAGCACAAGTCCGTGTTAGCGTTGTCTAATTCATAACCATTCGATGAGAGCATCCCTATATACTTGCCATACTGAAGTTCCTCCTATATACCCAAAAGTACTGGAGAACATTCGATATACTTCTGCACTAGGATGGGATTTCACCCCCGGGATACAGTGTAGGAAGTTAATGATAGCTTTTATGTTTAAAGACGTCAGAACACGTCTCTAGCCTAGACCTCTAGATATTTTCATTAGGTTACAAATGCTCCTTAGGTTGAATGAGGTAAATTATAAGTTCATCTTGAATTAGGTTTCAATTTTATGGCTCAACGACGTTACTTGAATTCCTATGATGCAACTAAATGAGAAAAATAAAATCTTTTCATTCGATGAAGGCTAAACTAATGAGGGAAGAAAAACAACCAAATAATGCATCAATCAAGTAAAATACATCAAAACATAACTCTTTAACTTTTCCAATGCAAAATGTAAAAATGAAACCTACTCTTTCACTTTCACTAACAAATGTAATGCCAAAATGCAATCCTACGAGAAACAAAAATCACTTTTCTTTCATTAAGATGCACTAATATTTTTGTGCTTTTCCTTTCACTTTGATTAAAAAATGCAAACTAATGCACAAGTAAAGGGAAAAATACAATCCAAAACAACTAAAATTAAAATTTCATTCACTTTTCAGTTTCGCACCTGGACACCCACTTTGATAGACGACCGACTGATCTGAACTTAGATATTGCAGGATTGCTTAGTTAGTGGGGTCAGTGGGCACATCATTGCTACCTTTACTCGCATTACTTAAGTGTTACCACCAACCTAGATTTACGACTTACCCCACTTAGGAATCCCCAAACTTACAGCGTTGGACGGACGGGGCTTCCCATAGAGCTAGCTTTTTGACTGCCTTCCAGACAACAGAGCATTCACAGGAATCACACTTGCTGAAAGGAAGGACAGATGTTGGTGCCACTATTCCTATTGTTCCGGCCGAGCCTTGCCCAGGATACGATTCAGAATTACCAACTGCTTGAGAGGAAGAGCCCTACTTGTTGCACTTTTCTTTGACTCTAACAACCCACACAAATCGTTCAAGACAAGCATTCACTTTCAGTTTTACCAAAGCAAACAATTGTAATATATGTTTAACAATAGGGTAGAAACAATTTTCGAAGTACCAAAATGATTCAACACTAATGAAAATAACTCCACATTCACGAACCGAAAGTAACTTGAAAATGGTGTCCTAACTGCATCAAAACTCCTAAATGGAAGAAAGCAATCTCACAGAGACAAGCCAAGTGATGAGTGAAGGGTGAATTAGACACCCTAGAAGTCAATCAAGCTTCAAATACACATTAACAAAAGACAAGAGACAATTTCAATCACACAAGGATAACAATCAAGACAAACACACTGTAATTACATTGGAAAATCACTCACAGAGTTTGAAAACTACTGAAAACAAGAAGAAACCCTAATTTTCTTCTATCCTCTAGGATCAACGCACATGTTAAAGGCAAAAGAACGATGAAAGGTAGAGCAACATGACTATAAATTGAAAATCAGCACTGGTAGCGCTTATGTTATAGCAGAAAACGTGTTGGGTGAGGAAAATAAGGAAAAAAAAAAAAAAAAAACTTCAAAATCAGAGCAGGCTCAACACTCTCAAGAAAAAACTAGTGACTGCATATATCTATAGTGATGCATACAAGCCAAGAAATCGATGGTTGATCAAACTCATTAGAGAATCTGATCGAAGGAATGGATGGAAAGGTTATAGCTTCCCCAATGAAGTTTCCATTTTGTTGTCTAAGTAAATGCTCTCTGTGGATAGAGACAATCACTTTAGCCCAATGAGTGGGACTAGCAACAAATGTGAAAATCTACGAGACACTTTCCTAAATTACAATCGAAATGAGAGAAGAGGAAGGAGACCTACCTTGTTCTAATGCTATAAAGCACTCCTTTGTTGAAGATATTGATCACTTTCTCCTCAGGATCAGCTCTACTGCTCATAGCGATTGAATAACTACACAAGAGGCCAAAGACACAACAAAGCATACAAGTGCAACAAGCATAATTGAATGTAATCCACTTAACATATCAAGGAGCATTATGATAAATGATGCATTAACACAAGCATTTATGGAAAGTGAACCGACAACTGTATATATTAAGAGATGAAGGAGGAAGCATACAACCAAAGCCTTGATGTTAATAAGCCCTCCATGAGTGAATGTTCAAGTCCAAGCTCAAGATGTCCAAGCACTCCTTCTCCAATCCAAATGAGTAGCATGTAGGCACTATCTCAGCATAAGGGTGCAAATAATCAGAGACCAACCATTTGGCAATGGGAGAGGATAAAAATATAAGTAGGGACAGGGAGTTAGGGTCTCTCCAAAGATAAAGGAAGGCCCTCATCTCAAGGAAGAATCTCATAGGGATAAGACAAATGGAAATATTGGGAAAATTTCACCACATCCACAATGAACAACCTCTATCTCATCATTTTGGAAGCCTCTAGATCATGAAGCTTCTTGTCCTCTTTGGGAAAACTTTCCTTTTAGGGATCAACACGAGTATCCAAGTAAAAATCACGTTGGTAGGGCGAGGCTAGTATGATGCAACCTGCCATCAACACTAGTTGCCAGTGTCACAGTCGCGTTGACCTTGAAATTAGGGTTTTGAGCTTACTTCTTCAGGGAAGGCTCAAGGCATGTTTTCATTAAGTCTTTAGGGAGGATCTGGACTGCATATCAGGATGGGTACACTACATAATTTCCAAGTTTTGGGCACTTTGGGGTATGATATAGGGAAGTGAAGGAGGTGTGACAAAATAATGTGTAACATTATGCCAAAGGAATATAAAAATAATCTAAACATGTTTTACTATTACTGTTGTATTGAGAGAAACAATTGACGATAAGAAAAAATTGTAACAAGTTAGTCACGTATAATTTTTGTTGAAGTCGGAATCAACGAGAGAACACAAGCCAACAAAATATGGACCCTCATTTAGAATCCATAATTGAAATGGAAGATGAAGCTTAAGTATTCTTGCTTCAATGTTGTCAGGAGAAGCATGACACAATATACAATATTGAATAAATTCATAATCTTTACAACACCAAAGGTCGAAGTTCAGTACATAGAAAGGAATGAAGAAGCAAGTTCAATTTACATCCCCGAGAAACTCATAACTTATAGATGTAATCTTTGTGGTAAGAGAATTTATGGTGCTTTATCTTATCTGCTCAATTATCATCTTGTTTTCAACAAGGACAATGAACAAGTGGAGAGACCTTTGTAATGAAATACAAAAAGAGGTGAGTGATTGTGATTGTAGTTTATTCAATACTCAATGATAACAACCATTAAAGATAACAAATTAGGGAATGGGGTGGAAACAGATCTAGAATTTCTTCCAAAGAATACATAAGTATGTGTAAATTTGTAACCACCCCTCCTATATCTACCCAGTTTCATAGCCTGCCAAGGTAAACATGAGAGGAGGAGCTACTATGACATGACTCAACGTCCCAAGTATAGTTAAGGAAGTGGAATCGACAAAACGAAACTTTATTGACCTTCCTCGGGAGTTACAGGACCCACAGGAGCTAAACAAGCACTCTAGGTGCCCAAAACTTGAACCAACTTGCATTTTGTATGTTTTAAACCTGTACAAAAATTACTTGCAAACGAATTCTTAAAAAAAAACAAAAAAATAAACAATAGTGAGAACAAAAAACAAATATACATAGAGATATTCCCCTAGATCCCAAAATCGGGACTACCAAATGATTTTTCATTATATTTATTTCAATGTTACAATACATATATACATGTCAAAGCATTCATAAACCCCAATCCACTAACCCTGAATTAGAACATAACCATAGTTCCCTTAACCGGATCTACAAAAATACCATGGGAAGAAAACCATCATGCCCAAAACCATGCGCAAAACCCATGCACAAAACCATGGGTAGGTCCACCCAACTTCTTTGGGTCCGACCCCCATTCTTGGGTCCACATAAAATAAAAATAAAAAATCTCAGGGCACTGCCCCAGACAAGGTGTAGGGGAACTACCATCCCCCTGCAAACCCCCCGACAGGGCTAGTCGTGGAAAGAATATAACACACACCCAACACCTTTTTAGTTATTTGGACTCCCAGTCACTTGCATAACAAGGTAAGCTAGTGGTTGTGACCCTCCAATCACAACGATAACCCTGCCTCCCAATGACTACAGTTTAGATCTCTCATTTCTAAGCATGCAACCTTGGAATCTGAGCCACTTTTTCAAGGCTAGTATCCAGACCTCTACCCAGAACTTGATAGAAATTTCCAAAATGATGAATGACACAAGGAAAAAGCCATTAATGCAAAACTTAGTCAAGAACTTGACCTAACCAAGCCTAACCATGACAAACATTTCGTTAAACACATTATGAACATGTAATCTACAGGTCATAAATACATATCTAAATATAAGGGTCTAATACTTATCTGAAAATCATCAAGAATGTCTAATTCCCTATCATAATAGCTGAAATAACATCTATTAGGTCATGCATTCAATAATCAATCATTTACCAATCAAAACATGATAAGAGCCATAACTAGAATCTGTCATGAAACCATTCTTATAACCAACATATAACCAAAATAATAACAATGATAGAACAACCATCAAAGCCACATAATAACAAGTAAATTTACTCATAAAATACAAGAGGAAAATAACTCTTATTAACATATGAAAAATCCAACCAAGTCAGGGACTTCCATGTACCACCCGACCATAGATTGGGCTGAACCAAATCTTTCTTTCAACTAATCACCCCTCGCACCATATTCCAAGTATGAATGTGGGATCTCATTGAATAAACCAAGCAAAACCAAACCAGGGTTTCCAGAGGCCAAACCACCTCAAGCCTCAACCAGTTATTCCACCTCATGGTCGGACATCACTAACCATCACCAGATCGGTCTCTACCCAAGTTGTCTAAGGACCGAGAGCATTTGTTCCAACCTGACTCCAGGACTATTAATTCAACCCACAACTATCACAGGGCTCCAGAGAGTTTGTCCAACCGAGGATCCAAGTGTAGTAACTTAACCCACCAAGGGCTCCAGAGTGTTTGTCCAACCAAGGCTTCCAGGACTAGTAACTCAACCAAAGTTGTTCTAGGGCTTCTAGAGAATTTTTCCAACCAAGGCTCCAAGAACTAGTAATTCAACCCACAACCATAAGGAACATGAGCACAAATTAGAACAATCAAGTGGGAAAAACCACAACACCATGGTTATCCAAGAAATGGCAAGGCTAGGAAAAACCACTGTCAATCCAGGCAATCCTCCATGCCACTAACAAATCATAACCAAATAATGACATGCATATACTATGCATGCCAAAACTAGCAAGGAAATCATACATGCAACTTGACACCTACAAAGAAATCCCGCTGTAGTTGTTGATCCCCATGTCCCCTTGTGCTATCCTGCTTTTCCTTTGCCTTCTTTCTCCAAATCCAAAGTATGCCACAATTCTCCAAGAAACTCTAAGTGTGTAAGAGTGTGAGAGATAGAGAGAGAGAATAGAAGAGATCTCCAAGCTAAAACTAACAAAAGGTTGTGAATTGATCCTTAGAAGCCTTTTTATCATTGAGGCCTCTATTTTTTTCATTTCCCCCCATTTTTCCTTCAATTTTCTACATGCAATTATGTGACCTTTCACCTTCCTTTTCTCCTATTTTCCTTTATTTTCATAAAATATGTCAATAAATGCCTGTTTTCCTTTGCAAATTTGCATAGCCATTTATTAATCACAATTGATCTCCATCACTACGTTTTTCCCTAGCATTCAGCTTGGAATACGTGTCCTGTGACCTTGGTCTTATTTTGCCTTTATTAACTTTATTACATGGATTTTTAACTGGGGATGTTACAGAACCCTCCCCCTTGGGGGAACACTGTCCTTGGTGTTTAATGACGCCTATAAACCAACAAAACACATGTTTCATATGAAGCTTTATAACACAACTCGATGCAACATTTACATCATATCCGTATGCTAAAACATGACTAACATATGAACACCATATCTCTTATTGGAGCTTTATAACACAAATCGATGTGGTATTTACATACAAATGCATATATAGACATAACCAAAACACAAGATCAAAGAATATACCAAAGTACATCCTCTCAACAAATTAATAGAGAAGGATACATAGCCCGAATCTGATCAGCCATCTCCCATGTAGCTTCATCATGCCAAAAGTACTTCCACTAAACTTTAACTTGCTCGATTGCTTGATTTCGGAGCATGAGCATATTTCGCTTCGAAATGAATTGAGGTTTTGGCTGGAATTCACCTTCTGGCTCCACCTACAATATAGACCAGTCAATCACATGATCAACATATTTCTGATCTAAAATGGAGCATATTAGTAATGTTGTACTAATTCCCCATTCAGAATAAAATCCAATATGCTTATCATTTGCTTATCAAGTGCTTAAGGATTCAATAATTTTTCTTAATTAATTGATTCCCATGAGAGTTTCTTATGTAAATGTTATAAAACAATTCAACATAAACATATATGCTGAATAGTAGCAAAATAACAACAAAGAACATCTAAATACAACACACAACAAGCACATGATAAAGGATTTCACTCCTCCTGGTCTACGTCTCCTTGGTCTAGTTTCCAATGGCTTGGGCCTCTCTATTATTCTCAAATTACAACAAAAGTGTGTTTACAATGCTCAAATGCCTCTGAAACCTGACTCAATGAGTTCAAAATACTGAAAAATGGCCATCTAGCCTCTTTTTGTATCTAATTTGGATAAGAACTGAAGAAGTTATGACTTCTCCCAGTTCCTCCACTATTTGTTCCACAAATTTCTCTGAAACCGACCAAAAACCCCATTTCTGCTCCAAAATCCATTAATGGAGTGAGAAATTCATCGTTTGATGGGCTATATCTTGTCATCCATATCCAAATCACAATCGAAAAGTTGTGCGGGCTCCCAACACAGCAAAATGTTGTGATTGCATTATTGCGGACCCGTCGGGGATAATTAACTGCAACATATATAATCCCACGTCCGAACCTCCCGCTCATCACAATCGGTGAATTTCAACAACTGAAGCTCTTGTTAACATGGGAACACTTCCATTGTGGTATTGCGGACCCGTCGGGGTATTAAACTGTGATATATAAAATTCCCGCATCCGGGTCTTATCGCAATCGAAAATCGGTTGCGAGATCATAACCAGTGCGATATGACAGACCCACCTGTACATTAAATTGTAGTATAAAAAACCATCGCGTCCGAAGTCTATCTCATTTCAGAAAAAAAACTGCATTGAGGTCGATTCTTGTTGCCACTACGATTGCGATATGCGATCGCATCGCATCTCAACTCCTAAGCTTTTCGGGGCCATGACCGATTCTGACCTGCATCTTTGGTTTTTCCTCGATATGCGATATGGAGGACCCAATGGTAACCTTCCACTTGGCGCTTCCCCATTTGTTGGGACCCTTGCCATGTCATCCAATCTTGCTAGATAGATAAGTCAAATTTGAACTTTGACTTGCTCTATCTTCGACATACGAACTCAGATTTGAGTGTCATTCACACCATTAGATTCAAAATGATTAGCCCTTCAATCTGGAGCTAAGTTTGACAAGATTATGACACTTTGATTTTTGAGCACCTGATCACTTCTACCTGCTGGAAGCCTTTTGGACCCCAAAAGATTTATATTTAGTTATTGAACAGATGAGAGTATTGTTCCCTCACCTTCCCCACTTCAATCCATTTGACCTTTGATGGATGTGTACCTTTGAGACCCACCCGAAGATAATCAATACATCCCCTTTTAGTTGTCCTTATCCTTTTGTCAAGTATAGTGTCTTGCTGAAGCACATTAAGGAATTCTAGATAAAAGTCTTTAATAGATGGAATTTGAACATTCTCTCCTTGATATTCAATTAAAGGAGGTTCATACAATCTCAAATTTTCAACATTAACAATGAAATAGATTTTCATATATGAAGGCAAATCAAGCTTGAAAGCATTATTACCAACCCCTTTTCCAGAATTTTAAATGGACCATAACGAATTGGTTCCAGATTTTTACCTTCACCTTGAAGCCTTTCCTTTCTAGTGTATAACCAAACTTCATCACCTACTTGAAACTGATGATCCACACGATGCTTATCATGCCTTGCCTTATACTTGCCCTAACTCTTTTCTAGTTGTTCTTGAACTGTTTGGTGAATCAACTGAATTTTCTCAATGAATTTCTTTGCTATGTCTATGTCACTATGTCCATCTACAACTACATCTTTCTCAAAGATGAAATCCAAAGGCAATTTAGGCAAATAACCAATACATGCCTCTGTTTTTCCCACAACTTAGGATGTTTGTTGCAATAAGCATGCTGAATATAATGCAACTGTTCATGCCACAACTTAGGATGTTTGCTTGCAATATCCTTTTAGCAAATGAAAATCTGTCTTGTTAATGACTTCAGTTTGACCATTTATTTGCGGATGAAAGGATGTACTTTTCTTCAACTTGGTGTCCATCAAGTTCCATAAACTTGACCAAAAATTCCCAACAAATCGAGAATCACGATCACTTATAACAGAAGTAGGAAATCCAAAATGAACCTATACATTTTGAAAGAAAAGTTGAGTTGTTTGTTCCGCTGTAATTTTCTTTTTACAATGCATTATTATGCACGTCTTGTTGAACCTATCCATAACTACATACAAATAATCATGACTTTTCCTTGATAAATGAAGACCTCCTACAAAATCCATAGAAATACTTTCCCATGGTCGTGAAGGCACTGGAAGTGGTGTGTACAATCCTAGTTTCCTATTACTAGGCTTACTGTCTGCACACGATGAAAAACCTTTGATAAAACATGACACACTTTCGAGCATACGAGGCCAATAAAAATACCTCTGAAGATTTGCCATTGTTTTACTTACAATGAAATGTCCAGCAATAAGAAAAGTGTGCGCTTCCCTTGTGACATTTACTCTCTCTCCCTGTGGAACAAAAAGTTTTCCCAAATGATACAAAAGATTATCATATACATGGTAGTCTAATTCCTCAACTTGGTGGCCTTGAATCAAGTTTAAATATACATCTTGAAATTCACCATCGTGTGTGTTTTTTTCAACATAACTTTCAGGCATAACAGAATGGTTCTTGAGTAGAATGGCTACATTAATAACTGGTCTAGAAAGCATATCAGCAACTCTATTATAAATACCTTTCTTGTACTTGATTACCAAGTGGAATTTTTGTAAAAATCCCATCCAATGAAAGTGCCTCGACTGCTGCAATTTAGTTTGAGGTTGTAGATATTGCAGAGGCTGATGATCGATGTGCATAATGGTTTCTTTTCCCATCAAGCAATGCTTCCATTTCTTCACACTTTGTACCAATGCATAAAGCTCTTCATCATACTTAGGATAATTAATAACAACACCATTAAAAATCTCAGAATGAAATGAAATGTGCTTACCATGTTGTAAAAGAACTGCACCCATGGCGTAGTCACTTGCATCTTTTTGTATTTCAAAGGGTTGTTTCAAGTCTGTCAATGCTAAAACTGGGGCTAAACTGATCTTTCGTTTCAAAGCATTGAATGCTTTTTTTTGTTTGCCTCCCCACTGGAAGAAAACCTTCACGTTGGTCAAAGCATGTAGTGGAGTTGTTATGGAAGAGAAATTAGCAATAAACTTCCTCCAGTATAGTGTTTCTCCCAAAAAGCTCCTTACTTCTATGATTGATTTGGGTATTGGCCAGTTCACAATGATCGAAACTTTAGAGGGGTCAATATTCACCTCACCTCCTCCAACTATGTGGCCCAAATACACTAAAGAAGTTTTCTCGAATTCACATTTAGAAATCTTCAGAAATAATTGTTCTTTTCTGATGATATCCAAAACTTTCCTCACATGCTTGACATGCTCTTCTCGTGATTCGTTGAATATCAAAATATCATCTAAATAGACAATTACAAACTTATCAAGAAATGATCTTAAAACATCATTTATAACTCTCATGAATGTACCCGGAGCATTGCAAAGACCGAAAGGCATAACCATCCACTCAAACAATCCTTGTTTTGTTTTAATAACAGTCTTCCAAATATCCTCCTCGACTATTCTTACTTGATGATATCCACTTCTCAACTCTAATTTAGTGAAATATTTTGCATTTTTCAATTGATCTAGCAAATCATCTATTATGGGCAGTGGGTATTGATTCTTTATTGTTGTTAGAAAATTATATATTGTAGAGAAATGGAACACATAAAATATTGTAGAAATATAAACACAGAAAACGCATAAAACAAGAGAGACACAGATATACGTGGTTCACCCAGTTTGGGCTACATCCATGGAGAAACAGCGAATCCTTCCTTTTATATTATCCAGCAATCTGAAGAGATACAACCTACAGTAGATTCACTGTAATTCCCTCTTCGCTCTCAATCTTCTCTCTCTTCCTCACTCAGAATACAAATATACATAGACGCAATACAATTCCCTCATATATAGTGAGGGGGTTGTCGTCTAGCGCAAAAGACCCTAAATTAAACATAACTTCTACCGTCATATCTCTGCCTAATGAAAGGCCCAGATTGACTACAAAATTACAACATTTTACAAGGAAATTTTACATATATTTTTAGCTTTGGGGGTGCTGCCTCCGATCCCCCACCAAGGGAGGCTCCCAAAGGTCGCTGCTGCCCCCCCTGCAATGCAAATATTATGGGCGGCGTTGCCACCCCATTACGAACTGGGGTCCAATGCAGCGATACCTCTGAATAAAGAAGATAATCAGGCTCCACACCAGACAATTGTAATCTTATTCAAAGATCGATAATCTACAAACATGCGTTAGGTTCCATCTTTCTTGGGTACCAATACAATTGGTGAACCACATGGCGAAGTCGAGGGACGAATTACACCTTTTCAAGAATAACTTCGGCGTAAATCACATGTAGACAAACATTTGTCGACGCATTTTGAACCAACTAGTGTGGTTCATCGTCAGGACAAGTTATCCAACCAACTAGTGTGGTTCATCGTCAGTTCATCGTCAGGACGCGTTTCGAAACAACTAGTGTGGAATTACACCTTTATCCAAAAATTCATGGACTTGTTTCTTAATTTCTAAACTTTCTAGAATTGACATTCAATACATACCAATGTTTGGGAGTGGGCAGTCCTGTTGTAGCTGAATTTCATGCTGAATTCCTTTTTTTGGTGGAAATATTTTTGGTTCTTGAAACATGTTTCGATATTGACTGACAAAATAAACCAGTTCAAATTTCAGCTTCATATCACTGCTTGGAAAGGATTCCTACTCTGTGTCATTATTCTACTTGATCATAAGGAGCACGAGACTCTTGCTGGAATTGACCAGTCGCTTCATTTCCCCTGCACTTGCTAAAGACAGACTAAGCTTTCTGTGATGGGCTCTCACAATATACTCCACTCCGTCTTTGAACAAATGATATTTTTTCTCATATCGGTGGAAAATGGCTTTCCTGTCATACAGATACAGACTTCCCAACACAATCCTAGAAATATCCAATGGCACAATGTCTAATTTGACTTCATCAATGAAATTGGCAATGATTGAAAACCTGAAAACACGTTCCGTGTGACTTGCAAATTGGCATCATTGGTTATCCAACCCAACAGATACAGTTTATGATGAGGCACGGTTTCCAGATTCAATTTCTTGACAAATTCCGCAAAAATTAAATTTGCCTGAGATTCACTGTCAAACAATGTATCAATCTTGGTGTGTTTGAAAATAAATCTAATATGGAACAACTCAATTATGTTTTCCTCATTTGAAGCGTTATTGGAGTTATTTGTTGTGCTGGTGCTTGCCACGACTTCCCCTTTGCTTTCTTTTTCCACGGATTTTCCCTTAGTGACTGTGGCCACAATCTTGGTTTCATCTCCTGAGTCAGAACCCGTCTTGTTGTGTATCAGCGTTTGTCCTATGTTTCCCTTTATTGTTAAATTTCTTCGTTATTAATTCTAGATGAAGCTTCCAGCAATGCACTTCATCATGACCCTCCTTGGAACATTTCTTGCACATGGGTTTCTCCCCTTCTTTCTTAACAAAAGCATTTTTCTTCTGCTTTCCTTTAAATGTATTCCCTTTTTCACGACTCTGAAATGGCTTCTTCTTGCCTTCTTCTTGTACATTTTTCCCTCTTGCTTCGAGGTGTGTAGCTTGAACATAGGCCTTGTTAAGATTCATGGGACTAAACATAAGAATGGTATGTCGAAGATAGCTATGCAACCCTCCTATGTATTTCGGCAAAGTATCTTATGTCTGTAATTCTTCTCCTAGCATAAGATCTCTTTTCCTAAACTCTTGATTATACTCTTGCACATTTTGACCTTTTAACTGTCTGAAATTTTGCCAGTTCATGATAGCTTTTTGCATATGAGCTAAAGGGTATCACTGTCTTTTTATAGCAACAATGAAAGCATTCCAAGAAATAGAGATCTTACCATGTTTTTTTGATCTCGTCTTGAGTCCTTGATTCCCACCATACAAGTGTTTCTCCCTCCATTCTCAATGAAGCCAACTAAATTTTGATATCATCCTCTTGAAGGTTTTGAATTATACAATACACCTCCAACTAACGAATCAAGTTATCCAACTTCTCTGCATTAACTTCACCAGTGTACATAAGCAACTCGAATTTAACATCAAGCTTTAGAAAAGGTGATTTACTAGTTCCTTTCGAAGAAAGATGATGAGTATGAGTATGGGTTGTAGTAGTTTAAGAGGGTGAAGATGCCTTCTAAGAAGAAGATGAAGAATATGGTCAAGATGGTGGAGGTTTGCCTCCATTCCCATTACCTCATTATTCATTACCTCCTCCTGAAGAGCCTTCTCCATTGGGAGGCTTGGAACTCTCTCCTTGCAACCTGTTATTCCTCTCCATAGAGGACCTTAACCATCTTTGACATATCAAATAAATCCTTTCTGAAGATCTTCTCATCTTCTGTCATGATAAGTTCTCCTTCATGAGACAAGATCTTTGGAGACTTAACTACAACTTTTGCAACTTGAGGATGTACTGGTGTAGAAGAATTTGGCAACCTTGCTCTTCTTCCCCTTGATCCAACTATAGGGCTTTCAACCAACTTCCCTTCTCCTCTTTATAGTTTTAATCTTGTAAGCATGACATAAAATTGCAAACAATTAAATCCTTCTTTCACGCTCACGACTTACAATGCCTTCCACTCATCCAGAAAATCTAGAGCAATTGACTTAGGTAAAAAGACAGCAAGAAATGCCCCAAAAGGTGCCTCGACTTTGTAGTGCAGAGCAGAGGTAAGAGTTGACTAGTTTATCACAGAAGAAATTCATAGGCCTCAAGCAATACTAACAACAACTGCAAAACCAAGGCGAAAAAAGCACTAGTGTTGGAGATTCAAGACCCAGACGTTGCAGCTTATAGAGACTTCATGTAGGAGCATGCCATCATCTATAATTTCATGGGGATCTAGCCCATGGAAAAAATCATTGAACTGGTGGATTAAAAATAAATGGCTTCCAAAAGGAGAGATACAATTGTAGTTGGGATCTAAAGGCCTTTTCACAGTCATATTCGATCTCTTAGAAGACCGGGATCGTATTTTGGAGGGAGGCCCATATTTCTTCAATTCGATAGATCTTTACAAGAGGTATTGGAAGGAAAAATTCACTCTTGAAAATGAGGACTTCACCAGGGTCCTTGTATGGGTCAGACTTTACTCACTACCCACAAACTACTAGTTTCCTTATGTGCTAAAAGGAATGGGAGACGAATTGGGGGAATACATTAAGATGTCGGAGGGAACCAAGAATGGATACTATGTCTCATATGAAATAATTTGTGTCTATGTGGACATTTTAGGGGCGTTACAAGAGGCCATCAAGCTGGTCTTCCGAGATGAAGTATGGCTCCAAAATATAGACTATGAGAACATAGCCTTCAGATGCATAAAATTTCATGAGCATGGGCACTTATTCAGAGACTTCCCCCAGAATAACTCGCAACAAACCAACACACAAGCACAAAAAAAGGCAAATGAACAAGGCTACACCAGGTTGGACCCAAAAATAGGAACAAAAGGAAGACTCAAGGCAAGCAAAGCTCGCAAAAATCAACCAACAAAAACAAGTTCGAAGCCCTGACAAAAGAATAGGAAGAACCAACCTCAGATGAACATGTTGAGGAAGGAAGTAAAATGCCAATCCAAAACTCAACAGTTCAAAATCAAATTCTAAGGGAAAAATTTTGGCACTACCACACCGAGAATGGTCAGACCTTAGAAGACACTGATACGGGTCTGGAAACTTCAGAAAACTCAATTGAAGACCATGTTATAGAATAAGCTCTCGAAGGCGTGGATCTCATATTCATAGTAGAGGAATGGAAAAAAGATGGCTTGTCTGCCATACCTGAGGAGTATATCCAAAAAATAGAAGGGGCCTATCTGTTACCAGAGGAATTAAAATAGGTCATGGCTAGGACAACCCCAAAAGAGACTGATCTTAAAGGATTCTTATCAAATATCATAGTGTATCAGTACAACCCTTGTTGGGTGTGTGTTATATTCTTTCCATGACTAGCCCCACCTAGTGGGTAGAACTACCTATGGTTTTGTGCATGGGTTTTGCACATGATTTTGGGCATGCTGGTTTTCTACCCATGGTATTTTGTAGATCTGGTCAAGGGAACTACGATTATGTTCTAATCCAGGGTTAATGGATTGGAGTTTATGAATGCTTCAGCATGTATATATGTGTATTGTAACATTGAAAGGAATATAATGAAAAATAAATCTGGTAGTCCCGGTTTTGGGATCCAGGGGAAAATATCTATGTATTTGTTTTTTGTTTCTCGCCATTGTATATTTTTTTATTTTTAAGAATTCGTTTTATGTACAGGGTTAACATCTACATTTGGTATCAGAGTTGTTTCAGCTTCAAGGGGGTGCCTTTGTTAAGAATTCAATAGGGAAATGTATATGTTAATTCTCTTAACTTGATAAATGTTTGTGTTACCTTTTTACTTATTAGCTTTGATCTTTCTTATTCCATTGTGCAATACATCAAACAGTTACCAAAAACAGTAAGAAAAATGACACAGTATATAGGCTGCAAGCCAAGGCCAAAACCCCTCCCCTTGAGGGGAAAACCCGTAAAATATCTTCTTATCTTTCAGATATTTCAATTGACGAATACCATGACCTAGAATCAAACAAATACCCTCCAAGATCAGGTCTTCCTTAGCTTCCTGCTGAAATATCTTCGACCTCCCAATAGCTCTAAAATTTTTCTCCCCAGCAACTGTTGCTTCTCTAGGAGACTTCGGTCTCCCTCTAACTGCCTTCCCCTTGAACTTTCTTGCCTTGAATTGAGTCCTAGGGCTATTAAGTTTCCCTAAGATACCTTCGTTTGCCTTCCTTTCTCTCTTGCTTCCAAAATCAAACCTCAAATTTTCCCAGCGCAGAAACCCTAACTTAGCACTTCCAAAAGAATGGAGAGAGACCCAAACACTTCGACTTCTTCGTCCTTCTCTTCTTTGCACTTCCTCCTCTGACTTCCTTCTTCTTCCTTCGCATAAGAGATTATTGAATGAATGATCCAAGTGGAGGATGAGTTCCTCTTATATATAGGCTTCCTCAAGGGTGGACGTGGCTCTTCATGTATGACGACATGACAACTCATTAGGCCGACTTGATCTTGGAGGTATTTTGACATTTTCAATACAAAATAATTTTTTCTTTACAATATACAATGTTCCCATAGGGTCTTCCATATATGACAATGAATCTTATACCTAGGAAAAACCCTAGAATCACTCAATGGGTGCTTGACCTATAAAATAAAACAACTTGAGCATGAAACCCATGCTTCAACAATAATAATAATAATTTCTTTTTCATCTTACATTTACAAGAATACATTTCATACTAATGAAGGTCAAACTTAGTTACGCATTTTTCAACACTCCCTCTTAACTAGGGAGGTATTCATTAGAGGTACATGGTCATTCTCAATCTAAAGAGATCTCATAAGAAGAGTTGGATTAGTAACCCATATGTATAGCATCATAGTAACTAGCATTGTCACAAAGCAAGGCCTTGACTAACAACTCTATCTCTCGACAAGATTAGAAATCAATTCTGATGAGACTAATGATGTTTAGACACCATCATCATTGTCTCTCCAAGGTACATACCCCACCCTTCATAGAGTATGAACTCCCATTGGACTATTCTTATCTTGGGTAGATAATCCTCAAAGAATATAGTCCATAACTACTCTTGTCTTGAATTCCCTACCACATTCTCAAAGAGTATCGAATGCCATATGGTTACCCAATCCTCCATTATTTCTTCCCAAGTGAAGACAATAATTCTGTGTCTATCTCTCCCTCTCAATTAGGGAGGACAAATCCACCAAACCAAGCTTGTCCCTTGAGTATACAAGCTTCTTGTTTGGAAGTGCTTTCATCAGTATGTTAGCTACCTACTCATCAGTGGACATATATTGTAGCTGCATGACACCTTTTTGTACTAACTCTCGTATATAGTGATACTTGTTGTTGATATGCTTTGTCTTCCCATGAAATATTGGGTCCTCAAACAAATGAATACAACTAGTGTTATCACAATGTATCACTATAGGGTTCATCAGTCCTTCAAACAAGTCAAATAGAATCTTCCTTAACCAAACTACTTCCTACTAGCTTTGCATGCTGCAACATATTTAGCTTCAACACAACTCAAAGCAACAATGTATTTCTTTCTGCTCATCCATGAGACCATAGAGGATCCTAGAATAAAACGTCCTCCCGTAGTGCTTCTTCCATCCTGTTCACTCCCACCCCGATCAGAATTTGTATAACCAGTCAATTGAACATCATTCCTTCTATCATATTTCAGGCAGTAGTTGATGGTTCCTCGTAGATATCTCAGAATATGTTTTGTTGTCATCCAATGATCATGATTTGGCTCCACTTGGAATTTATTGAATATATTGACTTCAAAACATATGTTCGTTCGAGTATTCACCAAGTACATCAATGAGCTAATCTATTGTCTATACCTGGACGGATCCACGGGGCTTGATTCAGAACTCGTTAGTATTTTCAAATTTGTGATCATTAGAGTGGTCATAGTTTTACAGTCCATCATGTCGAACTTCTTCAGTATCTCGCTCACATACTTTCCTTTGACCTAAATAGACTTCATTAGGTTCCTGCCAAACTCCTAGTCCCATATAGTAATGCATCAACCCAAGATCCTTCATGTCAAACTCTACTGGCAATTGCTTCTTACATTCTTCAATTTGACCTTCTACACCTGTCAAGAGAAGATCATCTACATACAGAATAATAATTACAGGTTCATTGTTTATAACCTTAATATAGAAGTTTGATTCAACATAGCTTTCCGTGAAGCCTAATCTCTGTAGGTATGCATCCATCCTAGCATATGATGCCCTCAGAGCTTTCTTAATGCCATATAATGCTTTCTTTAATCTGCAAACATATGCCTTCCTATATTTGACTTCAAGTCCCAAGGTTTGTTCTATATATACTTCTTCAGCTATAGTGTCATTCAAAAACGCAATCTTGACATCCATTTGGTGGATGTTCCATCCCATCGATGCTACTAATGAGACTAATGATCGAATTGTTGTATACCTTGTTGTTTGAGCAAATGTTTCTTCATAGTCAATGCCTTCAAGTTGTGAGAATCCTCTAGCCACAAATATTGTTGTATACTTATCTATTCTTCCATCAGCTATATTCTTGATCTTATAGGTCCATTTGGAAATAACCACATATTTGTCATTGGGCCTAGGTATGATCTATTGGGTCTTGAAAATGTCATTCATTTCCATTACACTTTCACTATTATGTCCATTATATCACCTCCATTTCACCTCCATTTCACTACTATGTCACTACATTCATTCCATTTTCATTATCATTGGGCCACATTTATGTTTTTCCAAACTTTATTAATTCTTAGTCTTTTTAAGTGAATTTGTGGTTAAAAATTAGAAAATAATGGGTTGAGATTGTTAACATGTGTAGGTCAAAAGGAGACTTCTAGAAGACCCTTATATGGCACTCTAAGGCCAAATTCGAATTTGAGTGGAGAGAATCATGAGATCATGAGGATATGTGTCACATATCCTAATTGTATTGTAACTCTAAGAAGACATGTGTCTTATTAGTTCCTATTTTGATTAGGACTCTAGAGGTAGAGGGAGAGATTCATGGACTCTCATTAATGAGATGGCTTCTCATCTTTTTGTATAAATAGGAGATCTCTCTCCTTCATTTGTTAGTTTTTTAGCTTAGAGTTTAGAGCTTAGTTTGTGAGTATTAGTTTGTTAGTTCTTAAGCTTGTTAGCTTGTGAGATGGCTTTGGAAAGATTTGGAGAGCTTTGTTGTACTTTGTAATTTTGAAGAATTTGAATAAAGCTTTGATGTTCTCAACATGGAAGGAGATGTGAAGTAGATGTCATGGAGCATATTAGAATGTAAGGTAGAGTAGATTTCATTTTGTAATTTTTCTTTGATTTCATTATGTCATTTGATTGCTTTCAAGTTTGATAGATTAGATTTTCCATTCATGCAATTTTTATTCATGTGTGTTCAACTGGTTGATTGTAGATTAGTTTTTCTTTACATGTTTTTGCATCAAATAGTGACATGAGATTTGCCTCTCCGTTGACTTTGTTTTTTTTTTTAACTTTTCAATTTCAGTTATGCTTTGATTTCAGTCTTATTTATTTGCTTTGTTAGTTAGTTTAGATATCAAATTCCTCATATCATTGACGATTATCTCCGAAAGCCATAGCTATACTAACTGGCAAGGAATCAGATTATGAATGTTGTGATTTGATTTTAGTTTTACTTTTCTGCAATTAGATATCAGATTGTTCATGTCATTAACGATTATCTCCGAAATCCATATCTAGACTAACTGGCGAGGAATTGGATTATGAATGTTGTGATTTGATTTTAGTTTTACTTTTCTGCAATTAGATATCAGATTGCTCATGTCATTGACGATTATCTCTGAAAGCCATAGCTAGACTAACTGGCGAGGAATCGGATTATGAATGTTGTGATTTGATTTTAGTTTTACTTTTCTGCAATTAGATATCAGATTGCTCATGTCATTGACGATTATCTCCGAAAGTCATAGCTAGACTAACTGGCGAGGAATCGAGCTATGAATGATGTGATTTGATTTTACTTTTATTAGTTTGCAGTTTTTGATTCGTTAGAGTGCAATAGCTTAACTTTTATTTCTGTATTTAGACAAGCAGCAAAGACAATGATTTCATCATCAGAATTTCATCTTTTGTTTGATTTAAGTAGCTACATATTTACACTTTTGTTCAAGTACTGATTTGATCAATAGCATGTTTTGAGATCTTTTGAAGTACTAAGTTTTGGAAGTTACCATTAGAGATATAAACCTTGTCTTGAAATCTCTACCCATACTTGACCTTTAAAAGTATTCTTAAGACCTTAGAATAGGATTTCCATTTGCATTAGACACTTTAGGAAACCATCAAAAACAAAACTCCAAAAAAAAAAAAATCTATAAAACAATGAAGTAAGAAAAAGTTTAACTAAGCACATATGGTGCACCACACTTCATCAGTTTACGATACCCGGATTGATAATTTATGTAGAGCAATTTAAGACGTTAAATTGACTAGACATTTTGGCGCCGTTGTCGGGGAAGTGTAATTAGGAGAACTTATTTCTTACATCTAAAAAAAAATTAATAATTCTTGAGTATGCTTTCCTCCTACACTTTGTGTGATCTAGAGGATCAGAAAAAGGATTGTTATGTAAAAAAAAAATTAATAATTCTTGAGTATGCTCTCCTCCTACACTTTGTGTGATTTGGAGGATCAGAAAAAGAATTATTATGTTAAAAATAAAAAATAACAAAAAAAAAGAAAAAAAGAGAAGACAAAATAAACTTCATCATTTCAATTGATTCAATAAAAATAGTAATAATAATAATAATAATAATAATGAAACCCAACTACTTTGATAGGTTCAACTATCCAAGATTGACTGGTTATGGTTTGTAGTGGTCCTCAAAACACTGTATCCTGTTTTAATAAGGTTTTGCAACTTAGTTGCGGAATGTAGCCTGATTCCATAGCTAGTTGTGAATTCCGCAGCTGATTTCAAGGTTTAGCAGGTTACAGGCATCCAATGAAGAAACTAACCACATGGGCATCTCTGGAATTGTCCTGACATGGATCCTATCCTAGTCACCCAGCTCAGATTGATAAAAAATCAGCTTAAGACCTCAGTCAAAGTCCTGTTTTTAGCATGTTTTCCTTGAAGTCTTTGCTGCCTGAAATTGAAAATCATTAATCCTTCTTATAAAATTTCACAATTTCAGAGGAAAAAAAAAAAAAAGCAGAAACCCAATCTATGGCTATCTTCAATCCTATTTTTCACTGTGGCCTCAATAGAAATCTGCATTCCTGTTCAAGCTTTGGCCTTAAAACGAACCTGCAAAAGCAAAAAAAAAAAAAAACCTGCAATAGCCTCCTCTAGTTGTTTCCCTGACTCTTGTAATCAACAGTAGCATGTCAATGTTAGTAAAAATCTTCAACATTCATCCATATTCCATCCATTTTTGAAGTATCATCAGCATTGTTACAGCTGCTATTTCTCATCTCAATCATTTCTTCTATTCCTCTGTCTTGCTGGAACATCCCAACTGAGACCATAACTATATGGAGATGTCTGCTAATATTTATAAGGAAATCAGTAACTTTCCAATGAGATGGGAACCATACAATATCAAGATCATAATATAGGAGTATATTGTGATAATATCAATTGAGTAGAGGTTCATTACAAAGCATGCAGCCCTCCTCTATCTTTGGTCGAGACGAGCTTAAAAGGTGCACAACACTAAGTAAACCAGGCCAATCCAGATTTCTTATAGTGGAAAACAATGAGAAACTGGTTGGGTTACTTACAAGGGGGAATGTGATTAAAACTGTACTGCAAATCAAACACGTTGTTTAGCACGAGGCTACAGGGATTTGATTATATAGAGATCTTAAAACATGGATTTAGAATGCATAGTTAAATAGCTAGCCTCAAGAGCCATTACACAGCAAAGGAAACCCAAAAGGCCGAATGCAACAAATTCATAAAATGCAGAACAGTAAAAACATTAACTCAGAAAAATGTAAACAAAGAAAAATTTCAAACTTCAAATGCACGATTTGGCCAAACAGAGGTGAATTTGAAAAAAATAAAACATGAGTTTTTTCGCCAGTAGGGTCAATTAGATAACCCAGAAACCATTTCAAGAAATTCGTGGCGGTCTAGGAGAATTTATTGGTTCTTTGAAACCCATTTTTGCAGGCTGCGAGAAAAAAAGTGGATTTGAATTAATTAAATAACAGTTGATTTAATTCAGCTGCTTTCGATTTGAAATCAATGGCGTGCTGATGATTAACCGTTTGCTGATTATACATATTTTGCCACCCATCTAACACTTGCTCTGCCACTTCCCGATTAATAGCAGTTCTAATTGGATACGACTCTTTGCTGATAGACGTAACACCTGTTAACAGCAGTTCTAATTGGATACGACTCTTTGATAATAGACATAACACCTGTTAACAACAATCTTAATTGGATACGCAACCAACCAATCGACGTGGCATGGAGCTTCTTGGCATTCGATGCAGAGGCCATTCGAAAACTCACTCACATTCTGTTCATATATATTTCGTGTGAGTTAAACCCAAAATTGCCACTAATTACATTGGTTGCCTGGAACTACCAGAAAGGAGTGTCGTGCTTGCTAGGGTCTCCGTGTTGCCAAAGTTCTGAGAATCCCTTCATCCCTGAATGTCCCTTTTGCTTGTGAATGTATCCATGGCGAGCTGCAGAGGATTACTCGTTATCACATTATGTCTTGCAGCTCTAAAAGTGTTTTTTCTACTGAATTTGCCCACTGTATCAACACCATATATGAACGCCATGTGGGACGTAGCAGTAATTGGGCAGGGAATTACACGGAATTGAAGATTAGTTCATCTCAAAAACTGAAGGGGATTCTTGCGAACTCTGGCAATCCCCGTGTGATCACAGTATCTAAGAACGAAGGTCAAGGAAATTTCACTATGGTCCAGGCTGTTGTCAATGCAGTTCCAGCGAATAATATGCACCCTGTTACCATTAATGTCAAACCTGGCATTTATAAGGAGAAGGTGAAATGTTATTATCAAGCATGACCTTAGTATCCTTGATTATTTATCGAACTTTATCTATTGTTTGTATGGGAAGCCTAGGGCTTATTGTGTAGTAACACTGGCATTTTCAGTTAGAGAAGGGATCAATATCATTTTGGTTGGTTTTGTTTCAACTGAAAATCTCCGTTTTAAAGATGAATCACTTACTTTTAAGGTTGCAGAAACTCCACAAGAAAGTGCGGAAGAGATAAAAAACTATGCACGACACACGTATCCGAATATGTGTAAAACTAATGGTTGGCTGTCTTTTAGTTGTGGAATGCAGCATGATTCCACAGCTAACTGGCAATTCTGCAGCCATTTTATTACTTCTGTTGGTTACAAGTGTCGAGAGACAAAACGAGCCACATGGGTAGCTGGGAAAATTTCAGTAAATGGATGGTGTCCTATTCATTTGATCCAATTCAATGGAAAAGACCCCGGTCAAAGGGAAGTCAATTAGATAACCAATAGGGTCAATTAGATAACCCAGAAACCATTTCAAGAAATTCGTGGCGGTCTAGGAGAATTTATTGGTTCTTTGAAACCCATTTTTGAAGGCCGCGAGAAAAAAAGGGGATTTGAATTAATTAAATAACAGTTGATTTAATTCAGCTGCTTTCGATTTGAAATCAATGGCGTGCTGATGATTAACCGTTTGCTGATTATACATATTTTTCCACCCGTCTAACACTTGCTCTGCCACTTCCCGATTAATAGCAGTTCTAATTGGATACGACTCTTTGCTGATAGACATAACACCTGTTAACATCAGTTCTAATTGGATACGACTCTTTGATAATAGACATAACACCTGTTAACAACAATCTTAATTGGATACGCAACCAACCAATCGACGTGGCATGGAGCTTCTTGGCATTCGATGCAGAGGCCATTCGAAAACTCACTCACATTCTGTTCATATATATTTCGTGTGAGTTAAACCCAAAATTGCCACTAATTACATTGGTTGCCTGGAACTACCAGAAAGGAGTGTCGTGCTTGCTAGGGTATCCGTGTTGCCAAAGTTCTGAGAATCCCTTCATCCCTGAATGTCCCTTTTGCTTGTGAATGTATCCATGGCGAGCTGCAGAGGATTACTCGTTATCACATTATGTCTTGCAGCTCTAAAAGTGTTTTTTCTACTGAATCTGCCCACTGTATCAACACCATATATGAACGCCATGTGGGACGTAGCAGTAATTGGGCAGGGAATTACACGGAATTGAAGATCAGTTCATCTCAAAAACTGAAGGGGATTCTTGCGAACTCTGGCAATCCCCGTGTGATCACAGTATCTAAGAACGAAGGTCAAGGAAATTTCACTATGGTCCAGGCTGTTGTTAATGCAGTTCCAGCGAATAATATGCACCCTGTTACCATTAATGTCGAACCTGGCATTTATAAGGAGAAGGTGAAATGTTATTATCAAGCATGACCTTAGTATCCTTGATTATTTATCGAACTTTATCTGTTGTTTGTATGGGAAGCCTAGGGCTTATTGTGTAGTAACACTGGCATTTTCAGTTAGAGAAGGGATCAATATCATTTTGGTTGGTTTTGTTTCAACTGAAAATCTCCGTTTTAAAGATGAATCACTTACTTTTAAGGTTGCAGAAACTCCACAAGAAAGTGCGGAAGAGATAAAAAACTATGCACGACACACGTATCCGAATATGTGTAAACCTAATGGTTGGCTGTCTTTTAGTTGTGGAATGCAGCATGATTCCACAGCTAACTGGCAATTCTGCAGCCATTTTATTACTTCTGTTGGTTACAAGTGTCGAGAGACAAAACGAGCCACATGGGTAGCTGGGAAAATTTCAGTAAATGGATGGTGTCCTATTCATTTGATCCAATTCAATGGAAAAGACCCCGGTCAAAGGGAAGTCAATTAGATAACCAATAGGGTCAATTAGATAACCCAGAAACCATTTCAAGAAATTCGTGGCGGTCTAGGAGAATTTATTGGTTCTTTGAAACCCATTTTTGCAGGCCGCGAGAAAAAAAGGGGATTTGAATTAATTAAATAACAGTTGATTTAATTCAGCTGCTTTCGATTTGAAATCAATGGCGTGCTGATGATTAACCGTTTGCTGATTATACATATTTTGCCACCCGTCTAACACTTGCTCTGCCACTTCCCGATTAATAGCAGTTCTAATTGGATACGACTCTTTGCTGATAGACGTAACACCTGTTAACATCAGTTCTAATTGGATACGACTCTTTGATAATAGACATAACACCTGTTAACAACAATCTTAATTGGATACGCAACCAACCAATCGACGTGGCATGGAGCTTCTTGGCATTCGATGCAGAGGCCATTCGAAAACTCACTCACATTCTGTTCATATATATTTCGTGTGAGTTAAACCCAAAATTGCCACTAATTACATTGGTTGCCTGGAACTACCAGAAAGGAGTGTCGTGCTTGCTAGGGTCTCCGTGTTGCCAAAGTTCTGAGAATCCCTTCATCCCTGAATGTCCCTTTTGCTTGTGAATGTATCCATGGCGAGCTGCAGAGGATTACTCGTTATCACATTATGTCTTGCAGCTCTAAAAGTGTTTTTTTTACTGAACCTGCCCACTGTATCAACACCATATATGAACGCCATGTGGGACGTAGCAGTAATTGGGCAAGGAATTGAAGATCAGTTCATCTCAAAAACTGAAGGGGATTCTTGCGAACTTTGGCAATCCCTGTGTGATCACAGTATCTAAGAACGAAGGTCAAGGAAATTTCACTATGGTCCAGGCTGCTGTCAATGCAGTTCCAGCGAATAATATGCACCCTGTTACCATTAATGTCGAACCTGGCATTTATAAGGAGAAGGTGAAATGTTATTATCAAGCATGACCTTAGTATCCTTGATTATTTATCGAACTTTATCTGTTGTTTGTATGGGAAGCCTAGGGCTTATTGTGTAGTAACACTGGCATTTTCAGTTAGAGAAGGGATCAATATCATTTTGGTTGGTTTTGTTTCAACTGAAAATCTCCGTTTTAAAGATGAATCACTTACTTTTAAGGTTGCAGAAACTCCACAAGAAAGTGCGGAAGAGATAAAAAACTATGCATGACACACGTATCCGAATATGTGTAAAACTAATGGTTGGCTGTCTTTTAGCTATGGAATGCAGCATGATTCCACAGCTAACTGGCAATTCCGCAGCCATTTTATTAATTCGGTTGGTTACAAGTGTCGAGAGACAAAACGAGCCATATGGGTAGCTGGGAAAATTTCAGTAAATGGATGGTGTCCTATTCATTTGATCCAATTCAATGGAAAAGACCCCGGTCAAAGGGAAGTCAATTAGATAACCAGTAGGGTCAATTAGATAACCCAGAAACCATTTCAAGAAATTCGTGGCGGTCTAGGAGAATTTATTGGTTCTTTGAAACCCATTTTTGCAGGCCGCGAGAAAAAAAGGGGATTTGAATTAATTAAATAACAGTTGATTTAATTCAGCTGCTTTCGATTTGAAATCAATGGCGTGCTGATGATTAACCGTTTGTTGATTATACATATTTTGCCACTCGTCTAACACTTGCTCTGCCACTTCCCGATTAATAGCAGTTCTAATTGGATACGACTCTTTGCTGATAGACGTAACACCTGTTAACAACAGTTCTAATTGGATACGACTCTTTGATAATAGACATAACACCTGTTAACAACAATCTTAATTGGATACGCAACCAACCAATCGACGTGGCATGGAGCTTCTTGGCATTCGATGCAGAGGCCATTCGAAAACTCACTCACATTCTGTTCATGTATATTTCGTGTGAGTTAAACCCAAAATTGCCACTAATTACATTAGTTGCCTGGAACTACCAGAAAGGAGTGTCGTGCTTGCTAGGGTCTCCGTGTTGCCAAAGTTCTGAGAATCCCTTCATCCCTGAATGTCCCTTTTGCTTGCGAATGTATCCATGGCGAGCTGCAGAGGATTACTCGTTATCACATTATGTCTTGCAGCACTAAAAGTGTTTTTTTTACTGAACCTGCCCACTGTATCAACACCATATCTGAACGCCATGTGGGACGTAGCAGTAATTGGGCAGGGAATTACACGGAATTGAAGATCAGTTCATCTCAAAAACTGAAGGGGATTCTTGCGAACTCTGGCAATCCCCGTGTGATCACAGTATCTAAGAACGAAGGTCAAGGAGATTTCACTATGGTCCAGGCTGCTGTCAATGCAGTTCCAGCGAATAATATGCACCCTGTTACCATTAATGTCAAACCTGGCATTTATAAGGAGAAGGTGAAATGTTATTATCAAGCATGACCTTAGTATCCTTGATTATTTATTGAACTTTATCTGTTGTTTGTATGGGAAGCCTAGGGCTTATTGTGTAGTAACACTGGCATTTTCAGTTAGAGAAGGGATCAATATCATTTTGGTTGGTTTTGTTTCAACTGAAAATCTCCGTTTTAAAGATGAATCACTTACTTTTAAGGTTGCAGAAACTCCACAAGAAAGTGCGGAAGAGATAAAAAACTATGCACGACACACGTATCCGAATATGTGTAAAACTAATGGTTGGCAATCTTTTAGCTGCGGAATGCAACATGATTCCACAGCTAACTGGCAATTCTGCAGCCATTTTATTACTTCTGTTGGTTACAAGTGTCGAGAGACAAAACGAGCCACATGGGTAGCTGGGAAAATTTCAGTAAATGGATGGTGTCCTATTCATTTGATCCAATTCAATGGAAAAGACCCCGGTCAAAGGGAAGTCAAGTTGTGTGTTATCACTAAGTCGCCACACTAAGTCGCCGCATGTCAAGAAAAAAAAATAATAATTTTGAATCAATGAAATGAATAAGTTATTTGCTCACTTTTATGAAGGTATTGATTAATTTTGGACAGATGATGAAAGATGAATGGCTAAATTTTTATTCAAGATTTTTAGCTACATAAACCGTCGACATTCCGCGGCTAAAGTCCAATTCCGCAGCTGAAAAACCTCATTGTTCAAATCAGCCTAAATTTCTCATACAAAATCAGATTTTGATGATTCAAGTATCGTTGGAAAGATCTCAACAAGATATACACAATGAGAAATCCATCATTAGAGTTTGAAATGGAAAATAATGAAATAAATTGCTGAAAAGAAACAACATTCAATTTGGGGCACCAATTCCAAAGCAAGTATAAATTCTTTTGATTTTTCCTTTAAGAACTTGTTTCATTAATACAAATTCTTAGTTTTGTGTGTAAATATCATAACTAGAGAGATTGGCCATCTCTCTCCTTTGATAATCTTACATTCCATTGTAGAAGAAGTATTAGTTTTTTTGCAGGTTCCAAGAGGAAGGACAAATGACTATAAGAGAATGGTGTCTCTCTAAGAGACCAATTTGTTTCATAAGAGGATGATCAGCAACAAAGAGGAAATATGCTGATGCAAAATCAGATCCAAACACTTGAAAAAAAATTCAGATACTATTGTCTCCATCACATCCATACTTCATAATAAACCATTCACCTCATTTCACTCCATATTTTCCATTTACATTCACATACACTTTCCATCTATTTTTGTCCATTCATAAACCACAAATAAAAGCAAGAGGCTCATTCACATGCTTATTGGCCATTGCCATTTCTGCTCTCCAATTCCATCTTCCATTTCCTGTCATTTTCATTCCGCAAATAAGCCCTGCTTCAATGCAAATTATTGAGTCCATAGTCCTTTGATTCTAATTTCTTTGTAAAAACACCTTAAGTCTTGCATGCCTTAATTGCAAGTCCTCATGCTAACAAACAATGGAATACATTAATGTCCCTTGTTCATCAGATCTTCTAGGTGACTCGACATCGACAAATTCATTCGTACCTAGCAAGATGTGTTTGGGAATCTTGACTCTCATTGTCATCAATGGTGAGAGTTCTCGTGTTGACTAGTGGCATCCATTAATGGCCACTAAGCCAACAATTTCATACTATGTTCGACATCAGAACATCTTTTCACATAGTAAGAATTGTGCCAATGAGTTTTGAAGACATGAAGACTATTATTTTCATCATTTTGGAGCAGATTCAACAAGTTTTTGTAGAAGCAATAAAAAGTCATCTTAACTCTTTATCCATGACTCCTCTTGTTTAGCCACTTGAAGAAGAATATGATTAGAATTTTGCAACCACCACACATACAACTTATCCATTCCAAAGGGTAAGTTAAGGTACGTCATTTTCTAACTTTTGACCATAGAATTCCATAAAAAGCTAGAATGATAATTGTTGGAAAAACATTTCTCTTCCTCATTTCATAAAATTGTCAATACCATCAGTTGGGGGGGAATACATTTGTCTTCATATCTTTTCATGTCCATATCACACTCAGGAGCCCACATAATTCCAATATATATTAACTATTACATTGTTATTATAAGCATACAATGGCTTTTCAAAAAAGTGCTTAAAGGATAAATTGGATACAAACAAAATCGTGGTTGTCACACAAGAACCAACCATTATGCAATCCAATAAAGATATACTTTGCAAAAATTAATCAAAATATCATTATGCAAAGTTTAAAGATCAAAATAGAATGCAAAAAAAAAAAATTGGTTGTAACACAAGAACCAACCATGTTGCAATTCAAGTAAAACACTTTCCAGAAATATGAAGTTATCAAATGATGTCATGCAAAGTTAAGCCAAAACTCAAGGATCAAAAGAGTTAATGTAATATATATTGCATGAGCACATGCAATAACTTCAGTTGGGGGTATGTTGGGTCTTGAAAATGTCATTCATTTCCATTACACTTTCACTATTATGTCCATTATATCACCTCCATTTCACTACTATGTCACTACATTCATCCCACTTTCATTATCATTGGGCCACATTTATGTTTTCCCAAACTTTATTAATTCTTAGTCTTTTTAAGTGAATTTGTGGTTAAAAATTAGAAAATAATGTGCATATGCTTATACCTAAAAAGTGGGTTGAGATTGTTGACATGTGTAGGTCAAAAGGAGACTTCTAGAAGACCCTTATGTGGCACTCTAAGGCCAAATTCGAATTTGAGTGGAGAGAATCATGAGATCATGAGGATATGTGTCACATATCCTAATTGTATTGTAACTCTAAGAAGACATGTGTCTTATCAGTTCCTATTTTGATTAGGACTCTAGAGGTAGAGGGAGAGATTCATGGACTCTCATTAATGAGATGGCTTCTCATCTTTTTGTATAAATAGAAGATCTCTCTCCTTCATTTGTTAGTTTTTTAGCTTAGAGTTTAGAGCTTATCTTGTGAGTCTTAGCTTGTTAATTCTTAAGCTTGTTAGCTTGTGAGATGGCTTTGGAAAGCTTTGAAGAGCTTTGTTGTACTTTGTACTTTTGAAGAATTTGAATAATGCTTTGATGTTCTCAACATGGAAGGAGATGTGAAGTAGATGTCATGGAGCATATTAGAATGTCAAGTAGAGTAGATTTCATTTTGTAATTTTGCTTTGATTTCATTATGTCATTTGATTACTTTCAAGTTTGATAGATTAGATTTTCCATTCATTCAATTTTAATTCATGTAAGTGTGTTCAACCGGTTGATTGTAGATTAGTTTTTCTTTACATGTTTTTGCATCAAATAGTGACATGAGATTTGCCTCTCCGCTGACTTTGTTTTTTTTTTTTACTTTTCAATTTCAATTATGCTTTGATTTCAGTCTTATTTATTTGCTTTGTCAGTTAGTTTAGATATAAAATTCCTCATATCATTGACGATTATCTCCGAAAGCCATAGCTAGACTAACTGGCGAGGAATCGGATTATGAATGTTGTGATTTGATTTTAGTTTTACTTTTCTGCAATTAGATATCAGATTGCTCATGTCATTGAAGATTATCTCCGAAAGCCATAGCTAGACTAACTGGCAAGGAATCAGATTATGAATGTTGTGATTTGATTTTAGTTTTACTTTTCTGCAATTAGATATCAGATTGCTCATGTCATTGACGATTATCTCCGAAAGCCATAGCTAGACTAATTGGCGAGGAATCGGATTATGAAAGTTGTGATTTGATTTTAGTTTTACTTTTCTGCAATTAGATATTAGATTGCTCATGTCATTGACGATTATCTCCGAAAGCCATAGCTAGACTAACTGGCAAGGAATCGAACTATGAATGATGTGATTTGGTTTTACTTTTATTAGTTTGCAGTTTTTGATTTATTTGAGTGCAATAGCTTAACTTTTATTTCCGTATTTAGACAAGCAATAGAGACAGTGATTTCATGATCAGTATTTCATCTTTTGTTTGATTTAAGTAGCTACATATTTACACTTTTGTTCAAGTACTGATTTGATCAATAGCATGTTTTGAGATCTTTTGAAGTGCTAAGTTTTGGAAATTACCATTAGAGACATAAACCTTGTCTTGAAATCTCTACCCATACTTGACCTTTAAAAGTATTCTTAAGACCTTAGAATAGGATTTCCATTTGCATCAGACACTTTAGGAAACCAACAAAAACAAAAATCCAAAACAAAATAAAATCTATAAAACAACGAAGTAAGAAAAAAGTTAACTAAGCACATATGATGCACCACACTTCATCAGTTTACGATACCCGGATTGATAATTTATGTAGAGCAATTTAAGACGTTAAATTGACTAGACATGATCTCCCAGACTCCATTCTTCATTATAGATTGATATTCTTAGTTCATGGCGTCCTTCCATTCTCAATTTTCTATAGCCTCTTCAAAGGTAGATGGTTCTTCTTCTATTATTTTTTTCATGTATGCAGCATACCCAGAATGTCTCTTGGGTCTTTTACTTTCTCTAAATGATCCTTAAGCTTCCCCGTGACCTTCTTCATCAAGTAGTGTAGACTTCAACCAGTTAGGTATTTTCCTTGTCTCTTGAATGACCACTGGTTGAACAAGTTCACTAGGTCCTTCTTCTTCATGGTGAGATTCTTCTTCTTCCTCAAATATAGGAAGTTCTTTGTCGTCAAAATCTATATAAATTTCTTTTGATTTCTTGAATGTTATGCTCTCATCAAATATGTAATCACAACTAACTTCAATGTGATGTCCATATTTCATATAGACTCTATAGGCTTTCGATGAGTTACTATACCCAAAAAATATAAACTTCACACCAGAAGGATCCAACTTTTTTCTATTGTCCTTTGTTGCCTCACCCCACAAAAACTTGGGCAGATCATGATCATGTAACATTTCTTTTACACTTTCTACAATGGATTTCTGCAATGCACATCCTTTTCATACACCTTCATGATCCTCCTTTAGATTTGGTATTCCATCTAGTATGGAATTTAGAATTGAAAGTATTTTGAAATGTAGATGACCAAACCTTCGGTGCCAAAGTTCACATGGACTAATCTCAGTGTGAACTAGGGCATGGTTTACTAGAGATATTAACCTGTAGAGCCTTCCTTCTCTGATACCAAACACTTTTTATTGTTATATGCTTGAGCCCTTTGCCCATACAACTACTTTACCATCAATGACGGCTACATTAACTTCTTTATCTTCTAAGCTTGAAATAGAAAGTAGATTTTTGTGCAAACCTGGAACAAACAGAATGTTGTTGAGGTGGATGTTGCTTCCATCTTCAAGCCTTATGGATGTCGATCCAATTCCTTTCACTCGATATCTTTCGTTGTCTCCAAGTTCCATAGAATATGTGGATTTTCCTTTTGACATTGTCTTCAATTGGTGGGAGTGACCAGTCATGTGCCTTGATGCACCGATATCAATCACCCAGATGTCTTCGTCTTGGATTGTCCAAGAGAGAGCCGAGAAGAGTCCTTCATCCCTTTCTTTGAGTGATACCTTATTTGAAAAGAATATGAGACTCCATAATTCTTTGATACCTTTCTTGAGATAGCTTGCAATCTTCTTGATGCCCTTCTTCATTGTAGAGGAGATCTTCAAGATTCCCTTAGAGAACCAAAGCTTTGCTACCATGTTGAGAATTCAATAGGGAAATGTATATTTTAATTCTCTTAACTTGATAATTGTTTGTGTTACCTTTTTACTTATTATCTTTGATCTTTCTTATTCCAATGTGAAATGCATCAAACAGATACCAAAAATAGTAATAACAATGACATGGTATATATGTTGCAAGCCAGGGCTAAAACCCCTCCTCTTGAGGGGAAAACCCATAAAATCTCTTCTTATATTTAAAATATTTAAATTGATGAATATCATGAACTAGATTCAATCAAATACCGTCCAAGATCAATTCTTCCTCAGACTCCTACTGAAATATCTTCAACCTCCTAGTAGATCTGAAATTCTTCTCCCCAGTAACTATTGCAACTTTTGTTGCTTCTTTAAGAGACTTCAATCTCCATCTAATTGCCTTCCCCTTAACCTCGCTTTCCTTGACTTGAGTCCTAGGGCTAGTAAGATGCCCTAAGATACCTTTGCTTGACTTCCTTTCTCTCTTGCTTCCAAAATCAAACCTCAAATTTTCCCAGCGCAGAAACCCTAACTTCGCACTTCCAGAAGAATGGAGAGAGACCCAAACACTACCACTTCTTCATCCTTCTCTTCTTTGCACTTCCTTCTTTGACTTACTTCTTCTGCCTTCTTCGCATAAGAGATGAGTGAATGAATGATCCAAGTGGAGGATGAGTTCCTCTTATATATAGTCTTCCTCAAGGGTAGGCGTGACTCTTCATGTAAGCCAACTTGACAACTCATTAGGCCGACTTGATCTTGGAGGTATTTTTACATTGTCAAGACAAAATAATTTTTTCTTTACAATATACAATGTGCCCATAGGGTCTACCATATATGACAATGACTCTTATACCTAGGACAAACCCTAGAAGCACTCAATGGGTGCTTGACCTATAAAATAAAAGAACTTGAGAATGAAACCCATGCTTCAACAATAATAATAATTTCTTTTTCATTTTATATTTACAAGAATACATTTCATACTAGTGAATACCAAACCTAGTTACACATTTTTCAACAACCTTTTCTTCTGAGGAGTTTTTCACAGGATTGTGGTAGACCCTGTTCAGTGAGAGATCTACGAGATCGATTCTTGTAGTGAAAGAAGATGGCGAGCAGTGGAAAGATAGAGATCGATAAATTTAATGGTCAGAGTTTTGAGTTCTGGAAACTCAAGATGGAGGATATACTGGTGGATAAATATCAGTGGATTGCGGTAGATCTGGGTACTAAACCAACGACAATGTCAGATGAAGAGTGGGTGAAGTTGGATCAGAAAGCAAAGAGCACAATACAGTTGTGTACCTCAGATTCATTATTTTTTAATGTATCAGGGGAAGATATGATAAAGGATTTCTGGGACAAGATAGGGACTTTGTACCAATCTAAGTATCTGGTGAACAAAGTGTTCCTATGGAAAAAGTTGTATAATCTGAGGATGAAGGATAGGGACCCAGTGACAAAGCATCTGAACGCCTTTAATACTTTGGTAAGCCAGTTGTTATCTGTTATTAAAATTTGAATGTAAATAAGTGCATCAGTTTGTTATGTTCTCTACCATATTCGTGGGATAGTCTGGTTGTTGCAAAAGGTAGCAATACAACTACCTTGAAGTTTGATGAAATAGTCTCATCCTTGTTGTCAGGGGAGATGACATGGAAAAATATGGAGGGCCAGAATGGACATGCATTTTTGTACGAGGACGATCCCAAAACAGAAACAAAAATAATTCCTCGAGTGGGAGATATAAATCTAGAGGGAGATCTAAATCTCCAGGAAAACCTGCAAAGGTGTGTTGGAAATGCGGAAAGGAAGGAAATTTCAAAAAAGCATATAGATATAAATCTCCTGAGAAAGGAAATGGATTTGATGATGCTCCTTCTATAGAGGTGAAAACCACCTCATATGAAGGTGGGGATATGTACTTGGATTCTTCTTCAAGTAAACATGTAGATCATGAGGCATGGTTGATTGACTCATGTGTATCCTTTCACTTCACTCCCCATAGAGAGTGGTTCTACGAATATGAGAAATATGATGGCGGTGATGCCTTCTTAGGAGATGACAGGAAGGCTAGAATCATCGGCCGCAGAAAATTCACGCTGAATTTGCAAGGTGGAAGGATTAAAACACTTCTAGGTGTTCTACATATTCCTGCATTGTCCATAAATCTGATTTCTGTAAGCAAGATGGATGATGTAGGTGTAAAAACAACATTCGAGAAAGATACCTACAATATGGTTCAGGGAGCACTGATATTGGTAAGGAGAGTTCATATTGGAACTCTGTACAAGCTTCTGGATAGTACTGTTATTGATGGGTGCAACAGTTCTGTGGTTCCTGAAAGTGGAGCAGAAAATCTAGAGGTCTCTGGAGAAAATACCATGCTATGGCATCAAAGGCTTGGAAATATTGGAGAGAAGGGCCTTCGAATACTTCATGGTAATGGTATGGTAGAAGGTATGTCTAATTTCTCTCTGGATTTCGATTTTTGTGAACATTGTGTATATGGGAAGCAAAATCAGGTGAGTTTCCCCTCTATTGCTAAGAGGGTGAAATGGATATTAGAGCTCGTGCACAATGATGTTCTTAGACCTGTGTCGGTTCCATCACTGGGTAAGTCTATGTACTGTGTATAATTTATAGATTACTTCTCAAGGAATACATGGATATTTTTCCTCAGGAAGAAATATGAAGTCTTTGACAGGTTTAAAGAATTTAAGGCTCTGATTGAAAACCAAATAGAGAAGAAGATAAAGGTGTTGAGGACAGATAATGGTGGAGAATTCTGCAAGAAGGAATTTGAAGAGTTTTGTAAAAAGTGTGGTATAGCATGGCATAAGACTGCTCCATACACACCTCAACAAAACGCAGTTGTAGAAAGAATGAACAGGACATTGATGGAAAAGGCAAGAAGCATGCTCAGTGGTGTCGGGTTAGGACATGAATTTCGGGAAGAGGTGGTGGACACTGCATGTCACCTCGTTAATAAATCACCTTCATCAACGTTGGAGGATAAGTCTCCATAAGAGGTATGGACTAGTAAGAAACCCTCTCTTTCACATCTGAGGGTATTTTGTTGTGATGCATATGTGCATGTTCCAAAGGAGAAAAGAACCAAGTTGGATAGTAAATTTGAAAGGTTCATCTTTATTGGTTATAAGGATGGTTTAAAAGGTTATATGCTTTGGAACCAAAAAACAAGGAAGGTTGCGTATGACCGAGATGTGGTGATTAGAGAGGTGAAATATTTTATTAAACATGAAGTCCTAACAAAGGAACCTAAGAAGATAGAGTTTGAGCTAAAGGAGGAAGAATAAGACTCTACAGCTGAAGAGGAATCAGAATATGAAGAGCCACAAACTCCAGCCATGAGAAGATTAGTTCAAGAAAGAAGGCAGCCAGAAAGGAATAGTCCATATCCTTTCTATTCAAATTTTTCTTTATCTGTTACTAATGATGATCCCATAACTGTTAGGGAGGCAGTAGAATCAGAGGATGGAAAACTCCGGAAAGAAGACATGGTTTGATGAAATGACATCTTTGAACAAAAATGAGGATTGGGATCTGGTGGAGTTATCGACTGGAAGGAAACCCATTAGACGCAAATGGGTGTTTAAGAAGAAGATGAATGCAAAAGGCAAGATGGAGAAATATAAAGCTCGATTGCTAGCAAAAGGTTATTCCCAAGTGCTAGGAATTGATTTTGGTGATATCTTTTCTCCTATTTCTAAGATATATTCTATTAGATTACTTTTATTTGTTGTTGCTGTTTTTTATTTTGAGGTAGGATATATGGATGTGAAGACAACATTTCTTCACAGGGGTCTGGAAGAAGAGATCTACATGAAGCAACTTGAAGGATTTGTGGTGAAGGCTAAGAAAGAACTAGTATGCAGGTTAAAAAAGTATTTGCATGGGTTAAAACAGTCACCAAGGATGTGGTATCAGAAATTTGATACATATATTCAGGGAATTTGCTTCACCAAAAGCAAAGAGGATCATTGTGTATATTTTAAATTAATTGGTGACCATGTTATTTATCTGGTCTTGTATGTGGATGATATGTTGCTGATTGGAAATGAAAAGAAATTATCCAGGAATTGAAGACCCAATTGTCCTCCAAATTCAACATGAAATATCTTGGTGATGAAAACTATATTTTGGTCATGGAAATTAAATGAGACGTGGCAAAGAGGAAGCTCTTGTTAAACCAGAGGAAGTATGTCGAGACAATACTACAGAGGTTTAAAATAAAAGATAGTAAATCGGTGAAGGTTCCTATTCTTGTAGGACGTGTAAAGTTATCTATTGAACAGTGTCCCAAGACACAAGAAGAGGAAGAGGACATGTCTTATGTTCCATACGCAAGTTCATTCGATAGCCTGATGTATGCAATGGTTTGTACTAGAGGAAACATTGCACATGTAGTGGGAGTATTGAGAAGGTTTATGTAAAAACCAGGGAAGGAGAATTGGACAACAGTGAATCGGGCTTTTAGGTATTTTCATGGAACTAGTGATTATTGTTTGTGTTACCAAGGAAGATCAAGATTTAACAAAGTTTTGGACATCTATGGCTTTGTTGATGTATATTGGGCTGGAGATCTGGATCAGAGAAGATCTACAAGTGGGTATGTGTTTAACCTATTTGGAGGTGAAGTAAGTTGGATGAGAAAGAGACAGTCTGTATTGGCACTTTCAACTACAAAGGCAGAATACATGGAAGCCACTCATGCAAGAAAGGAAGCAGTTTGGCTTCAGATATTGTGTTTAAGTATGGGGTTAGTATAGCAAGTTATAAGGATAGACCGTGATAGTCAAAGTGCAATTTTTGTGGCAAAGAACCCTGCTTGTCATTCAAAGACAAAGCACATTTATGTTCAGTATCACTTTGTGAGGGATATGGTTGAGGACAAAAAGGTGTTGCTGGTAAAGATGGACACTTTTAAGAATGCTACAGATGCATTGACGAAGTCTATGAGGACTAAGAATCTATCTTGCTGTAGAGAAACGATGGGCATTACAGGGATGGACCAATGACTAAGCTCTCCTATTACCCCCTATGTGAAAGGAAACAACAAGTGGGATAATGTTGGGGGTGTGTTATATTCTTTCCACGAATGTTGGGTGTGTGGTTTTTTACATGGGTTTTGCACATGGTTTTTGGCATGATGGTTTTCTACCAATGGTATTTTATAGATCCGATCAAGGGAACTATGGTTATGTTCTAATACAGGTTTAATGAATTTGGGTTTATCAATGCTTCGACATGTATATATATGTATTGTAACATTGAAAGGAATATAATGAAAAATAAATCTGGTAGTCCCGGTTTTGGGATCCAAGGGAAAATATCTGTGTATTTGTTTTGTGCTTCTCACCATTGTATATTTTCTATTTTTAAGAATTCATTTGCAGGTAATTTATGTACAAGGTTAAACCTACAACCCCAAAGGTCCAATCCGAAAGAGAGGGAGGAAAAATACAGGCCAACTCCTCCGGGAGCTACGAGCAAGATTAATTAATGAGGGAAAGGTAAGATCTCTCACTCTAACCCCCCATCTTTCTCAATGAATTGTAACCCTTGGAACATCAGAGGCTTAAATGACCCTAGGAAAAAAAGACTCCTAGAACACAAAATAATAGTCGATAAACCAAACATAGTTCTCCTCTAGGAGACTAAGCTTGCAACGGAGAACTTGTCGACTCTGTATAAGGAATTTTGTAAAGGATACAACTATTTAGCCAATGGAGCTTTTGGTTCTGTAGGTAGGAAATTGATTCTATGGAGGAACTCTCAATATGAGTTAACTTCTTTAGTGACAACCAGAAGCTCAATCACAGGGGTCCTCAACATCACAGGCACCACTAAAACCATTTATGTAGCCAACATATATGCACCCCACAAGTTGGAAGATAGGATTCAAATGTTATCTTTGGTTATGAGAATCCTTGAAGATCTAGGAGGATTTCGTTGATTCAATTACACAAGTGTTCAAGTGTCATCGTCAATTTAGTTTGGTGTCGTCAACTTTGACAGTTCGACAGTATTGGTTATGGATCAAGTTGTCCAGGTAATGTTTATGGTTTTCATGGCGTTCAGTTGATATGGGTTTGTACCTGGCTATTGACTTGTGTTCATCGACAGTTTCGCTAGGATTGGTCGACGACATGTGTTTTGTCATTCGTCTTTGCAGGTTTTGATGTTGAAATGAGGGTCGTTCGTGGCAAAAGTTCAATGTGTTCGTCGTCAGGTTGTTGTCGCAACTGTGGATTGTGTCGACGATATGGTATCATCACATTGGGACAATCCGTTGTACATGGGATTTTAAAGGAAATCATAAAATCCTAAGCCTAAGACTCAATCAAACCCTAGTCCTAAATCCATGCATTCAAAGACCTAAACCTATCTCAATACATTGCCTAAGTTCTAAAACCATTAAACTAGGTATATTCCAACTCATAGTATTTAAAACCTAATGTTAATCCTAAGACTTAATCCAAACATCGTATTGTTAAAACCTATTTTCTTATGCTAAAAACCTAAATTCTATGACTTAAAAAAACATAACCTATTGCTATCGGCCTATTCACATATCAAAACAATGTAATAAACATTGCAAATACATAAACGCAGTCAAACCGCCACTTGACCACGTGAGCAACCTGTTACCGGGAATAGTGTCTATGCAAGACTGTTAATCCCACTAAGGCTGGTAGCTACCTTAGAAACAAACAAACTTAAAACTACTTTCGTTTTCCTTTATGAGAGAAGAATAAAGGAGACCAACCTCTGTCTTGTGCTTGGTTCCTTGCTCGATTCCTCTCTTTTCTGATAGTCCTTTGCTACTTGCTTTCTTGTGTACCCAGCTTCACAGAGTACCTGTAGAATCAAAGCAGCATAACACTATACAAGAACATAGATATATTATCATAAGAAATATAGGATCAGATGTATATTAACCATACAAATGCATAAAACATCAATCACACAAGTGTATGGAGGAAAACTTAAATAGCTTTATTGATAATCAAGAAAGAGCCAAGAGAATTACAACCAATTGTTCTGACCCAGCATCATCCTCTCAGCAAGAAGCCCTTCTTCACCTCATGAAAAGCGTAGATCACCCAACACTATGATATTGCACCAAGAAACCAAAAGCACTTCCTTACAAGATACAAAATTCCAGCCTCTGGATCTCTGGGATGAGGGATCCATATATAGATGTCTGCAAGGGAGGTGAGTCAGCTTTTGAGATTTGATTAGTGTCTCCCCTATGATAGTTCTTGATTCCACTTGGAGATTGATGATCTCTTACTCATCCCTGGTCGAATTCAGAGAGGCAAGTGTCATAGGAGAAGTTTCTGGAAGATTCCATGCTTCTCCACCTTGTGGATTGACCCTGCCATTTGTCCCTTCTCACCCATCGCACCCCATAGAAGGGATTTTTGACATGCAACGCACCTACTATGTGTATTTAGGTGGGATGCAACGCACTTTGCCTATGGAGCAGGTGAAATGGTCCAGTTTTGACCAATTCTGAGTGGTTTTTCATGGATAACTTCTGGGAGAAGCTGTAATCAGTTGACCTTGTTCTTTTAGGGGTTGGAACAACACCTTTAGGAACTTAGGAGCCCTTGGTTTATGGACATTTATGCTTGGGGTTGCAGTGCCCAAAAATGCCTATAACAGTTTCCCCCTAAAGCATGAGGTCGTTAATCTTTTTGATGTCGAGTGAAATGCTTTATCATGAGGATCCGAAGTTCTTTCAAGCTGGAAGGAGACCTGTAATAAGATACAATACAATACATTATCTTCATAATATTTTCATGATCTAGCTGAGGCGGGCATTCCCATGCTCAGCTTTATAAATTCATTTTTCATGTACATGAGACAGACAATCGTCTGAGTGTAGACTGATGATTCTGGTGGAGCCATCATCCCTTAGATTGGATGATTATCTGTGCAGCAATGATGTACATTTGATGTCTTTATTTTCCTGAACATATATCGCAGCCTGGATGGATGAAACTAGATCCGGGGTCTTCAATCTTGTTCGATCTTCACTCAAAGTACAAGTCGATCCATGTGAGAGATGTTCAGGAGTCGAACATGGAAAGACATCGCCTGATTACCAGCCAATCATGTAAGTCGTTAACAGGCGCAAGAGGAATCACCGATAATGATGATGACCCTCAAGGCACTACAGTAAAATTTACGTGGTGTGAATAAAGGACTTGGCGTCGAACACCACGCAAAATCTTTTAGTCGAAGGCCATTGATGTAAACCTGTCACCGGAAGTGAGAAACTTGCCATTGAGGCATGCAAGCTTCAAAGTACTGAAAGGGTTGTTCCTAGATCGACTTCTTGGATAATGAGCTGATGTCAACAAGAAGCGATCCGTCATAGGAGGGCCTTAATGAATCCCACATCAATGACACGGAACGGAGCAAATGATTTTAATGGAGGTGAAAATGATATGGTGATATAAGGTTTAGGGTGGCGGTCATGAAAGAATGGAGCGTAAATGTATTATAGTGGGTGAGACACAGGTGAATTCTCTAAGCGACTTCTCTTGAACATATCAGCGACACTGACATGATGGATTGGTAGCATTAACCCCAAATGTGGATGGTGTGATGGAACCATGGTGATGTGACCAGTGAATGGAACAACCCAACCCGACTTGGACACGGAGTGAAAGTGTCAGGTTCAAGAGCGACTTGCTACCAATAAAGTTTCTTCAAGTTTTCTTCCCAATTTTTCCCCAGTCATTGCTGACCAATACCTCTTTATTTTTGTCAAGCTTGAGGAGGATAACATATTCTTGTTCTATAATTTGCCCTTCGGGCAAACCCATCGCTATGTTTTAATGAGCCTAACGATAGTGAAATGCGTTCTTGTCTGTTATGGACAAGTTTGTCGCTATTAAGTTTTAACGAGTTTAACGACAAAGATAACTTGATCCTTTTCAATTTTAGAGAGTCTGAAAAGGGACGTAAAGGAAACTCCAAAAATCCTTTTTCGTCATCTAATCCCTTAAGTCCGAAAAAGTATAAAATAATATGAAAGGGATGAATTTTCGGTAATTTTAACGAGCCGAACAAGACAAGCGCTCGATCTTTTTGTGTAATAATCCCTCAGGTCCAAAAATATTAAAATCTAAAGGAGGGATAGCACTTTCAGTCACTTTAACGAGCTATAGAGGCCAATGGCTAGGCAATCTTTTCATATTTTACGAGTCAGTTGAAAAGAGCTTAAAGGAGACTCGTCTTTGAGGAACGAGTGATAAATTCGGGTAGCAGTTGATTCCAGGTAAGGCTTGGAATTTTCCAATCATGGCAGTGTTACAAGGATGGGTATGATTTTACTGTTTTCACTTCTGTTATGCATCATTTTTTATGTTTAATCAGCTGTCGTAAAGTCTTCTTCTCAAGCAGTTTTCCTCAATTTCTGTGCTTTGAGATAACATTCAAATCATTAATGTTTAATCACTTCTACATCAGTTTTAGTCTATGATTATTTCAGATCATATAATTTGGTATCAGTGCAGGTTGCGTTTGTAGAATTTTCCATTGAATGTTAACCAGGTCAAAGTTGCAACAAGGAGAAGGAATCCTTGAGTAGATCGATCCAGAGATTTGAAAGCGACGAGTCGATCATAAATCGACCATGTCAGGACCTGATGCAGGTGAAAACACTAAAACTAAGATGAGTGAAGAACAGTTTCAACAGGAATTCTTGACTATGCAGCATATGCTGGGAGAATTGTATGAAGACAAGAAGGCAAGAGATGCAGCTTCTTCTTCCAAGGCATTGAAGAAGGACAAAGGTAAAGGGAAGACTGATAAACATCTTTCACCTCCATCATATCCATCATCATCTTCTTCTTCTTCTTCTTCCAGTGCAGAATCTGAAACGGAAAAGAAACCTAAGAAAACATCTCTTTTTAAACTTGATGTGAAATATGAGTTACATGTTTATGATGGCGAAATGAATCTTGAAAAGCTAGATAACTAGATTAAGCAGTTAGAAGTGTATTGTCGCATTCAGAACATTTATAACGACAAAAATAAAATTCAGTTAGCTACACTTAGAATGGGGGGAACAACTTTAATCTGGTGGGAAAGTAAAACTCAGATAGATGTAAAGCGTAAAGGTAAAGTCATCTCATCATGGTCTAAGTTTTTAAAAGCTCTTAGGAAACAATTCTATCCTTTAGCATACATGCAACAAGTTGTTATTGATTGGCAACATCTGAGGCAAGGTAAAGGATAGAGTGTTCAGGAGTTTACACAGGAGTTCAGAAAGAAAGCATTGGCACTTGGTATTTCATTGGATACATGTGAAACTTTGTTAAAATACATCGGCAGTTTACATTCATATTTGCAGCATACTTTATTGATGTTTAATCCTGGTGATTTTTATGAGGTGTGTGTTCAGGCTATACATATTAAATTAGGTGGTAGACCATTCAAGTTTTCATCATCCAAAGAGTTGGAAACCAAAGATTCCAATGAAAGTAACGGGAAGAACATTTCGAAGAGAAAGAAATCGGTGATCGTTCAGAAGGAAAGACCTACTTGTTCTCATTGCCAGAGAATCAGTCATGATGAATCGAAGTGCTGGAAACTTCATCCAGAACTTAAGCCCAAAAAGTTCCTTAAGGAGAAGGATGGAAAGAAGGCCATTGCAGCAGTTCAACAGGATCTAGGTTCAGATTTAGGTGATGAAAGGAGGATAACCGCCATGGTTACGACAGGAAAAACTTCTGATACTGGTTCAAGTTCTAAAAATATTGCATATTCATCAAACATAAATCCTTCACATGAGGATAAAAGAGTTGAATTGTTTAACATAAGGATAACATCTAAGCATACAAAGATAGATACAATGTTTGACAGTGGATCACAGGCGAATTTAATCTCTGAATATTTAGTTAAAAGTTTGGGTTTGGAAACACAGAATCATCCAAGACCTTACCCATTAAGATGCCTAAATAAATCAACTAAGATAAAAGTCACCAAACAGTGTCAATCAAGTTTTTCCATAACAGTTAATTACATTGATGAAGTGGAATTAGATGTGGTTCCAATAGACATATGTGGAGTTGTCTTAGGAAGTCCTTATCTTTATGATTGTGATGCAGTATTTTACAGGAGAGAACATAAATATCACCTTAAGAAATATGGGGTTGAATTTATTGTTAGGGCACATCAAAACAAAAATCACTTGAATTCAGTTAATGTTAATCAGATGAAGATATTAATAAGTTCAAACAAGCGGTTTGTAATCATGTGTGTAAAGGATCAACATAACAATCAACATGATTCTTGTTTAAGTTATGCAACTCAGCTTAAATATGGTTTGTTTAAAGAGATAGAGACAATTCTAGTTCTATGTAAAACCAAACGTCTTATTCATAAGCAACGATTACAATATGAATTACAGTTTGTGCCTAAAGCTCCTCTTCCTAATGTCAGAATGAACCAATTCAGTTTAAGTTTGGAACTTAATAGTTGGAGAGATATAGGTTAGTATTGAGGAAATTCAGTGTTCAATTTCTCTTGTATTGTGTCACCATGTCATGTCTCGAACAGTTTGGAAACCTCTTTTCAAGTGGAGAGGAAATCTATTTGTTTTCATATCAAATCCTTTTCTAAAGCAGTGTCTGATGGGAACTATTGCATCAATGGAAAGTGCTAATCAATGGAAATATCATTTAATGAATAAGGACAAAGTGATTCAAACAAATCAACAACTAAATCAATACTTTCAGAATCAAACTAAGTTGCAGCAAATTTCACCTTACAGTTGGATAGGTTCATTGCAGCAAGTTCACTTAGTAATTAGGAATTAGGAAAGTATAGCTAGTTTGATGTCAAGTATATCTTTGATTGTCTCTGACATTCTGCAAAATAGATTGTTTATACATGTTGACGGTATTAAAGAACATCCAGTAGAGACTGTTTTCAAAGATTGTGAATCACTAACTCATGGTTATTCAAGGAAAGAATTCAATTGCCATGTTTATAGCAGGTTGTTTTCCCATCGTCACAGGTTGTTCATACTGCAGATGGAAGGAACAGGTCACTGACTGAAAAGGTACCATGGTCAGCATCATCAAGGTCATCACTTGCAAGTGATTGATCGAATGTATTGGTACATTGTCAGGTCAAGGTGGAAAGAGAGGGAGTTCTAATTGTTTAGTCAAACTTTTGTGGTCCAAATTTTTTCAAGTGGAGAGTAATGATCTAGGAGGATTTCGTTGATTCAATTGCATAGGTGTTCAAGTGTCATCGTCAGTGTTCATTGTCATTGTCAATTTAGTTTGGTGTCATCATCTTCGACAGTTTGACGGTATTTGTTATCAATCAGGTTGTCCAGGTAATGTTTATGGTTTTCATGGTGTTAAGTTGATATGGGTTTGTACCTGGTTGTCGACTTGTGTTCATCAACAGTTCCGCCAGGATTGGCCGAAGACATGTGTTTTTTCATTCGTCTTCGTAGGTTTTGATGTTGACATGAGTGTCATCCGTGGCAAAAATTCAATGTGGTTCGTCGTCGGGTTGTCATCGCAACTGTGGATTGTGTCAACGATATGCATTGGTATCGTCACATTGGGACAATCCGTTGTACATGGGCTTTTAAAGGAAATCATAAAACCCTAAGCCTAAGGCTCAATCAAACCCTAGTCCTAAATCCATGCATTAAAAACCTAAACCTATATCAATACATTGCCTAAGTTCTAAAACCATTAAACTTAGTATATTCCAAATCATGGTATTTAAAACCTAATGTTAATCCTAAGACCTAATCCAAACATGCATTGTTAAAACCTATTTTTCTATGCTAAAAACCTAAATTCTATGACTTAAAAAAACCTAACCTAATGCTCTCGGCCTATTCACATATCAAAATAATGTAATAAACATTGCAAATACATAAACACAGTGAAACCACCACTTGACCGCGCAGGCAGCCTAACTGCATCGTGGGTCATGTGAACACTGCATTGTAAAACTGTCGGAGGTATGTGCTGACAGTTTTGGAGTTCACCACATCGAAACCGTCAGTGGATACAAGTGACATGTGACCAGTGTTGTGATGACAGTTTATGAGTCACTGCCGGAGAGTTCACCGCGTGGGGTTTCAAACCGCAATAGGTAATGTGAATGTTGTAACCGTCGGAGTATTAACCGTGGAGGTCACCACTGTTGGAACCACTGACAGTTGTCACATGCGGGCGGTTAACAAAGCCATCGCCGGAACCGCCAGGGGAGACCACCAGGTGGCAGTCAGGCAGTCGAGCGCCCGGTGTTCACATGGAAACAGTTCAACCTCCACCCGATTAGATGACCACAAGCGGTTATGAGTTTAATACATTGTATTTTTGGGTTTTATTGCTAATTTCTATTAAACTACTAATTCGATGACCATGCCAACTTACCCTATGTGTCCTTTCACAACAGGACCAAGCTTTAAACCTAATCAATTTGCAAACCAAATTCATCTGGAAATTAGCCAAGGAGGTTTCAATGTACCTGCTGGCCTATAAAAGGCAGTTTTGCTTCAATGAAGAAGAAGAGAGTGGTTTTTTACTTTTGCTTGCAAATTATGGAGGTCATAGGCAGTTTTGTTTTCAGTGTTATAGGAGCATCCAGAGTCGGAATTGGAATCCGTAAGAGGTGTTGGAAAGCTGGTTCAAAGGGTTATCTGATGACAGTGATCAGAAGTGCATGTGTACATATTCATACTGATCAAATCTCTGTGTAATCAACACCTTCTTTTCATTCCTAATAAAAATGGTCGCCCATATTGAAAGCAGACCCAGAGACGTAGCCCATCAGGGACAAACTCCATCATCAATATTGTTGTCTGGTATTGATGTGATTTTACTATTTTTACTTCTGTTATGCATACTTTTTTATGTTTAATCAGTTGTCGTAAAGTCTTCTTCTCAAGCAGTTTTCCTCGATTTCTGTGCTTTGAGCTAACATTCAAATCATTAATGGTTAATCACTTCTACATCAGTTTTAGTCTATGGTCATTTCAAATCACTTGACATCATACCTCGTCCCTACAAAATCATAGGGGGAGACTTCAACATGGTCCTTAACCTGTCGAAAAAGAAAGGAGGTCTACAGAAGTTTGATAGAGACTCTGAAATCTTACAAGAAAATATCGAAAAAATGGGACCGATAGACATTCTGATAGTGAACGATACCTACACCTGGAACGACAAAAGAGGTGGGGATAGGAAGATAGCCTCAAGGCTTGATAGATTTATGATCTCGTAAGCAATATATTTGACCTCTTGGGAAAATGAATGCCAAATATTACCCTAAACAGGTTATGATCACTGGCCAATAGCTCTAAGGTTTCACATTACCTCATCCCCCAAAAATTTTCCCTTCTAATTTGAAGCCTTTTGGCTAGAGAATCTGAACTTCCTAAGCAACATGAAGAACTGGTGGGAAAGCTCTCCACCTCAGACCAGCACTATAATGTACCAATTCCAATAGTCTTTGGTAACATTATAAAGGACAAAAAGGATCTGGATCAAAGCATGGAGGAACTTCAACAATGAATCATCCAACATGGTATCACAGACTAGATGAAAGAGGAGGAAATGAACCTTCAGAAACAATGAGAAGAGAGAGCTAAGTAGGAGGCAAAAATCTGGCAGCAAAAATCTAGAATTCTTTGGCTTAGGTGTGGGGAAAGGAACTCCTCCTTCTTCCATCACTCCATGGTTCAGCACTGAAGGAACAATAGAATCCTCAACCTAAGAACTAAGGATGGGAGTATTTTTAACTCCCATGAAGACATTTCGATCGAACTAAATTATTTCTATAGCAAAATCCTGGAGGAACCTTGAGTAGACAGATCCCATACCATAAGGGAGATCACTAACAACATTCCCACAATCCTCAACCAGGACCACAACAAAATTCTCCTTAGGGAAGTATCAATGTAGGAAGTTGAGGAAGCAGTAATGGCCATGCCGAATGGAAAAGCTCCCAGACACCATTGATTTTTTCAAAAGTTATTGTTCTTTCATCAAAGATGAAGTTCATACCCTAGTGTAGGACCTGAGGATCAACAAAAAAATCCTACAAGCATTGAACACCACCTTTCTTAGATCAATTCTAACCTATTTCCCTTTGTAATGTAATTTATAAAATCATCTCCAAGGTTTGGCCAATAGGATCAAGACTTTTTCTTCCCCTCCTTATCTCAACCAACCAAGTAGGGTATGTGGAGGGGAGACACGTTATGGATAACATTATCTTATCACATGAAATGATACACTCTCTCAAAACCCTAAAAAATCTTGGCATGAAGACGCAATTGGATATGTCAAAAGCCTTCGACAAACTCAGCTGGGAATATATGCATGAATTCTTAGATGTCATTGGCTTCCACCAGGATTGTATAGACTATATCATGGCTCCGGTCTCGGGAGCCTTCTTTTCCATCATGTTCAATGGTTCACCTTCCAAGCCTTTCTATCCCTCCATAGGTATCAGGCAAGGCAACCCTCTATCCTCCTTCCTTTTTTTCATCATGGTTGATGGTTTAAGTAGGATACTCCAGGATTCCAGCACCATCAACACGGTCATTGGGCTCAAGCTCCACAACCCTGACCCAAATTCTACCCACCAGCAATTCGTTGATGACACTCTCTTGATGGGAGTCCCCACTATTAATGAAGTAGTTTCCTTCAAGTGTATTCTCAACTATTTTTCTAAAGCTTCTGGAACCTCCATCAACCTTGAGAAATCCAAAATCTTCTTCTTTATTACACCCCTGGTCATTCAAAGAAACATCAGCAGAATTATTGGTTTTTAGAGGTGCTTGCTTCCTTCAAAATACTTGGGGGTTCCCCTCATTGACAAATCCTATAGAAAAGATAATTGGGAGGACCTCCTTAATAGGTTGCGTAAAAAACTCTCCAAATGGACCTTTCACTCCTTCAATCTGGCGGGTAGACTTGTCCTGGTAAAATATGTTCTGCAGGCCATGTCCCTTTATCTTTTCTCGACCCTGACCGCCCCTAAGTCAGTAACTAACGTCATTTGGAGCATTCAATGTAGCTTCTTATGGGGAGGTTCAGACACAAATAAGAAATGGGCCCTAGTTGCATGGGAACAATTATGAAATCCTAAGAATGTTGGAGGGCTTGGTCTGAGAGGCCTGAAACTTCTAGGAAAATCCCTGGGGATAAAACTTGGTGGAGATGGATGGGCAACTTGCTCACACCCTGGGGTCTTCTTTGGAAAGCGAAGTATGTGCCTCATAACTCCAACAGGGATCTCATCAAGCTCGCAGGAAATATTAATGGATCTGCCATATGGAACTAGGTGTGGAAAAACAAAATCATCATACAAGAACACAACTTCTAGGAAATATGCAATGGGGAAAGAGCCCTCTTTTGGGAGGATGATTGGAAACAATCACCGGTCTTGGATATGGATCAGTATGCCTCTCTTCGAAGGTCCATGGAAGCTAAAGGGAAACTTCATGTAGCCCACTACTGGAAGCCTAGCATGTTGGATGCTAGGCTGAGAGAATCGTTGGACGCTCAGGAGTGGGCACCCTTGCCTAAAAATATCGATTAGGACACCTTTGATCGAACCATCCAAGAAATGAAAATTCAAATTGATCAGGGGGAAGACAATCTATGATGGGGCAAGAACTCGGTCGGGCTCTTTAGTCTCAAGGAGGCCTATGTCTACATAGTTGATCATCATCACCTTCAGTAACATTAAAAATGGAAAATTCTATGGGAGAGAAAACTTTGTCCAAAAATCATCCCTTTTCTTTGGTTGGTCATGCAGGGGAAAATTACCACTTGGGACAATCTTCGGAGAAAAGGATTTAATGTTCCCTTGAGATGTCCTCTTTGTGAGTCATGAGATGAGACCATGAACCATCTCCTCAACACTTTTGACTACACCAATAGAATATGGGAATGGGTGATTGAGATTTTCAGAACCACAGACAAAGACAGAGCTTCCATTCACACTACTCTTGAAAATTGGCGATCTAATATATCCCCCCATCCCATGGTGAACAAGGCATGGAATCTTTGAACCATCTATTGGACCATATGGAAAGAAATCAATGCAAGAGCCTTCAAAGATGACAAAAGATGGAGGAAATCCTCATTACTTCCATCAAGCAAATCATCCGAGAAGCACTCACCATCTCCAAAATTCCCAGCTTCAATGACCCCGCTCGACCCCCAGATCAGTGCATGCTGCTCCTTCTGGACCTACATTTTCCATCTTCATCCAACCCCAACCCTATTAATGTTACCCCTGAAGCCCCCTGTCACTGGTCCCCCGTGAGAAAGATGTGAAAATGAATTATTATGGTGCGGCGAAAGGAAACCCAGAGGCAATGGTATTTGGTGGTGTGTTCAGGAACACGGCTGGGGAAATCTTGTGGGTTTACTCTAGGAACCTAGGTATCACCACTAATAATGCAGCAAAAATTCAGGCGATGGAACATGGTCTAGCCATTGCCAGAGAGCAATGCTTCTTCCCCCTGATTGTCAAAGATGACATGACGCTGGAAACCTTGACTTCCCACAAACTCCAGCAAGGCGCTATAGTGACCAATGTAACAGACAACTAGAGGTTGACCAAGATGCTTCACTGTATCAACCAACACATCAACAACCTAAGTGGGCACCATTTCCGGGTGGTCAGAATGAAGGCGAACAGTTTGGCTAACAAGCTCACCAATGAGGGTACAGCTGGAAACTATAGGTTTAGGTCCCTTGCATGGAAGGACCTGGGGGAAGGTCCCCTCATCAAAGAGTGTGGGGATATAAATTCCAAGGAAAATGTTGTATGTGATCATCATAACTCTACAGAGGTACAACATATCTCACAGACCTTGATGGTACGTTCTCCTTAAATCTGTTATCATGAAACACACCCTGGGCATCAACTCTAACAATTTGCCTGTGGGATTGAAAATCTCGATCGTGATGTGTAGAAATTCCCATTGTAGATCAACAGATTATGCAATAGACTAAATCAAAATACAAGATCTACTTCTACAACGCTTTGCGGAAGCTTAATCGAATTGAGCAAGATGAAGAGAACACATATAACTGAGCATGAGAAATCAATCACACATAACAAAGAAGAAATAACTCAAGGAAAGCCTCAACCTAAAACCCCAATATCTGTATTATCATACAAGTGGAAATCTTGTTCACGTTACAAACAATACAGCTCACAGACTGAATAGACACTATATATGTCCTCCTCAATCCCTCCAAACCTCCTATTTCCTTGCGCAATTTTTCTTGGGGTCCAGTGAAGCCACATGTGTGAATTGGCCTCATCACACTCACAAAACCTGAAGCAGTAACTATGCAATCCTCAAGGAAAGAATTCCTTCTGCATGTAAGGAATATTCGTAATGGAATATTCTAGCAATTGATAGTACACTGTCCCTCCATCTAATCTCAACTGGGTCTCTGTCTGAACTAACATGCATGAGTTATTTGTGAGAGAATATTCAGTTATATGAAGTGCAACAATTACATGCATGCATGCATTAACTAACTGAACTCACAACTAATTCAACAAATTGTTTGAATTAATCTAACTGGACTTGACTCAGTTAACTGAGTCAACTAATCACAACTCATCCTTATCTCTTTAACTAATGGATAAATTCCTCAATTAATGGAGAAACTGTTGCATGTCCCCACATAGACTTCATGTTTGATTTTATACAACTAATTAACTCATGGTGAATTAATTAATTATTTTACAAACAACTACTAAGATCAAATTCGAATTTTACTTCTCTATTTTAGTTCAGGGAATAACTAAAATAGGAAGGTGTCCCGAAATGCTATTTATAGCAGTACTAAATTTAGAACTTCTATATTTAGCATTTCTTGTTGCCATTTTCAACACTCCCTCTCAACAAGAAAGGGATTATCAGTAACCCCAATCCCATCTCTATGGAACTCGAACTTGCATTTTGACAATGCCTTCATCAAAATATCTACATCATGTTCCTCGGTCGAAACATATAGCAACAACATAATCCTCTTGACCACACAGTCTCGAATATGGTGATACTGGATATCAATGTGCTTAGACCTATCATGAAAAATTGGATTCTCAGAGAGTTTGATACAACTCTAGTTATCGCAGTAGATCACTGTAGGATCCATTCTCTAACCAAACAATCCCACTAGAATCTTCCGCATCCAAATGGCCTCACATGCCACCTGACTAGCAGCCATGTATTCAGCCTCTGCTGAGCTAAGTGCAACTGATCTCTTTTTCCTGTTGTACCAGGAAACTGTAGTTGAACCAAGGTTGAAGATTCCTCCAGAAGTTCTCTTCCAGTCTGATGGACTCCCTGTCCAATCCACATATGTGAAGCCTTGAAGCTTCACTCCCTTTGTTTGTCTGTACCACAATCCGAACTAAGATGCGCCTCTAAGGTATCTCAGCACATGCTTCGCTGCCTTCCAAAATAGCTTGGTAGGCTGAACCATAGCTTGACTCAGCTGGTTCACCGCAAAGCATAAGTCGGGTCATGTGTTCACCAAATACATAAGTGAACCCACCAGCTGCCAATAAACAGTAGCAACTACTACCTCACCTGAAGTAGCATCCTCCTTCCTCCAGTTCCCAACTAAAGGAGTCTGCATGGGCTTGCACTTCTCCATGTGAAAGTGCATGAGTATCTCATTGGCATACTTGCCTTGAGACACAAATACTTCACCATATTTCTGCCACACCTCCATGCCTAGAAAGTAGTGCATAAGACCCATGTCTTTCATTTCGACCTCTCTTGCAAGGTCCTCCTTGCAAGACTGTATCAACTGATCATCACCTGTCAAAATCAGATCAACAACATAAAGAACAATGATCAATGGTTTACCTTCTACCATGATGTGGTAAAGGTTCACATCTGCTTCACTCTTTGTGAAGCCCAACCCGGTGAAATAGATGTTGATCCTAGTGTACCAAGCACGAGGTGCTTGCTTCAGGCCATACAAAGCCCTCTTGAGTCGGCACATATGTGACTCATGATCGAAGGTCTCGAAACCCTCTGACTGCTCAATGTACACCTCCTCCTCAATCTTCCCATTGAGGAATGTTGTCTTCATGTCCATCTGGTGGATCCTCCACCCCATATGAGCTAATAGTGCCAATATTGATCTAATCGATGAGTACCTTGCTATGGGAGCAAAAGTCTCATCGTATTCAATCCCCTCGACCTGTGAGAAACCTCGGGCAACAAACCTTGCCTTATGTTTCTCAACACTACCATCAGATGCCTACTTTACCTTGTAAATCCATCTGGAACTCACCACTGACTTGTCCTGAGGTCTTAGGACAACATCCCACACATTGTTCTGAATGATAGAGTCATACTCCTCTACCATTGCATTAACCCAGACTGGTTGTTGTACTGCCTCCTCGAATGAAGAAGGTTCAGTATCTACATACTCCCCAACCAGAGCCATGTACTCAGTGTACTGATCAGGCGACCTCCTCTGTCTGCGCTGAGAAGATGGTTGTCCCACATTCTCCCACACATCCAGCATCAACCTGTCAGCTTCCCTTGAGCTTTTTCACCCATATCTAGAAGTATCAGCATGAGTGGATGTCTCCACTCCCGAATCCTCTACATGCGGCTGCTTCACATCAATCTGAGGCTCCTCCTCCTTAGGAACTGAAAGTTCCTCCTTTGCATGCAAATTGACCTCCCTCTCAAGTGACATTTGCATGGCTTTCTGCTCATCGAACTTCAGATCCCTGCATACCACAGTCCTTTGAGTGGAAGGCAGGTACACCCGATAGTTGTGGGGTGTATCCGTGTACCCCACAAGTATTCCCAACTCAGCTGTTGGGTCTAGCTTCTTCCTGGCATCTTTGGTCACATGATAGTAAACTGATGATCCAAAGATTTTGAAGTGACTTACATAAGCTCGCTTCCCGAAAAAGGGCTCCATAGGTGTCTTCATTCCCAGTATACGGTGTGGGCTTCTGTTCTGCAAGTATACTGTTGTATTGCATGCCTCATCCCACAAATGTACTGGTAGGCTTTGGTCATGGAACATCGCTCGAGTTGCTCCCATAATCGATCTGTTCTTCCTTTCCGCCACCCCAAACTGCTGTGGGTTATGGGGTTCCGTCAATTCCCGTTTAATTCCTTCTGCAGCGCAAAAGTATTTAAACTGTTGGGAGACATACTCTCCACCATTGTCACTACACAAGGCTTTTATTTTCTTTCCATATTCTTTCTCTGCCAAGACTTTAAACTCACAAAACCTCAAGTACAAGAAAAATCATCAATAAAAATAACACAGTACCTTTGTTTAGTGGCGGAGGCTGTAGAGAAAGGTCCACAAACATCTAAGTGAACTCGCTTTAGGATTGCTCCATCTCTACTATCTCGATCTGGAAAGGAAGATTTCACATACTTACCCAAGGTACAACCTTTGCATGTAGTCGTCTACTCAAGTTTTCCCTTGGGTAATCCAGAAGAAATCTGTTGCACGATCTTCAGGGCTCCATGGTGCAAGTGGCCCAGTCTTCTATGCCATAGCTCGCCAACATCTTGGCTCTGCACCATCTTAGCTTTAGAACTCAATGCAACACAGTTGTCTACCTCCAGCTTGTAAAGATTCTTTACTTGAATCCCAATTAACTTTGTTTGTCCAGTACCGATATGCCTCAGGAATACCTTTCCTTTACTAAAGACTACATCATAGCCTTTATCTTCTAGCATAGTGACAGACACAAGATTCTTCTTCAGACCTAGTACATACTTTACATCAGTCAGGGTGAGGGGAGCTCCATGCTCCCTCTGAAACACAATTGTACCTTCACCTGAAACATAGTACTTTCCATCATCGCCCATCTCGATCCGCATTTGGAGATCCTTCTCCTCCAAGGTACTGAAAAGATTCTTGTCACCTGACATGTGGAATGAATCTCCACTGTCCAAGTACCACACACATCCCACCATGGATGAAACCATGCATGCGATAAGCAAGAAATCCAGCTCAAAATTTGAGGCTAATGCCTCACCATCGGATCCCTTCGAGGAAACCTTCTTGGATTTCTTCTGTGGACAATTCGTAGCATAATGGCCCACTTCATGACAATGAAAGCATCACACTTTCGATTTTTCAATCTTCTTCCCACCATGGGAAGAACCAGATTTGGGATGGGATGCCTTCCCTTTCCCTTCCCTCGCCTTACTCGCTAAGGCTAGATTTTCCTCATCATCTTGCTTTGATGAGGATCCATCTCTAGTGCTTCTTCTTATTTCCTCCTGCATCAGATTTGACCAAAGTCACTCCCAATCTGGCAGTTTTTCCCTTCCATTAATCGAGTCTTGGTAGCTATGCCAGCTCTTAGGAAGACCGAGGAGTGCAAGAATCACCATGTCATCTTCAACAGTCATGATCCATACACTTCCAAGCTCATACTTGCAGGTGGTGAGCTTGTTCAGATATGTAGAGATCATGTCGCCCTTTTCACACTTGATATTACGAAGCTTGTCTTTCAGCGCCAGCTTCCTCTAATCGCTGTTATTATGATATAGATCTTTTAATGTTTTCCACATCGAAAATGGTGTCTCCTTCCCATGGAGGCTCGAGACAATGTGGTCTCGAACTCCCTCTAGGAGGATTTTCCTTGCTCTAGCCACACATTTCTTCCATTCCGCCAGTTAAGTAGCATCAGTCGGCTTGGGGACTTCTTGATCAATGAAGTCCTTTAGGCCATTATCCTTTAATATTGCTTCCATGCGATCCTTCTAGGCTATATAATTCGAGTTGCCATCAAGGGCATACTCGAGTCTTAAACTGCTGAACACCATTGGTGAAATTGAGATGTGATAAGAACTCGATTTCTGTATTCAGGAACCACAAACTTCGAACTTCTCCCTTCTTGTATAGTTTTCTTCTCCTTTGATCACCTTTGCTCTGATACCATGTAGAAATTCCCATTGTAGATCAACAGATTATGCAATAGACTAAAGAAAAATACAAGATCTACTTCTACAACACTTTGCGGAAGCTTAATCGAATTGAGCAAGATCAAGAGAACACATATAACTGAGAATGAGAAATCAATCACACATAACACAGAAGAAATAACCCGAGGAAAGCCTAGGCATAAAACCACAATCTCTGTGTTATCATACAAGTGGAAATATTGTTCAAGTTACAAAAAGAATCATCTCTCAAGCTATCCTGCTCTCTTGCAATCAAACGATACAGATCACAGAGTAAATAGACATTGTATATGTCCTCCTCAAGCCCTCCAAGCCTCCTATTTCCTTGCGTAGTTTTTCTTGGGGTCCAGTGAAGCCACATGTGTGAATTGGCCTCATCACACTCACAAAACCTGAAGAAGTAACTGCGCAATCCTCAAGGAAATAATTCCTTCTGCATGCAAGGAATATTCACAATGGAATATTCTAGCAACTAATAGTACACTGTTCCTCCATCTAATCTCAACTGTGTCTCTACCTGAACTAACATGCATGAGTTATTTATGAGAGAATATTCAGTTATCTGAAGTGCAACAGTTACATGCATGCATGCATTAACTAACTGAACTCACAATTAATTCAACAAATTGTTTGAATTAATCTAACTGGACTTGACTCAGTTAACTGAGTCAACTAAGTACAACTCATCCTTATCTCTTTAACTGATGGATAAATTCCTCAATTAATGGAGAAACTGTTGCATGTCCCCACATAGACTTCATGTTTGATTTTCTACAACTAATTAACTCATGGTGAATTAATTAATTATTTTACAAACAACTACTAAGATCAAATTCGAATTTTACTTCTCTATTTTATTTCAGGGAATAACTAAAATAGGAAGGTATCCCGAAATGCTATTTATAGCATTACTAAATTTATCACTTCTATATTTAGCATTTCTTGTTTCCATTTTCAACATGATGTTGATCTTCGACCATTGCCCCTCTGACCCGAGACCTAGTAAAATCCTTTGCATTGTTATGAATGCTATGTACTTGGCACTGGCCACTTTCAATGGCTTAATTATAGCCACTTTCCTCCTCAACCCCCCCATCGTCAGACTCGCCTATGAATACCTCGATCCTCAGGCTCCTATTCATCACTCCTTCTGCCCTCGCATCTTTGCTACCCTATTTTCCCCATCTTCTGCTCCGAGACCTGCTTTTCATAACCCTGACTCCCTCCCCTTCAGTATGGCCCCTCGACGTTTCTCAGCTCCCGCCACCAGCAGAGGAAGGGGCAGTAACAATGAGTGTTGGAATCAAGCCAGCATGCGGCCCAGGACATGCTTTGAAGTGTCAACTAGGAGAGTCCCTATAGATTACAATAGTTCAGTCTCTTCGAAGATCCGCAAACACATTTAGGATCTTGAACTCCAAGCTAGGAACATTCGTTGTTGCATCAGCAACAAGGACCTTGATTCCCAATTCGAGTGGATTCCTGACCTAGAATTCACTAGGGCTAGGGAAAACATCTACAGCCACACAATTGAGCTTTTATGGAAACTCAAAACCATGCTTGGGTTGGCTCTGCAGGAGAAAAGCGAGAATAAAAAGAACCTGGAGGCTAAGCTCGACATGTTAAAAGACAAGTTTATTGTTTATCTGGACACAGTTCACCATCGAAGCTTTGTTACTAAGGATTCACCTCATTACGGACTGTTGAAGCGTCGTATGGAAACCATGCAAGCGAGCAGGGGCGGTACACCAAGCATTAAGTGCAATACAGGAGGAGCGTCCAACAGTCACTAGGCCTCTGAGGACGCCCTAACTAACAACACCCCAAAAAAGCTAATTAAGCTGGAAGAATACCCCTCAAAATAATCAGTCTAATGAATTATGTTTATTCTGTGTTTTGGACAAACACCCTATGGGATCTCTCTCTATGGTTTTGGCCCCTGTCTGGAAAAACCAATGCTGTAAATTTTGTTACTTCTTTTAATCCTCACACTGTTGTCAATGTTTTAATTTTTGTAACCAAGAATACTAAAAACTTGGAAGAGCACATAAATTATCAAATCACTTAGACCAGGTTGAATTGCAAATTTGGTAAATTTTGTAAGGGAAGGGCACATAAGAAACGTTTCTTCTATCAATGGTCGGGGCTAGACTATGTTAGACCACTCGAGCACCACATCGATTGTAATTACCGCTTTATAATATAATATAAATTTTCTTACTTACAAAAAAAATGAGTTTCCACAACAAATGCTTAATGATATCAAGTCTATATTGACATATGAACCATTAATCACCACAAAAGGCCATATCAATATGATGTCAAAATATTGATGTGAAGTACCAAATTTCCTTGATTACCTCAATGACTTCTCAATAGATATTCACAACTAAGTTACTCAAATTTGCTTATACACATATATTCAAATCAATGATCCAAAGGTTATGAGACCCTCAATGTTATGCTTAGAGTGCAAGTGGATATGAACAAACTTAAGGTCTAACCATAAACATCTTTAGACCAATAAGAACTAATATGCAAGAATGCTTACACCATTCATTAACATAACTGATGAGCCCCAAATTTGGTAACATTTTGGGCTCATTTGGCCTACTTACCCTTGCTCAACCCTTCATTTTTCATCACTTATGCATCATTTTTTAGTATATTCATGTTATTTGTACGAAGGAGGGCAGTCACTATTCCTAGGTGGCTAACACATGTTTATTTCAGGTTTTTTTGACATTTAATGGAGCAAAACCACGCAGATGAAGGCTATGAGACAGCCAAGATGGGATTGCGGTTTTGTAGGAAGGTTGTCCACAGCATTGAACGGCCTTCCTCGTGATCTCCACCCCCAACTCCGAGCTCCAACCACCACCGAGCTAGAAGGCAGCCAAACGGATTGAAAGGAAACAACATATTACTCTTAGTTTGGGCAGCCAAACCCCACTAATTTAGGAGGCCAGCTTGGCCCTTGTAATGTATAAATGATGAGGCTGTAGCCCTCGATGGGGACTTTTGAAACTTTGTTGTTTATTCTGGACTACGAGTTGATAGCTCTGTTTTGCTCTTTGTAAGCCATTTTTGGCATGTTGTTAGACTTATGACTATTATATTTTAATAAAAGGCAGGCAGATTTGAGTTCAGTTCTGAGTTCTTAGAGGAGCTATAGCTCTCGGGGTTGGGCCCAACCTGAGAGCAATAGACCTCCTTTGTTTGTATTGTTACTTTCCTTTCAGCATTGTATTTCTTTTCCTTACCATGCATTTGGAAACACAGTTTGCTGAGTTGAAATTCTTGGTGTGATTAAGTAGGTTAGTTTTATGAACAAAGTTGCTTTCAGTGGTTTAGATTAGAGTAAGGAGATTAGAGTTAATCGGAGCTCCGAAAAGGGTTGATTGCACACTCACTTCCACCTCTGTTTAGAGATTGGGATTGCAGCCCGTGCCACCCACCAAAAACACAGTTTTACATGTTCATACAAGCTTTAATGCAATGTTCTCAGTTGTAGCAGCATCCATGCATTCAGATCTTGTGGAATGAATCTTTGTTTCAGTACCATGCAAGAGTTTCCTTACAAAATCACGTTGTTGTTCTATGGTTTTATGAAAACAGTTAGAATAGGTTGATGAAATCTCGGTTTTGTGCAAGACACGGATGATTTGTTTCATTTACACTGTGCAGTATTACTCTCTCACTCCCGTATCCTTCTAAGCCGTGCCTAGGCCATCCACTCCTCCCTCAGTTAGACCACTTACCTCCTAAACTCTTCTATCACCCATGTGATTCTACCTTTTCGGCCTTCCATCTCCCCTAACCTCCTCTAGACCAACCAGCTTTGCACACCCCCTCTCTATCTCATCTCTCTGTCCATAAGTCATCACCAGCTCCCCTCCTACCTCCCTGTCCATCCACATAGCCTCTTCCACTCATCCCTCACCCAAAAATCCTAATGCAGAACATCCTGTAGAAATTAGCAGACTTCCTGTAGAAATCCTGAACATCCTGTAGAACCCCTGCAGACTTCCTGTAGAAGCTTTTAAACACGGTTGCCAAGCATCTGAACTTTATGAACTTCTCTGAAAGGATGCTAGGGATCCCTTAGACCCTCTCTGAGCCTCCCTGACCTCTTCCAAGCATTTCCCTCCTTGATCTATCCCTGCACAGTCAAAGACCCAGATAGAAGCACACACATAATAATTCCAACAACTTGAACAAAAATACAAAAATACGTTTTAGTTAGATAAAAGTAGTCTAGACACATGCATCTCACCTTCCTAGAAGTAATGGCACCTCTTACAGTATTTTGCATTCCCACCTTTGCATCAGTAGGACTAGCTGGTAGAATTAGGGTTTGCTAGGGTTTTCATTCCTTGTTGGCTTTCAGTTTCTTCCTGCAGTAGGTTAATTTCCTTTGAGATAGCTTTCATTCATCGGTTAAAAAGCTTCTTCTGAGAACTCATAGAAGTTGGCTTGAGCCCTAGCGGACTTGTGCCAGTTGACCAAGTGACAGCTGCGACAAGAGCTAGTACTTGTGCATACAACACCGTCGCTTCCAAGTTTGTTACGAACTACCGGGTTGATAAAATTAGAGAAGGAAGCTCCAGGAGTTGTAGCATTATTGCTACAATACTGGAGCCCACCATCTTTTTGGCGCCGTTGCCGGGGAAGCGTCAGAGTATTAGTAATTGTTGCTTTTCTTCTATTTTCCTACTCTCGCCTTCTGCCAAGTAGTTTATTTCATTTCCATTATGCAAAAGTAGCATAGACATTTCCTGCTTTCATAGATTAACATTTCAATTCCGCAATTTCATTTTTGCAAGCATAGATTAGCATTTCAATTCTGCAAGCGTAGACTAGCATTTCCATTCCTGCAATTTCATTTGAGCGAAGTAGATTAGTTCTTTCCTGCTTTCATTTCAATTCTGCAAGATAGTTAGTTGTAGATCAATATGTTTCAGTTTTTGCAGGTACCAGAGAAAAAACAAAAGCAATCAAAAGTCTTTCCATTTCATGCCTCGTAGGAATCGAGATAAAACAGGCAAATTCTTACCCAACACCCCCACTACATCACTGAGTCACCCTTCTCTCTTCTTCGGTGACAGTGATCCAGAAGAACCTATAGGTGAACCTCCTGAGATATACAAAGATCCTATAGCAGAAGAAGAATTAGAGACCATTCCATCTGAAACTATGGCTGACAATAGAGGAGAAGATGAGAGAATAGAAGGTGCCTTCCCCATCCGAGAGACCAATGGAGACATGAAAATGAAGAACATTAGCCCCTCCGCTCTACCTCACTTCCATGGACTGACTACTGAAGATCCTGATACCTTCCTGTTTGAGTTTGTTGTCCTTTGTCGAACCTATGACTATACTGAAGATGAGCAGAAGCTGAAACTCTTCCCCTCAACCCTTAAGGATGCAGCATTACGCTGGTTCATGGGCTTACCTGGGAACAGTATCACCACTTGGGCTCAGATGCAGCAAGCTTTCAATACCAAGTACCGGGACTACTGTAGGTCCAAGGAAACCAAGGGAGAAATCTTCCGGATGACCATGGGAAATGATGAGTCCTTAGAGGATTATGAGGAAAGGTTCCAACTTAGCTATAAACGGGCCAGGTGCACACTTGACCCTGAATCCCTCAAGTTGGTCCTGCTCCGAGGAGTCCCTGAAGACCTCTTAGATACCCTTCACATGTTAGCTGGAGGAGATATTTACCAACTGCCTTATGAGGACATAAAGACTGTGTTTAGAAACCACTTTAGGGCAGCCCGGAAACGAGGTAGAGGAAACCTCCTCTCAGCTGGTATTCCTTTCTCCAAACATGAGTTTGAAAATCAATTAGAGGATCTCAAAAGTGAGGTGAGACATACCATTGACATGCAACTTGATACATTCAGGATCCAGCAGAAGAAGGAAGAAGCTGAGAGGGCCTTGGCTATCTTCTGCCCTAGGTGTACAAGGAGACACCCTAAGAACGAATGCCCATTACATTCGGTTGAGGTATGTTTCGTTTGTGAGGAGGACCATCCCACAAATCAATGTCCAACCTTACCTGGGTTTAAAGCCATGTATCAAGGGACAGAAGCCCCCACTGAACCTCTCTATTTCCTCAACCAAAGGAGGCCACAAGGACCTAGACCTTACCAGCAGGGGATGCAAGGGGCACCCCAAGCTTATTACAGCCCCAACCAATCTACTCCTATGCCTTCCTGGGGCCCCCCTGCTCATCCTTCCTGGTCTGTGCCTCCTCCATGGTCTTATCCACCTCAGTATCATACTCAACCCACTACTCATTCGTATCACTCACATGCCCAGCCACAGCCTCAGTGGAATGCACCTCAGTCGGGGTGGAGGCCCCAGTACAACACTCCTCCCGCCATTTTGCCTCCACCACCAGTTCAACCTCAACCATTACCTCCTGCTCCTCCAAGGCAACCTCAAATGCCTGCTCAACCGAACCCGAACCCCAACAACAGACAGGCTCAGCAGGTATACACTGGGGAAACATCATGCCCTACCTATGCTGTGGAGATCCAGGAGATCAATCTGCGATCTGGAAAGACTCTTCCGGATCGCCAACCTCCTCCCCCAGAGGACGAGGAAGACAAACAGGAAAGTGAACCAAAGGCTATTCCACCCTTTCCTGAGAGACTAACAGCCACCACACAACCCAACCCAGAGGAGGATGAGCTTCTGGGAGAGCTCAAGCAGTTGTGTGTGAAAATACCACTTCTCCAAGCCATCAAGGATGTGCCAATATACAACAAACTGGTTAAGGAAAAATGTTTCAGACACCCAGGCAGGCGAAAGAGGGATGCTTCAACCATCAATGTCATAGGACAACTATCTGACCTCATGTTGGGACAAGTCATCTGCCCAAAGTACCTAGATCCTGGGAGTCTTGTAGTAGATGTCCACATCAATGGCACCATCATACCTCACACCTTGATTGATCTGAGGGCTGCCATTAATGTGATGACCAGGGATACCATGCTCAAACTCAACCTTCAGGGTTCCTTGAGGAAGACCTCGACAGTCCTACAACTAGCAGATCGCTCCACCGTGACTCCCGAAGGGATTGTGGAGGATGTCTTGGTCTCTGTTGACTCTTGGGAATACCCTGCAGATTTCTTGGTGCTGCAACCAAAGGCAAAGCTCATTGGATATCCTCTTATTTTGGGAAGGCCTTGGTTAGCCACTGCAGATGCTTACATAAGTTGCCGTGCAGGAAACATGACCATCAAAAATGGTCCTATGTCCAAGCAGCTAGTCCTATACCCTCCTGCCCAACCCTCCTTAGAGCATGACTTACCACTTTGGTTGGAGGAAGGAGAAGAGGATGAGGTGTACTCAGCACCTTTGTGCACCCTAGACACCACTAGGGGAGATCCCCAACCGAGGATGATTTGATTGAGACCTTGATCCAAAATCCACCTCCCAGTGCACTGACCTTAGTAGAGCTGGTGGAGGATTCCCAAGCCAGCACCTTAATGGACCTCTGTGCGACCAACCCTGTCACTCCCAGAGTCAAGAATGTGGAGTTCGGCCCTGAGAGGACGTTAAAGATCAGCTCCTCCCTATCTCCTTCTCAGGAAAAGGAGCTGTGTAGTCTGTTGGCCAGTCATCTAGATGCCTTTGCTTGGAGCTATAAGGAGATGAAAGGAGTCCATCCTTCGGTCTGCACCCATCACATATACATCAAGGAGGATTGTAAACCGGTTAGGAAACCCCAGAGGAGGATGAATCCAGCCCTTAAGGACATTGTCAAGGAAGAATTGCAAAAACTGTTGGATGTCAGATTCATTTACCCCATCTCAGATAGCGAATGGGTGTCCCCTCTGGTGTTGGTTCCCAAGAAAAATGGGAAGTGGAGAATCTGTGTGGACTACCGAGAACTGAACAAAGCGACCAAGAAAGACCATTTCCCTCTACCTTTCATAGATCAAGTGTTGGATGGATTGGCAGGAAAGAAGTTTTTCTCTTTCCTAGATGGGTTTAGCGGGTACAACCAAATCCAAATCAGCCCGGAAGACAAAGATAAGACCACCTTCACTTGTCCTTGGGGTACCTTTGCCTACCGAGTTCTTCCCTTTGGGCTATGCAATGCTCCTGCTACCTTCCAGAGAGCCGGCTTGAGCATCTTTTCTGAGCTGGTCCATGATGCGGTGGAAGTCTATATGGATGACTTCACTCCTTATGGGTCCAACTTCCAGGAAGCATTGTCCAATCTGGGAAAAGTCCTAACCAAATGCATTGAGATGAACCTGTCCCTTAGTCCTGAAAAATGTGAATTCTTGATGACTGAAGGGACCGTGCTAGGCCATACCATTTCTTGCCAAGGGTTACAGGTGGATCCTAATAAAATTGCTCTCATCAAGAGGGTTCCACCTCCCCAAAAGGTAAGGGATGTTCGGAGTTTCTTAGGATTAGCAGGGTATTACAGGAGATTCATTAAAGACTTCAGCAAGCTAGCCTCGCCATTGTTTGGCCTGTTGGCAAAAGATGTGGAGTTTAAATGGACTGACGATTGTCAGAGGGCTCTGAATGAATTAAAGGACAAGTTGGTGTCTGCCCCAATCTTGAGAGGTCCAAACTAGGCCCTACCTTTCCACATCCACACTGATGCCTCGAACAAAGCCATAGGGGCAGCCTTAGGACAAGTCGAACAAAAACTTCCGTATGCCATTTACTTTGTCAGCAAAAACTTATCCAAAGCAGAACTGAATTACACTGTAACCGAGAAAGAATTCTTGGCTGTGGTCCATGCACTGAACAAGTTCTGACATTATATCACGGGCTATCAAACATTTGTACATACTGACCATGCTGCAATTAGATATTTAATGAATAAACCAGATGTGAATGCTCGTATTATTAGATGGTTACTTTTGTTGTAGCAGTTTGATTTGAATATCGTTGACAAACGAGGTAAGGAAAATGTTGTTGCTGACTTTTTATCTAGATTGGATCTATCTGCAGATGAGGATGGAACAGTGGATGACCAGATGCCCGATGAACATCTGTTTGCTATCTCAGTACTCTCTCCATGGTTTGCTAATATAGCAAACTACCTTGTTTTAGCACAGTTCCCTCCGCACCTATCCTCAAGAGAGAAGAGCAGAATCATCAGAAAAAGTGCCTCATTCACTTGGATCGGGGGAAACCTGTTCAAGCTTGGCCCTGACCAGATCTTAAGGCATTGTGTAAGGGAGGAGGAAGTCTTTGATATCCTCCTCACCTGTCATGATGGGCCTTGTGGAGGACATTTTGCAGCAAAGAGGACTGCCTTCAAAATCCTGCAGGCAGGCTACTATTGGCCCACACTTCATCAAGATGTCAGAAGGTATATCAGCCAATGTGACCGATGCCAAAGAATGGGGAAACCGACTCAAAGGGATGAGATGCCTCTCCAACCTCAAGTGACTCTTGACCCATTTGAGAAGTGGGGTATGGACTTTGTGGGTCCAATCAACCCTCCTTCGAGGCAAAGGTCTTACATCATTGTGTGCACTGAATACCTGACAAAGTGGGAAGAAACTAAAGCAATCAAAGCAGCGACAGAAGAAAAGTTGGCTGAGTTCTTAAGAGAAAACATCTTCTACAAATTTGGCTACCCAAGAGAGCTGGTCACCGATCAAGGAAGCCAGTTCACGTCCAACTTAATTGAAGACCTACTAACTCATCACAAAATCAAGCATAGGACTTCCACCCCCTATCATCCTCAGGCAAATGGGCAAGTGGAAGTCACCAACAGAGCATTGGAAGGGATTTTGACTAAGGTGGTGAGCAGCAGTAGGAAAGATTGGGCAGATCGCCTGGTTGAGGCCACATGGGCTTACAACACCACTTGGAAGACCACAACCGGCTTCACACCTTATGAGCTGGTCTATGAGAAGAAAGCTTTGTTGTCAATTGAATTTGAATACAACACTTTGAGGATGGCAGCTCAGCTGGACCTAGATCTCAGCCATGCCCAACAAGAAAGGTTATTGCAGCTGAATGGACTGGACGAGCACCGAATGCAGGCCCTCCTTCACTCAGAAGTGATTCAACTTCAGAGAAAGGTGTGGCATGACCAACACCTCAATGAAAAGCAATTCCAGCCAGGAGATTGGGCGCTGTTGTATGATTCCAGGCATAAAGATTTCAAGGGGAAGCTGAGAACCAGATGGTTGGGACCATATGCAGTGGAAAAATGTCATGACAATGGATTTGTTCTTATTCGGACCATTGATGAGGAGTCCATCCCCATGCTTGTCAATGGGCATCGACTGAAGATCTACAGGAAACCTCTCTCAAGACAAGAGTTTATCAAAACTGTGGAGAAATCAGTGTTGGTCATAGAGAAGGGTTCTGCCTCTACTTTGGGCATACCCTGAAAGATCTAAAAAAATAAATAAATAAAGATCCTTGGGTGAAAACCTTTCTGAGGCTCCCAAGGCAGGTGGTAGGGGTGAAAACCTCATTGAGGTGCCCCTATTGCCTTTCAAAAAAAAAAAAGGGATTTGAAAAAGATCCTTGAGTGAAAACCTCTCTGAGGTGCTTAAGGTAGATGGCAAGGGTGAAAACTTCATTGAGGCGCCCCTGCTATCTTTCAAAAAAAAAGAGAAGAAAAAAAAAAGAAAAAATAATAAGCAAAAAAAGACAGGGACAACAAGTTTATAATGTGGCAATGCATGCAGGTTGCAGGTATTCTATGAAGGAGAGGAGGTCTCTCAACTCAAAGCCAAGGATCCTTATCATGCTACCAGGAGACCTCACCAGCACCTCCTCCAAGAACACTCATCTTCTCCAAGGTATGGGCACGATTTCATCACAGCTTAGTCTTCTACAGGAAGGTGCAGACTTTCTACAGGAAGTTCTGTATTTCTACAGGAAACTTCCTGTAGAAGTTCGGGACGGCCCAGAATTCATTATGTGGGGAGATCTAATGACCAAGGGTCGACATGGAGGCATGCAAGCTACTATCTCCTCCATCACACACTGCTACCACCCCAGTCGACATGCAATAAAAGTACCTGCACAATCAAAACAAATCATTAAGTTATCAAGAGGAAGCGACGTTTAAATGAAAAAAGATGCTGAGGTGCCATGCAATACCCATCACAGCTATCCAAGGGCCCTGTGAGCGTGATCGTGATGCCACTGTCTTCATCGTTCAGCATGCACCCGAGGAGGAAAAACTGCTACAGGACATCCTGCAGGAGTCCCGTAGCAGTTAAGCCAACTAGAGTGTACACCATTCCATCACCTGCAACATGCAAGGATAACGCAGGCACATGCAGCCGAATCATAAGATTCATCATCAGCAGCCTGTGAAGAGGAACCTCCGGGCCTGTGCAATCAAGCGGCAGCAAACAAATCTAGTCATCGTCGTCCAAAAGCCTGAAGAATCATGTCGCGGCCGCACAGGTAAGTACCTCGCCCTTTCTTCCGTCGAATTACATGAATTTTACTTTGAAATGTTTGCAAGTGTGAAGTGAATGGGTTGAGCGATCGTATGGCCATTCGACTGGCCACGTCGATCAGTCACATGGTCTAGTCGGATGTGTAAATGGTGGTCGTGGCAAAAGGAACGGGTAGTGCACACGTGAGAGCCATCCAGTCGGGGAGAAGCGCGTTTTAACAGAAATGGCGGCGGCGGATCTGCGGGGAATGATGCGGCAGTCAGGGAACTTGCAGTAGAATGATTAAGTGACGTCGCCCAACGGTCCGGCAGGGACAGCTCACCCCCGCGCCACGGATTCCGCCGGATTCAAATCTATCGGCTAGATTGCCACCCCACGCATTTATCATCAGTCGTTTGAAAGTCGAGTGAGCATCCGGATTCCTCTGAAGCTCGACACTCCAAGTCTTCGGCCGTTCGAACGTCTGTTAAGCAGCACAGAGAGCGCAGAACCACTGCAGTGTTCTCCAGAACCCGTGCGCTGTTTCTACAGGAAAGCTGCTTCTACAGGAAGCTCGCTGTCACGGGAAAATTGGGCTCTTCACGTCAAAGGTGGTGAATTAAAAAGGTAAGCCTGAACCTTGCCTCCCATGCAATTGGTTTCGAGGGTGGCGGATTCGACGTTCTACAGTCTGCTCATAAAGGAATGCAAGTATTGTTTGCCGTTTGCATGAATTGTCGTCAGGGTGTGTGTAAAGTCTCCTACAGGATATAATTTGTAATTAAAGCTCTGTTAAAACTCATCTAGAGATAGTTTTCGTGAATTGTATGCGTGGCTATGTCCCAAAAGGCTAGTTTGTTGCATCCGCCACCTCCAGCCAACGTACCAGTTTTTCACCATGCCGGGTGGGTTCATCAGAAAGGAACCAACCGACTCCAAGAAACTAAGAGAGAACCCTGAGGTGGTGGAGCTGTTCACCCGCGCTCAATGGATGTCGTTCTGCGACAAATTGCAAGGGTATGATGATGAGGTGGCAGAGGAGTTCTTGCGGGCTCTGAAGCCGAAATCAAAGACATTAGCCACCATCAAATTCAGGGGTTTGAGTCTCAGACTCACCCCACAGTTCATCAGCCGAGTTACCGAGCTCCCAATGGGAGTACCATGGGACAAAGAAGAGAGGAAATTAGGCCAACAGGCTAAGAAAGAATTCTTTCCACCAGAGGAGCAGTTCTCAGAAGACAAGAACGGGGTTCGCAGGACTAGCTTACTGCCACTATGGAGCGAAGTCAGCCTCCAAATCATGAAATACATCACCTGCGAAGGTCGGTTTAGCATTGTGTATGGGTACCATTTTCGGTTACTCACAGAATTGAGGCATCAGATGGACCTACCTGCAGAGAACAAATTAAGCATTCCCTACTTTCTATTGCAGTCTATGACTGAATGTGCCACCAAGTTGAGGGAAGGCACACCAGACCAGGTAGCTCATCATGGGCTCATTAAGCTCCTCGTGGAGGATGCACTCCACACATACAAAGTCCCTCTCTCATGGGAAGCCTTCCGAAATTTAACCAAGGATGGCAATATAAAAATGTTGACTGAAGAGCTTGGTTCCTCCAGCAGCGAGGAGAAGGAGTCAGTACCCGCAGGAAAGAAAGAAAAAGGCCAGAGACCCACGGCCAAAGCACCAAAGACAGAGCAAAAGGAGAAACAAGAGAAAAAGGGTGCCAAGGAGAAAGAGGAAGCACCCATATTAACACCCCGAGAGAAGAGATTACAAAGCAGGGTGGACAAGACTGAGCAGGTCCACATCAGCAAAGGCACCTCGACAGTAGCCTCAACCAAGTCAAAAAGTAAAACACCCTCAGCAAAGCAACCTAAAGTGGTGCCACCTGGCTCTACAGGAAAACTGAAACCGGCTTCTACAGGAAGCTCGAAATTAGCTGAAAAAGGGCCTTCTAGAGGAAGCCCTGAATAGAGAAAACCCAAGGAAAAGAAAGCCGGCGTTCTTGCAAGGGAGGCAGCAGCTGTGCTGGCCGCCCTCAGTACACCTCCTAAGCCAAAGGAAAAGAGAAAGAGGGAGGCCCCTCTATATTTTAAAGCCAGGGGAAGTGTGAGAATAAAAACAGGCAAGCCACAGCCTCCATCTAGCAGCCCAATCACTATAGATGATGCCCCTACTTCGCCCAAGGAGAGGTCCCCCTCAAAGATATCAGTCACCTATGAGAGGGGGAGCCCGAAAACAACTACTTGGAAAGAAAGATTAGACCAATTGGCTTCAAAAGCCCGGCTACAGGATGCTGAAGCTGCTCTACAGGAAACCTTAGCCCGGCTTAAGGAAACAGAGAGAATGGAAGGGGAAGCACCCTCATCACCACCGAGGGAGGGCGAAGTAGAGCCACCAAGAGAAGAAGAAAAAGAGCACATTTTGGAGCCTAGCCCTCAGCCAAGTCTGAGCTCATACTATAACTTCTTGGAAGCTGGTAAAATTATACCACAAAATTCACTGTGCCACTGTTCTTTGCATTGGAGGAAGAGAGAGTACGATCACACACGTGGATGAAAATAGCCAAATCAAAAGGTGTGGCGGACATAGGCCCCTTGGAGGAGCAACTCAAGGAGGCCAGAAGTGAATTAGCCATGGCTAAACACGTGGCAAATTGCCAACGGGTGTTCCTACAGGAAGAAAACGAAAAGCTTAGACTGCAGCTATAGGAGCTGAGGAGAGTAACAGGCACATCCTCCGGGGACATCACAGCAGAACAGCAAGGCAAAAAGGAATTGCACACCGGTCTTGGGGAGCCAACCACGCATCTACAGGAAATAGAGCTGCAAGCACAAATTGAGGTGCAAGCTCTCAAACAACAGCTGCAGCAGAAGGAGGCACAATTGGCCTGCATGGCCAGTTGGGCCATGGATGCTATACAATGCAGATAGCCGGCCAAATCCTATAGCCTGTACCTGAGAGACCAATGGCTACAATTTCAAATCAACACCTTGGCGCAAAGGGGTATCTCTCAGCTCCAAGACCCGCAGCAGTTCACTGAATTATGCAATACCAGTTCATCTGAGGATAAGGCCAAACTATCGGAGTTCTACCTCCATAATTTGGCCCTTCCTAATGTGGTTTCATGGGATCCCAACACGGTCTTAGGAGATATGCAGTTAATGGCACTTGCCTCATGGTTGAACCATGAAGACAAAAGAGCAGCAGAAGCCAAAGTGGTCATGAACCGAGAGCTGCATGAGCCATTACTAATTAGACCAGAACCAGGGGATCCAACTGCACTAATATCAACACACCAACACTTATCCACCGATCCTCAAGCTTCATTGAAATTTATGGATCAGCAGGCCCAAGCCATAGCGCATTTTGAGGATATGGAGAGACTGCTAGGGGACAACTGTGTTCACGCTTGCACCCGCCGATGGAATACATTGGCCCATAGTCTAAAAATCAGAGAGTATCATACTCCAACTCGCATGAGGGAGGCTCTAGTACGGGTGCCCCTTTATAAGAAATCTATGCAGAACCTCCAGACCAGCTGAATTGGCCTCAAACTAAGCCCACCTCTGCTGTTAGGATTGATGGAAGGCAGCACAGAGAAAGATGAGCATGAATAGTGGGAAGAGGTGGAAAGAAAGGCTGGGTTCCATGTCAGAAAGGAGGAAACTACTGTAGAAGCTTGGGATGTGAGGGTGGCAGTAAAGGCAATGAAGGATGAGGAGCTGGACTAGTTGCTCAAGGATGAGCAATCACTTTAGCTAGGGGGTGATGATGAGCCCCAAATTTGGTAACATTTTAGGCTCATTTGTACCCTTGCTCAACCCTTCATTTTTCATCACTTATGCATCATTTTTTAGTATATTCATGTTATTTGTACGAAGGAGGGCAGTCACTATTCCTAAGTGGCTAACACATGTTTATTTCAGGTTTTTTTGACATTTAATGGAGCAAAACCACGCAGATGAAGGCTAGGAGATAGCCAAGATGGGATTGCGGTTTTGTAGGAAGGTTGTCCACAGCATTGAATGGCCTTCCTCGTGATCTCCACCCCAACTCCGAGCTCCAACCACCACCGAGCTAGAAGGCAGCCAAACGGATTGAAAGGAAACAGCAGATTACTCTTAGTTTGGGCAGCCAAACCCCACTAATTTAGGAGGCCAGCTTGGCCCTTGTAATGTATAAATGATGAGGCTGTAGCCTTCGATAGGGACTTTTGAAACTTTGTTGTTTATTTTGGACTACGAGCTGATAGCTCTGTTTTGCTCTTTGTAAGCCATTTTTGGCATGTTGTTAGACTTATGACTATTATCTTTTAATAAAAGGCAGGCAGATTTGAGTTCAGTTCTGAGTTCTTAGAGGAGCTATAGCTCTCGGGGTTGGGCCCAACCTGAGAGCAATAGACCTCCTTTCTTTGTATTGTTACTTTCCTTTCAGCATTGTATTTCTTTTCCTTCACATGCATTTGGAAACACAGTTTGCTGAGTTGAACTTCTTGGTGTGATTAAGTAGGTTAGTTTTATGAACAAAGTTGCTTTCAGTAGTTTAGATTAGAGTAAGGAGATTAGAGTTAATCGGAGCTCCAAAAAGGGTTGATTGCACACTCACTTCCACCTCTGTTTAGAGATTGGGATTGCAGCCCGTGCCACCCACCAAAAACACAGTTTTACATGTTCATACAAGCTTTAATGCAATGTTCTCGGTTGTAGCAGCATCCATGCATTCAGATCTTGTGGAATGAATCTTTGTTTCAGTACCATGCAAGAGTTTCCTTACAAAATCACGTTGTTGTTCTATGGTTTTATGAAAACAGTTAAAATAGGTTGATGAAATCTCGGTTTTGTGCAAGACACGGATGATTTGTTTCATTTACACTGTGCAGTATTACTCTCTCACTCTCGTATCCTTCTAAGCCGTGCCTAGGCCATCCACTCCTCCCTCAGTTAGACCACTTACCTCCTAAACTCTTCTATCACCCATGTGATTCTACCTTTTCGGCCTTCCATCTCCCCTAACCTCCTCTAGACCAACCAGCTTTGCACACCCCCTCTCTATCTCATCTCTCTGTCCATAAGTCATCACCAGCTCCCCTCCTACCTCCCTGTCCATCCACATAGCCTCTTCCACTCATCTGTCACCCAAAAATCCTATTGCAGAACATCCTGTAGAAATTAGCAGACTTCCTGTAGAAATCATGAACATCCTGTAGAACCCCTGCAGACTTCCTGTAGAAGCTTGTAAACACGGTTGCCAAGCATCTGAACTTTATGAACTTCTCTGAAAGGATGCTAGGGATCCCTTAGACCCTCTCTGAGCCTCCCTGACCTCTTCCAAGCATTTCCCTCCTTGATCTATCCCTGCACAGTCAAAGACCCAGATATAAGCACACACATAATAATTCCAACAACTTGAACAAAAATACAAAAATATGTTTTAGTTAGATCAAAGTAGTCTAGACACATGCATCTCACCTTCCTAGAAGTAATGGCACCTCTTACAGTATTTTGCATTCCCACCTTTGCATCAGTAGGACTAGCTGGTAGAATTAGGGTTTGCTAGGGTTTTCATTCCTTGTTGGCTTTCAGTTTCTTCCTGCAGTAGGTTAATTTCCTTTGAGATAGCTTTCATTCATCGGTTAAAAAGCTTCTTCTGAGAACTCATAGAAGTTGGCTTGAGCCCTAGCGGACTTGTGCCAGCTGACCAAGTGACAGCTGCGACAAGAGCTAGTACTTGTGCATACAGCACCGTCGCTTCCAAGTTTGTTACGAACTACCGGGTTGATAAAATTAGAGAAGGAAGCTCCAGGAGTTGTAGCATTATTGCTACAATACTGGAGCCCACCATCTTTTTGGCGCCGTTGCCGGGGAAGCGTCAGAGTATTAGTAATTGTTGCTTTTCTTCTATTTTCCTACTCTCGCCTTCTGCCAAGTAGTTTATTTCATTTCCATTCTGCAAAAGTAGCATAGACATTTCCTGCTTTCATAGATTAACATTTCAATTCCGCAATTTCATTTTTGCAAGCATAGATTAGCATTTCAATTCTGCAAGCGTAGACTAGCATTTCCATTCCTGCAATTTCATTTGAGCGAAGTAGATTAGTTCTTTCCTGCTTTCATTTCAATTCTGCAAGATAGTTAGTTGTAGATCAATCTGTTTCAGTTTTTGCAGGTACCAGAGAAAAAATAAAAGCAATCAAAAGTCTTTCCATTTCATGCCTCGTAGGAATCGAGATAAAACAGGCAAATTCTTACCCAACACCCCCACTACATCACTGAGTCACCCTTCTCTCTTCTTCGGTGACAGTAATCCAGAAGAACCTATAGGTGAACCTCCTGAGATATACGAAGATCCTATAGCAGAAGAAGAATTAGAGACCATTCCATCTGAAACTATGGCTGACAATAGAGGAGAAGATGAGAGAATAGAAGGTGCCTTCCCCATCCGAGAGACTAATGGAGACATGAAAATGAAGAACATTAGCCCCTCCGCTCTACCTCACTTCCATGGATTGACTACTGAAGATCCTAATACCTTCCTGTTTGAGTTTGTTGTCCTTTGTCGAACCTATGACTATACTGAAGATGAGCAGAAGCTGAAACTCTTCCCCTCAACCCTTAAGGATGCAGCATTACGCTGGTTCATGGGCTTACCTGGGAACAGTATCACCACTTGGGCTCAGATGCAGCAAGCTTTCAATACCAAGTACCGGGACTACTGTAGGTCCAAGGAAACCAAGGGAGAAATCTTTCGGATGACCATGGGAAATGATGAGTCCTTAGAGGATTATGAGGAAAGGTTCCAACTTAGCTATAAACGGGCCAGGTGCACACTTGACCCTGAATCCCTCAAGTTGGTCCTGCTCCGAGGAGTCCCTGAAGTCCTCTTAGATACCCTTCACATGTTAGCTGGAGGAGATATTTACCAATTGCCTTATGAGGACATAAAGACTGTGTTTAGAAACCACTCTAGGGCAGCCCGGAAACGAGGTAGAGGAAACCTCCTCTCAGCTGGTATTCCTTTCTCCAAACATGAGTTTGCAAATCAATTAGAGGATCTCAAAAGTGAGGTGAGACAGACCATTGCCATGCAACTTGATACATTCAGGATCCAGCAGAAGAAGGAAGAAGCTGAGAGGGCCTTGGCTATCTTCTGCCCTAGGTGTACAAGGAGACACCCTAAGAACGAATGCCCATTACATTCGGTTGAGGTATGTTTCGTTTGTGAGGAGGACCATCCCACAAATCAATGTCCAACCTTACCTGAGCTTAAAGCCATGTATCAAGGGACAGAAGCCCCCACTGAACCTCTCTATTTCCTCAACCAAAGGAGGCCACAAGGACCTAGACCTTACCAGCAGGGGATGCAAGGGGCACCCCAAGCTTATTACAGCCCCAACCAATCTACTCCTATGCCTTCTTGGGGCCCCCCTGCTCATCCTTCCTGGTCTGTGCCTCCTCCATGGTCTTATCCACCTCAGTATCATACTCAACCCACTACTCATTCGTATCACTCACATGCCCAGCCACAGACTCAGTGGAATGCACCTCAGTCGGGGTGGAGGCCCCAGTACAACACTCCTCCCGCCATTTTGCCTCCACCACCAGTTCAACCTCAACCATTACCTCCTGCTCCTCCAAGGCAACCTCAAATGCCTGCTCAACCGAACCCAAACCCCAACAACAGACAGGCTCAGCAGGTATACACTGGGGAAACATCATGCCCTACCTATGTTGTGGAGATCCAGGAGATCAATCTGCGATCTGGAAAGACTCTTTCGGATCGCTAACCTCCTCCCCCAGAGGACGAGGAAGACAAACAGGAAAGTGAACCAAAGGCTATTCCACCCTTTCCTGAGAGACAGCCACCACACAACCCAACCCAGAGGAGGATGAGCTTCTGGGAGAGCTCAAGGAGTTGTGTGTGAAAATACCACTTCTCCAAGCCATCAAGGATGTGCCAATATACAACAAACTGGTTAAGGAAAAGTGTTTCAGACACCCAGGCAAGCAAAAGAGGGATGCTTCAACCATCAATGTCATAGGACAACTGTCTGACCTCATGTTGGGACAAGTCATCTGCCCAAAGTACCTAGATCCTGGGAGTCCTGTATTAGATGTCCACATCAATGGCACCATCATACCTCACACCTTGATTGATCTGGGGGCTGCCATTAATGTGATGACCAGGGATACCATGCTCAAACTCAACCTTCAGGGTTCCTTGAGGAAGACCTCGACAGTCCTACAACTAGCAGATCGCTCCACCGTGACTCCCGAAGGGATTGTGGAGGATGTCTTGGTCTCTGTTGACTCTTGGGAATACCCTGCAGATTTCTTGGTGCTGCAACCAAAGGCAAAGCTCACTGGATATCCTCTTATTTTGGGAATGCCTTGGTTAGCCACTGCAGATGCTTACATAAGTTGCCGTGCAGGAAACATGACCATCAAAAATGTTCATATGTCCAAGCAGCTAGTCCTAGACCCTCCTGCCCAACCCTCCTTAGAGAATGACTTACCACTTTGGTTGGAGGAAGGAGAAGAGGATGAGGTGTACTCAGCACCTTTGTGCACCCTAGACACCACTAGGGGAGATCCCCCAACCGAGGATGATTTGATTGAGACCTTGATCCAAAATCCACCTCCCAGTGCGCTGACCTTAGAAGAGCTGGTGGAGGATGCCCAAGCCAGCACCTTAGTGGACCTCTGTGCGACCAACCCTGTCACTCCCAGAGTCAAGAATGTGGAGTTCGGCCCTGAGAGGACGTTAAAGATCAGCTCCTCCCTATCTCCTTCTCAGGAAAAGGAGCTGTGTAGTCTGTTGGCCAGTCATCTAGATGCCTTTGCTTGGAGCTATAAGGAGATGAAAGGAGTCCATCCTTCGGTCTGCACCCATCACATCTACATCAAGGAGGATTGTAAACTGGTTAGGCAACCCCAGAGAGGATGAATCCAGCCCTTAAGGACATTGTCAAGGAAGAATTGCAAAAACTGTTGGATGTCGGATTCATTTACCCCATCTCAGATAGCGAATGGGTGTCCCCTCTGGTGTTGGTTCCCAAGAAAAATGGGAAGTGGAGAATCTGTGTGGACTACCGAGAACTGAACAAAGCTACCAAGAAAGACCATTTCCCTCTACCTTTCATAGATCAAGTGTTGGATGGATTGGCAGGAAAGAAGTTTTTCTCTTTCCTAGATGGGTTTAGCGGGTACAACCAAATCCAAATCAGCCCGGAAGACCAAGATAAGACCACCTTCACTTGTCCTTGGGGTACCTTTGCCTACCGAGCTCTTCCCTTTGGGCAATGCAATGCTCCTGCTACCTTCCAGAGAGCCGTCTTGAGAATCTTTTCTGAGCTGGTCCATGATGCGGTGGAAATCTATATGGATGACTTCACTCCTTATGGGTCCAACTTCCAGGAAGCATTGTCCAATCTGGGAAAAGTCCTAACCAAATGCATTGAGATGAACCTGTCCCTTAGTCCTGAAAAATGTGAATTCTTGATGACTGAAGGGACCGTGCTAGGCCATACCATTTCTTGCCAAGGGTTACAGGTGGATCCTAATAAAATTGCTCTCATCAAGAGGGTTCCACCTCCCCAAAAGGTAAGGGATGTTCGGAGTTTCTTAGGATTAGCAGGGTATTACAGGAGATTCATTAAAGACTTCAGCAAGCTAGCCTTGCTATTGTTTGGCCTGTTGGCAAAAGATGTGGAGTTTAAATGGACTGACGATTGTCAGAGGGCTCTGAATGAATTAAAGGACAAGTTGGTGTCTGCCCCAATCTTGAGAGCTCCAAACTGGGCCCTACCTTTCCACATCCACACTGATGCCTCGAACAAAGCCATAGGGGCAGCCTTAGGACAAGTCGAATAAAAACTTCCGTATGCCATTTACTTTGTCAGCAAAAACTTATCCAAAGCAGAACTAAATTACACTGTAACCGAGAAAGAATTCTTGGCTGTGGTCCATGCACTGAACAAGTTCTGACATTATATCACGGGCTATCAAACATTTGTACATACTGACCATGCTGCAATTAGATATTTAATGAATAAACCAGATGTGAATGCTCGTATTATTAGATGGTTACTTTTGTTACAGCAGTTTGATTTGACTATCGTTGACAAACCAGGTAAGGAAAATGTTGTTTCTGACTTTTTATCTAGATTGGATCTATCTGCAGATGAGGATGGAACAGTGGATGACCAGATGCCCGATGAACATCTATTTGCTATCTCAGTACTCTCTCCATGGTTTGCTGATATAGCAAACTACCTTGTTTCAGCACAGTTCCCTCCGCACCTATCCTCAAGAGAGAAGAGCAGAATCATCAGAAAAAGTGCCTCATTCACTTGGATCGGGGGCAACCTGTTCAAGCTTGGCCCTGACCAGATCTTAAGGCGTTGTGTAAGGGAGGAGGAAGTCTTTGATATCATCCTCACCTGTCATGATGGGCCTTGTGGAGGACATTTTGCAGCAAAGAGGACTGCCTTCAAAATCCTGCAGGCAGGCTACTATTGGCCCACACTTCATCAAGATGTCAGAAGGTATATCAGCCAATGTGACCGATGCCAAAGAATGGGGAAACCGACTCAAAGGGATGAGATGCCTCTCCAACCTCAAGTGACTCTTGACCCATTTGAGAAGTGGGGTATGGACTTTGTGGGTCCAATCAACCCTCCTTCGAGGCAAAGGTCTTACATCATTGTGTGCACTGACTACCTGAAAAAGTGGGCAGAAACTAAAGCAATCAAAGCAGCGACAGAAGAAAAGGTGGCTGAGTTCTTAAGAGAAAACATATTTTACAAATTTGGCTACCCAAGAGAGCTGGTCACCGATCAAGGAAGCCAGTTCACGTCCAACTTAATTGAAGACCTACTAGCTCATCACAAAATCAAGCATAGGACTTCCACCCCCTATCATCCTCAGGCAAATGGGCAAGTGGAAGTCACCAACAGAGCATTGGAAGGGATTTTGACTAAGGTGGTGAGCAGCAGTAGGAAAGATTGGGCAGATCGCCTGGTTGAGGCCACATGGGCTTACAACACCACTTGGAAGACCACAACCGGCTTCACACCTTATGAGCTGGTCTATGGGAAGAAAGCTTTGCTGTCAATTGAATTTGAATACAACACTTTGAGGATGGCAGCTCAGCTGGACCTAGATCTCAGCCATGCCCAACAAGAAAGGTTATTGCAGCTGAATGGACTAGACGAGCACCGAATGCAGGCCCTCCTTCACTCAGAAGTGATTCAACTTCAGAGAAATGTGTGGCATGACCAACACCTCAATGACAAGCAATTCCAGCCAGGAGATTGGGCGCTGTTGTATGATTCCAGGCATAAAGATTTCAAGGGGAAGCTGAGAACCAGATGGCTGGGACCATATGCAGTGGAAAAATGTCATGACAATGGATCTGTTCTTATTCGGACCATTGATGAGGAGTCCATCCCCATGCTTGTCAATGGGCATCGACTGAAGATCTACAGGTTACCTCTCTCAAGACAAGAGTTTATCAAAACTGTGGAGAAATCAGTGTTGGTCATAGAGAAGGGTTCTGCCTCTGCTTTGGGCATACCCTGAAAGATCTAAAAAAAAAAAAAAAAAGATCCTTGGGTGAAAACCTTTATGAGGCTCCCAAGGCAGGTGGTAGGGGTGAAAACCTCATTGAGGCGCCCCTATTGCCTTTCAAAAAAAAAAAGGGATTTGAAAAAGATCCTTGAGTGAAAACCTCTCTGAGGCGCTTAAGGCAGATGGCAAGGGTGAAAACCTCATTGAGGCGCCCCTGCTATCTTTCAAAAAAAAAGAGAAGAAAGAAAAAAGAAAAAACAATAAGCAAAAAAAGACAGGGACAACAAGTTTATAATGTGGCAATGCATGCAGGTTGCAGGTATTCTATGAAGGAGAGGAGGTCTCTCAACTCAAAGCCAAGGATCCTTATCATGCTGCCAGGAGACCTCACCAGCACCTCCTCCAAGAACACTCATCTTCTCCAAGGTATGGGCACGATTTCATCACAGCTTAGTCTTCTACAGGAAGGTGCAGACTTTCTACAGGAAGTTCTGTATTTCTACAGGAAACTTCCTGTAGAAGTTCGGGACGGCCCAGAATTCATTATGTGGGGAGATCTAACGACCAAGGGTCGACACGGAGACATGCAAGCTACTATTTCCTCCATGACACACTGCTGTCACCTCCTGCTACCACCCCAGTCGACATGCAATAAAAGTACCTACACAATCAAAACAAATCATTGAGTTATCAAGAGGAAGCGATGTTTAAATGAAAAAAGATGCTGAGGTGCCATGCAATACCCATCACAGCTATCCAAGGGCCCTGTGAGCGTGATCGTGAGGCCACTGTCTTCATCGTTCAGCATGCACCCGAGGAGGAAAAACTGCTACAGGACATCCTGCAGGAGTCCCGTAGCAGTTAAGCCAACTAGAGTGTACACCATTCCATCACCTGCAACATGCAAGGATAACGCAGGCACATGCAGCCGAATCATAAGCTTCATCGTCAGCAGCCTGTGAAGAGGAACCTCCGGGCCTGTGCAATCAAGCAGCAACAAACAAATCTAGTCATCGTCGTCCAAAAGCCTGAAGAATCATGTCGCGGCCGCACAGGTAAGTGCCTCGCCCTTTCTTCCGTCGAATTACATGAATTTTACTTTGAAATGTTTGCAAGTGTGAAGTGAATGGGTTGAGCGGTCGTATGGCCATTCGACTGGCCACGTCGACCAGTCAGATGGTCTAGTCGGATGTGTAAACGGTGGTCGTGGCAAAAGGAACGGGTAGTGCACACGTGAGAGCCATCCAGTCGGGGAGAAGCGCGTTTTAACAGAAATGGCGGCGGCGGATCTGCGGGGAATGATGCGGCAGTCAGGGAACTTGCAGTAGAATGATTAAGTGACGTCGCCCAATGGTCCGGCAGGGGCAGCTCACCCCCGCGCCATGGATTCCGCCGGATTCAAATCTATCGGCTAGATTTCCACCCCACGCATTTATCATCAGTCGTTTGAAAGTCGAGTGAGCATCCGGATTCCTCTGAAGCTCGACACTCCAAGTCTTCGGTCGTTCGAACGTCTGTTAAGCAGCACAGAGAGCGCAGAACCATTGCAGTGTTCTCCAGAACCCGTGCGCTGTTTCTACAGGAAAGCTGCTTCTACAGGAAGCTCGTTGTCACGGGAAAATTGGGCTCTTCACGTCAAAGGTGGTGAATTAAAAAGGTAAGCCTGAACCTTGCCTCCCATGCAATTGGTTTCGAGGGTGGCGGAGTCGACGTTCTACAGTCTGCTCATAAAGGAATGCAAGTATTGTCTGCCGTTTGCATGAATTATCGTCAGGGTGTGTGTAAAGTCTCCTACAGGATATAATTTGTAATTAAAGCTCTGTTAAAACTCATCTATAGATAGTTTTCGTGAATCGTATGCGTGGCTCTGTCCCAAAAGGCTAGTTTGTTGCATCCGCCACCTCCAGCCAACATAGCAGTTTTTCACCATGCCGGGTGGGTTCATCAGAAAGGAACCAACCGACTCCAAGAAACTAAGAGAGAACCCTGAGGTGGTGGAGCTGTTCACCCACGCTCAATGGATGTCGTTCTACGACAAATTGCAGGGGTATGATGATGAGGTGGCAGAGGAGTTCTTGCGGGCTCTGAAGCCGAAATCAAAGACATTAGCCACCGTCAAATTCAGGGGTTTGAGTCTCAGACTCACCCCACAGTTCATCAGCCGAGTTACTGAGCTCCCAATGGGAGTACCATGGGACAAAGAAGAGAGGAAATTAGGCCAACAAGCTAAGAAAGAATTCTTTCCACCAGAGGAGCAGTTCTCAGAAGACAAGAACGGGGTTCGCAGGACTAGCTTACTGCCACTGTGGAGCGAAGTCAGCCTCCAAATCATGAAATACATCACCTGCGAAGGTCGGTTTAGCATTGTGTATGGGTACCATTTTCGGTTACTCACAGAATTGAGGCATCAGATGGACCTACCTGCAGAGAACAAATTAAGCATTCCCTACTTTCTATTGCAGTCTATGACTGAATGTGCCACCAAGTTGAGGGAAGGCACACCAGACCAGGTAGCTCATCACGGGCTCATTAAGCTCCTCGTAGAGGATGCACTCCACACATACAAAGTCCCTCTCTCATGGGAAGCCTTCCAGAATTTAACCAAGGATGGCAATATAAAAATGTTGACTGAAGAGCTTGGTTCCTCCAGCAGCGAGGAGAAGGAGTCAGTACCCGCAGGAAAGAAAGAAAAAGGCCAGAGACCCACGGCCAAAGCACCAAAGACAGAGCAAAAGGAGAAACAAGAGAAAAAGGGTGCCAAGGAGAAAGAGGAAGCACCCATATTAACACCCCGGGAGAAGAGATTACAAAGCAGGGTGGACAAGACTGAGCAGGTCCTCATCAGCAAAGGCACCTCGACAGCAGCCTCGACCAAGTCAAAAAGTAAAACACCCTCAGCAAAGCAACCTAAAGTGGTGCCACCTGGCTCTACAGGAAAACCGAAACCGGCTTCTACAGGAAGCCCGAAATCAGCTGAAAAAGGGTCTTCTACAGGAAGCCCTGAAAAGAGAAAACCCAAGGAAAAGAAAGCCGACGTTCTTGCAAGGGAGGCAACAGCTGTGCTGGCCGCCCTCAGTACACCTCCTAAGCCAAAGGAAAAGAGAAAGAGGGAGGCCCCTCTATATTTTAAAGCAAGGAGAAGTGTGAGAATAAAAACGGGCAAGCCACAACCTCCATCCAGCAGCCCAATCACTATAGATGATGCCCCTACTTCGCCCAAGGAGAGGTCCCCCTCAAAGATATCAGTCACCTATGAGAGGGGGAGCCCGAAAACAACTACTTGGAAAGAAATATTAGACCAATTGGCTTCAAAAGCCCGGCTACAGGATGCTGAAGCTGCTCTACAGGAAACCTTAGCTCGGCTTAAGGAAACAGAGAGAATGGAAGGGGAAGCACCCTCATCACCACCGAGGGAGGGCGAAGTAGAGCCACCAAGAGAAGAAGAAAAAGAGCACATTCTGGAGCCTAGCCCTCAGCCAAGTCTGAGCTCATACTATAACTTCTTGGAAGCTGGTAAAATTATACCACAGAAATTCACTGTGCCACTGTTCTTTGCATTGGAGGAAGAGAGAGTACGATCACACACGTGGATGAAAATAGCCAAATCAAAAGGTGTGGCGGACATAGGCCCCTTGGAGGAGCAACTCAAGGAGGCCAGAAGTGAATTAGCCATGGCTAAACACGTGGCAAATTGCCAACGGGTGTTCCTACAGGAAGAAAACGAAAAGCTTAGACTGCAGCTACAGGAGCTGAGGAGAGGAACATGCACATCCTCCGGGGACATCACAGCAGAACAGCAAGGCAAAAAGGAACTGCACACCGGTCTTGGGGAGCCAACCACGCATCTACAGGAAACAGAGCTGCAAGCACAAATTGAGGTGCAAGCTCTCAAACAACAGCTGCAGCAGAAGGAGGCACAATTGGCCTGCATGGCCAGTTGGGCCATGGATGCTATACAATGCAGACAACCGGCCAAATCCTATAGCCTGTACCTGAGAGACCAATGGCTACAATTTCAAATCAACACCTTGGCGCAAAGGGGTATCTCTCAGCTCCAAGACCCGCAGCAGTTCACTGAATTATGCAATACCAGTTCATCTGAGGATAAGGCCAAACTATCGGAGTTCTACCTCCATAATTTGGCCCTTCCTAATGTGGTTTCATGGGATCCCAACACGGTCTTAGGAGATATGCAGTTAATGGCACTTGCCTCATGGTTGAACCATGAAGACAAAAGAGCAGCAGAAGCCAAAGCAGTCATGAACCGAGAGCTGCATGAGCCATTACTAATTAGACCAGAACCAGGGGATCCAACTGCACTAATATCAGCACACCAACACTTATCCACCGATCATCAAGCTTCATTGAAATTTATGGATCAGCAGGCCCAAGCCATAGCGCATTTTGAGGATATGGAGAGACTGTTAGGGGACAACTGTGTTCACGCTTGCACCCGCCGATGGAATACATTGGCCCACAGTCTAAAAATCAAAGAGTATCATACTCCAACTCGCATGAGGGAGGCTCTAGTACGGGTGCCCCTTTATAAGAAATCTATGCAGAACCTCCAGACCAGCTGGATTGGCCTCAAACTAAGCCCACCTCTGCTGTTAGGATTGATAGAAGGCAGCACAGAGAAAGATGAGCATGAACAGTGGGAAGAGGTGGAAAGAAAGGCTGGGTTCCATGTCAGAAAGGAGGACACTACTGTAGAAGCTTGGGATGTGAGGGTGGCAGTAAAGGCAATGAAGGATGAGGAGCTGGACTAGTTGCTCAAGGATGAGCAATCACTTTAGCTGGGGGGTGATGATGAGCCCCAAATTTGGTAACATTTTGGGCTCATTTGGCCTACTTACCCTTGCTCAACCCTTCATTTTTCATCACTTATGCATCATTTTTTAGTATATTCATGTTATTTGTACGAAGGAGGGCAGTCACTATTCCTAGGTGGCTAACACATGTTTATTTCAGGTTTTTTTGACATTTAATGGAGCAAAACCACGCAGATGAAGGCTAGGAGACAGCCAAGATGGGATTGCGGTTTTGTAGGAAGGTTGTCCACAGCATTGAATGGCCTTCCTCGTGATCTCCACCCCAACTCCGAGCTCCAACCACCACCGAGCTAGAAGGCAGCCAAACAGATTGAAAGGAAACAACAGATTACTCTTAGTTTGGGCAGCCAAACCCCACTAATTTAGGAGGCCAGCTTGGCCCTTGTAATGTATAAATGATGAGGTTGTAGCCTTCGATGGGGACTTTTGAAACTTTGTTGTTTATTCTGGACTACGAGCTGATAGCTCTGTTTTGCTCTTTGTAAGCCATTTTTGGCATGTTGTTAGACTTATGACTATTATCTTTTAATAAAAGGCAGGCAGATTTGAGTTCAGTTCTGATTTCTTAGAGGAGCTATAACTCTCGGGGTTGGGCCCAACCTAAGAGCAATAGACCTCCTTTGTTTGTATTGTTACTTTCCTTTCAGCATTGTATTTCTTTTCCTTCCCATGCATTTGGAAACACAGTTTGCTGAGTTGAACTTCTTGGTGTGATTAAGTAGGTTAGTTTTATGAACAAAGTTGCTTTCAGTGGTTTAGATTAGAGTAAGGAGATTAGAGTTAATCGGAGCTCCGAAAAGGGTTGATTGCACACTCACTTCCACCTCTGTTTAGAGATTGGGATTGCAGCCCGTGCCACCCACCAAAAACACAGTTTTACATGTTCATACAAGCTTTAATGCAATGTTCTCGGTTGTAGCAACATCCATGCATTCAGATCTTGTGGAATGAATCTTTGTTTCAGTACCATGCAAGAGTTTCCTTACAAAATCACGTTGTTGTTCTATGGTTTTATGAAAACAGTTAGAATAGGTTGATGAAATCTCGGTTTTGTGCAAGACACGGATGATTTGTTTCATTTACACTGTGAAGTATTACTCTCTCACTCCCGTATCCTTCTAAGCCGTGCCTAGGCCATCCACTCCTCCCTCAGTTAGACCACTTACCTCCTAAACTTTTCTATCACCCATGTGATTCTACCTTTTCGGCCTTCCATCTCCCCTAACCTCCTCTAGACCAACCAGCTTTGCACACCCCCTCTCTATCTCATCTCTCTGTCCATAAGTCATCACCAGCTCCCCTCCTACCTCCCTGTCCATCCACATAGCCTCTTCCACTCATCCCTCACCCAAAAATCCTATTGCAGAACATCCTGTAGAAATTAGCAGACTTCCTATAGAAATCTTGAACATCCTGTAGAACCCCTGCAGACTTCCTGTAGAAGCTTGTAAACACGGTTGCCAAGCATCTGAACTTTATGAACTTCTCTGAAAGGATGCTAGGGATCCCTTAGACCCTCTCTGAGCCTTCCTGACCTCTTCCAAGCATTTCCCTCCTTGATCTATCCCTGCACAGTCAAAGACCCAGATAGAAGCACACACATAATAATTCCAACAACTTGAACAAAAATACAAAAATACGTTTTATTTAGATCAAAGTAGTCTAGACACATGCATCTCACCTTCCTAGAAGTAATGGCACCTCTTTCAGTAGTTTGCATTCCCACCTTTGCATCAGTAGGACTAGCTGGTAGAATTAGGGTTTGCTAGGGTTTTCATTCCTTGTTGGCTTTCAGTTTCTTCCTGCAGTAGGTTAATTTCCTTTGAGATAGCTTTCATTCATCGGTTAAAAAGCTTCTTCTGAGAACTCATAGAAGTTGGCTTGAGCCCTAGCGGACTTGTGCCAGCTGACCAAGTGACAGCTGCGACAAGAGCTAGTACTTGTGCATACAGCACCGTCGCTTCCAAGTTTGTTACGAACTACCGGGTTGATAAAATTAGAGAAGGAAGCTCCAGGAGTTGTAGCATTATTGCTACAATACTAGAGCCCACCAATAACCACATGATCTAATGCCAAATTTGCTTTATTACCGTAATGACTACTCAAAAGATATTCACAACTAAGTTACTCAAATGTGCTTACACCTATATATTCAAATCAATGATCCAAAGGTCATAACACCCTCTTTAGATTGCAAGTGGCTATGAACAAACTTAAGGTTTATGCATCAATATATTAATATGCAAAATCACATGATCTAATGGTTTAAACTTGAAGTGCATAAGAGATTTAAACGCCCTATTTAGATTGCAAGTGGCTATGAACAAACTTAAGGTTTATGCATCCATATATTAATATGAAAAATCACATGATCTAATGGATTAAACTTGAAGTTCATAAGAGATTTAAGTGTTGAAATTATAAAATATTACCAATGTTATTAAAAATATTAGGAGATGAATGAGATGAAACTCATAACATGGCACATCAAGTATATTTTAAAATTTCCTTATATCATATTAGAAGAACAGGTTGTCTCAAAGTAAATGATGTTTATTCGAGTTCTTGAGTGTCCAATATTAAACCGGCAAGTATGAGTGAAACATTGTCTAATTAGGTCATTTGAATATGTTAATTATTGATTTAACCATTTTGGAATATACAAGAACCAAGTGAAAATACTTCAAGGTAAGTACTCATTACAACAAATTCTAGAATGAAATATGCGTGTTAGGAACATGAGCTAAATGACACGTGTAAATTATATGCCCATGTATTCCAACTAAATGTGAGCAAGAGAATAAAATGTTAAGTTAGACTGTCGAGCATACCATGCATTATGATCAATCCTTATCTAGTATTACCCCTTTTTAAAAGTGGAGATATTGATAATCCTTCCAATTATAGAACCATTATGATCAATCATTTGTTTGCAAAGATTTTTGGAAACATGGTAGAAAATAGAATCAGTAAGTGGGCAGAAGTAAAAAAAAAGGGCAAAAGGGAAATGGGTTTTAGGCCGAAGCATTTTACAGTGGATCATGGTATCACGTTGAGACACATTATTGAAAATATTTTGGGGGACAAAGAAGAAGTATTATGCTGCTTTGTTGACTTCAAAAAGGCATTTGACACAGTCCCTAGAGATAATTTGTGGCATAGAATGGAAGAACTTAAAATTCCTTTGCATTATAGAGACGGTGTCCATAGACTTTATGAAGATGTGAAAGTCAAAATTCGAACCTCAGCGGGTGTTTTGTAAAGCTTTAGAAGTGACATTGGAGTCAAGCAAGGTTGCCCTCTATCCCCTACTCTTTTTGGTTTATATATTGATAAACTGGAAGAGTGGTTAAATCTGCAAGGTGGAGATGGTGTTCGGTTGGGTAGTTTGTGATAAAACTTCTTTTATATGTTGATGATCGTGTATTGATTTCTAAATTGGCCCATGTATTGTAGATGCACTTATATGCCCTTGAGCATTTTTGTAGAGCAATGGAGATGCAAGTCAATACTAGCAAGACCAAAATAATGATTTTCTCTAATAAAATGAAGCAGAGCCAATGTATGTTCTTCTTTGAAAGCAGCATTCTTGAAGAAGTAAATGAGTACAAGTACCTCGGGATTGATTTCAACAACAAACTTAATTGGGAGGATTGCATAAAGAAGAGAATTTTAGGAGGGTGGAAAACATTATATGCTCTTCAAAATAGATGTAGAGAGGCAGAGTTATGGGATTGGAAAAAAATTAAAGTGCTTTTTGGACTCCTAGTTTGCCCAGTGATGCTACATGGGTGTGAATTGTGGGCTAACAGCGTCCATGTCTCAAAATGGAAACAAATTGAGAAAATCCAAAAACGCTTGATCATGAGCAAGTTCAAAATAAAAATTTCAGTACCTTATGAGATAATGTTGAGTGAAACAGGAGAAACTCCCATCGAAGCAATTGCTATGGTGTGACTCATAAGATATCTAAAAAGGATTAAGCAAATGGGAGTAGGTAGATGGCCTAATGTTATCTTCAATGAAGGCATGAATGAAAGAAAGAAAAACATGGATGAGTCAAAACTACACATGGATGCAAGAATGGAATATTTATCTCAATGCATGTCCCACAAATAGCAAGGAGCTAAAGAATTTTGTTATAGAGAAGTTCCATAAATGGGTATGGGGAAAAAAGTTGGGTAGAAAGAAGTATTGAATTGAGGAATTCAACCCTACGTGTGATCTCCAACAAAAAGAGTACATTGTAGCTAACATTTCGTAGAGGGAAAAGGTTCTTATTGCTTAATTAAGAACCAACTCGCATCAACTTTGGTGTGAAACAGGACGGTGGAAAAGGCCTAAAGAAGCTTGGGAAGAACGGGTGTGTATATTTTGCACATCTAGGGCAGTGGAATCAGAAAAGAATTTCATTTTGGAATGTGATGCATTCAAAGACATCAAAGAAAGTTATGGGAATATGTTAGCATTGTTTTCTTGGCATTGTCTTTTTAGCGAGGGGATTGTTGGAAGGTTGAGCTAGCTCATCATCAATTTGAATAAGAAAAAGATTGAATTGCAAAAGGTGAAAAATAAGGAACTGATGGTCCCATAGACTATTTTTAGTCTTGTGGACATTAAAATATCATTTCATTTATTCAAAACATTATACCCGTGATGAAATAATACTCGAAGAACCCTAGAGATTTCCAACAAAGATTTAATCTTTGAAAAGTAACACGCTAAAGCTATGCTAAAGATTTGATTATTAAGATGTAAGAAAGTCGTTTTGATACCATAAATCATTTATAGCACTTAAAAAAAAGTCGTTTTGATACCATAAATCATTTATAGCACTTAAAAAAAGTTTTGAAGTAAACCACTCAAAATTGAAACTTAAGTGAATATTTCCAATATTTCCTAGAAATACTCTGTTAATTTATCACTTTGTTGAAACCGGGTGGCAATAAATTCCAACGAGATGTCTAATTCAAAAGAATAAAGTGTTGAGCATTATAAAAACTAATCATCCAATGTGTAGATGTATGGAATTGTTATTATTATGGATAGCTTCAACACAAATATTGTCCATCTCTATTTCAATGGCGGTGGTGGATGACAGTACGTGAAGGCTCAGTAACTTGCCTTGCATGCAATCGGAAAGTTGTCAAGTCCAAAATCATATCACTTTTCCTTATCGCTTTCAAGATTTTGTATTCAATCTAATCGGATTTTTCCTTATCACTTTCAAGATTTCGTATAAAATCTAATCAGTTTTTTCCCATGGCTTCTAGGATTTACGTTTCCCTCGGCCTATTATAAATAATGGGCAGTGGATTTACCTAATCTAACACTAATGAACCAAGAGCTGCAAGTACAATTGGGTGATGCAATGATGGAAGGCAACAACACCTCGTGGTGGGATTAGCTGGCATTGCCCACTCACTATGTGTTGGCAAAAGTTTATTTATTCAACAAAAGGTGATTTTCCTTTAACTCGGAGGTGAACTTCTTTTCACAGAAAATAAAATAAAATATATAATTAAAATTAATTTATTAAAAATATGATGAATCAATGTGTCATCATTGAAGCAATCAATTTAATGTGATTTATTCAAAGTGCATTAATAGTTTATTAAACAATGATGTAAACTAATGTAAAAATTATTAAAAAAAATGTATTTTATTTTTTTTTATTTCTAAAGTTATTTATTGGAAGTATAATTTTGACTTATATAATTCGAGACATTTGCAATTTAATTAAGAAAAATAAATTTTAATTTTTTAAAAAATGATATATTTAGATTTCAAAATTAAAAAAATTAAAATAACAAAAAATATCTAAACTAAACATAAAATAAGTTTAAATCAAAATTAGGGAAAATAGTAAGAATAGAAATATATCTTAAAGGTTAAAAAATTTGGTGAATCGATTGCCCCTAATTTAGAAATTGTAAAATATTTTTTGATATCCTTTAAAAACATTCAAATTATAACTATTTTTTATATAATTTCTATAAAAATTTGGTGATTTTAAAGTTAAAATAATTTTATACTATCAAATTTTAGTGAATAATTTTTAGAAAAAAATGAAAATTGGAGAGTGGTTTTTTTGGAAAAATCATGGAAAATTAACCAACTAATTTCCTTATAAAAATCACAAATAAAATAAAATTATATTATAAACATAATGTTTTTATAAATAAAATAAATAATTTACTTCTTTAAATTAAATTATTATCATTTATAAATATTTAATTAAAAAATAATAATAAATAAATAAATGAAATAATTTACCAATTTAAATTATTAATATTAATGATTATTATTTTCTATTAAAAAATTTTGAACATTTGATTTTAAATTCTATAAAATCAATTTAATATTTTTCAATCATACATAGCTTTTTCTTTATTCAAAATATGTAAAAAAAAAATTGTTTTTAAAATTCAATTTAAGATAAATATTTTTTATAGCATATATTTTTTATTAATATATTTTCGTCGTGGGCGATCTTATTTCAAGTCACGGTGGATGTGGCTTTGTTGACTTTTATTTTCTTTTTAAATAAATGGTCAGGATTTAATCTAAGTGGGATATTCTTCGTCTGAGAGACTTATGACGGTGATTTCACCCACCCACTTCATCTTCCAGTGTTACATTTTATTTAATATTTTTTTTGTTTAATTAATTCATTGTGTGCATTATGTTTGATGGACCATCATTTCAGAGGGGTGATGGATCGCGTCATTAGTGACAAATCAATCAATCAAATCATGGTCATCCATGGTCCAACGTTGCATTGTGACAAAGGTTGTCTCAATATGAAAATCAACCATGGTCCAACGTCGCGTTGTGACAAAGATTGTCTCGATATGAAAAGCAACCATTGTCAAACATGCTCAACCATGGTCCAACGTTGCATTGTGACAATCTAAGGGTTTATTAATCTAAGGGTTCAACCATGGTTGGGCATGGTCCAACGTCGCATTGTGACAAAGGTTGTCTCAATGTGAAAATCAACCATGGTCAATCGTGTTTATTTAAGGGATTATAATAGTTATCTTAGGGTTTATATTATTCCCTTAGGTTTAATATTTTTCCCTTGGCTTTATAATCCCTTGGGTTTTTAGTATTTATCCCTTGTGTTTATTTTTACCTTGGGTTTATAATATCAATCATGGTCAACCATGGTCAATCATGGTCAACCATAGTCAACCATGGTCAATAATGATCAACGATGGTCAACCATATTTTATAAAATCAATCATGGTCAACCATGTTTATTTTAGTGTTTATAATATTTATCTTAGGATTTACATATTTGTCCCTTGGGTTTAATATTATTTCATTGGGTTCTTAATCCCTTTGGGTTTTAGTATTAATCCCTTGGGTTTATAATATCAATCCCTTGGGTTTATTAATCTAAGGGTTCAATCATGGTCCAAAGTCACATTGTGACCAAAATTGTCTCAATGTGAAAATCAACCATAGTCTACCATGTTTATTTAAGGATTTATAATGTTTATCTTTTCTGGTTTATATACCTTTCGTTTATATTATTTCCTTGGGTTTAATATTATTCCCTTGGGCTTATAATCCCTTGGGTTTATAATATCAATCCCTCCGGTTTATTAATATAAGGGTTCATATTCCTAGGGTTTAATATTATTGCATTGGGTTTATTATTTGCTTGGGTTTATAATATCAATCATGGTCAATCATGGCCAAACATCATCAATCATATTTTATAAAATCAATCATGGTCAACCATGGTCCAATGTCACAGTGTGACAAAGATTATCTCAATATGAAAATCAACCATGGCCAACCATTGTATCATGTTACATTGTGACAAATATTATCTCGATATGAAAATCAATCATGGTCAACCATGGTCCAACGTTGCATTGTGACAATCTAAGGTTTTATTAAACTAAGGGTACAACCATGGTCGAGCATGGTCCAATGTCGCATTGTGTCAAAGATTGTCTCAATATGAAAATCAACCATGGTCAACCATATTTATTTAAGGGTTTATAATATTTATCTTAGGGTTTATATTCATTGGGTTTAATATTTTTCCCTTTGGTTTATAATCCCTTGAGTTTTTAGCATTTATACCTTTGGTTTATTATTCCCTTGGGTTTATAATATCAATCATGGTTAATCATGGTCAACCATATTCAACCATGGTCAATCATGGTCAACAATGGCCAACCATGGTCAACAATATTTTACAAAATCAATCATGGTCAACCATGTTTATTTTAGTATTTATAATATTTATCTTAGGGTTATATACCTTGGGTTTAAAATATTAGTCCTTTGGGTTTAATATTATTCCCCTAGGTTCATAATCCCTTGGGGTTTTAGTATTAATCAATTGGGTTTATTATCCCTTAGGTTTATAATATCAATTCCTTGGGTTTATTAATCTAAGGGTTCAACCATGGTCGAGCATGGTCCAATGTTCAATTGTGACAAAAATTGTCTCAATATAAAAATCAATCATGGTCAACCGTGGTCTACCATGTTTATTTTTGGGTTTATAATATTTATCTTTAGGTTTATACCTTCGGTTTATATTGTTCCCTTGGGTTAAATATAATCCTTTAGGATTTTAGTATTAATCCATTGGGTTTACAATATCAATCATGGTCAGCCATGATCAACCATGGTCCAACGTCACATTGTGACAAAGATTGTTTCAAAATGAAAATCAATCATGCTCAACCATGGACCAACATCGCATTGTGACAAATATTGTCTCGATATGAAAATCATTCATGGTCAACCATGGTCCAACGTTGCATTGTGACAAGTATTTTCTCAATACAAAAATCAACCATGGTCAACCATTTTTATTTTAGGGTTAATAATATTTATCTTAGGGTTTATATAAATTGGGTTTATAATATTAATCCTTTGGGTTTAATATTATTCCATTGGGTTCATTACCCCTTAGGGTTTTAGTATTAATCACTTGGGTTTATTATTCCCTTGGGTTTATTAATTTAAGGGTTCGTAGTCCTAGGGTTTAATATTATTCCCTTGGGTTTATAATCCCTTTGGGTTTTAGTATTAATCCCTTGGTTTTATTATCCGCTTGGGTTTATAATATCAATCATGGTCAACCATGGAAAATCATGGTCAAACATGATCAATCATGGTCAAACATGTTTTATAAAATCAACCATGATCAACCATGGTTTATATTATTCCCTTGGGTTTAATATCTTTCCCTTGGGTTTTTAGTATTTATCCCCTGGGTTTATAATATCAATCATGGTCAACCATTGATATTATAATCCCAAGGGATTAATACTAAAACCCTAATAGATTATGAACCAAAGGGACTAATATTATAAACCCAAAGATAAATATTATTAAAATAAACATGGCTGACCATGGTTGGCCATGATTGATTTTATAAAATATGGCTGACCATGGTTGGCCATCCATGGCCAATCAGGGTCAATGATGGCCAACCATGGTCAGCCATATTTTATAAAATCAATCATGGCCAACCGTGGTCAGCCATGTTTATTTTAGTGTTTATAATATTTATCTTTGGGTTTATAATATTAGTCCCTTGGGTTCATAATCTATTAGGGTTTTAGTATTAATCCCTTGGGTTTATAATATCAATCCTTTGGGTTTATTAATCTAAGGTTTCAACCATGGTCAAGCATGGTCCAACGTCACATTGTGACAAAAATTGTCTCAATATGAAAATCAATCATGGTCTACCATGTTTATTTTAGGTTTCATAATACTTATCTTAGGGTTTATATACCTTCAGTTAATATTATTCCCTTGTGTTTATAATCCATTAGGTTTTTAGTATTAATCCTTGGATTTATAATATCAACCATGGTCTGGCAGGGTCAATGGTCATGGTCAATCATGGTCAACCATGATCCAACATTACATTGTGACAAATATTGTTTCAATATGAAAATCAATCATGCTCAACCATGGTCCAACGTCGCATTATGACAAAGATTGTCTCGATATGAAGATCATTCATGGTCAAACATGATCAACCATGGTCTCATGTTGCATTGTGACAAGGATTGTCTCAATATGAAAATCAACCATGGTCAACCATGTTTATTTTAGGGTTAATAATATTTATATTAGGGTTTATATACCTTGTGTTTATAATATTAATCCCTTGGGTTTAATATTATTCAGTTGGGTTCATAATCTCTTGGGGTCTTAGTATTAATCCCTTAGGTTTATAATGTCAATCCCTTAGGTTTATTAATCTAAGGGTTCATATTCCTAGGATTTAATATCATTCCCTTGGGTTTATTATTCTCATAGGTTTATTAATCTAAGGGTTCATATTCCTAGGGTTTAATATTATTCCTTGGGGTTTATAATCCCTTGGGTTTTTAGTATTAATCCCTTGGGTTTATTATTCGTTTGGGTTTATAATATCAACCACGGACAATCATGGCCAACCATGACCAATCATGGTCAACCATGTCCAACCATGCTTTATAGAATCAGTCATGGTCATCCATGGTCCAACATTGCATTGTGACAAAGATTGTCTCAATATGAAAATAAACCATGGTCAACCATGGCCCAATGTCACATTGTGACAAATATTGCTTCGATAAGAAAATCAATCATGGTCAAACATGGTCCAATGTTGCATTGTGACAAGGATTGTCTCAATATGAAAATAAACCATGGTTAACCATGATTATTTTAGGGTTTATAATCCCTTGGGCTTATAATATTAATCCTACGGTTTATAATCCTTGGGATTAATCCCTTGGGGTTTATAATCAATCATGGTCAAACATGGTCCAACATTGCATTGTGACAAGGACTGCCTCAATATGAAAATAAACCATGGTCAACCATGTTTATTTTAGGGTTTATAATCCCTTGGCTTTATAATATTAATCCCTCATATGTATAATAATATATTAGGGTTTATAATCTAAGAGATTTTAGGATTAATATTAAAATCCCAAGGGATTATAAACCTAAGGGAATAATATTAAACCCTAGGAATATGAACCCTTAGATTAATAAAACCAAGGGATTAATATTATAAACCCAAGGGAATAATAAACCTAAAGGAATAATATTAATCCCTCATATGTATAATAATATATTAGGGTTTATAATCTTAGAACTTTTAGGATTAATGCTAAAACCCCAAGGGATTTTAAACCAAAGGGAATAACATTAAACCCTAGGAATATGAATCCTTGTATTAATAAACCCAAAGGATTGATATTATAAACCCAAGCGAATAATATTAAATCCCACGGATATTAATGCTTGGGTTCGTAATATTAATAATCTCTTGGGTTTTTAATATTAATGTGTTGGGTTTATCAATTTCTTAGGTTTGTAATATTAATAACCCCTTGGGTTTTTAATATTAATTATTTTGACTTATTATTATATCCTTCGAATTTCAATATCTATTCCTTGAGTTTATTAATCCTCAGGTTTTCTTTGGTTTATTGATCTTTTGGGTTTATAATATTAATCTCATTGGCTTCTTAATTCCTTAGGTTTATAATATTAACCCCATTGGTTTCTTAATTACTTGGGTTTATAATATTAATAATCCCTTGGGTTTTTAATTCCTTGAATTTATAATATTAATCTCTTTGGTTTAATATTATTCCCTTGGATTTATAATATTAATCCTTTACATGTACAATAATATATTAGAGTTTATAAGCTTAAAGTTTTTTATATTAATCTTAGATTTGATATATTAATATATTAATATATAACATTGGTTGTATAATATAGCATATATTAACTTGACGCCTACGGTGTATATCAACCACATTTATTAATGTGGTTGTGCTAGTTTTGTGTTAGTTGAAATGAAATAAATCATTGGAATGGATAGATGTTGTCATATACTACTCTCATTAATTTCTATCAAGAATTGTATTCCATCTATGCATGAAGAAAAATCAAATAGTACACTATGTTATTGATATTTCCAGCCTTTCTTAGGAATGGATGACCAAATTCAAGTAGTTGTAATTTAAATTATAGTAGTGATCAGTCAAAAACATTTCGAGAAACCTTAGGAACCCGTACCAAATCAAGTTAAATTCACTAACATGCAAGGTATGTTTAAATTTGAAAAACCCATTTACCATCCTAATCCACCCATTCTCATCCTTCTAACAAAGAGGTATCTAACCAAGGAACCCTTGAGACTCGAAGAAACTAATGACATGACGTACTTCTATGTAGAAGCTTGAGAAGTTGGCACTAAGGATCTCAATATTCTTCCTTGAAAAGTGAAAAAAGGTTATAGATCAGACCCATATCGGGCCCACACTACGATCACACCATTCAAAGGTAGTGCCCCTTTAACAAGGGCCCCATGGTGGGAGTTCCAACATCAGACCCCTCCTCGCGTTAACCAACAATAGATCTGGGGTGACCTAAAATGAAGGTGGGTCATTTATTGAGCCATGCTTATGATCATGTCATTGAAAAAAGACCAACCAAGTTGACAAGGAGTGGGCGGTCCTGTCAATTGATGACCCTGATAGATGGAAAAGTTCACACCCATTACAGCCACCACTCTACATTCATTTCTCGATTATAAGAACCCAATGGGATGTAAGCACCAATGATCAGTGGGTGGTCCCATTAGTTGATGACCCTGACAGATGGAAAATTTTACGCCAATTATCGTTCTTGCCTGATTGTAAGAGAACATGAGCCATAAGAGGGAGGGGTGGTCTCGTCAAACAATAATATTGATAGACAAAAATTTCCCTAACAATTACTAGATGTTGTCTTGACTTTGGAGGCGAAGTTTAGAATATTTGGAAATGCACAGAGGAGGCAAAGACAACATCCCATCACAAATAAACAAACATCATATATCACCATGATAATTTTGGTCATCTCTTTATGGTATATCTAAAAGATCATGGAAATCAGTCTTTGCATCCATATGCCAATTGAGTCCTTTAGAAAAACATGTATATATTATAGCATTATTTAAATTACTTTATGTCAAGCATTGTCTAAACACTAGAGTCTCCTTACGATATTTTTTTGTCGGACAAAAGAGGGCCTCTTCAACTAGATGTTGGGTCCCCTCATCACCCTCCTATAGACTAGTCCATGGCCCAAGGCTACATGCAAGTGAAAATCACCCCCAGTCCCACAACCAATTCTCTCCCCTTGATATTGAAGGCTTGTCCAAAGAAGGGGAGATAAGGAGCTCACAAAGCATGAGATGCACGTTGAAGAGAAAGAATCACCTAGAAAATCCAATAAAGAAATGCCAGAGCTAGAAGATGTTCTAATTCAACTATATCAAGGACAAGATCAAAAATTAGAAGATGAGGAAGATTTGTTATCTCCCACTGTAGGGAGAGCCAATCCTATTTTTCTTGCTTCAACTAATGATCAATTTGAAAATGAGATGGAAACAAAAGTATAGCATCCTCGAACTTGCATGATAGTAGGAAGAAGGACTACTCGCAAAGTAAGGATAGAACATGTAGAAAGAGACAAAGAAAGGAGCCCAAACAGTCATCAAAGCCCAACTTTTAAAAATCAAAGAGGCACAAGGAAAAAAGGATTTCAAGGCTCTCAGCTAGGTGGGGGCTCAAAAGATGTTAGTAAATGATGATTGATGTCTCTTAGAATTGCAAGGGTTGAGGAAGTGACAAAATGGATTCTAAAATTATAAGTTTAATCAAAGCATAAAATCACCAAATTCTCTTGCTCTAGGATAACAATTTGGGGGAACAAGAAGCCCTCAACAAAAGTATAATAGCGTCGAGAGGTAGTAGTGCCTCCACCATTAGATGAAAGGGAGCATCGAAAGGATTCTATTTTATGGTAGTCAATAATATTCATTCTAATAAAGGAGGAAAAATCAAACCATTGGTTAGAGGTGAGCCTTCTTCATATTCTATCCAAGAAATTCCTCAATGTGATCAATTTCTACATGCCAATAGCATATCCATATAAAGTTCAATGTTTATATTCACTAATGATTGTCAAAGAAATCCTTCCAAGCACAAGATGCATCATTGGTGGTAACTTCAAAGCCACAATTCACCCATGGTAAAAGAAGTGAGGATTTGATTACAAGGATAAGTTTTAGGAACACATGGAGGATTTCATTTCACACATTGATAACAAGTTTTCCAACTCAAAGTATACTTGAAGCAATAAAATAATGGGGTTGGTAAACATATCGACCAGATTGGATAGACTCCTAGTAAGCAAAGATCAATTGAAGCACAAACTCACCATCTATTCTTCGCATTTGGAATGGGGTGGATTAAATCATAGACCCATCAAACTTCATATCAAGCCCTTGGAATACTTGGCCCCCCCTCCCTTTCAGATTTAATCCATTATGGATGTCAAATATGGAGCTCATGGAGTGGGTTTCCAAGGTTTGGTCCACATGGATTAAGGTATCCCCAACTTTCATATTGAAAATAAAGATCAAAGCACTCAAGACAAGTATAAAACAATGGGTTAAAAAAGCTAGGAGGAAAAGAGAAAGTGGGTGGAAATACATAGGAGCAATCTATAAGGGATATGCAAAAGGAGGGAAAGGGAAAATATTTCAGTGGATCTTTTGAAAAAGGAGAAAAATGCCTTTGGAAATTTTCACAAAGATATGAAGGAGGAGGAGGAAATGTGGAGGCTTCAATATAAAGGCATTTGGTTAAAGGTAGGGGACGCAAACATGAATTTTTTCATTTCCAAGCTAAAAAGAGGGATTTGAGCAACAAAGTGGCCTCAATTAATGTTGATGCATCACATATCACATCCTTGGAAGAAATAAAAGCAGTTTCTTTCAACCATTCCAATGACCTTTGCAAAAAAATTGAAGGAGGAGCACAAGAGGGATTTGAGAAATTCTCAAGGCATATTCTTAATAAAATCAAAGAAGAGACAATGCAACCTTGATGGAATAATCTTTAAGGAAGAGGTCAAAAAAGTAGTGTGGTCCTTTGAACCAAACAAGGCTCTTGGATTGGTTAGCTTCGTAGAGAAATGTTATCAAAGATGTTAGAAATTCATCAAATAGCACCTTTGTAGAATGGTTGATTATGTCAAGAACTTAAGAAAAATGGGTGGAAGTGTAAACGACTCCTTCTTTTAACTCATTCCTAAAGAGGTAAGGTATTTCTCTTTCTCCCAATTTAGACCGATCTCTTATGTAACATGTCCTATAAAACTATTTCCAAGGTTATAGCCTCAAGAATCAAGCCAATACTACCAGGTGTTATCTTGAACAATCAAGGTAGGTTTGTTGGCAACATGTAGATGGTGGACAATGTTATGTTGATCTAGGATGACATCCATTCAAGAAATATATAAGGTGACAAGGGATTGGCCATCAAGCTAGAAATGGCCAATACTTATGACAATGAATAACACTCTTTCCTCCTTTCTATCTTGGGAAAAATGGGATTTTGCTCCAAATTCATCCCTTGGGTGGACACATGTGTTAAGGATCCATGGATCTCCCTCCTTATCAATGGCATGCCCTTGGGCTTCTTCAAGGATTTAAAAGGCTTATGGCAAGTGTGTCCTCTCTCCCAAATTCTCTACATTATTATGGTTGAAGCTATGAGTAGAAAATTAGACTATAAAATAAGAACGCATTAACTCCCAGGAATCCAATTTTAACGGGAGTTAAGCGCATTAACCACACCCAGTATGTGGATGACACTACATTATCATTGCTATGAGATTCGAGCAAGTCATATACAACTTTCTAAAATTTTCAAGGGGATTATTAAATGAATGAAAGAGCCACTTATACAGCTAGAACATAAACAAAAGTTACTATAGCCGAATTCTAAGAAAATTGAGATTGTTGGCAAAGAATCATGTACAAATTTTAAATATCTTGGAATGTCAATATGCCTCAAGCCTTCCTTTCATCCTTCATGGCTCCCCATCCTTGATAAATTTAAGTCAAAATTTGAGAAGTGGGGGGTGAAATGGCTCAATCAGATAAGCAGGATTATGTTAGACTTTAAGCTTTTGTGGTAGTTTTTTGGAGTAGCATGATCCGGATTATCCACAGTATTATGTTCATCAATTAAATTAATTAAATTAATTTTAATTAAAATTAATCAACTAATTAAAATTTAAAATTAATTAATAATAACCAAAATTAACATTTTATAAAAGAAAATTATGAAAAATCTAACTTCACATCTTGATCAAGCAGAAACTATGGCAAGGTAGTGCAGTTGGAGGCAAGGTTGAGAGCTCGGGAACCCTAGGCAATGGCAACAAAACCCTAGATTCCAATGGAGTCCTGGCCCTGTAACCTCGCAGCTAAATCATGGTGTTTTCTGGGGGTTAACCTTGCGATCTGACCACGCTCTGCTGACTAACTATTTTGACCCCGTGACCCATACTAGGATGTTTGTTGTGGTTGGGCTCCCGTCTGAGATTTGAGAAACTCCGTTTCTACCATTTTGTCTTACCCTCCCCTGGTTTTACGGACATCTGTTTACTATTGGTCATCGATGGTTGAAGAGGACCTCGTGGACTACGAGGGGGAACCAATGCCTGAACATGAGATCTGGGCATATCAAGTTGGACTCGACACTAGCCCCAGGCCTGCAAATGTACATCAAGTGATAGATGCTCAACTGACGCCACTACACTCGCTCTCCACCGGAAAACGGCTCCTGACTATTTTCCACATTGAAGACCTCCCCGGCTTGGAATACCCTCCACTCTCTCCGGCTACCCTAAACCTGCTCGGCACCAGCATTCAGGCCTCTCCCACCTTCGACTCACTGTTGGTTTCAACTATGCCACCTTCCATGCCATTGAACGCGCCCTCATACTCTTTCGCTCCGGCTGGCCCATCAAACCCTACACACCCTGCACATTCTTTCGCACATCCTAGATCCAACAGTGTAAACCCTAACTCACCGATTCGATCAAGATGCTTTAGCTCGCCCATCTCAAACCCTAGACCCACTCTGTCTACACCTCGCAGTTCCTCGGATGTGTACAGAAGTTTACTGAGGGAGCACCGCACGAGTCAGCGCACAGACAAGCCCAAAAAGGGTAGGTGCCTCAGAGCAGTGGACACAGACATTAACCTGACCTTCAGTGAGGACGTACCTATGGCAGATGCGGTTGATATGGAAAGGAAGGCTCTTGTTTGATGTGTGCGTGGTAGAAACTATTCAGTGGAGCGCCTCCGACAATGGACCATGGAACTATGGGGCTCTCTCTACTAAATGAACTCCCTGTCATTAGGGTTTTGGCTCGTGGTTGGTTTGCCCTCCGTTTTCACAGGGAGGAGTACACGGACTAGATTCTTTCCCGGTACTGGCATATTGAGTTAGCACTTGTGCTACTCAAGAGATGGGACCCTCTGTTTGATCCTGAACGCGAGCAGTTGGGAGCAGGACCAATTTGGGTTAGACTACCAGGGTTACCCATGCAGTTCTGGACCCCCTAGGTTTTCAAACGTATCAGTGATGCACTAGGGACTTACCTTGAGCACGACCAGTCCTATGAAAAAACGGGAATCATGACCATGGCAAGGATTCAGGTCCATCTTCATACCAGGGAGGGACTTGAGGAGAAAATCACATTACATAGGCAGCATTTTTCTTGTAGACAGCTCCTTGACTATGAAGGAGTTCCCTTCCGTTGTCGAAGGTGCCACAAAGTGGGTCACTTGTACAAGGACTGTCCGCTACTTTCATCGTCGACATCAGAGACCTCTCGAGGGGTAAAACATCATCTCTTGGAAGAGCGGAACATGAGTGACCAGAGGCCGCGGAAGGGGTGACAAAGAAGGCAAAAAATCTGCGGAAGACTCCTTCCTCTCCACCTTGCACGCGCTCCAAAGCGGCTGTAGGATCGGCTCCCCCTCCAGGGAGTGAAATGAAATTGCAAACGAGCTATCGAAAGAAGCGATGCATCGTCCTCTAGGAGAGTGGATGATCGTAGAACACACACCAGAAGGAAATTTTCGCTACTTCCACAGGCCATACATTGATAGGGTTTTATAGAGGGAAACAACCCCTAATTTTTTAGAAATTTTGCTTATATTTTTGTTCATAAACAATATTAATCTGAACAGATGTAAATATTATAGATACTACAGTGATCACTTTTGGGGGTGACAATTTTTTATCTCTTCCTTTGGTCATGGACCAGCATAGCACACCCCTCGGTGTTAGGACCTGCGGTTCCGCACAAAGTGCGACCGCGTTCGAACGAAGGACGAGCGGTTGGAGTCTTGAACGAACAGCTCAGACTTGATGTGCACGTGGAGTTATGTTATATGCGAGCACGAATGAAGGAGAGCGATAGATTTATATGCGTGGGAGCATGAAGGATTACCCACGGGGCCGACCCAACTTGGAAGCAAAGCCGACAAGTAATTGCTATGAAGTTGGGGTGTGTTATAGCATGGAGGACGAGTCGGCCGAGTAGGCTAACTCGCCCTACCACCCATATAAATAAAAGATGCGTGGAGGTTCATTTGACATCGCAAGTTCAACCGTCAATCTTAAGGAAGAACAAGGCACAGTTCAAAGGGTACGAGGTGCAGGTTGGTGTAGCCGGATGCGCCCAAGTCTTGGGCGAGGCTACACGGAGTAAACACACAGGCTATTGGGTGAACGAAGGCGTTGGGCGAGGAGTGCCCGTTGGTCGAAGAGAAGGCGTGCACAAGTAAGGCGTGGGCGCCCGGTTGTGCAAGGCATGCACGGGTGAAGGCGAGGGCGCCCGGTTGTGCGAAGGCGCATGGGTGAAGGCATGAACGCCCGATTGTGTGCGGTTTTGCAGTTGGGTGGTTGTGCACAGGTTCTTGGGCAGCTCGGGTGAGTGCCCGCCCATCATGCAGAGGCAAACGCGGAAGTTGTGTATGGTGGAAACGATGAAGTGTTGAGATTGTGAACGGAGGTGTGACTCGTGCGGAGGCGCCCGTTTGTGGCAACTTGGCTACGACGAGGCACGCCCAAGTTGGGCAAATAACACGATCATGCGACAAGGTGAACGAAGGGTTGGTGAGTTGTGCGGCGACCATGCGAAGGTGCCGACGAGCTGGGCAATCGAGTTTGCCGAAGTTGAAAATTGGTTAAGTGTAAATTTGGGGTTTCCCAAGATTTAACTTGTACTTGTAAAAGAAGATTATAAATATTGATTCGAGCATACTCATATTGCAATGAGTTGCCCCTCCCTTTATACTGTTGTGCATCTCTCTTGTATAATGCTATTTATGTGAATGTTATGGGCTTTCACTTGTATAAAGGAACACAATAATAATACTTGGTAACGAAAATAAGACTAAGTATGGAATGTTAGGAGTAGTCTACAATCGTAAGTATTGGTGAAAAGAAAACGATTGGTAGTGCCACACCTTGCTATAAGTGGTTCAAAGACTACTGCAGGTGTAGGGGCGTGACAGGTGGTATCAGAGCTGGTCCAAGTTTTGCAGGAAACTTGGTGAATTGAATCAAGGAGCTGATTCTATGAAGACCGAAGACTTGAAAGGAAGTTCAAGCTTTGCAAGTAATAGGTGGAATATCAAGGTGATTCAGGTGAATGGTGAAATAAGTTTAGCAGAGGGGAAGCTTAGTGCTCGGACCAAGCTGAACGACAAGGCATGTCAGGTTTGGAAGAATGTGAAGGGAAGCTCTTGCTTACCTTATACAGGTTGAAGCGGATGAATGAAGAGAATCCCCAGATTTGAAAGGAACTTGAAGTCTTGGAAAAGAATTTTGAAGACGAACTTCTTCAACTTGGTTGGACAATGGAGCAAGATGAAGTTGCAGATTGTGCTGACAAGGAAGAGGAAGTTGTGATGTTTGAGGATGTTGCAGATGTGACAACGATGGAGGATGAACTTGAGGTTGATCAAGTTGGACCAGGATCGTGCAGTTTGCAGACTTGGATGGATGAGGATACTCATATGGAGGAGCCTCATGATGATGATGTAAGTATTGTTGATACTTGTGTTTCATTTGAGCATTTGGTAGATGGACCGTATGCAGGGAAGGGCAAATCAGTTTGTTGATCCTAGGGAGGATCTTACCATGGATGCCTATGATGAGACCTTGTATGGAGAAGCAAGGATTGTTGACTGTTGCAGGACTTGTTGGGGTTGTTTGTGACCTTATGGTAGAAGGTGCAAAAGCCCATGACAAAGGAGGAACATGACGATCATTGCGGAGGATTGGGTCATGCTTTAGCCACATGGAGAATTGGCTAAGTGCCCGCCATGACTCATGGACAGGTTGAAGGGCACGCACTTGGGTATGATGATGCTTGGGTGGACTTCTCATGGCCGATACCAAGAGATAGTCTTGGTGGAACCTTTAGTGGGGGAGCCATGGTGGAGGGGACTCGTGATGTGATGTTGATATGGTTGGGTGACCAAGTTCACTAGACCGAAGATTGCAGACTTGGATGAGGATGACCGATTGTTGTGATTGGTCTACTTGGTTGGACTACATGGGAAAATTAGTCATGGACATCAGGCTGGAGACATGGAGCATGGCAATCTTATACAGGGACATGATGTAGGAGCACTTGTAGAGGTGTCACTTATGGGCATCCAATGAGCAGTGCCAAGGCAGGGATGTTGTGCAGATGGATTTGTTGGTGTGACATGGAGATGTTTTATGGACGAACCGATGGAGAGGTTGTGCACTTATGTACAACAAGGCCATGGACTTGGATGGAGTTGTGAGCAGACTATGGAGCATTCCTACTACATGGAGAGCTGAGGCATCTTGCAGAGACCTTTGGGCCGAGACTTGTATGCTTGCTGAGATGTTGGTTGGAGATGACTCATGGAGCTCATGATGACATGAGGTTGTGACTTTTAGGGACTTCATATATGGTGGACTTAGAGGATCTGATGCATTGAGGAGATGAGGTCAGAGACTTTGATGCAGGATGGGATGCATACTTTCGATTACATGTATGGGAATGGCTTGAAAGAGTGACTTGATGTGGAAGATCGATATGAGACACTTTGGAGTGATGGAGTTACAACGATGATGATGCCTTGGTGGCAACACTTGGGCATGGGTTGAGCCGAGACTTAACCACTTTTGACACATGGGAGTTGATTGATCTATGATCATGGGCAGCACATGGATAGGTGAGACAGGTGTATACTTGTTTCTATTGTAGACTTGAGGGATGGCACATACATATATGATGGAGATTGCTTCATGGACCTAGATGTGGCACATCAAGAGTCGGAGTTTGATGAGATGGTCTCTTCATATTGAGGAGGCACACATATGGATGATGATGTTGGGGTAGATGTGGCTGATTTCATGCAGCACATTAGTACCAGACATCATGGACAGCATGTTGCAGATGGGATGAGGACTACTTCATGGACCTGAGCATGGCTTACACTTATATGGAGATGGATTCTTGATCGAGTTGAGGATGTGACGGGATGTTCTGAGAAACAATTGATGGTGGCATGAGGATGTGCATTCTCATGGTTTGAGTGTGACAGTTGGACTGATCACCCGACTAGTTCAAACATGGGGTCGCAAAGTGTACAAAGATGTGTTAGCATTTGTTGGAGTATCATGGCAGCAATTCACATGATGACGACACATGATGAGGTCGGCACGAGAGGTTGCAGGAAGCATGTAGCTTGAGATGGAGGGATCAGCCTTCCACGATGGGGAGCAGCATGTGGAGATTGTGATGAGATGGTTGATGGTCATGGATTGAGATGATTTCCGATGTATGACATACCGATGGGGTGTATACCTTGGTATGGTGATCTTGGTGACAAATGGTTGCCGGGACGAGACATGATGGAGATGGTAGTTCTACATATGTTGTAGGGATGTTTGCAGTATGTGGAGGAGTTGACATCATGGATGAAACGGTTGTTGATGATATTGGTGGATGGCTACCAGGATGGCATGTTGTCGAGGACGACAATGACTTCAAGTGGAGGAGGATGTTAAGACCTGCGGTTCCGCCCGAAGTGCGACCACATTCGAATGAAGGATGAGCGGTTGGAGTCTTGAACGAACAGCTTAGACTTGATGTTTGCGTGGAGTTATGTTATATGCGAGCACAAATGAAGGAGAGCGATGGATTTATATGTGTGGGATCATGAAGGAATGCCCACGGGGCCGACCCAACTTGGAAGCAAAGCCGACAAGTAATTGCTATGAAGTTGGGGCATGTTATAGCGTGGAGGACGAGTCGGCCGGGTAGGCTAACTCGCCCTACCACCCGTATAAATAAAAGATGCATGGAGGTTCATTTGACATCACAAGTTTGACCTTCAATCTTAAGGAAGAACAAGGCGCAGTTCAAAGGGTACGAGGTGCAAGTTGGTGTAGCTGGATGCACCCAAGTCTTGGGCGAGGCTGCACGGAGTAAATGCACAGGGTATCGGGTGAGCAAAGGCGTTGGGTGAGGAGCGCCTGCCGATCGAAGAGAAGGCATGCACGAGTAAGGCGTGGGCGCCCGGTTGTGCAAGGCGTGCATGGGTGAAGGCGAGGGCTCCCGGTTGTGCGAAGGCGCACAGGTGAATGCGTGAACGCTCGGTTGTGTGCGGTTGTGCAGTTGGGTGGTTGTGCATGGGTTCTTGGCAGCTTGGGTGAGCGCCCGCCCATCGTGCAAAGGAAAACGCGGAAGTTGTGTGCGGTGGAAACGGTGAAGTGTTGAAAATGTGAACGGAGGTGTGACTCGTGCGGAGGCGCCCGTGTGTGGCGACTTAGCTACGACGAGGCGCGCCCAAGTTGGGCAAACAACACGATCGTGCGACAAGGTGAACAAAGGGTTGGTGAGTCGTGCGGCAACTGTGCGGAGGTGCCTACGAGCTGGGCAATCGAGTTTGCCAAAGTTGAAAATTGGTTAAGTGTAAATTTGGGGTTTCCCAAGATTTAACTTGTACTTGTAAAAGAAGATTATAAATATTGATTCGGGCAGACTCATATTGCAGGGAGTTGCCCCTCCCTTTATACTATTGTGCATTTCTCTTGTATAATGTTGTTTATGTGAATGTTATGGGCTTTCACTTGTATAAAGGAACACATTAATAATACTTGGTAACGAAATAAGACTAAGTATGGAATGTTAGGCATAGTCTACAATCGTAAGTATTGGTGAAAAGAAAACGATTGGTAGTGCCGCACCTCACTATAAGCGGTTGAAAGACTACCGCGGGTGTAGGGGCGTGACACTCGGGGTCTTATTGTAAATATTCTAATTATGACAGTGGATTGACGACCACATACAGCGTATGCCCATGGGCATCTATAGCATGTAAATTCACCCAAATGAAATTATGAATTTTCTTTCAGGTAGAAAAAGATAAAAGAAAATTATTAAAACTATTAAAATTATAAATTAATTAAATTAATTGATTAATTAATCAAATAAATTAAAATAATTTACTTATTTATCAATTAGACACTTAGGGTTAAATAAAATTAACATTGGGAGATAAATTAAAAAATAGAAATAATAAATTATAAAAAAGAAATTATGAAACAAATGAATTAAATTAAATTAATTTAATTAATTAATTAATCAATTAAATTGAGGACGAGAGCGGGAAGAGCGAAGCGTGGTAACTCCAGGTGAAGAGATTCATGGCTTCAGATCCGGTCTCCGAAGGTTCAAGGCCTATTGGCCCCTACCCCCGCCCTCGAAATTCTGCTGACCGCTCGAATGGCCATCGAAGCGTTTTCAACGGTGTCGCATGGTGGATACCGCATGTTTCTTCCTTGTTCGCCGACACCTTTGGCCTACAGGCTTACGCAGGATCGAAGGGGCTTATGGAGAAAGCCAATGCGGATCAATGCGGGAAACCTTTGATGGACTCTGCCTCGTGGAGGTTGAAGAAAGGAGCGGCAGGCGATTCCCTGGGAAGAGCCATCCCGTGCATAAGGGCAGATCTGGTCATTCGAAACTGTTCAGATTCGACTATTGAAGCCCCTGTTGTTGCTGCAACCATCAGGGTCCACAGAGAAAGTAGATGGAGAGTGGGGGCTCTTAGGAGCTTGGAAATCCAATACCAGCTTCGACAACCTCTTCAATCCGGAACCACTAAGGTTGCGGGGCAAGTGTTTGACAAAATGCGTATCCCAGATTTGTTTCTAAACAGGAGCCTGATCTCCATCTCAGACCAAAAGGAATGTGCTGGAAAGGTTGTAGGTCTCCGGCATAACTTACAAGGCTCAGTGGCGGATTGGCCTGGGCATGATTTTCCAGATCTAACAACCGTGAGTTGCAGGAGTGCTGCTCGCCCAAGCAAGATAAATTCTGAGAGATTTTTTGATTGCTCTTCTGTACAGGAACCAACAGAACCAGTACAGAATGTGCCATCTGACAGTTATGCGTGCACCAGTCTTCTCTGCAATCAGGGTCACAGCGGCAAGCAGAAAACAGAAATATCAGAACCATTTCAGATCTTGATCGTACTCCTTTCCGGTAAATCTTTGCTGCAATGGGTGAGATCCTCAGATCTAGTGCAGAACCTCAAGCTATTCCTGGAAAGTAAAATGGGTGTTCCAATAGCCTCTCAGCGTCTCCTTTTTGAAGGTAAACAACTGGAGGATTCTTGTCCCCTGTCTTGTTATAATATTCAAAGAAATGCATCCATCACGTTATCCCTTCGTCTGAGAGGGGGAGCTGTTGGTCAGTCTTCTTCTGCTGCTGCTTTTTCCTATAAAGATGTTGTCCATTCTCAGAAACCCAAGGAAAAAGCTTCTCCAATTCAAGCTCCTAAACCTTTCTTAGTGGACAAGCTGGAGGAAACCCCATCCATTGAAATAACACATCCCTTGCTGGATAAGCAACACCAGATATTTGCTGAGTTTGGCATCATCTGCAGGTTCAATGGTCTCTGGCCCCGCACAGCAGATCTGTACCAATGGATTCACGCTAATTGGACCAACAATTGCAAGGTTCTTCTCTGTTCAAAAGGCTTCTTTATAACAGTGTTTGCTGATAGTGAGGACTACCAAAGAGTCTTAACTGAAGGCCCTTGGTTTTGGAACTCTGCGGGTCTATTCCTCACCCCGTGGTTCCCAGAGTTCGATCCTTCCACAGCAGTCATCACCAAACTCCCCATCTGGGTCAGACTTCCTAACCTTCCAGCGCATTTATGGAATTTTGTTGTATTTGAAGCTATCGGCAACTCCTTAGGCCGCTACCTCGACACAGACGCCTCAAGAGGGCTAAAAGGAATGTATACCTTCGCCAGAATTTGCGCAGAAATAGATATAAGCAAAGGACTTCCTGATCAGATCATTCTCAAAATAGGAGATTTCCACTGGACTCAGCCCCTGGATTTCGAGAACACAGCCTTCCGCTGCCGAAATTGTCATCTTACAGGGCACCTTCAAAGCTCTTGTCCTTCAATGCCATTCCCAAAAAAGAAAGCCAACTCCAAGCCAAAATCCAAAAGTTGGAAACCTCATGATCCTCCCCCAATGGATGTCTTTTCTAGCTCAGATGAAGAGGACGAGGAGGAAGATGAGGAAGTCATGGACGAAATACCAGAACAGGTTACTCCTTTGGTTCGTCACGAAGAAGCAACAGTCCCGCCCATATCCCAGAAACGAACTCATGAGTCTTCTCCTTCGGATTCAGACAAGGAGCTCTCGCCTTCAGCCCAACGCAGTTTACAAATCGTGCAAGACCAACAGTGTCCAAATGGTTGGGTCAAAGTTGGTAAAAAGAAAGGGAAAAAAGATCGACCAAATGATTCCACCCTCGCTGTGTAAAATCTTCGGTTTCGATCGTGGTCCCTCTTCTATTGGTTTCTTTCAGTTCAGCTCTGTTCTCGTCCTCTCTTCTCTTGGTAGCCGAGGTGGATATTCTATCCTTTCCGGCGGGCCATCTTGTCTGCAGGGATCTGTTTCAGATCCCTCTAGTTGACCAGTGTCTTTCTCAGGTCTTTTGGTTCTATGCCGCCCTGTGTGGTGTGCTGTCCATTCTTTTTAGTCTTCGGACGCTTGGCCTGTTGTTCAGCGGCCCGCTGGCTGCTGCTGCAGCTGTTTTGTATCATATTTTCCTTTTAATATAAAATTCTGACTTACACAAAAAAAAAAAAAATCAATTAAATTTAAATTAATTAATTAATTGAATCAATTAAATAATTAAATAATATTTCTTTATTAGATACTTACGATTAATTAACGAAAATAAAATTAAAAATAAATTAAAAATTTTAAAGAAAAAGAATTATAAATTAATGAATTAAACTAATTTATGAATTAATTATGTTAATTAAATTATTTTTAGATACTTAAGTTAAATAAAAATAAAATTAATTAAATTAATTAAAACAATAAAACTAACCTATAATCAATGGAATAAATAGGATTAATAAAAATCTATATCTCTATTAACTAAATACTTAAGGTTCATAGCTTAATCAAGTAATTAAGTAATTTAGTAATAAATAAAATTAATTTTAATTAAGATAAAATAAAATAAATTAAAATAAAACTAATTATAAAAATAATAAAATTACATTACATTATAAAAATAAACTTACAATTAGTATTTATTAAGGATTATGAATTTATTTATTTATTTATTTAACATATAATTAAAATCAAATAATTAAAATAATTAAAGCTAGAATAATCAAAATTAAAATAATTAAACTAAAATTATTATAATAAATTAAAAATAAAAATAAAATAATTCATATATGTAAGGGTTAGCTTCTATATAAAAATATATTAGTTTCTAGGTTTATATATACTCTGGTCAGAAGATTCTTCTCTCAAGGGACTAGCATTCATATTCTATCAATTTTGGTCCTGATGATGGACCCCCTTTGGGGTTCGAAACATCGACAGAATGAACATAATACTGTGGATAATCCGGATCATGCTACTCCAAAAAGCAGGATTATATTGATTCAATCAATTCTCTTAGCCCTCCCTCTTTTTAAATTTTCTTCCCTCTTAGCGCTTGTAGGAGTCTAAGCCACGTCTGAGCTAGAATGGTTCAAGAGATCTATAAATTCATTTGGCAAGGAGGAAATTCTAACTCCAAAAAAATTCTCCTGGTGAACTAAAAAATGATATGGGCATCGAAGGTATCCTGCAGACTAGGCATTATAGATCCTATGCATATGAATTTAGCTCTCGAATCCAAGGTGGTGTGGTAATTAATTTTAGGCCCCTTTGACTAGTGGAAATATGTCCTGCATAGGAAATATCTTCATGGAGATCATGTAAACTATCTTAACTATGTGTTAATCATCAAAGCAACTTCACATATATGGAATTTTATTTCGATATCCATTCCTATCATCAATGCAAAGCTAACATGGTGACTTGGTAGTTCCAAGTGAGTAAGCATTTGAAATGAAAATATTCAAGGTAATCCACCCATTGACTCAAATTTCAGTTTTAGGCCTTTGTGTGCTTGGCTCGCCCAATATGGAATTTGCACTCTATTTTATATCTCCTCGTGGTCACAAATGGGAAGATGGATTGGGTGAGGTTGGGATCAGTTACCCCATCAGCTCCACTAGATTTGTGCATAGCTAGAATCTCTCCTCTCGGGATATGATCCTCTTCATATTGAGGAATCAAATGCTCGTGGGTATGGGAAGGCATATTACACGGTTAATGAAGGCTATAATGCTATCATTTTCCCAAGTGGATTCCCCCCAAATCAAAAATTTGGTTAAGGATCTTGAGTTTTGATTGCCTACCTAAAATTAACATATTTTGTTGGGTACTAGCACATAAAAAAATATTGATAGTAGAAACCTTGGAAAAAAGAGGAATAATAGGCCCATCCAGATGTGAATTGTGCAAGAATGACAAAGAATCAATCAACCACCTCTTCCTTTTTTCCCCTTCACCAAGATGGTTTGGGACAACGTTCTTCAAACACTTAGTAGTAGATTAAGGATTCCAAGTGATATTCAAGACCTTCTTGGAAGTTGGGACCACTGCTATAGAGGCTCCATGAGAAGTAATTGTTTCTTCAAAAGAATCTAGCTTTCCCTTCTGTTGTGGTAAAAACACAAACCCCTATTATTCACTTAATTTTCGCTATGGGGACCCTTTAATCGAATGGTTGGTCATATTACTATTTGATTTTGAGAGTTTGGATTGCTTCAATGCGTTCGATATGTTCTTATCTTCCTATCATAGCTCGTTTGATCTCATCTAGACATTTGGTTTGTAAATGGCGTCTAATTGTTGATTAGATAGTTTTCACTACCTCGGCCTAATGATATGTATATAATGTATTTTACCTTTCTGTTTTATAGGTTTTATTTATTTATTTTTACTTTTATTTATAAAATATTTATTTGTAAACAGTATTTTTATTTTTTTACATAAGTGAGGAATAACCTGTTTGTAGAGTTTATTTAACCCAATGTTTCCAACTTCCAAGTGATTCCATCCTCAGGGGATACACCAATTGTTTATGAGGAGATAACTCTTTAGTCATTAACATATTTCCTTAATCTCCCTCTCACATATTTTATGATTTTTCTAGTTCATATCAACCATTTGATTTCCAAGAGAAGGAGGTAATTTATGATGAATACCATGATGATGATGATAAAGATTTTCATCCTAGACAAAGTGCACTAATATTAAAAACTGATTCATCTCATGAATATTCACGGGTTGTAATCTGGTATCCTCTTGTTGAACATGAATTTAATTTTGATATTTTGATGAGCCTATTTTGCAAGTTTTTAACTGATGGGACCAGCCCAACATTGTTCGGACTATCAATAATTAAATGATTTTAAATATGATTTAACTGTGGATTAGTTTGTAATTACCAATGCTCTCGGATATTTCTGGAAAGTGATAGGTGGCATTTATGTCTGCAATCAATGTTATGTACTAACCTCGGGTCGTGTTTCCCGCTCCTTGTTTCACCAAAACTCCTCCTCTGTCGCTCATTCAGTCATTTTGCATTTGTTCACCGAGGGTTTGTTCTGGTGTGGTTCTGCTACTTGTGCATGCAGCTGTGCTGCAACTACTGAGTGTGCCTTCTGGTTTGTTTTCTGGTCCGATAGTGTGACTCTCGTGCTTGGTTTTTATGCTTGTGTGGATAGTCTTTGGCCCTGGTTCGTTGGGCAACCAAGAATGGTTCTGCCACCGCCTGTGTAAGTAGATTTCTGTGCCCTTTCTGCTATTGTCTCAACCGGTCTTTGTTCCATGAGCTCGGGTTCTGGTATGAGGTTGTCTTGTTTGCGAAACTCAGTGGTTGGCATGCATTCAGGTCTCGAAACAGTGGCGTTCTCTGGTCTTCGGCTTCAATGCAGGTAGCCTCCTCTATCCTTGATTCAATTTTCCACTTTCATTCCCCTGTTTCTAACATGACCGCTCCTTTGTCTCAGCCATTGGTTGGAATTCGTGGGTTAAAGGCTCGTTCTCTATTCTCGCTGCAAATCCTTTAGGTATGGAAAATGTATCTTTCGTATATTTGGTTTCATGCACTGTGTTTTTGTTTTCCTCTGTCAATTTGTGCTAACAACTGTGTGTTGGCTCCTTTGCAGGTGTTGGGGTTTGCGGTTGGATTATACTTGGAACGAACACGTCGGTCTTTGCCTGGTAGGCTCTGCCAACGTAATTAGTCTTCAGTCTTTTTCTTGTTTTTAGAACAGGCCTGTGAGTATGGGGATTTGTTTTCCCTCAGTGCTTAGTCAATGTGGCTCTCGGCTGTAGCCAACGTTCTGGCCGTTTTGTTGTCTTAGGCTTTCACATTCCAGTGATTGTTGGCTGTAGCTTTCTATGTATGGGAACCGTTTCCCAAAACCCTCACCTAGGGTTTGTCGACCGTCGGCTTATGTGACTGTTCGTGTATTATTTGGAACTCTGTTGTATATTCTCATACATTTCATTTCATAATTTGAAGAAAACTTTCAGGAAAAATATTAGTTTCAATTTACCTCAGTTTTAATGATGGTGATTTGGTTGTCGTTCTCTTCAATCCGGCTTCAACGCCTTCGAATTTCAATTGTTGATTTGCAACTGTGTTTGTAATGCTTTTCCACGAACAAGAAATTCTGTGGTTGTTCTGATAATTTGTCCTGGTGGTCGATTTCGAAATTAAAAGATATTGTATGGCTTGTATATGTTGTACTTGTCCGGTTTATCTATCTGCGTTCACTCCTGTTTAGTCAATGCTATTTTCTTCTATGGAAATACAAACCCTTGTTCTGGCATTTTCATTTCTGTCTCGCTGTCTGGACTATCTCTTAGGAAAACAAAAGAATTAAACAAATTTGTCTGTGAGCATTGTATCGTTTACTCTGATGTTCGGTGAATTAGGAAGCAAAACGAAAATATAGTAGAATACACAGATGGATTGAATTGTCTGCTCTGTTATTATTATTACTTGAATGCAAAGAAATGCTGAACCCTTTCAATGGATTTTTCATGTACATTTGTAGTCTCTGTTCACAGTTACCTGAACTGTGCAGTTACTGTTTGTCAGTTGTAATTCTATTTAGTTACATAACGATGCTTGTATTCGGTTCTGTTCCATGACAAGATTTTACATCAAATACATTTTGTTTTTTTCTTCCAGAATGACAGAACAGTTATTAAATCTCTATTGTTTAAAGACAGACAACCTAATGACCCTAACCGACCAAACCGTCCATTAACTAGTATTGAAATTAAAAGTAAAACAAAAACTTACATCCTACTTTGACAAACTAACATAAAAAAAAACAACTTGTTAAGACAACTTCCATCTTGGCGGAGACCAACACCCGGTCATGGTGCCCTAGCTGGATGCTCCTGCATCACTAATCTCCTTTTAGTGTAAAATCGATCACTGAATTTCATGATAGGTTCCAGAGTTTCCCTATAGCATTATGTTGTAATATTAATGATTTGGTTATGGTTGCTTTCTTTTGATTCTTTTGTTATGTTTTATTTTCTGATTTTTTATGCATGTATGTTCAATATCTTAGCATTGAACACCCTCAAGATGAATTAACTAAAGACAATGAATATTTTATTCGAAATTTTAATCCTGAATATCAAAAAACTTTTCTTTTTCAAATTAATTTGATGTTCATTTCATTTCAATTATCTCATTGTCGACAAAATTTAACTCTTGAGAGTGTTCCCTCACAATCTACCTTGCTACCTTCTCTTTTGGTTAGTTTTGAATCTTTGACAAATATACATCCATGCTTTTATGATCCGATAAATATTTGTTTGGAGACAACTTTCCAAGAAAGATGGTTTTCAAATAAGTTATTTGTAAATAAGTTGTTCTTTGTACATACTTTAGTTTTAGATGTATATAATCAATTGAGATTTACATTTGTTGTTTCAACTGTGCTTTTGTTACTAATATTTGACTGGTGTGTACATGCAATAAACAAAGCACTTGAATGGTTACATTGGAAGTTTGATTTTACCTAGTCATAATTTGTTTTTTAGATTAGGATTAGGAATAGATTATATTTCTTTTTATTAACATTTTGTTGATTAAATAAAAAGATGATTTTAAACATTCTTAAGAAATACATGGAAGAAGATGAAGATCAAATGAGGTAAACTGATTATTAAATTCTTCCAGGTATGCATTTGCAATTTTATTATCATATGTTTGTGTGTTTTTTTCGATTTATTGTTAGTTTTTCTTTCTTATATTTTTTTGTCTTTTTGTAGAATTTGATTTGATCCATCTTTTGTGAATAAGACAGTTATGATAAACATAAATGATAAATGGATCATCTTTCAAACCTTACTCAAGGATATTTTCTTAACTTGAATTTTTTCTTATCATTTTTGTGATATGTTTTAAAGTAATATTTGAGTAAGGAAATAAATCTTTGTTAAGATCTCAAATGCAATTATTAATCACAACTCTTCATTGGTTATTTTTTAATAAACTCATAAATAAGAAAACTAGTTTTAACAAGACAACATTTTACTTGACAAATACATAACAAGATCTTAATGCCCTATGTCAAGATATTAATTTTATCTTGTTTGAGTAGTTTCTATTTCATGATTTTGCTTGCAGTAGTTTTCTTTTATTTTTCATTTGATTGCATTTCTCTTTGCTCTTGTTTTCAGATCTGATTTCACGACATTTCATTTTGTTTCCCTTCGAAAATCCCCTTGTGTTCTTTTCGTAATATTACCAAATCTTTTAGTTGAAGGGATTTTTTTCACATCCATATTTGGTCTGATACATGGGAAATTTTTACTCTTAATAAAATTCATTGGTAAAAGGAATAATATCAAAATAATCATCAAATTTCTATCTTTTATATTTATATTTGAAACTCTTATTGCATTTCCTTTCCATTTTGCTAATCTCACGTTATAATATAAGAGAATTATATTTTGCGCTAACCTATCTTATAAACAGTTCTTGCTAAAGAAACACAAATCAACATATACAAGTTTAGTATTTTTAAACTCTTCCATGTCATCCCAATCTCTTAAGGAGAATATTTGTCTCCCCATTTGTTAACACAAATTATCAGAGTGAAATACCTGAAAGATAAGGGGTCTTTGTAAAGATTCAACCTACCATGATCATGGGTCTTGATGGTTATGACATTATCGTATCTGGTTACCCAGCCAAGATAATGGCTCACCGCACTTCGTTGTAAGATAAGAGGTCTCATCATGACTCGGCTTGTTCATGACTATCAACTCTCGTGAATGGAATTTTCAAAGTTTTAATAAAATAGGTTTTGTCTTAAATATTAAAACATATATGGGATATTGACATTTCATTTGGTCTAAGAGGTAACCCTGTCGAGGTTATAGACGCTTGCTGGCAGTAGTGACTCTACCTATGATAATGAGAGTTCATCTTTGTTACTAAACATAAAATGATACGCTTTTGTTCTTTAGTTTAAGTTGTCATCAATTAAATAGTTGTTGTAACATGACTCTTATAATCAATATTAGAGATACAAAAAATGATAACATTTTGATATCCATTATAAGAGATTTCATTGAAAATCTGAATCCTAGCACTTTGATTGATTTAAATTTATTCCTTTTTCCTTAAAGTTTCATCATTTTTCAGAGATAACTAGTTCTTCCCAGTGTGTCGCCATTGTTGTGGTAAAAACACAACCCCCCCATTATTCACTTAATTTTCACTATGGGGACCCTTTAATTGAATGGTTGGTCATATTACTATTTGATTTTGAGAGTTTGGATTGCTTCAATGAGTTCGATTTGTTCTTATCTTCCTATCATAACTTGTTTGATCTCATTTGGAAATTTGGTTTGTAAATGGTGCCTAATTGTCGATTGGATATTTTTCATGACCTTGGCCTAATGATATGTATATAATGTATTTTACCTTCTTATTTTATATGTTTTATTTATTTATTTTTACTTTTATTTGTAAAATATTTATATTTGTAAATAGTATTTTTATTTTTATCCCTTAAATAGCCCCTGAGACCAAGTTTTTTATTATATAGTGGCTATAGTTTCATTATTTAACAAAACCAAGTGGCTTTGGCTTTTGAGTGGTTATAATTCACTTATTATTAAAAAGGGTCCTTTTTGTAAAGCCTTTCATATTATAAAATGGTCATATAACATAGTCAAAGGCTTATAACGAGTGGTTGTAGTTTAATCCTTTGTAATACATATTGAGGCCATGTAGCTTTTACATATCGGAGATTTTTGTGTGTCACATTGTTAAAACCTCTGATATATCACTTCATTGATATTCTGATATCCATGCCACTCCGACCTCTAATATATCAATATGTTGATACTCCGATAAATATCCATCACCAATATCCCAATGTGCCTTCCTCTCTGACTTCTTATATCTGCCAAGCTCTGATATGTCGGATCCAATATGGTATTAATTATGGTCTATAAAGATATCATGTCCTCTCCATATCGAAGCTCCCATATGTAACCACGTTAGAAATTTCCAATATCAAAAGATCCCTGACATAACTTTGTGTCTGCCACCTATCTGCCTACATCATCATCTTCGGACCTGATATAGTTATAGAATTGGTTTAATTGTAAAATCGTGTCCGCTTGTATATCGAAACTTTTGGAATGGCACACATCTAAAAGCTTCGATAAGTCCCTTTCCTCCGATCTTCGGTAAGCTATGGATCTGATACACATATAAACCATGGCTTAATTCAAACATTGTGTCCATTACATCAGATGTTTACCATAAGATTGTTGTGCAACTATGTTTAAAACTTCTGATATGCAATTGTTCTGATAAACTTCTATGCTTGCCACTTGTCATCTCTAGGGGCCGTTGTTATATTAATTGAAAAGCCATTGATTTTTTATTGGTTTTGGGCATAAATAGTAGTTGTTTGCATATTATTGTTTCTGCCATTTTTATGGCTAACTCTGATTTTGTTATTTTGTTTTGATAGAGGGTTTCCGATTAAGGCCAATATTAAAACAAATATGTCTATTGCCAATGAAAATTCTCCAGGCAGGCAAAAGGATATTATAATAAAAGAAAAAATTTGTTTCAATTGTTCCACAACTACGAATTTTTTGAAACAGACTAGAGACAAGAGGGATTATTCTTATCGTTGTGCAGGCTAAATTGAAAAAAGCATATTAACTGTACCATCGACATTTTTCCGAACCCCAATAAAAGCAATCCCTTCGTTTTATTGTCTTTGAAATTAACTCGATTGTGGAGAGATTTGGGGAAATTGTTTTTATTTCTAAATCATGTATAAATACCCATTGTTGAGCTGATTTTAAAGGGGGGGATTCGAATCCAGGAGAAGAGGCAGAATAATTTAGGAGCTTTTAGTCCATTTGTAGAGGAGTTTCAGCGCTCATTTGCACTATTGTAGTGGGATTGAATTCTTCTTTGCAAACATAGATCGAGTTGTTGGAAGCAAGGGATTTGCACTACTGTAATATTTTGAGGTTCATGTAACTTGATTCATATTTATAATAAGATTTATTTCTGTAATTGTTTGCATAACATTATTGTTTGCATATGTTACTGTAAATAAATGCTTTAGATTTCAAATACATTTCTATTGTATGAGTATATTGGTTTGGATTTAGCACTATTGTTAAATGTTATGTGATATGCCCATTTAAAATATGGTAAAGCTATCTTGCAGGATTAATCAGGAATGAAGTTTTGAATCTGGAAATTGTATAAGAGTAGACTTTTATTTCTTTAGGCTAGCTAGCTATCTAACAGTTTAGAGTTGTAGATGTTTTTCTTTTCTACATGGCATTTTATTTGAACTACTTTAGCACTATGACATGAATTTCTTGTTCTTATACATATTTTTATTAGGAGTTGGAGCTATTTACAATTAAGTGTCTCGTAACTATTTACTAGGCATTTAGTTGTTTGTATTTGTTTTAACAAGGATTAGATCTCGTGAAATATTTCCTTGGTCTATTTCCTTCATTTCAATTCCAATTCCTACATGCTTTGTTTCCTGTCCTTTTAGCTTGCTCTCGATTGCGAGAAAGACTAGTCTCTCTTTCAATTGAGATAGGTCTAGGATAAGTACATCTTAGGTTAAGTTTTGCATTTTAATTATCGTTTCTGCATCTTAGAAGTCCTCTTCCCATAGAGGAAAAGTTTAGAGTGATTTGGATGAGCCCCAAATCAACTTAAGGATCACTTTCTTGCCTAATCAGCAAGAGGTTTGATCTGATGTCTCTCTATTGGTAGGTAAAAGTCATACTTTAATCCAGTGGAGATAGAGAGAATGTAATTGGACCTAGTTTAACTAGTCAAAACCACTACTTCAATGGAAAATGAGTTGCTCTATGTTCCCGACTAGGTGGTCTCCCTTAGAACGTTGAAAAGGACATTTTTCCCAATCAACACCTTCCTAAATATGTGAGTTGGAAAATCTAGTTGACTAGGAATAAACCAATCTTCCAAGGGGAGGAACCATAATTTAGGAGAAATGTTGGGAATGCAATGACTCTCATGAAGGAAGCCTTCACCTCCAAAGTTTTAAAGCTCAAATCAATCCAGGCCTTGGATCTAATAGATCATGCATGGTAGACCTCTCTTAGAATTTGAAAAAGTATCCCTTCATCCTCTCCTTCTCCATCCAACTTGCAGCTTAGACTCTAAGAAGTTGAATTTTATAAATGGATAGTAGAACAAAGGATCATATATTGTAGTTTGATGGTGTGGCTAAAAATAATCCAAGGGTGGCAGGAGCACGAGGGGAGGGGGATCTATCATCCCGAGGATCAATGGGAATATCGCTTCTCCTAGGATCTAGGAATTACCTTGAAACAAGTAAGCATAAGCCTACATTCTTCTGCAAGGTATCTCTTTGGCTACGAAAAGTAATATTCAAGACCTCATTATCATTGGTGTCTTTTTCATTCTTTTGCACCACCTCATCAATGGTTGTCTTCAATTAGACATAAAAATCCAAGCTATTGTAAAATGTATCTATCATATGCTAGGAAGCTTCCACTCCAAATCATTTATTCATGTTCACAGGTACAACAACAAGAAGGCGAACATCCTCGTGAATGAGGGGGTCCATCTAGCAAAAGGAAACCTTAAAGTGGATGGGATTCTAAGCTTATCCCTTGTTCCTTAAGCATGCCTACGAACCATTTTTAGAAACTAGCATTTTTAAAACAATGTAACGTCCATGTACATACTCCAGGGCATACTTTTGGATCACATTTTAGAAATATGTTGCTTACTATAGTGTCCATTAGTTTGGACCAGCAGAAAATATTTAAGAAAGCTATACAACTATGCCCCCAACAAAGATTTTATGAAATATAAATATATTTTTTATTTGAGTTTAAAAAATAAATAAATAAAATTCAATAATAATCACTAGAAAATATCATGATTTTATTACACGTGAACACAACAGTCATCAAACAATTTTAAAAGTTAAACCTACAATAACTTGCTTATATGCATTTTGTAGTGTGAAACAATAATTATGTTTATAGTATTTTATTATCATTGCCATTATTAATATTTTTTTTATTTTATTATATTTATTGTGATAAAATAAAAATAAAAATAAAAACCCCAAGGGTTATCTCAATTGGTCTAAACCCATATGTGAAGTTTTTTTATATTTTTTCCAGTTGTTTTTTATCATAGGTTCAACTATCTTCGATTCCCTTGGGGTCAGGCCACATAATCCAGTTTACCATCCACGAAATGTGGGGAAGTACTCTAAAATATATATATATATATATATATATATATATAGTTGCACAAGAGTCGCTCTAGCCTACTATGACCGAAATGTTATCACATAATGATACATTTAAAAATAATAAAATAATACTTACGTTAGAAAATCTAAACCACTCATAACTCAAAAAAAAAAAAATCAAAAATAAATAAATAAAGTTAATGTCTATCATAAAAAAAATACTTGAATTTCCGACTTACTTCTACATTAAACTTTATATATGGAGATAAAGTAATTGAAATGTCTGTCATAAATAAAATACTTCAATTTTCACCTTAGTTTTACATTTAACTTTATATATGGAGATAAAGTAATTGAAATTAACTTTATTTATGGAGATAAAGTAATTGAAATTCATATATATATATATATATAGCATGAGGGCGATATGCAATTCTTTCACTACTTAATATGGAGTTGACAAATGACAAGTAAAAATAATATTATTGATATTATAAGTGTAATTTAGTTGACATGTAACACTTAAACAAAAATATATTAATTAAGAAAATAATTATCAACTATAAATAACATAATTTATATTTATGTAGAGAAAAATATAAAAATTTTAATTTTTTTTTAAATTACATTTTCACTTTCCATTATGAGGGAGATGTGTAATTTTTTACATTTTTTTTAAAATATTAACAACAATGGATTATAAATCAATATATATACATATAGAGAGAGAGAGAGAGTTTTTATAAGAAATAATTCAATGTATAATGTGTGTATATATATAATAGAGAGACATTATATTTTAGAAAATATTAATAACAAAAATAAGTCTACATACTATATAAATCAATTGAAAACAAAAACAAAAAATCTTAAAGTTAATACATTTTATTAGTATGTTGTTTAAAACCAATATATATCCATCTTACCTCTAGATTTATCAAAAGTTGAAAAAAAACAAATCTTTAAAGGTGTAAACATTTCCTCAAATTTTGCAATCAAAAATATGTTTACATATTGATAAATTTGATCCCCTCAATGCTTAATAGATCCAAAACTAAAAAAAATAATAATAACAAAATTATTGTGATAAAAAAACAAAATTCTTTATTAATTAATCATAAATATATAAATACATATTATTATTTTTAAATGTAAACAACATTTCTCCTATAGTGATAAAGGACCGCTCCATTATTTAGTTTGTGTAACTAAATGGATATGCTCAAATCGATTTAGGGTCAAAGTTAATTTCCAATTTTACCTTTATGGCGTGGAGGATGCTTATCATCTTTACTATCAACCAAATTTGTATTGGAAAAGGAAAATTAATTAAAAAAAATGAAACTTTTAATTTTATATATATATATATATAATTTTTGGTGCATTTAATTCATTTTTCAAAAGGTTTATCTAGAAGGTTTTGGATAGATGGTGATCAGGTGTTTTGTTAAGGCACTCTTTGATGTGAAGTAACCAGTTCAATTCCCTATCCCAATCGGGGTGATATATTGGACACATTTGATCAGGTGTTTTGTTAAGGCGCTCTTTGATGTGAAGTAACCAGTTCAATTCCCTATCCCAATCGGGGTGATATATTGGACACGTTTGATCAGGTGTTTTGTTAAGGCGCTCTTTGATGTGAAGTAACCAGTTCAATTCCCTATCCCAATCGGGGTGATATATTGGACACGTTTGATCAGGTGTTTTGTTAAGGCGCTCTTTGATGTGAAGTAACCAGTTCAATTCCCTATCTCAATCGGGGTGATATATTGGACACGTTGAAGATGTAATCCCACCAAGCTTACAAAAAGAAAAAGAAAAAATTTATTTTGCGAGTTTCACTTTCATAAAGATACATATTTGTAAGAGTGCAAAAGCACCCATGAATCAGACTGCAAGATCTAAAAACCTTTTACAAAATATACTAAGAAAAATGAAGAATGAAGAAAATACTTCATTGATTGAGAAAAAATGGTGTGCATCAATCTAATTTATAGGAGAAATGGTATCACTAGAAGACAAGACTTATAATGTAGCAGATAAGGATGTTAAGCTTACGAGTTCCAAGGCTTCTTTATTAGAACTCTAACACCCTACCCCCTCTCTACCCCCATAAGAAAAAACTTGGGAGGAAATAAAAAAAAAACAAACAAACAAAGAATGGGTCCCAACAATGAGACTTGTTTAGGTATCCATGCAATACCTCTCTTAAGTGAAGAAAATGGGAAAAATGGTAGGAAAAAACTCCCCCAAAAGAAAGTACATAGAAAAAGAAAGAGAAAAATGAGGAGGTGAAACGAGGACTCAATGTGACCCCCAAAGGACCTTCACTCCAAGCATTAGTCTTAACTGAAGAAACATTGTTGGAGCTAAGGACTTTGTGAAAATTTATGCTACTTGTTTAAATATATATTAGATAAATTTAATATATTTATTTTGAAAATTATAAAATTATTTTTATAAATTATCAAAAATTATTTTATTATGTTGATAGGCATGTTTATTTTGAAATAAGGTTTCCAGAATTTTAATTTAATTATGAATAATTATGAAGGGATCAGTGTTTTAGCTAAAAAATGAAAGTGCTCATAATTGCTTTAGACCTAAATTAATGGATAGAGTTTGTCTCCATCTTTCCAACGCTGCAAACGGTTCGAAAAACTGACATCGTATGCAAAAGTTAGAGCTTCTGCAAGTTTGGTAAAAAGAAAGCCCCCGGGCCAGCCCCCACCCCATGTGACCAAGCACTCGAACCAGGAGCTAGGGGCCAACTGTTAAGCAGATTAGTGTGCCACTAATCAGTTTATCATTTAATTAATCCATAATTAAGTTGGCGGAATTTATGGCGGAGCCACTAAATCCGGAACCGCCACCAAACTTGGCGGACTTAACTGGCAGTTCTCCAGATTTAGAGGAGGTTTTCTAGGAAAAATTGTTTGAGCCATAACTTACTCAATTCTCAACCAAATTTCGAAAATGAATAGTCATTTTTGGCTAATTGGCATGCTGGGAATTCATTGGAGTAGGTTTTAGAGGTAGAAGAGGTCATCTACAGGTGTTTTTGTTCACTTGAATATTTTTGAAGCCTAGGGCCACCAGGTGTTGGAGGCCATTCCCAGAGTAGCTGGTAACCAAATTGAGTAAAAAAATAGTCAATTCTAATAGATTTGAATGTTTTAAACTCATTGGAGTAGGTTTCAGAGGTAGAAGAGGTCATCTACAGGTGTTTTTGTTCACTTGAATATTTTTGAAGCCAAGGGCCACCAGGTGTTGGAGGCCATTCCCAAAGCAGCTGGTAACCAAATTGAGTAAACAAATAGTCAATTATGATAGATTTGAATGTTTTAAACTCATTGGAATAGGTACCAAGAGTATTGGATGCATGTAACAATAATTTGAGCATTATTGAAGCTAATACAAGGGCCCACATTATGAAGCTAGACCAAGGAGATGTAGCCCAGGAGGGGTGAACTCCTTCAACAAAAATTTGTGTATTGAGCTCTGTTATTTGTGTTTGTTGTGTTTTTATATGCTGTTGTTTAGCCATTTAAATTCATGCTTTTAATTTCCAGCAAAACACTAAATTTCACCAGGTTAGATGAATTGACAATCACATGCTCATGGATAAACTCTCTATGGATAAGCAAACCAAAGCAAAGAAAATTTTATTATCTCGAAATGATACTAGCATAGCATTAACTAGCTATCAATTTCAGATCAAATTATTAGGTGGATAGTGGGGATTTAACCTCTACAAAATATTCTACAATATTTTTAGTAGTATATAAAAATCAAAGGTTGAGATTTGTTTACAAAATAGTTATGCTTTTCTTAATCCTTTTAATTAAATTCATTAATTAAAAAGCATGTCATATGAACAATTGTTATATAAAATGAGTTATGGTTTTTTGAGCATGTAATATTGATAAGTCATAGTATTGGCCCATGGTACTATAACAAAACCAAATTACATATTAAGATTTCTCATGATAAAGTGGGGGTGAATCTCCATGGTTAAGAGTCTTATTACATGTTTTTTCAAAATGTATATATGTTGAACTTATATATTAATTCTTTTTATTGAGTTGAGAGGTGTTCTCCAACCAAGTATGATAAAGATGTTGTAATGTTTAACATTTTGACGTGGTCAAAATAAAACTAAATTAAATTAAAAACACATAATTCTTTAGCCCATGGTTTTTCCCATGGTATTTTTCTCTAATGTAGCCTATATAAATGTTAATGATTAAACCAACCTAGATCCATCTTAACTCCAGATCTACGGGATCAAATCTCTTTTCACTCTAAAAGAGGTTTGCACCTCAAGAGATTTGATCCCTCTCGATGCTTGGTAGATCTGGAGTTAAGATGAATCTAGGTTGGTCATTAATAATAACTATTATTATTATGGTAGAGATATTTCAATGTTTAACATTTTGACCAAGTCAAAATAAAATTAAAAAAACACTAAATGATAAAGATGTTGTAATGTCATGTTTAAATTTTGAATCCGTCCAAATAAAATTAAAAATAAATTAAATTAAAAACATAAAATTTATAATTATAATTATAATTAGTAATTAAATCAACCTAGATCTATCTTAAGTCCATATCTACCAAGGGCCTAGAGGGGTCAAATCCCTTGAGATGCAAACCTCTTTTTACTTAGAGTGAAAAGAGATTTGGTAGATTTGGAGCTAAGATGAAACTAGTCACGTAATTTAGTTAATTCATATGAATTTTTTTTTAATTTTAGCAACTTGAAATGTATAATGAAGTAAGTGAATTGGTTTTTATTATGGATTGATGCCTATCTACATTTACCAACCATAATTTATATGGTTTTGTTAGTTTTTATATAGTAAAATTTTAAACAAATGTAATTTTATAAATAATTATTTATACTTGTTTAAAGGGGTTAGATCTAATGGTAAAAAGTAAATTATTTTTCACCATTGGGTAAGGTTCAATTTTCATGAAGGCTTCCTTTGAGCCATAAGGGTACTTGGAGATAGTGGTCAAATGTGTGGTTATACCCAAAAAGATCACAATAAAGATTTTGTGACATATACTATATTTTTTTTTTGCTAGGTAATGTGAATCATGAGATAACTGACATGCCTAACATGTGGTTTGAGTAGTTGTGACCCAGTGACATCTAAGCCTTCAAAATCACTCGAGAATCGCACCCGACTTAGGTCACACCAACCCTTACCATGGCTAAATTTTTTCCCATAAAATTTTGAACTAATAACATTTTCACCACATAATACCTCAAAAAAATCTACTCTACACCAAATAAACTTGTGACTCATATTATATATATCATGCCCTTTAAATGTGTAATACTTTTCAAAAACCATTAACAAATATGTGTGATATATAAAAAGGTCTGCACAACATATAGAAAAAAATTGTAAAAATAAAGTTCACTGGTAAACATCATCTTAAAAAAAAAAAAAAATGTATTTATTTTTAAATAATATATAAAAATAAATAAAAAATAAAAAATAAAAATAACATAAAATTTATGAATAATTTTATTTATTGTTTAAAAAAATATAAAAGAAATTTAAACATTATCATTAATCAATAAAACATAATTTTTCCATTAATCTATGCAAAGTGGTAGGGAAGTTCTTTTATGTTTTAAATTGAATATCATTAAGGTTGAATGTATTTAAATCATTTTGATAATTATCTTTTATATGAAAATTATTTGTGTAAATTAAAGATAAATATTAATAAATATTAGTTATATGTATATATGATTGTGTAGAAGGATTGTTAGAGCGTCGTATTATCCTAGTTTCAAACTATATTCACCTTATAGTTAAGTGTTTAAATGAGATTATTAGCATAGTTGTGGAGTTACTTAGGGTTTTTAGTTTACTGTCTTTGTATCTAGTCTGCAAACATGTCACAAGAGGCCCCAATTAGATGAGGTATGAGATTCACTTGGAAAATTCCTATCCCCTCACTGTGGGGGCTGAAGAGTTACCCAATCTCAAACACGACGAAAATGATTACTGGAGTTTTGGGTTCAGTCATGAATACTCAGTCACGAGCATTCTACAGAAGAGAGGGCAAGAAATCTGGTTTAGGAGGCCTATCATGTCCCATCGTTGTTCAAGAAAACCCAGCCAAGGATATCTAAACACCTGGTGGTCTGGAAAATCTTTCCCCGACTGTCTCCTCATCGAGATGGGAAACCCTTGGGGATGTAAACCACAATGTTGCAATATGTGATCAAGGTTTCAACATGCTCCCATGGATCTCTATGGTCTTTGTTCCTCCTATGCTGCAAAATTCATCTCATGCAACTTTGGAAGTCCAGCATTCTCCTTTGTTTTCAATGGTACACCCTAGTTTAACAAAAGGTTTCAGCTTCATTGAGGGCCTCTTTTTCTCAAGTTACCTCCATCTGCCTCCCCCCCCCCCCACATTTTTCCTTGGCACTACCTTCGTCGAGCAATTTTTTGTGAGACTTGGTAGTCTCCACTGATGAAGGGATTTTAAGCAAAGGGGGATCTGAGAATAGTTTCCTTGAGAAGGAACCACTATCTTATTTAGGCACAAATACAAACATAAAGTCTAAACATGAGGCATAGGGTAAGTGCAAGAAAGACCATTGCATTAAGTAGGCTGATAAGGAGAAGATGTCCTTGGTTTTAGGAGTGGATGTGGCCACACAACAGGAAAACGATTTAGGCCAAAAATCATTGTTTGACCAAGTGTGAGGAAGGCAATTCAAAATGCATTTCCTCAAAGCTTAGGCCTATTTCCCACCAAAAGTGGGTGACCCCTAAAATAAAATTTTCTCCTATTCATCTCTCACAGCTGGCAGTTAGCAACCTGTGATAGCCACCTGATAATCAATGCAACATATCATTCATATCTCTTCCACCTGCATCAGTCACATGTCTCCTTGCCCTTTTTCCAAGAGCACATGTTGGAAGTTGGGCTTATCATCAAAAGGCACTTTATACATTTTTCAATCGAGTGTTTATGTCGGTTGTTTATCTTTTGGCATTTTGGCATGGATTATGGGGTAACTTGGAAGAAAGAAGGGTCCTGGTCATGATATTATTCCCTCACCTTAAATGGGGGTTAATTTTCAATCCTAGTCCAGTGAGACCTCCCCTAATGGCCAATGGCTTTAGGAAGGTGCACTATTTGGGAATCCATGATTGAGATAGTGTAGCCTCATCTCTCCCTATTCCATACTTACCATTTTCCATCTTACATTACAAGCCCCTATTCCACCTCCCTTATTCAGGTTCAACTGACCATTGGTTCTCTGGGATTTGGCACCACCCTCATACCTAGGTAGGGCCTAGAAATTCACCATGGGAGGTTGATGCAGCTAAATGAAACAAAAAAATCATATGATGTCCATAAGAAAAATCAAAATGCAAAAGATTATCGGGATTAAAAATTAGCACATGGGAAAAATCTAAGCATGAGCTCTACCTCTCTCATGTGGCCATCAGCCAATTCCTAGGCCAATGTTGTCCTATCTCATAGAAGACAAGGAACCCTTGCATGTCCCAACCCCTAATGGGCGATGGACTGCCACATCCTAAAGGGGGTAATAATTGTTATACATCATACAAAGCAAGCTCTTATTCCTTGAGCTACGAGCAGGAATACAAATAAGAATCAAGAAAAAGTAAAAGGCATTTAGAGGGGTGGAAAGACAAAGGATGAGCTAAGTCATACATCCACGATTGCTCCCTCCTCACATCTATACACCCAGGATGAGGTGATCCACCACAATTTGTCCCTTTAACCATGGACCTTATCCATGAAGTCTTTTCCCCCTCATTCCATCATTATTCACATGGATCCTATTGATTGAAGTGGTGATCCCTGGTATTGCACCAAGAGTGTTGCAACTCCCAAAGGCTCCTCAACTCTATTTATCAACTTGGGGTTCGTACAAAATTCGAGGTGAAAGTGTTGTATACAAAGTAGATGGAATTCTACTCATGCTACCCTCAACTAGGTCATTTGATCATTAGGGCTCCAAGACCATTCTTCTACTGAACTAGGAGAGATTAACTACTGAAAGCATGATTCAAAAGATAGTCCTAGTGCAAAAAAGTAAATGTTGTTCAAATATAACTTGTAAATGTTTTCAACTTGTAAATTCTATTGAATCAATCCATGAGAGAACACAAGAATTATGCTAATTGCATAAAGGAAATCTACACTAATTGCAATCAACAATCTAGCTATCAAATTCACTTGAAAACAGAAAATTATTCTACCAATTCACAACTCAAGCATTCATGGATCATTTATCTATTTCACACTTGTAGATTAAGTAATGCCCTAATTTCCAAATCCGTGATGAAGGAACTAACACTATTTTCTCTTGTAGTAAAGGAAAAGGAATGGAGGGAATGTCCTATGTGGTACCTCTGATCATGGATTCCAAGCTGGGGGTTAACCTACTCCTAAAATAAGCTACATTAGCAATATAGTTTAAAACAGGGGCAAAACAAGCTACTATGGGTGTGCTACAGGAAGTTGCTACAGGATTCTTGTATTGTTATAGGAAGTTTCTACAGGAAGTCCTAAAATGCTACAGGCAGTTTGCCGAGAGGGTTTGGAGGGTAAGGATGATGGGATAAAGTGATGGAAATATGGATGAAGGTTGTGGGAAATGTATGGAAGGTGAACAACACCCCTAGCCAAACCCAACACTTCAGGAAGGTCAGCTTTGGGCTAAGAGGGCTGCTCACGGTGACCTAAACAGAGATCAAGAACATTGGTTGGCATTCATCAAAAGAGAGTGGAGAATTCCTGGATGGAGGTGGTGAAAAGATCCCTTGCCTACAGATCCAACAGTCCTGCAACATCACATGCACTTGTTTTTCTTTTAATTTGCAACATGTTGCAATCAATGGTGGAAAAGATGAGTTGAATTGGGAAACTATCTAAGAAATGCTAAGAACTTGATATATGCAATGAATTAACTTCTAAGCTACAACAATCATATGTAAAGCAAGATAAAAAATGTAGAATTTTCCAAGAAATCACACAATGTTTTTGGGCTGTGATGGTGGAGTCCTCTAATCATGCTCCCATGAGAGAGATGAGATAGAGGCCATGATCACATAATTTTTTAGGAACTATACTCTACTAAAACGCAGCAACTAATCAAACATTCTAAGCTAAAATAAGTATAAATACATAAGATGGACCTAAGGTACTGGGGTTGGGCCCAAATCCAAGAGATTAAGCCCTCTGGACTAACTCAGTGATGGATCCAAATGAAACTTGTCATTATGATTCCAGAAATGTCAAATACATCATCAAAAATAGCATTCACAAGTGCTTGAGCTCAATAGCCTCATAGCTACAACAAAAATTTTAATCCTACTAAGTTCCTTGACATGTTTATTTATACAAAAGGGTAGCTACCAACATCTCCCTAGAAAATAGAGATGTTTGTCTCCCAAACTCGAGAAAGGTGGATCTAGATCTTCCTTGAACTACACTGGCTTGGTTGCCAATGACCTCGTCCTACTTGGATGCCAATGACCTCAAGTTGATGAGAGATAAAGTAGTGATCTTTGACTGATTGGAGGAGTTAAGGAGGTGGAAAACCTCCTAGAATCTCTCCTTGTTGTCTACTCCAAGCTCCTGCACTCAAATTATCTCAAAATTGCTCCAATTCCTAAATTTAAAACATATTAGGCCACATGACATAGCAACACATCTTTTACTCCTCACACTAAACATAATATAACAAAATTTGTAAATAAATGTGAGAAAGAGATGATTTTAAAGTTGGAGGATGGCATTGTGAGCCTTATGATATACCTATTGATGAGCCTCATCATCATCCCCCTACTGAACCTGTTTCTCATCCTCTGAGTAACTTAGTCATTTATGTCCATGTCTTTCATGTCCCTAGTGGCCTCTCTAACATCCCAATGTTCTATATATGGTGTGCCTTTTTTAGGATAGAAGCATGCATCCTTATCTATGTTTGTCCATTGTTTCCTTTCCTCTTCTTCATTCCTTCCTTCCTGTAGACCCAGCAATAAAGGTTGACTAAGCTTGACTCCAATCCAGTTGACTTTTAATCTTTGCATGAGCTTTTTGTACAGGGGTGTGATTTCCAATGCATTCCTCAACCTTTTAGGAGAGTGATACGCCCTAATTTGGAAATTGTGGGGTAAGGCATTCCATCTTCTTTGGCATGCTTGATGGCTTTTTGTTCCTAACAGCCTTGGTGTGTCTTCAAAATGTGAGATGGCATGCTCTAGGGTGGTAAGGTATCTAGGTGCTAGATCAAAATCATTTGATATGATGTTGTGAATACTAATTACATCCATTGGGCTTATCTGCTCTGCCTTGATATAGAGTGGTTCTTTTTCTTCCTTTGCCATTAATTTTTGTACCTCCTTAGCTCTAGCCTACTCATGAGTCATCCAATATGCAACAGCCATCAGTTGCAATTCCCCCAACTTTGCATTGGGATCCAAAACATTCATATCAATCAAGGTGAGGTTATGCATGTAGAATTCAGCCAATTTGGGTTTTCCTTCTATGCTACTTTAGTCACATAATTCAATGAATTATGTGTAGTCCTGAAATGGCATGGATCCATGTTGTGCTAAGGTCTTGATTTGAAACTACATCCACTGCTCTTTGAGAAAGAGTGCATAAGACTTGGATGGTTGTCTGCACTGTAGTCTCCATGGAAAGGCTTGCCATTGTGCCCAATTGGGTTTCATTCTCTTGTAATTTCTTCCTCAACCATCTATTTTCTAACTGCATTTATTATCTCATTGTGTACTCTTTCTCCCTTAACTCACTTAATTCCTTTCCCATTTCAAGGACCTTCTCTTCCATGAGGCCCACATCTTCCACCTTTTTGGATTTAGAAATCTGCATCCATATATGGGATCCTCCTCTTTCTGCTTCAAGTTTAAAGAAAAGTGGGATTGCAAATTTTTGTGGAATGACTCTCCCTCCTTCAATGAATTTATAATAACAGCTCAAATTAGGTTTTGGACTAGGCTTCTATAGCTCTAGAAAATACTTCTCAAATGTTTTTAGGGAAGTTTCCCCCTCCTGTTACTCATTCTGCTCTTCCTGTAGCACTTCCTATTCTTCCTGTAGCACACTTTCTTCTTCCTTTAGCATGCTCTATTTTTCCTGTAGCTTCCTTTTTCCTTTTTATTGGAGTGTGGTAGGTGTCTTGGGTTGTTTAAAGGATGTTGATCTAGTTGTGGGCCTCCTTACATATGCTATAGGAATCTTTGATATGGTTTCTAGAGAGGTGACCTCCTCAAATTTCTTTTCAGTGGGCTCTACCTCCTCTTTTTTACGTGGGGACACTTCAATTGTGATAGGGGACTCTGTAGGAGTTTTAGGCCTTCCTTGCTTAATCCTGGTGCTTTTCCTAGTTTTAAAATAGAGGGAATTTTGCCTTTTCCTTTTCTTCTTGGGTTTGAATGGTGTGCTCAAGGTAGCTAAGGTGGCAGCTACCTCTTTTTCACTAGGTCCTAGACACAAACTTGTTTGCTCTAGGGATACCCCTTCTTCTCTAGATGCAGTAGTTTTCTCAAGGCTTGGTTTTTCATGTTGCTCCTCTTCTTCTTCATCATCTTTCTCTTTCTCTACTTCTACCTCTAGGTCTTCCTCTGTTTTCTCTGCCTTTGTCTCTCTTTCCTCCTCTGCCTCTACCTCTTCTTCTCTTTCCTCTTCTTCCTTTGCCTCTTCTTCTTCTTCTTTCCCTTCTCTTCCTCCAACACTAGAGACTGGGTTCTCCCCTGGTGTGAGGGTTTGAGTGTAAATTAAGGCCTCTCTGTCTATATCCATGAATTTGGACCATAGGAATGTGATCCTTAGTTTATTCAAAGCATCTACCACTATCAGTTTGATGAGGCCATGGTGGCCTAGGTGTTGGTGCTTTCCCTCTCTCACCTTTTGGTTCATGTCCCTGATGGACTGTAGGAGGAAATATGGTACACTAAGTCTTTGGGCCAGGGGAAATTCTGCTTGAAACCTTAGTTCATGGAGTAATATAAAATGGTAGCCATAGACTACACTCAGCCTTCCTTAATAGGAGATATATTTTAGGATATGGTAGGCCACCTCATCCCAGGGATAGGGTAGGATTTCTCTCCTAACTCCATTCTTGTCTTAATTAGGTTTTTCATCAACAGTGAAGAAGTTCTTTTTGGCAATGGCACTGGAGGTTTTATCTTCCCTTCTCCATTTGACTCCTCGTGGAAGGGTTGTCACCCTGCTACTTAGCTTAGGACTAATTGAAATAGTTAATCCCCTTACCAAAGTGGTGTCATTGACTCCTGTCTGAGAGTTTAGGGCCATTGAAAATTCATATTTAATTTCATCATCATATCCATTCAATAGTTCAAAGAATCCTAGCCACCAATTTTTTTTTAAATGTCTAATACATGAGGGTGAAGATGAATTCTTAGTGTATATATTTTCCCTTCCAATGAATCCCCCTCCCATCTCTTTCCTCTGTTTTCAACTAGGTGAAGGAGGGATGCTTCCTGTAATAGCTCTGATGTGTAATTCAGTGGAAGTAGAGGGTTGAAATTCCTAGTTGATGCCAATTTGTTATAATCTCTCTATTCTATAGCCATACAAGTTCTTTCAATTCATAAAATGACTGATATTTCCTTTAAAATTCAAGGTGCATCAACATAAAAGTTATGGACATATGAAAGAGAGGGTGCACTTAATTTTTACCACATGGCTTGGGATAAGGATAATTGGAGACCAAATCAACCCTTGGCAGCATTCTTTCACCCTTTGAGGCTTCCTGTAGCAATTTCTCAGGCTTCCTATAGCATTTGGAGGCTTCTTGTAGCTTCCTGTAGCTTCCTGTAGCTTCCTCCTATAGAAGTGGTAGAGCAGGGTTCGACTCTCCTCGATGTCTCCCAAAACTTGTCCTCACCTTAACTATTTTTGAAATGAGCCTAAATTCAAGAGAATTGAAGCCTCAATACATTATATTCCACTTTTGGCAAGGGCTCGGAGCATTTTGATGACTTGGCAGAGGCACGAGGTTTCCTCTTTTGGACCGTTGTCCCCACCTGGAGTAATCATTCCCTCATCCCTCATAATCACCACCCACTCTCTGTGATATAATATTGATTGATGTGACAACTCCATGTTGCATGAGGGCTCATAAATCACTTTTTGTTCACTAACTGAGGGTAGCCAAGTTAACTAGCCACCTCCGCTTATAAAAATACCTCTTCTCAACATTCATACATTTTTCATTATTTACACATAGGGAGGAGATATGAGGTTTCCATACCTTTGCCTACCTCGTGATTAACTAATGCAGGGGTGTGCATGTTGGAGTGTTGGACCTTTGTACCAAGGGATTTTTCTTGCTATGTTTTTTATGTTCCTGTGTATATCTTCTCTGCTCCTCATGGTATTTGATTGTTGTTGTTGCTATGTGTGCTGGTCATTTTTTGATGTCCCAAGTGTTGTTGTCGCTGATGGAGAGTCATGCTTGGAGTGGCAGAGTGCCTCATGAGATGGTATCACCCTTGCTACTTGATGGAAGGAAAAAATTAGGATTATGGATTTTCTATAATAGTGTCACAGGCTACTACAGGAGAGTCTTGTAGCAGCCCTTTTCTTCTCTTCCAAGGTCTTTTAACTGCATGGGAGTGATGAGAAAGGTTGTAGAGTGCTTGGAGGATGATGTTAGGGGTCTAACTGAGTAGTGTAGGGTTGTGAAAATGGAGGGAATGTGCTCTGTGTTTTTCAAGCAATTTTCAGGATGAGACGGAGTGGAGGGTTAGTTTTGAAATATATTGGCTTTTCTTGTGAACTGGGATGTATGAATGTTGGATTGTTGCACAGGAAATCCTTAGATGGTAAAGGGAGCATTAAAACCACTTAAGCCTTGAATTTGGAAGGCTCCTTTAGGTGAGTTTCTAATTCCCATCCTTAACCTTCAAGCACTCCTTTCTTCTTAGAAAAATTGGTAACATTAGGGCATAGTTCAGCACTAGGAAGGAAACCAATCAATAGCCAACTAGTAGTGGATAGTAGCGATCTTATTTATAGGGAAGGAGAGAGAGTTGAGGATTCATAAAAGGAGGGAGAGGTTCCACATATCAAGGGAAAGAGACATGAAAGTAGGATCAAGGACCAGGAATGGGAGGTCTTGTTCCAATCATCATTCAACTATAACTAGCTTGTTGTTCTCGAGACTTCTAGAAAGAGAAGCTTCTCCTCCACTTTAGGAAAAATTGCCTGAAGAGGTTTAGCGCGGGTTTTCCTAATAAAATTCACGCTCGAAGCGGTAGGAAATTATAGTGCAACAAGTTACCAGCACAAGTCACTAGTGATGCAAAATGTGTTGATCCTGAAAATAATATTTTTTGACAAGTTTCTTCAAAATTATTTCAAGGCAAGTTTTCTTCTTTGCTTCAGGGATGCTTCTGAATGTGTTTCATGGTGAATACACTGACATCTTTCGTCATCTTGACACTTCAAGATATGAGACGAGAAGTGTGACAAAATACCGTGTAATAAATGCCCCCTAAATCATGAAGGTAGAACGGAAAGTGATGGCTGAAGTGATTTACAAGCAAAGCCAAGGACATAGATAACCACCGTCAGGAGACCTATAAATCAAACATAATTCAATATATCTGACATCTCTAATGTAAGTATGCTTAAAATTTAAGCATCTAACAATACATGGATGCAGTCATCCATATAGAGAGGATCATGTTTGCAATTACGAATACTTAATAACTCCACACATCTTGGATTTATCAGATGTAACCCAAGGTCTTCATCTTTGTCCCAATCCAACAAAAGTATGAATCTAACCATGTGAATAAATTTTTCGGAGTCAAACATCGTAAAAGCCACCTGATTATTGGTCAATGATGGGAATCGTTAACAGGCACAAGAGAAACCACCAATAATGACGATGGATCTGAAGGTACAACAGCACAATCCACGAGTGTGAACAATGACGTTGAAGTCGAACACTCGTAGAATCATTAGAGAGAAGGCCAATGATGTGAACCTATCGTTGAATGCGAAGAACCTGCCATTGAGGCATGCAAGCTTCAAGGTACTGAAAGGGAGTTTCTAGATCATCTTCCCGGATAATGAGTTGGAGTCGAAAGGAAGTGATCCATCGAAGGAGGGTCATAATGTTTCCCACATCATTGACATGAAACATAGCATTTTGTAGAGTTGGAAAGAGTGATCCAGGATTGTTGCAGAAAAGTCAAACAGGGTAAAAGTGGTTTGAATTGTAGATGGAACTTATCTTGAACATATCAGTGACATGACTCCAGAATTTGGCAGAATTTGACTCAACATAGGATCATAGATCATGATGACAATAGGATATAATTAGATAAGAGGCAAATGGATTCCCAAAACCCAGTAAGGCAAGTGACAAAGTGAGGATAACCCAAAACCAACACGAGATACAGACAAGTGCCATGTTCAAGAGTGACATGCTTCCTATATACAAAATACAGGATATATGCTTGGCATATAAGTTCATCCTTTAGATGAATCCATCTTAGTATTTTTAACAAGCCCTAGGAAGGAGTAGCTCGGTCTTGTCATAGTGACAAGTCCTTTGTTGTTTTAGTTTTACAAGTACGATGAAGGGGTAACTTGATCCGAACTTAAACAAGAACACAACAAATTACAGATATAACCATAAATAAAGAGATGCAGCATAAATAACACTTCATTTCATTAATATCAAATACTGAAATATGCTTACAAACAGAATGGAAATAACACTAGCTCGGGCAACTGTAGCTTATCTTTGAGAAGAGATGTGGTGGCTACATGCCTTTGAACTGAGTTACAATGAAAAATGAGAGAAAACCCTAAACAACCAAAACCCTAACTCGAGGAAATGTAACACCAAGAGTTTATGGGCCCCGTTGGGGTTCATTGGGCAGCCAACTTCCCAAGGTCATAACTTGGTCATATTATCTTTGTTTGACGCGTATGATACCTCGTTGGAAATATCTCTCCAGGGACTATAGCGAACAATGTGATTACAATAACAATCATTGAGTAATTTTTCCAAAAAAAAAATCATTTAGGACCTCAAAACGGCTTCGGAAGTTCGGGACCCAAAAAACTGCCAAAAATAATAAAATGTGCTACAATTAAGGAAAATGAAAAACTGAAAGAAACAATGGTGAGTGTCCAAGTGGAACAAGTGGGTGGCCACCAATATCCACCTAGATCAGTCCTCCCCCCTTAGGAAGAAATGGTCCCCATTGCGTTGAGTTCCTCCATGAGATGAGGAAACTTATGTTGAACTTGGTTCCTAGTGAGCCATTTGCCTTGGTAAAGGAGTTGGCATGCTTTGAGAACTCGGTATAGATGTATCCTTTGTTGCCGATTGTTCTTGATTTGTGTGTCCATGATCTGATCAGTTGTGGCATGTTCCATGCAGTCCGGTTTGAGCTCTGATGGTATGAGTTGTTCTGCAATGTCAGATGTGTCCAACAATGGTGGATAGTATGGCCGAAGGCAATCTACATTGAACACTGGGTGCAAGCCAAGGAATGGGAGAATCCAGTGCTCCAAAGCATTGTTTTCCACAACCTTGGTAATGGTGTGACAACCATATCGAAGTGGTCGGAGCTTCCGATGGGATCTTGTGAGGCATTCTTTCTGTAAATGCAACCAGACTTTGTTGCCCACCTGAAACTTGTGTGGCACTCGATGTTGATCATGTTGCTGCTTGTACTTGGAATTTTCCACAATGAAATGGTGATATATCAGCCTGTTAGGTAAAGGTTCTCCAAGATTCATATTGAACGAATTCTTGGCATGACAGTGCACCGGTACCCCTGTGGGTCAGGAGAATATGTCCCTATATTCTTTCACGATTGTATCCACCTACCTCTGTTGTGTGGGGGAACCCTTCCCGGGGGCCATGGATGTGGCTACGATCTTCCCCTTACTTTGAGAGTGAACCAGAAAGAAAATAAATTTCCTAGTCTGGGATATGATCTTACTGCATTTCTTAGGAGAGATCAAAGAGGTGGTGGTAGTTGAGGCTACCTCTGGTATCCTGTATAATGTATTACCCAAAGAAATAATCACATTGTGAGGTCTAGACTCATATATAGCATGTCGCTTCCACAAGTATGGTTGTCCTAATAATACATCACAAACGTCAAGAGGAGCAACATCACACAATACCTCATCTATGAAGGGCTTGATGTTGTAAGGAAGGTGACACTGTTGGTTGACTTGGAGATCTCGTCCTTGGTGAAGCCACCCAATGTTGTATGGTTGCGGGTGTGGTATAGTTAGTAGGCCCATCTGCTTCACTACCTCTGCTGAAATGAAATTCTTTTGGTTGCCACTGTCGATAATGAATTGCAACAGTGAACCCTTAACCCACATTTGTGAGTGGAAAAGGCGCTCCCCCTCCTCTATATCTTCCAGCTCATTCTTCTGGATCTTAGCGGTGGAAACAGTGGCGTTGGGCTCCGCATCAATAATCTACTTCCCTTTGTCATTCCCCTTGTCGAGTTCCAACTCAGGGTCGAAACATGCATCTGATTTTGAAGCCTTCAACTCAGCCACCAGTGATTGCTTGGTCTGACACTCACTTGCGTTGTGAGTGGGCTCTTATGGAACTCACGCCACTTTCCTGTGTCCTTCTTTGACTTCATGGTGGTGTTATTTTCTTGCAGCTTCGACAAGTTGTCTTGGGTCACCCCACCTTGGCTTTGTCCTTTGTTCTTCATATTCACAGATCCAAAGTCTCACTTCTTTTGTTTAAACTTTTGATCGATCTTGACAACGTATCAGTATGGGGTGCCAAGTGAGGATATGTCCAGGAACTCCATCTTGACCTAGATGTACCTGTGTAGGCAGCCGTGGTATTTGAGTACCAAATGCTGCTCAAAATCCATGATACCCAACTTTGTGCAAAGGGTATGAAAAATATTGGTAAACTTCGACACATCTTGGTCCCTTCCCTACCGCAGTGTGGTCCACTTTATGTATTTATCCTCATAGCTTCTGACAGGGTTGTGCTAAAGTAAAATTATAAGTGAAGACACAAACAAATTCCACTAGCCCGATAATGGGTCTAGCCACAACAGATACATTCTATGGAATATTTCCTTATGTTAGAACCAATTAAGAGGGCCTACCTCTTAGTACGCTTATCCCGTTTGATGATGTCCTTGCTTGCTCGCTCCATCTATCTCTCGCTCCCTTCTTCAAGCACCTGAAACAAGTAAACAACAGCAAACAACAACCGTGATAACAAACAAATTGTAATTCAACCTACTTAACAAGTCAAGAAACATTAATCCATGAATCTGTAAGATGACAAATCATGTAGGAAATCAATCGATAGTTGCATATATATTGATATCTTGAAGAGATTACAACCATTGTCTTCACGTTGTCGTTCTCCTCTGACAAAACCAGGTTCCCATACACTTCTACTAGCATTCCATGATGGCTTCACTCCAAACCAAAATCAAACCTCTCCCTCACACAACTAGAGAGCTACAACTATGAATAGTTTGTTGTTTACTCCAAACCAAATAGCACTAGCACACCAACATTAACACTAACACTAACACTAGCTTGTGATTGGGAAGAAGGGAGGTTTATATAGGATTAATGGATGGGAGATGGATCCTCTTCTCATGGGAGAAGGTCTTATCCCTTGAGGTAGTTCCATCATTATAGGGGAAAGGAGCCCAAAATGACATCCTCGATCCCATCCGGCCAAACCATTTACCAGACTTCTGTTACGAAGCTTCTAGAGTTGGAAGCTTCGGCTCTTAATTTAAAAAAAAAATCCATAATAGGATCAGCGTGACTAAAACACGGCTCAGTCGCTCTGGTCGGCACTAGGGACAATGCTAATTTCTGCACATAGGCGCGGGGAAGACAAGGGTCATTAGTGCCAGTTTTGTAAACTGGGCAATACAGAAGTTTCAAGGGAAATGGTGCAAAAGGGAATTGCTCTGCTCATGAAGAGGGACACAATGGGAGTTTCTTCATGAAGGGTAAGCATGTAGGGTTCACTGTAGAGGTCCTCCAGGATCAAGGAACGGGGAATATAGGGACAGTGAAAAAATGTTGTGTAACAGATGCCCCCTAAAGCGTGAAAGTTGAGCTACAGTGAGGGATGAAATGCTTTGTGAATCAATGCGGGGAACCGTAGTTTGTCATCGGAAAACCTGCAAGAAAGTACAGATACATACACATAACTAAGAGCTCTAGCAAATGATACATGAATCGTGGCATGGACGCAGCCATCCAGAGAATGATCATGTAAATGGATCCAGGTATGAGCGCAGCCATCCGTCAAAGAGGATCATAATGAAACCAAGGTATGGTCGCAACCATCTAATAATGAGAAGGATCACATATGATAGCTCATGTTATGGTCGCAGAAATCCATATGAAAGAGACATGTATATCAACATAACCATGTCACATCACTTTGCAACCTGGACTTTTTTTATTTGAGCCCAGGGTCTTGCGCTCCAACACAACCCGATCAAAGTACAAATTCTAACATGTGAATAGATGTGTTGATGTCAAACATGTTATAAAGTCGCTTGATTACTAGTCAATGATGTAAATTGTTAACAAGCACGAGAGAAACCACCAATAATGACAATGGTCCTCAAGGTACTATTAGCACAATCCACGGAATGTGAATAGAGGAACTGAAGTCGAACACCCGTGAAATCACTCAATCGAAAGCAAATGATGTGAACTTATTGTCGAGTGCGAAGAACTTTCCATTAGGGCATGCAAGATCTAAGGTACTGGAAAGGAGTCTCTCCGTCAAATTCCCGGATAATGAGTTGAATCGACAGGAAGTGACTATGTCGAAGGAGGGCCATAATGTCCCACATCATCGATGCGAGACAAAAGGATGCAAAATTATTTTGGATGATACAGAGAATCAAAGGTAACTATAATTGCAAAAGGACAACTCTTGAACATATTGGCGACATAATTGGAAGTTTGGCAGCTTTTGGATTCATAGGATCGGTGGTCATGATGATGTGGCAAAGACCAGATGGAAGGAAAAAATCAATGGCCCAAACCAGGAAGGTCAACGATACAAAGGAGGATATCCAACCCGACACAAAGCAAAAAGTGTCATGTTCAAGAGTGAGCTACCGACACAACTGATTAGATTTCCAAATTTTCCCCCACGATTTCTGGCAGGTACCCCAATTATTTTTTAATCACAAGCTTGAAGGGGATAACATATGCTTGCACTGTAAGTTCATCCTTTGGACGAATCCAACCTAGTAAGTTTAATGAGCCCTGGGAAGGAGAATCTCATGTTTGTCATGATGACGAATCCGATGTTGTTTAATAGTTTAACGAGTCCAACAAAGGTGTAACTCGATATCTTTTTCATGTTTAGAGAGTTTGAAAAAAACACGCAAAAGAAAACTCCACATGGTCCCTTTTCGTAAATTTGTGTCTCTCGAGCCCGAAAAGGTAGAAAACAATACTCGAGAGAACCGCTTGACCATTTTAGTCAAGGAGTACCTTTTACGTAAATACTGCCTCCCAGCCCAAAAAAGGGGTAAACTTATACTGGGCGCACAATGTTTTGCATCCGTTAACGAGTTCGAAATGGAAAGGGCTCGGACACCTTTTCACTTTTAAAGGGTTAGAAAAGAGCTTGAAGGTGGACCCCCATTTTATTCTCATTTACGAGTCAAAAAGGGAAAAATACTAGGCGATATTTTCATTTTCTACGAGTTAGAAAAGAGCTTAAAGATGACTTGTGCTGGAGGAACGAGTGGTATAAAGGGTAGCAACTGGTTCCAGCAATGGTGGAACTACTCAAAACATGTAATGGTTAAGAGGCTGGCTAATAAAACCACTCATTACTGCGGTCCCTCAGGAAAGAAAAAACAACCAAGTGAAAGCATATGATCGGCCAAAGAGATGGTGGCGATCGAATAAAACAACCAAGGCTCATCTAGCATAAATTAGTTGATAAAAAAAGCAATCACAACATCTAAATTAGGCATGAGTTCATTTTTTCACAAGCTTGAACCATGGATAACTCTGCTTGGATTCGGTTTCATGTTTATGCAAGCTTGAAACGAAAAAGTATGCTTGAGATAAGTTTGCATGCCCCCAGCATAATGACTCAATCGAGGTACATGCCCCCCAAGCTTCATTCTAGTCAACTAGGTGGATGGAATGAAGGTTCACTTTCGAGATCCAAGAAAGACTTGACTAGGATTTTACGAGATCTTAATCAAAGAATCGATTTGGAAATGGGAGGTGCTTCATTTTTTAATGAGGTTGACACAGTAAAAGAACTATCCTCAAAATTAGTTTCATTTGTTTAACGAGGTTGACACAGTAAAAGAACTATCCTCAAGATCCTTGTTTCATTTTTTAATGATCTTGACACAATAAAGAACTATCCTCACACCCTTTGTTTCATTTTTTAACGAGGTTGACACAAGACCAAGAACCATCCTCATGACATATGTTCATGACCCATAAGAGAACATGGCTCCCAAGAGTTCTTCACTAGACGAAAGAACCACGCTCTGGGAGGAATACATGACATTTACTACCAAAGACAGATCGGGTTCCAATTCCCCTAGTACATAATGTACAATACCATCTGTGTGATCATCAGCTGATGTGGAGATAGAATGGGTAGCCACATAATTTACCTGTGGTGGGGAAGGTATTGCTTGAAAACAAGAACCAATAGGGGAAGATGGTTGCATAGGAGGCACCTGGTGACCAATGAACGACAATTGATCAATGGTCACTATTCTCCCTTCTTGCGGAAAACAAACCACATGGAAAAGTGAAGAAACAAGAGCTCCCATGACATAAACATAGTTTCGTCTGAGGAGGAGATTGAAATCTAAAGGGCCTCGGACTACCATCACGTCTTTATAGATGGTCTTCCCTTCCAAATTAATAGGGAACTTCGAAAGGACCCCCAAGGGTTGATTGGTTCCTCTGTTGAAAGCCAACAGATTCTAAGTGACAGGCACAAGCTATGGGGATCCCAAAGCTTGCAAAGTAGTATAAGACATGATGCTAACAGACGTGCCTTCATCTAATATAGTGCCATGTACTACCATATTATATGCTTGTACTATGATGTGGAAAGGCACATAAGATGAGAGGCGGAAAGTGGTCAATTGACTCCAATCAAAAGAAATGACAGAACTACTTGGTGGGGGTATCATATGATTTCCACCATGCCCTGCAGGAATAGGAGAAGGACTCTCCTGAACAACTGGGACAGGAGGGTCACTCTTCGATTCATGAGAATCTGAGGAGACGAGAAGAACATGAGTAGTATGATCACCACGCTCTCCCAGAACAGAGTGAGCAACTGGTGGCAGAACCAAGTCGACACTCTTTTTGACCAATGGTTGGTCAGGAACAAACACAAGAGAGTCTCGCTCAGGAAGAGCAGGACAGGCAAGAGATGAATTCAAGTCAATCTCTTTACCAACCAGGAGAGGGTCAGAAGAAAGCATTTGATAACCAATAGGAATTTGGGGTTGAGGAACTCCAAGGTTTTCCAAAACTTTGGATGCTCTATCCATAAGAGGACAAAGGTGAAGAAGATTCTCTCCTTGACATAACCTACAGGGGAATCTAATCTTTCCTTTCTTCTCACCATCGCTAACTGAGGGTGCAAAATCAACATGATCTCCAGAGGTTTATGGGGATGATCAGTTAAGTTTTTGAGACCATACCTTTAAGACTCTAGGAATGTTAGGATAGTCTCGAAGGAGATGGTCACCCTTACACAACCTGCAAGGGAATTTTACCTTCTGTGAAGGGTCAGAAGTTTTGTCAATAGGGGGCGCATTGGAGTAATAGTTGCACGGTTGGCCTCTCGCTTATTTAACTTCTTCTTCTTAGCCTCCTAGTTACTGGATTTCAAATTTTCACCAAGCAAAGTAGAAGAGGAGGGTGAAGAGATGGTGGAAGAAGGTGAGGGGTCAACCTTAGAATCATCGTGACATGATTAGAATGAAGGAGATGGCATGGCAGGAGTTGGGACACTCAGGACCACCGAGGTCGAAAATAACCAGACAAGTAAACCAATGGTTAACCCAGGGAGGGACAACGTTGCCATATAAGGAGCACCAGCATTTCCAAAAGAAGGAGAAGGACCAGGATTCCCATCCGAGGGGGATCCTTGACTAGTGGACTCTGGAAATGTCGCCATTGGAATCGACCCTAAAGAATCACTAATGAAGATAACTTTAACCAGGAATATTTCGTGGGTAGTTAATTTTAAGACACTGAAACAAAACTTTGCCTTTTCATATTTTAAGAGTCGAGAAAATGATGAAAGGTAGTCACTTTCGGAATTAACGAGCTTAAAAGGACAAGTGCTCGAATGATATTTTAAGTTTAAAGATTCAAAAAGATCAAATGACTACACAGGGTACTCTAGGCATAAAGGATTACCAGGTAACCATGAACTGTAGAATACCTCTCAACGAACCGAGAAGTACGGGCAGGCAATCTCCCTGAATGTTGTGTTTAGTGTATCACGTTTACAAGGTGACAAACCCGGCTTCAAATGGATAAAGAATTGCAGACCTAGTGGGGTCTCCCTTTATATACATGATGGTATGGGGAGCACAAGTTCGTACTAGCGTTGTCTAATGCCAAATCGAACGACAGCTGCTAGGTTTTAAGACATTGAAACATGTCTCTAGCCTAGACCACTAAATGTGAGCATTAAGTTTCAATGCTTCCTTAGGTTAATTCAATAAATTTTAATGGTTGATCTTGAATTAGGTTCCAATTAGAAGGCCCTACTGTTGTTATCTGAAAAAACTCCTACATGCAACTATATGAGAAAAAATATCTTTGTCTTCGATGAAAGTTATCACTAATTGAGAAATAGGGAACACACAATCAATGCAACAACCAAAGAATGAAATCTTTCTCTAATGAATCTCCTAAATGCACTTAATCTTCCTATAACAACATAAGAAGTTTCATTTCATTTCCAATGCTTATGATGATGCAATTCTAGCTTCTCAATAACGCTACTAATGCAATATTTTCACTTAAGTAAACTAGAATGATGTTCTTCTTTTCATAAAATTCAAAATGAATCTTTCACATAAAGCACTTTAAATGAAAATTTTCACAATTCTGAACAAACAAGCATCAATCAAATCCAAAGCATTATAAATGAAACTAAAAGCAACTTCTTCCTTGAATCGAACAAACCAAACACATAAATGCTTCAATCGACAAACCAAGCAATGTAATCTATGCTTGGAAAGAGAAAAGAGACACTCGAAATAAGAGAAAAAATGAGACTCTTTCACTCATTCAATTGAAAACAAAGCATCCTAGTCATTTATGGGCGAAAGAAGAGAATCTGAGGGTCAAGACACACTGGCATTGGAATGGGAGAAATTCTTATTTTTCTTAACTCAGAGACCAGAGCGACTTTTGGGCCAAAAGTAGCACTGATCAACACGACTGGCATGACTTTCAGGCTAAAACTAGCGCTAATAGGCCTGATCGGCGCGACTATTTGGCCAAAAATAACGTTGATCGAGGGATACAAAGAAAAATAAAAAGAACTTCACATAGGGCCATACTTAACACATCATAAGGTGGGCTAAACCAAGCAAGCACACAAACCAAGCTAAATGAAGCTCTCTAGTCAGGGAGAACATGATCTAAAAGGCTTACAAGGTCGAAATCATGAGAGCAAAACACACTAGCCAAGATTTGGGGCAAACCCTAATCTTCACTTACAGGGATCAACACAACTGCATAACTGAAAACAAGCGCCAGAATCGCGTTGATTGGCGCGACTGTCAACGAATTAAGCATGATGAGCGACGAAGCCAAGAAAAAAAAATAAAATAATTTAAAGTTGGGACCAGATTTGCTACTATGAATTTCAAACTGAGGCCAGTAAGCAGGAGAAAAGAAATAGAACCAAAGGGAAAAATTGGAACTAGAGAAGTTCACACGAAATCATGAAATCTAAGACAAACAAAAGGATGGGTTCCCCAATGGAGTCGTCAATTTGTGGTGAGGTAAAATTATAAGCGAAGACACAAACAAATTCCTCTAGCCAGATAATGGGTCTAGCCACAACAGATACATTCTATGGAATATTTCCTTAGGTTAGAACCAATTAATAGGGCCTACCTCTTAGTACGCTTATCTCGTTTGATGATGTCCTTGCTTGCTCGCTCTAGCTATCTCTCGCTCCCTTATTCAAGCACCTGAAACAAGTAAACAATAGCAAACAACAACCGTGATAACAGAAAATTTGTAATTCAACCTACTTAATAAGTCAAGAAACATTAAGCCATGAATATGTAAGATGAAAAATCATGTAGGAAATCAATCAATAGTTGCATATATATTGATATCAAGAAGAGATTACAACCATTGTCTTGATGGTGTCGTTCTCCTCTAACAAAACTAGGTTCCCACACACTTATGCTAGCATTCCATGATGGCCTCAACAATAATGGTTTTAAGGTTCTTCCCTTTAGGTTTCACTCCAAACCAAAATCACACTTGTCCCTCACACAACTAGAGAGCTACAACTATGAATAGTTTGTTGTTTAATCCAAACCAAAATAGCACTAGCACACCAACATTAACACTAACACTAACACTAGCTTGTGCTTGGGAAGAAGGGAGGTTTATATAGGATGAATGGATGGGAGATGGATCCTCTTCTCATGGGAGAAGGTCTTATCCCTTGAGGTAGTTCCATCATTATAGGGGAAAGGAGCCAAAACTGACATTCTTGACCCCATCCGGCCAAACCATTTACCAGACTTCCGTTACGAAGCTTCTAGAGGTGGAAGCTTCGGCTCTTAATTTAAAAAACTTTCCATAACAGGACTGGCGTGACTAGAACATAGCTTAGTCGCTTCGGTTGACACTAGGTACAGTGCTAATTTTTGCACATCGGTGTGTTGGGTTGTGTTATATTCTTTCCACGACTAGCCGACATAGTTAACTAGGAGGTTAGAGGGGGGGCGGAGCCCCCCCTTTGTTGCGCCGATTGCATAGTGCGGGGGTCACAGGGGGGCGGCAACCCCCCCTATCCAGAGGCTTTAATGGGGGTGGGTATCCCCCCTCTACGAGGTCTGGGGTAGCGCCCCGGGGAAAACTTTTTTGGACCCTATATTAGGTTGGGAAGACCTACCTATGGTTTTGTGCATGGTTTTCGCACATGATTTTCGACGCGATGGTTTTTGGTCCATGGTATTGGATGTTTCAGCATGCATAAATATGTATTTTAACATTGAAAGGAGCATAATGAAAAATCAAGCTAGTAGTCCTGGTTTTCGGATCCAGGGGAAAATCTCTGTGTATATGTGTTTTATGTGTTATGCTCTCGCATTATTTATTTTCTGTGTTTTAGAATTCATATGCAGGTAATTTCTGTACAAGGTTAAAACCTACATTTGGTATCATAGTTGCTTTGGCTTCAAGGAGATGCCTTTTTTGCTAAGGGGTTTCGCTCAGGCCTGTGGTAGACCCTATTCAGTGGGAGATCTGTGGGATCGATTCTGGTGGTGAAAGAAGATGGCGAGCAGTTGAAAGATTGAGATCAAGAAATTTAATGGTCAGAGTTTTGAGTTGTGGAAACTCAAGATGGAGGATCTATTGGTGAATAAAGATCAGTGGATCGCAGTATATTCGGGTACTAAACCAACGGGAGTGTCCGATGAAGAATGGAAGAAGTTGGATCGGAAGGTAAAGAGCACAATACGATTGTGTGTCTCAGATTCAATATTGCTAAATGTATCAGGGGAAGCTACGACTAAGGATTTGTGGGACAAGTTAGGGACTTTGTACCAATCTAAGTCTCTGGTGAATAAATTGTTCCTACGGAAAAATCTGTATAACCTAAGAATGAAATATGGAGACTTGGTGACAGAGCATCTGAATGCATTTAATAATGTGGTAAGTCAATTATTATCTATTGTTATTAAAATTTCAGATGAAGATAAGTGCATCAGTTTGTTGTGTTCTCTACCAGATTCCTGGGATAGTCTAGTTATTGCAATAGGTAGCAATGCAACTGCCTTGCAGTTTGATGAAATAGTCTCATCCTTGCTGACGGAGGAGATGAGACAAAAAAATATGGAGAGCCAGAATGGTGATTCCTTGTCTGTACAAGGACAGTCCCAGAACAGAAACAAAAATAAGTCATCGAGTCGGAGATCTAAATCTAGAGGGAGATCTAAATCTCCAAGAAAACCTGTAAAGGTAGTTTGATGGAAATGCGGAAAGGAAGGGCACTAAAAAATGGACTGTAAATCTAAAGCTCCTGAAAAAGGAAAGCGATCTGATGATGCTCCTTCTGCAGAGGCAAAAACCACCTCAGATGAAGGTGGGGATGTGTACTTGGCTTCTTCAAGTACACATGTAGATCATGAGCCATGGTTGATTGACTCAGGTGCATCCTTTCACTTCACTCCCCATAGAGAGTGGTTCTACGAGTATGAGAAATACGATGGTGGTGATGTCTTCTTAGGGGATGATAGGAAGTCTAGAATCGTTGGTGTTGTGGGGAAAAATGCCTATGCAGGACGATCCTATCCTCCTAAGGTGTGACAGTGCCTTAGCAACAAACAGAGACAGTTATTCTAGTATTCTTCCTTTATGAATTAAGAATGAAGAGAGATGGATGGACTAACCGGTGTCTTCCGTTTGTCCCTCGATCCGGTTTCTCTTCTCTTTGAGAGTTCCCAGCTACTTGCCTTCTCGCTCGCCCAGCTTCAAGAGGTTTCTGTAAGATCACAAGAAGAGAACACTACACAAAGACATAGATTCATATTCATAACTAGTTCAGGATTAGAAATAAACTAAACATACTAATGCAATCATACATCAAAGACACATCAGCATATAGGAGAAACCAAGATAGCTTTATTGATGAATAACAAGGTTCAGGAAGAGATACAACCCAGAGGGCTCCAATCCAGCATATCCTTCCCAGCAAATGAAATTCCTATCTTCACCTTCCTTCAAAGCATTAAGCACCCAATGATTCCGGTCTCAAACCAACAGCAATTCTTTGCAATAACAAAATTCCAGCCTCCAACCTCCGGATCTCTGGGATGAGAGATCTATATATAGATATTTTCAGAGGTGTGAGTCAGATCTGGGTTTTTGATTAGTGTCTTCTCTCTGATAGTTCTTGATGCCACTTGGAGATTTCATTGATCTCTTACTCATCCTTGGGCGATTTTGATAGGCAAGTGTCCCATGAGAAGTTTCTGGAAGATTCCATGATCATCCACCTCGCAAACTGTCTCTGCCACTTGTATTTTTCTGATCAGCGCACCCTCACAGTGTATTTAGGTGCACTGAAACGCAATTCCCGTGTGTACAAGGTGCACTGAAATACAATTCCCATGTGTATAAGGTGCGCTGATCCATTTTTGACCAATTTTGAGTAGTTTCTGGTGGAGAACTTCAAGGAGAAGCTGTAATTTGTTGACCTTGTTCCTTTAGGAGTTGTAACAACACTTTTAAGGACTTTGGATCCCTTGAATTATGGACATTTCATGCTTATAGCTGTAAGGCACAAAAATGTCTATAACATTTGCCCCCTAAAGTATGAGGCCGTTTATCGGGTGAAATGCTTTATTAGGAGGATCCGAAGTTCTTCCAATGCTGGGAGGAGACCTGTAATAAGATACAATACAATACATTATTTTTCATACTTCTTTCATGATCTAGCTGAGGCGGGCATTCCCATGCTCAACTTTGTAAATTCATTTTTCTGTACATGGAACAGACAATCGTCTGATGGTAGACTGATGATTTTGATGAAACCATCATCCTTTTGGTAGGATGATTATCTGCTGTAATGTTGTACATGTCAATGTCTTTATTTTTCCTGAATATATATCGCAGCCCGGATGGATGAAACTAGATCCGGGGTCTTCAATCTCGTCCGATCTTCACTCTAAGTACAAGTCGGTCCATGTGAGAAATGTTCTGAAGTCGAACATGGAAAGACAACGCTTGATTACCAGTCAATGAGGTAAATCGTTAACAAGCGCGAGAGGAATCACCAATAATGATAATGACCCTCAAGGTACTGCAGTACAATTCACGTGGTGTGAATAGAGGACTTGGCGTCGAACACCATGCAAAATCTTTCGGTCGAAGGTCATTGATGTATACCTGTCGCCGGAAGTGAGAAACTTGCCATTGAGGCATGCAAGCTTCAAAGTACTGAAGGGGTTGTTCCTAGATCAACTTCTTGGATAATGAGCTGATGTCGACAAGAAGCGATCCGTCAAAGGAGGGCCTTAATGTATCCCACATCAGTGACACGGAACGGAGCAAATGATTTTGATGGAGGTGAAAACAATCTGATGATATATGGTTCAGGGTGGCGGTCATGAAAGGATGAAGGATAATGTATGGTAGTGGATGGGACACGGTTGACTTCTCTGGATGACTTCTCTTGAACATATCGGTGACACTTGTGTGATGGATTGGTAGCATTTACCCCAAAGGTGGATGGTATGGCGAGACCATGGTGATGTGACCGGTGAATGAAACAACCCAACCCGACTCAGGCACGGAGTGGAAGTGTCATGTTCAAGAGCGACTTGCTACCAATAAAGTTCTTTGAGTTTCTTCCCAATTTTTCCCCAGTCATTGCTGACCAGTACCTCTTTATTTTTGTCAAGCTTGAGGAGGATAACATATGCTTGTTCTATAATTTGCCCTTCGGGCAAACCCATCGCTAAGTTTTAACGAGCCTAGCGATAGTGAAACTCGTTCTTGTCTAAAGACAAGTTTGTCGCTATTTAATGTTTTTAACGAGTCTAACGACAAAGATAACTCGGTCCTTTTCATTTTTAGAGAGTCTGAAAAGGTACGTAAAGTCAACTCTGAAAGTCCTTTTTCGTCATCTAATCCCTTAAGTCCGAAAAAGTATAAAACAATACAGAAGGGATGAGTTTTCGATAGTTTTAACGAGCCGAACAAAACAAGCGCTCGATCTTTTTGTGCAATAACCCCTCAGGTCCAAAAAGATTAAAATCTAGAGGAGGGATAGCACTTCCGGTCGCTTTAACGAGCTGGAAGGCCAAAACTCGGCAATCTTTTCATATTTTACGAGTCAGATGAAAAGAGCTTAAAGAAGACTCGTCTTTTGAGGAACGAGTGATAAAACGGGTTAGCAGCTGATTCCAGGTAAGGGTTGGAATTTTCCAATCACGGCAGTGTCACAAGGATGGCTAGTGAAATCACTCTTTGCAGCTTGTTCCTCGAAATGGGTAAACAATCATATGGAGGTGAATGATCGGCCAATGAAAAGTGGAGGCGACGGTGCAAACACGACCAAGGCTTTAATGGCTGATAATGTTACATTCACGGTGGTTATTTACCGGAAGATAGTTCATTTTTTAACGAGCTTAAACGCGGAAAAACACTGCTCAGTCTTATGTTTATTTTTTAACGAGCATGAACTATGTGCTAAAACTGCTCGATCTTATGCTTATTTTTTAACGAGAATGAACTATGTGCTAAAACTGCTCGATGCAGGTTTATTTTTTAACGAGCTTGAACCCTGCGGTAACACTGCTCATGATAAGTTTGCATGCCCCCAGCATAACAACGCAAATCGAGGTGCATGCCCCCAAAGCTTCATTGCATTCAACTCGGTGTTTGGAATGAAGGTTTACCTTTGAGATTTGGAAAGGGGATTGTTTCATTTTTTTTAATGAGGTTGACACAGTAAAAGAACTATCCTCATGACTCCTTGTTTCATTTTTTAACGAGGTTGACACGAGATAAGAACCGTCCTCAGAGTCCAAATCCATTAGATATTGAAGGTTTCATATTCCACTGTGGCCACTTCCGCTAGATTACTCGGAGGCGGTAGGGCAAAAGTACCCATTAAGGCAGGGTCTTTTAGGAGACCTACTCCGATATTTTGGAGCGAATGATTCCTTCCATGGATCATTGGAATGCTTCCCGTAACTTGTGAACTGTTGGGGAGAAATGTTTGTTGGTCAACGATTGTAATTCCTCCTTGGAAGGGAAATGCAATCTTCCTGAAGTAGGTCGACACAACTGCGGCCATGGCATATATCCAGGGTCTTCCCAATAGGATGTTGTAATCAAGGTTTCCGTCGATTACTTCAACATCAATTTCTACTGTTTTCCCTCCTAGTTCAACTTTCAAGTTATTTAGAATACCATATGGGGTATATGTCCGTCCATCAAATGCTTTTAATGTCGTCGAAGATTGCGACAAGGTTGGAGATCCTAAAGTTTTCCAGCAACTCATCGACATAATGCATGTAGATGCCCCTTCATCAATAATTGTTCGATGAACAGTTTTGTTGAGGGCTTTCACTTGAATAAGGAAAGCTAGTTGAGCTGGTAACTGAGGGTCATATCCTTTATGATTAAAGGCCACAAGATTGGAATCCATTGGGTCAATCCAACCTATTGCTGATAATAAAGCTTGCTCTTGGGAGAGGCAATTTTGCGGTACCTCAAGCGTCGACATAGCGGATGGCGATTGGGCCAGGTCCTCTATTATATTATAATTCTGTGCTATTTTTGCACGAGGATTAAATTTCGACTTGTGTACTACTCCCTTTGGCGACTTTATCATTTGTTCAGGAATGATGGGTGGCACAACTTTGGTTAAAGTTGTTGTCGAACTACTAGGTTGTTCATTAGCCTTGTTATTCGACACCTGTGGATTCCCGTAATCTTTATTCCTTGCCAAAGCATCATTTTGCTGCTTTGAGATAGACAACATAAGCACTTGGGATCAGGAAGCATTTTGATTAGCAACCAGTTTGGTTCCCGGGCTTGGAAACGGATCAGTCAATACTGCTGAGGTTTTTGAACTCTTAAAGAGTTTCTTAACTTCAGCTATATGTGGACAATCTCTCGTCCAATGATCCTCATCGCATATATGACACCCCGCAGGGGGTTTCCTTTTTCTCCCTTTCTTTTTCTTCTTGCCCCCTGGCTGCTTCAGTTGTTTGCCCTTGTCGGTCAACACGGCATTTACTTCCGAGGCAAGAAGTTCCTCATTTTCATTTTGACTGGAAATCTTACGGGCCCTTTTAGATGTAGCCTTTGTCGATTTCGTGTCTGTCGTGCCAATCACGCCATCGCCGGCGTGAGAGTCATTGTTTGATTTAGGAGGAGGAGGAATTGAGAATTCCGGTCTAGGGGCGTCAGGTATTTTGTCGTAGAGCGTGCCAGACTGAGTATAGACCAAGTTCAGATATTGCGCATGAGCAATGACTTGCTCTTCTGTTACGACTCCCCCCTTTGCCACATCTTCCGTGATTGTAGGAAGTAAGGATTTGATAAACCATTCAGCTAATAGTTTATCGGGAACGTACGTTTTCACCATCCTACGACGACGTCGCCACTCATGTATATGATCAGATATGTGAGTGGCCGTTGTCTGTTTGAAGTTGGTTAGGAGTTCCGTTCCCGTTTCATACCTTATCGGTAATTGAAAATGGGTTAAGAAAGTCGTGGCTAAGGTACTGAATTTGTCGAACGAAGCTCTAGGCAATTCAATATACCATTTTGCCGCTGGACCCGTTAACGTCCTCTGAAAAAGGCGAAGCCTTATCGAATCATCGTTTAGGGTGTTTGATGAACACCATAGATGAAATGTCATCACGTGATTCGATGGATCTTCACCTGGATTTCCATTAAATTTAGGAATATCTGACGGAAGTTTATGCGGAATCGCTGGCCACCAAGGGGCATAAGCAATTGGATCATTCGTCAGCCGGTTTAGATCTGGTAATTCTAGAGTTGCTACAAAGGGCAACTGTTGATTCAGGTTAGGCAAAGCATACCCAGGATAAGATGGAATCGCCTAAGCAGTGGGTCTTTGCATACCAGCATAATGCTGGCAACTTTGACAAGATTGATGGGCATAACCACTATAATATGGTTGCCCATTACTTACAAAGACTTGTTGCTCAGGTCCTTGATATGATTGCTGGAATGGCGGTTGTTGAGATTGAACCAGCCCTGGTTGTTGGACCATTTGTTGTTGTCCAATACTGGATGATTGACCAAGATGAGGAGTCATAGTACTTGTTTGAGCCTGAGTCGCTCCAGATAAGGAGTCACTAACCTGAGGTTGTGATTGAGTCGTTGAGACAAGAGGCTGTTGTATTGCAACCTGAGAAACTTGGGGTTGACATACAACAGGTAGCACTTGTACTTGCGACGCAGTCACCATAGCAGGTATAGTGGGAATATTCGACACAGGGTGGACTGGTTGCGTTGAATATACAACCCTTGGTTGCTGAGGCAGTATTGGTACCCAACCGCTGGATGTAATTCCAGTTTGACCTGAACTTTGTTGTAAACTCTCATATGGTTGTTCTCTGGGAGGGAACAATGAAAAGGCATACTGCCCTCCATATGGTGGCAATCCAGTACAAGGGTAGATTGGCCTTTGAAGACACATTGGATCAATTTGTTGAGTTTCAACATAAGAAATACTAGATGATAATCCGGATGAAGAAATAGGAACTAACCATGCCGTCGAAGCAGTCCCCGGTGGGACCCCAGCTTGTTTTTGATAACTTGCCGGGACAGATGGTATACCATTGAACATCATTGGAGTAGCAGTAGGAGGTTGTGCCACTGCTGTGTCAGATGACACAGTCCTAGATGTCGACGGTTGTTCAGACATATCTAGTATATCCAAAAGATTTCTTAGCGATTCTACAAGAACTTGTGATGAAGGGAGGCTAACTTCGAAGATCAACGAGGAAAAGGTGATGATTATTTCGTTTAAAATAAATTTTAACGACGCTTTAGACACAACTTGCTTTTTCAATTTTAAAGAGTCGAGAAAAAGCTAAAGATGACTCTAGTCTCCTTCGATTTTTTAACGAGCCCGAAGTGACAAATGCTCAGATGGACTTTTTCCGTTATAGAGTCTGAAAAAGGCCAAAAGGAACTGCTCTGGAGTTCTAGGTAGAGGGTGTGCCAAACTTTTCGCAAAACCGCAGAATACTTTTTAAGGTACGGGTGGTCGATCTTCCTGAATGCTGTGTTCAGTGCATTGCGATCAGTAGGGCGGCCGACACGGCTTCCTAAGGATAAAGGTTTTATGCCTATAGGGGTCTCCCAATATATACGCAACGGTACGTGGGAGCACAATCCGTACTGGCGCTATCGTCCCTCAGGAGGAATCACCCACCATCAGCGAGATCGACAGTCACCAGGCTTTACGACGCCGGAACACGTCTCTAGCCTAGACCTCTATGTTGTGCGTTAAGTTACAAAGCGTTGTTAAGTTCATTCAATTTATTTTAGGTTGATCTTTTTAGAAGTTTGCCTTTTGAGGTTCACCACGAGATGTATGATACAATTCCTAAATGCAGTCTAAAGATGATAAGCAAGCTTTTATATCTTTTCAACTATGAAAATCCTAGCTACAAAGGGAAAAGAAAGACACCATCTTTTCTCAAAGAGCAATCAGCACACTCTAATGCACTTTTCCTAAATCAAACATGCAAACTATCAAGATGCAAATGCACAATGCAGGTGTTTGTTTTCCGCTTTCTTAATATTGATGCCTAAAAAGAAAGCTTTTTGTACAACTTTGAATTTTCTTTTAAATGACAAATACAAACAAGTTTACTTTTTCGAAATCAGAAAGGGTAGAAGAGATTACAACACTTAACGATTTTCGAAATGAATACTTGTTTTGACACTCAAAAGAGACAAACTCAAACCAAAAGCAAAAATGAATGTATAACCAACTGTAAATAGCCAATGAACTCTCTCCTAAGATCACAATCAACAGATCTGAATCAAGGGCTACAGGATGACTATTTCACTCTTGCAAAGGAAAACTGTAAATGACGCCACAAACACATAAAAACACTCACAGTCTTTTTGTACAAAAGGAGGCGGAATTTAAGCAGAGAAAAGGAGTTATCAGACAGGTACCTATGCTGGTTATAGGCTGCAAAAAACAGAGATCAAAACAAGGCCAAACAGAGAAGAGAACCCCAGCTGCACAAGGCCTAACTGGATCATCGCACCCCTAACACAGAGGTTTTGACATTCAGCGCAGGTAGCCTTCACGGGACCTGCGTTGAAATGCAGAACCTCTTCACAGAGTTTGCGCTGAAGGAGAAACGAGAGTTCCTCACTGGGTTCTGGGTCACAGTTTGCTATTTAATCTACAGTTTCAGGCCAAATCAAAGCAACAAGCAAGGTACAATCAAAGGGATGCTTTGAAGGAGGACTAAGATCTATCACAAAGGATCATCAAATCATTTGTGAGTCCATTGTTCAGATCATAGACAAATCCAATGATTGGATCAAAGCAGCAGCTGTCTACTTTGCATCTGAGAATAGCAGATGCAGTTCGATTGTTGTTGTTGAGTCTATGAAACAAACAATGATAGAGACAAAAATAAAATGATTAAACAGATCTCCCTAGTGGAGTCTCCAATTTGTTGTGGGGAAAAATGCCTATGCAGGACGATCTTATCCACCTAAGGTGTGACAGTGCCTTAGCAACAAACAGAGACAGCTATTCTAGTATTCTTCCTTTATGAATTAAGAATGAAGAGAGATGGATGGACTAACCGGTGTCTTCCGTTTGTCCCTCGATCCGGTTTCTCTTCTCTTTGAGAGTTCCCAGCTACTTGCCTTCTCGCTCGCCCAGCTTCAAGAGGTTTCTGTAAGATCACAAGAAGAGAACACTACACAAAGACATAGATTCATATTCATAACTAGTTCAGGATTAGAAATAAACTAAACATACTAATGCAATCATACATCAAAGACACATCAGCATATAGGAGAAACCAAGATAGCTTTATTGATGAATAACAAGGTTCAGGAAGAGATACAACCCAGAGGGCTCCAATCCAGCATCTCCTTCCCAACAAATGAAATTCCTATCTTCACCTTCCTTCAAAGCATTAAGCACCCAATGATTCCGGTCTCAAACCAACAGCAATTCTTTGCAATAACAAAATTCCAGCCTCCAACCTCCGGATCTCTGGGATGAGAGATCTATATATAGATATTTTCAGAGGTGTGAGTCAGCTCTGGGTTTTTTATTAGTGTCTTCTCTCTGATAGTTCTTGATGCCACTTGGAGATTTCATTGATCTCTTACTCATCCTTGGGCGATTTTGATAGGCAAGTGTCCCATGAGAAGTTTCTGGAAGATTCCATGATCATCCACCTCGCAAACTGTCTCCGCCACTTGTCTTTTTCTGATCAGCGCACCCTCACAGTGTATTTAGGTGCACTGAAACGCAATTCCCGTGTGTACAAGGTGCACTGAAATGCAATTCCCATGTGTACAAGGTGCGCTGATCCAGTTTTGACCAATTTTGAGTAGTTTCTGGTGGAGAACTTCAAGGAGAAGCTGTAATTTGTTGACCTTGTTCCTTTAGGAGTTGTAACAACACTTTTAAGGACTTTGGATCCCTTGAATTATGGACATTTCATGCTTATAGCTGTAAGGCACAAAAATGTCTATAACAGTTGGTTGCGGAAAATTAAAGTTGAAGTTGCAAGGTGGAAGGGTTGACACTTCTGGGTGTTCTGCATATTCTTGCATTGGCCATAAATCTGATTTTTGTAAGCAAGCTAGATGATGCAGGTGTAAAAATAGTGTTCGAGAAGGATGCCTGCAAGATGGCTTAGGGAGCACTGGTATTGATGTGCGGAGTTCGGATTGGAACTCTATACAAGTTGTAAGGTAGCACTGTTGCTGATGGGTGCAACAGTTTTGTGGTTCCTGAAAGTGGAGCAGAAAATCTGGTGGTCTCTGGAGAGAAGACCATGCTATGGCATCAAAGGTTTGGACATATTGGAGAGAAGGGCCTTCGAATACTTCATGGTAAAGGTATGGTAGAAGGTATGAGTAATAGCTCTCTGGATTTTGATTTATGTGAAAATTGTGTATATGGGAAGCAGAATCAGGTGAGTTTCCCCTCTGGTGGTAAGAGGGTGAAACATATATTAGAGCTTGTGCACAGTGAAGTGTTTGGACCTGTGAAGGTTCCATCACTGGGTAAGTCTGTGTACTATGTATCATTTATAGATGACTTCTCAAGGAATATATGGATATATTTCCTTAAGAAGAAATCTGAAGTCTTTGATAGGTTTAAAGAATTTAAGTCTCTAATGGAAAACCAAACAGAGAAGAAGATAAAGGTGTTAAGGTCAGAAAACGATGAAGATTTTTGCAGAAAGGAATTTGAAGAATTCTATAAGAAGTGTGGTATAGCACGGCAGAAGACTACTCCATACACACTTGAGCAAAATGTAGTTGCAGAAAGAATGAACAAGATGTTGATGGAAAGGGCAAGAAGCATGCTCAGTGGTGTCGGGTTAGGACAGGAATTATGGGCAGAGGCGGTGGAGACAACATGTTACCTAGTCAACCTATCACCTTCATCAGCGTTGGAGGATAAGACTCCACAAGAGGTATGGACTGGTAAGAAACCCTCTCTTTTACATCTGAGGGTATTTGCATGTGATGCATATGTACATGTTCCAAAGGAGAAAAGAACCAATTTGGATAGTAAATCTGAAAAGTGCATCTTTATTGGGTATAAGGATGGTTTAAAGGGTTATAAGCTTTGGAACCCAGTAACAAGGAAGGTTGTGTACAGCTGAGATGTGGTGTTCAGAGAGGTGAAAGATGTTATTAAACATGAATTTCAACCAAAGGGACTTGAGAATATAGAGTTTGAGCTTAAGGAGGAAGAATCAGACCCTACAGTAGAGGAGGAATCAGAAGATGAAGAGCCACAAACTCTGGGTGTGAGAATATTAGTTCGAGAAAGAAGGTAGCCAGAAAGGTATAGTCCATCTACTTTTTGTTCAAATTTTTCTTTATATGTTACTGATGATGATTCCAGAACTGTGAAGGAAGCAGTAGATTCAGAGGATGGCATACTCTGGAAAGAGGCCATGGTTGATGAAATGGCATCTTTGCACAAAAATGAAGCTTGGGATCTGGTGGAGTTGTCGGCTGGAAGGAAACCCATTGGCAGCAAATGGGTGTTCAAGAAGAAGACAAACGCAGATGGAGAAATACAAAGCTTAGTTGGTAGTAAAATGTTATTCCCAGGTGCCAGGAATTGATTTTAGTGATATTTTTCTCATGTTGCCATGGTAGCTTCTATTAGATTACTTCTATCTATTACTGCTGCATTTGATTTTGAGGTAGAACAAATGGATGTAAAGACATCATTTCTTTGCGGGGATCTAGAAGAGGAGATTTACATGAAGCAACCTGAAGGTTTTGCGGTGAAGGGTAAGAAAGAACTGGTATGCAAGTTAAAGAAGTCTGTGTATGGGTTTAAAAAGTCACCAAGGATGTGGTATTATAAATTTGATACATTTATACGAGGACTTGGCTTCACCAAAAGCAAAGCAGATCACTATGTATATTTTAAATTAATTGGTGACTATGTTATTTATCTGGTCTTGTATGTGGATGATATGTTACTGGTTGTAAATGACAAAGAAATTATCTAGGATTTGAAGACCCAATTGTCCTCCAAATTCGACATGAAATATCTTGGTGTTGCAAACTATATTTTGGGCATGGAAATTAAAAGAGATCAGGCAAAGAGGAATCTCTGGTTAAACCAGAGGAAGTATGTCGAGACAATATTGCAAAGGTTTAATATGCAGGATAGTAAACCGGTGAAGGTTCCTATTCCTGTAGGTGTGAAGTTATCTGTTGAACAGTGTCCCAAGACACAAGAAGAGGAAGAGGACATATCTCGTGTTCCATATGCAAGTGCTGTCAGTAGGTTGATGTATGAAATGGTCTGTACTAGACCAGACATTGCACATGCAATGGGAGTATTGAGCAGGTTTATGTCAAAACCAGGTTAGGAGCATTGGAAAACAGTGAAGAGGGTTTTCAGGTATTTGCGTGGCACTAGTGATTATGGTTTGTGCTACCAAGGAAGACCAGGATTGGACAGAGTTTTGGATATCCGTGGCTTTGTTGATGTGGACTGGGCTGGAGATCTAGATCAAAGAAGATCTATAATTGGGTATGTGTTTAACCTATTTGGAGGTGCAGTCAGTTGGATGAGTAAGAAACAATCTGTAGTGGCACTATCAACTACAAAGGTAGAATACATGGCAGCCACTCATGCAAGCAAGGAAGCAGTTTGGTTGCAGATATTGTGTTCAAGTATGGGGTTAGTACAGGGAGCTATAAGGATAGACTATGACATCCAAAGTGCAATTTTCTTGGCAAAGAACCTTGCTTACCGTTCAAAGACAAAGCACATTGATGTTCAGTATCACTCTGTGAGGGATATGATAGAAGACAAAAAAGTGTTGCTGGTAAAGATGGACACTTTGAAGAATATTGTAGATGCATTGACAAAATATGTGAGCTCTGAGAAGTTCTCTTGGTGTAGAGAAATAATAGATGTTGCAGTGGTGGATGAATGACTAAGCTCTCCTGTGGCCCCTTGTGGAAAGAAAACAAGTGGGAGAATGTTGGGTTGTGTTATATTCTTTCCACGACTAGCCGACATAGTTAACCAGGGGGCTAGAGGGGGGGTGAAGCCCCCCCTTCATTGTGCCGATTGCACAGTGGGGGGGTCACAGGGGGATCAGCAGCCCCCCCTCTTTAGGGTGTTTGAGGAGGGCGAGTAGCCCCCATCTACAGGGTCCGGGGCAACGCCCTGGGGAAAAAAAATTTGGACCCTATATTAGGTTGGGCGAACCTACCTATGGTTTTGTGCATGGTTTTCGCACATGGTTTTGGACGCGATGGTTTTCAGTCCATGGTATTGGATGCTTCAGCATGATAAATATGTATTGTAACATTGAAAGGAACATAATGAAAAATCAAGCTGGTAGTCCCAATTTTGGGATCCAGGGGAAAATCTTTGTGTATATATGTTTTATGTGTTATGCTCTCACATTGTTTATTTTCTATGTTTTAGAATTTGTATGCAGGTAATTTCTGTACAGGGTTAAAACCTACATAGTGTGGGGAAAACAAGGGTCATTAGCGCCGGTCTTGTAAATTAGGCAAAACAGAAGTTTGGGGAAATGATGCAAAAGGGAATTTCTCTGCTCATGAAGAGGGACACAATGGGGGTTTATTCATGAAGGGTAAGCATGTAGGGTTCACTATATAGATCCTCCAGGATCAAGGAATGAGGAGTACAAGGACAGTGACAAAATGTTGTGTAACATGGGTAGTACTTCACCTTGATGGCATCCTGGAACGAATTCCAAGTGGGTTCGATTGAAAACAGTGAGGTCGTATTGTCATCCCTCTTCTCGCAATATGTTTCCCACCAGTCCTTGACGTGTGGGGCGGCTTTGAGAAGTGCAGACGTAATTTTTTCCCGATTGGAAAAGTCATGAACTGAAAAATATCCTTCAATATATTTAACCATTTATCTACGGCGTCTGCATCTATCAGGCCTTTGAATATGGAAATATCAAATTTAATTTGTACCTTAAAAGGAGTGGTGCCTCTAGAGTGGTTATTGGATGAAGATGCATCGCCTCCCTTTATCGCTCGAGGGCTTCCTCGAGCAACATTTTGAAAGGATCTCCTACCCCCTCATCTTTATTTTCTTCTGCCATGGGAGGTCGTCGGGTTTTGCGAGGTTGATCCTGCAATGCTTCAACCATATCGATCCATAACTCCTTATACCTGACCTCGTTGGGGACATGCAAAGAAAAACCAAGAAAGAGAAGATTGCTCTAATACCACTGATCTGAACTTAAACAGGAATGCAACAAATTATAGATATAACCATAAATATAGAGATGCAGTAGAAATAACAATTCATTTCATTAATATCAAATACTGAAATATGCTAACAAACAAAATGGAAATAAGACTAGCTCAGGCGATGGTAAATTGTCTCTGAGAAGAGATGTGGCGGCTACATGCATCTGAATTGAGTTATAATGAGTCTCAAGGGCCTTTTTATTACTGAACAATAAGATAAAACCCTAAACAACCAAAACCCTAACGTGAGGAGATGTAATACCAAGAGTTTATGGGCCCCGTTTGGGTTAGTTGGGCAGCCAAATTCCCAGGGTTGTAACTTGGTCATATTATCTTCGTTTGATGTGTATGATACCTCATTAGAAAGATCTCTCTGAGGAATACAGTGGCCAATGTGATTTCTATAACAACCACTAAGCAATTTTTCCAAAAAAACGTCATTTAGGGCCTCAAAACGACTCCGAAAGTTCAGGACCTAAAAAACTGCCAAAAATAGTAAATTGTGCTACAATTAAGGAAATTGAAAAACTGAAAGAAACAATGGTGAGAGTCCAAGTGGAATAGGCAAGTGGCTGCCAATATCCACCTAGATCATAACTCGACATCTTTTTCATGTTTGGAGAGTTTGAAAAAAATGTGAAAAAGAAAACTCCAGATGTCCCTTTTCATAGCTAGTCTCTTAAGTCCGAAAAGGTAGAAAACAATACTCAAGAAAACTTCTTAGCCATGTTTGACTAAGGTATTTCTTTTTCGTAGCTAGTCTATCTCGGCCCGTAAAAGGGTTAAACTTATACAAAATAGACATCATTTCATTTACTTTTACGAGTTCGAAAAGACAAGTGCCTAGCAATATTTTCATATTTTTGGAGTCTGAAAAGAGCTGAAAGAGGACTCCACCTAGAGGAAAGAGTGGTATAAAATGATAGTGATTAGTTTTGGTGATGATGGAACTGCTCAAAACATGTGTGTCAAGAGGCTGGCTAATAACACCACTCATCACAGATGCTCCTCAAGTAAGGGTAAAACAACCAAGTGAAATCGTATGATCGGCCCAAGAGATAGTGACGATGGAATGAAAAAACCAAGGTTCGTCTAGAAAAAAATAGGCTGATAAAATGGTAATCATGAGAGGTAAAGTGGGAATGTTTTCATTTTTACACAATCCTGAAACATGGGAAACTATGTTTGAGGATACTTGAAGATGGTTTCATTTTTTCACAAGCTTGAAACATGAGAAAACTATTCTTGGATTTGGTTTCATTTTTACACAAGTTTGAAATGGAGACAAAACTATGCTTAGATTTGGTTTCATTTTTACACAAGCTTGAAATAGAGACAAACTGTGCTAGAGATTAGTTTCATTTTACACAATCTTTAAACAAAGAAAAAATATGCTTGAGATTGGTTATTTCTAGCCATCGATCTTCAAAGTTTTCATTTTAGCAGTCCAAAAATGTCAATCCTGCCATATTTATAACCGCAAGCAGCACACCCCACCCACTCCCTTGCACCTAGTTGTATCGTCGGACCCTTTGCTAAATCGGGTATTGACTTCATGACATGTAACCCCCACTCGGCCTGGGGGCATGGTTGTATCATCGTCACCATCGATTATTTCACTAAATGGTTTGAGGCAATGCCTACATGTGATGTTGACGGTAAAACTGAGGCTCAATTCCTTTTTAATCATGTCATAGCTCGATTTGATGTCCCTCAATCCATCGTCACCGACCATGGATCTCATTTTCAAAATTAAATGATGACAGAGCTTACTACCCAGTTGGGTATCCGTCACGACAACTTAACTCCTTACTATCCACAGACCAACGGCCAAGTTGAGGTACTCAAGAAAGTCATGGTTACAATGCTTCAACGAACTATTGGGATGCATAAACGAAATTGGCACCTTATGCTATTTTCATCTTTGTGGGCATACCAAACCGCAGCTAAGACAGCAATTGGATTTACACCCTTTCATTTGGTGTATGGTCTAGAGGCAACCCTTCTGATTGAATGTGAGATTCCTTCATTAAAACTAGTTGTTGAATTACTCCCTGGCACTTCACCGGAGGAGGAATGATTACTTTACCTCGAAAGGCTTGATGAAATTCATCGTATTGTTGCATTAGTTATTGAAGCTCAAAAGAAACAAGTTAAATCACAATACGATAAAATTGTTACTCTCTGTGTTTTTGTTGAAGGTGACTTGGTCCTGTTATATGATCAAGCCAATGATAAATTGGGAGCTAGGAAATTTGAACCAATGTGGCATGGGCCTTACATTGTTAAATGAGTATTACAAAAAGGTGCCTATGAGTTGGTTGATTATGAAGGAAATCAATTGGTTGAGCCCTGAAACAAGCTTTACCTCAAAAAGTATTATGCGTGATTTTGTGTAAATACTTTGTACATTAGTGTGAATCATTAGTGTGTAGTTGGTTTTGGTGTGTTTGTTTGCTTTTGCAAACGTGTTTTCCTTTGCTTACCGCGTGTTCTACTTGGTTTGCAGATGTCATCAAACCTTTATGTCGGTTTCGATGATGGTGTTTGTCGTAGTACACGGAATCTATCTTCTTCCACATGGGAAATCTATGACCCTAATGGTGAGTTAGTGAATTTGCAAGGCATATGTTTAGGTCCTACCACTAATAACATTGTCAAATATAATGCGGTTATCGAGATTTTGTCAAAAGTCATTGCTCTTGGCATTAGAGAGTTAGTCGTTAATATCAATTCACAACTCATTGTACTACAACTTAACAGACAATATTCAGTCAGAAACCCTCATATTTTGAGAATGTATTTGCGAGTTCGTCTCTTGGAACGAGACTTTTATTATATCACTTATCAACATATTCTGAGACATTTGAACACATTAACAGATACATTGGCTAATTACGTTCTAGATAGACATTTGCATCATATGTAAATACAAAAACATATAATAGAAACATTAGATAAGCATCAAGGGAAACATGTGTGTGTCTATATATATATATATATATATATATATATATATATTTGCAAAATGTATGTTACATCAAAATATTAAAAAAAATTGTTCTGAGACACATGGATTCTCGAGGCTACATAAGTGTAGAAAAATAAAAACTAGATATGGCTATCCGCCAACATGGTTCTCATGGTAGCACGAAATAGCCCTGATGACTCAGCCCAACAACCAACACATTCTGGCAAACACCCCTACAGTATCTCTCTGATATCGCAGTGGAACCTCATCAATAGACGCATATTCTAGGATACCTCTTGTCAAGGCTTCCAGGTTGCATTCCACCTCTATGATCTGGTCAGCCCCCTCCTAATAGGAAGCATCCTCTATCTGTCGTGCCACCCTCCTGGCTATCAGAGAAACCCTTGGAAGTCTCTTTGGTCCAACATCTGCCAAAATCACAAGTATCAAATCTCAGTACACATGAAACAAAAACATAAAAAACTTTAAAAAATAGTTTTTACCTACATCAATCCACCGTGTACCGAGTGGAAGTGGAAGTTCGATATCTCCCCAAAAATTCATTCCAGCGTACACCCAATCATCTACCATGATTAGTTGTTGTCACAGCCATCCAAAAAATGCTGGAGGAAATGACATTTGTTGACCACCTCCATGTCGAGGCATCAACTCACCCCATCTCAATAATAGTGGATCCCTGGGCGCTAGAGCATCCACTTCTATCCACTGATATCTAAACAATGGTACATGTTCCAAGAAGAACGTCACCAAGATAGATCCATAGTCGAACTATTTCAACTTCCTTGTCTTGCACTTTATAAGTTGGTCCTTCATGTTGACCAACAATACTTCACACCAGTTAAAAACTGTGGGACTTAGACAACCTATGGCATACTGTTATCGGGATAAGTGTCTATTCAGAACGACTCTATCCCACTAAGGTGTGACAGTTACCTTAGAAACAAACAGAGAAAACTACTTTTGTATTCTTCTTTATGAACTATAAACAAAGAGGAATAGGATGAACCAACCTGTGTCTTGCACTAGTCGTTTGATCCAATCTCTCTCTTCTTTGACAGTTTCCAGCTACCTGCTTCCTTACTTTCCCAGCTTCACCAAGTTCCTGTAAGATCACAGAAGAAGAAAACTACACAAAGACATGGATTTATATTCATAAATAGCTTAGGATCAGATTTAAGCTAAAAATACAAATGTAACAAACATCAATGATACACAAGCATGTAGGAGAAACTCAAATAGTTTTATTGATATAACAAGAAGTTCCAGGAGGAGTTACAACTGATGATTCCTGATCCAGCATCAACCTCCCAGCAAAGAAGCCCCTCTTCACCTCCAACAAAGCATAAATCACCTAATACTCTAATATCTATCTCAAAACCAACAACAATTCTTTGCAATGTACAAAATTCCAGCCTCTGGATCTCTGGGATGAGGGATCCATATATAGATGTATGCAAGGAGTATGAGTCAGCTTATGATTTGACTAGTGTCTTCTCTCTGTCAGTTCTTGCTTCCACTTGGAGACTGAGAGCCTCTTACTCATCCTTGGTCGAATTCAGTGAGGCAAGTGTCATTGGAGAAGATTCTGGAAGCTTCCATTGTCTCTCCACCTCGTGGAATGACTCTGCCACTAGTCATTTCCCGCTCAACGCACCCTGGTAGTGCATTTAGGTGCATTGCAACGCACCTAGCTAGTGGACTTGGGTGCTATGCAATGCACTTGGCTAGTAGAGCAGCTGAAATGATCCTGATTTGACTGATTCTGAGCAGTTTCTGGTGGAGAACTTCTGGGAGAAGCTGTAATTTGTTGACCTTGTTCCTTTAGGAGTTAGAACAACACTTTTAGGGACTTAGGAGCCCTTGGTTTATGGACATTTCATGCTTAGAGCTGTAAGGCACAAAAATGTCTATAACAGTTGCCCCCTAAAGTATGAGGCCGTTTATCGGGTGAAATGATTTATTAGGAGGATCCGAAGTTCTTTCAATGCTGGGAGGAGACCTGTAATAAGATACAATACAATACATTATCTTCATACTATTTTCATGATCTAGCTGAGGCGGGCATTCCCATGCTCAGCTTTATAAATTCATTTTCATGTACATAGGACAGACAATCGTCTGATGGTAGACTGATGATTCTGATAGAGTCATCATCCTTTTGGTAGGATGATTATCTGTGCTGCAATGCTATACATTTCAATGTCTTTATTTTCCTGAATATATATCGCAGCCTGGATGGATGAAACTAGATCCGGGGTCTTCAATCTCGTCCGATCTTCACTCGAAGTACAAGTCGATCCATGTGAGAAATGTTTTGAAGTCGAACATGGAAAGACATCGCTTGATTACCAGTCAATGATGTAAACTGTTAACAAGCGCGAGAGGAATCACCGATAATGATAATGACCCTCAAGGTACTGCAGTACAATTCACGTGGTGTGAATAAAGGACTTGGCGTCGAACACCACGCAAAATCTTTCGGTCGAAGGTCATTGATGTATACCTGTCGCCGGAAGTGAGAAACTTGCCATTAGGCATGCAAGCTTCAAAGTACAGAACGGGGTGTTCCTAGATCAACTCCTTGGATAATGAGCTGATGTCGACAAGAAGCGATCCGTCAAAGGAGGGCCTTAATGAATCCCACATCAATGACACGGAACGGAGTAAATGATTTTGATAGAGGTGAAAACGATCTGATGATATATGGTTCAGGGTGGCGGTCATGAAAGAATGGAGTATAATGTATGGTAGTGGATGGGACACGGGTGACTTCTCTGGATGACTTCTCTTGAACATGTCGGCGACACTTATGTAATGGATTGGTAGCATTTACCCCAAATGTGGATGGTATGGCGTGACCATGGTGATGTGACCAGTGAATGAAACAACCCAACCCGACTCAGGCACGGAGTGGAAGTGTCATGTTCAAGAGCGACTTGCTACCAATAAAGATTCTTTGAGTTTTCTTCCCAATTTTTCCCCAGTCATTGCTGACCAGTACCTCTTTATTTTTGTCAAGCTTGAGGAGGATAACATATGCTTGTTCTATAATTTTCCCTTCGGGAAAACCCATCGCTATGTTTTAACGAGCCTAGCGATAGTGAAACTCGTTCTCGTCTAAAGACAAGTTTGTCGCTATTAATCTTTTTAACGAGTCTAACGACAAAGATAACTCGGTCCTTTTCATTTTTAGAGAGTCTGAAAAGGTACGTAAAGGTAACTCCAAAATTCCTTTTTCGTCATCTAATCCCTTAAGTCCGAAAAAGTATAAAACAATACAGAAGGGATGAATTTTCGATTAGCTTTAACGAGCCGAACAAAACAAGCGCTCGATCTTTTTGTGCAATAATCCCTCAGGTCCAAAAAGATCAAAATCTAGAGGAGGGATAGCACTTCCTGTCGCTTTAACGAGCTGGAAGGCCAAAACTCGGCAATCTTTTCATATTTATGAGTCAGTTGAAAAGAGCTTAAAGAAGTCTCATCTTTTGAGGAACGAGTGATAAAATGGGTAGCAGCTGATTCCAGGTAAGGTTTGGAATTTTCCAATCATGGCAGTGTCACAAGGATGGCTAGTGAAATCACTCTTCGTAGTTGTTCCTCAAAATGGGTAAACAATCAAATGGAGGTGAATGATCGGCCAATGGAAAAGTGGAGGTGACGGTGCAAACACGACCAAGGCTTTAATGGCTGAAATGCTTCATTCACGGTGGTTATTTACCGGGGAATAGTTCATTTTTTAACGAGCTTAAACGCGGGTGGAAGCATTTGCTCATGTATTATGTTTATTTTTTAACGAGCTTGAACTATGTGCTAAAATTGCTCGATTAATCCAGTCATATGATAAGAATGTCTCATATAGAAACGGCAACTTTTAGAGTTTTGCCCCACATCCTTTCTTTATGCAAGTTAGGAAACGACCAATCCAAAAAACAGATAAATAATCGCTCTTTGCTTGCACTCCAAAAGGTTTGCATGCCCCCAGGTATAAAATATGGTTTCAAGGTTACCCCTCAATTTGCAGACAAAACATTTGTTCTATCAGGAGAGGCCTACCTCTTACAGGTTACCCAAAGATTGCTCTATTCACACAGCAAACAAAACACTTCTTCGGCGATGTCTACCGAGATAAACAAGGGTGAGTGACGACGTCCGCCAACTCACATAACTTTGACAAGAGAATCTTATTCTAGAATAACCCCTCTTCCACCGACGGACGGGGTACAGACTAGTCATATTCTCCCACGGAAACCTACCCTATACCCGAAGTTTTCCTGCCGAAGCAGACCAGGACGCATGCCCCCTGGGTTTCAGTCATATCCCTCCGAATTACTCGCGCTCATCGGGAGGACGGACTGGGGATTGAGACATTTCTTGCGTGAAGAGACCATTTAGGGATGGTATATGACTATTTGCTATGCGTGATCCGGGAAATGAAAGCTGGTCCACGAGCTTGACCACTCTTCCTTCGTGCGGAAAACACATTACTCTAAAGAGTGAGGAGACGATGGCTCCCATGCAATAAATATAGTTTCGTCCAAGGAGTAGGTTATAATCCAAGGGTCCTTGAACTACCATGACGTTCATGCGAACTGTCTTCCTTCTCAATGTTATGGGCACATCGGGAATGATCCCTAAAGGTCAACTGGTTCCTTTATCAAAGCCTATCAGATTTCTCATCTCAGGCAAAAGCGATGGCGAACCAAGCGCTTTCCAAGCAATAGAGGAAAGGATACTCACAGAAGCCCCCTCATCTATGATGGTACCAGCCATGACCATTCTATATATTTGAACGATAATTCGGAATGGTATGCTTGCTGGCAAACAAGATCTGCCTAGTTGATTCCAGTCGAAGGAGACAACTAGGTTGCTTGGAGGTGGGACCGAGTAGACGATCGGGTATGGCTCTGACGAACTTCCTTCCTGCGGTAAAGGAATGGGTAGATTTCCCCCATGTTCGTCGGAGTCTGTGTTGATGAAGAGAATTTGGATGGTGTCATCTTTGTTCTCTTCAGTGACTGTATCATCCGAAGATAAAACCTCTGAAGGCAAGACCGGGTCAACTGCCGCCTTGACCTTTTGACTTTCGTCTGGTATGGATTCAGTTGGTTTATCTTCAATGATAGGCGCTTCAGCCAACCACCTGAGTGGGCCAGCTGGATTCTCAACTAGTGACGGACTCGGCAAGAGTTTTTTATATCCAGGAGGAAGTCATAACGGTGAAACCGGACGATCATCTAAAACTCTTTTAGCTTCATCTAAGAAGGGACAACGGTGGAGGGCATGATCGCCTTCGCACAGTTTACAAGGAAATCTAGCTTTCCCTTTTTGTCCTGGGGCTTCACTTTCACTAGTTGACGGTGTGCTTTCAACATGATCACCAGAGGTTGATGACACCGGATTGTGCAAACGAGGAGACCAGTCCCTTAGTATCCGGGGGATGCAAGGACAATCTCTGTGAAAGTGGTCTCCTTTGCAAATGACGCATGGCGATTTAGGCCTGGTCGGTGCTGTGTGTGGATTTTCGTTAGACGACACTCGTTTTCCCACATTCGCCTTTGGCTCCTTCTTCTTCTTCTCTTTCTTCTTCTTTTCCTTCTTCTCCTTAGGAACTTGGCTTTTAGTTTTACCAGCTCCATCAAGCGAAGAGGAAGGAGGAGAGGAAGAATTAGAGGAAGTAGAAGGCTGGTGGGTAACTCTGGACTCGTCTAATTGCTGATTCGATTGTTCAGGAATAGTGGTGTTCTGAACGACATTGGTTGAGAAGAGCCATACTGGCAAGCCAATTGTCAGTCCTGGAAGCGACAATGTGGCCATATGGGGCGCACCAACATCTCCCCAAGAGGAGAAGGGACTAGGATTTCCACCAAGGGGAATTCCTTGGTTGGTAGGCTCCACTTTCTCAACCCAAGATCAACATAGGAAAAGGGTATGAATATTCCATTTAAAATAAATTTTAACACGCTTTGACACAACTGTTTTTTTCAGTTTTTAAGAGTCGAGAAAAAACAAAAGATGACTCTAGTCTCCTTCGATTTTTAATGAGCCTGAAGTGACAAGTGCTCAGATTGACCTTTTTCGTTAAGGAGTCTGAAAAGGAACGAAAGGGACTGCTCTGGAGGTCTAGGTAAAGGGAGTACCAAACCAATCGCAAAAATGTAGAATACTTTTTACGGTACGGCAGTCAATCTTCCCGAATGTTGTGTTCAGTGCATTGCGATCAGTAGGGCGGCTGACACGACTTCCTATGGATAAAAGGTTTTAAGCCTATAGGGGTCTCCCAATATATACTCGACGGTACGTGGGAGCACAAGTCTGTACTGGCACTTATCGTCTCAAAGTGGAGGAATCACCCAACCATCAGTGAGGACAACAGTTACCAGGCTTTACGACGCCGGAATACGTCTCTAGCCTAGACCTCTAAATGTTGTGCGTTAAGTTCCAAAGCATTGTTAAGTTCATTGAGTTTATTTTAAGTTGATCTTTCTTATGAAGTTTTTCTTTTGGGATCACCACGAGATGTAGATGTAATTCCTAAATGCAATCTAAAGATGATAAACAAACTTTTATCTCTTTTCAGCAATGAAAATCCTAGCTACAAGGGGAAAAGAAAGACACAATCTTTTCGCAAAGAGCAAAGAGCACACTGTAAATGCACTTTTCCTAAATCAAGCCAAACAGACTATCAATATGCAAATGCACATGCATGTGTTTTGTTTTTCACTTTCTTAATATTGATGCCTAAAAAGAAAGTTGTTGTACAAATCTGAATTCGCTTTCAAGTGAAAAACACAAACAAGCTTCTTTTCGAAATCAAAAGGTAGATATGATTACGACACTTTGTGATTTTGAAATAAATACTCGTTTCGACACTAGAAAGTCACAAATTCAGACCAAAGGCAAAAGTAAAAGCATAATCGACTGTCAACAGCAAATGAACTTTCTCCTATGATCAAAATCGACACTTGCGACAGATCTGAATCAAAGGACGACAGTATGACTATTCTACTTTTGCAATGGAAAACTGTAAATGACGTAACAAACACACAAAAACATCTACAGTTTCTTTTATACAACTGAGGTGGAATTACAGCAAGGAAAAGGGGTTTTAAAACAGACACATACACTGATCACATGCTGTAAAAATCAGAGACAAAACTGAAAAAAAATGAAGCAAAGAACCTCAGCTGCACAAGGCTAGGCTGATCAGCGCACCTGTTACACAGAGAAACTGGATTGCAACGCAGGTTTCCCTCTCGGGAACTGCGCTGAAATGCAGGAACTCTTCACAGTACCTGCGCTGGGGCAGAAACGAGAATTCTATCCGGTTTCTGGGTCACGGTTTGCAGTTTAATCTATGGTTTTTGGCCGAGTAAAAGCAATCAGTAATGCACAATCAGAGGGTAGATTTAAAGAAGGTCTAAGAGCTATCACAAAGGGCAATCAGATCATTTGTGAATCAGTTGTTCAATCATAAACAGATCCAGTGAATGGATTGAAGCAGCAGACGTCTACTTTGCATTTATTAATGGCAAATGCAGTTCGATTTGCTACTTCTAAGTTTATGAAACAAACAACAAGAGAAACACAAACAAACTAACTAGACAATCGTCCCCAGCGGAGTCACCATTTTGTTATTGGGATAAGTGTCTATTCAGAACGACTTTATCCCACTAAGGTGTGACAGTTACCTTAGAAACAAACAGAGAAAACTACTTTTGTATTCTTCTTTATGAACTATAAACAAAGAGGAATAGGATGAACCAACCTGTGTCCTTTTTGATCCAGTCTCTCTCTTCATTGACAGTTTCAACCTCCCAGCAAAGAAGCCCCTCTTCACCTCCAACAAAGCATAAATCACCTAATACTCTGATATCTATCTCAAAACCAACAGCAATTCTTTGCAATGTACAAAATTCCAGCCTCTGGATCTCTGGGATGAGGGATCCATATATAGATGTATGCAAGGAGTATGAGTCAGCTTATGATTTGACTAGTGTCTTCTCTCTGTCAGTTCTTGCTTCCACTTGGAGACTGAGAGCCTCTTACTCATCCTTGGTCGAATTCAGTGAGGCAAGTGTCATTGGAGAAGATTCTGGAAGCTTCCATTGTCTCTCCACCTCGTGGAATGACTCTGCCACTTGTCATTTCCCGCTCAACGCACCCTGGTAGTGCATTTAGGTGCGTTGCAACGCACCTAGCTAGTGGACTTGGGTGCTATGCAACGCACTTGGCTAGTAGAGCAGCTGAAATGATCCTGATTTGACTGATTCTGAGCAGTTTCTGGTGGAGAACTTCTGGGAGAAGCTGTAATTTGTTGACCTTGTTCCTTTAGGAGTTAGAACAACACTTTTAGGGACTTAGGAGCCCTTGGTTTATGGACATTTCATGCTTAGAGTTGTAAGGCACAAAAATGTCTATAACACATACTGGAAATTGGATTTAGTCGCTTCATGCAAAGCTTGAGCCCCAACTATTCTGGTCATGGTATGGAGAATTGTTCTCAGTAGGAGATTGGTGATTGTATTTATGTCTATCTTCCCACTCTTGGTTTTCCAGAAGCCTGGGCGATGTCTCACAATCAAAAAATATTTGCTCTCCACTCCAGTACAGGAACCGGATAGTTGAATCCGTTGTCCCCTCCTGGACAAACCCATTATGAAATATATGTCTGAGATATCAATCTCAATATCTTGATCTCCAATGATGAACAGTTGATGATCAACATCCCACCAACCAACCAAATGTTGCAGTAACTCAAGTTGGGTCCTAATCCCAGAAATATAGAATAATTTTAGTAACCCACATGCTCAAAGGGAATTTGTGCAATTTGGGTATTGGGCTTCCTAATGATCTTTTGCTTTATGTCCTCTCTCCTTCCATCAGATCACCATTTTTCACTGATTAACATGTGGAACATCCATAAACCAAGATTTTATGAGCTTCCATGGAGGAAAATTCAGGAAACAATCATTAAATATAGAGGATTTTTCGAAAATTTTGTAACTTTGCCCCAACGCGACTATCTACATATTTTTCCACGCTTCTAGTGTGCTAACGCAGTTGAACACAGGGTTAGAAACATGGGCCCGATGGGTAAAACCCGCGTTTGTCGCCCTTGACACAATTTTTTTTCCAACTCTCCTTACTGCCTATCCTATGGATGAAAACACCTAAAATCATAATCAAAATGAAGAGAAGGGATAGATCTCTTACCTGCAGCAAATGGGTTGATGAATGGTGTCCTGGATTGGTCGCACTCCTAACCTGAATATCGGGGAAAATGAGGGTAAAAATTTCTCTCCAACTTAACAAATGTCAAATGGTAAAAATATGTTTACTTTGTGAGTTTTTTACCAAATGAGGGCACATTTTACTTATATTTTAATATTTTTTGTCGAAATGGGTAATGTGTGTTTCACTTGTGCAGCGACAAGTCATGGATACATGGTGACAGTGATTAATTTTGACTGATTTATCACTTTTTCGAACCCGTCAAAAACAAACGAAAAAGGAACCCCTTGGAGTCATATTTCAACTCTTTTCTGACTCTCGAAATATGAAAATATTGTCGACTACTTGTCATTTCGAACTCGTTAAAGTAAATGAAATGACGTCTACTGAGTATAAGTTTAACCATTTTCCGGATTGAGATAGACTATTGTACGAAAAAGGAATACCTTAGTCGAACATGGCTAAGAGGTTCTCCTAGATATCGTTTTCTACCTTTTTGGATTCAAGAGACGATTTACAAAAAGGGACCTTTGGAGTTTCCTTTTTTCCTTTTTCTCAAACTCTCTAAACATGAAAATGATGTCAAGTTACCCTTGTGTCAGACTCGTAAAACTTAAATGATGCAGGACTTGTCGCCATGATGAGACCAAGTTTCTCCTTCCTAGGACTCGTTAAACTTACTAGGATGGATTCATCCGAAGGATGAACTTATATGACAAGCATATTCTATCCTTTTCAAGCTTGTGATAAAAAATAATCAGGTACTCGCTAGAAATAGCGAGGAAAAATGAAAGTGAACACCTCTTGTATTTTGTGTAAAGGCAAGATGTCACTCTTGAACATGACACTTATCTATTACTCATGTCGGGTTTTTGGTTATCCTCACGTCATCACTTGCATTCCTAGGTTTTTGGAATCCATTTGCTTTTCATCTTATTATTCCCTATTGTCATCATGACCTCCGATCTTATGGTGAGTCAAATGTTGCGAAACTCTGGAGTCGTGTCGCTGATATGTTCAAGAGAAGTCCCATCTGCATTTTTTACCACTTATACCTTGTCTGACTTTTCCGTAACAATCCTAGATTAATCTTATCTACTCTACTATATCCTTTGTTTCATGTCGATGTTGTGGGATACATTATGTCCCTCCTTCGATGGATCACTTCTTGTCGACTTCAATTCATTATCCAGGAAGATGATCTAGAAACTCCCTTCCAGTACCTTGGAGATTGCATGCCTAAATGGCAAGCTCTTCGCATTCAAAGATAGTTTTACATCATTTTCCTTCGATCGAATGATTTTGCAGGTGTTCAACTTCAACTTCATTATTCACACTTGTGGATGATGTTGTTGTGCCTTGAGAAAAAATATCATTATTAGTGGTTTCTCTCGTGCCTATTAATGGTTTACATCATTGACCAGTAATCAAGTTGTTTTCTATCATGTTTGACTTCGACACATCTATTCACATGGTAGAATTCGTACATTGATCAGATCGAGACAAAGATGAAGACTCTGGGTTTCATCTAATAAATCCAGGTTGTGTGGAGTTATGAGTATTCATTATTGTACACACGTTTCCCTCTATACAAATGGTTGTGACCATACTGTGGGTCCATATATATGATCCTTTTGACTCGGATGGTTTAGTCCATACCATGGATCTTTACATATGATCCTTTCTATTCGGATGGTTGCGTCCATGTCGTGGATCCATACACATGATCCATTCTATTGGTATGGATGTGTCCATGTCGTGGATTCAGGTATTGTTAGATGCCTATTTAGAGATGTATCATTAGGAATATTTATATCAGAGATGTCAGCTATGTATATTGTACCATGCTTGATTTGCAGGTCTCTTGAGGGTGTTTTTCAAAGTCCTTGCCTTGACTTGTAAATAATTTCACCCATCACTCCATGTTCTGCCTTCATGATTTAGGGGGAATCTATTACACAGTATTTTGTCACACTTCCCATTTTGTATCCTAAAGCATCAAAATGATGAAATTTTTCAGTGTACTCACCATGAAACACATATAGAAACCTCCCCGAATAAGAGAAGAAGAACTACCCTCAGACAATTCTAGAGAAATTTGCCTGAAACCCTAGTTTTCAAGATCAGTTCTCTTTGCACTACTACTGGCTTGTGCTGATGATTGGTTGTAACATGTTGACCCAGTGCCACCAACACAGATTTTGATATGAAAACATGCATTGAACCTCTTCTATCTATCTTTCCTAAATTGGAGGAGAAGCTTTGCTTGCTAGAATCTTCAAGAACAACTAGATGGATGTTTTTGGATGAAGATATGGTTGAGTTCTCCCATTTTGAGTCCTTGATACTAACTTTAGGGATCTTTCCCTTGGAATGTGGACCTTCCTCCCTCTTTTTTGGATCCATAACTCTCTCTCCCTTCCTATAAATCAAGACCCTTATATATCCAAATGGTGGTCATTGCTTGCCTACATTCCTATGTTGAAATTATGCCCAAATGTTTCCCATATAACTAGGGAGAAGCAGTGTTTGAATGCTCTTGGCTTGGACTTGGAAAGCCACTACAAAGGAGGTCTCCAACATCAAGAAATGGTTGTATGCTTCCATTTTTTATTCATTAATAAATACATCTGGTCTTTACTTTCCATAAGTGTATAAATCCTTGTTCATTTATCATGATGCTCCTTGATCTGTCGTGTAGTTTATGTTTGAATTATATTATGTATGCTCATGTATCTCTTGTTGTCTTTTGATCTCTCTTGCAGGTATTCGAACACAAGGAATAGTGAGGAGCGAACTTGGAAGCTAAGTGATCGAGATCATCATCAAAGGTTGAGTGCTTAGCATCAGAGTGAGGTAGGTTTCTCTCTCTCACTTTTCATTTTTCAACATAAACTAGGAAATCTTCCACTAGTTTATCTGGTTTGTTGCTAGATCCTGTCATAGGACTAGAGAGATCGCTTTTGTCCGTAGAAGAGATTGTCTTCACAAAAAAATGTTGACTCCGCTGGGGAGCCAATAGCCCTTTCAACCTCTTTATTGTGTTTGGTCTTTTGAATCATTTTGGCCAACCATTGAATTATGAGTCATTTGGATTCTGTATAGGTCTACACTTTGAGTGATTAGTACTTTAGAGTGTTAACTCTGGACTTCCCTTTGAAATTATTTTTATTTTCCCCAATATTTCTCACCCAGCACGTTTTTTCCTGGAACATTTGCACTACCAATGTGTTTTCCTTAGTCACGCTGTAACCCATATCAGCACGGATTCGACTGTAACAGTCGCATTGATCCATAAAAGTTGAGAACTTTAGGGTTTCTCTCATAGTGTCCAGTGTTTCTTTACCTCTAAGGTCTTTCCCTATCCTTTGTGCTTCGATTTGTCAATGTTTTGTCTAGCTATCTCATTAATTTGTGAAATTTGTCTCATTGGCTTTGAAGTACTAGGAGTGAAAATTTGATTGAGTTCTAGGGTTTCTAGTCAATTGGTCATCGCTTTCTGCTTATTTGTGTCATTGGGATACTGGTTTTGTTGGTTGATTGAGTGTTGTTTTCTGTGGAAATCATTGGAAAACATAATTTTGCATTTGCTTTGGGTTGTTTTTCAAATTTTTCTTTTCAAGTTGCATTAGGTTATTTGCATTGGAAAGTTATTTTTGGTCTATAATCAAGCATAGATCACATAGTTTGATTCTCAATCTGAAAGAAGTGCATCATCATTTTTTGAAAAGGAAAAGTGAAAAATATTTTCATGTAGGTTCATTTGAATAGAATTTCATTTTGCTTTAGTTGATGCATTAGTTGCATTAAATCATTTAAAATCAAAAGAAAAACATCATTCATATAAGTGCATCTTAGTAAAAGTGAAAATCATTTTACTCTTGAAAAGTTGCATTTAGGATAGTGAAAAGTGAAAAACATTTTTACTTTTTGGCATTGCATTTGGAAAGCGAAAGTGAAAGTTAGTGGAAGACATTTTGTTTGATGCATTATTGTTTGAAATTTCTTCCCTTGATTAGTCTAGCTTTCATCGAAATGGAAAGGTTTTATTTTCTCATATAGTTGCATCTTAGGTGTTCAGGTGACATCATTTTGAGCCCCAAAATTGAAACATAATTCAAGATAAACATTAAAATTTACTCAATTAACCTAAGGATCATCTGGAACATAACGAAAACATTTAGAGGTCTAGGCTAGGGACGTGTTCCAGTGCCTATAAACCTATCAGTTGTCGTTATATGCCAGCGTTGTATCCCGGGGTGATATCTCATTCCATATATGGAAGTATATAGGATCATTCTCCAGTACTTTCAAGTATATCAGAGGTGCTCCACGTATGGAAAGTATATGGGCACGCTCTCATCAAACGGTTACACATTAGACAACGCTAACATGGACTTGTGTTCCCCATACCGTCACATATATATTGGGAGACCCCACTAGGTTTTTATCCTTTAGACACAGGTAATTGAGTCAGCCGCCTTGTAGACGTGATACACTGAACACAACATTTAGGGAGATTAGTTGTCGTACGTTAAGTCCTTGGTTCCACTAAGGTGTATATAGCAGTTCACGAATACTTGGTAAACCATTTTGCCTAGATTACCTTGTTTGATTTATTCTTTGTTTTAAAGTTCTAAAATTTACTGCCCACGATAACATGTCCTACCCATGCAGTTCTCCTTGGCCTCATTATGACTTATTAATGGTCAATTTTAATTAAAGCTCAAATAAATCACCTCCTCTCCTTTTGATTTTGAGAAAATTTTATCATGGCAGAACCACCGAGTTCACCTCACATACCCCCTCCATGATATGATATTGAAGGGTTATCATAAGGAGTCTATCCTGAGATTCCAAAGTCACTTGAAGATCAAGGTTTTGAACTTGGACTTGCCCTGAGCATTCAACCCCTTGCTTCTCGTCCACCACCCCAAGAGTCATTTTCGTCATATCAGGATTCTGAACTAGAAAGGCATGAGGTTCCTCAATTGTTCTTGTTGTTTCCCCCGAATCTAGTTTACGAATTGGATCCTTTGGTGATATCTCCTCAACTCCCATATAGTCTTTTCGATAATCCTTACGTACCTTTGGAACGTTCTCCTAATACATCGCAGGTTCCTCCTCATCAACTATTTCCACCCATGATATCTGATGGTGAGATTCCATCTATGCAACCGTCTCCTCGAGATCCTCCTCTAGAAGTCTCAGTCACCCATACTCCTGGTGTTGGTGATGCTTCTGAATATCCCTTTCCGCTTAAAGGGTTTCCATATGTTCCCTCTCCTTATATAGGGGGTGGGATGACTCCACCCCCTGAAAGCAGTGTAGTACCCCTACTTCCTCTGAATTATACCTCTCTTGGTAATTTGGTTTCGGGTACTCCAAGCGCATCTTTGCTTTATCGCCATCCGATATGGTCATATGGTGTTATACCTACCACTAGCCCATTTTTTCAACATGGCTTCCCAAATTCTTGTTCAACCTTCGGTTTCTTCCCAAGCTACAGTGATGATTGGGGCAGTTAATGTCCCTATAGGTTCTTCATCTCCTCTTTCAACCGCTACAGTGGTTACACCTCCTCCATTGAGTGGCCAATCTTCAACGTTGTTTATCCCACCACCTAGGGGGAAACCACCTCCTCCATATGTACCTCTTATCTCTGGTGGATATTGTGTGTGTTTCGGATCCCAAACTCACTTTATAGGCATAATTCAAATTGTTGGTAGTATTCCTTATCCTAGTGGAACCTCCATTCCATTTGGATCTGGTCAAATTCCTTATCAGCAGCCTCTTTCGCTCAAATACCTTACCAACAGCCATACCCTCCTTATGGTTCATAGAAACCTCAAAACCCACCTCTCAATCAACAAGCAGGATACCAAATGCAGTCTGGTCCTAATCCCTCATTTGGGTCATCTGGTCAGTTTCAGTCTGCTTCTAGAACTTATCCTTCATTAGTTGTTAATCCTTTGAAACAAGGCTCATATCAGCAGTAAGGAACCAATCAATATTAGCAAGCAATGTATTAATATCCACAACGAACCTATCAGCAACAAGGACCTTACATGCAGCAAGGGTTTTATCAACAACCGTTGCAGAAGTAAGGTAAATTGTTGCATTAGAAAGGTCAACCGTTGCATCAGCAACCCTATGGTCAATACTCCTCACATGCTACATATTCTCCTTATGGTTCTCAATGGCCTATGTCGAGTCAATATCAAACCTATCTTGGTCAGAACCCACCTCAATGGGGACAAACTCAACCTTTGTATGGTCAAAATTCCTCCCGGTAGGGGCAGTATCAAAATCCCTATGTTCAAAATCCACCACTATGGGGGAAAAATCAGACCAACAAGGTTGGAATACTCAATCTAGACCTTATCAAAGGCCTTTCATGCCATTTAATCTGCAATTGTCATTTTTAGCTACATTGTAGTTACCATATGTGTCGAAGCTTACAAACAACCCAATACTCCATTCACTGTTTCGGCCTCCGGTTCCTACCAAAATTCCTAGTGATTGTCCAAAATCTAAAGGGAAGTCTAGAGAATACCCCCAGGCTCATGTCATGACCTACCATTTATGGTGTTCGTCCAACTATTGGGCCCACGATTCCATTTGACTATGTCTTTTCCAGCGCACTCTAACGAGTGTTGCTACTGAATGGTACATCGAGTTACCTCAAGGTGCCTTTCAAGATTTCAATACCTTGGTTATGGATTTTGTCACTCATTTTCAGCTACCAGTTCAATATGAAACTAGGATCCATATCCTAACGTCTATGAAATAGAAGACTGCTACTCACATCTTCGATTACATCCATGAATGGAGACATCAGTGTTGTCTTATTAAGTTCGATATCCCTGATGAGATTTTAACTGAATGATTTACTAATTCATTTGTTAATCAAATCACCAAAGACATAGCTATGAGTGGTTGTGTGGCTGAAGAATAAGCCATCGCCTGTTCTCAGTATATAGATTTGGTATATTCACAATCTGGCATGCTCTATGATCTCTTACCAAATGCCCCGCGACCTTCAACTAATCTAACATCTTCTCAACCTGCGGAGACACCACTCGTTGAAGGTATTTTTGGGTCAGTATCTCAAACTTCTAGTAATGTCTCTTCTGCTTCTACAAAGCATATATCCTTTCCCACTACTGCACCTTCTCCTCCCTTGAATACTTTCAAAAATCCTAGTAAAACTTCTGAGGTGAATGTTGTCCAATTTACCACCGCAGACAAAGCCTCGAAAGAGAAAAAGAAGGGTAAAGGTAAGGCTAAATCTGATACCCCTAAACAAGATTCTCCTAAACCATTTGTTGATGATACATTTAAACGCAAGCCGAAATATCCTTGTCTTGCATGTGATGAAGATCATTATGCCAAGGATTGTCCCCGTCATGCTGAGTTTAATCGTCTTCTAAAAAGCACCCCAGGGACATCAGTCGTGTTGAAAGAACCCTTTCTGTCATAGTAGACTCAATTGGTATATCAACCTCAATCCTCTACATCTGGAGGCTCTCAAGTTTTTATGAGTGGCACGGCACCTGTCTCTGTTGCTACTCGATCAAAATATTATTAGACTACTACCAAACCAATTGTGGAAAATGATGCCACTGATATGCCTTCTACTTCCACTCCACCCAATTATGGTCCTCTTCATATTCAATGACCTAGTAATGATTCTATTATCTAACCACCTCCGAAAGGTGTTCTTCGGAAGTCATCATATAATCTGAATGTGCGAGATGCTCAGTATTATAACATTTTGGAAAATTTGGCTCATGTGCCTTCGGCAATGTCAGCTTTGGAAGTCCTTCAGACTTTTCCATCACAAAGAAAAGAATTATTATCCACCATAGGATCGATTGATCCAAAACATGATTACTTTTGATATCTAAAACCACATTCCTCGTATCCTGCATCAACTTTCCGTTCATATATAAGTTGTTATCAAGGGAAGACTATTCATTAGATTTTTATTGATGAGGGTGCTTCTACTTACATCATGTCCCTTTCATGTTGGAAAGTTATTGGCTCTCCACCTCTCAACCAGCCTCCTAATACGTTGGAAGATTTCGATGGTAGAGGTTTCCATCCATAAGGTATTCTCAATGACTCTGCAAATCAATTGGAAGGAAAAAAATTTAACCTGGAAGTAGAAGTTGTCGATGCCAATCTAAATTACAATATTCTACTTGGTTGTACCTAGACCCATGCAATGTTTTTCCTGGTTTCTACCCTATTTTGTGTGCTCTATTTTCCTCATCAAGGAAAAATAATCATTGTCAATCAGCTCGCCTTTTTCTCTTCCAACGCCTCAAATGGAAATGTGCCATATGTTGGGAATGATGATATCCCTTACAAGAGTGTTGGGGTGGGTATTTTCAAAGACTCTTCCGTTATGGGAACTTTTTCCATTCCAACTCTGAACGTCGCTTTGATTAACATGGTTTGAACTTGTCATGATACTTGTGTCATTCCCCATCCTGATCAGATTAACATTTTTGGGGATGTTATGCCACTTAGCCCCGTAGAGCAAGCATATCAGGCTATCATTTCGGCTTTTGTGGCTAGTTCTGAAATTCATGATCATTTAAGTATGAGTCTAGATGCATATTTGCAATCTCCCTGGCTCGGTTCTTGGGATTCTCCAGATCCTTTGAATGAGACATTTCGAACTGATGAAAGTGTCACAGAAGTTATGTCTCTCGAGGAAACTCCATGGAATGATGCCCATCATCATTCCTCCTTTCTCCCAAGCCTTGGTGAGATTTCCTCTTGTCTAGAAATCCCTGTTTCTGGTGTACCGACTCATCTACTTTAGACACCTATTTTGGTTCACAAAGTGTTTTCCGAAGGAAACATGGGAAACATTTCAGCTAAAATTCCCATCGACATCTTTTTCAAACCAGGGATTGTCAAAAATATCCATATAGGGTTTTTTGTTCTCTAGATGAGATCAAGATTTGTATAGCCCTCTTCAAATAAAATTGTGATGTCTTTTCCTAGTCGTACGAAGGAATTCCTAACATATATCCAAGAATAGTAATGCACGAGATACCTACTTATCTGAATGCAAAGCCTGTTCATCAAGCTCTTCACCCCATGCACCCTAGAAAGGTAGGTGCCATAAAGGGAGAAGTTTAAAAACTTCTTAAAGATGATTTCATTTATCCTATTCCATTTGATAGATTGGGTCTCGAATATTATTCATGTGACTAAGAAACAAGGGACTATCCGTGTTTGTGTTGACTATCATGGTATCAATCGGGCATGTCCTAAAGATAATTATCCAACTCCCTTCATATATCAAATCATTGAAAAATGTTCCAGGAGTGAGATTTTTCCTTTATGGATGGCTTTTCCGCATACAACCAGATTAACATTTTTCTTGCTGATCAACACAAAACTTGTTTTATTTGTTCTTGGGGAACCTTTGCTTACAAAAAACCCCCTTTTGGTTTGAATAATGTTGATGTTACCTTCCAACGAGCGATGTCTTATGCCTTTCACGATATTAAGTGTATTGTTCAACCATATCTCAACAACTTACGAGCACATTCTACTAAGCATCAAGACCATCCTAATCACCTTCGAGCGATCTTTCTTCTCTGTCATCACTACAATATTCGATTGAATCCACATAAGTGTGTTTTTTGCATCAAATCTGGTCATCTCTTAGGGTTTGTTGTATCCAAAGAAGGCATCCATATCGATCCCCTTAAGGTGGAGGCCATTATCAATTTTCCCCCTCCATCTTCTTTACATCAGTTGTAGAGTTTACAAGGGAAAGTGAATTTCCTTCATCGTTTGTCCCAAATTACGTTGAACTTGCCAAGGGATTTACTCACTTGTTAAAGAAAGGGATCCCATTCATTTGGGATGAAGTTTCTCAAAAATCCTTCGATGCATTGAAGAATTCCCTCATTAGTGCTCCTTTACTACATCCCCCAAATTATCACCGCGATTATTTCTTGTACTTGGTCATCACTGATAGTACTATTGCTATGGTACTTGTTCAGGATGATGATGATGGAGATGAACACGTGATTTATTACTTGAGTAAAAATCTTTTTGACATTGAAACTCGATATGCCCATGTCGAGAAATTGGCTTTGGCAGTCATTCACGTTGTTCAACGTTTTCGCCACTATATTCTCTTACGTAAGACCACTGTGATTTCTAATTGCAACCCCATGACATACATTCTAACTCGTCAGTTGCTGGGGGGGAATTATTCTAAATGGATTGTTATCCTACAAGAATTTGATTTGGAATTTTCTAAAGCTAAATCAAAGAAATCACTGGTTTTTGTCGAGTTGATTTGTGACCTTCCCTCTACAACCACGTCTACTGCATCTGACGAGTTGATTCCTGACGAAACTCTCTTCCTCATCAGTATTGTTGACCCATGGTATGGAGATATCATTATCTATCTCCAGACCCAAAAAAAATTATAGGAGTTATTCAACTTTGAACGTCGTTGCATCTGACATCAGTCCCAACCTTATCGAATTATTGGGGATACTTTGTACTGTGTTGGTGTCGATTCCATTCTTCGTCAATGTTAATGCTTGAGGAAGATGAGAGAGTATTAAATGACTGACACTCTAGGGGCCTATGGCGGTCACATGTCAAGATATGATACGGCTCAAAAAATCCTCTACATCAGTTGTTTATGGCCTTCAATCTTCAAAGATTGCATTTTAGCAGTCCAAAAATGTCATGCCTACCATATTTATAACTGCGAACAGCGTGCCCCGTCCGCTCCCTTGCACCCAGTTTTTATCGTTAGACCCTTTGCAAAATGGGGTGTTGACTTCATGACATGTAACCCTCGCTCAGACAAGGGGCATGGTTATATCATCGCCATCATCAATTATTTCACTAAATGGGCTGAGGTAATGCCTACATATGATGTTGACAGTAAAACTGCAGCTCAATTCCTTTTTAATCACGTCATAGCTCGATTTGGTGTCCCTCAAGCCATCGTCACCGACCATGGCTCTCATTTTCAAAATTATATGATGATAGAGCTTAATTCTTAGTTGGGTTTGTGTCACAACATCTCAAATCCTTACTATCCACAGGCCAACGGCCAAGTTGAGGCAGTCAAGAATGTCTTGGTTACAATGCTTCAAGGAACTATTGGGATGCATAAATGAAATTGGCACCTTATGTTATTTTTAGCTCTATGGGCATACTGAATTGCAGCTAAGACAACAACTAGATTTACACCCTTTCATTTGGTGTATGGTCTAGAGGCAACCCTTCCAATTAAATGCGAGATTCTTTCATTAAAACTAGTTTTTGAATTACTCATTGTCACTTCACCAGAGGAGGAACGATTACTTTACCTCAAAAGGCTTGATGAAACTTGTCCTATTTTTGCATTAGTTATTAAAGCTAAAAAGAAACGAGTTAAAGCACAAAACGATAAAATTGTTACTCCCTGTGTTTTTGTTGAAGGTGACTTGGTCCTATTATACAATCAAGCCAATGATAAATTGGGAGTTGGGAAAATCGAACCAATATGGCACAGGCCTTACATTGTTAAACGATTATTATAGAAAGGTGCCTATGATTTGGTCGATTATGGAGGAAATTAGTTGGCTGGGCCCCGAAACATGCTTTAACTAAAAAAGTATTATGCGTGATTTCATGTAAATACTTTGTACATTAGTTTGATTCATTAGTGTGCAATTGGTTTTGGTGTGTTTGTTTTCTTTTTCAAACGTGTTTTCCTCTGCTTATGGTTGTGTTCTACTTGGTTCGCAGATGTCATCGAACCTTTATGTCGGTTTCGCTGATGTTGCTTGTTGTAGTACATGGAATCTATCTTCTGTTGAATGGGCAATCTATGACCCTAATGATGAGTTAGTTAATTTACAAGGCATATGTTTAGGTCCTACCACTAATAACATTGTCAAATATAGTGTGGTTATCGAGCTTTTTTCAGAAGCCATTGCTCTTGGCATTAGAGAGTTAGTCGTAATATTGATTCACAACTCATTGTACTACAAGTTCACAGACAATATTTAGTCAGAAACCATCAGATTTTGAGAATGTATTTGTGAGTTCGTCTCTTGGAACGAGACTTTGATTATATCACTTATCAACATATTCCGAGATGTTTGAACACATTAACAGATACATTGGCTAGTTATGTTCTAGATAGACATTTGCATCATATGTAAATAAAAAAACATATAATAGGATCATTAGATAAGCATCAAGGGAAACATATGTGTGTGTGTATATATATATATAGATAAGTTTTCAAAATCTTTGTTACATCAAAATATCAAAATCTGTGTTCTGAGAAACATGGCTTCTCGAGCCTACATAAGTGCAGAAAAATAAAAACTAGAGATGGTTATCTACCAACATGGTGCTCATGGTAGCACAAAATAGCCCTGATGACTCGGACCAACAACTGACACAATCTGGTGGACACCCCTACAGTATGACTCTGACATCGCAGTGGCACCTCATCAATAGACGCATATTCTAGAATTCCTCTTGTCAAGGCTTCCAGGTTGTGTTCCACCTCTACGGTCGGGTCAAACCCCATCCTCATAAGGAGCATCCTCTATCTGTCGTTCCACCCTTCTGGCTATCGGAGAAACCCCTGGAGTTCTCTCTTATCCAGCATATGCAAAATCACAAGTACCAAATCTTAGTAGACATGAAACAAAAACATCAAAAATTCAAAAAACTTTAAAAAATAGTTTTTACCTGCATTAGTCCACCGTATACCAGGTGGAAGTGGAAGGTTAGGATCTCCCCAGAAATCCATGCCAACGTATTCCCAACCATCTACCATGATTACTCATTCAGCCAAAAAATTCTGGAGGAAATGACATTTGCTAACCACCTCCATGTCAAGGCATCAGCTCACCCCATCTCAATAATCGTGGATCCCTGGGCGCTGGAGCATCCACTTCTATCCATTGATATGTAAACAATGATATATGTTCCAATAAGAATGTCACCAAGATAGATCCATAGCCGAACTGTTTCATCTTCCCTGCCTTGCACTTTGTAAGTTGGTCCTTCATGTTGACCAACAACCCTTTGCACTAGTTAAAAATTGTGGGACTTGGACAATATATGGAATACTGGAAATTGGTTTTAGTCACTTCATGCAAAGCCTGATCTGTAGCTATTTGGGCCATGGTATGGAGAATTGTTCTTAGTGGGAGATTGGTGATGGTATTTATGTCTATCTTCCCACTCTTGGTTTTCCGAGAGCCTAGGAAATGTCTCGCAATCAGCATATTTATGCTCTCCCCTCCAGTACGAGAACCGGACAGCTAAATCTGTTGTCCCCTCCTAGACAATCTCATTATGAAATATATGTCTGAGATATCAATCTCAAGCTCCTGGTCCCCAATGATGAACGGTTGGCAGTCAACATCCCACCAACCAACCAAATGTTGCAATAACTCAAGTTGGGTTCTAATCCCAAGAATACGGAAGAATTTTAGTAACCCACATGCTCAAAGGGCAGCTATGCAGTTTAGGTCTTGGGTTGCCTAATGATATTCTGCTTCATTTCCTCTCTCCTTCCATTTGGTCACCATTTCTCACTAATTAACCTGTGGAACATCCATAAACCAAGATTTTATGATCTTCCATGGAGGAAAATTCAGGAAACAATCATTAAATATAGAGGATTTTTTGAAAATTTTGTAACTCTATGCCAACACGACTGTCTGAATATTTTTTCATGCTTCCAATGTGCTGAAACAGTTGAACACAGGGTGAGCAGCGTGGGTCTAATGGGTAAAATCTTGTTGATCACCCTCAACACAAAATTTTTTCCATCCCTCCTTACTGCCTATCTTATGGATGAAACACCTAAAATCGTAATCAAAATTAAGAGAAGGAACAAATCTCTTACCTGTAGCAACGGTTCGAAAAATGGTATCCTGGATTGGTCGCACTCCTCGCCTAAAGATCGGGGAAAATGAGGGTAAAAACTGCTCTCCAACTTACCAAATGTCAAATGGTAAAAATATTTTTACTTTGTGAGTTTTTATGAATTTTTAAAGATATTTTTACCATATTAGGGCACATTTTACTTATATTTAATATTTTTCTCGAAATGGGTAATGTGTGTTTCACTTGTGCAACTACAATTCATGGATACATGGTGACATTGATTAATTTTGGTTGATTCAACGAGTTTTATTTTATCACTTTTTCAGACTCGTAAAAAATAAATGAAAAAGGAACCCCTGGAGTCATCTTTCAACTCTTTTCTAACTCTCGAAATATGAAAATATTATCGAGTACTTATCGTTTTGAACTTGTTAAAGTAAATGAAATGACGTCTACTTAGTATAAGTTTAACCATTTTCTGGACTGAGATAGACTATTGTATGAAAAAAGGAATACCTTAGTCGAACATTGCTAAGAGGTTCTCTTGGATATCATTTTCTACCTTTTTGGATTCAAGAGACTATTTACAAAAAGGAACCTTTGCCCTTTTTTCAAACTCTCTAAACATAAAAAAAAATGTCAAGTTACCCCTCCATTGACTCATAAAATTAACTTAAACGACACAGGACTTGTAGTCGTGACGAGACCGAGTTTCTCCTTGCTAGGAATCATTAAACTTACTAGGATGGATTCATCTAAAGGATGAACTTATATGACAAGCATATGTTATCCTCTTAAATCTTGTGATAAAAAATAATGAAGTACTCGCTAGAAATAGTGGGGAAAAATGAAAGTGAACACCTCTTGTAATTTGTGTAAAGGCAGCATGTCACTCTTGAACATGACACTTATCTGTTGTTCATGTCGAGTTTGGGTTATCCTCACTTCATCACTTGCCTTCCTGGGTTTTGGGAATCCATTTTTTTTTCATCTGATTATACCCTATTATCATCGTGACCTCTGATGTTATGTTGAGACAATTTCTACCAAACTCTGGAGTCCTGTCACTGATATGTTCAAGAGAAGTCCCATCTGCATTTTTTACCACTTATACCTTGTCTGGCTTTTTCCGTAACAATCCTGGATTACTCTTATCTACTCTATTATATCCTTTGTTTCATGTCAATGATGTGGGATACATTATCGCCCTCCTTCGACAAATCACTTCTTGTCAACTTCAGCTCGTTATCCAAGAAGATGGTCTAAAAACTCCCTTCCATTACCTTAGAACTTTCATGCCTCAATGGCATGTTCTTCGTATTTGACGATAGGTTTACATCATTGGCCTTCGATTGAATGATTCTGTGGATATTTGACTTCAACTTCATTATTCACACTCATGGATTGTGTTGTTGTACCTTGAGAGCCATTGTCATTATTGGTGGTTTCTCTCGTGCATGTTAACGGTTTACATCATTGGCCAGTAATCAAGTGGTTTTCTATCATGTTCGACTTCGACACATCTATTCACATGATAGAATTTGTACCTTGATCGGATCGAGATAGAGATGAAGACCCTGGGTTTCATCTGATAAATCCAAGTTGTGTGAAGTTATGAGTTATTCATTTCCCTCTATACAGATGGTTGCGACCATATCATGGGTCCATATGTATTATCCTATTGACTCCGATGGTTGCGTCCATACCATGGATCTTTACATATGATACTTTCTATTCAGATGGTTGCGTCCATGCCATGGATCCATACACATGATCCCTTCTATTCGGATTTATGTGTCTGTGTCGGGGATTCATGTATTGTTAGATGCCTATTCAAAGATGTATCATTAGGCATATTTATATCATAGATTTCAGCTATGTATATTGTATCATGCTTGATTTGCAGGTCTCCTGATGGTGTTTTTCAGCGTCCTTGCCTTGACTTGTAAAGCATTTCACCCATCACTCCATGTTCTGCCTTCATGCTTTAATGGGCATCTGTTACACAATATTTTTTCACACTTCCTGTCTGGTATCCTAAAGCTTCAAAATGATGAAAGATGTTAGTGTAATCACAATGAAACACATACAAAAATCTTCTGAAAGAAGAGAAGAAGAATTGCCCTGAGACAATTCTGGATAAATTTACTTGAAACCTTAGTTTTCAGGATCATCTCTCTTTGCACTACTTTTGGCCCATGTTGATGGCTTGTTGCAGCATGTTGACCTGGCGCTGCTAGCGCGGCTTTTGATATTAAAATCCACGTTGAACCTCTTCTGGCAATCTTTCTGAAAGTGGAAGAGAAGCTTTTCTTGCTAGAATCCTCAAGAATAGCGAGCTAGATGTTGTTGGATGAAGCTATGGTCAAGTTCTCCCAATTTGAGTCATTGATCCTACCTTTACGGATCGTCCCCTTGGGATATGGACCTTCCTCCCTATTTTTTGGATCCCTGACTCCCTCTCCCTTCCTATAAGTCAATTCCCTTCTATCCCCAAATGGTTGTTCATTGCTTGCCTACTTTCCTATGCTGAAACTATGCCCAAATGTTGTCCATCTAACTAAGGAGAATGAGTGCTTGAATGGTCTTGGCTTGGACTTGGAAATCTACTACAAAGGAGGTCTCCAACATCAAGGAAATGGTTGTATGCTTCCCTTTTTTATTCATTAATAAATATATCTAATCTTTACTTTGCATAAGTGTATAAATCTTTATTCATTTAGCATGATGCTCATTTATTTGTCATGTAGTTTATGTTTCAATTATACTATGTATTCTCTTGTATCTCTTATTGTCTTTTAATCTCTCTTACAGGTATTCGGACATAAGGAATAGTGAGGAGTGAGCCTGGAAGCTAAGGGATCGATATCATCATCAAAGGTTGAGTGCTTAGCATTAGAGTGAGGTAGGTTTCTCTCTCACACTTTGCATTTTTCAACTTTAACTAGGAAAGCCTACACTAGTTTGTCTGGTTTATTGCTAGATCCTCCCATAGGACTAAAGAGATCGTTTATGTCCACAGAAGGGATTGCCTTCACAACACTTAACCACCTTGTTACTAACTTGTAGGCTTTCACCAGACGAAGAGGAAGAAGAGGAAGAAGACCGAACAGGCGAAGAATGCAAAGAGTCAACGTTAGGATCAAATAGAGGTTGATATTGTTCAAGTTGAGGAGAACCCGGTTGAGGAGCAGCTTGAACATTCGTAACCATAGGGGTTGAAAATAACCAAATTGGCAAACCAATGGTAAATCCAGGAAGGGACAACGTTTCCATATAAGGAGCACCAATATTTCCAAAATAAGGAAAAGGACTAGAATTCCCATCATAGGGGTTCCCTTGATTAGTGGACTCAAGAACAGTTGCCATTAGTCTCAACCTAATATCTACAAGGAGCTATCCCATGGGGAATATGTTGTTTCCTAGTCAATTAATTTTAGAAATTAACCAAAAATAAATCAAAGAGGGGAATCTAGGCACAAAGGTTTACCAAGCAACTGTGAACTGCAATATACACCTTGGCCAACCAAGGACTTAACGTATGGTATCCAATCTCCCTGAATGTTGTGTTCGGTGTATCATGGTATACAAGGCGGTAGACTTGGTTATCTATGGATGGATAGAAACCTATTGGGTAATCCCAAAATATACCCGATGGTACGTGAGATTGCAGTCTATAGTAGTGTTGTCTAATGTGTAACCGTTCAATGAGAGCATTCCCATATACTTGTCATGTGTGGAGCACCTCCGATATACCTAAAAGTATTGGAGAACGGTCCTATACACTTCTTTACATGGCACAAGATTTCACCCCTGAGACGCAATGCTGGAAAACAGTGACGGCTCCTACGTTTAATGACGCTGGAACACATCTCTAGCCTAGACCTCTAAATTTTTCTTTAGTGTTCCAAATGCTCCTTAGGTTCATTGAGATAAATTTTAAGTTGATCTTAGATTATGTTTCAGTTTCAAGGCTCAAAAATCAATGTCACTTGAACACACCTACGATGCAACTAATATGAAAAATTATTCTTTTCATTTCAATGAAAGTTATCTAGTGTAGGGAAGAAGCTCAAACATTGATGCAACAACCAAGTATGCAACAAACAAAGCTTCCTAACTAGATCTTCCACTTTCACTATTCCAATGCACCCACCAAAAGTAAAATGAATTTCAATTCACTAAAATGCACCCACGTGAATTTTTCACTTTTTCTTTTCAATGAATGAGAATGTAGTTTTAGCTTTCAACACTAAGATATGTAATATATGCTCAATGATAATCCCAAAATCTACTTTTCAATGCAATGTAATCTAATGAAATTCAAAAAGTAAACTTTGAGATGAAAGTTAAGCAAATGTAAATGTCATTTATTTTATGGTTTCCAAAAGAACTGATAATGCTTTACCCAACAAAAAATCAGTATTCTTTCCACACATACAAGAAGCAAACAGCGAATTCAATTAACCCAAAGAACTAAATACTCAACCAAAATTCACTTTCACTACTTCAAACAATGGGATGTACTTTTGGAAACCAATAAGAAATCAACAAAAATAATGGAAAAATCTATACACACAGATCAGGAAGACACTTTAGAGATCAAGACACACTATACCTTTCTGGTAGAAACCCTAAAAATTCTCGATTTTTATGCATCAGCGCGACTGTAATAGTAAAAACCCATGCTGAGAGGGGTTTCAGCGCTACTGTAAAGGAAAAAAAAACACTGACAGAGCGACTGTTTCTGGAAAAAACGTGTTGGGTGAGAAAGGCTTAGGAAAATAAAAATAAATTCAAATAGAGATCCAAACTTGACGCTCTAAAGGACATACTACTCAAAATTCGAACCCATAATGAACCTAAATTAAAAATGACCAGGAGGTTGGCCAAACTAATTAAAAAGACCAAACATACAAACGAGGTTTGAAGGGTTATAAGCTCCCCAACGGAGTCGTCGTTTTGTTGTGCAGGAAATCCTTTATGCGGACATAAACGATCTCTCTAGTCGTATGGGAAGATCTAGTAACAAACAAAAACAAATACGTGCAAAATTTTATAGTTTATACCAGAAAAACACAAAGGAGGGTAGATGACCTACCTCACTCTGATGCTAACATTTGTTGGTGTCGTCCTTGATTCTTTCACTTCCAAGCTCAATCTCCTCTTCATCGTTATGGTTGAATACCTACAAGGAAGATCACATGGAGACAACAAACACATACATAGAAAAATTCATTCCAATATAAACCATGTAACAAATCAAGGAGTATTACACTAAATGAGTAATAATTAACACATTTATGGAAAGCAAACACATAATGTATTATGTTATGAAACCAGCTCACAAAAAGATAGAAAATGTAGATAAACAACTTCAAAATCAGCCTCTTCGAGGGGGCAACCTCCTTTACATTACAAAAATGAACAATTCTTGGATGATACAAATGACAAGGCCTCCTTTCTATATATAGGAGTTTAAGGGGTCCCAATACAATGAGAGCCTACATAACAATAATATTGTAGAGGCACAACAATAATAATAGTGGGATTCTATGGGGCATAATAATAACAACATGGGGACTATATGGGCACAATAATACAATAAGGGGGTTGCACTAATAATAATAAGGGGTTACACTAGTAGTATAGGGACCTATCATGCACCTCTCCTTCAAAAAGTGTTGTCCTCAATGCTTGACTAGTTCTTGATGCTTTAGTATAAAATTCTCATCCTCCCATGTGGAATCTTCAGGGGGTAAGTTCTTCCACTTGATGAGATACTCTAAAATTGATCGATTTCGTAGCTGTCAATTTCTTGTTTTTTTACTGTTTTCGGTTCCAATATGATTTTTCCTTCCTCGTCAAGTTCTGGAAATATTGTTTGAACTGGGATATTCTCACCTATAAGCTTCTTTAATCATGAAACATGGAAAACTGGGTGCACTCGGGAAGATGAAGGAAGCTCTAATTTGTATTCCATAGTACCAATCTTTTGTAACACCTTGTACGGACCATAATACTTTGGTGATAATTTATTATGCTTCTTAGCTTGCTTGAGGGACATTTGTTTGTATGGTTGTAGTCGTAGAAATTCCTAGTCACCTACATCAAAACTTTTTTTGTTGTGATGTTGATCTACCTGTTGTTTCATTCTATTATGTGCCAAAGTGATGTTATCCTTTAAGAGTTTGAGAACTTGTTGTTGATGCTCAATGTGATCATCCACTGCTTGAACCTTAGAATTTTTTTTAAAGATGATGTGATGGACGGTGGATGATATCCATAAAGTGCCAGAAATGGGGTCATTTTTGTTGCAGTATGGAAGGAAGTGTTATACCACCATTCAGCCAAAGGCAACCACTTGACCCATTGTGTCTATTTATCATAAACAAAGCAACGAAGATATCCTTCCAAACATTTGTTCACTATCTCAGTTTGCCCATCAAATTGAGGATGATAAGATGAGCTATGAGCTAACTGAGTACCCAAATACTCCACCTCTTGTACTCTAAAGAAACGTTTGGAGCTTTTTGCATATAATTATTTCTCCTCCAATAGTTTTAGCACCCTGTCGACATGTTGAACATGATCCTTCCAAGACTTTTTGTAGATTAGTATATCATCAAAAAATACTAACACAAATTTTCTAAGGAAGGGTTTGAAAATGGAATTCATCAAACCTTGAAATGTAGAAGGTGCATTGGTAAGGCCAAAAGGCATGACCAAAAACTCATAATGACCCTCATGAGTTCTAAATGTTGTTTTCGAAATGTCTTCAGTCTTCATTCTGATTTGATGATACCTTGAACAAAGATCCAACTTGGTGAAGTAAATTTCTCCTCGTAATTCATCCAATAATTCATCAATGATAGGAATGGGAAATTTATCTTTAATAGTAATCTTGTTGATATCCCTATAATACGGACACGTGCACCATGATCCATCCTTCTTGTGTACCAATACCACTGGAGAAGAGAAATAACTTTGACTATGCTTAATTATACCAACCTCTAGCTTTTCTGCAACCATAAGTTCAATTTCACTCTTTTGGGCATATGGATATTTGTAACGGCTAATGTTTGGGGGAACACTTCCTGGAATCAAATGAATAGCATGATCATGATCATGAATAGGTAGGAGGCCTTAGGGAGTCTCAAATAATTTGGAATGATTGTCCAAAATTTTTTGGAGATCTGAAGAAATAGATGATTTGGATGTGGGAACCTCTAGTGAACACAATTGTAAAATTAGGCTTTGTTGCTCTTTCTTTAGAAGCTTTTTCGTGATGTTAGAGCTGATTATGTTTTATGGTTTCCCTGCGATACCCCTTAATTCAACTTCCTTTCCTTCCCAAAAAAAATTTAAGAAAATTTCTTGAAAATTAAAAGTTATCGTACCCAAAGATTATAGCCATTGGACTCCTAGTACAACATCTGCACCACCCATGGGAATGGAAAGCATTGTACTATTCAAGACATATTCTCCCATGGATAGCTTGATATTATGGCACTTTCCAAAGCAATTTATGGTTCCTCCATTTTTTACCATTACTTGACACTCTGGTGTTGGATATAGGAAGCAATTCAATGCCTTGGCTCTCTTACAATGAATAAAATTATGGGTACTACCTGCATCAATCAACACTATTACTTTTTTCTTCTTGATATGCACTTCTATCTTGAGAGTTTGAGGAGTGGTAATTCCTTTCAATGCACTACAAGATATGGTCAGATTCATTTCTTCTTTCTTTGGGATTGGTTCCTGGTGTATATCCTCTTCTTTTGATGTTTCTTGTTCTTTTTCTTTCTCCTCTTCCCCATTTATGTAAATTAATTTCTTCTCAGGACACTTATGACCTTTAGTGTATTTTCTATCACAATTGTAACAAAGCCCTTTTGCTCTTTTTTCTTCCAATTGTTGTGGTGTCAACCTTGTAGGTGGTGAAAGGCTAGGAGCAACAACACTTCCATCTTTATAGTTATGAGTGGTAGGATTCCTTGTTGCCATAATTTTGCTTTCAATTTTTCTTGCCAACATGTATGCCTTCTCCAATGAATCAGGTTCCCAAAGGTGAACCTCATGTTGGATGTTATCATTTAAAGTCCTTATGAAGACTTCAATCCTATTCTTCTCTGGAATATCATTTACCCTTATATTCAATTTTTGGAAGTCCTGAATGTGCTTTGCCATTGAACCCTTTTGTTTGAGATTTATCAATTGGCTAAAGAAGGTGTTATTGTTGGGTCCCTATAATACTAGTGATTACCCCATTACTATTGTAGTTGCATCCCTTATTAATATTGTTGTGCCCCTATTATCCCCATATTGTTATTATGGTGCCCCATAGAATCCCTCTATTGTTATTTTTGTGGCTTTATATTATTATTTTTAGGTTGGCTGGGTTATATTGTGACTCCTATATATAGAAAGGAGGTTTTTTCATTTGAATCATCCAAGAATTCTTCATTTATGTAATATAAAGGAGGTTTCCCCCTCGAAGAGGCTGAATTCTAAGGTGTTGATCTATCTTTTCTATCTCTTCTTGAGCTGCTTTCATAACATTTGGAATCAGAGCTTTGGATTCTAGGGTTTCGCTGCTCCAAATAGGTCATCGTGGAATTTTCGCTATAACTTTTTTCTGCGACATTTCAAAAACGAAAAAAAAAAAAACAAAAACAAAAACAAAAAACAAAAAACAAATAAAAACAAAAAATAAAAAAAAATAAAAAAAAACAAAAAATAAAAAAACAAACAAACAAAAGAACAAAAAACAAAAACAAAAACAAAAAAAAAAAAACAAAAAAAACAAAAACAAAAACAAAAAAAACAAAAACAAAAAACAAAAACAAAAAAACAAAAAACAAAACAAAACAAAAAAAAAAAAAACAAAAAAAAAAAAAAAAACAAAAAAAACAAACAAAAACAAAACAAAACAAACAAACAAACAAACAAAAACAAACAAACAAAAAAAAAAAACAAACAAACAAACAAACAAACAAACAAACAAACAAACAAAAACAAAAAAACAAAGACAAAACAAAACAAAACAAAAAAACCATTTGAGAAGACATCGCGCTGAACCTCAGGTCCGAATTTTAGAGCTTTTTGTGCTATATTTGCGGAGATATGATCTGAGGAAGTTGGTCTTTTTGCAGACTCCTGAATTACATTCCAAACAGGTGACCTGGGGAAAATCGTCATAAATTTCTCTCTGAGCATCGGATTGAAATTTCATAAGAAGTTACAGAAAGAGGATGGACTGTAGTTTCTTGTAGATATTTTTCAAATCCAAAGGTCGAAACAGTGACTCGTGGCACGTCGTACAAGTTCGCTCTACTGAACTAGTCTATAATCAAGTTACTGTGGGAGATTTTGCATAACTTTTCCTTGGAGAATCCAATTTGGGTCAAACTGGTGGCATTGGAAAGAGGACATAGAGGGCTACTGTAGGTCGCAATTTCAGAATTGGATGATCAGAAAGTACAGAGATACATGAGAGGCAATATCGAGCTCCTACAAAGTGAAAAATGGTGTGTAGATTTTTTTAATTTTTGCTTAAGCTTGATTTGAAAATTTATTTTGAAGGAATTCAAAGGCCATAGTAGAGCATTATTATCGGTAACTGATGCCCCGAGGAAAGAAAATGCAAACACCTAGTAAGCAACCTGAAAGCTCTAGCATGACTCATGAAGAAGAGGAAGAAATGCTACATGATATAACAAAATTACAAGAACAAGTGCAACAAATGTCACTCTCACAAAAGCTAACAAAAGCTAAGATAAATGGCATGGAAGCTAAGATGAATGGCATGGAAGCTAAGATGGGTAACTTGAAGATAGATTTGAAGACAGGCATGGCACATTTGAAGACAGATTTGACAAATTTTCTACAAGAAATACTTACTAATGGTGAAAAGGTAGTAAAGGAAACTCATGATGCGAACAAAATAAATGTTAATCATGATTTCTTAGACTCTAATGTGGGATCGAAGACCCACCATATTCCAAAAATTGATATGAGGAAGTTTGATGGCAAGGATCCTGCAACATGGATATTACAAATGGAGCAATATTTCGATCTCAATAATTTGAAAAACACACAAAAGGTACGTATTGTAACTTTATATTTGGAACCAAATTAGTTTGTATGGTATCAATGGCTTTGCTCTCGTAAACAAATTATCACTTGGGCAATTTTTACGGAAGAATTGACAGCACATTATGAGGATACAAAAAACAACACTTTTTTTAGCCAATTGATAAGTCTCAAACAAAAGGGTTCAATAATGGAGCACATTGAGGAGTTCCAAAAATTGAACATCAGGGTAAAAAATATTCCAGAGGGGCATAGGATTGATGTGTTCATAGGGACTTTAAAGGATAATATCCAACATGATGTTTGTCTTTGGGAACCTGATTCATTAGAGGAGGCATTCAGGTTAGCAAGAAAAATGGAAAGCAAAATTATGGCAACCAGGAAGCATACCACTCACAACTATAAAGATGGAAGTGTGGTTTCCCCTACTCTTCCACAACCTATAAGGTTGACACCACAACAATTGGAAGAAAAAAGAGCAAAAGGCTTTGTTACAGTTGTGATAGCAAATACACTAAAGGTCATAAGTGTGCTGAGAAGAAATTATTCTACATAGATTGTGAAGAGGAAGAAGAAAAGGAGCAAGAAAGGTCAAAAGAAGAGGATATACTCTAGGAACAAATCCTAGATAAAGAAGAAATGAATCTGACCATATCTTGTAATGCATTGGTGGGAATTACCACTCCTCAAACCATCAAGATAGAAGGACAAATCAAGGATAAAAATGTAATAGTGTTGATTGATTCAGGAAGTACCCACAATTTTATTCATTGTAAGGTAGCAAAAGAATTGAATTGCTTCTTATATCCAGCACCAGAGTGTCAAGTGATAGTTGCAAATGGAGGAACAATAAATTGCTCTGGAAAGTGCCATAATATCAAGTTATCGATGGGAGAATATGTATTGACTAGCCCAATGCTTTCCATTCCAATGGGAGGTGTCGATGTTGTACTAGGAGTCCAATGGCTACAATCCTTGGGTACAATAGCTTTTAATTTTCAAGAACTTTTCATGAAATTTTCCGTGGAAGGAAAGGAAGTTGAATCAAGGAGTATTGCAGGGAAACCGGGAAAGATAATTAGCTCTAATGGTATGACAAAGCTTCTAAAAAAGGAACAAAGGGGTGTAATTGCAAAATTATGTTCGCTAGATGTTTCGACATTGCAATAATCTATTTCTCCAGATCTCCAAAAAGTCTTGGACAATCATTCCAAGGTATTTGAGACTCCCAAAGTTCTCCCACCTATTCATGATCATGATCATGCTATTCATCTAATTCTAGGAAGTGTTACTCCAAATATCAGGCCTTATAGATATCCCTATGCCCAAAAGAGTAAAATTGAACGTATGGTTGCAGAAATGCTAGAGGCGGGTATCATTCAACCTAGTCAAAGTTCTTTCTCTGCTCCAGTAGTATTGGTGCACAAGAAGGATGGATCATGGTCCATATGTCCGGATTATAGGGAGCTCAACAAGTTCACTATTAAAGATAAGTTTCCCATTCCTGTCATTGATGAATTACTAGATGAATTGCATGGATCAATTTACTTCACCAAGTTGGATCTTCATTCAGGATATCATCAAATCAGAATGAAGACTAAAGACATTCTGAAAACGGCATTTAGAACTCATGAGGGTCATTATGAATTTTTGGTCATGCCTTTTGGCCTTACCAATGCACCTTCAACATTTCAAGGTTTGATGAATTCCATTTTCAAACCATTCCTTAGAAAATTTGTGTTAGTATTTTTTGATGATATACTAATCTACAGCAAGTCTTGGAAGGATCATGTTGAACATGTTGACAGGGTGCTACAACTATTGGAGGAGAAACAATTATATGCAAAAAGATCCAAATGTTTCTTTGGAGTACAAGAGGTGGAATATCTGGGTCATATTGTATCTCATGAAGGAGTTAAGGTAGACCCTAGCAAAATTAAATCCATTAAGGAATGGAAAATCCCCACATCCATAAAGCATCTGCGAGGATTTCTCGGGTTGACAGGGTATTATCGCAAGTTTGTTAAGAATTATGGGAGAATAGCAGCACCTCTAACAACATTATTGAAGAAAGATGCATTTTCATGGACTCCAGAAGCAACAAAGGCCTTCGAACATCTTAAAGAGGCAATGTGCCAAGCACCGGTCTTAGCTACACCGGACTTCACTAAAACCTTTATTGTGGAATGTGATGTTTCAGGAAATGGAATTGGTGTTGTTTTAATGCAAGATGAAAGACCCATTGCTTTTGAAAGTCGTCCAATCAAGGGAAAGTTTTTACACAAAGCTATTTATGAGAAGGAAATGTTGGCAATACTCCATGCACTTAAGAAATGGCGACCCTACCTAATGGGAAGACACTTCAAGGTAAAAACGGATCATGATAGCCTTAAATACTTTTTAGAACAAAGATTATCCTCTAAAGAGCAACAAAAGTGGGTCACAAAGATGTTGAGTTATGACTTTGAAATCATCTACAAAAAAGGCAAGAAAAATGTGGTGGAAGATGCACTCTCAAGAAAGGATGAGGATGTGGAAGCATTGTTGTGCGCCATTTCTATTATCCAACCAAATTGGATAAACGAAGCAAGGGAGGAATGGAAGAATGACGAAGAAGTGTGGGCACTTATTCGAAAGTTACAACAAGATTCCAGTATGTCTGATACATTTAGCTGGCAAAATGATTCTTTATGGTACAAAGATCGCTTATACCTCTGTAAGAATTCCCAACTAAAACAAAAGATTCTTATGGAATTGCACACTTTTCCCTTAGGAGGGCACTCAAGATTTTTAAAAACTTACCACAGGGTTAAGAAGGAATTTTTTGGGGATGGCCTTAAATCGGATATTCAAAAATTTGTGGCGGAATGTTTGGTTTGCCAACAAAATAAAGTTGAAACAATTAAGACACCGGGTCTATTACAACCTTTATCCATTCCAAGCCAACGTTGGGAGGAGGTTTCAATGGATTTTATCACAGGTTTACCCAAGTCTGAGGGAAAGAGTGTCATCATGGTGGTAGTTGACAGACTTACCAAGTATGCACACTTTTGTGCATTATCACATCCATTTAAAGCCAGTACAGTTTCTACTGCATTTATGAAAACAATTCAAAAGCTACATGGAAACCCAAAGATTATTGTAAGTGACAGAGATCCCATTTTCACTGGAAATTTTTGGACATAATTATTTTCTTGTCTTGGTACTCAGTTAGCTCATAGCTCATCTTATCATCCTCAATCTGATGGGCAAACTAAGATAGTAAACAAATGTTTGGAAGGATATCTTTGTTGCTTTGTATCTGATAAACAGACACAATGGGTCAAATGGTTGCCTCTGGCTGAGTGGTGGTATAACACTTCCTTCCATACAGAAACAAAAATGACCCCATTTATGGCACTTTATGGATATTAGCCACCATCCATCACATCATATTTAAGAGAAAATTCTAAGGTTCAAGCAGTGGAACATCACATCGAACATCAACAACAAATCCTCCAACTCTTAAAGGATAACCTCGTATTGGCACAGAATAGAATGAAACAACAGGAAGATCAACATCGCAGCGAAAGAAGTTTTGATGTAGGTGATTGGGTATTCCTATGGCTACAACCATATAAGCAAATGTCCCTCAAGCAAGCTAAGAAGGATAATAAATTATCACCAAAGTATTATGGTCCATACAAGGTGTTGCAAAATATTGGTACTATGGCATACAAATTGGAACTTCCTGCAGCTTCTCGATTGCACCCAGTTTTCCATGTTTCATGTTTAAAGAAGGTTATAGGTGAAAAGCTCCCAATTTAAACAATATTGCCAGAACTTGACGAGGAAGGAAAAATTATATTGGAACCGGAAGCAGTCACAGAAACAAGAACTCGACAGCTATGAAATCAATCAATTTCGGAGTATCTTATCAAGTGGAAGAACTTATCCGCTGAAGATTCCACATGGGAGGATGAGAATTTTATACAGAAGCATTCAGAACTACTCAAGTGTTGAGGACAACACTTTTTTGAAGGAGAGGGGCATGTTGGGTCCCTATAATACTAGTGATTACCCCATTACTATTGTAGTTGCATCCCTTATTAATATTGTTGTGCCCCTATTATCCCCATATTGTTATTACTGTGCTCCATAGAATCCCTCTATTGTTATTTTTGTGGCTTTATATTATTATTGTTAGGTTGGTTGGGTTATATTGTGACTCCTTAGACTCCTATATATAGAAAGGAGGTTTTTTCATTTGAATCATCCAAGAATTTTTCATTTATGTAATGTAAAGGAGGTTGCCCCCTCGAAGAGGCTGAATTCTAAGGCTTTGATCTATCTTTTCTATCTCTTCTTGAGCTGGTTTCATAATAGTTTCTCTTTGTATCGTCATAATGTGCTATCATTTCCTCCGTGAAAATTGAGCAGGTGACAAGTTGTTTATTAGAAAAAATCCCTCTATACCATACAAACTGATTTGGTTCTAAATATAAATATGCAATACGTACCTTTTGTGGCAGTTTCACATCATGTAGATCAAAATATTTCTCCATCTGTAGTATCCAATTTATTGCATCCTTGACATCAAATTTCCTCATATCTATATTTGGAATATGGTGGGTCTTCAATTCAACATCAGAGTCTATGAAATCATGATTAACATTTCTTTTGTTCTCATCATGAGTTTCATATACTACCTTTTCAGCATTAGGAAGCCTTTCTTGTAGTGACTTTGTCCCACCTTCCTTCAAACCTTCCATTTCTTTCTTCAATTCTTCCAGGTTTCCATTCAATTTATTTTCTATACCATTTATCTTATTGATCATATCTTCAATCACATTCTTCAAATCATTCCTCCAATTTTTCTTACTAGGTGTTTCTATTTTCTTGATTCAAGACATTCTTTTTCTAGGGATTTGTTCTTTTATAAGCTCAATCTTGAATCTATTGTATCTCTGAAATTTCGAATCTCCAAGGTCTGAAATTGTGACCTGTAGTATCCCTCTATGTCCTCTTTCTAATTCCACCAGTCTAATCGAAATTGGATTCTCCAAGAAAGAGTTATGCCCAATCTACCAAAATGACCTGATTATATACTTTTTCAGTAGAGCGAACTTGTACGAAGTTTCACGTGCCATTGTTTCAACCTTCAAACCTAAAAACAATACACAGAAAAGTACAGTTTGTCCTCTTTTTGTAACTTCTTACGAAATTTCAATCTGATGCTCAAATAGAAAGTTATGACGATTTTCCCAAGGTCACCTATTTGGGATGTAATTCGGGAGCCAGCAAAAACCCTAAATGTCTTGGACCGTATCTCCGAAAATATAGTGACACAAGATCTGAAATTTAGGCCCAAGCTTCACCAAGATTTTGGCTTAAATGGGTTTTAATTTTAGAATTTGAACCTTCGTAGAAAAAAATATATATATAGTGAAAATTCCACGATGACCTATTTCAGATGGAATTCTGGAGCTTCCAAAAACCCTAACTTCCTTAGATCATATCTCTGAAAATATAGTGAAACAAGATCTGAAATTCGGATTCGAGGTTCAGAATGATTTCAGCTCAAATGGGTTTTTTTTATCTTCTGAAACTTTGTAGAGAAAAAGTTATAGATAAAATTCCACGATGACCTATTTAGAGTAGCGAAACCCTAGAATCCAAAGCTCTGATACCAAATGTTATGAAACCAGCTCACAAAAAGATAGAAAATATAGCTCAACAACTTCAAAATCAGCCTCTTCAAGGGGGAAACCTCTTTTACATTACACAAATGAAAAATTCTTGGATGATACATATGACAAGACCTCCTTTGTATATAGGAGTCTAAGGGGTCCTAATACAATCAGAGCCTACATAAAAATAATATTGTAGGGGCACAACAATAACAATAGTGGGCTTTTATAGGGCATAATAATAACAACACAAGGACTATATGGGCACAATAATACAATAAGGGGGTTTCACTAATAAAAATAAGGGGTCACCCTAGTAGTATATGGACCTGACATATTATTTATAGATGGTAAATGGAGAATTACAACCACTTATTAAGCCTTGATGTTGGAAGCCTTCTTTAGGTGAGTTTCTAAGTCCTAGTCTTAACCTTCAAGCACTCCTTTCTCCTTAGAAAAATAGGCAGCATTTGGGCATAGTTCAACACTAGGAAGGAAACCAATCAATAGCCAACCAGTACTGGATAGTAGGGATCTTATTTATAAGGAAGGTGAGGGAGTTGAGGATCCATAAAAGGAGGGAGACGTTCCACATCTCAAAGGAAAGGTCTGTAAAAGTAGGATCAAGAACCAGGAATGGGAGGTCTCATTCCAATCCTCATTCACCTATAACCAGCTCATTGTTCTGGAGACTACTAGTAAGAGACACTTCTCCTCCACTTTAGGAAAAAATACTTGAAGAGGTTCAGTGCAGGCTTTTCTTATAAAATTCGTGCTGGAAGTGCTAGAACAGTATAGTGCAACAAGTTACCAGCATGGGTCACTAGTGATGAAAAACATGTTGATCCTGAAAACAAGGTTTTTTAAAAAATTTCTTCAAAATTATTTCAAGGAAAGTATTCTTATTTTCTTCAGGGACGATTCTGCACATACTTTATGATGAATACACTAACAAATTTTGTCATTTGAAACATCAAGATATGAGAAAGGGAGTGTGACAAAATATTGTATCACAGATGCCCCCTAAAGTATGAATGCAGAATGGGAAGTCATGGTTGAAATGCTTTACAAGTCAAGGCAAGGACTTGGAGAAACATCGTCAGAAGACCTACAAATTAAACACGATACAAGATATTTGATATCTCTGGTGTAAGTATGCCTCAGTAGGCATGTAAAAATACATGAATCCACGACATGGACGCAGCCATCTGAATAGAAAGGATCATGTGTATGGATCCACAACACGGATGCAACCATCTGAATAGAAGGGATCATGTGTACAATCATGAATATCCAATAGCTCCATGCAACCTGGATTTATCAGACGAAACCCAGGGTCTTCATCTTTATCTCGATTCAACTAAAGTATGAATCTCACCATGTGAATAGATGTGTTGGAGTTGAACATGGTAGAAATCACATGATTACCATCCAATGATGGGAACTGTTAATAGGCACGAGAGAAACCACCAATAATGACGATGCCTCTCAAGGTACAACAGCACAATCCATGAGTGTGAACAATTAAGCTTAAGTCGAACACTCGCAAAATCATTCGATAGAAGACCAATGATGTGAATCTATCGTTGAATGTGAAGAACCTGCCATTGAGGCATGCAAGCTCCAAGGTACTGAAATGGATTTTCTAGATCATGTTTCTGGATAATGAGGTTTAGCTGACATGAAGTTATCTACTGAAGGAAGCCATAATGATTTCCACATCATTGACACAAAACATAGGATTTTTCAAATTTGTCAAGAGTGATTTAGGATTGTTGCAAAAATGTCAAACAAGGTATAAGTGGTTTGAATTTGCAGGTGGGACTTATCTTAAACATATCGCCGACACAACTCCAGAATTCGGAAGAATTTGACTCAACATAGGATCATAGGTCATGAATACAATAGGATATAATCGGATGAGAGGCAAATGGATTCCCAAAACCCAGTAAGACGAAGTTAGGATAACCCAAACCCGAAACGAGATATATACAAGTGTCATGTTCAAGAGAAACATGTTGCCTTTATACAAAATATAGGATATATGTTTACTTCCATTTTTCCCCACTATTTCTAGTGAGTACCTCTTTATTTTTAATATAAAGCTTGAAGAATATACCATATACTTGTCGTATAAGTTCATCCTTTGGATGAATCCATCCTATTATTTATAATGAGCCCTAGGAAGGACTAGCTCAGTCTCGTCATGGTGACAAGTCCTTCGTCATTTTAGTTTTCTGAGTCTGACGGAGGGGTAACTCAACATCTTTTTCATGTTTAGAGAGTTTGAAAAAGAGGCAAAAAGAAAACTCCAGATGTTCCTTTCGTAGATAGTCTCTCGAATCTGAAAAGGTAGAAAACAATATCCAAGAGAACCTCTTAGCCATGTTTGAATAAGGTATTCCTTTTTTGCAACTAGTTTATTTCAGTCCAGAAAAGGGTTAAACATATACTGAGTAGACACCGTTTCATTTTCTTTTAAGATTTCGAAAAGATGATTGCTCGGCAATATTTTCATCTTTTTGGAATCTGAAAAGAGCTGAAAGATGGCTCCACTTGGAGGAATAAGTGGTATAAAAGGATAGAAATTGGTTCCGGTCACGATGGAACTGCTCAAAACATGTAAAGGTCAAGAGACTGGATAATAAGACCACTCATCACAGATGTTCCCCAGGTAAGGGTAAAACAACCAAGTGAAAGAGTATGATCATCCAAAGAGATGGTGACAATGGAATGAAAAAACTAAGGCTCATCTAGCAAAAACAGGGTGATAAAAATGGCAATCACGAGAGGTAAAGTGGGAATCGTTTCATTTTTACACAAGCTTGAAACATGGGAAACTATGCTTGAAGATACTTGAAGATGGTTTCACTTTTCACAAGCTTGAAACATGAGAAAAAACTATGCTTGGATTTGGTTTCATTTTTAAACAAGCTTGAAACAAAGAAAAATCATACTTGAGATAAATTTGCATGCCCCCAGCTTAATAACTCAATTCGAGGTACATGCTCCCCAAGCTTCATTTCATTCACCTAAGTAGACTACTGGTTACTAACAGGTGGATGGAATGAAGGTTCATTTACGAGATCAAGTGAAAGACTCAGCTGGGATTTTACGAGATATAATCAAAGACTCGAATTGGAAGGGGATTTGTTTCATTTTTTAACGAGGTTGACACATGAAAAGAACCATGCTCATGACACCTTGTTTAATTTTTTAACAAGCTTAACACAAGTAAAGGAACTCTGCACTGGGAACCTTGATTCATTTTTAAGGAGCTTGAAACAAGAAAAGAAATTGTGCTTCATGACCTTGATCATGGCCCATAAGAGGGCATGGATTCCAAGAGGTTCTCATCAGATGGGAGAATAATGCTCTGGAAGGGATACATATCCAGGGATCTAATGGAAATATTGGGGTGCAATGTCCCTAGTACATGATACATTATATCATTGACCAGATCATCAGTAGAAACTTGCACGGAATAGGTGGAAACATAATTAACATGTGGCGGCGGTGATACCACTTGCATACAAGGACCATTTAGGGAATATGGTTCATTGGGAGTCAAATTAGAACCAACGTACGAAAGATGATCAATGGCCACAATTCTTCCTTCATGCAGGAAACATATGATATGAAAGAGAGAGGAGACAGGAGCTCCCATGACATAAACATAGTCATAGTCGAGCAGTAAATTAAAATCCAAAGGGCCTTGTACAACCATCACATCGATATAGACGATCTTTCCTCCCAAAGTAATAGGCAACTTAGGAATGATCCCTAACGATTGACTGGTTCCTCTGTTAAAAGCCAACATATTTTGGGTAATGCGCACAAGCTGCAGAGAACCTAAAGTTTGCCAAGTAGTTGAGGACAGAATACTAATACATGTGCCTTCATTTATGATTGTGCCAAGTACGGGTATATTGTAAACTTGTATTGTGATCTAAAAGGGCAATTAAGAAGGAAGACGATATCCTGCCAGTCGACTCTAATCAAAGGAAGTGACCATACTACTTGGAGGGGGTGCCATGGGAATGGGAGAACTTCCCCTTGAATTATGGGAATGGGAGGATCACCCCCCTGTACCATGGGAATGGGAGGATTTCCCTCCAGTTCATTGGGATCTGAAGAAACAAGAAGAACCTCAACAGTATGAGACTCACTCTCTATGGGAGAGGTACGATCAACTGCAGGTGGAATCGAGTCAACCATTTTCCCAACCAATGGTTGGTTGGGAGCGGGCTCATGGGATTAAGATTCAGAGAGAGTGGGATTGGATAGAGATGAATTATGATCAATCACTTGGTAAACTAGTGGAGGATCAGGGGAAAGTTTTGTATGACCAGTCGGAAGATGAGGCTGAGAAGATGTAAGGTTGTTCAAAACTTTTGAGGATTCATTCATATAAGGGAAAAGGTGAATAGGATTATTCCCTTCACATAACTTAGAGGGAAATTTGACTTTTTTCCCATGGACCTTGCTATCACTAGTTGAGGGTTTGTCACCAGCATGATCTCCAGAGGCTGATGACAAAGGCTGATGTGAGCTTGTGGACCACACTTCTAATATCTTGGGGATACCAGGACAATCTCTAAGAAGGTGGTCACCCTTACATAACATGCAAGGGAATTTAACTTTGCGGGGTTGATTGGAAGGTTTCTCCACATTAGTTGCATCTATAGCAATGGTTGCTTGGCTGCCCCCTTGCTTATTTGTCTTCTTCTTATTTTCCACTTGGTTACTAGCTTGCAGGCTTTCACCAGACGAAGAGGAAGAAGAGGAAGAAGACCAAAAAAGCGAAGAAGAAAAAGATTCAACTTTAGGATCAACTAGAGGTTGATATGGTTCAGGTGGAGGAGAACCCAATTGAGAAGAAGTTTGGAAATTCGAAACCATAGGGGTCGAAAAAACCAAACTAGAAAATCAATGGTAAATCCGAGAAGGGAAAACGTTGCCATATAAGGAGCACCAACATTTCCAAAAGAAGGAAAAGGACCAGGATTCCCTTCAGAGGGGTTTCCTTGATTGGTGGGTTCAGGAACTGTCGTCATTAGTCTCAAACTAATATCTACTAAGGAGTATTTCCACAGGAAGGATGTTGATATGTAGTCAATTAATTTTAGAACTTAACAAAAAATAAATCAAAAAGGGGTAACTAGGCATAAAGGTTTACCAAGAAACGTGAACTACAATATACACCTTCGTGAACCAAGGAATTAATGCACAGCAGCCAATCTCCCTGAATGTTATGTTTGGTGTATCATGGTATACAGGGTGGTAGACTCAGTTACCTATGGATGGATAGCAATCTATACAGGATTCCAAAATATACACGATAGTACATGGGAGTGTAGTCCGTTGTAGTGTTGTTTAATGTGTAGTCGTTCGATGAGAACATTCCCATATACTTACCATGCGTGGAGTGCCTCTGATATACCCGAAAGTACTGGAGAATGGTCCTATACACTTCCATATGTGGAACATGATTTCACCCCCAGGATGCAACGCTGGAAAACAAGGACAACTACTACATTTAATGACATTGGAACACGTCTCTAGCCTATACCTCTAAATGTTTTTGTTAATGTTCAAAATGCTCCTTAGGTTAATTGAGCTAAATTTTAAAGTTGATCTTGAATTAAGTTTCAATTTCAAGGCTCAAAAATCGATGTCACCTGAACACACCTACGATGCAACTAATATGAAAAAATGATTCTTTTCATTTCAATGAAAGTTATCTAGCATAGGGAAGAAGTTCAAACATTGATACAACAACCAAGTATGCAACAAACAAAGCTTCCTAACTAGATATTTCACTTTCACTATTTAAATGCACCCACCAAAAGTAAAATGGATTTCAATTTACTAAAATGCACTTACATGAATATTTTCACTTTTTTCTTTACAATGAATGAGAATGCACTTTTCAACTTTCAACACTAAGCAATGTAATATATGCTCAATGATAATCCAAAAAACAACTTTTCAATGCAATGTAATCTAATTCAATTCCAAAAAGTAAACTTCGAGATGAAAGCTAAGAAAATGCAAATGCAATTTCTTTTATTGTTTTCAAAAGAACTAATAATGCTTTAACCAAAAGAAAACCAGTATTCCTTCCACACATACAAGCAGCAAAAATTAAATTCAATTGATCCAAACACCTAAAGACTCAACCAAAATTCACTTTCACTACTTCAAGCAATGGGATGGACTTTTGCAAACCAATAAGAAATCAACAAAAATAATGGAAAATCATATGCACATAGAGCAAGAGGACACTTCAAAGATCAAGACACACTAGACCTTTCTGGTAAAAACCCTAAAAGTTCTTGATTTTTATGGATCAGCGCGACTGTAATGGTAAAAACTCGTGTTGAGAGGGGTTTCAGCGTGACTGTAAAGAAAAAAACAGCGCTGACAATGCGACTATTTCTGTAAAAAATGTGTTGGGCAAGAAAGGCTTAAGAAAATAAAAAGAAATTCAAAGAGAGATCCAAACTTGACACTCTAAAGAGCATACTAATCAAAATGTGGACCCATAATGAACCTAAGTTACAGATCACTAGGAGGTTGGAAAAACTAATAAAAAATACCAAACATAAAAAAGGATGTTTGAAGGGTTATAAGCTCCCCAGTGGAGTCACCATTTTGTTGTGCAGGCAATCCTTTCTACAGACATAAATGATCCCTCTAGTCCTATGGGAGGATCTAGCAACAAACAAAGACAAATATATGTAAACTTTCCTAGTTTATACCAGAAAACACAAAGGAGGATAGATGACCTACCTCACTCTGATGTTAACATCTGTTGGTGTCGTCCTTGGTTCTTTTGCTTCCAAGTTTAATCTCATCTTCGTCGTTATGGATGAATACCTACAAGGAAGATCACGTGGAGGCAACAATGCATACATAGAAAAATTCATTCCAATATAAACGATGTACAGATCAAGGAGTATTACATTAAATGGGAAATCATTGACACATTTATGGAAACAAAACACATAATGTATTATTAATAGATGGTAAGGGAGAATTATAACCACTTAAGCCTTGATGTCGGAAGCCTCCTTTAGGTGAGTTTCCAATTCCTAGCCTTAACCTTCAAGCACTCCTTTCTACTTAACAAAATGGGCAGCATTTGTGTGATGTCACAAACGCAGAAAATTTGGAACAAACAGTGATATACAAAAGCAAATGCGATTCATACACAGAAAAAATTAAACGAACAACAAATGCTCAATACACAACAGAATTGTGAACCAGCTGAGCCATTTTATTAATGGAGTGGAGCAAGTACAAGAGTGCGGAAAATGCACCTAGGCTTGCCTCAAGGGAAAGCTTGACAGAACTCAGGTGTCAAACAGTAATCTCGCTGCTGGAAATAATTACTTCTCTAATGCTCTATGTTGTCTCCTAGTAACTACAATTGTTGGCTGGAAAGGAGCTGCAAGAAACCTTGCCTCTGGTGCTCAGAAACTGAAGAAACTTTAGCCACAAACTCCTTGGCCAAAACCCACAAAAACCCAAAAATGGTTTGGCCCAATTTGGACTCCCCAAAATTGATCCCCAAAGGAACTATGCAACCCTCGACAATTTTACACTCTATGCTGCAAAGATATGGCTGAAAACCCCACCTCCGGTGCTCAGAAGATTATGAAACTTTATATTTGGGATCCTTTTCAAAAACCTAGAAAAAACCTTGAAATAGTTTCATCGAATTTTGACCTCCCAAATTCGACCTCTTTTATGGCCCATGCCCTCTAAACAGCTCCAGAAATATGACCTACAAGGAATGACCACAAAGTCCTCCAAAATGGAAGAAAACACCACTCCAAATATCTCCTCTAACCTCCACGAAAAAGCTCAGCCTCAAGGAGTAATACTCTACCCACCAAATGAGCTCCAACACATTGCCTCTACGCTGGCCCAGGTAGTGCGAAAGTCACACTGCCTAGCCAGAAGCTCAATCATCTCCCAAACTCTCCTAGATGCTGACAATCCTCTCGAGCCTCCTCTCCAGAAAATTTCACATCAAATCTCCACTTCTAAGCACCACCAATGAACTCGACCTCCTCTCCACTGTGTCCCCCAGTAATACGCACAACCTGGAAGGCAATGCTATTGTTGGGAATCACTATGTGATCCTCCTCCTAAATAAATGAAGAAAACCTTCCTAGGGTGGCACTCGAAGTCCCCCAAGGAAAGGGTGAGATCTTCGCCTGAAGAACTCATGCTAAACAGCGAGTGACTCGGCTATGCAACTCAAGCAACCAAAGAGAAATCGATATACTCCAATAAGATGAATGAAACGAGGAGAGCTACCTTCCTTATATAGATTTCGTGGAGAACTTTTCCCTCCAATTTTACCTACATCGTGGGTCCTCACTTAACCACCTACATGAAAAACTTAACCACCTTCATGCAAACCAAACTAGGGAGTGCGTATTTCCCTAGTGTGGGTGGCCCCCATATGTAATTTAACCACAACAAAATAACTTCTCCTAAGTCTAATATCCTAATAAAAATCGAATAGGCCCCACTATCTCCAAAATTGACCCCAAAATGCAATAATTAGTCTTGTTCCAAATTAATTTAGGAAGGGACATTACAATCCTCCCCTCCCAAATGTTTCTTTTCCCCAAGCAACTTCAGTGTTGGATGCTCAAGTATGTGCTCGCCCTCCCAAGTAGCATCCTCATCCGGAAAGCTCCTACAATGCACCAAAATTGCTTGTCCTCAAGCAATGCCTGAACAAGCATCCCCTCTAACTGTTGCTCCCCACTGTCACTACAACATGTGCCAAGGCCCCAGATGTGCCACTGAATCATCCCTGACCTCAAAATTTTCCTGATATGAAAGAACCCTTCAATACCAGGATCCCAGGCCATCCTGTCCAACATGAAGCTCCCCTCGCTCCACTCCCTATCATGCTCGATGCAAGTACCAGAAGTCCCATTCTCCATCAGTGATTCCTTAAGGCCCAATGGAAATTCTGTATGATCTCCCCCTGCAGTAGACGACGCGTCCCTAAAGGTTATTGAGATGTGAAGAGTTGTGATGCCCCAGTTCCCGGCTAGTCCTAGAGTGGTGCCACCATGCTAACGTTATGCTACTCTGACTATGTCATACTCCCCATCATGCACAGACAATATCCTCCTCTCCTGGAACTCGATGGTGGAATACTAAAAGAGGCAATACACATCTTGCTTGGGCATCTTCATGGCGCCAAGGCCTACCCATCCAAATCTAACTCCGAACCTGTGCAACAATAGAGAATGTATGCCTCCCCATATGATGAAACCCTCTGTGAACCCACATGTGTCATCCCAAGAGTGAACTATATCACTCTCTGCCACGACTTTTCTCATCATGAGTTATCTATCGATCAACTGAATCCATGCATCCCAAAGCCAAACTTGTTGTGGTATAGCCCTAATAACCGATGGAATCCCTCTGGCCCTCATCTCTAGTCCCTACATTCCACCCATATATAGGCTCCATACATCATGAACTAATCTAAGGCATGATAATTTGTCATGTGCCTGCCACTGTGTAGTACTGACAACCACTGGAAACCACATGTGCCAAATAGATACCCCTTGAATGCGACCAATAGATGGGTATCTGATATGCGCAATCGACTCAGTGTATGCAGATTCATCCTGCTCCTCCCAACCATCGCCACTGGTTCGACTACCTACCCCCTAGAGAATGTGTTGATACAATGTCGGGAACCTGAATACATACTGGACAATTGTCTCAGCCATACACAGTATCCTCTACTCATGCATGGTCCAGACATGCCCTATGGAAAGAATGACACATGTCTCCCCTATGACCAGCTCCCTAGGCATAGGATCAGTGATGAATGTTATTCCATCCCTATCGGTGATCACCTCATCCCTCAACTTGTGGTTGTCAACTCGCGCACCAACTCGATGCCCCCGCTGAGAAGTCTCCCCTCTATCGCACCAAGTGTCATCTAAATATCTTGGGTGAGCTCCATGTCCCCTGTTGTTCATGCCCAACATGTCAAAAGACAACAACCATATCGCCCATTCCTGTAAGTGATGTAGAAGAGGGTTAGGCATGTGAGTCCCCATGGATACCATCAAGTATCCCTCATATATGTCCCCCTCGATCCTGGGTGAACCACACCCAAAGGTATGCCCGGTATCTCTATCCATGGGTGTCCCTAAAGACAACACTCCAACACCTCGATGTACAGCACCATATGCCTCTACATACCATCGGTCATCCCAGTACTCCTGGACATGCCACTATACAGTGTACACCGTGAACTACCTCTGTACATTGTTGGATACCCTCGGCTACAACTATGCCATCTCGTACCATCCTGCCTGCCTATGTCACTGCACCTATCACTCCCCGCATGTACTCAATGTGATGTGAGGCACTCCCACTCCACAACGTATTCCAACACACCGCCATGCATCTCCATGCCCAGTTGTAGACCATTGCTCAACTCTAGATGCTCCCACACATCCCTGGATGTGATGGCCTAGAGATATGTCTCTATGTGTCAAGCCACACCCAATCAGTATCATCACCTCCACCATTGCATTAATATACCCGCCGACGAATGGATCTTCCCTCCAAATCCTCCCTGAGGGATCCGAGAAGTGACTCTCCCTATGTGTCAGCAATGATGCCACCACTGCTCTGCTCCTGTGCATCTTTTGTGCCCCACACAAAATTGAACAGTCCCCAGCTCCATACAAGGCGCTATCTGGTGGTCTTCCAATGCTACATCCTCCAACAAACTCCTGCCAAAGTATGTTAATCACCCAATGATCCCATGTACAAATGTCGAACCAAGAAAATCAAAAGAGTTTATCCATAAACTGGTCGGCCACTGGTGCTGACTGAGACTCCCCTAGAGAATGTGCATGCCCAACTGCTATGTTAGTTGTACCATCCATGTTGTAGTCAACTAGCATACCTAGGAAATGATAGGTAATCCCACCGTGAACCCAATGCTAGTTTATGTTGTTGGTATCCCCAGTGCCTGGAATCTCCTGCTGAGCTACACCTAGGTCCACCACCATCTGCATAGACCACTCCATAGGGTACAACTCAGAATCTCTCGCCATCAAACCCCAAGAGAGGGATCGAATTCACGAACTCTTGCACATAGAACAACCCTAGCATGCAGGTGTTGCACACTGTGCAACTTAGATCATCTTATCTCGCAATCCTAGTCAATACATGAAATCTGACTAGGTAGCTATGTCTCTCTCTGTCCAATGGGCTAAGGTAACCTAACAGTGTTGCCATCCCTGTCTATGTATGCCCGAAGAGGGCTTCTCTCACGCCCCAACATGCATGCTAGCTGCACTAGTAGGGAATCCAACCGCTCCCCAATGTGAGTCAATTTGGTCGTGGAATCGGCACAAACCACTCTCATGCCCTCCAGCTCCTTTTTCTACTGCAAAATATCCTCATGTACTACTACAACCTTCCTTTTTAATGTTATAAGGTCGGCTTGAAACTGGTGGAACTTCGTGGGAATTTATCACCTGTAAACTCGGTCACAGCTCCAGGTACCTCAGCAATTGTTGGCCTCTCGTCCATGGGTGGAACCTCCTCAATAAATGGCTCTATGTGTGTAGGCTCTATCTTATCCACCAAGGTTTCAACTGGGGCTATCAAAGAGGTCTCTAATAAAGGTGACTCTTGTGCCACAGTGGGTATATCGATGCTCTCCTCACCATCCTGTGGGCTCTCAACATCATGCTCAACCTCCTCTTTGGGCTCTTGATATCTAAAGCCAGGTCTCCACCAGTAAAAGCACCCCATGGTGTCACCCGCTAACTGTATTTGTCCTGCCTGCTCCTTTTCAAAAAATCTGTTGCCCTGATCTGGTCGACTTTCCCCACATGATGTAGACAATTGCACCCCTGCGGATTGCTCACATCAATGTATCTATTGTAAGGGTGAGGATGGGTTTGGTTTGTCACCCTCCTCAACTGGGCCAACCGCTCATCGTCCCAATGAATTCTACCCCATAATTTTTACATATTAGATTTCCCTTGAGCCATGGGTTTGTCTCCAGTTTCACCCATCACTGTGCACTCATACCCAAAGCTTCCATGATCTTTTGGCTAGTTTCCCATAGTTGGGCCAAGAGCATGCTCTGATACCACTGTAATGTCCCAAATGCAGAAAATTTGGAACAGATAGTGATATACAAAAGCAAATACAATTCATATAGAGAAAAAATTAAACGAACAACAAATGCTCAATACACAACAAAAATGTGAACTAGCTAAGCCATTTTATTAATGGAGTCGAGCAAGTACAAGAGTATAAAAAAATCACTTGGGCTTGCCTCAAGGGAAAGTTTGATAGAACTCATGTGTCAAACAGTAATCTCAATGCTAGAAAGAACTGCTTCTCTAATGCTCTGTGTTGTCTCCTAGTGACTACAATTACTTGCTGGAAAGGAGTTGCAAGAAATCATGCCTCCAGTCCTTAGAAAGTGATGAAGCTTTAGACACAAACTCCTTGTCCAAAACCCACAAAAACCCAGAAATGGTTTTGCCCGATTTGAACTTCCCAAAATCAATCCCTAAAGGCAATGTGCAATCCCCATCGATTCTACATTATCTGCTGCAAAGATACGATTGACAACCCCATCTTCAGTGCTCAGAAAATGATGAAACTTTATATTTGGGATCCTTGTCATAAACCAAAAAAAACCCATAAATGGTTTCGTTGGATGTTAACCTCCCAAATTCGACCTCTTCTATGACCCACGCCCTCCAAACAACTCCAGAAATACGGCCCACAAGGAATGACCACAAAGTCCTCCGAAATAGAAGAAAATACCACTCCAAAATTGGCCCCAAAATACAATAATTAGTCTTGTTCCAAATTAATTTAGGAAGGGACATACAATCTGGGTATAGTTTAGCACTAGGAAGGCAACCAATCAATAGCCAACCAGTAGTGGATAGTAGGGATCTTATTTATAGGGAAGGAGAGTGAACTGACAATCCATAAAAGGAGGGAGAGGTTCCACATATCAAGGGAAATATCCATAAAAGTAGGATCAAGGACTAGGAATGGGAGGTCTTGTTCCAATCCTCATTCACTTGTAACCAACTCGTCATTCTCGAGACTTCTAGTAAGATAAGCTTCTCATCCACTTTAGGAAAAACTGCCTTGAGAGGTTCAGCACGGGTTTTTCTCATAAAATCTGTGCTGGCACTGCTAAAACAGTATAGTGCAACAAGTTACCAGCACAGGTCACTAGTGATGCAAAATGTTTTGATCCTGAAAAAAAAAGGTATTTTGACAAGTTTCTTCATAATTATTTCAAGGCAAGTCTTCTTCTTTTCCACAGGGATGCTTCTTAACATGTTTCGTGATGAATACATTGATACCTTTCGTCATTTGACACTTCAGGATACGAGACGGGGAGTGTGACAAAATATTGTATAACATGGGTGGGTGGTGGATCAAGGTGGGAGAACCTCATTTACCTTTGACAAGGTCATGCTTGGTGGTCTTTTCGTTTGAATCCTCTCCCTGTAGTTTTCAAGATCCTTCTGTAGTGTTGTAGGATCTTCCTGTAGATTTTACAGTCTTCCTGTAGCAATCCAAAGAGGGGCTGAAATTTGATTTTTGAGCCACTGGGATGAAGGAGAGTGGTGAGGACATGGGTTTGGATGGAGGAAATGGAGTGGATGGGGGGATAAGTGGATGGAATCTTGAGGATGTTGGCCCTGTAGCTCTGGAATTCGTAACTATCCTCAAACCTGCAAAATGACAAAAATTATTAACAAACATGTTGTGGATCCATGTCATGATATTCTCCTTTGTTTATCTCTTTGTTTTTTTGAGAGACACACAAGATGCCTCAGGAGAGATTTTCAACCTGTATGCCTACCTTGAGCACCTCAAGGGAGGTTTTCACCCAAGGATCTTTATTTTTTCTTTTTCTTTACTCCTGGGCTGCTTCAATGAGGTTTTCAACCCAAGTGTTGGCCTCAGCTGCCTCATAAAGATTTTCATCCATACCTTTTATTGTATTTTTATTTTTCTTTTTTTCACAAAAAAACAGTATCTAGGAATGTTGTGGGTTGGAAGTTATGACACTTTTAATCACATTAATCTCTCTACTGATGGTTTTGATGATTTCTTCCTTAGACATAGGCTTTTTGTATACCTTCAATCTGTAGCCATTGACAAGCAAGGGAATCACTTCCTCATCAATGGTCTTGATTTGAACAGCTCCATTGTCACTGCATTTCTCTATCAGGTATGAGCCTAAACATCTTGTCATCAATTTTCCTTTGAAATCCTTGAACATGGAGTCATATAGTAAGTCCCAATACCCTTCTTTAACAACTTTATCGTTGATGTGCCTATCATAGCAGACCTTCCTCTACAATTGAATAACCTCGGTGTTGAGGAGGGCCTACATTTTGAATTCATCCAAGCCATTAAATTAGATTATCCTCTCCTGTTGTGCTTTGGTGACAACTAAATCCAATTGGGCTTCCATTCTCAAAGTATTGTATTCAAACTCAATAGAGAGCAGAGCTTTCTTTCCATAGACCAAATCATATGGGGTAAAACTTAGAGTAGTTGTTTTCCAAGTTCTGTTATAGGCCCAAGTGGAATCCACTAATCTATCTTCCTAATCCTTCCTGTTGCTACACATAACCTTGGTGAGGATGCCCTCTAATGCCCTATTTGTGACCTCTACTTGTCCTTTGGCCTAAGGATGATAGGCAGTAGATTTTTTGATCTTGATATGATGTTTCCTTAACAGATTCTCGATCAGATGTGATGTGAATTGAGCTCCCTAATCGGTGACAATCCCTCTGGGTACCCAAATTTGTAGAACACATTCTCCCTTAAGAACTCAACCACTTTCTCCTATGTTGTTGCCTTGACATCCTTTGTCTCAGCACACTTTGTCAAATAATCAGTGCACACAATGATGTACTTTTTTTGTCCCTATGGTAGATCAATTGGTCTAATGAAATCCATGCCCCACTTGTCAAATGGATCCAAAGCCACCATAGGGTTCATTCTCCTCTAAGGTTCATGCACAAGTTTGCATCCCTCCTTGATGTAGATGTGATGAGTACAAACCGAAAGATGCACCCCTTTCATTTCTTTATAGCTCCAAGCAAAAGCATCTAAGTGCTCTCTCAACATTTTTCACAACTTCTCTTCTTGGTTGGCTGAGAGAGGGGTCAATCTTCAAGGTTCTAGATGGACCAAATTCCACAAATTTGACATGTGCAAGACTTGGGTCAACTAGGCATAACTTGGTCCAAGGATTACCCACGGATTCCTTCATAAGTTCATCAAGGGGTAAGGTATTGGGGGGTTGGTTTTGGAGGATTTGGTCAAAGATGTCATCTTCATAAGGTTTCTCCCCTCCTATAATAGCATCTAGGGTACATATTAGATGGGATGTTGTATGATACACTTCATCTTCCTCCTCCTCCTCCAACCATAGGGGTAATTCATGCTCAATGGATGGCTCAGCAGGAGGGTACAATACCAATTGTTTGGACAAATGCCCATTCTTAATGGTCATGTTCCCAGCTCTACAACTTATGTAAGCATCAACAGTGGCTAGCCATGGTCTTCTAAGGATGAGAGGATAACCATTGAATTTAGTTTTGGGCTGTAGAACTAGGAAGTTAGTAGGATACACCCAGGAGTCAATAGAGACCATTACATCCTCAACAACTCCCTCGGGAGCCATTGCAGACCTATCTAAAAGTTGCAGCACTGTAGTGGTCTTTCTCAAGGATCCTTGGTGGTTTAGCTTTAGAATGGTTTCTTTAGTCATCACAATGATGGCAGCCCCAAGATCAATCAAGGTGTGATGGATAATGATGCCATCAATGTGCACATCTACCACAAGACTTCTAGGATCTAGATATTTTGGGAAAATCACTCTCCCCAACACCAAATCAGATAATTGATCAATAACATTGATGGTGGGGATTTCTTTCTTTCTCCTCCCATGATGTTTGAAACATTTCTCTTTGTTAATATTATTGTAGATAGGAACATCCTTGATAGCTTGGAGGAGGGGAATTTTAACACATATATTCTTCAATTCTCCTCGAAGTTCAGTCTCTTTTGGGGTGTGTTGGTTATAATGGATCAATCTCTTAGGAAAAGCAGGTGGATTTTCTTGAGGGTTACTCTCTTCCTTTTCCTCTTCAAGCTCCTCGGGTGGAGACAAAGGTTGGTTATCTGGGAGCACTCTTCCAGGCCTAAGGTTTATTTCTTGAATCTCCATAGCATAGGCAAGGTAAGATGTCTCTCCATTATAGCCTGTTGTGCCTGCTTGTTATTCGAGTTCAGATTGGGTTGAGAAGGCATTTGAGGTTGTTTGGTGGAGCAGGATGAGTGACCTGTGGTTGAGATGGAGGTGAAGGTAGTAAAGCAGGAGGTTGGTTGAGTTGAGGCCTCCACCATTGTGATGGGTTATTCCACTGAGGATGTGGAGAAGCATATGTATGAAATGATTGATTGATGGGTTGGGGAGGATACTGAGGTGCATAAGGCCAAGAAGGAGGTGTGGACCATGATGGATGAGTGGAAGAGCAACAAGGTGGCAAGGGTGCATTTTGGTTTGGATGATAATAAGAGTAGGATGCACCTTGCATGCCCTGTTGGTATGGTTGAGGTCCTTGAGGCCTCCTTTGATTGACGAAACATAGTTGTTGAACCCCACCTTCTACCCCTTTATATACAACTTTCAACCCAGGTAAATAAGGACACTTATCTATGACATGGTTTTCCTCATAGACCGAGTAGACCTCTATAACATTTAATGGACATTCATTTATGGGGTGCCTTCTAGTGCATTTAGGGAAAAGGATAGTTAAGGCCCTCTCTACTTCCTCTTGTCTCATCTTGACTTGCATGGTATCCATTTGCATAGAAAAGGTATGCATAATTTCACTTTTAAAGTCCTCTAACATGTTCCCAATTTCATTCTTAATGGATGTTGTGGAGGGAGAGGAACTAACCAAAGCTTGACTAGCCCTACCCTTCTTCCCAGCAACCCTAAAATGGTTTTTTGAACATTGTTTTGATGTCTTCATAAGGTAGCGGATAGATGTCTACCCTAGACAGCATGTTGAGGGTTTCCAGCATGTCCTCCCTAATTCCTCATAGAAGGACTAAATTGAGTGATTCAGTACCAAGGGTGCATATGGCCCTCCTATAACTGAGCTGGAAAGTTTCATCATAGCCTTCTAGGGATTCATCGGGTCCAAGAGACATTCTAAAGATTTCCTCTTTGGTGTCTTTGGACCTTCAATAGTCCTTGTACTTGTTGTTAGAGGCTTGTTGCATTTGAGCCCAGGTAGTGATGTTATCCCCAAGTAGACCCATGAACCAGCGTAAAGTGGCATCCTTAAGGGTAGATGGGAACAACTTCAATTTCTAGTCATCAGAGGTATAGTCATAAGTCCTACAGACAACATCAAACTCAAACATAAAAGTATCAGGGTCCTCGGAGGTTAATACATGGAAGTGGGGAAGGGCATAAGGGCTTATATTCTTCATCCTAGCATCTCCATTAGTTTCTCCAATATGGAAAACCTTCGCATTCTTGTTTTTAGCCATGGTGTGCATATGTGGAATGGGTTCTTCTTCTTCCCCAATAGGTTCTTCAAATATCTCAGGTTGTTCACCTAAGGGATCTTCTAACTCCCATGTATTAAAATAGGGAAGTTGACAGTCACCAAATAAGAGCGAAAGTTGATTGTTTGATGGTGTGCGGGTGTTTGGAAAGCATTTTCCTAGTGTCTCTACTCCTACGAGGCATGAAGAAAACTTTTTCTTCTTTTATATGATTTTTTCAAGACTGAATGAAAAATAGAAAGAAAAGCAGAAATAACATCTACCTAGACACCTCCCCAAAAACGACACCAAAAAGTGGTGAGCCCTAGTATTGCACCAAGAGTGTTGCAACTCCCAGAGGCTCGTCAACTATAATTATCAACCCAGGGTTCATACAAACTTCGAGGTGGCAGTGTTATATACACAATAAATGGAATTCTACTCATGCCACCCTCAACTAGGTCATTTGATCATTAGGGCTCCAAGACCATTCTTCTACTGAACTAAGGGAGATTAACTACTGAAAGCATGATTCAAAAGCTAGTCCTAGTGCAGAAAAAGTAAATGTTGTTCAAATATAACTTGTAAATTTTGTCAACTTGTAAATGCTACTAAATCAATCCATAAAAGAACACAAGAATTATGCTAACTATAGAAAGGAAAGCTACACTAATTGCAATCAACCATCTAGATATCAAATTCACTTGAAAACATAAGATTATTCTACCAATTCACAACTCAAGAATTCATGCATCATTTATCTATTTCACACTTGCAAATTAAGTAATGCCCTAATTTCCAAATTTTTGATGAAGGAACTAATGCTATTTTCTGTTGCAGTAAAGGAAAAGGAATGGAAGGAATGGCCTAGGTGGTACCTCTGATCATGGAGTCCAAGTTTGGGGTTAACCTACTCCTAAACTAACATACACTGCATTACAGGTCAAAACAGGGGAAAATAGGCTGCTACAGTTGTGCTACAGGAAGTTACTAAATGATTGATGTATTGCTACAGGAAGTTTGCCGAGAGGGTTTGGAGGGTAAGGATGATGGGATAAAGTGATGGCAAGATGGATGAAGGTTGTGGGAAATGTATGGAAGGTGAACAACAACCCTAGCCAAACCCAACACTTCAGGAAGGCCAGCTTTGGGCTAAGAGGGCTACTCACGATGACCTAAACACATAGATCAAGAACATCGGTTGGCATTCATAAAAAGAGAGTTGAGAAGTCCTGGATGGAGGTGGTGAAAAGATCCCTTGCTTGCAGATCCAACAGTCTTGCAATGTCACATTCACCTGTTCTTCTTTTCATTTTCAAAATATTGCAATCAATGGTGGAAAAGATGAGTTGGATTTGGAAACTATCTAACAGATGCTAAGAACTTAATCTATGCAATTAATTAACTTCTAAGTTGCAAAAATCATATGTAAAGCAAGATAACAAATGTAGATTTTTCCAAGAAATCACACAATGTTTTTGGGTTGTGATGGTGGATTCCTCTAATAATGCTCCCATGAGAGAGATGAGATAGAGGCCACAGTCATAGACTTTTTGAGCAACTATACTCTACTAAAATGCAGCAACTAATCAACCATTCTAAGCTAAAAGAAGTATAAATACATAAGATGGACCTAAGCTACTAGGGTTGGGCCCAAACCTGAGAGCTTCATCCCTCTAGACTAACTCAGTCAAGGATCAAAATGAAACTTCTCATTATCTTTCCAAAAATGTCAAATACATCATCAAAAATAGTAGTCACAATTGCTTGATCTCAATCGCCTCTTAGCTACAACAAAAATTTGAATCCTCCTGAGTTCCTTGGCATGTTTGTTTATACAAAAGGGTAGCTACCAAAATCTCCCTAGAAAATAGATATGTTGGTCTCCCAAACTCGAGAAAGGTGGATCTAGATCTTCCTTGAACTTCACTGGCTTGGTTGCCAATTACCTCATCCTGCTTGGTTTCCAATGACCTCGAGTTGATGAGAGATAAGGTAGTGATCTTTGATTGATTGGAGGATTTAAGGAGGTGGAAAACCTTCTAGAATATCTCCTTGTTGTCTACTCCAAGCTCCTGCACATAAATTATCTCAAAATTGCTCTGATTCCCGCATTTAAGACATATTAGGCCACATGACATAGCAACACAACTTTTACTCCTCACACTAAGCATGATATAACAGAATTTGTAAAGAAATGTGAGAAAGATAGGATTTTAAAGCTAGAGGATGGCATTGTGACCCTTATGATATACCTATTGATGAGCCTCATCATGAAGGGTGGATGAAGGACATGTCACTTCCCCTTGGGGGTTGAGAAAACCTAATAGGATCATCTATTAACCACTCTTACCTAGGGAGGTAACACTATTACGTTACTAAGTCCCCAATTTTGGAAGAATGAAGGAACATCATCTCTGTGTAGGAAGGTAACACTATTACGTGACTAAATCAACCCAAAATGAAGGAACATCATCTCGACGTAGCGAACTTTAAAAGAGGGAAGAGAGATCAAAAGTATCTTCACCTCTCTGCTCCTCTACATGTGAAATGTGACCACCTTGTTCCTAATCACTATGTGGACCGACAAATAGAAAATCAAAAGTATCTAAAGTGTTATCTAGTGGAGCAGATTGATTAAGCGGATCCAGATACAAAGGGTCGTGACATGTAGATGATAGAGGATGACAAGGGTCCCTTGAAGAAAAAAACACTTTTAATTATGTTAGATTAAAAAATTTGGTTATGTACATTAATGTGATATGGGGGAATCAAGCAACTAGTCTTCACCTTAGGCTGCTTGTACTAATTAGGGCATTCCAAGTCTTTCCATCTACAGTGTTGACCATGAAGATAAAATGTAGGCTAGATAAATGGATCATCAGTTTGATTTTCAGATTTCCCAACTTCAACAATACACCAAATATTAACTTATTAGGCAATGAAAAGGGAGGAGGACAAGGGACAAAAGGGGAAGTAAGTTCCTCCTCTGGAATTTAAAGTGTCTCATGATCAAAATAAGTTGGGAGATTCATATTCAAATTGCTTCAACGATATTTCAACCAAACGTTGAAACTTTTCCTTGAAGAAATATCAATCCACATCTTCTTCAAGAAACTCATAACATAGGTGAATAAATATATTAGAAAAATCCTCTATTGATTCATCATATTTCATCCTAAGTTGATTAATCCTTTTATAAACATCTCAGTAATCATACCTGTCAAAGGCTTGATGAAGCTCCTTGAAGAGTTGTTCAAATGAATGAATGGAAGTGATTGGTAAGGTATGACACCACAACTTAACTCGACCTTCAAGTGTGAGGGTGAAAAATGTACAAGCAACATATTCATAGATCACTTCATTAATATCACAAAACTTAAGAAATTGATATGTATGTTCAGCTATGGATATTCCACCCTCGCCATCAAAATTTAATTGAGACAACTTGTAAATAAATTCCACTAGAAGTGAAAGAATTAATCTGTTAGAAAAGCATACTATGATTATGATTTTGGAATGAACCATTCAAGATAAGAGATTCAAACAGACTAAATGGGCACATATTGTCATCTCGCCCTCCTTCTAGTGCCACTTGTTGATGGTGTTGGAAGTCTGCCAACATAGGGGGTCTCCTCAATATGAAGTCCCAATCAGACCTCACACCGTTTAAAGTAGGAGCCCCAACTAGAAAATAAGGTTGATTTTCATTATTCTTAGAAATTTTCCTTGGCTACAATTATCAACATAAGAGATTATACAACAATCCTTGAAACAAGCAAGTTGACATTGTGAAGCATACAATTGCAATGTATACTAGGTATTTTCACGAAAGAGAAAAAAGAGAGTGAGCCTTTAGAAGAAAAGTATTAGTATTGTCCTAAAAGAGACACACAAGAGCATGGAAAGGATCGTTAGTTAACCTGCAAAGTAGTTCACAATATAACAATGATCATAAAATCAAGTAAAAAATGCACATTCAACAATATGCATACCAAAGCCAACAAAATAGTTCATTTTCATTAGTATGTGTTAACATAAACATACACGGCAAATAATGAAATAATAGTCTAACAATCATTCATGACATATGCATGAAATTGAGTTGAGTCCAAGAGCTTCATATATTAAGTTAAAATACCAAGATACACAATTACAATGTTGGCACAATAGCCCCATCTATGGAACATTAAGTCACTACTTTCTCCTCCAAAGAAATATCTTCTCTCCTATGTCGAGCTACAGAAGCCAAGGTGAAAAGTCTAAAGACCACTCTCTTGAGATATGAGGGTGTATTTATAATAAACGAGGTGACTCTCCACCTCCCTCATGACTCTTGAGCTTCTACTATCACTTTTGGAATTCCTATATGACCTTTGAGCTTCTACATGTCTTTAGAACTTTATAGTGACTTTTCACATTCCATGTGGGACCCTTAGGATTCCACACATATTACATTTTCTCATTTTCAGAAATTACATAATTACATTCCACAAGTGATGTGGAAAAATACATTCAAACATATGCCTTTGTAATGACACTTTGAGAAGCCATGACTTGGCGAAAATGGCATTAGACTTCATTTCATCAATGCCAAGCTCTTCTCCTTACTGCTATGACTTTGGCTTCTTCATGATGGATCTTTATTTATTCTTCATCTTCACCCTCCAAAGGGTATATGTGAGTGTTGAAACCTTCCAAGTCAGCATGAGTTGATGCCTATTTTTCTTGGTCTAAGATTCCTTCATGTCCTTCATGACGGTTCTTCATTTTTCTTCTTATTTACAAGTGTCTTCCTGTAAGTTCTCCTTGATAACCTCCCTTGAGCATCACTCTGACATGCTAAGATGATAACACTTACAAATGAAATCCACTCATGAAGGGCCAACATCAGTCCTAAAACTATCTATTCTACATTTTCCTGCTCATGGAATATTTTGACTACAATGAGGCAACGAGAAAGGGTTTGAGAGAAAGAAGCTAATAATTGCGTAGTTGAGGACTATAGGGACCTAGGGATGACCACAATTTCCTCTGGAACTATGCAATGCGTGATTAGGGGAGGCTTATCAAGGTTCTACATAGCGGGGAAGTCCAGGAGTAAAGGTGGTGAGATTATTGACTGATGATGCACATTTCATGGTGCTCAAGGTAGAGGAGGAAGAGATTGTGTAGTTGAGCATCATAGGGACTGATGGATGGCCTTGCTATCCACTGGAAATGCACAATGCATAGTAGGAGGCAAGGCAGGAAACAGTGTTGTGCAGTGAGGGATTCCAGTCAGTTGGGGAAATAGGACTAGCCACTATAACTGCGCATTGAGCAGTGTTGAGCCTCAAAATTAATCTTTCCCTAGCAATTCTTCTCATTCCTTTTCTTTGTTTTTCCATAAGAAAGATGCATTCTCATCACTAATAACTGGTATATACTATCTTGAGGAGGACAATTATTGATTTACATATTATGCTTTTATGTTTTTCTGTTTGAATAAATTTTTTTATATTAGCTATGGAACGCAACCTATTATGCAACTAATCGGCTGTTTCGCAGCTACTTCCATGCTCTAACAGGTTCTAGGTGTTAGAAGGAGAAACTAGCCACATGGGCAGCTCTGAAATCATCTTGACATGGACCCTATCCTATTCATTCAGCCCAGGTCGACAAAGAAGATGGCATAAGACTACGATCAATGGATAAGTCAAACACAAAGAGACCGCGGGTAACAGGACTTTGTTTTGTGATTAATTAATGTGTTTCATAGTGATGGGAAGCATTATCCGGAGCAACTACTTGTACCTACAGACTCCAACAGCCACCTGTACAAATGAATCCAACAGCCACCATGTCTTGGATTTATTTCTCCAGTAGCCGAGGAAGAAATTTTGCATATATGTCTTCTACGTGTTTGGTTGTAGCATGATTTTCTCCATAAATAGTTATATGATTTTTCTTATAAATACCTGTGTAAAAGACCGAAGAAGTTAGTAGTAATAGTAATAGTTTTTATGTGAAATCGAAGTTCCAGACTCTGTAATTTTTGGACGTTTTGTGTCCCTGTTTTAATATGAGAAGGCCGCATGTTTTTATGAACATCTGAAGGAGTTTTCTTGGAGTTGATTGAGCAAGCGTAGCCTAATTAGTTGCAGAGGGCCCCTGCACTGAAGAGGTTTCATTTTATTTATTTGTCTTCTTCTTGTTAACTGTAAATTCATCATTTTCTTTCTGAAACAGTGTTTATAATCATTTTCTTACTAATAGTGTTTATAATTTAGAGCAGTTTCCATTAGCTTGATTTCTTTTTAGTTCTTATTAGTAGTTTAGAAGATAAAACTCAATAGTGTAAACTTGTTTCTTCAATTAAAAACTAACCTTGTTTTAGGATGAGAGTAGGATTGAAGAATGATAAGGATACATTGTTGAATAATTTACTTCATTTACTCTTTTGCTAGTTTAAATTCTCAGTTAAACTGATCAGTGTCATTTACTGTGTTTTCCATTTCATTTTTAGTTTAAAATACTAACTCATGGTGTTAATGAATGTTTATGGAAAACCCTTCAAGTTGATAATTCGTCCTTAACTAAGTGGTTGAACATTTTTGTATTTTCTTTCTCTTAGATTAATGAAGTACAGAATTACTCAAATGTCATCCCAAGGAGACTTTCTCCCAAATTGAGAGGTAGAGTAACCAAGTGTTTCATTTAGTTTTATTTATGTAATTAGTTAGACATCAATTGCAAATTTCACTTTCAGTTTTAATTCATGATTTGGAAATAATGGTAAAATAAGAATAGAAACTTTGTTTTCATTTCCTTCTTATCTTTGTTTCCATATCTTTCTTAGCTCTATTTTCATTTCTTTTCTTAGCTTTGTTTTCATTTTTTTAGATTTTGAGCAGTCTTTAAGAAAGTTAGATTTAGTTTTGATAATCTACATTGTAAATCATGAGGAATTAAAAGACCAAAAACCCCCAAAACAACATAAAACATAAAAACAATGAAGTAAGAAGGGTTAGCTAGCACAAACAGTGTACTACACTTCATCAGTTTACGATACCCTGATTGATCATTTATGTAGAGCAATTTAGGACACTAAATTAACCAAACAAGCAGTGAGTGAGGGATAGGCTCCAACGATTGCGCGCTTGAGGCTTGTAGTGACCTAAAGGTGACCTATTTTTCACTATAACTATGCAACGCATAAAGCAAGAAAGATTTGATCAAGGCATTGTGAAGTTGAGCATTGCAAGAGACAAGAGTGACATGATTGGGAACTATGATTGCAGAGTGCACAGTTGAGGATCGGAAGGGTCCAAGAATGACTCGAATATCCACTAAAAGTGCACAATGTGAAACACTGGGACATGTTTTTCAAGGATTGTGCATTGAGCAAGTGTAGACAATAGAATGGAGTGACTGAGCTTTGGGATTGCGCAATGTGCAGTTGAAGGAGGTTGTCCTCTATGATTTTGAAGGAGGTAAAACTTCATCATTGTGGTTTTGGGATGCGCAGTGCGCAGTTGGAGGAATTTAAGGGATCAGTCATGAATTGCGCAAGTTGAGAGGACCAAGAGAACTCTAAATTTGACTGAGTGTGTGATCAGTGAAACAAAAGACTGAGAGTAAGAGCATATGACAAGTCATAAAACATGATCACACACACTTATACAATCCAAAATATGACCATAAGATGATCAACACCCAGAATCAATATGTGTACTTTGAAACGACAACAAAGTGACACTTATTTCTAAGTGTGACAATTGAAATGTATCTTTGCGACGCTTAGAATACAAGTTACAACACAAGTGTCGATTTTAACCAGAAAGTGCGCTAAGTTGTGGGAGAGTGTCAAGTGCATATTATTATGATATATAAGATTGGATAATGCAAAAGAGCATGCTAGAGTTGCCTCTAGTGGTACGCCAAAGTGCGACACATGCAAGAGTGAAAACAATTAAAAGCGACACTTGTTACCGTGAGAAAAAGTTAAAAGAACACTTGAAAAAGCTAAAGAAAGTGAAAGTGACACATGCTAAAGTGAATAAAAAGAAAACGTGACACTTGTTAAAGTGAAAGCAATAAAAAACGACAGTCGCAACAGTGAAAACGACACTTGTACAAACCGAAGGTGCACAAAATCGATCGTTAATAAAATTCACTCGAATCGTGATACAATTGCAACAAAGAGTGAGATAAATTGTTAGATGATGTCGAACAATGATCGTCAACATGGATTGCATAGTGCATTGTCCTTGTGGATTTCACAGTCGCCATCACTAAGCATTGCACAAGCACTATTCCTAGAGACTGTGCAAGCCTTTCTCTCAAGAACTGCATGATGCCTATCTTCAAGGATAGTCATTGACTACTGAGCTTGCTAGGAAGATGTGGGATTATGAATGCATCAAAGGTTAAGCATGTGTAAGAAAGTGACTTTGAAACTTCAAAATATTTGGAAGGAAACTTAATCACTTAGCAAAACATTGACTAGCCATGAAGTGACTATGAACAATCATGGAACAACATATTATAATATCTCAAGGAGGCTCCAAAATTCAAGTGTAGGAAAAATTCTAGAGGGTGTTTCTCACAGTGACAACAAGCCTTAAATAAATTGGTTTAGCCTAATTTCCATCCTTGAAACAAGGGAAAATTAGGATTAAGTATTAAGAAGATTAGCTCATTTGACAAGGGAACCCTATTGATGGAGTGAGTTGGGTACATGTTATATACTTTGAATGATTAGCCCCGTGTGTTATTTATATGTGTTGGGTGTAGTGGGGGGGGAACAACCCTCCCTCTTGAGGAGGGGGGCAACTATCCCTTAAAAAAATTGGGTAGCTTTTTCCATCTGTTTTGGAATTTTCAGATATAATTTTTGCTTTTGACAGTTTTATTGCACATGATTAGTGTGGTCCATGGAAATGTAATTATGATCAAGGAACCATGGCTATATTCTAATATATGGTTATTGGATTGAGGGTTTATGTATGTCACATGATATGCAAGTTGTATTGTAACAGTGTAAAAATATAATATAATGAAAAATCTTTTTGACCTTCTCAGTTTTGGGTTTCTAGGGAAAAAACTCCATGTTAAATGTGTGAGTGGCATTGCATATTTTCTCTTTTCATTAAGAATTTATTTGCAACAATTAATTGTACAGGGTTAAAACTAACATTTGGTATCATGGTAGTTTGGATTGAAGGGGGCGCCTTTGGGGCTAAGGGTTTTGGATCAAGCCTGTGGTAAACCTTCTTAAAATGGGATATTTGTGATATCAATTCTTTTGGTGAAAGGAAATGGTGAGAAATCCAAAGATAAAGATCAATAAATTTAATGGACATAGTTTAGAGTTGTGGAAGCTCAAAATGGAGGATCTTTTCGTGGACAAGGATTCATGCATTGATATGGATATGGGTAATGCACTAAGGGGGATGTTAACAGAAGATTGAACCAATTTGGATCAAAAGGCAGGGAGCATAATATAGTTGTGTCTCTCAAATTTAATATTACTAAATATTTTAGGAGAAACTACATCGAAGGAATTATGGAACAAGTTAGGGGCTTTGTATCAATCAAAGTCCCTAATGAACAAATTGTTCTCACAACATAGATTATAAAATTTGAGGATGGAGGATGGGGACTCAATGATAAAGCATATGAATTCCCTTGATACTATGGTGAGTTAGCTATTATCTATTAATATTAATATTTTAGCTGAACATATGTGTATCAATTTTTTGTTTTCATCACCAAACTTGTGGGATAGTTTCTTTATTTCCATAAGTAGTAATGCACCTATTTTAAGTTTCAATGAAATAGTCTCATCCTTATTATCAAAGGAAATGAGACAAAAATACATGGAAATTCAGAGCAAGGATTATATCTATAAGAGGATGCTCCCGTGGGAGAAATGAAAAAAAAAAAAACCCAGAGTGGGAGATCTAAATCTCTAGGAAAAATTGTAAAGGTATGTCGAAGATATGGCAAAGAAGGACATTGTGAGAAACATTGTATATCCAAAATTGTTGAGAGAAGGAAAGAATTCAATGATGCTCCTTCTATAAAAGAAAAAACCTCCTCAAATGAAGGAGGGGATGTGCACTTGGATTCTTCAAGCACACATATAGATCATGAGGCATGGTTAGTCAACTTAGGTGAATTTTTTCATATGACTTCTCACTAAGAGTGGTTTTGGCAGTATGAAATTTATGAAGGCCATAATGCTTTCCTAAAAGAGTACTCAACACTCAGAATCTTAGCATGAGGAAAATTCAAGTTGAAGCTCGTGGATGGAAGGATTAGAACACTCTATAGTGTTATGCACATCCTGAGATTGGCTATAGAATTTGATTTTTGTAAGCAATATGAGCAATGCAATTCTAAAAACAATGTTTGAAAAGGAAACCTACAGGATGGTTTAAGGAGAAATTGTTTCACTCATGGGATTTCAGATTGGAACAATGTATATGCTACTATAGAGCATTATTGGTGATGGGTGCAACAATTCCATTATTCCTGAGAGTGGAGTTGAAGAAGGGAAAATTCTTATAGTATTTGGATAGAAGCTATGATGTGGCATCAAATACTGGGACATATCAAAGAAAATGTATTGCGAGTACTACATGGTAAATATATGGTAGAAAGTATGTCTAATTGATCATTAGATTTTGGTTTTATGAGCATTTCTTATAGGAAGAAAAATTAAATAAGATTATTTTTTGGTGCTACGAGGGTAGAGAAAATATTACAATTAGTGCAAAATTATGTCTTTGGACCTAGGTCGGTTCAATCACTGGGTAAATCTATGTACTACGTCTCTTATAAATGACTTCTCGAGGAATACATGGGTTTATTTGCTCAAGAAAACATTTGAAGTGTTTGACAAGTTTAAAGAGTTTAAGGATCATGCGGAAAATCATACAGAGAAGAAATTAAGTTGTTGAGGACAAATAATAGTGAAGAATTATGTGGGAATGAATTCAAGGAATTTTTTAAGAAGCATGGTATAGAAAGGAAAAAGACTACTTCGTACACACCTCAACGTAATGCAATTGTTGAAAAGATGAACAAGATGCTAATAGAAAAAGCAAGGAGCTTGCTCAATGGTACCATGTTAGGACATGAATTCTAGGTAGGAGTAGTGGATATTGCATGTTACCTAGTAAATCAAACACCCTCATTAGCATTGAATGCCAAGACTCTTTTAAAAACCTTTGGGTATTTAGTTATTATGCTTATGTACACATTCCAAAAGAAAATAGGAGTAGGTTGGATACTAAAGCTAAAAAAATGTATCTTTATTAGATATAAAGATGATCAAAAGGTTGTAAGCTTTGGAACTTATAAATAAGGAAGTTTGTGCATAATGGAGATGTGGTATTTAGAGAAATCAAATTTTTTTTCAAATAGGGAGTCCTACCAATGGAGAATGAACCTGAGAAGACAGAGTTTGAATTGGAGGATGATGAATTAGGTTCTATAGATGAACATGAATCAAAAGAAGAAGAATCACATAATCTGATATTGAGGAGATCAATTTGGGAAAGAGGGAAATGAAATGGTATACTCCACCTAATTTATGTTCTAATTTCTTTGCTTATTATTGATGATATTCCTAGAACTATTACGAAGCTAGTGGATTGAAAGGATGTCAAACTTTGGAAAAAGGCCATGGTTGAAGAATTTACAGCCTTGGACAAGAATATAGCTTGGGCTCTAGTGGAGTTGTCATGTGGAAGAAATCCCATTGGAAATGGCAGGCTAGATATTGTAGATACAGATGGTAGCTTTGAGAAAATATATGTGAAAATGAGGGAAGGAACATTTGACAACTAAAGATGGTTTTTAGGTATTTGTGTGGCACCATTGGTTATGGATTGTGCTACCAAGGAAGACAAGGATTTGACATTGTGTTGAAATATGTGGATTTGTTGATGAAAATTGGGTTGGATATTTGGATCGCAAGAGATCTACAAATGGGCATGTGTTTAACGTACTTAGAGGAGAAATCAGTTGGATGAGTAAGAGATAGTTTGTAGTTGCACTCTCAACTATAGAAGTTGAACATATGGCAAAATTCAATTAAGGAAGGAAGAACTATAGTTACAAAGATTGTGTTGAGGTATTGGGTTGGTATAGCAGGTTGTAAGAATAGATTGTGACAGTGAGTGTGCAATATTCTTGGAGAAGAACCCAACATATCACCCTAAGACAAAACATATTAATTTTGAATATCACTTTCTGAGAGACAGGGTCGAAGACAAGAAGGTGCTACTAGTAAAGGTGCACAAATTGAAGAATGTTGTAGATTCAATGACAAAAACTAAGAGCATTGAGAATTTATTTTAGTGTAGAGAAATAATGGGCATTGTTTCCCTATATTGCTAATCACTCACTCTTGTAACCCCTTATATGGAAAGAAAACAACAAGTGGGAGAATGTTGGGTATGTGTTATATTCTCTGCATGACCGAAACCAAGCTTAAATCATATGTGTTAGGTGCAATGAGGGAATCACGGGGGGTGACAACTCCCCTTGCTTGGGTCTACCCCCCCCCCCCACACAACACACACACACATAGAAAAAGGGTAGTTTTTGTGTCCATTTTTGGCAATTTTTGCCACGTGATTTTTGTTTTTGGCGATTTATGGCACATGGTGGTTCAACCCATAGTTTTGTAATTTTTGTTAAGGAGGTATCATTGAATTCAAATGCAAGTTTAATGGATTATGGATTTTTGGATGCTACATGATATACATGTTTTATTTGAAGATTGTAATGGAATAATATAGTAAAAAAAATATTTATGGTTTTTCAGTTTTTGGGTTTCCAAGGTAAAATGTTTGAGTTAAATGTGTGTATCCCATTACATCTTTTTTTGTTTTTATTAAAAATTTATTTATAGTAATTAATTTTACATGTTCAAAACCAATAGGTGAAGCATGGAGTTTTGAAAAGCATTGTGGATTTAAGAATGGAGTGTGGGAGCAAATTTAGATAGCCTTTATAATAAAGCTCCTCATTTTTTTAAGTGAAGCCAAGAAAAACTTGAGAATTGTGTTGAATCCAGTGGATTAGATTTGAGGGCTTGGAATTTGGGAACCATTCTTGGTGAATTGCTATCAACCAATAAGATAGAGTGAAGGAAAGGGAAAATAGGGATTGTCTCTTCATATTTTATGGAAAGAGTGTTAATAACCACATTCTCTTTTCCCTTTCTATATATGAGCTCATAATCATAGCCAAACATTCTCCTAACTCATTTTTGTTGCTTCAATGATGAAAGTTGCTACTCAAAAAAATTATTTGAGATTGTGATGATATGTTTTAATCTATAAATTTTTCCCAAGCAAATATGGGCCCCAGATGTTGACATTATGCAACATGGCCATAATTTTTTTTTCATAAGTAGATTTTCATATGTCGCTCTAAAATTTGTTTTCTAGTAAAATCCAAGGAGCGACCTTCTTGCATGAGAACTGCACCAATGCCTTTCTCAAAGGCATCTCATTTCAAGAAAAATGTCTTAGTGAAAGCAAGTAGGGGCAGGACTCGAGTGGTGCACATAGCATCTTTCAAAAGCTTGAAAGGCAAGATTAGTGGCCTCAATCTAATGAAAATAATTTTCTTAAGTAAGGTTGTAACCAAGGATTCCTAGATGGTTAATGAGTGATATAAAAGACAAGGATGATGATGACCAATCTCACCCCCAAGCCACATATCCCTTGAGTGTGCCCTCTATTTATCCTTGGGAATTTATTGTTTGCCTCGGTTTACTAGTAAATCCCTCTATTTCATGACAAGCAATAACACTACTTGTGTCAATGCCTTCTCTATATTTTTTTACGAGGGCACCTTCTCTTTCTATGTGATCGTACTTTCCTTTATCACTTGGGCCTTCTCACCTTTTTTGTTTCCACTCCACCATGGATTTCGCCTCGTTATATTTCTATGGTGTTCTACCTAGCTACCACTTGTTGGCCTTCCTTTTACCTTCGTCAAATTTTTTCGGCATGATTTTGTGTATCCTTAACCTATTCTTCAGGATTCACTTCATGCGCTCAACTTCTCCAAAATACCTCAATCTAACTCGCTTTTCCTCCCGCTTATAGTGATGATTGACAAGCACACCTAATGTTGTGGTGGTGGTGGTGGATGTGGGAAACTTGGAGGCTCATAAGCTTAATTTCGAGCAGAAACTTATGTTCACTAATATCTAAGCCACACTCCTCCTAAGATTTGGTCTGGAATGCAGGTAGAAAAGGATGAGGTTTTCCATGAGCATCAATGCATCCTAGATTCAAAGTCCTTGATTGTACAGTTGCTTAGGTTCCTAAACCAAGAATATGTCAAGGTGCTAGAGTCACTACTTCATACTGTAGATTTATATTTTCATGTCAGTTGTTGGGTAATATGTTGATTGACAGACAAAATGAATGAGGAAACCTTTTGATTAAGTTGAAGGAGCTAAAGGAGATGTTGATGATAGAAGAAAAACACTTATTTTTCCTAGAAATGGGTTTTTCCCTTAGGTTGAGAGCTATAACGGAATGCAAGGATCGAGGCCCAATCATAGATTTGAACACCTCCCTTACCTCATGATTGACAAGTTATTATATTTAGTTGTTCAAATCACTCTAATGCACTCTCTTATTATTATGGTATCTACATGTATGACTAGTTTTCCCATCTATAAGACAACCTTTTTTTCTTTATCCTTTCATGTGAAATTTTGTATGTCGATGATAACTTTAAATTTTGATCTTATGAGACTATTGGTTGGTTTTCCCTATGTAGGGCATGCCCAATTTTGGATAGTTTCTGGAAATTTGTTATTTTATCTCTAGGTTGGTTTCCCTTGTGGCAAGTCGGAGACATATAACCTTTTATGTTGTATGTAATCTTCTTATCCATTTATGAAAACTTAAACTAACTAAAAAAAAAGTTGTAAGCAGAGCTATAATTTTTCCATAGTTGTGGATAAACTTTTTATAGTAGTGTGTTAGGCCTAAGAAGCCATGTAATATTTTAAGGGTCATAGGTCATGGTTGATCGTTCATAGCTTCTATTTTCTTGGAGTCCACTCATACACCACCGTTACTAACAAAATGGTCTAAGTATTCTACTGTTGAGGCCCCAAAATCACATTTCGACCTTTTACGAAAAGTTTGATGATGATACAGTAACTGTGAGACCTTATCAGCATGGATGGGGTGGGTCTGCCATGAGTTCCTGTAAATGAGGATGTTATCAAAGAAGGCAAGGAAAAAATGGCATTGAAAAGCTTGAAAGACGTGATTCGTGAGCCTTTGGAAAGTGGAGGGGTTGTTGCACAAGTAAAGAGGCATGACCAAGAAATCATAATGAACTTCATGAGTTTGAAAGGTAGCCTTCATAATATTAACCACCTTCATACAAATTTGGTGATAACTAAAGTGGGGATCAAACTTGGTGAAAATTTGGGCACTAATAAGTTCATTCAAGAGGTCATCAATGAAAAGGATGGGAAATTTGTACTTGATGGTAATTTTTTTAAGGGCATGAAATTAGGCCTCATGCACCAAGTGCCATCTCTTTTGAGGACATGACCACAAGAGAATAATACAGGCTATTACTTTGGAAGATGATGTTGGAAACTAACAATTCTTGACCTATTTTATCAATTTCATTTTTCTAAGCAAAGGGGTGGTGATAAGAATGAATAATGGGGGGGAGTCTACTAGGAATGAGTGGACTAGAATGATCATGGGAACTACGAGAAGGTGGGAGGCCTTGAGGGTCTTCAAAAACTAAGTGGTTGTGGGACAAGATAAGGTGTATGTTAGGATGGATAGGTTGGGAAAAAACTTGAATAACATAAAACTCGGAAATTATGTTATAATGGCCCTTTTTGAAGAGTTTTTCCATGAAATGTGAACTATTAATCTTTGTTAAGTCGATTATGATGCCCTGGAAAGTATATAGATGGCCCTATTGCAAGCTCATATATAATTCCTTAAAATCCATACTAATGGGGCCTCGTGTGTGCAACCATTCCATTTTCAACACAATGTCACAACCCCCCATTTCAATAGCAAACATATAATATTTGAGTGAATAATACCCATTGTGAATGCAAACATTTTCACAATGACAACAAAATTTAATGGACCCACCATTAGCAATCATAACTTCGAAATTTTTAATGGCACAGATATAACAATGGGTCTCTTGAGCTACACTATATTGAATAAAATTGCCATTGATAATGAGGATAATGACTTTTTTGTGCTTGATGTAGCTAGTTAATTTCAAATCTTAGGGGGCTGAAAAGTTTTTGTTGCTTGCATTTGTGACCTGGAAATTATTTTTCATCACAGTTGTAACAAATACCTTTAAGTTGTTGTCCTGCCCTTTTTTACCATGTTAACTTGTGAATATTGGGTAGAGGAGATGGAGGAGAGGTATTGTTGGGGCAGGGACGAGGAATAAAAGATGTCTTTTAAGTTGAGAACTAACCACTTGTTGGGCTTCTTTGGCTTGTTGAGTAGCTTCAAGTCAAGTATGAGGGTGGGCCATTAGAGCATGGATTTTTTCCTTGAGACCATTGATAAATAATTCATGGAAGAAGGTGTCAAACATGCCTTTGGTGTGAAAATCCAATTGCTTGAAAGTATTAATGTAGTCTTCAACTATGCTTGATTGTTTAAGCTTGGTCAAATTGCCTAGATCATGAGTATTGATGTCAAGGTTTTCATTAAGATTAGCAACAAATTGAGTCCAAGAAATATATCCGTGGTGGGAATTCTTATGTCATTTCCACCATTACCAATGCTTTGGGTCTAAATAGAGGACACCCACACAAATTTTTAGGAGGCCATATGTGATACCATCCAATAAGAAATAATGTTCCATTTGGGTGACCTAGTTAATGGGGTCAAAGCCATCAATTTTATTATGATCTACTTTAGGAAGGCATAGATCACGAGAAAAAGGAGTTAGAAAAAGGATGATTCAATGCCCTCATGGTGTAGCATTTACTCTATGGAATTAGGACACTTGTTTTTATCAAGCTAGTTGATCCTATAATTAAGGGTAGATAATGGGGAAGCAATGTCATGAAATTTGTTTTCATTATGAGCTTGAGTAATTGAAAATTGGTTTGGGAAGTTTGTATAGTACTCTTCCAAGGAAGAAATGTGATCTTTGTATTCCATTGGAAGTGAGTGATGGGAGGGTAGGGCTAGAAATGAGGGAATAAGGTAAGTAGGCGAGTGGGTCCACACAAAAAGAGTTACTAGATAGTTATACATAAGTGATCAATGTGATGTTCTTAAGTGAGGAAGATAGGTGAGTAGTAGTATGCTAAGTGGGTCTACAGAAAAAGGGGCTAAATAATGAGAGGTACCAATACAATCAACACAACATTGGGGATTTGTTGAGAGAGGTCCCAAATAAGGGTATTGTTAGGTCCACTTCATACTCTCTTTTTTTATTTTTTAAACTCTGGCAAAGTTATAGTCTGAACTAAATAATAATGCGCTAACAAAATGCCCAAATTTTACATATTAACATATGTGTAGGAATTTTGTTACCTAATGCAATAAATTGATTTTCTAGGAATTGAAGCAATAAAGATAAGGGTATGAAGGGTCATAAGGAGAAGTGATCGTTCCATGTTGTAGCTATCTTATATGCTTGTGAGCTTTAACAATAGTACTTTAACCAACATCTCAGGGCTCTAACTTAGAAGGGCTGATCACACCCTTAGTCATACTACCTAATTACCCATACATGTGAGAGTATTCTTCATGACTACTATACTTATTGCCACTATAGTAGTCAAATAGTTGAGTGGTAGATTTAGAGTTGGTTTAAGGATGCCTACATGACTTACAATAAACTCAAGGGTAAATGAAAGTGAGATTCAAAGTATAGGTGTTGTTTGATGTGGTATTACCTTAGAGGTACCAGTATGGGTTACAAGGGTTTCCAATAAGGTGAAACCAGAAGTTTCCATCCAAGTGGAACCATGTGTAGTTATTATGTGTATTTGTCCTTGACTATATTTTTATCCACATAACGATAGATAATTGTGTTTTATTATAGATGCCAAAATGCATCTCTAGCATACGAAGATTTTTAGAAGAAAAAAAGGTTGAAGGAAGGTTGCTCTTATACCATTTATAATGTACCTAATAGAGATACTTGGAATAGAGGTTCAAATAACATCTAGGTATTTAACTAATTGAAATAAAAGAGAGAGCACATTGATAAAGGAGCAAAATATGATACTTTAATTACCAAGGGAATGATGTTCACTTGCTTCTTCAAGGGGAAAACCTCCAAAAGAGCAAAGCTCAAGTACAATAATCCTACAAAATTTGTCTTTCATAATGCTTCTACCTCTATATATAGTACTCTCTATTCTTTTAGAACATTAAAAAGGAGGAACTTTCTAGTAATCCCTCCTACATAAGTTATGTTCACGCTACTACTTTCCTTATTTACTAATAATGGTCTTCCTTACACAACAATATATTAATCTATATATAGGTGTTAGGGTGACTACGAACCTAACAAATTTTCTTGGTTTCATTTACCATGATAGAAACTCCCAACTTATGTTAGAGATCGCATTGGAAGAACTTTAGATGGTTTTACATAGCTTTTAAAAAGATAAAACCCTAGGGAGAAATTGGCTACTAGTGGAATTTGACATATTAGGATGTTTTGATTTTTTGGGAAATGACCAATTAATAGTCATCAAGTACTCAAGAACCTCAGGCATTGGCAATATTGAATACCACATTTCTTGCACTCATTCATAAATATGACGACCCATCCTCTTTTGAGCAATTGAATCCTATGTGTTAGCCTCCTATTCCAATAGGTGTCATTTTTCATGATTGACAGTAGAAGTGCCAAAAATGTTCATCTTTTCCATGCTGCAAAAGTTCCATTTTTGAAGGATTTCACAGTTAAGGGAAGGCCAAACAGCTTAATCTTGGCCTCCCTAGGTTTAAATTTCTTGTTTTAGAAGATAGAGAATAAAGATCTGTCCAAACTGTTTAATCTTGGCAGATTATTAGATAGGTAGAGAAGCTAGGGTACTCAACAGCCTAATCTGAGCCCCTGGAAGATATAAGGATAGATTTAGATAGGAGGATAGCCAAAAGAAAAGAAGAAAAGTTGGGTTTGCTAGTTCAAGTGCACCCAAACAAAAAGAAGACAAAATGCTAGGTAAGTAGGCTGGGTAGGTAGTTTTGAGGTTGCAGAATGATGAATTGTGATCAGTTTTGTGTTTCAAAGTGCTAATCTACTTCAGATCACAAGTGCAAGGCAATTTTCCCTTGGAGCAGCTCAAGCGAGGCATGACTAACTTCCCCTTCTTCCTTTTCCCCAAATCATTCACTAATTTTGCCCTAAAAGATGTTAAGATCTGCTTGATATCTTTAAAAATCATCATATTCCATAAACATTTGCCTAAGTAAAGATCTACTTTACTTAGGGGTGCTCATATCTCTTCTATAAAGTCCTATTTCCCCTTTGTAGCCTAATATTTCTATCCTTAGCGCTTTCTGAGCAAAATTCATATTAACTTCTAACTCTATTATATAAATCCCTCCTTATTTCCCCTCCCCATATTAAAAATATAGTAAAAATCCCCTTTATATACATATCCCCTCCTTTGGTTGAAAAATAACCATAAGTATTGCTTGGGAATTACTAAGTTTGCCTGAAACTTAGTAAGAACCCTCATTTTGCTCACCTAGCCCTCTTTCCATGCTTTGGACCCCTTCCAATGCATCAAAAATCCTTTCTAAGCCATAAAAACCCCCCTCCGATTTCATAAAACCCTTCTCTGATCAAGAGAATCTCCCTCTGATCGCATTGACCCTCTTCCGATTGAATAATTCCTCCTCCGATGAGCTTTCCTCCCCTCCGACGCGATATCGCTGTCGGAGGTCGCAGCATTCAATTATCGGCCCCCTTTTATAACACCCCGATATCATTACGTCGATGCGATTTCGCAGTCGGCAGTTGCAATGGTTTAATGCCCTTTAACATTCCTCCGATCACTTCCGCCGATGCGATATCGCTATCGCATCCGAAGCAATATCGCAAGCCACTTCTATCGCAAGCCCCCATTTCGCTATCGCATATATATAAGTCCCGACCTCTCGCCCTCCGCCGACGCGATATCGCCGATCGCGCGGTAGCCATCCGATCCGCCCCCAGATCCAATGGTCCACATTGTGTCGCATTCCCCATATCGCATCGCTCCATCGCATATATGATTAAGCCTCTGCCCCGATATGCGATCGTCGATAGCAATATCGGCGATCGCTATATCGCTAACCGTTTGTACATAAAGCACTCCGCCCATTTCTCACCCCCGATAGCGTTATTGCGATTTAATCCTTAGCCCTCCGATCCGCTCTCCCCGATCTGACAATGGACAGAAATGGCGAGGTGGCGGGATGTTAGCGTCCGATGGAGGGTGGTTTTACCACCGTACGCGCGGACGCGTGCCCTATTTTCATTGCATTGGGCCTCCTCTAACACTTACCACCCCCGTACAAAAGGTGGTCCGATGAAACCACTTACCGACATCTGCCTGCGTCCCCACCCTGCCACCGTGTCCTGTGCCACATCATCGCCCCAGTCAGCTGCCATGTCATCTTGCCGTACCTGGGACCCGCCGATGACGTCATGCTGACATCATCCAAAAAAACGCCAAAATGCCGCGGAAACCCAAATTTGCTCCGGACAGCGAGCTCGGCCCCAGCACAGTTATCTTTTTGCAGATCTTCCGCCAGTTTTCAGTATTTCTTCATTTTTGTTGATATTTTGATCGGCCAGCGCCGAAACTCCTCCAAAAGCCCGCAAAAGCACCGCAGCAGCTATTTTTTCCATAAAGTGGTGGGCAAGGGCGATTTTGCAGAGTCAAAGTGTATCAGCGGAGCGTTAAAGAGTATCAGTTAAAGAATATCAGTGGAGAATTAAAGCCACATCAAAGGAACATTAAAGAACATCCAACAAAGTCAAAGAGTATCAGTACAGAGTTAAAGGCTATTAAAAGCTAAATCTAATCAGGATCGATAAACATTGAAGCCGGCTAAAAGGAACAGATCAAAAGCCGAGGAACAGTTATTGCAGATAGACAGCACAAAGCTCAAAGGACACCTCAAAGCCTCGTTTTTTATGCAGCTGCCTCCAGCGCAGCAGTAGCTAGATATTTTACATTACTTGCAGTAGAAGTTAGGTTAATCTAGATATTGTTTCATCAGATCTTCTCCAAGATCTTGTTTGTAGATATTTTGCTTATAAATACCTCCCCAAGCGATGTATTGAGGGTTGGTTGTTGTTGGTTTGTAATTCATTTCTGAACTGCACTGTAACTCTGTGAATATTCTTAATAAAAGGCCGTTGGAATGCATTGTTGCTGAACTTTGGATGTGGGATTGATGACAGGGAACTATGTTACAGAATTCTTGAATCATTTTTTAGATCAATAAGTCTTTCTCTTACTTGTGTCTTCAATTTATGTCTTTCTATATCATACATGTTTCATAATCTAAATATCAGGGAAAAGGAATAGCCCAGAATTTACGTAACTGTAATCTGTGTTCAATCTCTGTTATTTTCTATGTTTTCTTCATAATTAGCACAAACAGTGAATACTTAATTGCTCATGTTTCCCTAGTTATCACATCTTGATTACAGGCTAAGAAATCCTTAATTGCTTCTTGGTCTTAATCATTCACTTTCCCTCTGTTAGATGAAGGATTCTTAGTTGCCCTTCACCTCTGACCCCATTCCATCTGACTTCAGCTTACAGATTGTTCCATGACTGATTCCCTGCTCTATAGCACCTCTTTTTGTCAAAGAAACCATATCTAGCTCATCGTCATGCACTCCATTGCCCAATGGACTGAACTTCTTAGATTTGCACCCTGTTCCATTGAATGACACCATCCATCCAACCAAACTTAAAACAAACTCTGTACTTCATAACTAGACTAAAATCTCCCCAAACAAAGCTAAATCATAAAGAGAGAGCCCTCTCTAGTTGCAGGTAGGCTAGGACCTGCAACTAAAAGATTAGTTTGTGGTTACCTCGGCCGTATTCCCATAGGAGTCAAAGGGAACAACCTGAGTGATAACACTATGTCAATTTGCAACACCACATAAAAAATTAACTCTCAATCAATAGCTTGTTGTCTCAAGGATATACTCTTATACTGCATATCCCTAGAGTATTTTGGTTTCCTTAATGGGAGACAAATTCATAAATCTATTATTCTTTCATAAGAAGCCCTACACTTTCTTAATATGGGTTTCTAAAAAGCCATCATATATAAAGTTGGCATATCAAGGGCCTTTGATAGAGTCAATTGACTTTATCTTCTACTACTACTAATTTCCCTTGGTTTTTGTCATTTCTTTGTCTCTTGAATTATGAACTAAACTAGCACTACCTTCTATGCTTTGTTAATCAATGGCTCAGTCACCCCTTTCTTCGATGTTGAAGGAGGACTAAAATAAGGGTTCCCTCTTTCTCCACTTCATTTCCTTCTAGTGGCAAAAGGTGCAATCAAGCTAATTAATAATGCCTTGACCATAGCATGTTTAAAAAGGCATGGTATTTAGCCTTATATGTTTCATTTACCATGTGTTGTTTTTTAATGACATATTGATTTTTGTTCAAGGAAATTTAAGATAAATTTAGCACTTAGAGGGTCTTCTTAGCATATTTTTTAAAGTTACAGGAATGTGCATTCATGAATCTAAATCCTCTATATTCTCTTAGGGGATGCTAGACCTTGAAAAACACTGCAAATTTCATATTCCTTCTCTCCATATTGAGGATATTGGATCATGCTTCAATTACCTAGGAATTACTCTCAAACCAAATGACGACAAGAAAATGATTTGTTTTGGCTTTTGGCAAAAAAATGAAAGGAAAATACATATTTCGTGTAATACATAGTTTTCTCAAGCAAGCCAATTAGTTATAGTAGAATTTATTTTAGGAGCCATTCAAGCCTATTTCTCATCCCCGAATTGGATCCCTAGATGAATTTTAGGAAAAATTTATCAAGTATCTTTTAGATTCTTTAGGTTGGACGAGTGTGGGTGCATTTTTTATGGCTATTTTTGCTTGGCCTAAACCCAAATTTTGGCTTATTATACGCAAGTTATACTTCATTTTGCCTATTTTATATTCATTTTGGCTGCAAAATCCATGAAAAAGGTATCCAAAGTCATTCTCTTCTAAGTTATGAAATTTTGATAATAATAAAAAAAGTGTGCATTAAAGAACATCTAACCATGAAATTTACCTTAAATGTTTTGCAAATACTCATTTAATTGGATAAATGCAAGACAACTAGGCAAAATGTAAGACGTGTCTTTTTCCTTGGGACCCAGACATGGAAAAACACCTATTCGCTTGTCAAGAATTAGCCCATACAGACCCGATCAACATTGAGTCAACACAACCAATTTTTCAAGAAAAACCCTTGTTTTGAGCTAAAATCAAATATATTTTAATTTTTTAGGGGTTGGATCAAATTTCAAGGGCCTAGAAGGGTGGAATTTGACCCAAATAGATCCTAAAAAAACTATTTTACTCTATGGCATTAGAAATCATAGCCTTTTCAATTTTGAGAATTTGTATGAAGGCACCAAGTGTGTGAAGACTTGACACAACTTTGTATTTTTCATAACTCTATTTTGAGAGCTTTGGTACCAAACTTTTAAGAACTATGTTGTAGATCTATTTATGTCTTTTTTATCAATTAATGAATCTTTTTGAATTTTTTTAGCTGATAGTCTTTGATAGATGTGCTTGCTTGAAGGTGGAGGGCTCTCACAATCAACTTGTCCACTTAGTTATTTTGTTGTACATCAACTGTGTTTTGGTATATATTTCCTTATTATTTTAATGCTAGCATATTTTTTATTTCATGTACTTTCTCAAGTCATATTGTACATACTCATACTTTTGCTTTTATATGCTCAAAATTGTCAATAAATGTCCAAGTTTGTTTTGTTGACTATTTATACTAGTTTAGTTTGTTGTCCATACTTATTTGGATTTTATTTAAACTTGTTTTATTTGTTTCCCATATCTTTCATTGTTTATGAGCAAAAATATCATAGGATAAGTGGTATACATTAGATTGTCTTATTGTTAAACTTAGTTGCAGATTAGGAGTGACGCTCTCTTCCTCTTCCTAAAGAGAAAAGGCCTTAAAGCATGCTTTGATTAATCAAAATAGCATTGTCTCGTGACATCTCAGTTTTTCATGCTTATAAAGATCAAATCATGCTTTCATATATTAGACAATGAATGGAAAGAAGAGCCAATTGTTGGATGTTGTAGACAATTAAGAGTGGCCCCTGATTTGGAAAGGCTTTTGTGCATAAGTCCCTCAAACTGGACTTGTTATCATTGTTTACATTTCTTGTCAATTTCCCTATCAAAGTATTTCATTTCAATATGTGTGATATTCTCAAAATCGATATTACATGAGAGTGTACAAGATCAAGAGCCGACCATTGTAACCTTGGGAAACCAATAAAGTTTGCAACATTTGGGACATTGATGCATGCCTAGTCATTTAATCAGTTTTTGGTATATTTTTGTTTCATTTCAAACCCTCTAAAGTTCTTCCAGTGTGATCTCTAACATCTTCAAATAGTTTATTTAAATCGAGTGTTGAAATATTTTTTTAAAGTATATGGTTTAAACATCTTATTCACACTTTTTTAAATTTTTAATTACTTTGTTTTTTTTTTAAGTTTATATGAAATTATATTAAATCATTTAGACATCCAAGTATTTTACTTATGATTGAGAGTGAGCAAAATATTTTTTATCACATTAAGTTATAATATCAACAACAAATCTTGTGACCATAATAAGATTGAGATTATTGATATGTTATAATACTTTTAATTAAAACTAACGAAACATACCTACTTAAAATCTTGTGACCATAATAAAATTGAGATTATTGATGTGTTATAATACTTTTAATTAAAACTAACAAAACATACCTACTTAAAATTGATACATTAATACATGGCAATCCTCACTCAGTGCAAATGGAGCACGAACATGTTCTCGATGCCCACGAGGTGGACGAAGATCTCGATGGCCATGAAATTAATGGGTAGCCGTTGTCGAGAATGAAAACATTGCCAAATCAACCTCGGCCTCGCTAACCAATATTCCTGCTTTTGTCAACTTCGCAATGCCAACGGACAAAAAACTAAAAATATCTTGCATTTGCATGACGTAATAGCTCATAAAAATGAATAAGAAAATATCATTCATTTAAAAGTTCTCCGAGGAAAAGAAACCTAAAATTATTGGTAACATGTTTTATGCCTTCGTGATTTGTTTTATTGTGATCAAATATGGTAAAAAGTTATTCGAACAGTTTACCATCCCGCTCAATTATGCACCAGCGTTCTCGTCGTTTGTTCGAGAGCATGGTCACGGTTAACATCTCCGTATATGTTTCATATCTCGTTAATATGTTCTATGTTAACTTTTGGATATTAACTGTGTGTAAATTTATATTAGTCCATCCTTCGGGTGGACCCACCATCTATGAAAGATATATTTGGATTGGAAAAGAGTGCAATGAGGGTTATGAGAGGTGAGACATCAAATTAGAGTGAATTGGAAAAGAGTATAAGGAAGGTTATGAGAGTTGCTTGTAATTTAATTGGAAAATTATGTAAATGTCAATTTATAGAGATTTTTTAAAAATATTTGAGTTTTAATTGGATATCTTGCTCTTTTTCCAGTAGGAGCTCCCCATCTACTTTGACCCTGATTTAGTTGTCCCAGTTGACTTGATTGTATCATGCTCCAACCTTAACGTAAACCATAATGTGAATTCAGTGTTTGCTTCTATTAACATCTTCATCCCCTCTTTCAAATTACTTCCCTCCTCTTTCGTTTGTCACTCCCCTTGTGTGAACACCTCTTTGAAGCATTCCTCCCCCTCCATTTGTTATCCCTTCGCATGATGTATCCCTCTCTTTGAATTGGTCATTTCCCCCCATTCCTTGAGCCCCCATTGTCCCTCCTCCCTCATCCTAAAATCCCCCATTATTGAAGGAACCCCTTCTTATTATATTTCACGAACGAGTGTCAAAGAATATTTCAACCCCCTCTCTTAATAGTAGGATGATTCCCTCCATTAACAGTAATATGTTAGCACCCTCTCGTAATAATAAGAGGGTCGTAAATCTCTCTAAGTTATATTTTGAGCCCTTGGTATATAGTCTCTTAGAGAAAGGATTAAACTTTATCCTTGCTCCGAGAAAAATCTCAATGGAAGATATTATTTGTAACGTTGAATATGGAATTAGGGACTTATCGTATAACATAAAAGATATCATTCGGCAGGATTATGCAGTTGTCCTTATAAAGGCTAGACCCCATAAGAGAAATACTACCAAGTCAGAATTTGAAGCTCTTAAGGCTTTGAACAATAACCCTGAAATTGTTATTCTAAAAGTCGACAAGAGTTGGGTGGTCATTATCTTAGATAGGGAGGAATATCGTAGAAAGATGTTGGATCACCTTTGTAACAGTGGTAGCTACAAAAAGCTTGATAAGAACCCACTAAACAAACTCTCAAAAGTTGTGGCTTTAGATATAAAATCTTGCTACACTGTAAGCTCCATAAGCCATAAGTTTATTGAGAGCAACCCTCTTACTCTTGGGATCTATGGGATTCCCAAGATCCATAAGAAAGGGGCCCCCCTTTGACCCATTGTCAATACAATAGGCGGGACAACTTATCTTCTTACCAAGTATCTTGCTCAAAAGATCAAACCCCTTGTTGACCTTACAAAATTCTTTGTTAAGGACTCTTCTTATTTTGTCAATGAGTTAAATTGATGCTTGGTCTTGGTGACATTCTGGTTAGTTTTGAGGTTGTCTACCTTTACAGCAATATCCTTATCAATGAAATTATCGAGGTGATAAAGTGCATTATTGATCTAGATACAACCAAGTTGGTTGAGATCTTCCTTACCTCAACCTTTTTCAGCTTCGAAGGCAAATTCTATGAACAAACATGTGGAGTTTCCATGGGTTCTCCCCTCTCCCCTGTTGTAGCTAACTTGTTCATAGAAGACTTCGAATCTAAAGCATTGGCTTCAGCCCAATTATGACTTAAGATTTGGAAGAGGTTTGTAGATACCTTCATCATTTGGCCTCATGGACACAATAAGTTATATTTGTTTTTTCAACATCCAAACAATCAATCAAACTCCATCAAGTTTAGAATGGAACCAAAAGTCAATTGAAGCCTTCATTTTTCTTGACATTCTTATCTCTAAGAAAGATGATGGTTCTTTCTCACACCAAATATTTCGTAGGAAAACCCACATTGAGCAATATCTTCATGCTAGTTCCCATCATTATCCTGCTCAAAAGTTGGGAGTTCTCAACACTTTGGAAACTCGCGCTTTAAAGATTTCTAATGAAAGTCACTATGAAAGGTGTTTATGAAATCACATGTTCCTGTGGGACTCCCTACATTGGAGAAATTGGCTGCTCTCTTAAACTAAGGATTCAAGAGCATGCAGCAGACCTCAAACATTTAGGACCCGCACCTAACCTTTGGCGGAACATTTGGAGAAGACAACACACCACATCTATATAGAAGAGTCCTAGGTCATTACCAAAATTGATCATTTCTATCACCAGAAGTTTAGGGAGACCGTTGAAATTGAAAAAAAATCGAGTACGCTTAATAGAAACGATGATTGGAAAATTAACACTTGTTGGACCCCTACCCTATCTTCCTATTGATTTTCTTTTTTATCTATTCTTTCCTTCCTTTCTTTTATTTAAGTTATTTCACCTTATTTTTATTTTTTCTTTTCGTATTAGACATTTTTAAATGTATATTACTATAATGTATTTTTGCATACTTATGTAAATTTATATTAATAATTTCTCATAATCATATTAATGTATATTTAGATAATATATTTCTTAAATCTTTTATGTTTCATTTTTTATATATAGGATCATTTTTGCTTGATTAGAATCATTTTGCTTTTGTTTCGATATATTTATATATTATAGATTTGTATTAATATTTTCTCATATTTATATTACTATATATTTATATTTAGAAATTTATTTCTTAAATAATATATATATATATATATATATATATATATATATATTCATTATGTAAGGATTTAGATCTTCTCCCCTAATTTTTTTTTTTTGTTTTTGGTTTATTATTTATTTAGAGAAATACATTTATTAATATATTAAAATATATTTTTATATATTAATAAATATAAGTATAATTAATTAGGTCGATAGGCCTTCTTTTGAATGAGTTTAGTAGTCTACCTTTTGATTCTCTGATTGAAATCTGGCGTCAAACTGGCATTTGGTTTAATTGACATCTGTCATATATACATTTTCATTTTCTGATTGACATCTGGTATATGCTTTTCTGTTTCACATATGGCCGCAAAAGATCTTCTTTTTGACATCTGGCTATAGTATTTATGTTATAGAGGACCATCTCCCTTGTTATGCTATGTCCAGTTCTTCTCGCTCTCCAAAACCGCAACAACATGCAGAACATTTGGCTGCTCCCTCTGTGATTTTAGCAGTGGAGGAAAATCAGCATAGTGGGGCTTGGAAACCCCGAACTCATCTCCCCTTTATCGCATTTCAGTCCAGGTTGATGATGAATGGTTTGGTATTTTCAGTACTTCCCAGACAATTTTTATTCATTGTTTCGATTTCACAGTGAAGACATGGAAAATCCCAAGGGCTTTCGCCATAGAGATTGCATTTAGATTATTTGGTCGTTCTTGCTTAATCGTTTTGACCTGCTTAAAAAAATTGCTAACAGGTGAAGAAAGGTTCGCCATGGACGGAGAATTTGAGACGTGAAGCTTCGGTTTCTGTATTTGTTTTATGTTTTCTCATTCATTTCTGTATCTGTTTATCCGTCAATTTATTTTAAGGCGGTGCTTAAAAGTTTTGCAGAGACTTTGGGGTGATGAGAGGAAATGTAGGACAAAAAATTCGAACGTGCCAAAGGATGTTCGTATACTTTTTTGCCTCCATTTCATTAAGTTAGGTAAGGACTGATTTCTCTTTCTCAGTTTCTCAGAAAGAGAGAAATCATTCAGTCATTCTCGGTATACTCTCAGTTCTCAAAAAGGGAGAAATCATTCTGTCATTCTCAGTATACTCTATTTGCAGGTACAAATTCTGTCAGTCTGTCGGCAAGCATTCGATAATTTCTCTGTTTACTTACAATTATGTTATGTCCTGAACCTATAATCGATAAGGGTGCCCAAGGTAATTTCTTTGTTTACTTACTTAATTAAATGCTTTATACTGAGGCAATGAGGTCCTTTATGACATGAGTTACAATCGAAATTTCACTGTGGCCTTCTCCACCTATATTGCACGAATTCATTTCCAATTTTTCTATCATCCTTTATGACATGAGTTACAATCCAAATTTCATTGTGGCCTCTCCACCTATATTGCACGAATTCATTTCCAATTTCTCTATCATCTGCTGGCTAGCACAAGTTGCATTTCCACTTTCCTTTGGCCTGCTACACTTATTTGGAATTAGTTTCAATTCCAATCTCTCTATGGGTTGACCCCTCCTGTGTGACATGACTTCCATTTCCATTCTCTTCGTGCTCTGCCCTATCTGTATAGCATGCAGTTCAATTCAATTACCTTTATGGACGAGTTTCATTTCCAATTTCTTTGTGGTTAGCTCCACTGGTATGGTATGAGTTTCAATTCCAAATTTCTATGGTTCGCTTCACCTGTATGGCATGTGTTTCAATTTGAGTCTCTTTGTGGTTCGTCTCAATGTATGACACAACTTTCAATTCAAATCTCTTTCTGGGTTGCCGCAGCTGGTCTGCTCCACCTCTACGGCTTGATTTTTAATTCCAATCACTCTATGGTTTGGTCCATCTGCATGGCACAAGTTTCAATTCAAGTCTCTTTTTAGGCTGCCCCTCCTATATGGGATACGTTTAAATTCCAATTTCTCTTTTGTTTGCCCCATTCTTATAGCATAATTTTCAATTTGAGTTTCTCTGTGGTCAGCTTCACCTTTATGGCATGAGTTTTGATTCCAATCCCACTGTAGTTTACTGTTTTCTCCACCTCTATGGCATTAGTTTTAATTTGGGTCTCTTTATGATCTACCCGACCCGTATGGTATGAGTTTCCATTCCAATCTCACTATGGGTTGTCCTACTTGTATGGCACGTGTTTTCAAAAGGATGAAGCTAGTTGAAAGTCCTAGGTGACTTTTGTCAATTAAATACCCTCAAACTTGGTGTCTGTGCTTCATTCCTTGCTCTCTCAATTAGCTTTCTTTCCTTTCTCAACATTCTATTTCCCAGATCCCTACATTTCGCCTGTTGATTAGCCACCAGTGTTGTTTTACAAAAAAAATGAAAAATCATCTATCTAAACCAAACCTACAAAAAAACAAAGTAAGAGACATTAGCCTCTTGATTATCCCATAATTTGAGGCGGCTACTTTTGTTCTCACTGCTTTCCAATTCCCCTTCTTGCTTCCTCTCTTGGGATTGACATCTTGAGCTGCCCCATTCCCAAATCAGGTTTCAAATTTGCTTTCAATTGTCCCTGTTCTCTCTGTTTTCTTTGTCTTTGAGCAACTCTGAGACAAAGAAGCTTTCACGTATACCTGGTGATAATCTGGAACCTTATTTCATTGACAACAAGAGAAACTCATGACAGTATGGGACCTTTGTGGCTTCTAAATTAAATTGACATCTACTCTTACTGCACAGTCATAATGTGTTCAATAATTAGGTGTGAATATCTAATTGTGAGCAATATGCTCTCACCATAGCATTTTGGTTATTGTTATAAAGCACTGCCACACACTGATGTTATGTAAACTCACGTTAGTGATCAAGGAGGATCTCGAGACACCAAGGGGATGGATAAAGGCTTGAAATTCAAAATGGTTGAAAGGAGAATTTGATGGCATCAATTGAGAGGGCTCGTCTTCCTGATCGTGGTGGCGCGAACAGTTTGTCAATCTGAGCTCGTATGCAAAAGATAGAGCTCTTCAAAGATTGGTATGGCAGAGGAAAAATGGGGCCCACAGTGCGCCACATGGCATCCCAGTCAGCACGTGGGACCCACATGGCAGCCCATCAAACGCTGACACATGGCAGCCCGTCATTAGCCTCCTAAACCTGCACAAGAAACATTTTGGTTATAACTACAGTTTTCATATAGTTATCCACTTAACTATATCAAAAACCAAATCAAAAAAAAAATAAAAAAAATAAAAAAAATAAAAATATATATATATATATATAACCAAAACCATATAATAATATGGTTATACCATACATGGTAAAAAGTTATAACCATACCAAAACATATATAACACATATAATAAAGTTCCAACGTATTGGGCACATATAACATATGGTGAACTATATTAAACCAACCCATACGTGGCATATTCCAACTCCCAACGAAAGTCAACAATGCAAGATATTATGGGAGGCAATACGTAACTGTGCCAACCCATGTATGGCACATAAACCAAACAAAACCCATACACCAACAAAGATTATGGTTGAACCAACGTATATGGAAATCCGCATGGAGATATGGCAAGAGCTAACCAGCTTGCCATAGGGCATTTAATGCTCCTATGGAGGCTGGTTCACCATACATGACCCACAGAAAGATTTGGCAAGAGCTAACCAGCCTTCCATAGGGCATTTAATGCTCCTATGGAGGCTGGTTCACTATACATGACCCATAGAAAGATTTGACAGGAGCATGCAGTGGATAGTTCTTGAGTTCTGACCTATCCACTGCATGCTCCTGTCAAATCTTTCTATGGGTCATGTATGGTGAACCTGCCTCCATAGGAGCATTAAATGCCCTATGGAAGGCTGGTTAGGTCTTGCCAAATCTTTCTATGGGTCATGTATGGTGAACCAGCCTCCATAGGAGCATTAAATGCCCTATGGCAGGCTGGTTAGCTCTTGCCAAATCGTTCTATGGGTCATGTATGGTGAACCAACCTCCATAGGAGCATTAAGTGCCCTATGGCAGGCTGGTTAGCTCTTGCCTGGAGATATGGTGGGTGGGGGCAGCCACGTGGTGGTCCCGCCACCCCCAACGTACAGCCTAAGTAAAGCATGCATTAAAACAAGGATGCCGCAGGTTTGGGGATGGGTGAGTGTGGTCCCGTGAAGTACGGGCCCACTCCCCAATCAAAAATTAAAATATATTATATGTGGTATAAAGTGGGTTTTTGGCTATGTAAAAAATGGGTTTGGTAAAAATAAAACATAACCACCTCATGGAGTAATCTGCCTTCATTATTTAAACTCATTCCTTACCATTTGACAAGGGGGGAGATCAACGGGCACGAATTTTGAGACCAAGTGGCGGAATCCTAAGTAGCCGAGAAACACTGGTGGAACCTTGCTTGAGCAACATTTTTGCAGGAAGGTGATTTTGGCCCAGACTCAAAATTGGGCAAGTTTTATATGGATTTTGCACCTCTCGGTGATAGGAATCCATTGGTGGTGTCAGTTTCTGCAACAGAGCTCTCCAATTTTCGAGAACTTTTCAGCATGGAGGTATAGTGCTCCATTTTGTAAATTGATGAATGTAACTTCTTTTGATGCCATTTTTAATGAATGAAGGCCTCCCCATTGATCGAGCAGGGCTCAGAGATGTAGTACAGGAGGGATGAACTCCATTATCAAGCTTCTTATCTTCTTGTCATGCTTATGTGTTTCTTCTTCTTCTTCTCACATGTGCACATTTAAGTTTCTCTTTGGTTAAGCTACAAACTGTTTATGTAATTCTTTTCATGCATCTATAAACAAAAGATAACCTGGATCAGTTAGGATATCACTGAGCATGATAATATGTGAAATCATTTAACTGCATTCATGGTTGGGTATATTGTTAAATATAGTCATCTAACTCAATGTTGGGTATGGAGTATTGTTATTTGATGTCTAAGCAGGGTGTACTTTTAAGGAACGACTGTCTCTGGAAGTAACAATGCTTTCAATGTTGGGTATGGAGTATTGTTATTTGATGTCTACGCAGGGTGTACTTTTAAGGAACGACTATCTGTGGAAGTAACAATGCTTTAAATAAGGTGGGCAAATTGTTGTCCTAAAACAAGAGCTTAACCGAGCATCATATGAAGAATCCATCCATGGGTTGTTTGTGTCAACTAATGATACCTCTATTATAAACGATGAAAGGTCTCTGACAGTGCACAAATCCTTAATTGTGTTAATGTAGGCAAAATTCAAGCTAAACACAAGGCTAAGTGACAATACGAGTACCAAACTCAAGATCAAGTTGTGGCAGTCATGAACATCATCCCTCTCTTTCACTCTTTTTTCTATCAGGTTGGAAGAGCTTCTAATATCAGGGTTGCTCATGATCACTGCTCATGATCAGTGGAAAAATAACCCAAATAATATATTCTTCCAACAAAGGAGCATCACATATTATATATTTAATATGAGGTCTGTTCTAATCACATGTTGGTGGAAGAGAGTAAAAGGAAGGTCATCTTCTCTCTGTATTGTTATCTCTAGGCCATCACATGTAGAATATTTCTACACCTTTCTAACCAAGTATAAGTTATGTAGTAGTATTAGAACCTGAAAATGTTAGATCCTTGTGTACCTTCAATTGATGAAATGATGCTTCAGCCATATTGTTCGATTCCAAAAAAAAGGGTTCAATAGTTAGTATATCATCTGAATAGATACCCTCCACGTGTGGGTGCCTTGAACCAATAACATGGAGATGTGTGCAAGGGAACCTATTCAAATGGAGATACATCAATAGGTGGAGCACTCCAATGAAACAAATTCCATAATAAGTTGACTAGTTCACTTCTTAAGGAAGATGCTTGTTCTTTTAAATATAGGCTGGAAAAGGTCAGTCCCTTGGTTTAGTTGTTTGCTCAATTGCTAGAGGAATGTACCATTTGGAGGAAGATGCAAGTATTTGGAATGGCCTACAAAGGTTGGAGTACCTAGCCCCACACATATTTGGAAGTGTTTCTTGTAGAAGTATTTACCTTTGAAGCGCCTTTGGAGGATGGATGTTAAGCATTGAAGCCCTTTGTTTCCAATGTTTATGGAGGTATTCCTCTCTTTGGGGGCTATTTAGTGTAAAGTATTATACATGTGGCATAAAAAAACTCAATTCTATGGAATAAGTTCTCCCTCTGGCAACTGTTTTTTCCCCATTACAGCCCTCGAGTCAGTGCTCCAATAGCAATGCAGTGCAACTACACATATAACATAAAACTTAAAAGGTAATTGGAACAAACCTAATAGTATATAATATATATTGTCAAACAAAACATACCATAAACCTCAAACTTCAGTATATAGGAACAAAGCAACCCCACCAATAATTAATCTTCTACATGACTTGGACATATATAAATTTTTTATCCATTATTATTTGCTTAATTTTGAAAACCAAAGTAATTTTTTTTATCAAAATTCTACAAGGCTTATTTGTTAATCAGGTAGCTGATCTATTTCATTATGTACTCTGCAATGCTTGATGACAAACTATGAAAGGTTCGTAACTTTGCTATCACGAATGTGTTTTTTTTTCCTTTTTCTTGATTCTGTCAACGATTAGGAATTACGGGGGTGTTGATTATAGTTTTAGTTGTAGCCTTTCAACCTTTTGGGCTTATTTTCTTATATCAAACATTTGTGCAGGGTTTCAATGAAATAACATTTCATTGAGTATGTATTTACAAATAAGTGATTTTGGGATCAAATCCCATAAAGTAATTTTATATTTGCTCTTCAAATTCCTTCAAGTTTTTGAAAGTAAAACCAATAAATTATCAATATAATTTTACCATAATAAAAAACAATTAGAAGGACTTTAGCCAACTCAAATTGCTCATCAGTATCTCTTCTAGAGAACTTCCCATGTAAAAATCTTGCAAGTATCCAAAAAGAAAACTTTTAATTAGGTAGGAATTTATACAAAAATTATTATTTTAATCAAATTAAAACTTTTCCAATTCAACCATTCCAATTTAATAACCTTATCGGCCTCTCTTTGTACCTTTTGGGACAATTGCTAGTAAATAAATATATAAATATTTTAATTATTTTGGTCTTTATATTATACGATTCATTAATTAACCAATCTAGATATATTTTAATTCTAGATTTACTAAACACCTAGAAGAAGAGATTTTAATTTTTTGGCGTTAGGTAGATCTGAAATTAAGATTGATCTAGGTTGGTTTAATTTCCCCCTTTAAATAGGATATATTCTATATGAATACCATGGATCAATATCATGAATTTTCAAAATCATATGCTATTTTTATTTTACTTTTATAGGGTTATTTTGATTTATTTTTTATATAATTTGACTTAGTCAAAATGTTAACATTAAATTACAACATCTCTAACATATTGGGATGAGAGAGCCTCTCCGTGCAACCAGAACAAATTTCTAGAAAAAAGATTTGAAATAAATAAAATTTCAACTAATTCTTATTTTATTTTATTTTTATTTTTATTTTAATTAATTCTTATTTGAATTCTTTTTTCAATTCTTATTGTAATTAATTCTAAGTTAATTCTTAATTCTCATTAATTCTTATTTTCAATTAATATATATATTTTATTATAAATTAGTTAATTACCAATAATTTTTAAATTTTGATTCACTCTTATTTTATCTTTAATTAATTCTTATTCAATTTTGAATTGGGAATTTGGTACAAATTACAAATATTAATTTTAATTATTTTAATTTGTGAAGTGTTCAGTGGAAACATTGGACATACCAATGATAACACACAGAATTCCAGAAAATTTCATCTACATCAAAATACTTGTTTCACTTATCAATAAATTTAATAATTTTTATTATTTGACCTTGACCAAATTTATTCTCTATACGATTAACCCAACAAATACTTTATTCTTTTTATCCTATGAAAAGGCTCTTCAGCACTCATTTACTCACAAAAGCTCTTTGGTCCGTGATAATGGATGGAGTAACCATCGAAACGTTGGACATAAAAAACATCACACAATTCACTTCTGGAAATCTCCAACAACAACAGTGATTTCATCTATTAGTTGGACTACTTTTATTAATAATATAAAACATCTAGGTCAAAAATTCTTATTAATTAACTTCTAGAAATCTCCAACAACAATAGTCATTTCATCTATTTTTTTTCACAAGAACGGTTATGGATTGTATTAATTGAATGGCCTAAATACCAGACTTGATTACAATGGGGGTGAGCCCGATCCAAATAGAATCGACCTTCTGAGGTACTATGGGGCTTGTATTCCCCTTCCAGCTCTTTTTGGGTTCAGCAATGTAGTTTATTTTTGTGATTTTCCCAAGCTTGAATATACAAACAAACTGATTTAAAATCAAACAATAAAACATATCAGCTGAGTTGAGTTATGGAATTGGATCCCATGTTTCGTCCCCGTCTCTTATCATTGCCCCGGCAGAGAGAAGTGCAGCTTTATTAGCTTCAAGATCTGCTTCTTTGTTGTTATCTCTTAGAACATGAAAGTAATTCAGTTTTTGGAACAGCTTTGCCACGCTTCTGATTCTTTGTATCAGCCTTGCTAATCTTAAGTCCCGAGGTGTAGAATTGGTCACCATGAGTTTTATGATCACTTGGGAGTCCCCAAAAATATTTGCCTCCTTGATTTCCAGATTCAAGAGCGACTTGAGACCTTGGTAGAGGGCCAATGCTTCAGCTTGAATGCCGGAGTTGATCCCCAAACCCCAGGCAAAGTTGTGGAGCGATGTGCCTTCAATGTTTTTAACAATTCCTCCTGCCCCAGACTTTCCAGGATTTCCTTTTGTTGCCCCGTCAAAGAAGAGAGAGTGCACCTTTTGATTGGAGATCCAGTCTTGAAAATCCTCCTTATTTTTTCCCCTTATTTGCCATTCCTCGGGAGAGAACATGCTTCTGACGGCTTGGTGAAATTGCAGGTTCAAGGAGGTCCCCCAATCAATGTCTAGCTGACTGAGATTCGAGTCGTCTTTTTGATCTCCCAGGCATTCTTTTAACTGGATCTTTACCTTGGCCGCAACCACCTTGGCATCGTGCTGGATGCTTCTGAAAGTTCTGTTGTTTCGCTCTAGCCAGATCTGCCAGCAGCAAATTTTGAGGAGAGAAGACCAAGCCGCTTTAATCACTTTGTTTTTTTTTTTTGGGGGGGGGGGGGGGGGACCGGGATAGTTGTTCTGCCAATTAGCGAACAGATCTGTTATGGAGGCAGGGAGCTCGAATTTGGGGTTCCAATGGTCCATCAGCTCTCTCCAGACCTGCACAGTGAAGTTGCATTTTAAGACGAGGTGCGTGGCACATTCCACATACTCTTTGCACAGGGAACACCTGGACGGGCCATAGAATCCACGCCTCTGAAGATTGTCATCGGTTAGAATTTTTCTGTGGCATAGGAGCCAATAGAAAATGTCAATTTTGGGCAGCGAGGGGATGCCCCAGACAGCCTTCCACGGAGCCGGATCAGGAGGTACGTTTGGAATTAAGGCGAGATTCGCGTATCCTTGGGCAACTGTGAAACCTGCCGAAAGAGTGCCCCAGCCATGCCTGTCTTTTCTACGGATGTGCGAGGGGGAAATCCCATTCAACAAATCATGGAGGTGGATGGAGTCCTGGAGGAGATCCGAAGGCAGATCGATCAAGCTCCAGCCAGCCCAATGCGTCCCATCCCACGAGGATATATCCCACAGTGTGGTTTTTCCAGAAGCCGTCAGCCAATCTCTCAGCGCCTTCACGGATGGACAGTCACCAATTGGATCGCGGTCCATGATGGTCCAGATATTATTTTTTTTCCCATTTCCAGGGATCCAGTAAGCCTTGGATCGGATCAACGGGGCAGCTTTGGAGCAGAGACTAGCAAAAGGCGAAACGCCTTGGGGGAGAGGCCCATCCAGACATCTAATCTGCTCGCCTTTGAAGTATTTTCTCCAAAGCGCTAGCTGAGCCCAGCCAGGCTTGGGCGCGATAATTCTCCAGAGGAGCTTAGCTCCCACAGCAATGTTCTGCAGGGGAAGTTTCTTGAAGTTAAGCCCTCCCTCCATCTGAGGCTTGAGGACAGTCTCCCAATTAACAAGAGGGATTCTCCTCTCATTTTGTTTACCTCCCTTCCAAAAGAAATTTCGAATATGCTGGTCCATTTTCTGAAGAATGCCAATTGGAGCTAGAAGCACTGAGAACTGAAATAATGGGAGACTGCTGAGAATGGCTTTGATAAGGACTGACTTGCCCGCCATATTTAGCCAGTTAAATCCCCATGCCTGGAGTTTGATCTTGAATTTTTCTACCTGAGGAAGCCAATCCCTGCTATAGGCACGCTTGAGAAAGATAGGGAGCCCCAGATACTTGAACGAGGTCCATTCTGAGGAGGCAACAAATCCTAAGCATCTGGTGATGGAATTAAGCAGAGTGGGCGTTGTATTCCAGCAGTAAGTGTGGCACTTTCCCTTGTTGAGACTGCTTCCAGACTCCATACAAAACTCATCAAGAGCCTCTTTGAATCTGTTGGCAGAGTGGATCGAAGCAGCCCCAAGAAGCAGGGTATCGTCTGCAAATAGGGCGTGGTTGATGTTTTGGACCCCCCTCGCAATGGAAATCCCTGAAATCTCCTGATCTTGCATTTTTTTATTTAGGTGGAAACTGAGAACGGAAGCTTGAATAACAAACAGAAGAGGAGACAGGGGGCAGCCCTGTCTTAGTCCTCTTGAATCGTTAAAGAATCCAGCAGCTCTACCATTGACTAGAGGAAAAATCCATGGTTATGAGATGCAAGCTCGGATCCAGTTTGTAAAGCTCTCCCCAAAACCAAATTTTTTCAAAACATTCAAGAGAAAGCTATGTCTAACACGATCAAAAGCATTTTCTAAATCTAGTTTGATAGGCATACCTTTTTCCTTGCACTGCTGACTTGAAAGGATTGCCTCTTGAACTAAAATGAAGTTGTCCACCAGTTGTCTTCCATGGATGAAGCCCCCTTGGTTCTCTGGAATGATTTTAGGGAGAATATGCTTCAGCCTGTTAGCAATAATTTTGGTGATCAGTTTGTAACCAGTGTTACAAAGGGAGATGGGACGAAATCTATTAAAGGAGTTGGCACCCTTTTCCTTGGGGATGAGAGCAAGAAACGAGGAATTTGTACTTCCTCCTATTTTCTGACAGGCTTGCGATTTTTGGACCATTTTATAGAGATCTTTTCCCACGATGTGCCAGCAGGTTTGGAGAAATCTGGCGGAGAAACCATCAGGACCTGGGGCTTTATCTGGGTCCATGGCAAAGAGAGCGCTTTTGACCTCGTCCATTGTGACTTTGGCTTCTAGATGGTGATTCATCCCAGCAGAGATTGAAGAGGGAACCCCGTCCAGCAGACAAGAGTTCTGAGACGCATTCACCTCTTCGCTGTACAGATATTTGAAATGAAGAAAGGTTGCTTGTTTGATGCTTGCAAAGTCTTTGTGGATGGTAGATTCTTCTTTAATTTCAGCTATGGAGTTGAAACATTTTCTAGCTTGAGCTTGCTTGTGGAAAAATGAAGAATTTATGTCTCCTGCTTTGAGCCAAAGGCAACGAGATTTAATCCTCCACGTTTCCTCTTCGGCCAGGCAGGCTTTATGGTATTGTTGTTGGAGTTGGACCTCTTTATCTAGAGTTTCTCTAGACACATATGCCTCTTCCGAGAGCAAATGATGGGCGTCTAGCTAACTTTGGAGCTTTTTTCTTTCAGCTGTTGGGTTAGGAAGAGTTTTGGCCCAGCACTTTAGGGCAGATTTCAATCTTCTGAGTTTTTCTTCCCATATGTAGAATGGAGATCCGTTGACAGGCTGGGACCAGCTTTCTTTGACTATCTGCAAGAAGCTGGGTTCCTTGATCCACAGAGGGCTAAACTTGAAGGGGATGGGGCCAAGATCAGTGTGAGCCCGGAGATCGAGCTTGATAGGCTTGTGATTAGAGGTGCTACTTGATAGAATATGCATACTAGCGTCTAAACCAAGCAAAAGAAAGGAGCTTTGCACAAAGAATCTATCCAGCCTTGCTGCAATGTGTCCAGGGCCTATTCTTTTATTTGACCATGTGAACTTACCTGAGACAGGCTTGATATCTAACAGATCCCAATCTTGGAGGAGATCCTCTGCCCATTCCCTTGCCGGATCTCGCACAATGTAGCCTCCTCGCTTTTCTGAAGAGTGCAGCGTGATGTTTAGGTCTCCTGCAATGATGACATTTTCCAGATTGCCCAGATCTGCTTGTTGTCTTATTGAATCCCAGCAGATCTTTTTTTCTCCAGCATTAACCGGCACATAAACGTTGAAGAGGCAAAAAGTTTCTTTAGTAATTAGATGTTGCATCTTTAGCATCAACCAGTGGGTATTTGAAGTCTCAGACACTAGCGAAAACCTACTATCATTCCAAAGAGTACCCAACCCTCCGGAGGCTCCTCGGGCTGAGACAGTTGTTGCTTTACTCTTATTCCAAAGTTTTTTACTTAAATGAAGGAAGTCTGGCTCCTCCATCTTAGTCTCCTAGAGAAGGAGTATATTTGGGGCCTCTATTCTTATTAAATTTCTTATAGCCTCTTCTTTGATTTTTCTCCCCATACCCCTACAATTCCAGGAGATTATTTTCATTATTTACCTTTGCTTTGCTAGACTCCCTTGGAGCCTTGATGCTGGTTTCTTGCCATCTTCGGCTTTTTTGCTAACAACTTCTCCAGAGTTGGTTGGCTGCCCTGTAATTTGTCCTTGTACGTTTCGTGCTCTCTTTTCTCCCGATCTGTTTTGTGCCCTCTTGTAGATCTCCTTACAGAGGTTTGGGAATCTCCTATTTCTCCTTCCTCCTCCGAGTCTTCCGATTCTTGATCCTCCTCCTCAACTTCAACGGGGGTTCCTTTTGAGCTTTCTGCAACACCCGTGTCCTTGGAAAAGGTAGGCAGGATACCTTTATCTGGGGACACTGGTTTTTGGACTACGACTTCATGGGTGTCCTCTGGCTGAGAGCTAAGAGGGTCGAACCTGTTCTCTGGGGCGGACTTGGGCGGGATCTGCTGAGCAGGGTCCTGATGAGGACCTTTGCCACTAGTGCCTCCCGACTTCTGGGTCTTGGAAGGAATTTTGGATCGTTTAACTTGATTCCAGCCGACCTCCTTCCCTTGCACAACTTCATTGGCAGATGGGCAGTTTCTGGCGAAGTGTCCATAAACATGGCATTTCCGGCATTTGAAGGGCAACTGTTCATAGTCTAGTTTCTGCACATGCGTCCAGCTTCCTACCTTGATTTTGATGGCCTCTGGAAGCCCCACCTCCAGATCTACCTCAACGCAGATCCTGGCACAATCATATTGGTCCTTGTTATTCGCTCGATCTATGAATTTCCCCAAGGCATTTCCAATGTGCATCAAAGAATCCCAGTTCCAACAATGAACTGGGAGATTTGGAAGCCTAACCCACACCGGGACAGCTTTGGGTACATCTACTGCTGGATCGAAGTCCGGAGTCCATTTATTCAGGTACAAACCCTGGGGGCCCATGAAGTAGGGGCCATTTCGAAAAATCAGATCTTTGTCGTCCTTTGAGGTGAATTCGAAGAGGAAGAATCCTCACCCCAGAAAGTATGAGGTCACACTTTCTTTGATCAGCGACGACCAGTTTCTTTTGACCCAGCTCTCTGTGGATTTGGGGGATGGCCATAGACCAGTGAACTGGCCGATGAGAGCTCGCTCGGACAAAGACAGAGCAACCTGAATCGGGGTTTCCGGAGGAAGAGAGATCTCTGGAATATCATCAAGTTTCTTGACGAATTTCGTCGCTTCAACATTCTTCTTCTTTGGGAGTCCTTCCAAAAGCCGGCTGAAAGCCTCAGCTGAAGAGATCGGCGGAGGGGGAGGAGAAGAAGGCGCCTGGGGGGTGCCCAGCACCTCCATGAGCGCAAGTCCAAAAGGGAGCCTGCCAGAAGCGAGCAGGGGTAGCTCAAACCCCCATGGCCAGGCCGACCGCAGGGAGGAGAAGAGCCCCGCGCGGACACGCCCGCAGGGATCTGGGCAGCGGAGTGCAGGCTCGCGCGCTGTCTGCAGGACGCGCAGGGAGCGGATCTTAAGGGAAGGCCAAGCAGGGGCCGAGATGCAGCGCTCAGTCGGATTAAAAATCGCTTCAGTCATTTCATCTATTAGTTGGACTACTTTTATTAATAATATAAAACATCTAGGTCAAAAATTCATATTAATTAATTTTTATTTTAACTATTTATTTTTAATTTATTTTATTATTATTGACTTTTTACTACCATTTTTAAAATTGTTAGTAATATAGACATTCATTAAGCATGTCTTTCGGATTAATCACATCAGTGTTATTTGGTGGACATTTCGAACCAGCTAATGTGGTTAATCCTTAGGATAAAGGTGAAAAAATCTATAGATCCTAATGAATAAATAGCAAGGATGCATCAAAAAAATCTATAGATCCTAATAAATAAATAGCAAGGATGCATCAAAGTCCACAATTAGTGTTAGAAACTAGCCCTTAGGAAATTAGTTATTTAATTAATAAATTAATATATTTTTAAAAATTTTAAATTCCAGTTAAAGACTATCTGTTATAAATTAGTCGTTAATTGTTTATATAAATATTTAATTATTTATTCATAATATTAAAATTATTATATATATTATTTATTATAATAATCAAATAAGAAATTATTTATTTGTTTATATAGATATTTAATTATTTATTCATAATATTAAAATTATTATATGTATATATTATTTATTATAATAATCAAATAAGAAATTATTTATAAAATTATTATATATGTATTATTAATTATAATAACCCATTTTTATTTATAAAATAGCGAGAGTCAAAGCCAACTAACCCTATTTATATTTCATAAATAAATCAATAAATAGAATAATAAAAACAGAGTTATTTATTAATAATATTAAAATATATATTGGGAGGACGGATGAGGCTCTGAAAATGTCGGGTCGGGTTATTTTGCGCGAAGGGTTTGGTTAGGGTTTCTTTTACTGAACCCTGATGCTGCAGTAACCGCGTAGCCCTCCGTTTTCCTCCCGCCGCTACCGCTGTCACCGCCTACCTCTCCTCCGTTACACTGCCTCTTTCGGTTTCGTATCTCCGCGCAGGGGGGATTATACTGTGCCGTGACTTCCGTTTCTACCTGTGACAGTTCATTTTTACCCTGCACGGTCCGTTAACTGCAACCTGTCTTTTTCTCCGGGATTCTCTACTCCACAAGGTGTCCGCCGTCCCGAGGCGCAGCTGGCCATGGAGGATCTGGATGCCGTTGATTATTCTGCTGACCCGTTGGAAGGGGTCTCCATCTGGCGCACCCCATATGCCACCTCAGAAGGTATGTTCAATTCTGATTTTTCCAGAAATTACTCACAGTTTTCCTTCGGTGAACCGTCGAGGACTCAGCCTGTGGTCCTTCCGGATGAACCTCCTACCTGGCCGGCCCTCTCTACGCCCCCTCACTCTCCGGCAACCCTCGGTTTTGTCTCCGGTTGCCTAAACCCTAACCCTGGTTTAGATCTCCCGGAAGCTGGCTCCATTTCTCGACCGCCGCATAATCCTTCTCTGCCTTCTTCCTCTGCCGGTCCCGTGGTCTCCCTTGGTCACTTCTCCGGTAGCTTCACTGCCATACCCCCGCTCTCGGGCCCCTCTTTTGCTTCTGGCTCCGGAATCCCTGCCTCACATCAGATCTCGGCTCCTTTGAATGTTACCGCTCCGCCTTCTGGTCAACCTCAGAACCTTCCACCTCCGCGCGGCCCTAAACGGAAATATAAGTGCTTCAAATCTAAGGAGGACGATATTTTCCTCAAACTGGAAGAGGATATTCAGTGGGGAGAAGCGATGGACTTTGCAGATCGGGTCTTGGTAGGTCGCATCAGGGGACGCAGCTACACGGCGGCACAATTGAAGACCTGGGCAACTGAGGTTTGGGGGCATCATTTGGTGAACATCCCTCATGTGCAGACTTTCGTGAGGGGATGGTTCGCACTGAGATTTGCTCGTGCTGACCACACTAATTGGGTTTTGTCCTCCTATTGGCACTTTGAGCATGCCCCTATGCTCCTTAAAAGATGGACACCTCTTTTCGACCCTGAGACAGAGCAGATAGGTATTGGACCAGTTTGGATTAGGCTCCCAGGGTTACCTCTCCAATACTGGTCTGAAGATATATTCAAACGTATTGGTAATGCTCTTGGTACTTACATGGGCTACGATAAATCCTATCATCAGACTGGCATGATGGCTTATGCCAGGATCCTTGTCAACATGGACACCAGGGGCGGGCTTAATGAGCACATTATTATACAGTGGAGAGACTTAGCTCGCAGACAGATCATTGATTATGAGGGCATTCCCTATCGATGCCGTAGGTGCCACAAAGTAGGGCATCTCTACAAGGACTTCCCTCTCCTCCGGAAAATGCCAAGGAACGGCAATGTAGTAGGGGTCGACCCGTCCCTAGACACCTCCCCTATTCAGCATCCTGCACAGCATACAGAGCCCCAACTGCCCGAACAGGAAGATGGTGTCCCCCGGAACACTTCTGCGGCCGCTGATACTGCCAGTGTCTCTGCTGCACCTCCAACAACATCAACAGCACCTGTGCAATCAGCGCCACAACAAGAGGACTCAGCGAATACGGGTATGTCTTTGTCTCCCCCTTCTTTGATATCTCATGCATCCTGCACTGCATCGGGCATATCATTTCCCCCTCCCTGCACTGATCCTCTTTCCTCTTTATCATCTCCTGCTCCTCATATCATTCATTCTCATTCATCTCTCACTTACTCCCTTCCTCTCCCTCCTCCGTTGGCCCCTCCTCTGTTGATCACATCGACCCTCGCATCCCTCTCCATTCGATCGACTCAGACATCACCTCGTTACTCGCTGCGATCCCGGTCGAGGGACAAGGGTCCTGACGTCGTAGGTCTCGACCCCGTGAGTGTTCCCTCCTCTCTTAGGACCTCCCGTGGTCGACCCTCCCGCATTGCCAAAGCCAGGCACACTGCCGATAAAGAGGTTGCCCTCGGGCGACAGCAAACTATCTTTAGGGCGCTTAGAGCAAGGGATGGCCCTCTTCCCCTTCCCTCATGAAGGTTCTATCATTTAACTGCCGAGGGTTTGCTAACTCAACCAAAAAACTAGCGCTCAGGAGGTTTCTCACTTCGACTCATCTGGACATTATTTTCCTGCAAGAAACCCTCTGCTTGGTTGAGCCCCTTACTCATACCCTCTCCTCCTGGCTCCCTAATTAGACCTTCCATGCACTGGATGCGTCCGGGCGATCTGGTGGATTGGCTATTGGGGTTTTCAACAGAGCTGTGGATATTAGGAATTTCTGGGGAGGCAGGGGTTTCATTGGCCTAGACATTTTTGTTCACTCTATTGAAAGGTAAATTCGCATCATCAACGTCTATGGCCCTTGCACTGACCGCGAAAACTACTGGAGATCCCTTCTGGAATCTAGACTTCTTCAAGCTGATAACATCATCTTGGGAGGGGACTTGAATTTTTCCCTGGGTTTCTGTGAATCATGGGGGCATATGGCACAGGTCGACACCCTCTCCGACACTCTCTCCACCTTATTAGAGGATCATCACTGTGTGGACATTCCATCTGCTCGTTTACAATACACCTGGTCAAATAATAGGAGTGGTGATCAGAGTTTGGCCAGGAGGCTTGATCGCTTCCTTATTAAGGAGACCCTGTATAACAGCCTCCCCAGATTCCGACAATGGGTTGGATCCGGTGGCTTATCCGACCACAGGACTATCTTCCTGGAGGCAGAAGACCTTGATCACAAAATCAAGAGCCCTTTTAAATTTAATGCAGCTTGGCTTCAGGACCCCTCGTATATTCAGCTGGTGCAACATTATTGGCAGAACAATCCCATCAGGGAAGATGAGGAACTCTCTGCGGGTTTTGTTAGAAAGCTTACTGAACTCAAACAGATCACCAAAACTTGGGCTCATCAAAAGCGAATCTAAGATAATCACATTCTGAAAGAAGCGGAACAGGTCATTGCTGAGTTTGAGAATACATCATCTGGGACTTTCCCCACCCAGGAGAGCAAGGAACTGTATACCTCTCTCATTGCAAAACGCTCCCAAATACTGAAAGAACGAGAGGAAAGTTGGAGGCTAAGGAGCAGGGCTATTTGGCTCTCTGAGGGTGACAATAACACCAAGTTTTATCATAAATTCTCCAATGGACGCAAAGCCATCAACACTATTTGGGAACTAAAGGATGCTCATGGCCACACTGTTTCATCTCAACAGAACCTGGCCAGACTGGCCACTGAGCACTTTAGAAGTATATATATCGCACCTGGAGACATCAATATTTTGGAAATCATGAGAGTAGCTGAACTCTTCCCCAGATATATTGAACAAGAAGAGTCGGATGAGCTTCAGAGGGAAGTATCCATGGAGGAACTGGAAGCTACAATAAAATGGTTTAAAAAAGATAAGAGCCCTGGCCCAGATGGGTGGACCATAGAATTCTACATCGCTTTCTTCGACATCCTGGGAAATGACCTTCTGAAGATTGTGGAAGACAGTAGGAGGAGAGGAAGGATATCCTCTGCTATCAAGTCCACCTTCATCGCTCTTATTCCCAAATCCGATGCCCCGACCTCCTTCGATGACTTCCGCCCCATCTCACTCTGCAATTGCCTCTACAAAATCATTGCCAAGATTATCGCCAACCGCCTTAAGCCCATCCTCTCGCTTCACATATCCTCCGAACAATTCGCTTTCTTGCATCAAAGACAGATCCATGAAGCCATCGCCACTGCTCAAGAACTCATGCACTCCCTGCAGATCAAAAAACAGAAAGGAATGATTCTTAAAGTGGATCTCTCTAAGGCATTTGATAGAACTAACTGGCTGTATTTAAGGCTGCTCCTAACTCATCTTGGTTTCCCCTATGGCTTCATTAAATGGACGATGAGCTGTATCACCGATGTATCTTACAGTGTATTACTCAATGGGGAAGCTACCTCCTTCTTTACATCTGAGAGAGGACTTAGACAAGGATGTCCTCTCTCACCATTGCTGTTCTTGCTGATCATGGAGGGTTTAAGCAGAATTATCTCATCCGCCAGAGATAGGCATCAATTGACAGGCATCAAAATTGTGGACAATTTCTTCCTCACGCACCTGTTATTCGTTGATGACATCTTGATATTCTTGAATGGCAGCATTGGGGACTCCACTTCGCTTCACAATTCCTTTCTCCTATTTCAGCAAGCCACTAGAATGAAGATCAATGAAAATAAATCCACGATCACTACGGTTGGCTGCTCCATTCATGAATCTGCCTTTGCCTCACAACGCTTTCCCTTTTTCTTTATGAATCTGAAGGATGGAATAAAGTACCTCGGTTTTAGACTTAAACCATCTGGCTACAAAATTGCTGACTGGTTATGGCTAATAGCAAAAGTGGAGAAGAGGCTACAGGTATGGTACCATCGATACCTCTCACGTGCAGGCAGATTAGTACTCATCAAAGTTGTCATTGAAGCCACACCTGTCTATTGGATGGCCCTAGCCTGGATTCCAAAAGGCATTTTGAACAGGCTCCAAAGTATTTGCTGCAGATTCCTTTGGAAAGGACAACAGCAGGGGAGACTTTTCGCCTGGGTAAAATGGGATACCATTGCCAAGCCCAAGCGATGGGGCGGTTGGGGCATCAAGAAGTTGGATTTCTTCTCCAAGGCTCTGGCTGCTAAGCTCGGATGGCGTCTACTTACCTCAGATGGTCTCTGGTCTCAAGTCGCATATGCTAAATACATTAAACCACAGACCGTTTTGGATTGGATCTGTACACAGCATGGCACCAATCACCAAATTTCCAATATCTGGAAAGCAGTCATCGGCACCTTACCTCTGCTGCGAGATGGTATCACTTGGCGCATAAAGGAGGGAAACGCCGTCCGCATCGGGCTGGACCCATGGGTTGGTTGTGGAAATGCCCATAGATTATCTGCTGATCTTATTAGACACCTCCAAGACAGAGGGATTACTCACATTAAACATATTGGAGATCATGTAAATTCCTCATTCCTTCAGCAAGCCTGGTTATCCGCCCAAGCTTTAGAACTACCTGCACAGTGGATTAACGAATGGTCGGAATATACAAGCGCACTAACTCAAGCTCACATCAGGCTCACTGATGGACCAGATGAGATCATTTGGGCGTTCGCCAAGCATGGTGTCTACACACCAAAGCTTGGATATCTAAGGCTCGTGGAACCTTATAGACCCCTAGATATACTACCCACCTGGAAAGCACTCTGGAAGCTTAAGTCAGCCCCTCGGACGAGACTGCTGATGTGGAACATCCTATTTGACAAAATTCCTACCGGCACCAACCTCATGAAGAGGTCCTTCTATGGACCCTTTCGCTGTCACTTATGTCATAACGCCGAAGAAAGCACCGATCATTTGTTTCTTTTCTGCAGCTCTTCTATTCAATTCTAGAAATCTCTTACCTCAGAGATCCCGCTTTTGTCAGAATGGCATGGTAACAACCTCTCTGAAGCTTGGAATGCCTGGTGCCATAATCACTCTGGGAAAGCTATTAACCTGCCTCTGCTGGCTTGCTGGGCCATTTGGATCGCGCGGAACCAGTCAATCTTTAACCTTAAAGCCCCTCTCTGGCCTTCTATTATCCTCCACACGGTTGCTGATTATAATATGCTTCCTGAAGAGGATCCCCCTGCCCCGCCTCGCATCCTCAGACCTGTTCCCATCGACATATCAAAACCATGGGCTTTTTTTGATGGCTCGGCCCAAGAAGCGGGCTGTGGGGGTGGTGCTATCCTCCATCTAGACGAGAGGCACTGTTTCAAGTTACAAATCAATCTTGGTAGAGGCACAAATAACTATGCTGATCTGTGCACGGCCAAACATATCATCCACTTTGCTATACATAAACAATGCAGACATCTACAGCTATTTGGAGACTCAAAAATTGTGTGCAATTGGCTGAATGATGCATCCCATTGTCATGCATATTCTTTGAGGCACATTCTTGATGAAGCAAAGAGATTGACTGCAGCCTTTGACTCTTTTGTTTGCCATCATGTTTACAGGGAACAAAACATCGTCGCCGACCAGCTCTCCAAAGAGGCCGCACATAGAGAAGGAGAAGACTGGTTGATCCAGGAGGAAATAGACGGCACATACTACCAGCACTACCACAGAACTTTTGATGACTACATGGACGAGGGGCTATGAAGCCCACTCTTTATTACAGTTATCTTTTTGTTTATAGCATGTACATAGATACTGTCTAGACATGAGTCCAGCTCATCTCTATTTTGTTTATATACAGCATATATATTGCTCTCTGCGAAGAGCATAGGCAAATTTTGTACACTGACAAACATACCAGTATTTTTGGAAATGCTCCCTGCGTGGAGTCATCTTGGACTACTCTCACTAGACTACAGTTATTTTTTGATCTCGACAGGCAATGCTGCCTCCATATGAATATGCTTCGGCATCTGCAAAATGTAATTTCTTAACACATAATAGAAATTACGACTTTTTCCCAGGGGAAAAAAAAATATATTAAAATATATATATATATATATATATATATATATATATATATATATATATATATATATATATATATATATATTTATTATTTATTATAATAATCAAATAAGAAATTATTTATTAATAATATTAAATTATTATATTTGAATTATCGATTATGATAACCATTTTTATTTATAAAATGAGCAGAGTCAAATCAAAAACAAATAAATAATACAAATTAACTATATTTTTATTTCATAAATAAATAAATCAATAGAAAAATAAAAATAAAAATATAATATAATATTTACTAATTGTTTATACACATGAAATTACTCATTATCTATTAATAATGGATGGAAATTGAGTAAAAGTTGGATTCCAGCGCTTTTATCTTGGTTATTCCTTTTTTGTGATAGACCATGAGTAATATTATAAACTATTAGTAAATATTATATTGTATTTTTTATTTTTATTATTGTATTTATTAATTTATTTATTTATGAAATAGAAATAGAGTTAGTTTGTATTATTAATTTGTATTTTATTTGAATCTCCTCATTTTATAAATAAAAATAGTTATTATAATCAATAATTTAATATTATTAATAAATAATTTCTTATTGGATTATTATAATATATATATGTGAGAGAGATTTAATATTAATAAATAATTCTATATATATATATATAATAATTTAATATTATTAATAAATAATTTTATTTTTATTATTCTATTTATTTATTAAAGAAATAGAAATAGGGTTAGTTTGTTTTGACTCTTGTCCTCTTGTAAATAAAAATTGGTTATTATAATCAATAATACATATATAATAATTTAATATTTGAAACTAGTGAAATGACACAGGTGAAAAAGTGGGATTGAAACTAGTGAAATGAATCACATAGCGTCAATTATCACTTTGGGATTGAAACTAGTGAAATGAATCACATAGCATCAATCATCACTTATGGGGCTTGCACCCAGCAACCAGGACTTCCCAGGAGGTCACCCATCCCGGACCTCCTCTAGCTCAAGCGTGCTTAACTATGGAGTTTTCCCACAATCAAGCCCACTTAGCTTGCTTACCCATTTGGAAAACCTTAGCAAGTATTGTGCCCCATGAACCATTCAAGTAGAGCTCCCTTCACTCTTATGTATTTAAGAGTGCTAAGTGGACTATTCAAAAATCATGAGAAATTAGTGAGTTACGACTACCTCTCATGGAAATGGTCATAGATGAATGACTTTCTTAACGCAATTGAATCCCAAAAAAAAAATGATATCTAATATAATGCACTGCGGAAGACCCTCAATACTTAAATACATAAGAGTGAAGGGAGCTCTACTTGAATGGTTCATGGGGCACAATACTTGCTAAGGTTTTGCAAATGGGGTAGCAAGCTAAGTGGGCTTGATTGTGGGAAAACTCCACAATTAAGCGCGCTTGAGCCAGAGGAGATCTGGGATGGGTGACCTCCCGAGAAGTCCTGGTTACCGGGTGCAAGCCCCGGAAGTGATTATTGACATTATGTGGTTCATTTCACTAGTTTCAATCTCACTTCTTCACCCCTGTGAGCATCACCTCATGCAATGAGTGTTAAGTGGACTATTCAAAAATCATGAGAAATTAGTCAGTTACAACTACCTCTCATGGAAATGGTCATAGATGAATGACTTTCTTAACGCAGTTGAATCCCAAAAAAATGATATCTAATATAATGCACTACGAAAGACCCTCAGGTTATTATAATATATATATATATATATAAATATATATCTATATATATATATATATATAATAATTTTAATTTTAATATTATGAGTAAATAATTAAATGTTTATATAAATAATTAATGGCTAATTTATGACAGCTAATCTTTAATTGGAATTTAAATTTTTTAAAATATATATATTAATTTATTAATTAAATAACTAATTTCCTAACAACTAATTCTGGACTTTGATGCATCCTTGTTATTTATTCATTAGGATCTATGGATTTTTTCACCTTTGTCTTGAGGATGAACCACATTAGCTGGTTCGAAACGTCGACCAAATAACACTGATGTGATTAATCCAAAAGACATGCTTACTACATTATGGATCACAAAAGCCTAAAATCTAACAATATAGACATTTCTTGGTAAAAATAAATAAATTTTTAATAATGATGCTCGTGATGAACAAGTTTCCAATGTCCAACTTCCGTTCATCCATGGGACCACTGATAAGATTGCTCATATTCTTAAAAATAATAAAGTTTTTGCTACCTTCAAACCCCTTAATACCATTAGAAATTCCCTTAGATCCGTTAAGGACCCAGTTAACCTTAAATACATGAAAGGGGTTTACTCAATCTCTTGCTCATGTGGGATTCTCTACATTGGGGAAATTGGTTGCTCCATTAATCAAAGAATTCAAGAGCATGCAGCAAACATTATGCACAATCATTCTAGTTCCTTAGCTATTGTTGAACATGTTGAGAAAACTAAACACCATGTCTGCATTGAGGATTCTCATGTCCTCGTGAGTATTGATCATTTCCATCATAGGAAGTTAAGGGAGTCCATCGAAATTGAGAAGCATGCAGTCAATATCAATAGGGACGATGGCTGGAAACTAAGTAGGAGTTGGATTTCCCTCTCTTCTTTAGTATCTCTTATCCCTCCCCCCTTTTAAAAAAAAATAAATTATTATTATTATTATTATATATAGACGTAGTTTAACTTATAGACGAAATGGCCCTATTTATTACATATTTTCTAGTTAATTTGAAACAAAATCCGAACAGGCACGTTTGCAGGTCTCCAAGATTAAATCAAATCTAACATTCTTGAAAAGATGTAGAGATTCATCCATTGTTCCTTCGTTTGCTAAGATTAAGCATTACCTTAATAATTCTAGGAACCATCATGTATTTTTTATTGCTAGCATTTCATTGGTTCGTTATGAGATTTCCAGGATTAGAAAAAGTATTGATCTTATATCTCGGAAGTTGTTCTCATTACATTTAGAGCTTTCTAATGTGGTATCCCCTGCCATTTAGATGAGGATTGAAGCATGTTCGACATTAAAGTCTCTTCGCTTAGAGGTATTATGGAAGAGGAAACAATCTTCAAAGTTTCTCAAAGTCTTAGAAAATTCCTCTTCTCATAGAGGTTTTTCTATTTCTTCCAATAGCAGATTGAATGGAAGTCAAATATATGCTCTTCGTTCTTGGATTAACAGCATTGCTCTTCCTAATTTTAGGAGTGTGTTGTCCCTAGCAAGCAAAAATGAGGATTCGAGGTCTCTCTATCAAACTTCTCATCATTATTATTTAGGGGTTGATTCTAGTGGATATTCCATGAACATTGTGCATTCTGAAGTTGCTCTTCATGTTCTTCCTCTTAACTCTGTCCTTCCTGCACTTCCTTGTTTCTCTAGCGTTGATGTTATTTCTGAAATTGATTCTTCCAGATCAAGCTCGATGTGTCCTAATTTATATGGTCTCATGGATCCCTCCCTAGCCTGTCCTTGTAATTTGTATTCTTCTTCTATTCTAGTTTCGGTTCTGTATAGTCAGCTTCCTTCCAGCGTGGCCTCACCTGTGGATAGTCAATCCTCCACATACGTACACTCTCTTGGCAACCATTTCTCTTTAATGTCTCGTGTTTCAAGCCCTAGATTTAATCCTTCCTAGTCCTCCATTAATCGGTTAACTCCCCTCGTCTCTATGAACCAGGCCCCTCTCTCCCCATCTTTCCCTTCTTCGTCGGTTGTTAACCTTTAAATCAATAGAGATGAAATCTCTACCTTCGAGACCCCCACAAAGGTGAACATTGATGTTAACCTCTCCTTTTATCCCAAGCATTCTAGTTCACCTTCGATTCATATTCTCATTTTGCGTAGCCCACTTTCCTCCAGCATGGATGGTCAACCCTCCACGTCCATTGGGCTTCATGGTAGTGAATGTTCCTCGATGTCCAGGGTTTCAATGGACCGAACCTCTCTCTCCCTGTTTTTTCCTTATTCATCAGATGATGACCATTCGAGCAAGAGAGGTGAATTATCCACCTCTGAGACCCCTCTTGAGGTGAACCTTTATATTGACCTCTCCTCTAATCCTAGGAGTTTCCCCTCTTTGGGTATCTCATGTCCTTCTTCTTTTGAATCCTTTAATAATAATAATAATAATAATAATAATTCTTTTGATTCCAATAATAATGATACTAATAATTTTGAATATAATAATAATAAGAAGAAGAACAATATTAAGCTCCAAGGGATAGCTCAGTTGGTCGAGTTCTCATTGCTAAGTACCTTGCCAATTGGGAGGTCACGGGGTCAAATCTCCTCGACTCCCTTGGGGTTATGCCCAACATATTAGGCAGTCAGGTAGATCCCTTTGAGTGGATATGCCCAGATTATTGCCCGTGGATGTAGTGACCACTCAACGACTATGAACCACAGTTGAAAAAAATAAGAAGAGAGATATCAATGTCGATAATAATAATACTAATACTAATAATAATAATAATCATTTATTTTTTGTCGATTCTAATAATAGTATTAATATTAAAAATAAAGTTTCTCTCACCTCTTTTAATGATAGAAGTTTAATCTTTCCAATTTTTCTTTTGATCCTTCTATTTATAGTCTTTTAGAGAAAGGTTTAAATTTCCCCCTTGCTCTTAGAAAAATCCATGTTGAAGAGATTATATGTGACATTGAATTCGGGATAAGGGACTTACGGACACTACTAAGGATATCATAAGGCAAGATTGTGTGGTTATCCTAAGAAAGGCTAAGTCCCCTAAGAACAACCTTAGAAAACCTGAGTTTGAAGCTCTCAAAGCTTTGAAAAATAACAAGGACATCGTTGTTCTTAAATTTGACAAGGGGGAAGTTGTTTTCATCTTAGATAAAGAGGATTACCAAAGAAAAATGTTAATAATACCACCTTTGTAATAGCAAGAGCTACATAAAACTTAAAAGAATCCCTTAAAGAAAATTTCTAAAACAGTTGCTCTAGCCATAAAATTTAGTAGCACTGTTAGCTCCCTTAGCCAGAAGCTTATTGAGAGTAGCCCTCTCACTCGTAGGATTTACGGTCTTCCAAAAATTCATAATGAAGGGGCTCCCCTGCGTCCCATCGTCAACACCATAGGAGGGTCGACCTATCTTCTTGCTAAGTTTTTAGCCAGTAAGCTAAAACCTCTTGTTGGACACATTGAATCCTTTGTCAAAGATTCATCTTCATTTGTCAACGAGTTAAAGGGTATAAGGATGGATCCTTGTGATAATCTATTGAGTTTCGATGTGGTCTCCTTGTACACTAATATCCCCATTAACGAGGCCATTGAAGTCATGAAACACATTACGGATCCAGATACAACTTATTTGGTTGAAATCTGTCTTACCTCCACTTTCCTCAGTTTTGAAGGGGAATTTTATGAACAAACCTATGGCATGACCATGGGTTTCCCCCTTTCCCCCATAGTGGCTAATTTGTTCATGGAGTACTTTGAATCCAAGGCCTTGTGCTAAGTTTTATTCCAACCTAAGCTTTGGAAAACATTTGTGGATGACACTTGCGTCATCTAGTCTCATGGTCAGGAAAAGTTGGAGCTCTTTTTCCAACATCTTAACAATCAATCTAGTTCCATAAAATTTACTATGGAATGTGAAATCGATGGTAGTCTACCTTTCCTCGATGTTATTATTTCAAAAAGAGATGATGGTTCTTTCTCCCACCAAGTTTTTCAGAAGAAAACTCACACTAAGCAATATCTTCGCGCTAATTCTCATTGTTTCCCTAGGTGTCCTCAACATCTTAGTCACTTGGGCGTTATAAGTTTTTGATGAAAACCACCTCAATGAGGAAAAGACCCATCTCCTTAATGTTTTTAATAAGAATGGTTATAGTAGGCATCAATGTCTTAGAGCTTTCCTGAAGGCTGAAAAAAGTCCTAGAATTAAAAAATATCTTAAGCATTGGTTTTCAGGGGTGCATCTTTCATTTATTCAAGGGACCACAAACATGATTGCAAGGATCTTGAAGAAGCATAAGGTTCCTTCGACATTTAGGCCCCTAAAAACTATTTGAAGCTAACTAAGATCGGTGAAGGACCCTATGAACCCTAAATATGGGAAAGGTGTTTACATCATCCCATTCTCCTGTGGGACTCTGTACATTGGTGAAACTGGTCGCTCAATAAATCAGAGGATTCATGAGCATGTAGCCGACATCAAACATGGTAAGTATCGCTCCTCTGCTTTGGAAGAACATGTGGAAAAGACAAAACATCACATTTGCATTGAAGAGGCCAGGGTGATCGCAAGAATTGATCATTTTCATCACCGTAAGTTTAGGGAAGCCTTAGAAATTGAAATGAGGTTTATCAATCTGAATAGAGACGATGGTTGGAGTATTAGAAGGTGATCATTTTCATCACCGTAAGTTTAGGGAAGCCTTGGAAATTGAAAAAAAGCTTATCAATCTGAATAGAGACGATGGTTGGAGTATTAGCAGGTGTTGGATCCCTACTTTGTGTTCCTAAGTTTTGTTTGTTTATTATTATTATTATTATTATTATACATTTGTATTTATTATTAGTATTATTATTAAAAAAATTAATTTTTTTTATTATTATTTATTAATTTTATTGTTTGGAACTATTAAGTTTGACCATATTATTCAATTTTAAGTATTTCTATAGGACCTTCCTTTTTTATTTAAGTAATAATAATAATAATAATAAAATTAATTTAATTCATGATTTCTATTTATTTTATTTTTTCTTAGTGTTATTTGTTTTATTTACTTTATTAGCTTGACCATACTATTTTTTAATTTTAGTTGTTTCTATATGACTTTCCTTTTGATTAAAATATTAATAATTATAATAATAAAATTAATTTAATTTTTACAGTTATTTGTCAATTGTTATATATGGTTCTTCATATTACCCTGAAGATGAACCACACTTGATGGTTCGAAACACGTCAACAAAAATGTTCCCTTATGTGATTTTCACCAAAAGATTTCTTAGCATGCAAGTTATGGATCACAGAAGCCTAAATTGAGAAATTTGAGTTTAAGTTGTTTAATATGTAGAATTTGAGTGTCACATGGGCCTTTTAGGGTGTTGAATCCATTTATGAAATCAAAAATGCAATTTAAACAACAAAAAATCACATTCTTTCTTGAAATTGTTTTGTCATATTTTAGTGAAAAAAGACTATTTTGTCTATATATATAATAATATAAGTTTAAGAATATGATATAAACATATATTTATTCCATTAATTAACCTATATTTATTTTTTCCCCTTTTCCAATTATTTTTAATTTTATTTATTTTATTTTTTCTAATTATTTTATTTATCATTTATTTATTTTTAATTTTTTTTAAACTTCCAGTTTAACTATTTATATTTTTACCTAAATACATATGATATTTAAACTTATTTTATAATAAAATGGTTTAATTTAATTTAATTCCTTTTAAAAAAAAATTATCATTTTTCTTTCCCATTTATCTTCTTGTTCTAGTCCTTTTTATTTATTTATTTTTATTTTTATTCTTTATTATTTTCATATTTTAAAGTTCTTTAATAAATGATTGGCTTTCTAATATTTTATAATATAATATATTGACATATTCAACTACTTGATTATATATATATATATATATATATTGGCCAATTCTCTAATCTAATGTTTAATTTTAATTAAAATATTTTATTTTTCCTAATGATTATGGTTTAAACAAGTTGACAGATTGGTTTTTTCACTGGTGATGAACCACATTAGATGATTGGAAATGTCCTCCAACAACTAATGATGTGATTCATGGGAAAGAGAGTCTGAAAATCAATGTCAACATTTCTTGGTAAAAAAATTATTAAATTTTTTTACCGTACCGTTATAATTCTTTGCATCTTTACTCTATTTAACACTAATGATGTGATTCATGGGAAAGAGAGTCTCAAAATTAATGTCAACATTTCTTGGTAAAAAATTTATTGAATTTTTTTACCGTACTGTTATAATTCTTTGCATCTTTACTCTATTTAACTCACCATCTTAAGCTTGGTGATGAACCACACTGGGTGGTTCGAAACTTTGGACCGAATATGAGTCCAAAAAACCAAAATTAAGAGAGAAATTGGAAATCGAATTATAAAAAATAAGCTTTTAAAATAAAAATTAATAAAAGGAGTAGTCTAACTAATAGACAAAATGGAAGTAATATAGATTTTTCTAGAGTTGACAACTTAGAAGATTCTGGATTACAAGTCTGCAACCTGCGAGCCTCGGCTCCTGCCATTTTGCGAGATCCGCTCTTTGCGGGCCCTGAAGCCTGCGGCTGTGCTCGCTCTCTGCGGCATCTGCTCTCTGCGGGCCTGCCCGCAGAAGGCCTGGTTCTGATCTGCGGTCGTCAGTCGAAGCATTGTCCTCTGGCTAGGGTTTGGTCGTTGCTGCGTGGCTGCCCCTGTGGCGGCCGGCATCAGGCCAGATCATATGGAGACGCAGGGTCAATCCACGGATCCACCCTCTGATCCTGCCTTTGATGCTTTCAATCAGCTCCTGGCCGGCTTGCCCCCGAAGAAAAGAAGTGATGCTTCAAAATTCGTTAAGAAACTCGATGAAATTCCTGAGATCTCTTTGCCTCCGGAGACCCCCATCCAAGTAGCTTTGTCTCTGGCTGATCGTGGACTCATTGGCCAATTCACGGGACTTTGGCCCTCTCCGAAATCTACTGAGCAATGGGTTAATAGGAACTGGGCGCCTCTGATCAAGCAAAGTGTTACCTCATACTTTCTGGGGCGAGGGTATTTCCTTTTCGAATTCACCTCCAAAGAAGACAAAGATCTGATCTTCCGAAATGGGCCGTATTTCATGGGTCCTCAGGGCCTCTACCTGAACAAATGGACTCCGGACTTTGACCCGGCGGTCGATGTTCCCAAGGCTGTTCCGGTGTGGGTTCGTCTCCCAAATCTGCTAGTTCATTGCTGGAACTGGGACTCCTTGAAGCACATTGGCAACTCCCTCGGGAAATTCATAGATCGGGCAAACAACAAGGATCAGTACGACTGTGCCAGGATTTGTGTAGAGGTAGATCTAGAGGTGGGTCTACCAGAGGCAATCAAAATCAAAGTTGGCAGCTGGTCTCATGTGCAGATCTTGGATTATGAACAGCTGCCATTCAAATGCAGGAAATGTCACGTTTATGGGCATTTCGCCAGAAACTGTCCGACCAATGCAGAGCCAGAGAAAGGGAATGAAGAGGGTTGGAACCAAGTCAAGCGAGCAAGAACCAACCACAAAGGGCAGAAACAGGGTGGACCCTCTGGCAAAGGCTATCTCCAGGCTAATGTCCAGCGTCCCCCTCCCAAAAAGGCGCAAGAAAACAAATTTGATCCTCTAAGCCAGCCGACAGAAGACACTCTGGAGATAGAGACCCAAAAACCAGTCTCTCCAAGTAAAGGCACTCCCTCAGCTTCCCCCAAAGAAGCTGAAAACCCCAAAGGCATGACTTTAGAGGATGAGGAAGAAGAGCAGGAAACTGATGAGTCAGAAGAAGAAGGAGAAATAGGAGAGTCCCAAACCTCGGTAAGAAGATCTACAAGAGGCCGTAAAACAGACAAAGAAAAAAGAGAGCAGCAGACCTACAAAGACAAGCTACAGGGCAGCCAGCCAACTCTGGAAAAACTGCTAGCCTCAAAGCCCAAGATGTTGAAAAATCAGCCCCAAGGCTCCAAGGGAGCCCACCAGAAACATAAATAATGAAGGTCATCTCCTGGAATTGCAGAGGTATGGGGAGTAAAGTTAAGGAAGAAGCCATAAGAAACTTAATAAGAACAGAAGCTCCAGACATACTTCTCGTCCAGGAGACCAAGCTGGAAGACAAAGTCTTCCTGCAAGCAAGCAAAAATCTGTGGTTCAAAAGTGAAGCAAGAGCAATCTCTGCCAGGGGTGCCTCGGGAGGGATTGGTACACTATGGAACTCCAATAAATATGCAGTCATCTTTGAAGCGAGCAACATTCACTGGTTGCTGCTAAAAATGCAGAATCTGGACACAAAGGAAACCTTCAGCCTCTTCAATGTATATTCTCCAGTTAATATCCGGGAGAAAAAGGATTGTTGGGACTCTATAAGACAACAGGCAGACTTGACAAATCTGGAAAATACAATCATCGTTGGAGACCTCAACCTCACTCTTCATTCGACTGAAAAAAGGGGAGGAAGTGCAGTTTGAGATCCAGCAAGGGAATGGGCGGAGGATCTTTTGCAGGATTGGGACTTGCTGGACATCAAGCCCTCTTCCGGTAAGTTTTCTTGGTCTAACAAAAGAGTAGGTCTTGGACATATTGCTGCCAGGCTAGATAGATTTTTCATTCAAAGCTCTTTCCTGTTACTTGGTTTAGAACCCAGAATGCACATTCTTGCTAGCAGCGTCTCGGATCATAAGCCCGTAAAACTAGAGCTCCTTGCCCATCTAGATCTGGGCCCTATCCCCTTTCGATTTAGTCCCCTTTGGGTCAAGGAGCCTCTTTTCATGCAAACAGTCAAGGACTGTTGGAGCCAGCCTGTCAAAGGTTCACCTTTCTTCATCTGGGAGGAAAAGCTTAGAAGGGTTAAAGGAGTTCTGAAACGTTGGGCCAAAACCCTGTCCAATCCTATAACAGAAAGGAAAGCCATTAAAGCCTCTCTTGCCTCTCATCAAATTCACATGGAGAGCACTACAGTCACAGAGGAGATGTTAAATCAAGAAACTCAGCTGCAACAGAGCTACCATAAGGCCTGCTTAGCTGAAGAAGAATACTGGAGATTAAAATCTCGAAACCTTTGGCTCAAAGCAGGGGACAAGAACACAGGTTTTTTTCACAAGCAAGCCCAGGCCAGGAAATGCTTCAACACTATTTCCGAGATCAAGGAAGATAATGACACGCACAAGGAATTTGCAGACATTAAGAAAGCAGCCTTCTCTCATTTCCAAAACTTGTACAGTGATGATCAGGATTCGCTCCAACACCCAGAGCTGCTAGACATTATCCCTCCAACAATCTCTCCTCGTATGAACGGGATTCTAGAGGCCAAAATCACTAAAGAGGAAGTTAAAAAGGCCCTCTTTGACATGGATCCGGACAAGGCCCCGGGGCCAGATGGCTTCTCCGCTAGGTTCCTCCAAGTTTGTTGGCCGATTGTTGAAAAGGACCTCCTTAAAATGATACAAAAGTCTCAAAATACTCAGAAAATAGGAGGCAGCACAAACTCCGCTTTCTTAGCTCTCATTCCAAAGGAAAAAGGCGCCAACAACTTCAGCAGATTCTGCCCGATCTCATTATGCAAGACTAGGTACAAATTAATCACCAAAGTAATTGCAAATAGACTGAAGCCTATTCTACCTAGAATAATTCCGGAAAATCAAGGAGGCTTCATCCAGGGAAGGCAGATCGTGGACAATTTCACTCTCGTTCAAGAGGCAATACATTCAAGTCTTCTCCGAAAAGAACAAGGTATGGTGATCAAACTCGATTTAGCAAATGCCTTTGATCGAGTAAATCATAGATTTCTTTTAAAAGTCATGTGCAAGTTTGGTTTTGGAGCAAATTTCATAAAATGGATCCGGGCATGCATCTCAGAGCCATGGATTGCCCCTCTTGTAAATGGAAGAGCCACTGATTTTTTCAAAGCCTCGAGAGGACTTAGGCAGGGGTGTCCCCTTTCCCCTCTGCTTTTTGTCATCCAAGCCTCTGTTTTCAGCTTTCTGTTAGACAAAAAGATGCAAGATCAAGAAATTAATGGACTGTGTATTGCAAGAGGGGTCAAAAGCATAAACCATGCCTTATTTGTGGATGACACACTGCTATTAGGCAATGCCACCCTTTCCTTAGCCTCTAAGTTTAAATCTGTTTTGGATGATTTCAGTGAGGCCTCGGGCAGCACTGTTAACAAGAATAAATGTCATATCTTCAGCTGGAATACCTCACCCAGGATACTCTCTGCCATATCTAGATGTCTGGGCTTTGCAGCCTCCTCTTCCTGGACCTCTTTCAAATATTTGGGCCTCCCTATTTTTCATAAGAGACTTACAATCAAATACTGGCACCCTCAGCTTGAAAAATTCAAGTCTAGGATCCAAACCTAGGGCTACCGCTGGCAAGTCTGTCCTTATAAAATCCGTGCTCTCCAGCCTCCCCCTATTCCAATTTGTTGGTCTTCTCGCCCTGGTAACCATTCTAAATAAAATGGATGAGTTCATGCGCAGGTTCTTCTGGAAGGGCGGAAAACAGAATGAAAATAAAATTCCTCTCATCAGCTGGGAAACTATTTCCAAGCCACTGTGGGAAGGTGGATTGAATTTTAAAAATATATGTCAGCAGAATGTGGCTATGGCAGCAAAGACTATCTGGAGGATCATTGCGCCCAAGCCTGGCTGGGCCCAATTGGCTCTATGGAAAAAATATTTCAGAGGACCTCGTTTAAGCTGTTTAGAGAATGTGATCCAATTGCCAAACTCGCCTTTCCTCAAGTTGTATGCCAAAGCAGCCCCTTTAATCAAAGCGCACTCCTACTGGATCCCTGGAAACGGCAGAAAGATCAACATCTGGACTAACAAAATAATGAATATGGATCCAATCGAAGACAGAACCTCCATCAGAGAGCTGCATTACTGGATGGACAGAGAAGGGCTGTGCACGCTGTGGGATATCTCTCTATGGTGCGACTCGGTATGGGCAGGCTGGAAACGCATTGAGGTGCCGCCCCAACTGCGCAGTGAATGGTCCACGTTGCTAGATCACCTCCACGGCCTGGCACCCACGCAAATGAGGAAAAAAGATTCGAAAGGCTGGGGATCGAATGACAGAGGATACACTGTCTCCATGGGATATATCAAGCTAAACGAGAGGCCTTACGTTCCCCCTGACCCAGCACCTTGGCAAGGAGTCTGGCGCATTCCCTCATGGCCCAAGATCGACTTCTTTGCTTGGCTACTCTGTCATGGACGAATTCTAACGTATGACATCTTGCAAAGGAAAGGATTCCACGGGCCATCCATATGCTCGTTGTGCAAAGAAAACGCAGAAACAGCTGTCCACTTAATTCTTGAATGCAAGTTCTCCAAACAAATCTGGCTCTCCTTCACTCACAATTTGGATCCCAACTTCTTGATGCCTTGTTCCACTGCTGAGATTTTCTCTAATTGGGCAGTCAGATACCCCGGTCCATCTCCTAAAAATCAGGTAATTAAATCAGCATGGGCCATCCTTCCAAAGATTATTTGTTGGCAGATTTGGCTAGAACGCAATAGAAGAATTTTCAGAAGCACTAATCAGAACAACAAGGCCTTAGAAATCAAAATTAAATGCCATATAAAGGAGTGCTTGACTGATATTAAAGACAATTCTAATCTCAGCCAACAGGACATTACTTGGGGTTCACTCCTCGACTTGCAATTCCAACCAGCAGTCAGAAACGCCCTTCCTCTTAAAGACTGGCAAATAAGAAAATCTGAAGCTGACTTTCAAGACTGGCTCAAATCGCATTCAAGGCACTCTCTCTTCTTTGATGGGGCAGCAAAGGGAAATCTGGGCAAAGCTGGTGCAGGAGGTGTTATTGTAAATCCATATGGGGAAAAAACCCATTCCTTCGCTTGGGGGCTTGGACATGCATCCAGCATTCAAGCTGAGGCTCTGGCCCTCTTTCAAGGCCTCAAGATCCTCAAAGATTTAAATATTGATGAAGCTAATGTAATCGGTGACTCCCAGATCATTATAAATGCAATGATATCCAAATCCCCAGTGTTGGACCTCAAGCTAGCAAGGCTGATATCTAGAATCAAGGGCCTTGGAAAAGATTTTCAGAAGCTAAACTACTTCCATGTGTTGAGAACTCTTAATAAAGAGGCGGACATTGAAGCCAACAAAGTTGCCCTCCTCTCAGCCGAGGTCAAGAAGAAAGACGAAGAAGAATCATGGGATCCCATCTGTTGGACACCTAATCCTAAGTGGGTTAGTGTGGAAGTCGAATGGACAAAAGGAGTCCAAGAGACCTTGGGATCTGAAACCCAAGAGTCACATATTTGTACTATAAATGTATATCTATTGTTAATAAAAAATGAACTCACATGATTTATCTTTCCTATTCTTTGTTGTCCATGTGTGTTTAACATGGTATCAGAGCCGCTTGTTTTTCTGTGGCCTTTTTATGTGCATGTCAGTGCTGCACCTCTGCCCATAATCCTGTAATAGTAAAACTGGCCTGGTAGATCTGCAAACTCAAATATATTGTCAGCGCTGCATTCTTTCCAAGATTTGTTTGCCATTTCTTTATTTGTCTAGTCAGCTATAGAAATAAAATTACTCTATGTTTATAATATTACTCAGTTCAATTCTGTGGCTTTTCTCTACTGTCGGTCATGCCTCCCTGAGCGCTCTGCCAGCACTACCTGTCTAGTTGCACTAAACATTATCGCTTCTCTCTGAAATCGGGTCTGACACTATTCCTAACGTCTCTGTCACCTACCTACCCTAGCTATAACACCTCGGCATCTTTGTTTGTCTCTTCAGACTTATCAAGCCTGTGCTGCCTCTGTCAAGTTAGCGTTACTGAAACAAGCCTGTGCTGCCTCTGTCAAGTTAGCTCTTTTTCTTACCGACGGTTACTAAAACCCTAACGCTCTCACCGGTATGAGAGACTCAATACGCCGCTGGATTGGTGAACGCTGCCTGACAAAGAATATTGTGGAGGACGCAGCTGGTATCATCGTTCTGAATGTGCAGTGCATTAAAACTGTCTCCGGTTGGAACCGTCCGTGTGCTCAGCGAAAGGAATCTCATAATCTAGCAAGTTAAGGTCTGCGGCTGCAATCTTTAATGGTCTAGTCACTCGATTTATGGAGGAAGCGAACAAGTAATGGCGTCGATCTATATTACATGCTAGGTCAATGGTCTGAAATTTTTTCTTACGCTGCATCATAACCGCTCACTCCCTTGCAACAATTTGAAAAGAATGCACTCCAGAATGTTCTGGTCTCTATGCCGATGCCGGGGGATGAGAAGATAGGCGTGTGATCGACTCAATAATGACTTTGATTTTTCATATTTTTTGCTACAGTGCCTTGTAGTGCACCACATCAATTGTTTTAATTGTTGAATTCATTCCTCGAATCGAATGTTGTCCATCTAGAGTCAGTTGAGGCCTCTTTTGCATAGGGGAACCATTTGCCTGCCTCTGTTGCCTCTCTTCACTGTATTGCTCCCTTAAGCGCTGCCAGCGTTCCATTGCCAGACCTCCGGCCTCTCCAATACGCATACCTTCATTGCCAGACCTCCGGTTGCTCATGCCTCTCCACGTTGCTCCCAATACGTTGTATGTTGCTCCCAATATACGCTGCTATCTCTGCTTTAATTCGCAGTCAACATCTCTCGCCTTCGCCTACACCATTGGCTCTCCAATACGCATCGTTGGCTCTCCACACATATATGCTTACCTCGGTCATGTGATAAGAATTTTGGAGCACTGGTGAGATCTTCTCGCTGGAAACATTGTCGATCAAGCACAGAGCAGAGAGGAAAGGTTCAGATTTGAAACAATGTCCTCATCAACAATGTCATCTTGAAGTCGCCTTTTAGTGGAGCCTGCGTTGAATGATGCAGTCAATGACTATGAGAATCCAATTGTTTGGTTTGGGAGCCGAGATCAGATTTATTCGAACAAAATAAAGACTTCCAAATTCAAAACCCTATTTTGTCCAACAAGGTACCGCTGTTTATCAGTGCAACAACTTTAGCTGTGCGATTTCGAGAGTTATATACCAGACGTGGCTTGCTAGGTATCAAGCTCTTCTACAGCTATTTGCAGAAGACTGTCGAACAGTCGGATTCGCCGTGGCTGTAATTCGCTGAAGCCTTTTTTCTCGGAAAATTTATGGCCGGGGTAATTTACAATTTCTCTTTACTGTCTCGGAGTAATAACTTAGGTACCGAATCTCCCGTGAAACAAAATCCTGGGTATTTACAATGGGAGTTGACTTTTCATGACAGGGTTGTGGAAAATCTTCGAGGACACTTCCCTAAGCGCAGTCCATTGCGCAGGTGGTTAGGTTGTTGTACAGTGCTATTCAATCACAGAGATCCCGGACAACTTCTATTGTTTCCAACCGTAAAGTTTATGGAGACATGGAGATCGCCGCTGATGATTTAAGAGCTAATGCTGGGAAAATGTGTTGATCTTCATTATAAGCATCATTTATATAGATAATCATCCACAATAAAGGAGTAACCTACCAAAGACCAGAAGTAGTGTGGGAATGCCTCTATCTCTGTGTGAGCTCGAGAGGCATCGAAAGGGTCATTGATGACCTGTGGTCATTCGTATACCCAATGCATAGTGCAGCATGCAACCACCATACTAGCTAGCTCTTGTTATGTTGTTTCCTTCGACTGGTTCATTTAAGTGATAGTGTGTTGGAATGTAATGAGGTTGATCTGGTGAGAATATAACAATGCATTGATATGTTTTCTGTTCTCGGCAAGTCGTGAAGGCTTTGTGCTTTGAATAATTCTGAATGTCATATGCTGGTATGCGCTCTGTTGGATTCTGCGTTGAATTGAAGGCTCTGGTTTGTGGTATGTGTTGAGTTCTTTTCTTGAAGGCTGTGCCGATGTTCTTTAAAGCTTTTATATTTGGGAGTGTTTGGTTCTGCTAAACATAGCATGCACAGTACAGTAGAGAAGACCTTTTATATTGAGCCTGCATAACAGCTATTTGCAGAAAATCATTTGTTATCATGCAAATCTGGAAGTGGACTATTGTTTTCTTTGAAGAAAGTGGCAAAATCAGAGGATACTGATTCGTACCCCAGTCAAGGCATATGAACATTCAAGTCCTGTCCATGACAGTGTTATAATTGTTGAAGTTTTGTTAGCCATCATTTCTGATTCAAAAGGGAAGGAGTATTTGAAGGATCCAAGTAAGTTTGCAGTTGCTGCTGCCCCAGTTGTGGAACTGTATTTAAAACTCATTATAGTTTTTGTTCCTTGATTCATTTGCTGCACATTTACAAAGGATTTTTCTGTGGCTTTGTACTGTGAGTGGGTGTTACTTTTACTCATTGGGTCATAGTTGTAATCAGTCTTTTAAAGGGGTGTAATTTTGACAATGAAGAATATGCCTCAAATTACTGAAGTATTAGAGTTCTTAAAAACTCTGATACATTCCTCTAATCATGAAACATTCCAAATCAGCAAAGGCTCTCTCTCAGAAATTCAGACATGTCTACAATATGCACAAGACAAAGTTGATTTTTTGCAGCTTGAAACACAGCTACAGCAAGAAGAATTAAAACGAAGGAGTCATTCTGAACCTGTTTCTGTTCAAAACAATGAAGCAGACTCCCATAAACAGCAAGTCAATATTGTTCAAGTTCATTCAGATCCAGTACCCAATAAAGCAACGATTGTATATGCAGATGCAGAAACTCAGTCTGCACTTCCCAAGCCCATCATCAGACCTTGGGAACAGCTTGTCCACAACAAGCACAAAAAAGGTCTTGGATATGACAAGGACTTGTCCTTTCATATTCCAGACTACTCAAAGCCCATTCAGTTTCAGAGTGCTGGATTCATTCATGACAGTTCACTTGTTCCTCATGACAGTTCACCTTCAGCTGTTCCAGATTCTGCCCCTCTTCCACAGCAACAACAACAACAAAAACAACAGATCGTGAAATGCCAACACTGTGACCGAGTTGGCCATTTGAAAGATCACTGTTTTGATCTTCATCCATGTAAGCACTGTCATAAAACCACTCATTCTTCAAACAGATGCTTCAAAAACAAAGGTCCTGCAAGAACAAAGATTCATATTGGATGGATCGCTTCTTGGCAATGGGCATCAACAACCAAGAAGATATTTCAAACACATGTCAGAACTTGTTCCAGAATATTGAACAGTCTTGCAGTTGAGTTTTCTCCATCTTCTCACCTTGTATCTGACAGGGGGGGAAATGATGGTCATCTACAAGCTTCAAAGTCATGTCAAGCGAGCCTGAGCCACAACCTGCCACACCAGTTTCAGAGTTGTAGCCAGAAGAAAAGATGCCCCTGAACATGCCTTCAGTTGGCAATCTGGGACACTTCCTCTAGCAGAAGACTTCAGCTTCTTGCCAGTTTTGGAAGAGTTCCAGGAACACAATTGAGAACACTTCCTCTAGCAGAAGACTTCAGCTTCTTGCCAGTTTTGGAAGAGTTCCAGGAATTGCATTAAGCATTCCAGAGTTGTTGGTTATCCTTAAACCATCACAGATTGAGAACACTTCCTCTAGCAGAAAACTTCAGTTTCTTGCCAGTTTTGGAAGAGTTCCGGGAACTGCACTAAGCGTTCCAGTGTTGGTGGTCATCCTTAAACCACCGCCCTTTATACCAACATTTCATAGAGCACATTCAGCCTAGTGCTGCCATGCATTTTTTGCACATTTTGTATTACAACTCTCTTCTTGGACTCATACATAACCCTTCGGATTAAGGAGGGGAATGTTGGACACCTAATCCTAAGTGGGTTAGTGTGGAAGTCGAATGGACAAAAGGAGTCCAAGAGACCTTGGGATCTGAAACCCAAGAGTCACATATTTGTACTATAAATGTATATCTATTGTTAATAAAAAATGAACTCACATGATTTATCTTTCCTATTCTTTGATGTCCATGTGTGTTTAACACCATCCCATAATCTGATTACTGCCATGTTTTACTGTTTGCTTTTAAAGAAATTTGTTTGTATCTCCAAGTGGGGGAAAATTTCAGAAATCGAAAATATAGACCCTATATCAAGGAAGAAGTCTTCAAGATTCAGAGGCATTCTCATTCATAGAAGTGAGATGCACCAGGACACAGACGTCCTCTATGTAATCAGTTTTTCGGCATTCAGGCCAAGAGGAATATAAATACCCCATAACAGTTTCTGTTTAACCAAAAAAAAAAAAAAAAAAAACCCTAATAGCCAAAATGACCTTTTTCAAGATTTTTTTGTTATTTTTAATCAAAATTTGGCATATATTTTTTAAAATTTGAGTTTAAGTTGTTTAATATGTAAAATTATTGTGCCCCATGGGTTATTCAAGGTGTTGAAACCTTTTATGCATTCAAAAATGTATTTTAAACAATAAAAAATCACAATATTGCTTGAAATTGTATCGTCGAATTCCACTGAAGAAGGATATTTAGTTTATAAGTTAGATTAAGCCTTAATAAAATAAGAGTATTTAATGGTAATCTTTGACTAAACAATGGAAAGAAATTTACCTCGTTAGGGGTGGATGAACCGGTGTTACAAGAAGGTAGAGCAAATTATGAATATAATTAATATGCACCGTGGCTTAAGCTTTGACGACAACCTGGCCAAGTGGATGGGTTGATGAGAAACATCAAGAAGGTCTTAGCGGGCTATATAACTATGGTGATTGGCGCTCTCAGCAAGGTTTTTGTGTATTGGTATCGGAGGGAAGGTAAGTGAAGGAACTTTGAATGAGTGTGCATAGGCTCGTTTCCTGTGCATGCCCCCTGGTCTGGGCAGTTTGTGTCTGCTCTAGTTTGACTGTGGGAGGTATGAGTTTAGTGAGTTTGTGGTTTGAGTGACTAGCCGAACGCTGTGGGATCCAGGAGAATGGAGTGGGAACCGTTAGCCAACCAAGCTCACATTGGAAGATTGTAGCTCTTGTATCATTGACTTGAGGGACTTTGTTCGGCCCTGAACGCAATTTGTTGGCCAGTGATGGTACTTGGGTAAGTGTAGGTTTCTTCCTGTATTGTAATTTCGTTCAATTCTTTGTTCTTGGGCTTTTCCTGGAGATCTCGATCCTTTTTCTCTGTTGGGAAGGCGTCTCTTTGTGTTATTTGTTTCTAGGCATTTAGAAAAGTGGTTCGATGTGGCCCCATTTTACAAGGGACATGGTTAGGGTCTTGTTGGTGAAGGGTGGAGACATTTCAAATTATAGCATAAGAATTGTGCTGGCAGTTGTTATGGGGAAGGGATAAATGGTGTTTTTTCTTAGATTGATGCTACCTCATGGCCTAACATCACTGGGGAGTTCTATGGTGGCCTTCTTGGAAGGCATGCTTGGCTAGTCGGGTAGCCTCTAGGGGAACAACCTTTCATGTGCCATGAGGCGGGATGCAATGCACCCACTTAGGTGTTGGAATGGAGGTGGGTGGTTAAGTGTAGGTGACTTGGGGTGTATGACCCCTCAACACTTTGTAGTAGCGAAAACATGAACCACCAAAGGGGTCGTGCTAAGCGAGGTGGTGGCCTTAGGGGTATGTCAAGTAAGTGGGCCAACCTAGGGGCGAGGAATGAGGAAATGGAGGGAAGCACATATGAGGAGGGTGAGTTCATTGTCAACCAATCTCGACAATGGGTGGTGCAACCGACCTCGCTTGCCACAAATGTTTAGCAAATGAGGGACATTGCAACTAGGTTAGGGATATTGCAACTAGGTTGGATGTCCTGAGTGAATGAAGATACGAAGACCGTAGTGAGACCATAGCCTACATTAATGACATCTAGTTTAGCCAAGGGGAAGTCCTTGACTGTCTTGCATTTGTGCATCAAAGCTAGTGAAAGACTTAATGAAATTGAAGCGTAGTTGGCTCACATAAACTTTCATGTTCAGAAAAATCTGGGCCACCCTTTGAGCCAAGGTGTTGCCAATGCACCAAATCCTGTTATATCTCTAATACCACTTGTTATGGCTCTGACCCATAAATATATGAGAATACAAATAAACCCAATAAATAACAAGATATAGATAAATGCGTCTTTATTGATCAAACCCTTAAGGTAGGGCAACACCATAATTCACTCCTTAAGGAAGGAGAGTACTCCACAAGCCATATGCCTGTTCATACAATATTCCTTGACATCCCTCAATGTGGAGTCTCTAGCCTCTATATAAGCCTCATACATATAATACCGTGGGTCATTACCATGGTTTCCTCAATACCATCTATCTAATACCATGGGCCCATTACATTATTACTAACTACTTGTGGTCCCTTACATGATACGGGTTAACCACCTTATTTATTACTATGGCCCATCCCATTATTACATTATTCCCTTGGGTACCTCCCTTTGTACCCCATATTATCCCCTGCTAGGTACACTACAAATCCTCCATTGTAAATGCTCTATGTTGGTTGTTTTCTAGTTTTGCTTGTGTTTTGGGTTTCAAGGATTTTTTGTCTATGGAATTCATGTAGATCTTGTCAATATCTTTTATATTTTTATATCGCTCTATTGGCTAACAAATGCGATTGGACTGAAGCTGGGAGAGCATGGACGATTTGGACTATATGATGTACTACCTTTTTTATGAAATAATATAAGATCTTTGACCGACAAAAAAACAATGGAAAGAAATTTGAAAGATAAATTATTAAAATAATAATTATTTAAAGAAATAAGGCTAACATTAATAATAGTAGCGGGGGGATAGATTAAGGCGTAGTCTAACTTATAGACGAAATAGTTTTTTCCAAGACATTTTTTCTGAGATTGGAGGCCTCTGTGATTCATTATTTAAGCAAAAATCTTCCGGAAAAATCACATTGATAACATTTTTTCTAGTTAATTTTAACCAAATTTCAGCAGAGATTTTTAAAAACTTGAATTTAAGTTGTTTAATCTGCAGAATTCGAGTGCCACTGGGGTTTATGAGGGTGTTGAATTCATTTATGCATTCAAAAAAATATTTTAAACAATAAAAGTCACAATCTTGCTTGAACTTGTATCACCAAATTTCGATGATAAAAGGTTATTTCGTCTATAACTTAGACTACACCGTAGATTAATAATAAAATAAATTCATTTAATGTAATAATAACAATAATATTGAATGGATCTTTTATTAAATTAATAAAATAAAATAATAAATTATCTATAATGATAGAAATTAATAGATAGGCAGTGATAAAATATTTAATGGATGATTCAAGGAAATTTGAAACTATAGAATGAAGATTTCCACATTTATTCATATTCGTAGAATATTTCCACAATTCCATCTAGAAATCTTCTGCAAATTCGAAACTTTCAAAGTGGAGAATCCAAGGAACACTTAGCATAAAGAAATTAAGGTATATTAGACGAAGATATTAAATCATTTATTAATAATTGATTAGATAGTAAATTTTTAATAATTAAATTAATTTATTAATAATAGACAGTTGATAGTAATAAAGAGGAGGAACCACTATTCAAAAGAAATTTGACAGGAAAGCTAAAGAATGTATTAAAACTATAATTATGTTAAATTTTTCTCAGAATTAGAAAGAATGGGCAATTTCAAAATGTATCAATGATCAAAGAAAGGACTGAAGAGCAAACTTGGTTGGGATAGGGAACCTTCGAAAATAAAGATAATAAATTCAATTAAATTGAAAGGGCCTCAAAATCTAAGGGACAAGAGCCTTGGGGGGGGGGGGGGTTGGTGGCGAAAATTTAATGAGGAGAGAGAATAAGCTAGAAATAAGGAGGTTTCAAGTAAGGGGAAGGAGAGAACAAAAGGAAGAGTTACACAAGCAAGGGGGGATGGGGAAGCAAAAGAAATATAAAGAAAGAACGAAGAGTAGATCACTGACTAAGACAGTGGATGAGGGCTTTCCAAGAGTCACTAAGTTTGAAGCCATCTTCCATATTGAAGTTTTCCTAAAGCTTTTCAATCTCAATAACTTCCTGAATCAGACGAGTGGACTAGAAAGGAGCACAAGCTAGTATCTTAATTTGGTCAAAGCTAATGAGGTTCTAATGAGGTGCTTGGTTTTTAAGGAGTGTTCTGCTAGAGAAGACTTTATGCCCCATTTTTTTAGTCATGTCAGCTATGTGATCCTTTAAATGGGCTTTAAAATACCTACCAGTTCGACCAATATAAGATTTGTGACAAAACAGGGAATTAGGTAAACTCCAGGACTTAGCATTGGATCCATCTTATCTTTAAGAGACCTAAATAATTGCTTTAGGGTTTTGAAATTTTTGAATAAGGTTTTTATGTTCCTGTTGGATAAGAATTTAGAAATGTTGTAAATGGTTCCTTTTATATACGGAAGGCATAAGAGGGCCCTAGGAGGGGGCAGAGAGTCTTAAGGATGGTGAGAACGAGAATATGTATAGGCTAATTGATTTGGATGAGGAATAATTGTTCTTGATAAGGGATTTGATGAGGTGAGCTCTTTCAATGGATAAAAATTGAGGATAAGATATTTTGAACACTCTATTGACGAGGGTCTTTAAGACGACAAGCTTCTGAGATGGTGATGATGAAAGTTTGCATAGAGATAATGGTTTGTGTAAGTTTTCTTCTGATACACCTAGAAGGAAAGGGAACCATCAGACAATCGGGTGATGAGGACATCTAGAAATGGAAGGGAGGAGCTATCTTCTAATTCCAAGGTGAATTAAATATGCGAAGAGAGTCTTCCAAGGTGATGTAAGAAATCCTGGAGGGCAACAAGTCCATGTGGCCAAACCACAAAAATATCGCCGATGAACATATACCAACATTTTGGTGGGTGATGCCATGAATTAAGGGACATAATCTCAAAATTCTCCATAAAGGTATTTGCTACAATAGGAGATGGAAAATATCCCATTTTTGTGCTTTCATTCTAGTCTAACAAGTACCTTTAAAGGAAAAGAAAGTAGAGGCTAAACAAATTTTAACGAGACTTATGGTTTCAGAGTCAACTAGCTTGGAGATAAATACCAAGGTTTCGGGAATAAGGATTTTGGTGAAGAGGGAGACAACATCAAAGCTAACCAAGATGTCATTCAAGTCAAGATGGATGGACTTGGATTTTTTATTGAAGTGGGAAGAATCTTTAATGAAGGATTTTTTGGCACCAACAAAAGGTTGGATTTTGTCGGTAAGGAATCGAGAAAGAGCATGAGTAGGGCACCAATGGCACTCGCTATGGGTTTTAAGGGAATGTCCTTTTTATGAATCTTAGATTGTCCATGGATTCTAGGGGTGACAGGGTGATGAGGGATAAGTCATTTCTAAATCTGGGGATCAATGGATGAGAATTTAATGGCTTTGGTGACCAAATTAATGGATTTTTTAGAGAATGGTTTAGAAGAAGACAAATATAAGATCTCTCAAACCTTGTCTTCATATTCAGACACATTCATTATCACCGAGGTGTTCCCTTTACAACCTTTACGACTAATATCTTAAGGTTATTGTTAAGCTCATTGATGGCAAGGAACTGCTCTTTTGAAAGGTTAGTCTAGAGGGTTTTTCATTCCTTAAAATTCTACCACATTCTTGTTTAATATCTTGGGCTTCATGAGAAGGCATACCCTTAGTAATTGACTAAATATCGTACATATTGTCTTCCACTAGGATTTTATGAGGCACACTGACATAATTGAAACCTTGTTCTAACTGCTTAAGGATGGGGGGATTAAGGTGAATAGGGGAAAGATTTACTACATTGGTGGAAAGGGTTAATGAAGAAGGGAGGGTGAAAGCCTTTATGTAGGAGTTAGGCAGGGGTGATGGGTCAAGTAAAGGGTTGGAATGGAAATAATTATGATGAGAAGAAGTCTGAGGGGAAATAATTGAACTCAGGAGATAATCATGAGGAGGGGAAAGGGTTGGAGATAAAGGGAAGCGATTGGATGGATCATAACTATGGCTTGAAAATGTTGGATGACGGTTGAATCAGAACGAGGGTTGAGATTCCTCATGGGAATTGTGAACAACTTCATGAGGTAGACCACAATAATCATAAATATTTGTAGTGAGAGCCATCGAGTACATGGATAGGGACGGGGAAGCAGCACCCTGAATATGAGACAAGGCATACGGGTCCTCAAGAGAAGATATGTTCAACGATTTAGAGCAAGGATTGGGGTTGACATTATGGTCATAAAGCAAGGCAGATGTGCCAAATAAGTTATAGGAGTCACTGATGCAAGCATCATTGATGATTGTTGGAGTTGTGGACAGCTAGCATGGTGAATCATACAATGGAGACAAGCGGAGGGAATTACACATTGAGGAAATCACATGAAAATTATGGTTAAGAAAAACATGGGAAATAACACCAGGGTCATCCAAAGAGTTTGAGAAATTGAGGGGGTGGACCAAAGAAGCGTCAGATGCAACATCATGGGAACCAATAAACTCATATGTAGATTCCACTAATCTAATTGCGAATTGAATAAACTGAAACGTAGAATCTCCAAATTCATTAGCAAACAAAAGCAAGGATGAGATCTAGTTATGAGAAGAAGAAGGAACTCATTGGAGTCAATTCATAGATTCACGAGATTCATACATTCTTTGTCTTTCCTTTTTAATCTTTTTTTTTTATCATTGCATCTTCTAATCATCTTTCTCCATTAAATTATTTTTATAATGGTTCTCAACCCCACCAAACCCTTTATTACTATTAAATCTCTATTATTAAACATACAATTTAATTATTGTTAATTTACTATTGAATCAATTATTAATAATTTTTATGAGTTTAGGCTTATGTGATGTGGATAACTTTGAATTGATTTGTCCAAATCCATCTCAACCATATATTTGAGTCGAAATTTGGAGCGAGTAAGTGTGTCTCATCATCACGACAAAGATGTGAAGTTTGTTTAGGTCTAGCTAGTTAAATAGGTGAGAGATGCCATGAAAAGTCAAACAATCATTATTTATTAATTTCTATCATTATAGATCAATCGTTATTTATTAATTTTTATCATTATAGATCATTTTTTATTTTATTTTATTAATTGGGCCAAGAGATGTTGTAATGTCGTGTAAGCATTTTGACTAGGTCAAAATAAAATAGAAAAAAATAAAAACAACTCTATGCTAAAATAAAAAGGAGTCGTCTAACGAGGCGGAGGAATTGCTCGGACAGCCAAAAGTGGCCGGAATCCAGGCAGAGAAATTTCAAAAAATCTTGTAGAGACATTGTTTGAATCGTGCTTTTGATGGTGGAAATGGATTCAGCACCATCAAAAACGTCTAGGACACCTAAACTTTTGAAGTTTAACAACTATAACTTGGATTTACAAAAATCCTTGTCAGATTTTCTCTAAATAAGACCGGAATTTCCATAACTTTCCGAGCAACTCCCCCGCCTCGTTAGACTATGTGAAACAAAAATAACTTCAACTTAATATAATAAAAATAAAATTTATATGTTATTATTATTATTTTTACTGAATTTTGTTTGGAGTCAAATTACCATTGGTTTTTTAGCTCTAGGTTTATAAGAAACCATGGTATTCATGTGGAACATAGCCTATTTAGGGGGGGGAATTAAAACAACCTAGATCCATCTCAAATCGGGATCTACCAAGCGAGAAGGATCAAATCTCTTTTAGAGTCGCTAAAAGATATTTGATCCCTCCTCACGCTTGGTAGATCCAAATTTAAGATAGATCTAGGTTAGTTTAATAATAGATCCATTTAATAGTATTATTATTATTACATTAAATTATTTTATTATTAATCCACCCTGTCTAAAGACTATTACTAACACTGGTGTTTTTTCTTTAAGTGGTTATTAATTTAATAATTCATCTTTCAAATTTATTTCTATTGTTTGGTCAAAAAATTTATTTAACATCTTTGTCTATTATAATTTAATTTCTTCATGCTAAAGTGTTTCTTGGATTCTCCACTTTGAAAGTTACAAATTTAAATATAAATCATTTTTTAATTTCATTTTATTATTAATTTAATAATAGATCCATTCAATAATATTATTATTATTACATTAAATTATTTCATTTTATTATTAATCCACTCCTTTTTATTAACCAAGAGGTCCTCTCCTACTTAGTATTGAAAATAGCAACAAGAAATGATAAAAATAGAATCCATAAATTCCAATTTTAATTTGTCCTTGAATTAAAATTGTGAATTAAAATCGAATTTAGTTTCACCAGCTGCTTGGAAATAATTAATTAATTCATTATGGATTAATTAGTTGGAGAAATTCAAGTTAGAAGTGTTTCTCAAGTCATGCAAGAATTATCCCTTAAATTAAGGAGATTATCCCTTAATTAAGGAGATAAGATTGAGTTATATTTGAGTTGTAATTAGTTAACTCAGTTTACTGAGTTAAGTCCAATTAAATTAGTTCCAAACTGTTTGAGGAACTAGTTGTGAGTTATCAGTCAGTCGATGCATGCATGCACCCAACCAGTGTACTCCAGATAACTGAAGATTCCCTCATCAGAAACTCGTGCATGTCTATTTTGATAAAGACCCAATTGAGCTAAATGTCAAGGACAATGTACTATCAGTTGCATGTGTTTTCCTATAAAGGAAACTCATGCATGCATTCAAGGTAAGGTTCCTTGAGGATTGCGCAGTTTTGACAGGGTGTGAGATTAGTGTGAGAGATCAGTGTTCCACTTGGTTGAGAGTTTTCCACTTGGTAACAGGAGGACCACCAAGGAGAAACTACGCAAGGAAATAGGAGCTTGGAGGGCAAAGGGGAAGGCTTGTGAGAAGCTTTGATTGCCTGTGAGCATCCAGGAGGATTGTATTGAGAGTTGGTTAGCTGTGAGAGCTAAGGCTTTGTATAATTCTGATGTATTTCCACCTTGTACGATAATACAGATAGTGGGGGTTTTAGCTGAGGCTTTCTCCTGAGTATTTTCTGTGTTTCATGTGTATCGATTCTTCTTCTTCTGGTTATATGTGTTTAGCTCTGATTCAGCTCAATATTTAAGCTTCCGCAAAGCAAATTGATAGTAGAAGTAGGTTATAGTATTTTTCTTTGGTATATTGCATTATCGGGTTAATCTACAATCAGATTTTCTACATGGTCTTAGAACGAGATTTGTAGAGAATTTGAATAATTTCTACATGGTATCGGAGCTAGCTAATCTATAGAGAAATTTCTACATGGTATCAGAGCCAAGTTTATCAGAGCTGTGAGCAGTATACAGAGAAGAGAATTCGAAGTTTGAAGTTCTGGGTTGTAGGTGCAAATCGAATTCTTATCATACTTCAAGGTTGGCCAATGGCGTTCTATGGCTTGAGACTTGAGTATGACTTGGAAGGTAGCTCGAATTACATAGCATGGAAAGATCGCATGGAGGCTGTATTAGAAGGCAATGGCTTGAAGGATTTCATTGATCAAGAAATCCCAAAGCCAGGTTCAACTGATGCACAAGAGTCGACTGAGTGGAAGAAGAGTGTGGCAAGGGTGAGATGGATCATCCTTGAGGGAGTTCGAGACCATTTTGTCTTGAACCTCCATGGGAAGGATACTCCATATTTTATGTGGAAGAAATTGAAGGACCTCTACCAGAACAATAGCGACCAGAGGAAATTGGTGCTCAAGGATAAGCTTCGAAGAATCAAGATGGAGAACGGCGATACTATTTCCACATATTTGAACAAGCTCACCACTTGCATAGATGAGATTGGTAGTGTGGGAATAACTATTGTTGATGATGATATGGTGAGCCTTTGGCCTTCCAAAGAGCTAGAATAGCTACCAGGACTCTGTGAATGGAAGGGAGAAACTACCGGATTGGGAACGACTATGGTCGGATCTTATGCAGGGGGAGATCAGGAGGAGCACTCAAGATGGTTCTTCATCTAAGGATGATGATGAAGAAAATCTGGCCTTAGCGAGTAAGGCAAGAAGGATTTCCATTCCAAATCCAATTCTTCTCATGGAGGGAAGAAGGGCGACAAGTCTAAAGTGAGATACTTTAATTGTCACGAGATGGGACATTATGCGACTAATTGCCCATCGAAGAAGTCCAAGAAGGATCCTTGGATGGATCGGAAGGTGAGGCATTAGCCTCTTAGTTCGAAATGGACCTTACTCTCATCGCATGCATGGTGTCATTGATGATGGGTTGTGTCTGGTATCTTGACAGTGGAGCCTCATTCCACATGACTAGCAATAAAAGTTTATTCAGTGCCTTGGAGGAGAAAGACCTCAAGATGCGCATAGAGATGGGTGACGACAAAAGGTATAATGTTTCAGGAGTGGGCACGGTTGCTTTTCAGAGGGAGCATGGAGCTCTTATCACCTTGACAGGTATGAAGTATGTGCCTGGACTGAAGAAGAACTTGGTATCAGTCGCGATGTTGGAGAACGAAGGCTACGATGTTGTCTTCAATAAAGGAAAGGTGTTCCTTAAGCACATCACCATGAGACAGGTGAAACAGATCGGTTCACGAGTTAAGAACCTATATGCTCTTGAGGTTCAAGATGCATGCAAAGCCTTGAGGAGCAAGGCAAATGTTAGAGACTTGGTGGTTGAGAGGGAGAGTAAATTACCTCTCAATATGCAGTTCCAGAAGAAGTCTCAGACAATTGTGGAGGAGCCACAATTGGAGAAGTGGGTAGAGGGATCACATGCAGCCATACCTCCAGGTGTGAGGTGGGGCGATGTGAAGTGATAGTCTCAAGAAGGCTGAAATTGGGCAGGGTCCATTGAGAGGTTTTATCTCATGGATCGTACCTTGCTACGAGAGCCCAAAGTACATAGTAGCGGGAGGAATCAATGGGATTGATGCAGTCAGAGATCAAAGTGACAGAGGCTAGAGCAGTCAGATACTAAAGAGTGCAGAGAAGGATTAACAACAGTGCAGAAAGGCAGAGTCAATAGAAGCAAAAAGTTTTTAGTTGACAGAGGCAATAGCAGTCAGAGACTTTGATGACAGATGCATCATACTGATTCAGGTTGGATTTTTTTTATTTTTTTTTGGAGTTGCTGGAGCAACAACACTAGAGAGAAGTGTTGCATGCATAACATTCCAAAGGTTCACGATCGGGATCAAGTTGAATTCCTTTCTTGTTGAGAGGGAGTGTTGAAAATAGCAACAAGAAATGATAAAAATAGAATCCAGAAATTCCAATTTTAATTTGTCCTTGAATTAAAATTGTGAATTAAAATCGAATTTAGTCTCACCAGCTGCTTGGAAATAATTAATTAATTCATTATGGATTAATTAGTTGGAGAAATTCAAGTTAGAAGTCTTTCTAAAGTCATGCAAGAGTTATCCCTTAAATTAAGGAGATTATCCCTTAATTAAGGAGATAAGATTGAGTTATATTTGAGTTGTAATTAGTTAACTCAGTTTACTGAGTTAAGTCCAGTTAAATTAGTTCCAAACTGTTTGAGGAACTAATTTGAGTTATCGGTTAGTTGATGCATGCATGCACTCAACTAGTGTACTCCAGATAACTGAAGATTCCCTCATCAGAAACTCATGCATGTCTATTCTGAGAAAGACCCAGTTGAGCTAAATGTCAAGGACAGTGTACTATCAGTTGCATGTGTTTCCTATAAAGGAAACTCATGCATGCAGTCAAGGTAAGGTTCCTTGAGGATTGCGCAGTTCTGACAGGTTGTGAGATCAATGTGAGAGATCAGTGTTCCACTTGGTTGAGAGTTTTCCACTTGGTAACAGGAGGATCACCTAGGAGAAATTGCGCAAGGAAATAGGAGCTTGGAGAGCAGAGAGGAAGGCTTGTGAGAAGCTTTGATTGCCTGTGAGCATCCAAGAGGATTGTACTGAGAGCTGGCTAGCTGTGAGAGCTAAGGCTTTGTATAATTCTGATGTATTTCCACCTTGTATGATAATACAGATAGTGGGGTTTTTAGCTGAGGCTTTCCCTTGAGTATTTTCTATGTTTCATGTGTATTAATTCTTCTTCTTCTTCTGGTTATATGTGTTTAGCTCTAATTCAGCTCGATCGTTAAGCTTCCGCAAAGCAAATTGATAGTAGAAGTAGGTTTGCTTTGGTATATTGCATTATCGGGTTAATCTAGAGTCAGATTTTCTACATGGTCTTAGAACGAGATTTGTAGAGAATTTGCAGAATTTCTACACTTGGTATGGTAGAGATATTGTAACATAATGTAATGTAAAAATAAAATTAAAAATAACCCTATGTTGAACATTTTTACCTCATCAAAATAAAATAAAATTAAAATTAACTCTATTTTAAAATAAAAATAACTTTAAACTAAAATAATAAGGTAAACTTGACTTGGTCAAGTTACTAGTGGTTTTTGAGCACTGGTTTATGAGAACCCATGGTATTGATCCATGGTATTCATGTGGACTATAGCCTATTTAAAGGGGAAATTAAACCAATCTAGATCCATCTTAGCTCTGGAACTAACAAGTGAATCTACTTAGATGCAAATCTCTTTTAGTGTGAAAAGAAATATTACCCCTCTTTGGGCTTGGTTGATCGAGAGTTAAGATGGATCTAGGCTGGTATTATTACTAATACTAGTGTGATTTATTTAAATGGTTATTATTTTAATAATTCATCTTTCAAAATTCTTTCCATTGTTTGGTAAAAGATTAACCATTAAATATTTTTATTTCATTAATTATTTAAAGCCTATATGTCAAAATTTCTTATTAATTAATCTTTATTTTAAATGTGTATTTTTAATAATTCAACTTTCAATTTCTCTTTGATTGTTTGGTGAAGGGTTAAGCTTCAAATAATTTTATTTTATTAATAATTTAAAATCTCTAGGTCAAAAATCTCTATCAATTGATATTTATATATTTTTTCAATTGAACGATAATATTAACTACATATTACTGTTGTGGGTGGCTCTCATATTGTTCATAAACCTCAAGGCACTATTTTTCCAATCCATCATAGCTTGCTTCAGTCCCTGATGATGGGTGGTGAGTCCACTCTAAATCTACACACAGTTAAAATCCAAAAAATAACATACAACATGTTGTACATGCTTATCCAAAATTTCCATTGTCTCTATGGATATTTTTCTCCTCTCTATGGATATTTTTCTCCTTTTTCTTTAAGTCTGAGGGAGTTTTGATCATGCCTTTGGGTTTCCATGGGAGGAAAGACAAATTGATTCTCACTAATTTATCATTCTCATCAATGTATATACGTAAATATTTATGAAGTCAAATATACTCAATATCTATTCAAGCATTATGTGTGACCTTGCATTGTAATAGGAACTCAAACATCAAACCAAATTGTGATTTTCTATATGAAAGTTCTTACAATCTCTCATTATGTTATTTGGTTTATTTCACATACATATATCTATAAAGGTAATATCTCATTATGTTATTTGGTTTATTATGCTGTAAAGCGTTCCCCTCTGAAATCAACTCCCCTCTTGTCCATCTGTCATAATCATGCCCCGTTAGATTATATGTTAGATGATTGGAAGGTTTTTAGCTGTTGGATCATGCAAAGGTAGTTTGGAAAGGAGTTATTAAACCCTAACCCATCACTCCCGAACGATTTTGACTTCGCGTCTTCAATCGTAGGCAACGAAGGCTCACAGGGGATCTTCCATTCCTCCCGAACAATTTCGACTTCGCGTCATCAGGAACAGTTTTGATTTCACCTCGTCGATTGCAAGCAGCAAGGGGTGAGGTAAAACCTTTCCACAACAAAGAGCTCAACAATGCTACCAAAGGATTCAACGTGGCTAGAGTTGCGGGTCATTGTGCATTTGGGACAGTTTATAAAGACATTCTGCCTAATGATGGAGCTTTGGTGGCAGTGAAGAGATCTACTTGCAACAATAAAGGGAAATATGAATTTCATACAGAGCTCTCAATTATAGGATGCCTTAGTCATCGAAACCTAGTCCATCTACAAGGATGGTGTCAAGAGAAAGGAGAGATTCTTTTGGCCTATGATTACATGTCGAACAATAGCTTGGATAAGATCATTTTTCAAGTAGGTGGAGGACCGGTGCTATCACGGGAAAATAGATGCAAGATAGTGATGGGGGTTGCATCTGCATTGACATATTTACATGGAAGATGGGAGAAACAAGTGGTTCACAGAGATGTTAAATCCAGTAATATAATGTTAGATGGAACTTTCAATGCTAGGATATTTTGGGCTTGCTCAACTTATAGAGAACAATAAGGGCCCTGATGCAACTTTAACAACATGAACAATGGGGTACCTTGCTCCTGAGTATTTATTCTCGGGAAAGGACTTAGACAAAACAAACGTCTTCAGCTTTGGGGTAGTTGTTTTGGAAATTTCTTGTGGAAGAAGAGATATTGAGGCAGATACACGACCTGGACAAAGCAATTTGGTTGATTGGGTTTGGGGTTTGCATAGAGATGGGAAGCTTCTTGAGGCCTCAGACTTAAGATTGAAAGGAAATTTTGATGAGAACGAAATGAGAAGAATGTTGCTGGTTGGAATTCTCTGTTCACATCCCGATCCTGGAGCTAGACCGACAATGATGCATGTATTGTAGCTTTTGATTGGAGAAGCTTCGGTTCCTCATGTTCCTCAGCGCAAGCCTAGCATGCCATTTCATTCTAACCTCCTTCTGAGTCTTCAGGAGTTTGTCTTTGATTGTGATCAGAGCCAGGTTTCTAGTTCCTCTACGAGCATCAAGGACTATTCTTGAATGTGATTGATAATCTTTCAAAGTTTAGTCAGTTCATTTTTCATTCCCCTAATTTGTCATCTCTCCTTGCTTTGTTTGGAATACAGAAGTGCATTTATTACAAGAAACTAGGTCACCAATTGCATTAAGAAGCCATTTTCTCAAAGCTTGATGATATTACTGCATGGATATTCTCCATTCAATACAGTCTCACCTGTTGACTTATTAAGGGCAGCTAATTCCACCTTCATTTGATGATTCCAAAGAGAGATGTAAAGTCTCCAGAATCACTGACTCTCAGATATGTGTGCTACGCAAAAAAAATTAACAGATCCATTTCCCATTTTGACAAATAAAATTTGATTTTATGTATGAAAAAAATGGTTGAATTTCCGAAAAAAAATGTTTGTAATGACATTCAGTTGCATTTCTAACAGGACAGTACAACAAAAATAAAAATAAAACCTATTTTCATGCATGTATATTTTGAGTATGTACCACACCAGCAGCAGTGGACGCCTTTAACTTCTCAGGAATTAGCTACGCAGTTTCATGCACAAATTGTTGAACTTGGAATTTTATTGGAGGATTTGAATGCCACCTACAAGCAAAGCACATTAGATTTTAATACGTCTGATCCTGAAAATATTATTCACATATGCTTCGGAACATGATGTCAAAAACTACAGAGACTCTGCCTACTGGATTGTGCTTCTTTCCATTAATACTTGAGTGAAACTGAAAATTATTCATAGCTGAGACCATATTTGCATTTTTTCGCCGCAAATTATTACTTGAAAATTTTCGGTGATGCGTAAAATTTTTTAGGTCTGTGAAAGGATTGTTCCGGCTTTGAGGAAAAGGATTCGACTGGAACAAAATATTCTTCCTATAAGTAAATTTTGTTCAGGATTAACTGCCCTTCCAATTTCACATGTAAATAATGGTATACATTCCATTTTGTGGGTATAAATCCTGTACACAATGGAAATTATGTTGGTGAGGAAATGTTGCCCCATTTGTTTTGCGATCACTGGTCTTCCAGAGGAATTTCAAATATTGCAAGAACAGTAATCACAAAAATATTTCCCAGGTTCCTGTATGTGATCATAAATTTACAATATTATTGGGAAGTCGGTTCTATCTTTTACTAAGAATGTAATGCAAGGCTAGGAGATTTTGGGCTTGCTCAGCTTACAGCGCACAATAAGAGCCCTGATCCAACTTTAACAACAGGAACAATGGGGTACCTTGCTCCTGAGTATTTATTCACATGAAAGGCCTCAGACAAAATGAATGTCTTCAGCTTTGGGGCAGTTGTTTTGGAAGTTTCTTATGGAAGAAGAGCTATTAAGGCGGATACACGACCTAGACAGAGCAATTTAGTTGATTGGGTTTGGGGTTTGCATAGAGATGGGAAGATTCTTGAGGCCTCAGACTTAAGATTGAGAGGAAACTTTGATTAGAATGAAATGAGAAGAATGTTATTAGACCGACAATGATGCAGGTATTGCATATTTTGAGTGGAGAAGCTCTAGTTCCTCATGTTCCTCGGGGCAAGCCTAACATGTCATTTCATTCTAACCGTCATCTGAGTCTTCAAGAGGTTGTCCCTGATTGTGATCAAAGCCAGGTTTCCAGGTCCTCCATGAGCATCAAGGACTATTCTTGAATGTGATTGATAATCTTTCAGAGTTCAGTGAATTCATTTTCCATTCCCCTAATTTGTCATCTCTTCTTGCTTTCTCTGGAATACAGAAGTGCCTGTATTACAATAAACTGGGTCATCAATTGCATTAAGAAGCTAGTTGGTCAAATCTTGATGATATTACTGCATTGATATTCTCCATTCAATACAATCTCACCTGTTGACTTATTAAGGGCAGCTAATTCCAACTTCATTTGATGATTCCAAAGAGAGATGTAAAGTCTCCAGAATCATTGACTCTCAGATATGTGTGCCACACAAATTTTTTGAACAGATCCATTTCCCATTTTGACAAATAAAATTTGATTTTATGTATGAAAAAATGGTTGAATTTCTGAAAAAAGGTTTGTAATGACATTCAGTTGCATTTCTAACAGGACAGTACAACAAAAATAAAAATAAAACCCATCTGAATTAGCTACGCAGTTTCATGCACAAATTGTTGAACTTGGAATTTTATTGGAGGATTTGAATGCCACCTATAAGCAAAGCACATTAGATTTTAATACGTTTGATCCTAAAAATATTATTCACATATGCTTCAGAACATGATGTCAAAAACTACAGAGACTCTGCCTACTGGATTGTGCTTCTTTCCATTAATACTTGAGTGAAACTGAAAATTATTCATAGCTAAGACCATATTTGCATTTTTCTCGCCGCAAATTATTACTTGAAAATTTTCGGTGATGCGTAAAAATTTTGAGGTCTGTGGAAGGATTGTTCTGGCTTTGAGGAAAAGGATTTGACTGGAACAAAATATTCTTCCTATAAGTAAATTTTGTTCAGGATTAACTGCCCTTCCAATTTCACATGTAAATAATGGTATATATTCCATTTTGTGGGTATAAATCCTGTACACAATGGAAATTATGCTGGTGAGGAAATGTTGTCCCATTTGTTTTGCGATCACTGGTCTTCCAGAGGAATTTCAAAGATTGCAGGAACAGTAATCACAAAAATATTTCCCAGGTTCCTGTATGTGATCAGAAATTTACAATATTATTGGGAAGTCGGTTCTATCTGTTACTAAGAATGTAATGCAAGGCTAGGAGATTTTGGGCTTGCTCGGCTTATAGAGCACAATAAGAGCCCTGATCCAACTTTAACAACAGGAACAATGGGGTACCTTGCTCCTGATTATTTATTCACGGGAAAGGCCTCAGACAAAATGAATGTCTTCAGCTTTGGGGCAGTCGTTTTGGAATTTTCTTATGGAAGAAGAGCTATTGAGGCAGATACGCGACCTGGACAGAGCAATTTGGTTGATTGGGTTTGGGGTTTGCATAGAGATGGGAAGCTTCTTGAGGCCTCAAACTTAAGATTGAGAGGAAACTTTGATTAGAACGAAATGAGAAGAATGTTGTTAGACCGACAATGATGCAGGTATTGCATATTTTGAGTGGAGAAGCTCAAGTTCCTCATGTTCCTCGGGGCAAGCCTAACATGTCATTTCATTCTAACCATCATCTAAGTCTTCAAGAGGTTGTTCGTGATTGTGATCAAAGCCAGGTTTCCAGTTCCTCCATGAGCATCAAGGACTATTCTTGAATGTGATTGATAATCTTTCAGAGTTCAGTCAATTCATTTTGATGAGAACGAAATGAGTAGAATGTTGATGGTTGGACTTCTCTGTTCACATCCCAATCCTGGAGCTAAACCGACAATGATGCAGGTACTGCATATTTTGAGTGGAGAAGCTCCATTTCCTCATGTTCCTCGGCGCAAGCCTAGCATGTCATTTCATTCTAACCTTATTCTGAGTCTACGAGTTCTGTCTATTTCTTGAATGACTTGAACTCTACGCTATGGCATGTCGATCCGCTTCTTGTCTAATCACCGATCCAGAGTTGAAGTAACGCTGCATTGTTTATTAGTATGATTCATTTTTCTACATTGTTATGTTGCTTCGTGGATTATACATTCCCGTAACATGAAATGCATAATGCAACTTCCTCGTGAAAAAAAAAAATAATAAAAAATTAAAAAATTAGCTAATAATCTTTTGAAAGAGGTAAGTTTCTTTAATTGTATAATGTGGATGCCAATTTGTTTTTTGCAATGTTCCAAGTAGTTCAAAATGGCCATTCATAAGAGGTTTTCTTTCAATGCCAAGAGACTAGGATTCTTATAGCATACCATTTTTAAAAATTGGTAGAGGTTGGTAAGCTTGAGTCTCAATTTGTTTCAGCCATTATTTTACTTTTTTGTTGGAGGTTTGACATGAAATATTACTATTTGAAATAGGTTATCTATTTTAAAATTGATGAATGTGGTAAAGGTTGGCTTGAACCTTGAACCTTTAAACTATATTTCTTTTATCTTGGTTTCTATGGGAGATCATGTGTAGAGGAGACGCAAGGAAGGACAATCAGTGGAAGAGGTATGCTACCCAATGTAGATTCTTATGATTAATTTGTTGTAGATAGACATTTATTTTCATTGATCAGTTTACAGTTATTTCCTTTGATTAGTAACATTATTTCCCCCCGAGGGAATAAAATGGCCCAATTGGCCAAAAGAGAGGCATTGATAAATCCAGAGATATGTTTTCTGACCATTTAACATGTACACAATTACATGCTATATCCTCTTCTATCTAGGATATTTTGGCAGGTCCAACATTGTTCAATATGTTTTAGTTCCATCAAATTTTCCTGTTCTATGCACAATGCTTCATGTTTCCCTTGATTGCAATTTTAGTCTCCTTCGCTAGCAGTTCATTTTTGTTGAAGTTCCTCCAACACTTAAATTTTCATTTATATTGTATGCTTCAAAAGTGCTATAGTCTTTTCCTTTATCTATTACCAGATTACGATCAGATAGGTCACATTACTTTTTATCTTCCACAATGTTGGGCTTGTACAACACCTATGTTTTATTTGTAAGGAGACACCACCCAATTGGTATTGAAAAATTGTGACCTTTTGCATTATTGGTTGATGCATCGTAAGCCTAAGCCTATAGTAGTATGTGCTTCTTCTTCCTATGTAATGTTGCATCTTCTTTGTCATTGCACTAAGATAAGTGAGGGGTGTTCTACAGCCCTGTATGAGGGAGATGTGTAATACCAAAAGCAATGATCTAGCTGCTGGCATAGACAATGTTATTAAACTATCGATATCTATTGTATGTTTCATGTTATAAATTGCAGTATTTTGTCAGTTGTCATTACATTGATTACAAATTTTAATTTTTGTGTTATAAATTGTAGTATTTTGTCAGTTGACATTACACTGATTACGAATTTTAATTTTTGTGAAGTTTAGTTGTTATTAGCTGTGAGTTCATTGAGAAAGTAACATTGAAGGAGGAGAATTGATTAATGTTAAGGTTATTTATCTTTTATGGCTCGGCTTCAATGAAGCAAATTAAAGCAGGTGCAAACTAATGATGGTTTATCTTTTGGGATTTGTTTCATCTCAAAGGCTGAATCTAGCCCATGAAAAGGAAGGATCTTCTCCGAAAGAGTGCATTTGTCATGGAAGGCTTTCATTTTCCATTCAAAAGAAGTGATCTAGCTGTTGGCATAGACAATTTTTAAAATATCCATATCTTTTGCAAGGATTGGATTCATTACAAGTTTGCAAGTCCCATTGGAGAGATTGGCAATTGTTTTTAGCAATACACATTTTTGTAAAGAGTAACATTTAAGTGATTGGCTCAATTCAAATGGTAGAGTTGTTGGTAGTAGCTACTTTAAAGTTAGTTGACCAATCATGTGTTGTGATTAAATACTTCACCATGACACATCCAAAGTCTTTATGAAGCTAAAATTTAAACTTTTACCATACTCTTGAAGCCAACAAGTGGGATATTTGTAAGGGATTCATGTTTTGTTGGCTGAAAAATAGTGAATTCTTGTTCCTGAAGCCTTAAAATTAATATCCAAGTTGGTCGATTCTGAAACCCTCAACCTTATTAAAATGTGTGTATCTTCTACTTTCTTTTTCTACAATTGTATTTTCTATGAACACCTCAACTTTATTAAAATGTTTGTATCTTCTACCTTCTTTTCCTACAATGGTATTTTCTATGAACACACAAAAAGAATGGCAATGGGATATAATGATTTTTTATATATCATGATTCTTCTTGAATGTATGCCTTACAGCGTTTCCTTTGCAACATATGATGCAAATGCTAGTTTTACATACATATAGCTATAAAGGTAAGCATTTATTGGTTATTGCATGTGGTATTAATGTGTAACCTTTGTTTTTTGCGCACATTATCCATAGTTAATTTAATATCACTCTTTTTTTCTAGGGAATTCTAAACTTGGACGAGAAACCTATCCTTATTGCCAAGTATATACTTTTATTTGGAATGATATATGGTTCTAAATATTTGTTATTTAATTGACAGTCATGAAGAGTTTTAGGGTTTCAACAAGGTTTAATGATCTATCTCAACTTTAGTAACATCGTTATTACTCTTATGGTTTTCTTCTTTCGACTTTTCGCTCTTTGTGGCTAGGGTTTCGATTATTTTTCAATGGTGACCCTTCTTTTTCATCGGCATTAAGTTGCAGATGTAAATAGGATAAACTTCTCAATTTTGCTACTTCCATCTATCGCACAATGACCATTGACCATGCAATTTTTACAATGGAGTTCCTTCTCCTCTAATATGTGTCAAAACCTTGTTGAAGGTAACTCTAGTATTCAATTTTTTTCCTAATTTATAGTTGAAAATTATATATAACAATGTTATACAATTCCTCTGCTTCTTGTAGGGTTTTTTTGAAGATTATTTTGAGTTTTGGAACCTATGTATCTTTAAGGTTCACTCAGTTTCACTGAGGCAAACTCTTTTGTTCCACTCTGAGATCCCATTGGGTAATTATTGGTCAATTATTTCGTTTTTTTTTTTTCAAGGTTTCGTTTCTTAATTTACAATTTTCCTTAACTTTGCTCTTGTTTTATTTTTCAAGTTTTTCAAAGGATTCATAATGAAACCCTTATCCTTATCCTTATTTCTACTAGCTTGTAAGGATATTTTTTATGTCATTGGCTTTTATGTAGAATTAAAAAGGGATTCGCCAATCAATAAATGTAATATTTACACCCTACATTATCATTTCATAAATTTAGAATTTCTTTTTCATTGTATCTCGTTTCTTCAAAATTTGACTATTTTTTTGGTCTTTGAATGAAGGAAGCATTTATAACCCTTCTACATCTCTTGTCATAGGGGCTATGACAATTTTAGAGATTGGTCCATTTCTATATGTGTTTTATTTTAATATATAGTCTAGTTTGACTATTTATGTTATGTTTCTTTCTCTATGTTTTTCCCAAGACCGTCGAAACTATTGTTATTCTCATAAATTTTACAGGTTGTAAGAAACCTAGGTTTTATCCTGATTTCTGAATATAACAAGGTATTTGTATTTCATATGTCAGCTCTACCTATAACTGACTAGTTTGAACGTTTTTCATTTATTTTCTTTTTTTGGTCCTTTTAGTACCAAATTCATACTAAAAATAGAATTAACTTTTTGCTTATTATCTGGCAAGACGATTCCATCTAAAATTTTGTTTAAATTTTCTATAATTGTGTGTAGGGTTTTATCGGGACAAAGTGATAAACCTCGTTAGGTATACTTTCCATAAATCTCTTCCTTACATTCTTTCTTTCGACATATTAGATAATATTTTTTTTACATAAATACTCATAATAGTTTCTATGTTTATGGATAAGTACATTCACAATGTGCTTCATTCCATAAGTTATTCTCCTTTGGAAGCCTTTTTCTTGGCAAGCGGAATTGCTATGATTCAAGAGAAATGCTAACCAAGTTGTCTTTTTCTTATGAGGTTGGACAATACCTACAATTTTCTTCATCATTCCTTATATAGGAAAAAAATATTTTTCTTCAGCTAGCATAGTTCTTATTGTTAGTGTAATTATACTTATAACCCTTTGATGGGTTGTCTTTTAGGAATTTGACAGTTATAGTAGAACTAAAAACACATTTTTTATTAAAGGGTTGCAGACCTGTAATGTTTTTGTCATGTATTCTTATTTTAACACAAAGGTTATTCTAGAAACCCTAACCTTAGGGTTTACGTTTATGTTTTAATTAGTTTAAATTACACCTCAATTCTGAGTTTTCGGCCCCGTAGAACTAAGTAAAATGATTTTTTTTAGAATAAAAGTACTTTTTTTATTAAAGGGTTGCAAACCTGTAATGTCTTTGTCATGTATTCAGGTTATTCTAGAAACCCTAACCTTAGGGTTTACGTTTATGTTTTAATTAGTTTAAATTACACCTCAATTCTGAGTTTTCGGCCCCGTAGAACTAAGTAAAATGATTTCTTTTAGAATAAAAGTACTCTTAATATTCCGCAACAACGCTGTTTTAAATTTAAAATCTTAGAAATACTTCTATAATTTTTCTTTGTGGCGTTCGTTAACTATTTACTATGTTAATATTGTTCAATATACACTTGAATAATATATATATATATATATATATATATATATATATATATATATATATATATATATTCTTTTTTTTAGTTATACGTCTAAAAAATTGTGTTTATATTATTGTGACCTCACCCTTCTTTTGCTTCTATTATTCGACTTCAATATTTTTCATACAGTTCTCTATTTTACGAAAATTATAACCCTCACTTCTAAATGCTTCTCTTGAGTATGAAATTCTCTTTCTGAGACTTTAGTTTTTCAACATATCATTACACAAGAGCTTCTTTTACTTCTAAATAAAAAAACATAGAATGCATAATTTTTGCATATGCATTAAGTCTTCGTTTCAAATTTAGTGTAATTCCAACATATATTTTGAAAAAGACAAGAATAGTGTTTTCGTTTTATGTGAAAGAAGATAAAGAACCATATCATTAGTATTTCTATTTTGTTACTTGAATAATTAATACCAGAGAAAATAATGAAGTTTTTCTTTTCATCCACCCATCTATAAGAAAAATCATTTAGCTACACTAGTTGTTTAACAACAATATTATTTTAATATGTCAATGATCCGAATTTAAACAAGAATGCAACAAATTATAGATATAACCATAAACACAAACATGCAACAGAAATAACACTTCATTTCATTAATATCAAATACTAAAATATGCTTACAAACAGAATGCAATAGGACTAGCTCGGGCGATGATAGCTTATCTTTGAGAAGAGATGTGCCGGCTACATGCCTCTAAATTGTGTTACAATGAGGCTCAAGGGCCTATTTATTATTGGAAAACATGACAAACCATAAACAACCAAAACACTTACCCCAGGAGATGTAACGCTAGGAGTTTGTGGGCCCTATTGAGGTTAGTTGGGTAGCCAACTTCCCAGGGTTGTAACGTGGTCATATTATCTCTGTTTAGCACGTAAAATACCTTGTTGGAAAGGTCTCTTTGAGTACTACAGGTTTTGCCGCAGGCTCCTACCTACAATTGTGGGTTTGTTGCGGACCTAAAAAAACATCATTTAGGGGGTAAAAATTGCTCCGGAAGTTCAGGGCCCAAAAAACTGCTAAAAATAGTAAACACTGAAATAAACAAGGAAACAAATGAAACTGACTGGAGGTCTAGGTGGGAGAGGTGGGTGGCCACCAATATCCACCTAGATCATTCCTCCCCCCTTGGGAAGCAATGGTCCCCATTGCATGCAGAGCCTCCGTGACCTCTTGCCTTGGTGCAGGAGTTGACCAACTTTGACAACCCAATATAGTTGGATCTTCTGCTGGTGAGTGTTCTTGACCTGTGTGTCCATAATCTGATCAGTAGTGGCATGTTCCATGCAGTCTAGATTTAACTTTGTTGGCGTGAGTTGTTCTGCAATGTCTCATGTGTTCAGTAATGGTGGGAAGTATGGTTGAAGGTGGTCCACATTGAACACTAGGTGCAGACCAAGGAATAGGGGAATGTTGAGCTCAAAATCATTGTCTCCCATAGCCTTGGTAATGGTGTAATGACCATATCGGAGTGGTCTGAGCTTCCAATGGGCTCTGGTAAGGCATTCTTTCTACAAATGCACCTAGACTTTATCGCCCACCTGAAACTTATGTGGCAACCTATGTTGATCATGTCGCTACTTGTACTTGGCATTTGACTTCTCCAATATGCCATGAACCTGTTGGCCGATGTGTTGGATGTGTTTAATAAATCTGGTCACTTTATCCGCCTCAAACGATACACGTGTGGATTTTATTTGTGTAGTCGCCTGAGGCATGGCAACATCAATCAGACACAACGGTTGAAATCCTAGACCCACTTGAAAGGGACTGCGACCAATCGAGCTATGGAGAGCTCTATTATAACTATGTTGCACATATGGAAGACTCTCATCCCAGGTTCGAGGATGCTTGGAGTTGTACATGCAGAGTATGTGCACTATCATCCTGTTGATGACCTTTGTCTGACCATTAGTCTGGGGATGGAAGGCAGTTGACTTGGTGAGCTTGGTGTCCAATAGTGTCCAGAGGCTTGACCAGAATGTGCTCAGGAACTTGCTATCCCGATCTAATATAATGGTCTGTGGGATCCCAAAATGTACCCATACTCGTTCAAAGAAGAGTTTGGCAGTGTCCTCTGCTATGATACTCTTCTTGTAGGCTGCCAATATAGCCATCTTAGAAAATTTGTCCATGACCACAAATACACAGTCATTACCATGTTTGGTAGAAGGGAGGCCATACATATAGTCCATGGAGATGGATTCCCACGGCTGGTTGGGAGTAGGCAAAGGAGTGTACAGGCCTTGCTTCTTGATGGATGGCTTGGCAATGGCGCAGGCAGTGCAGGATCTGATATATTTCCCAACATCCAGTCGAAGTTTGGGCCAATAGAAGTACTTTTGTAGTACAACCACAGTTTTCTCCACCCTAAAGTGTCCTGCAATCCAACTGTAGTGCGCCTCCCAAATCATTTTGGCACGCTCGCTTGAAGGAACACAAATGTGGCCCAGGTAGCATAACAATGTGTCCTAGAGGTGGAAATCAGTAACATGCTTTCCATCCCCTCGCATCTGGTATGTGGAGGCAAACTCTTGATCATTTTTGTATAGTTTCGGCCATCCAGAGGTATCGAGACCACAAGAGTTGAGAACAATAGTAAGTGCTGCAACTAAGGGTCGACTGAGGCAGTCTTCAAACATGATTGGTGCTTCCCTTTTTGTATTTAATGTTCAAGTGGAATTGTTGCATATATGTAGACCACTTCTGATGACGATCATTCTGCAACTTCCCCTATGTCTGTATAAATTGAAGAGGTCGGTGATCGGTGTGGATGATCATCTCCTTCCCTAGAATGTAGTGCTTCCACTGTTGGCGAGCCTGCACGATCGAATACAATTCAAAAAGTGTCTCACTGTGATAGGCCACTCGATGCCCGTGTTAGGTGAAGACTACATCAATAACATAGTCTTAGGTGTTTGGCTCAATTTCAAATGGCTACTGTAGGTCTGGCAATGTGAATACTGATGCAGAGCAGAGGCGACGCTTCAACTCAACGAACACCTTCTGTTGGGACTTGGACTAGGAAAAATTTGCTTTCGCCTCGCCCTTAGTAATCTAACTCAAAGGCCAAGTGATATGGGAGAATCCCAACACGAACCTATGATAAAAATTTGCAGGGCCCAAAAAGCTGAAAGCTTCGTTAGAGTGGTCAGGGCTGGCCAATCTCGAATGACTTGGATTTTGGTCAGGTCCACATGCATGCCACGCTCATCTATGATGTACCCCAAGTATTGGACATGGCCCATCCCAAAGGTGCATTTCTCCAAGTTGGCACACAGTTTGTGTTGTCTAAGGGTTTGAAGGACTTGCCGAATGTGCTGCAAGTGTTCTTCCCAACTCTTGCTAAAGATGAGGATGTCGTCCAGATAAACTACCATGAATGACTTGGTGAAGGGTCGTAAGATGTCATCCATTAGCCTTATAAAAGTAGTGGGGTCATTTTTCAACCCGAAGGGCATAACCAACCATTCAAAAAGGCCTTCCTTGGATTTAAAGGTAGTCTTCCATACATTTATAGGCTCTATTGGAACCTGGTGATAACCAAACTTTAGATTGATCTTGCTGAAATACTTGGCCCCCTTGAGTTGGTCCAGCAGGTCATCAATCCATGGGATTGGATACCTATTCCTGACAGTGATTTTGTTTAATGCACGATAATCAATGCAGAGCCTCCAAGTTCTGTCCTTCTTTTGTACCACTATAATTGGGCTCCCACAAAGCAAGGAACTTGGTCAGATGTGCCTTTTTTGCAAAAACTCTTGGCTTTGCAGCTTTATCTCTTCATTTTCCATAATGGAGTGGCGATATATCGGCATGTTTGGTAGAGGTGCTCCGGGAGTCAGATCAATTTAATGCTTTCCTTGATAATGCAAGCATACCCCTGTGGGTGAGGAGAAGATGCCCTTCTATTATTCCACGACCGCATCCACCTACTTCTGTTTCTTGGAGGAACCCTTCCCGGGGGCCATAAACATGGCTATGACCTTCCCCTTACTTTGAGAGTGAATCAGAAAGAAAAAAAAATTCCCAGTCTGGGAGATGACCTTACTGCATTTCTTAGTAGATATCAAAGAGATGGCAATAGGTGGGGCTACCTCCAGTATCCTATATAACTTAGTACCCAAAGAAATAATAACAGAACAAGGTTTAGACTCATATATAGCATGTCGCTTCCATAAGTATGGTTGTCCTAATAATACATCACAAACTTCAAGAGGAGCAACATCGCACAGTACCTCATTCGTGAAGGGCTTGATGTTGTAGAGAAGGCGACATTGCTGGCTGACTCAGAGATCTTGTCCTTTATGAAGCCACCCGATGGTGTAAGGTTGCGGATGTGTTGTAGTAGGTAGGCCCAGCCGCTTCACGACCTCTGTTGAAATGAGGTTCTTTTGGCTCTCGTTGTAGATAATGAACTGCAGCGGAGAACCCTTCACCCACATTTGTGAGTGGAATAGGCTCTCCCCCTCTTCTGGATCTTCAAGCTCGATATTCTGGATCTTGGTGGTGGCCACAGTGGCACTGGGCTTTGCGTCAATGATTTTCTTCCCTTTATCATTCCCCTTGTCGGGTTCTGACTTAGAGTCAGAACATGCGTCGAAGTCAAAAGCCTTCAGCTCAGCCACGAGTCACTGTTTGGCCGAACAATCACTTGTGTTGTGAGTAGAGCTCTTATGGAACTCACACCACTTTCCCATGTCCTTCTTTATCTTCGTGGTGTTTTTCTTTGCTTGTGGCTTCGGTGGGTTATTCTGGGTCGCCCCGCCTTAGCTTTTCCCTTTGCTCTGCGGTTTGGGGGTGCCTTTCCCTTGCTTCGGATTCGTAGATCCAAAGTCTTCTTTTTCTGCTTAAGCTTCTTCTCAATCTTGACAGCGTATCAGTACACCGTGCCAAGCAAGGAGATGTCCAGGAACTCCATCTCATCTGGGATGTACCTGTGTAGGCAGTCACAATACTTGAGTACCAAATGTTTCTTAGAATCCTTGATACCCAACTTCGTGCGAAGGGTATGAAAAACATTGGTAAACTCTGGCACGTCTTGGTCCCTTCCCTATCGTAGTGTGGTCCAATTTATGTATTTATCCTCATAGCTCCCGACAGGGTAGTAATGCTCTTTGATGGCGTCTCGGAACTAAAATCAAGTGGGTGTAGCTGAAAATAGTGATGGAATACTTTCATCCTTATGCTCGTAGTAGGTTTCCCACTAGTCCTTGACATGGGGGGTGGTTTTGAGAAGAGAAAAAGTAATATTTTCCCGGCTAGAAAAATAATGAATAGAAAAATATCCTTTTGGCATATTTAACCATTTATCTACGGCGTCTGCATTTATTTGACCCTCAAATATGGGAATGTCAAACTTAACTTGTACCTTAAAGGGTGTGGCGCTTCCAAAGTAGTTGGTGGAATTAGATGTATTTCCCCTCAGTAGCCGCTGAATGATCTGGTCGAAGTTGTCCATCATCACGTTCCTTTGTTGCTCGAGGGCTTCTTTAAGCAAGATTTTGATAGGATATCGTGCCCCCTCTTCCTTCTTTTCTTTCGCCATGGGAGGCCATCGGCATTTGCAAGGCTAGTCTTGCAAAGGTTCGACCAATTCAAGCCCTAACTCCTTATATCTCAACCTCATTAGGGACAAGCAAAGAAAAACAGAGAACGAGCAGAACACTCTGATACCATTGATCCGAATTTAAACAGGAACGCAACAAATTACAGATATAACTATAAACACAAAGATGAAACAAAAATAACACTTCATTTCATTAATATCAAATACTAAAATATGCTTACAAACATAATGGAAATAAGACTAGATTGGGAGATGGTAGCTTATCTCTGAGAAGAGATGTGGCGGCTACTAGCCTATGAAATGTGTCACAATGAGGCTCAAGGACCTATTTATTATTGGAAAACATGAGAAAATCCTAAACAACTAAAACCCTAACCCTAGGAGATGTAACGCCAAAATTTTGTGGGTGGTGTTGGGGTTAGTTGGGCAGCCAACATTCCGGGGTCATAATTTGGTCATATTATCTCCATTTGGCGCATACGATACCTTGTTGGAAAGGTCTCTCCAAGTACTACAGGTTTTGCCGCAATCCCCTACCTATGACTACGGGCCTGCCGCGGACCTCAAAAAAACAACGTTTAGGGGGTCAAAACTGCTCCGGAAGTTCAGGACCCAAAAAACTACTAAAATAGTAAATGCTGGAATAAACAAGGAAACAAATGAAACTGACTTGAGGTCTATGTGGGATAGGTGGGTGGCCACCAATATCCACCTAGATCAGTCAAATACTCGAACAATATAATAGTTAGAAACATCGACTTCCAAAGTAATTCTGACTTGTAAACAATTTTGGCTCCACCCAACCTTGACACAACAATCAACTTGTCCCCCCAAGCAAACATGTCTGCAATTTGTTCTCTATTTTTCTCACTGCTTCTCTTCAGTCTCTCCAATTCTCTTCTCAGAAAATTACAACACAAAACACATAAATCCCAGAGATATTATCCATATACCACTCTTTGGGTGGTTATTAACTGCCTCCACCTCACCAACAGGTGGGAGGTAGTTAACTGCTCATTTATGAGCTCTTGTTTCCCACTTCTGAAGATAACTCCCTATCTTCTAGGAAACATTAAATTAACCAACATAATAATTTCAGTATTAAATCTAATCACCCAGATTAGATGCCTTTAACGTTCTTATGGATAATAATTTCCCAAATAGATTGCAACCTTTTTTCCTCTTTCAACCATATGTACTTTAACAATCAATTTCTTGGTTTTTCATAAAATAAAACATAACTAGACTTTACAAACAAAAACTTTTACATTGGTTATTATCAGTAAAATTACTGATAATCAAATGTCTATCTGTCTGTTAATGTAGCATATTCAATCAAAATTAAACTTATGTACATTTATTTACAATAAAACATTAAGTTGAGGGATATCACACCCTCCCTCGCTTAAATTTGACATTGTCCCGATGTCTATTCAACACTCTTCTTGGAAACCATTCTAGAATTCCTTTCAAAACATGAATGGATAAGCTTTTTCGAGAGCATCTTCTAACTCCTAGGTTGCTTCTTCTAGAGTGAAATGTTTCCATTGAAGCTTTAACTGTACCAAATGTCTATTATGAAGTGTAATCATCCTCCGATCTAGAATATGTAGCGGTTTTGCTAAGAACTCTCCCTCTAGTTCCACCTATAAAACATGTCAATAAATCACATGAGATGGATCGTGCACATACTTTTTCACTAATGAAATATGAGACACATTATGAATATTAATGTTGGCTGGTAGGGCAAGTTGGTAAGCAACATGTATAACTCTGGGTAACACTTTAAAGGGTCCACAATATCTAGGAGATAACTTAGCAAAACTGCCAAGTCAAAGTGTACTTTTCTTAGGTTTGACGTTCAAGTATACATGATCTCCCACATGGAATTCTTTCTAAGTTATTTTCAGGGCTGCATAGCTTTTCTGACGATCTAGGGTTGTTTTTATATTCTGTTTGACTTGCTTGACTATTTCTTCCATTTCTTTTAACATGTTTGGACCTAGTATCAATCTGTCCTCAAGATGATCCCAACTTAATGGTACCTTGCATCTTCTTCCATACATGACTTCAAAAGGACTCATTTTTAAAGAGGTTTGATAACCATTGTTGTAGGCAAATTCAGCTAGATGCAAATAGTCTTCCCATTTAGTTTGCTTATATTTCATATACATCCTTAACATGTCCTCTAATATCTTATTGGTCCTTTCTGTTTGACCATCAGTTTGAGGATGATAAGATGTACTAAATTTTAACTTAGTTCTCATATTTTCAAACAACCCCTTCCAAAATTTGGAGGTAAACTTTGCATCTTTATCTTAAATTACAACCTTAGGTACTCCATGGAGCCTAAAAAAATCCCTCATAAAGATTACTACAATGTTTATAGCATTAAAAGTGGATTTGACTAAAATGAAGTGTGCTTCTTTATTGAGCTTGTCAACTACAACCATAATGGCATCATGTTGTTTTCTACTTCTTGGTAGCCCAATAATAAAATCCATTGAAATGATTTCCCATTTCCACTCTGGAATGGGTAATGGTTGTAGCAATCTAGCAGGGTGTTGATGAGATGCCTTGACTTGCTGGCATTTTAGACATCTTGCTACATATTCAACTATCTCATTTTTCATATTTGGCCAATAAAAATCCTTTCTTAACATAGTGATCAACTTTTTATAACCTAGATGACCAACTGTTGGCCTCTTATGCAACTCAAAATATATATATATATATATATATCAAAATTATGTCATTTGGTATGTAAATTATGTCTCTAAACAACAATACATCTTGACCGTTAACTAAAAAATCAGCTTCCTCTCCTTCCAATTTATCAATTTTTTGCACCTTTTCTTTAATTTTTCAGATATTCTAAATTAGATTTTCCAACTGTTTTGACTCTTTCTATCAAATTTGTTGACCAATTGATTGTTGTATTTCAAATTTGATTAAGTTTTATGCTTAAAGCATCAAATATATTGTTTTCTTTCCCTTTGATTTGTATAGGCTTAAAATCATACTCGCTAATAAATGTTAACCATCTTGCTTGTCTAACATTTAAATTAGGTTGATCAAATAGATACTTGAGACTAACATTATCTATCCTTAGCTGAAATCTTTTCCCTATTAAGTAATGTCTCCACATTTTAAATGCATGAATTATTGTTGCTAATTCCAGATCATGAGTAGCATAGTTTTTCCCATGTTCCTTCAATTTTATGGATTCATAGCAAATAACATGACCATCCTACATTAAAACTCCTCCTAATCCCTCTTTACTTGAATATGTACAAACCACAAATTCCTTATTGGGGTCAACTAGTTTTAGAATTTGGAGTTGTAGTCAAAATTTATTTTAGTTTATCAAAACTAGCTTGACACTTTTGACTCCATTCAAATATGATTCCTTTCTTTTGTAAATTAGTGATTGGATAAGCAATTTTAGAGAAACCCTCTATGAATTTTCTATAATAGCATGTGATGCCCATAAATTAATTGACTTCTTCTACATTCTTAGGTACTAGCCACTCCACAATTTCTTTTCTCTTCTAAGGGTCTACAACAATTCCTTCTTTTGATATTGCATGTCCTATATAATGAATTTGTTGCTAGTAAAATTAACATTTGCTATATTTAGAATATAGTTCATTGTCTCTTAGAGTTTGGAGGACCATTTTCAGATGTTGGTCATGCTCTTCCTTACTCTTTGAGTATACTAGAATATCGTCTATAAAGACAATCACAAATTTATCTAGGAATGGCCTTAGTACATTGTTCATGAGGCACATAAATGTTGCAGGTGCATTATTCAACCCAAATGGCAGCGTTACAAACTCATAGTTCCCATAGCGGGTGCGGAAAGTTATCTTGTGTATATCTTCATCCTTGATCCTGATTTCATGAAATCGTGACGTTAGATTAATTTTAGAGAATATAGAAGCTCCTCTAACTTGATCAAATAAGTCATCTATTCTTGGCAAGGGGTATTTATTTTTTATAGTCATTTTATTCAGTTGTTTATAATCTATGCATAGTCTCAATATTCCATCTTTCTTTTTCACAAATAACACAGGTGCTCCCCAAGGAGATACACTTGGTCTTATGTACTTTTTGTCCAATAATTCTTGCAATTGAATCTTTAATTCCATTAATTCAGGAACATTCATTATGTATGGGGCTTTGGAAGCTGGAACAACACTAGGAATAAGATTAATGGTAAAGTCAATGTCCCTTCTTGGAGGCAATCTTGGTATTTTTTCTGGAAATACATCCTTAAACTATTCTAGTACAAGATATTTCTCTAATGATGATTGTTGTTTATTTTCAGATAGATCTTGTACTTGGACAAAGAACAATAGGAAACTTTTCCTAACATATTTCTTCACTTATATAGCAGAAATTTGCCTCACATAATTTTTCCTTGGAGTTCCTTGAACCATGCAAGCTTTCCCTTCATCATTAACATAGGTAAAGGGTTACTCGAAACAGTTTAATATCACTTTATGTTTTTCTAACGAGTTCATTCCTACAAGGATATCATAAGATCCTAATGGTAAAATATTTAGATTGAGGAAAATTTGCATTCCATTAAGGTCTATAGTGCAATCCTTACTAATTTCAGATACTTTTCTTTTGGTTCCTATGGCCAACTGTACTAACCAAGGCTTATGCTATTTTTCCTTTCTAAGTTTACACTTCTCAACTACAACAAGGGAAACATAATTCAAGGTAGATCCTGGATCTATAAGTACAAATACACTTTTATCAAAAATCTTACCTTGGACTTCAACCATAGTTGACTGATGGTCTACTTGACTTCCATCCAGTACAACACTAATTTTGGGTATATTACAGGCGACATCATGTATTGTTGATGCTTCTTGAACTTGATTTAACATTGTATTCTTCTTTTGAGGATTCTGTGGATAATCTCTCCACAAGTTATTTTCACCACAACCTCAACATTTTATGGGTGATCTCACAGAATCACTGAAATTTTGGTTGACCACATCAAATCCTCCTTAATGTCCAATATTTTTCTATTGGTTAAAACTTATGTTGTATTTTCCTAGTTTTTAAACCCTATTCTTTTGCTTTTAAAATTTTCAGGTTTCTCTGACACCCATCCTTTATAGCTATCTCCTTTTTTATTTCTTTGGTTGAAACATAATTTTTCTTTTCTAATGGTCTCATCCATTGTTTTTTGTTAATCAAATTCAATTCTTTCTCTATATGAGAAAGGTAGACAACTGACAAATCTTTGGATTTTTGCTTTCTCTTCTTTCAAGTATGGAACATATCTCAACATATTCATGAATTTGTTAACAAATTCATCCATAGTAAGTTTTCCCAATTTTAGCTCATGGAACTCCCTAGCTTTCTCATCAAAATATCTCTCAGTTAAATACTTCTTTTTGAATTCTTTTCTGAACAATTTCCAAGTTAAATATTTGCTTCTAATCCTTTTAACTTATTTATTTTCTTCCCACCATAAGGTAGCCTTACCAGTTAACTGACAGGTGCCCAGCCTTGCCTTAATGTTTCTTCGATAATTATACACTTCAAATTATTTGGACATATCGAGGAGCCATGCCTATGCTCCTTTTTCAAATTCACCATCGAAATTGGGAGGTCTGATTTTCTTAAATTCTCCCTGTAACTAAGATGATGATTTTCTTTTTCTGGATGAAGAAAGGTTGCTACTTGATTTCTATTCATCTTGATCATTATCAGTAAAAGTTTTTGAATTTCTTATGCTTATAGTACTAACCTATTTACTTCTAGGTCTCTTCCTATGAGTCCTTTTACTAGTTTTTCCTTCTGCAATTTTCTTAACATGTATTCATTGGTTTCTTATTGATCTCATCTAGATTTTATCAACCTTTCCTCACTCATTTTAATATCATCCAGATCAATTTTTAGATTCCTTATTACTTGTAACAGATCAATATCTTGTCTACATTGTTGATTCCGCCCCCAACCATTCCTAGTTCAATATCATGTTTTGCATCACCCCTTGGTGATCCCGCATAAGTTTATCCATTAAATTCTTCAACCATTTTTTACTTCTTTTGCTCTTGTTCACAATTTTTTCATAACATATATAATGGTTTCAATTTCAGGACCAAAAAGAGGCCCAGTGTTGCAACTTGGCTCTCATAACGCTTGTAAAGACCCTTAACTGCATTTGTTTTTTTGAGCTTTTATCAATGAAACCATATTATACTGAGGAATATAATGTAATTTTATTGAATTAATGTTTTTGATTAGATTTCCCATTTTGTATCGTTTATGAATGCGTGACTCCACTATATTTTGGAATCTCTATTATACATAGTTTTATTAGAGTTTCACACTTCAAGGCATATGTGTGTGTGTGTGTATCTTTAGTTTCTATATTATAATCCTTCTGTTCAAAATATTATGGATTGATTTACATTATATTAAAAGAGTGGACTTATATCCAATCACCTTTTGCTCATACTCAATATGTATTATAGTATTATGTGCAACCTTGCATTCTGTTATCACATTTTTTAGTCTGTAATTTTTTGAAGCACTGACAATGGGAGTGTCAGCACGGATTTTAAATAAACAGGGTTAAAGCGTTGACAACGGGAGTGTCAGCGTGATTTTGTAATAAACAAGGTTAAAGTGGTGACAACGGAAGTGTCAGCGCGAATTTGTAATAAACAGGGTTAAAGCGTTGACAACGGGAGTATTAGCGTGATTTTGTAATAAACAAGGTTAAAGTGCTGAAAACGGGAGTGTCAGCATGGATTTGTAATGAACAGGGTTAAAGTGTTGACAACGGGAGTGTCAATGTTATTATAGTATTGAAAATTTAAAATTACGCTCACATCCAAGGTATCAACGCCAAATGGAGAATTTTTTTTTTGTCTTATACCGCGTTGACATAATCCACATTAGCCATCGAGAAATCATGGATCAAACATGTGTTGGGTAGTCAGATTGTAAGATCACGTGATATGTGGTTGGATTTCGCTGTCGAGAGGTATGTGGGTTTAAAAAATTATGATCACATGATAATATTTTTTCAAATCGGTTGTCGGTTCATTATAATGATGAACATATTGACACATTTTGGAATAAGTTTCCCCATATATAAATTACCCATATTATCCATGCTTTAAATGTTGTTGCCTTATGCTAAACGCAGATGGTTTGTTGAGTGTTCCCCGGAGAGATAGAATCTAATCGTGATCCCTTTCCTATCCTTTCACTTGGCTGTGACAAACATGGGAAAAAGTGAAAAATTGAATAGGAGTGAACGCAAGGCTCCTGACCTACTCGAAGTGTATCCTGAAATCCAACAACGGTTTCGGGAAGTAGGATGGGAGGGATTTTTCAATCGGTGTGTAGGTTACCATGACAATGTCACTAGAGAATTTTCTGAAGGCTTCTATGGTCAATACGTGTTTGTTGGAGGAGTTACCTTTCAGGTGATAGAGGAGTTGATTGTTGAAGTTACAAGATTGCCTACATATGGAGAGAGGGCGTTTAGAAGTCATGTCTTAGCTGGCGTTGATGTATCCTTCTTTCAGAGAGATGAGTTTAAATAAATGAAGTGGAGATTAGGGGTGCAGAGGTCTTGTCTAAAGGATGAATGACACTATCTCCTACGAATCCCCAATCATATTTTACCTGTGAAGGATGCTACAACCATGTTAATCTTTATCACTTTTGATTTTTTGCTCACATAGTAGGTCAATTAAGAATCAATACCCCTTATTTTCTGTTGGAAATCCTAAAGCACATGTGTGCTAGGGTCAAAGCAAGAACAGATGGTTGCTCCCATTTTATATATCATAAGGGTCTAATAAAACTATTAATTGAAAGCCAATTAAGAAAAGTTGGGAGGACTTGGGAGCATTTTTTGTTTTGGGGAGGGTTTCAACCTCAGTTTACAAAACCAAAAAGGGGTAGGAAGAAGGGAAGTAAAAATAAACTTAGACAAGAAAAACCTTGAAGTAGGGACTTCACCTTAGGGAACCTCTTATGTACAAACAAAGAGTCAGAAAAAAGTAGAAATAGTTCTTCCTTTGGTTCCTGAATTATCTAGGGTTTATACCAAGAAAGGTTATAGGCTAAAGAAAATGAAGGAGACCCCTCCTCCCACTTAAACCCTACCTACAGACAACAAACAGACAAAGAAAGATAAGGGAAAAATGATTGAGCCCGAAGCTGAGCAGACACTAGTAGAGAAGGAACCCACCTTGGCATAAATGTTTAAAGGTGGAAAGAGACCCCACACTAGGCCATGGAACAAACTAAAACTTAACATCAAATTGAAGCATAAGCCTGAGCTAGATGAGGAGGTCATAGATGTAGACAAGACTCCTCAAAAGGATATAAGCTCAAAAATATCAAAGAAAGAAAAGGACTCAAATAAGGAGGTTACTATCGAGGGTCAAAAGAGTAAGAGATAGAGGAGGACGAATGTGGATATTCTACTGGAGGCAGCTAGCACACTTAGCTAGTTAATTTTTTGACCACACAGTTTTGATCGCTCACTATCAAGGTGAAATTTTGATCTATAGACTGACAACTCGCCTATCAACGATTTTACGCTGGTAAAGGTAAATGGGCGCTGACAATTTCATTGTTAGCGCATTTTTGGCAAGCAGCTTAAATAAAAGAGTTGGTAATCGACTTGTTAGCGAAACTATCATATTCCAGCTTCAAAAGGATAACAATGAGATTGTCAGCGTTATCAGATTAAGAATACAAGAAGGAGGAGTTGTTCAATAAATGATGTTTTTCGAGGGGTGACAAAGCACGAATTCCAGCGAAGGAGGCAAAAGATCAGTCACCATTTTGACCTTGTTTTTCGAACATATTTGTAGCATGTTGTTATGATTTAGATACATATAGGATTAGAAAAGTTTTATATGCATGTATTTGATATGTACGTCGTTATTTTTAGACTCAGTAATTAAGAATGTGCTAGAAACATGTTTTAAGTTGTAGTATTTTCTATAAAGATGAGTTATGAAGAATGAAAAATGGTTGAAAACTTATTGCAGAACCTTATGTATACATTTTGACATTAATATCATCATGATTGATGTTATTTGTTCAGATTTACAAATATTCCAATTGTGCAGGCAATCCTTTCTGCAGACAGAAACGATCCCTCTAATCCTATGGGAGGATCTAGCAACTACAAAAGACAACTACATGCAATATTTCCTAATTCATATTAGAAAATACAAAGGAGGATATATCTCCTACCTCTCTCTGATGCTAATACCCTTGATGTCGACCTTGACTCTTTGGCTTCCAAGCTCACGATCTCCTCTTCACTAGTGTAGATGAGTGCCTACAAGAAAGATCAAGTGGAGACAACAAAACTATGCAAAGCATAACATTTTCTAATACAAATTATGTAACAGATCGAGGAGCATTATAATAAATCAACAATAATTGACACAATTATGGAAAGAAAACATATATTGTATTATTAATAGATGGAAAAGGGAGTATTACAATCAATGAAGCCTTGATATTGGAAGGCTCCTTCAAGTGAGATTCCAAGTGCAAGCCTTAGCCTTCAAACACCTTTTCTCCTTTGAAAATGGGCAACATTTAGGCACAATTCAGCACTAGGATGGCAACCAACCATTGGTGGATGGTGGGCAATTCATTTATAGGGAAGGAGAGGGAGTTGAGGATCCATGAAAAGAGGGAGGAGTTCCACATATCAAGGGAGAGATCCAAGGAAAGAGGATCAAGGGCTAGGAATGGGAGCTCTCGTTCCAATCTTCATTCACTTGAAACCACATTATCTTTCTCAAGCTTTCTAGTGAAAGAAGCTTCTCCTCCATTTTGGGAAAAACTGCCTGAAGAGGACCAATGCAGCTTTTCTTGATAAAAGTAGCACTGACAGCGCTAGACATGTGTAATGCCAGAGGTTATCAGTGTAGCTTTGCATGATAAAAGTAGTGTTGGGCTTGCAAAACAAATTTTTTGACATGTTCTTCAGAATGATTTCAAGGCAATTTTTTTTCCTTTTCTTCAAGGATGTTCCAAACATGTTTCATGGTGAATACATTATTTGTGACAACTTTCATCACTTTGCGAAAATTACAACATTGACGACACAAAGTGCGACACTTCAGGATACGAGATTAGGAGTGCGACAAAATACTATATAACAGATGCCCCCTAAAGCATGAAGTCAAAACGGGAAGTGATGGTTGAAATGCTTTACAAGAAAAGGCAAGGACTTAGAGAACCACCATCAGGAGACCTGCAAATCACACATAATACAATATATCTAACATCTCTGATGTAAGTATGCTTAAAGTGTAAGCATCTAACAATACATGGATCCATGACATGGACACAACCATCCGTATAGAAAGGATCATGTTTACAATCATGAATACTTAATAACTCCATGCAACCTAGATTTATCAAACAAAACCCAGGGTCTTCATCTCTGTCTCCATCCAACCAAAGTATGAATCTCACCATGCAAATAAATTGTTGGGTTGTGTTATATTCTTTCCACGACTACCCCATGTGCAGGGGGGTGTTAGACCCCCCTATACATTACGTCAGGGGCTACCGGAGGGTCACAAGGGGGTTGGTTTCCCCCCCTGTTGAGGGGTATGCAAGGGGGCAGCGGCCCGAGAATTTTTTTTGGACCCTATATTAGGTGGGTGGACCTACCTATGGTTTTGTGCATGAATTTCGCACATGGTTTTGGGCATGATGGTTTTCTGTCCATGGTATTTTCTAGATTCGGTCAAGGGAACTATGATTATGTTCTAATCCAGGGTTAATGGATTGGAGTTTATAGATGCTCTGACATGTATATATATGTATTGTAACATTGAAAGGAACATAATGAAAAATCAATCCAGTAGTCCTGATTTTGGGATCCAAGGGAAAATCTATGTGTATATTTGTGTTATGTTTTATGCTCTCGCCGTTGTTCATTTTTTATTTTTATAGTTCTTATGTAAGTAATTTCTGTACAGGGTTAAAACCTACATAAATGGGTTGTAGTCGAACATGGTAGAAACCACCTGATTACCGACCAATGATGTAAATCGTTAATAGGCACGAGAGAAACCACCAATGATGACGATGGATCTCAAGGTACAACAACACAATCCACAAGTGTGAACAATGAAGTTGAAGTTGAACACTTGCAGAATCATTCGATCAAAGGCTAGTGATGTGAACCTATCGTCGAATGTGAAGAACCTGCCATTGAGACATGCAAGCTCCAAGGTATTGAAAGGGAGTTTCTAGATCATCCTCCTAGATAATGAGTTGGAGTCTGTAGGAGGTGATCCGTCGAAGGAGGGCCATAATGTTTCCCACATCATCAACATGGAACATAGGATTTTGAAAAGTTGGCAAGAGTGATTCATGATTGATACAGGAAAATTCAAATAGGGTATAAGTGGTTTGAATTTGCAGATGGGACTTCTCTTGAACATATCGACGACACGACTCCGAAATTTGGTAGCATTTGACTCAAAATAGGATAAGAGGTCATGGTGATAATAGGATATAGTCAAATGAGAGGCAAATGGATTTCCCAAACCCAGTAAGACAAGTGACGAAGTGAGGATACCCCAAACCCAACACAAGATATAGATAAGTGTCACGTTCAAGAGCGACATATTGCCTTTCACACAAAATACAAGATATATGTTTCTTTCCATTTCCCCCACTATTTCTAGAGAGTACCTCTTTATTTTAATCTCAAGCTTGAAGAGGATACCATATGTTTGTCATATAAGTTCATCTTCAGATGAATTCATTCTAGTATTTATAAAGAGCCCTAGGAAGGAGTAACTCGGTCTCGTCATGGTGACAAGTCCTCCTTCATTTTAGTTTTACGAGTCCGACAAAGGGGTAACTCGACATATTTTTCATGTTTAGAGAGTTTGAAAAAGAGGCGAAAAGCAAACTCCAAATTTCCCTTTTCGTAGATAGCCTCTTAAGTCTGAAAATGTAGAGAAAAATACTCAAGAGAACCTCTTAGACATGTTACACTAAAGTATTCCTTTTTTGTAGCTAGTCTATCTTAGTTCAGAAAAGGGTTAAACTTATATTGATTGGACGTCTTTTCATTTACTTTTAAAAGTTCGAAAATGCAAGTGCTCGACAATATTTTCATATTTTTGGAGTCTGAAAAAAGCTGAAAGAGGATTCCACCTGAAGAACGAGTGGTATAAAGGGGTAGCAACTGGTTCCAGTAATGATGGAACTACTAAAAACATGTACAGGTCAAGAGGCTAGCTAATAAGACCACTCATCGCAGTAGTTCCTCAGAAAAGGGTAAAACAACCAAGTGAAAGCATATGATCAGCCAAAGAGATGGTGACGATGGAATGAAAAAACCAAGGCTCATCTAGCAAAAATAGACTGATAAAAATGACAATCACGAGAGGTAAAGTGGGAATGGTTTCATTTTTACACAAGATTGAAACATGGGAAACTATGCTTGAAGATACTTGAAGATGGTTTCTTTTTTTCACAAGCTTGAAAGATGAGAAAAAACTATGCTTGAATTTGGCTTTATTTTTACAATTCTTTTGGTTAATGCAATATAGATAGTCGGGGTTTTGAGCAGTGGCTTTCCCCAAAGAAATGTTGTGTTATGTGCGATTGGTATTCTTCCTCTTTTTGATTATTGTTTTTCATCGATCATTATTGGTTTCCGTTGTAAATAGTAGAGTATATTCTTGTCTTATGTTTTAGTATATCACATGAGTTGTTGAATCTACAAAAAAATCTACATGGTATCAGAGCTGAAGACAATATAGAAGAGGAGATTTCGAGTTTTTTGTGTTGGTGAAAATCGAATTTGCAGTTCATACTTTAGATCAACAATATGTCTTTCTACGGGTTGCGACTTGAGTATGCCTTGGAAGGCAGCTCTAATTACATAGCATGGAAGGACATGATGGAAGCAATGTTGAAAGACAATGGCCTCAAGGAATTCATTGATCAACACTTTCCTAAGCCTCTAGCATTAGATGCTCAAGATCTAGCTGAATGGAGAAAGTGTGTGGCAAAAGTGAAGCATATTATTCTTGAGGGAGTTCGAGACCACATTGTCTCGAGTCTCCATGGCAAGGAATCTCCATACTCAATGTCGAAGGAATTGACAAACCTATTTCAGAATAGCAGTGACCATATAAAGCTGGCACTGAAGGACAAACTCAGAAAGATCAAGATGGAGAAGGGTGACTCAATTTTGAAATACTTGACCAAGTTCACTCATTATTGTGATGAGCTTGGAAGTGTTGGGATTACTGTTTCTAAGGATGATATGGTGAGCCTAGCTCTTCTAGGACTCCCCAAGAGTTGGCACAGTTATCAGGACTCTGTTAATGGGAGGGAGAAGCTGCCAGATTGGGAACGACTGAGGTCGGATTTGGTACAAGATGAGATTCATAGGAACACTAGAGACGGATCCTCATCAAAGACTGATGATGAGGAAATTGTGCCTTCGCTGGTAAGGCAAAGAAATGGAAGGGGAAGGCGTCCCATTCCAAATCAGATTCTTGTCATGGAGGCAAGAAGAAGTACATGTCAAAAGTCAAGTGCTTTCATTTTCATGATCTGGGACATTTTGCTACAATTTGTCTGCTTAAGAAGTCCAAGAAGAATTCCCCAAGAGGAGCGGCAGGTGAGGCTCTTGCCTCACAATTCGAATTGGACTTTAGCCTCATCACATGCATGGTGTCATTGATGATGGGTAGTGTATGGTACCTAGACAATGGAGCTTCTTTCCACATGACTGGTAATAAGGAGCTCTTTAGTGACTTGAAGGAGAAGGATCTCCAGATCCATATCGAGATGGGTGATGACGGGAGGTATAGTGTTATTGGGTTAGGTACAGTTACCTTTAAGAAGGAGCCGGGTGCTCCTCTCACCTTGCGAGATGTTATGTATGTTCCTGGTTTGAAGAAGAACTTGGTATCTGTTTCCATGTTGGAGGATAGAGGTTATTATGTGATATTTAGTAAGGAAAAGGCATTCCTTCGTCACATAAGCACATGGTAGGTAAAGAGGATAGGGATTCGAGTGAAGAATCTCTACAAATTGGAGGTAGAAGATTGTGTTGCCTTGAGCGTGAAAGCAGAGAAGGTGTAGAGCCGAGACATCAGTGAGTTGTGGCGCAGGTGGTTGGGCCACTTGCATCATGGTGCTTTGAAAATCATACATCAAATTTCTACTGGTCTTCCCAAAGGCACACTAGAGCAAGTTGAAACTTGTAAAGGGTGTACTTTGGGAAAATTAACCAAAGCTTCCTTTCATGACAAAGACAGTCGAGCACAGGCAATCCTAGATCGAGTCCATTCAGATGTGTGTGGACTGTTCTTGACAACATCCACGGCTTAACAATGGTATTAGGTTGTATTTGTTGATGATTTTTCTCGCAAATGCTGGATCTTTTTCATGCGGAAGAAAGATCAAAATTTTGAAAACTTTTGTGAATTTAAAGCATTGGTCGAGAAAGATACTGGTGGGAAGGTTAAAGCTCTCAGGAGTGATAACGGTGGAGAGTATGTGCCAAATGAGTTTAAAAACTTATGTGCGACAAAAGGCATTAAACGAGAATTGACAGCACCCCATAACCCACAACAAAATGAGGTGGTTGAAAGGAAGAATAGAAGCATTGTAGGGGCAACACGGGCGATGTTGCATGATCAGGGCCTGCCACTACATTTGTGGGTCGAGGCATGTAACACAACTGTTTATTTGTAGAACATAAGCCCTCATTGAATTCTTGGGATGAGTACACCAGACGAGGCTTTATCAGGGAAGAGACTAGATATGGGTCACTTCAGGATTTTTGGCTCATCGGTATATTGCCATGTGACAAAAAATGCACGAAAGAAGCTTGAGTCGACAGCAGAGTTGGGGATATTTGTGGGGTACACTGATACAAATCACAACTATCAGGTGTATCTACCGACCAGCAGGATGACAGTGGTTCGCAGGGATGTCAAATTCGATGAAGAGAAGGACATGCGATGTTCCCTTGAGAGCGAGCTTCAACTACATGTGGTTCAGGATCTTTTAGCTCCTAAGGAGGAGCGTTAGATTGACGTGGAATAGCCACATGCAGAGGATCCAAAAGTGGAGACATATACTTAGGCAGAATCTTCCAGAGATGGGAGAAAGCGCACCAAAGAGGTTGGCATGTTATTGTAGGATGCGAGAGAGAATGTGGGAGCACCCACATCACATCGTAGGCAGAGTAGGTCACCTGAGAGGTACACTGGATGCATGGCTCTTATGAGCAGATGTGTTGAGACAGAGTCGTCTTATTTTTAGGAGGCAGTGTAGCAACCAGTTTGGATTGATGCCATGGTGGAGGAATATGACTCCTTTGTTCGTAATAATGTTTGGGATGTGGTCCCAAGACAGGCAGACAACTCAATGGCGAGTTCCCGATGGCTATACAAGGTAAAGCAACCAACGGATGGTAGTGTGGAGAAACATAAAGCCAGGTTCGTGGCCTGAGGCTTTTCTCAGGTAGAGGGTATTGATTACGATGAGACTTTTGCTCTTGTTGTAAGGTACTCATCAATCAGATCCATTTTGGCACTATCAACGTAAATGGGATGGAAGATACATGAGATGGATGTAAAGACAACCTTCCTTAATGGCATGATTAAGGAAGAGGTGTATATTGAACAGCCTGAAGGTTTTGAGACCTTTAACCATGAGTCGCATGTGTGTCAACTCAAGCGAGCATTATATGGGCTGAAGCAAGCACCCCGTGCTTGGTACACCAGGATCGATAACTATTTCACCGGTTGGGCTTCACCAAAAGTGAAGTAGATGCAAACCTGTACCATATTGTGGTTTAAGGTAAATTGTTGATTATCATTTTATATGTCAACGATTTGATTATGATAGGTGATGATAAGATGATAAAGTCTTGCAAGGAGGATCTTGCAAGAGAGTTTGAAATGAAGGACTTGGGGCTCATGCACTACTTTCTTGGCATGGAAGTATGACAAGGTGATGGGGAATTGTTTGTCTCTTAGGGAAAGTATGTCAACGAGATACTCAAGAGGTTCCACATGGAGAGTAGTAAACCCATGGAGACTCCTCTACCAGGTAACTAGAGGAAGGAGGATGCTACTTCGAGTAAAGTACTGGAAGCTATTGTTTATAGGCAGCTTGTGGCTTCACTCATGTATTTGGTGAACACACGACCGGACATGTGCTATGCAGTTAACCAACTTAGTCAAGCGATGGTTAGGCCGACCAAGTTGTATTGGAAGACGACCAAGCATGTGTTAAGATACCTTAGAGGCACTACTTAGTATGGATTGTGGTATCGACAGACAGAGGGAGTGAAGCTTCAAGGCTTCACCGATGCAGATCGAGCAGGGAGTCCATTCGACAGGAAGAGCACATCAGGAGGAATCTTCAGTATTGGGTCAACAGTTGTTTCTTGGTACAACAGGAAACATAGAACAGTTGCACTTAGTTCAGCAGAGGCAGAGTACATGGCTGCTAGTTAAGCAACTTGTGAGGCCATCTAGATGAGGAAGATTCTGGTTGGTTTGTTTAGTAAGCAGATGGATTCAACTGTGATGTGATAATAAGAGTTGTATCAAACTCTCTGAAAACCCATTTTTTCATGATTGGTCCAAGCATATTGATATCTGGTATCATTGTAACAACCCTGGTGAAAAATTCATGTAATAAAAGTTAATAAAGGAAAAATAAGGCCATGGTTAAGAGACACTTATTCCAAGCTTGATGATTGGGCAAATATATCCTAGTGGGTATCACTGGATGTGCGTTTATGGCTAAGGAAATTAGCAAAGGCATTAAAAGGAAAAAATACATTTTTAGCACATTTATTTATGAAAATAAAGGAAATTAGGAGAAAAGGAAGGTAAAAGGTCACATGTTGCATGTGAGGAGGAAATTGAAGGAAAATAATGGAAAATGAAGAAATTAGAGGCCTCATGCATAAAAAGGATTCTAAGGATCAGTTCATGGCTTTTGTCAAGTTCAAGTTTGGAGCTCTCTCATTATTCTCTCTCTCTCTCACTCTCTTGGTCACTTAGAGTTTTCTTGGAGCACTCTAGTTTGGAGCAAAGGAAAGGGAAGGCAAGGAAAGGAAAGGAAAAGCAAGCAAGGAACAAGGAAAGGAAAGCAGGATCAAGCAGCTTTAGCAGGAATACTTGCAGGTAACCTTTTGCATGTGTGATTTCCTAACTAGTTTGGACATGCATGGCTTTGCATGTTGGTGTATGGTTCTCTTGTTGTCGATGGCATGGTTTTGTCAGGTTATGACAGTGGTTTTTAGCCTAGCCTAGCCTTTTTCCGAATGCCATGGTATGTTGGGATGTTTATTTCGGTTTTGGAACTTTGGAATTTCCAGATGGATTTCAAAATCCGAGGCGAAGGTGGTCTCATGGTTCTTTCCCAAAGGCCCAGGAATCCCTTGAGCGATTTTGGTGGGATATATGGTAAAGCCTAAGGGAGCGGTCTCGGTTTAGGGCCTAGTGATCTGGGTTTGGATTGTGGTAAAGCCTGAGAGACAAGGAGACAAAAATTACTCAAGGATAGTGATGGATTCTGGATGGCATTCCAAGTTCTGTTCGATTGTGATCGAAGCACCGGTTTTGGTGTGATCATGGTTGGATGAGGGTGGAGTTAGTTTAAACTTTGGATTTCCTTGATTGTTCTTGGATTGGTTGTTCTGTGAGATCCCACATTCATGCCTGGAATATGGCACGGGGGTGACTGGATGAAAAAGAGATTTGGTTCAGCCATGTCTATGGTCGAGTGGTACGTGGAAGTCTCGAACCTGGTCAGATTTGCGTATGATTAATAAAAGCTAAGTTATCTTACTTTTGCATTGATTTATATGTGGATTTAATGGCTATCATATCTCCAATATTTATATAGTTTTATGCTGGTTATAAGCATGGTTGAATGATTAGTTCATGTCATGGTTATTTCATATATTTACTTGTAACTGTTAAATGGATGGATGCAAGACCCAATTGATGATGTAGTAGTTCAATGGAGGAGGTGATCCTTTTGGTTATGTTTCATAAGTTGTTTCAGTCATTTATGCTCTGTCTTGTATCCTAGACTTGTAGGTTGCATTGATGCCAAGTGTTTGACAAAATGTCAGTCCTAGTTGGGGATGCTCAAGCCTAGTCCTGAGGGTGATTTTGATTGATCAACATGGTTATCATGTTCTTAATGATTTATGAAAGTTATGACAAGTTCTGGGTTGAGGCCAGGATTCTGGGCTAGAAAATCCAGGGGTCGTTGGCACAAAACTGGAAATTTTGGACCATAGTTGCTGGCAGGCAGGCCTATGAGAGCGACTTTAGGTTGCTAGATGATCCCTTGCCCATAACATGAGAGTGAAAAAGGCCTAAGAGCTGCAGAATAGTAGTGGGACCCAGGGGCAGACTGTCTGAGTGGCTGACTTGTCTCCTTAGGGATTTGTTGATGATGTTGGATACCTGTATGTGATGTTCCATCGATTCCACTTCCTTAAGGTGACATAGGAGGCCGAATTTGATTGTAGTAGCATCTCTCCTCATGTTTACCCCAGTTGACATGGTTACTTTGGGTAGAATTGAGAGGGGGTGTTATAGATTGGTATCATAGCATGGTTACACTCTCTTTGGGTCATATCTGGTGGTATAGATATGGGTGAATGTGTGTGGCTCTTACACTAATGTTCCATGTGTGCTTACTGCACTGCATCATATTAATCATGGTAGAAGTAAGGTTATCATGAGTAACTTGATGTCGATTTTAAGGAATGCATCATCATGGGTATATGACTAGTTATACAATTACATGCAACTTGATTACATTCTTGTATGTTGGGTTGCATTCTTGGTTATTTGATTACATGCATCAGTCTTGTAGGTTGATTACAAGAATTGATTGCTTATGCTCGACTACATGTGGTTATGTGTATGTATAGTTGATTAGGCATTGCTTATGCAGGTGGACTGTTGCATGAGGCAATGTGTATACTGGAGTATTAGTTGTTGTCATGCATGAGGTCATAGCATGTAGTGTTGATATGGCCTTACATTGATGACTGGACCCCAGCTACTATGATGGTTATGCGTTGATGCACTTATTCGATATATGTCTATATGATGTTATGATTATGTTATACATGTATCATGTTGATTTGATGATCTTGCAGATAAGGTATCCTCCCTGAGTATGCTAAGGTACGTTGATTTATGGTGATTTGGTTTAGTTGACATAATATGCCTTGCAGGAAAGAGATCAGATGGCCAATAAGGTGGTAGACTACATAGAATCTCCCTATGAATCAGATGGGCAGCGTGGTGTGGGGAACTCTTCTGACTTAGCAGACACCTTGAGAAGGCTGAAGGAAGAAATAAGGAATTGCAAAGCAGACAATGACAAAATCATGTAGGCACAAGAGAAACAAGCAGAGGTGAATGCGATATTACTTCAGAGTTTGTCAGATTTGCAGCGACAGGGACCTCTTCGGATCAGCCATGGACATGAGGATAAAACTAATGGGGAATATGGCAGTAGGTCTCATAGTAGACACAGGTCGGACAGATCTGACACTATCATGGATTGCAGGTTGTTGGAAATTCTAGATAGGAGAGGTATTGGACACAGGTATTACTCTAGTTTTGGTTTTGATAGACATCATGATTGTCATCATTATCATCTATACAGGAGGAAAGATAGGGGATATTTGTTAGATGAGTTCAAGAAGGCAAAGCCACCTACCTTTGATGGAGAGATGAAGAAATCGCAGGATGTGGAGGCTTGGTTGCTTGGCATGCATAAATTCTTTAGATTGCATGATTACTCAGAAAACATGAAAGCAAGGATAACCCTTTTTAGTCTCAAAGGTAAAGCGAATATTTGGTGGGAAGATGTGAAGAATGTCAAGGACATACATGAGGATGAGTTGACTTGGCATGTGTTTGAAAGGCTCTTCAAGAAGAAGTACTTGTCTGAGAGGTACTATGATGATACAACTAAGGACTTTTACGAGTTGTGGATGGTTTCTATGACAGATGAGGAGTATACTAGTAGATTTTTGGAGTTTTTGAGATATGTGTCTTACCTTAGAGAGGAGAAGGCCAAGGTTCAGAGATTCATCAGTGGATTTCCAGTTGCATATAGAGACCAGATTGAGTTCGATGAGCCTAGATCATTGGAGGAGGCCATTCGAAAGTTGAAGCATTGTTATGAGTAGTCGAAGCGCAAATTTGAGCCTAAACATGACTTGAAGAGAAACAACAAAACTAAAGGAAAATGGCCACCAAAGAGAGGAAGACCTCAAGATGCAAGTGAGAAAGATAATGCAGTTCCTTACAAGAGATTCAATACAACTAAGAAGGGACATGGAGAGCAGCAAGCTAGAGGCGGTGGTAAGGAACCATTACAGTGTTGGATATGTGGTAAGGATCATCGTAAGAGGGATTGTCTGCAATATCAGAGTGGTGGTAGACCCCAGATCTACAGTGCTCAGGAGGCACATACAATTGGTGATGTTGGTCATAACATTCCTCATGTTTATGCAGATGTGGACAACAGGCAGGCAAATCATCAGGCATCGATCATTGAGATGGACGGTAAGCTTTGTGATCAAGTTGTTTCTATTTTGATTGATCCTGAATCTAACTATAGTTATATTAATCTTGACCTAATGGATAAGGGTGGTTTGATAAAATGAGGTGCATGCGAAATCTTGGTGGGTATGGTTTCCTACAGGTACAAAGAAGCGAGTTCGCCAGTAGGTAAGAGCTTGTGCATTTGAGCTAAATGGTATGCCTACAACAACGCATTTGAATGTATTTCCATTGGGTTCGTATAGTATGCTTTTGGGTATGGATTGTCTATACCTTCACAAAACCAAAGTGGATTGCTTCAAAAATTCCATTGAGTGTGTGGATGATAGTGGGGAAAGAGGACCTTGCAGGGAAAGAAGAAGCCTACATCAGTAAGGATGGTTACCGCTATGCAGGCTAAGCGTAGTTTTAGAAAAGGTTGTGTGATGTTTGCAGTACACATTTCCAGTGACAAGGGTAAGGAGGTTGAGGATGCTGATGTGTTGAGCAGGTACCTAGTATTGCAGCAATTTTGGGATGTATTTCCTGAGGACATTTCAGAGTTGCCACCTCATAGGGAGGTAGACTTTTCTATTGAGTTAGTGCCAGGGGAAGCTCCAACATCGAAAGCACCTTACAGGATGAGCACACCTGAGTTGGTAGAATTGAAGTTACAGCTAAACGAAATGTTGGAAAAAGGATACATCAGACCCAGAATATCACCTTGGGGCGAACCAGTGTTGTTCGTAAAAAATAAAGATGGTGCTCTTAGATTGTGCATTGATTATAGGCATCTGAACCAAGTAACAATCAAGAACATGTACCCTTTGTCGAGGATTGATGATGAGCTAAAGGGAGCAGCAGTGTTCTCTAAGATCGACTTGAGATCGGGATACCATTAGGTACGCATCAAGGAAGAGGATATCTTCAAGACTGCGTTCAGGACCAGGTATGGGCATTATGAGTTTGTTGTTGTTCCATTTGGCTTAACTAATGCTCCAACTACATTCATGTGTTTGATGAATAGTGTGTTGTGTCCTTATTTGGACAAGTTTGTTATTGTATTCATTGATGACATATTGGTATATTCTAAGAATGAGGAGGAACATGCCGAACATTTAGCAATAGTGTTGAGATTGCTAAGAGAGCATCAGTTGTATGCTAAACTTAGCAAGTGCAACTTCTTTCAGATTGAGGTACACTACTTGGGACATGTTGTCTCCAAGGAGGGCATTGCAGTAGATCCAGAGAAGATAAGGGCCATCATGGAGTGGGCAACTCCTAAGAATGTAGGTGAGGTGAGATCATTTATGGGATTGGCAGGTTACTACGGGAGGTTCATTAGGAATTTCTCACACATTGCATATCCTATCACATCATTGCAGCGAAAAGGTACGAAATTTGAATGGGCGGTGGAATGTGAAGATAATTTTGAGCAACTCAAGCAATTTTTGGCACATGCACCGGTGTTAAAGATTACGGATTCGGACTAGGATTTTGTTGTGTGTACAGATGCTTGCAAAAGGGGACTTGTTGGAGTTCTCATGCAAGAAGGACAGGTAGTGTGCTATGAGTCACAGAAACTGAATGAGCATGAGCAGAATTATCCGACGCATGATTGTGAGCTAGCAACGATTATACATGCATTGAAGATGTGGAAACACTATCTTATGGGAATGAGGTTCACATTGATGAATGATCACAGTGGGCTGAGGTATTTGTTTGACCAACCAAATATAAATGCCAAGCAAGATAGATGGTTGAATACCCTTAGTGAGCTTGACTTTGAGATCAAATACATCAAAATAAAGGAGAACCGAGTTGCAGATGCTCTTAGCAGGAAGGTACATGTAAATTATATAGCAGTTATAAGCTCTTATGGGATAAAGTTACAGGATAGGATCTTGAAGGCAGGTTAGTGGGATGACAAATACATGGAGATAATGCACAAGTTACAGAAGAGCATAAGTACATGTATAGGTACAGGTACAAGTGCAGGTGCAGGTACATGCACATGGGATCAGGATGCAGACATTCGTCTCACGCAAAATGGCTTGGTGAGATTTCGAGACAGGATCTATGTGTCGAATTGTAGTGAGCTCAAGAAGCTTATCTTGATGGAGTTTCATGTGAAACTATATTCGCGTCATCTAGGATATCAAAAGACATTGACGACGGTAAAGAAGTTATAATATTGGCCAAATATGAAGAAAGAAGTGGTTGAGTTCGTGGTTGGATGCTTAGATTGTCAGTAGGCAAAGGCAGAGTGCAAGCATCCAAGTGGTTTACTACAGCTTGTAGCGATTCCAGAATGGAAATGGGAGGTCATTTCCATGGATTTCATCACAGGTCTTCTGAGGACAGTGAAGCAACATGATTCTATTATGGTCGTGGTCGACAGCTTGAGCAAGGTAGCTCACTTCATTCCCGTGAAGACTACATATTCAACCAGTGAGGTAGCATAGGTGTTCATCAGAGAGATAGTGAGGCTACATGTTGTTCCAAAGAAGATTGTGTCGGATAGGGAATTTCACTTCCAAGTTTTGGAAGGATATATTTGCAGGCTTGGGTATAGAGTTGGCCTTCAACACAAATTAATATTCATAAACAGATGGCCAGACAGAGAGGGTCAACAGGATCTTGGAGGATATGTTGAGGATGTACGTATTGCACCAACAAATGAAATGGGAAGAGTATCTACCATTGGTGGAGTTCGCATACAACAATGGTTATCAGGAGTCATTGAGGATGAGTCTTTTCGAGGCATTGTATAGGCGAAGTTGTAACACCCCCATCAGCTGGAGTGATCTAGTGAACAATATACTTATTGGACCAAACATGTTGGCAAGCATGGAGCAGGAAATGCAGGTTATAAACAAAAATCTAAAGGAAGCACAAGATATATAGAAGAGTTGTGCAGATCAACATAGGGTGTTCAAAGAGTTTCAGGTGGGAGCATGTGTATTTGCGCATCAAGCCCAAGAAAAGCTCTTTGAGGAGTTTTTCATGTGCCAAGTTGGCACTACGGTATTGTAGGCCTTTCGAGATCCTTGATGATCTGTTATTAAATGTTAGTTTTGTTGTGCTAATTTCAATTACAGATTTACAAACACATGCTTGTTCATTACTTCCTGTGCATAGATTTCCTTAGGTTGTTTGGTGATTGAAACACGTAAATTTCATCAAGTTTAATGTGACATTCATGAGAAAAATAGCTTAAAAGAACAATGTTGAACATCAGCAATAAAAAGTACAACAAATCATCAATTGAACACTTTAACACAATGTTTTGATGAAGGAGTTCACCCCTCCTAGGCTACATCTCCTTAGTCCAGCTTCCATGGCTTGGGCATTTGGTATTAGCTCAATATGGAAAAAAAATACTATTTAAAAAGCTCTACTGCTCTTGATACCTACACCAATGTGTTCAAAATGTCGAAATTAGCTAGGAACACCTTTTCCTGAGCTCAATTTGGTCGAAAAATGCTCCAGTTATGGCTCAAATAGTTTTTCCCTACAATTTCTCCTCCAAATTTGGAAGAACTCCAGTTAGGGCCGCTAAATTTGGGGTTGGCGCAAAAAATTGTGGAGTCTGCTAAAATTCCTCCGATTTAAACTTAGAGTTAACTGTAGATTAACTATATGTTAAACCAGGATTAGCTGGAGTATTAGCGCTAATCTTGCGAATAACTATGACTGTTTTCTGAAATCATTGGCAGTCTCTGCAGAGGGTTTACATGTTGTGGTAACCATTAACCAATCAAATTGCGCCACATCACCAATCTGAAACCCAATTAAAAAATGACACTTCTTGCACTGTGATTAGATTTTGACCATCCATTGATCCTGCCTAGTTAATTTCCACGTCAGCAATACAGACTACTCACTGTGCAATGTCTGAGCAATTTTTTTTTGCAAATTTCGTCTGTTTAGCAAAGCGAACAGAACTAGATAACTTCCTCATACGAACTTGGTTTTCAGTGAAACGAGTTGCGTTAGGATCATTTTTTCAAGACGGACACGGTCGTTCAAGTTTTGAGCCATTCTAAGAACTTTGATTTTTGAGCTAAATATTGAGCGCATAATCATTTCTCCCCATTAGAAGCCTTTTGGACCCCAAAAGATACTATCAATTGTTCAGAAGGTTAGGGTACAACTCCCTCACCTTCTCGATTTGCAATCATTTAGCTTTAGAAGGCTTTTGTCCCTTGAGTCCCACTCTAAGGTATTCGACATCCCCTCTTTTCGAAGTTCTGGTTCTTCTGTCAAGTATGAGATCCTATTGAAGTTCATCGAGATATTCTAGCGAGAAATCATCTATTGATGGCAGCTGAAGATGCTCTCCTTGATCATCAATCAAAGGAGGCTCAAACAATCTCAAATTCTCAACATTAACAACAGAGTATATTTTGCATATAAGGAGGCAAACCAAGCTTAAATGCATTGTTACCAATCTTTTCCATACTTTTAAAAGGACCATAACGGATTGGCTTAAGCTTTTTACCTCCCCCTTGAAGTCTCTCTTTGCTAATATATAACCAAACTTCGTCTCCAACTTGAAATTTGTGATCAACCCACTGTTTGTCATGCCTTGCCTTGTAGCTGTTTTGACTTTTCTCGAGTTATTCCTACACTGTATGATGTATCAACTGAATTTGCTCTATGAACTTCCTTGCCTTATGGATGTCACTGTGACCATCGATGGCGGCATCTTTCTCAAAGATGAAGTCCAATGGCGATCTTGGAAAGTACCCATAAAATGCCTCAAACGTCGATGTGTTTGTGGAAGAATGCTTTGCCTTGTTGTATGCATGTTGTATGTAATGCAAATGTTCATCCCACAACTTGGGATTTTTGTTGCAATATCCTCAAAGAAGATGAATGATTGTTCTATTAACCACCTCAGTTTGTCCATCTATTTGCAGATGAAAGGTTGTACTCTTATTCAACTTTGTGTCCATCATGTCCCACAAATTTGACCAAAAATTCCCAACAAATCGAGAATCTCGATCACTTACAATAGAAGTACGAAGCCCAAAATGAACCCAAATGTTTGAGTTGTTTGTTCAACTGTAATTTTCTTTTTACATGGTGTTAATATGCACATTTTGTTGAACCTGTCTACAACTACATAGAAGTAATCATGACCTTTCCTTGACAATGGAAGACCTTCTGACTTAGTTACTGGAGAATCCACAGTAAAAACCATTTTCAGTGAACGTTTCAAATCCCAATCGGGATCCATCATTAGGACTTCTTGAATGTTGATAGTAGAAGAGCTTATTTTAGGAATTAAAATAGTTATGAGGAGAGTAGATTTAAGGATGAGATGAATGTCGGCTTGTTTTAATAATATTAATTGTAGATTTTTGATTTTTTTTTATTAATTACTGATGAGTTAATTTATTAATTATTATTATAATCCTTAATCTTAAACCTTAATAATAATTAATATTAATAACTAAGTTAGTAATCATTATTATAAATATTTAGTAATTATTATACTAATAATTCATATAAGACCTCCTACAAAATCCATTGAGATACTCCCATGGATGTGAAGGTACTGGAAGTGGAGTGTAAAATCCAAGTTTCCTATTTCTAGGCTTACTTGTTGCACACAAAGAACATCCTCTTATAAAACGAGAAAAATTATCAAACATGCGTGGCCAATAACAATACCTTTTGAGATTTGTTATTGTCTTTCCTACACCAAAGTGTCCAACGTTCAATGAAGTGTGCGCCTCCCTTATGATATTGTTTCTTTTTCCCTCTGGAATACACAACTTTCCTAAATGATACAACAAATTGTTATGTACATGATAATCCAACTCTTCAATTTGGTTTCCCTCACTCAAGCTTGCATACACATCTTGAAAGTCACTATCATTTGCATATTGTTCAATGTAACTTTCATGTAAAACAGAATTATGCTTGAGTATAACAGATAAATTTACAATAGGCCTTGAAAGAATATCGACTACCTTGTTGTAGATTCCTTTTTTGTACCTGATAACCAAATGAAATTGTTGTAGAAAACCCATCCATCTCAAATGTCGTGACTGCTACAACTTTGACTGTGATTGTAAGTACTGTAATGGTTGATGGTCAGTATGGATAATGGTCTCCTTTCCCATCAAGTAGCGTTTCCATTTCTTAACACTTTGTACCATTGTGTAAAGTTATTTGTCACAAGTGGGATAGTTAGTTACAACTCCATTAAAAATTTCAGAATGAAATGAAATGGGCTTACCATGCTGCATAAGAACTGCTCCCATGGCATAATCACTAGCATCCGTTTGAATCTCAAATGGCTGTCTAAGATCCGGAAGAGCCAATACCGGTGTTGAACTGATATTTTGCTTCAAAGCATCAAATGCTTTCTGCTGTACATCTCCCTAATGGAAGACTTTCTTAACACTTGTCAATGCATGTAATGGAGCTGCAATGGAAGAAAAAATAGCAATAAACTTTCTCCAATATTGTGTTGCCCCTAAAAAGCTTCTTACCTCTGTAACTGTATTGGGCTTGGGCCAATTCAGAATGACCTCAACCTTAGAGGGGTCTATCTTCAGCTCACCTCCTCCAACAATGTGTCCCAAATACATTAAAGAAGTCTTTTCAAATTCACACTTTGACATCTTTAAAAACAATTGTTCTTTTCTCAAGACATCAAGTACTTTGTTTACATGCATGACATGTTCATCTATGGATTTGTTGAATATGAGTATATCATCTAAGTACACAATGACAAAGTCATCTAGAAATGGTCTCAATATACCATTCATTACTCTCATGAAAGTAGTTGGAGCATTTGTAAGACCGAAAGGCATAACAAGCCACTCAAACAATCCTTGTTTAGTTTTAAATGCGGTTTTCCAAATGTCCTCTTCAGCTATTCTAACTCGATGATAACCACTTCATAAATATAACTTAGTGAAATACTTTGTATACCTCAACTGATCAAGCAAATCATCAATTCTTGGAAGTGGATAATGATTCTTTACCGTGATTTTGTTTTGCGCATGGAAATCCACACACATGCGCCAAGTTCCATCCTTCTTTGGCACCAGGACAATGGGCGCATGGCGAAGTAGATGGGCATATGATACCTTTGTTCAACAATTCTTGAATCTGCTTCTTGATTTCCATGCTCTCCATAATTGACATGCGATACATGCCAATGTTTGGAAGTGGAACATCCTGCTACAGCTATATCTCATGTTGAATTCCCCTCTTGGGAGGTAACCCCTTTGGTTCCCGAAACATCTCGCCATGCTTGCTTACCACATCAAACAAATCAGATTTCAATTTGTCATCACAACCTTCAAAAGATTCATAATCAATATCATTCTTTTTCATGATCACGAGAAGCACAACATTTTTACTTGCATTTACTAGTCTCTTCATCTGCTCTGCATTAACCAAAGAAATGTTCAGCGTTTTGCAATGGGCTCTCACAATGTACTCCACCCCATTCTTGAGCAATAAGTATTTGTTTTCATGGCGATAAAATATTTCTTTCCTATCATACAAATAAGGACTACCCAAAATGATTCTTGAGATGTCAAGTGGAACTACATCTAAATCAACTTCATCAATGAACTTTTCAGTAATGGCGAACTTGAACAAACACTTCCTTGTAACCTGTAAGTTTGCATTGTTAACTATCCAACCCAATAGATATGGCTTATGATGAGGTACAGTTTCAAGGTTGAGCTTTTTGACCAAGTCTTCTAAAATTAAGTTTGATTGTGACCCACTATCAAATAATGCATCAATCTTTGTATGATTTGAAATTACCCTTACATGAAACAACTCTATTCTTGATTCTTCATTTGGAGTGTTGTTTTGACTGTGTGAGGAACTAGTGCTTGCAACAACTTCTTTCCCTTTTGTGACCATGGCTGAAATCTTGGTCTCATCACCAGAATTTGAACCAAGGTCATGTTGTGTGGTAGTGGTCGTCTTTTGTTTTCCTTTATTGTTTTGTTTCTTGGGCCTTAGTTTGGGATGTAATTTCCAACAATGGGCTTCATCATGCCTAGCTTTGGAATAATGTTGGCATATAGTTTTCTCCCCTTCTTTCTTCACACTTGCATTCTTCTTTCTCTTCCATTCCCCCCCCCTTCTCTTTCTCCTTACCCTTGAAAGGCTTCTTCTTACTACCCTCTTCCTAAATGTTCTTTCCCCTTGCTTCAAGGTGTGTGGCTTGCACACAAACCTCATCCAAATTGCTTGGATTGAACATAAGGATAGTATGTTTCAAATAGGAATGTAAACCCCCAATATATTTCAACAGTGTATCTTGGGAATTCAAGTTTACTCCTAACAACAAAGCCCTCTTTCTAAACTCCTGGGTATAGTCTTGGACTGTTTGGCCTTTAAGCTGCCTAAAATTTTTCCAACTCATAATGGCTTTTTGCATATAGGCTAAAGGGTAAAATTGTCTTTTAATTGCAAAAACAATTTCAACCCAAGAAATGGATATACTACCATGAATTCACATTTCCTCTTGAGTCTTTGCTTCCCATCAGACAAATGTTTCTCCTTCTAGCCTCAATGAAGCCAGCTGGATCTTTATGTCATCTTCTTGAAGGTTCTGAATTCTACAGTATACCTCCAATTGTCGAATCCAATTGTCTAACTTTTCTGTATTCAATTCACCATTGTACATGGGAAGTTCAAACTTAATGTCCAATTTGAGTAAGGGAATTTTTCCTTTTGGGGTTTGGGAATGAGTATGGATAGTTTTGGTGGTGGAAGTGGAATATTTTTGAGATGTTAAGGATGATGAAGATGATGAGGAAGATGAGGAAGATGGTGGAGATGGAGTTGGTTTCCCTCCATTGCCCTTGGAATCCTTCTTATCATATTTTTTTTGTCTCTTGAGCTTCCTTCTCCATGTGGAGGTTTAGAACTCTCTCCAACCATTCTAGTGTTCCTCTCTTCATAGAGGAATTTAACCATCTCAGTTAAAGTATAGAAAGCTTTCTTAAATTCTTCCTCTTCTGAAGAAGGACCTTCAGGCTCTCTTTCTCCAAACATAATGGCTGTGGATTCAGGCTCAGAAACTGGTACTGCTTGTACCTCTTCAATCTCAGTTGAAGGAAAAACTTGAGGAGTTTCAAGTGCAACTGGAATTGGAACTTTGGGTGGTGGAGATTGTGGCCTTGTGGCTCTCCTTCTTCTGGGCATTACCTCAAGAGTTGCAACCAACAATTTCCCTTCTCCTCTCTGCAACCTTAACCTTGTAAGCATCATAATTTTGCAACCATTAAAACCTTACTTGCACAAAACTCAGGCAATCAAGCAAATAAACCTTTGCTCTGATACCAACTTGATTTGTTATTGAATGTTAGTTTTGTTGTGCTAATTTCAATTACAGATTTATAAACACATGCTTGTTCATTGCTTCCTGTGCATAGGTTTCCTTAGGTTGTTTGGTGATTGAAACAGGTAAATTTCATCAAGTTTAATGTGACATTCATGAGAAAAATAGCTTAAAAGACCAATGTTGAACAACAACAATAAAAAGTACAACGAACCATCAATTGAACACTTTAACATAGTGTTTTTATGAAGGAGTTCACCCCTCCTGGGCTACATCTCCTTGGTCTAGCTTAGATGGCTTGGGCCTCTGTATTAGCGCAATATGGAAAAAATGTTATTTACAAAGCTCTACTGCTCTTGATACCTACACCAATGTGTTCAAAATGTCGAATTTAGCTAGGAACACCTTTTCCTGAGCTCAATTTGGTCGAAAAATGTGCCAATGATGGCTCAAATAATTTTCCCTACAATTTCTCCTCCAAATTTGGAAGAACTCCAGTTAGGGCTGCTAAATTTGGGGTTGGTGCCAAAAATGGTGGAGTCCGCTAAATTTCCGCCGATTTAAACTTAGAGTTAACTGTAGATTAACTAAATGTTAAACCAGGATTAGCACTAATCGCACGGATAACTTTGACTATTTTCCGAAATTGTTGCCGGTCTCTGCGGAAGGTTCACATGTTGTGGTAACCATTTGTTAGCGATGGCCGTCAGGTTAACTGTTTGGTGTGACGTTAACTGTTGTGTCATGTTATGTGTGTTCACATAGTTGCGATAACTGTCGCAGTTGGAGCCCTGGCGGTTACAGTAACCTTAACTGCATTATCTGTTGCGTTCACATATGGACTGCACTAACCATTTGCGGTGTGGTTTTGTGGACCATTTGCATTAACCCTTTATGATGATTGTGGGCGCGTTGACATGGGGAGGGCTGGCCTGTAGACTGACCCTCCCCTAACCGCCAACCCTCATCCTTGCAAAGTTTAAATATAATTGACGCACTCTAAGGGTTAAGAACCAATGTAGCAGAGATGGTAGAAGGATTTGGTTGCAGAGGGGAGGTCGCGGGGTCGAAACATGATGCCTTTGATTTTTTTTTGTTGAATTCCCCTCTGCCTAGGCTGTTGGGAGGTGCCACGTGGTGGCCTACGAGCTTACCACGTGGCATTCTCTCATTGGTCCAAAACTGAGCAATCAACTTGCGCCACCTCACCAATATGAAACCCAATAAGAACACGACACTTGTCACACTGTCATTAGATGTTGACCCTACCTAGTCACTTTCCACGTCAGCAGTACGGACTCCTGACTGTGCAGTGACTGGACATTTTTTTGCAAATTTTACTTGTTTAGTAAAGCGAACAAAACTCAATAACTTCCTCATACGAACTCAGTTTTCAGTGAAACAAGTTGCGTTATGATCGTTTTTCCGAGACGAACGTGTTTGTTCAAGTTTCGAGCCATTCTGAGAACTTTGATTTTTGAGCTAAATATTGAGCGCCTGATCACTTGAGAGGATTGGACCAGTGGCATATCGACTTGCACTGCCTCCAACAGTGAAAGTCCATGATGTTTTCCCTATTTCATTGCTTAAGAAGTATGTGAAGGATGTTGATTGGTCTGTATTTTAGGTGAAGCAAGAAGGAGAGTTCCAGTCAGAGCCTTAATGCATATTGCAGCGGAAACATCTCATGCTCAGGAACAGAGCCATAGAGTAAGCTAAAGTGCAGTGGAAGCATTTGGACCTGAAGAAGCTACATGGGAGATGGCGGATCAGATGCGGGCTCTATATCCTTCATTGTTTGCTGATTGAGGCAAATAACTTTTGGTTTGATGTTGGGTTATGTTTGTCATATGCCTTGCTGATGTTTTGATTTTGTATATGTATATGTATATGGATGTAAATACCACCATGAGCTAACTTATAAAGCTCCAATAAGCGGTATGGTTAATATCTTGTCATGTTGTCATGATGTTTTTCTTTTGAGCAGGTTCTTCATTGTAAATACTATAACGAGCTAAGTTATAAAGCTCCATAGGCAGTATGTTTGCTTTTCATTAGTTTTGCTGAGGTCTTATTGTGGTTTAACAGCGAGAATGGTGTTCCCCAAGGGGGAGGGTTCTGTATAGCCCTGGTGAAAATTTCATGTAATAAAAGTTAATAAAGGCAAAATAAGACCATGGTTAAGGGACACTTATTCCAAGTTGAATGATTGGGCAAATATATTCTAGTGGGTATCACTAGATGTGTGTTTATGGCTAACGAAATTGGCAAAGGCTAAGACAAAGGCATTAAAAGGCAAAAAGACATTTTTGGCACATTTATTTATGAAAATAAAGGAAATTAGGAGAAAAGGAAGGTAAAAGGTCACAGGTTGCATGTGAGGAGGAAATTGAAGGAAAATAATGGAAAATGAAGAAATTAGAGGCCTCATGCATAAAAAGGATTATGAGGATCAGTTCATGGCTTTTGTCAAGTTCAAGTTTGGAGCTCTCTCATTATTCTCTCTCTCTTACACTCTCTTGGTCACTTAGAGTTTTCTTGGAGCACTCTAGTTTGGAGCAAAGGAAAGGGAAGGCAAGGAAAGGAAAGGAAAAGCAAGCAAGGAACAAGGAAAGGAAAGCAAGATCAAGCAACTTCAGTAGGAATACTTGCAGGTAACCTTTTGCATGTGTGATTTCCTAGCTGGTTTGGACATGCATGGATTTGCATGTTGGTGTATGGTTCTCTTACTGTCGGTGGCATGGTTTTGTCAGGTTATGACAGTGGTTTTCAGCCTAGCCTAACCTTTTTCCAGATGCCATGGTATGTTGGGATGTTTATTTCAGTTTTGGAACTTTTCATTTGCCAAATGGATTTCGGAATTCGGGGTGAAGGTGGTCTCAAGGTTCTTTCCCAAAGGCCTAGGAATCCCTTGACCAATTTTGGTGGGATACATGGTAAAGCTTGAGGGAGCAGTCTCGGTTTAGGGCATAGTGATCTGGGTTTGGATTGCAGTAAAGCCTGAGAGACAAGGAGACAAAAAATTCCTCAAGGATAGTGATGGATTCTGAATGGCATTCCAAGTTCCGTTCGGTTGTGATCAGAGCACTGGTTTTGGTGTGATCACAGTTGGATGAGGGTGGAGGTGGTTTAACCTCTAGATTCCCTTGATTATTCTTAGATTGGTTGTTCTATGAGATCCCACATTCATGCTTGGAATATGGCATGAGGGTGACTTGCTAAAAGAGAGATTTGGTTCAACCATGTCTATGGTTGGGTGGTACATGGAAGTCCCGAACCTGGTTGGAATTGCCTATGATTAATAAAATCTAAGTTCTGTTACTTTTGCACTGATTTATATGTGGATTTAATGATTGTCATATCTCTGATATTTATATGGTTTTATGCTGGTTATAAGCATGGTTGAATGATTGGTTCATGTCATGGTTATTTTATATACTTACTTGTAAATGTTAAATGGATGGATTCAAGACCTAATTGATGATGTAGTAGTTCAATGGAGAAAGAGGTGATCCTTCTGGTTATGTTTCATAAGTTGTTTCAGTCATTTATGCTCTGTCTTGTATTCTAAACCTATAGGTTGCATTGATGCTAAGTGTTTGACATAATGTTAGTCCCGGTTGGGGATGCTCAGGCCTAGTCCTGAGGGTGATTTTGATTGATCAACATGGTTATCATGTTCTTAATGGTTTCTGAAACTTACAACAAGTTCTAGGCAGAGGCCAAGATTATGGGCTAGAAAAGTGGCTGAAATCCCGGGGTCACTGGCAATTCTAGACCACAGTCGCTAGCAGGCAGGTCTGTGAGAGTGACTTTAGGTTGCTGGACGCTCCCTTGTCCATACCATGAGAGCAATTGAGGCCTAAGAGTTGCATAATAGCAATGAGACTGAGGGACAGGCTGTCTGAGTGGCTGACTTATCTCCTGAGGGGTTTGTTGATGATGTTTGATGACTGTATGTAATGTTCCGTCGATTCCACTTCCTTAAGGTGACATAGGAGGTCAAATATGACTGTAGTAGCATCTCTCCTCATGTTTACCCCAATTGGCATGGTTACTTTGGGTAGACCTGGGAGGGGGTGTACAATCATTATCTTTGAGATTGTGTGCAAAGGTGAATTATGTTGTTGCAGTACATTCCCACATAGGAGTAGGATGCTGACATTTTGATAAAGGCATTGTCAAGATGTAAATTCAAGTTTCAAAGAGACAGGATCGGGGTAGCTGATAATCCCTTTCTTGTTGAGAGAGAGTGTTAAAAATAACAACAAGAAATTCCAATTTAATTTGTCCTTGAATTCTGTGAATTAAAATCAAATTCTAATCTCATAACAACTTGTAAATAGTTAATTAAGTTAAATTGACTTAATTGACTTAGGAAATTCGAGTTGGAAGTCTATCTAGAGTCATGTAGAGTGAGCCCTAAATTTTAGGGGCCCAGGTTGAGTTCTTTGGAGTTGTAATTAAATAACCCGATCTAACTAAGTTATAGTCAGTTAAACTAGTTATAACTTTTGGAGGAAGTAGTAAGGGTCTAGTAATGAGTTAGTGCACCAAAACCACACCAGCTAACTGAAGATTCACTCATAAATAACTCATGCATGTAAGTTCATAGGAAGACCCAGTTGAGATTAGAGTGCAAGGACAATGTACTATCAGTGGTATAGTTTTCCGAGTTGTATAAACGATGCACGTAATTAGTTGAGGACCTAAGTTTGGATTGCCTAGTTATGGAGGAAGGATTTCCCAATTAAATATGGGCCAATTCTCCCAGGAATTGCGAAAGGAAGTAAGGGCTTGACAGACAACAAAATTGGCCAAGTGTTGGCTTGAACTAACTTGTGAGGCAGAGAGTCAGATCATACTTGTGCATGAATTGTTCTAGCTAGAACAAGCATTGTATTTTCTTCTTAGATCTTCTAGTTAACGCAATATAAATAGTCGGGGTTTTGAGCAGTGACTTTCCCCAGAGAAATATTGTGTTATGTGCAATTGATATTCTTCCTCTTTTTGATTATTGCTTTTCATCGATAATTATTGGTTTCCGCTATAAAGAGTAGAGTAGATTCTTGTCTTATGTTTTAGTATATCACATGACCTATTGAATCTACAGAAAAATCTACAAGATAATACTCTAATTTACATATAATATAGAAAATTAGAAACAAAATTCAATACATATCAAATTATAGTTAAATTGAATATGTTTGGGGAATTGAACACCCAAAGCCATACCAAACATTAGAGCATAAAAATGGAGCAATCTCAAAAAATAGATAATATTTATCTTTTTAGAATAAAACTTGTTGAGCCAAGAGGCTCATGCTACAACCTAGTATGAGGGGATATGTAAGTAAGTTTGTTCGTCCGTGCCCCTTTCAAATAAAAATAAAAAATATGTTCTAAATAGAAAAATAAATGAATATGCTAAAGTAATTAGAAGTAAAAAAAAAAAAAAGAAAAAAAAAAAGTGTGAACGGCCTGGAGTATGCCGTAAAACTGCTTCTGCTTGGCTAAGAGCTCGTCTTCCTCGGACGTAAGGAAACAGGTTAACGGCCCAAGACCCAGAGGCATCTGGCAGGAGTGAAAGCCTGCTCCCTTACGGACCACCAGCAGGTTATTACAGGTGGCGTGGTTTTCCTTGATAACAGTGATGAGTCAAACCGACATTCGCGGATAGCAGCCAGAGATGGCTGTCCTCACTGTTGGTTTGACACCTGAGTTTGATAGGTTTTGCCACCTTCGGGAAAAAAAAAAAAAAAAAAAAAAAAAAAAAAAAAAGTGTGAACTAGATGTTTAAATCTTATACTTTTCAAAATTATTTCAACAAGAGATTTAAATAAACTATTTGAAGATCTATGTTAATTAATTTATGTCGATGCCAACTTCATATATATCTATATATAGAAAAAATTAAGTTTTAATGGTTAAAATTTTTATTTGGTCCTATATATACTCTATTTAGTATTCAAAAATACAATTTAAACAATTAAAAATAACACATTGTATTTTACACTCTAAAATTTTGATCCCTCTAGATTCATGTTAAATCATGTTAAATCCCTACGTAATTTTTATCCCTTAAGCTCATGTTAGATCCCTACTTAACATGAATCCAATTGTACACATAATTAAATCTAATTGTTATATCCTTAAAACTTATAAATAAAATAATGAAAAGGTGAATGAAATTGCCGTTTATCATATTATATTTATAAATACTTTTAATCTTCCCAAAAAAAATTACACAAATATGAACTTTGGAAACGCAACTCACATTTAAAAAAAATAATTAAAAAAAATATAGATATTAAAAAGAAAGAACAATACAACCCAATTTCTTTGTCTCCCACCATATAATACGGCCCAATTTTCCAATTTTTTTTGATTGCTCCTCCCTTTATCCCTGTATCCACGCGTTTTCTTCCCAACCTGGGGTACGCTGATATACAAAAACAAAAACTTGATTAAGGTGAAGTAAAGGTTAAAGGAAAAGCAACCTCTTGTGTTTAATATAAAGGCGACTAGGAATTTGAAAATACACCAACGTTGTGAACAATCTATGATTTGATTGCATAGGCAGCTAAAAATCTGAAAAAGGAGGACCACTCCAGGCGGACGTGAAAAGAAGTTTCAATCGCGTTTATATTTGGCTCCTACGTTACGAATGAAGAGATTTTAGTTTTTGCTCGCGTACCCATTTTTCCCTTTATCATTTCCACCCCTAACACTCCCCTTTCCGCGGGGATCGTTAAGGTTTCGCAGTTCTTTGCCTGCAAAATTAAGGGATTTTTCCCTCTCCTTTTCTGCCACTGCCAGGTGAGTTTTCATATTCATCCATTATTTCTTCGGTGAAAATTCTGAAACAGTCATTGGTTTGTGTTTTTTTGGTACGAGTTTCTTCACTATTGCCTGCGAGGGCTTGTACGATACTGTCAAGTCATTATTTTTTCTGCCAGGGTTCCAGCGATCTGAATCTCCTTTTCCTTTTGTGGTTCTTATATACATAGATAATAAGTCCCTCCGTTTAAATCAGGGTTTCTGAATTTTTTGGTCAGATTATTGCGAGAACATAAGCTATTTTAAGACTCTCCATGCTCACGTTTTACCTCAATTTACCAGGACCGTTTTCCTGTGTTTGCATGTTTATTTCTGCCTATTTTTTTCTCCAATTCACGTAAATCACAGTAAGTTTGCCACTGTGGATACTAGCTATTTTTTTTTATTTTATTACGTGAAGAGTATACTTCTTTCCTAGCAGTATGTAAGATAAGAATGAAGTATGATTTAACTCTATGAAACATTATAGTGCTACCCCTTAGCGCCCATATTTTGTCCAATTGGTTGTTTCCAACTGAAAATTAGTTAGTTGAAATGTATGAAACATTATAGTGCAACCCCTTCGCGTCCATATTTTCTCCAATTGGTTGTTCCCAACTGAAAATTAGTTAGTTATTTGTCGGATTGTTCAACTGCAGCGTTTTTGCTGAAACTTTGTGGACAGGAGTGAGTGCTGGGTCTGGTTCAAAGATAAATACATTTACCCGCCCATGAGATAAGAAGTGATATTATTCCAAACAACCTTTATAGCCTTGGAACATTCATTGCTAACAATCCCTAAGTTTAACCCTCAAAATTTATCTTCTAAACCTGTTTAGAAGGAAGTCGGTCTATACTATGACACCCATATTAACTGTTACAACTGCTCCACATGAAAGTGTTTAACGCTCTTAACAACTGCCAGCATGTCTGAAACTGACACCACCACTGTAAGCATTTATTCTAAACGCTTTTTTCCTACTGGAAATCTGGAATTCAAGGTTACTGGTCAGTTACTACTGGCCTGGAAAAGATGATAACTGCAGAGACCAGTTGTTTATGGTATGAAATGCTAAATGCTTATCCCCGCAGTTGATGGATATAGAGTCTGCAGTGCTCCTATTACTTTGATTTGTCTTACAAATGCAGTTTGAGTGATATTTGTCATTATATCTTAATTTCAATTATAAACTTTCTTTGTTCCTTGTAAATAAAAACCAAGTTAGAGGTGTTATCTATTTTAGAATTGTAAATTCAGTTCGTTTGTGAGAAAAAAAGAAGCCTTAATTATAAAGTGAGTGGTGATCTCATAAATTTATGATTAATTCAGATGTTTATAACCTGTATATCTAAATATAAATAACACTGAGGCAAAGACAAAGGTATGCATCTTTCTAGTGGTGTGATTTTTTGCAACTGTAACTTTCGTTGTTTTTGTTCTCGAATTATTTATCTTTTTGTAACCCCTCGGATCCACAGTGTTAAATATTCCAGACTCTTGCGTTCAAGGTATGATGGGTGTATAAGTCTGTGAGAAGGTCCTTGTAAAATATTCTTACCCTGAATTGAATGACAATTCAAATGCTCCAAATGAATGTTTCTTAACTTTGAATTTGTGATGTCCTCAACGAATTGAGGACCAATGGACTTGGTATCCTATCTGCCCCTGTAGGCTTTAGTCCTCCAAAAAAGGGGATAAAACCCCAAAACCTCCATTGTGGGCGAGTTTTGGGTAAGTTGGGTGAAAAACCCAAAATCGGGGCTTTGAGTATGACACAGTCAACCACTTAAGAAAGTAAGACCCCTCATAGAAGTCTATAAATTAGGGAGGTTTGGATTAACTTGGAGGCATTAACTGTGGATCACTTCATTTGTTTTTGAGCTTTAGCTCTAAGGGTTTTAAGACCCCTTTACTCATGCCAATTTCGATGGTGAAAGATTCCACTCTAATTTGGCTTTGCTTCTCTTTTCATCTCTATTCTGTTGCAGGAAGTCTTTGTAGGATAAATGAATTCTCTAAGCTTGGTTTCCTCTATTGAAAAGTTTGTGTATGGGTTAGAGAACTCTCTTCACTTATGTGTGCAATTCACAGAGTCCTTCCTTTCTGTAACAGTGTGACCCTTGGGTACGACCTTCTGTGATAGTGAGTCATCTGGGCATCATTTCCCGAGTCAGCGAGTCATCTATGTTTCGTTCTTCAGATAGCGAGTTCATTTGGGCATCATTTCCTGAGTCAGTGAGTCATCGATGCTTCATTTCTGAGATAGCAAGCTTCTATATCAATCTTGACCCTGTGGAATTTGAGACTTGTTGAGCACATGAAATCTTTTCTTAGACAACGGGGAATTACAATATATAGAGATGTCACCAGTGTCTGCGAAGGTTTGTGTCTTTCTGGGCAGTTTGTGTGAAGGACTTAGGCAGAGCTGGAGATTGAGTGACAATTTGAATACAAGTCCCTGTAACGAAATAAGGAAGAAATCCGCAAAAATTATGAGTTTGTATGGATTTTCAACGGGCTTTGTCATATAGCGTAGCAAGAATCCACAATTGAGGGTGGATCATGAAACTGTTCAAAATCGGTCGTGTTGGATTCCTGAGATGTCATAAACCCAAGCCAGGACTGCGACTGCTTTGGAGTGATTGGTCTGCAAGGTATATGGTCATGTTCAATTGTTGAGGCGTCTAAAGTTCAGGGTTAATAATAATTTAGGATTATTACACAGTGTATAAAGAATTTGTGGCAAAATTATGTAAGGACTCGTGATTATTCAGTGAATAGTTTATGTGTGGGGACAATGCGCTGTCATAACAATTGGATATCGGAACCTTATAAAGTATTATGTTCGATGAATAGTTTATGTGCGGTTTATGTGGGGACAATGCACTTGGATATTGGAACTTATATTGTTTACCTTTCTGTTGCACTATCAAGTATTGTTTAATTTGTTGGATTGTTAAGGGAATTATTGTTAATTGCAATTGCAACAAATGTGCAATTGGAAATGGATGTGAAATCCTCGATATTTTGTAAATAATTACCCTAGGCCATTACAGTGGTATCAGAGCACAAGCATCCTGCCAGCTTGTGGGGAATGGTAGTTTATGCTTCTTGAAGACACCAACCACATCACTGTAAGAAGGAGAAGGAATAACCATCACTCCATTATGGGGGACAGAGTAGAACGTGACCCTAGTATCTTACTACAAGAATTGTTACAGGGGCAACAACAAATGAATCAACACTTGCACCAACAAGGGCGACAAATGATTCAAGGTAACAGCAGATAGCTCAGGCCTTGACCCAAGGGCAACAGCAAATTGCGGTGCTAATTGCTCACCTCACCAGTCAGGCGAATGTTGCTGGCACTAATAGAACTACAACTGAAGTAAGTGGGAATCATAATCCAGTCCCACCTCTCAACCAAGCCAACAACATGATGCATGGCCGACCACTTCTACCTCAATTTACAGACAATCAAGTGCCAGTACGCCAAGAAGCAGTTGAGCCAAATCAACTCCTAAACACTTATGCTTAGGACTATGCACAATTGAAAGAAAATACTCCAGCAACTATGTCTTTCAATGAGTACAGTGACTTTCGGTACCAGAATAGACCCTGAGGACAACTTAATGGAGAATTAGCCTGCAAGGTGAGTACTTCCTTTACCCTCATTTGATGGATCATCTAAATGTATAGCAAGGGCTTGGGTGCAAATTTGTGTATGGGTGCAAGAATTTGTCTCCCCTTCTTGTTTCCTCTGTTGAAAAGTTTGTGTATGGGTTAGAGAACTCTCTCTTCACTTCTGTGCAATTCACAGAGTCTTTCTTGAGGCAGTGAGTGGGTTTTTGACATCTTTTTGTAACAGCGTGAACCTTGGGTACGACCTTCTATGACAGCGAGTCATTTGGGCATCATTTCTTGAGTCAGCGAGTCATCTGTGTTTCACTCCTCACATAGCGAGTTCGTATGGGCATCATTTCTCGAGACAGCGTGTCATCGATGCTTCATTCCTCAGATATCAAGCCTCTATAGCAATCTTGACCCTGTGCAATTCGAGACTTGTTGAGCACAGGAAATCTTTTCTCAGGTGGCGAGGAATTACAATATACAGAGATGTCACTTGTGTTTGCGAAGGTTTGTGTTTTTCTGGGTAGTTTGTGCGAAGGACTCGGGTAGAGCGCATACCTAGATCTGAGAACGCATCAGAGCAAAGTCTGGAGACTGAGTGATAATTCGAGTACAAGTCCCTGTAATGAAATAAGGAAGAAATCCACAAAAATTCTAAGTTTGTATGGAGGTTTGATGAGCTTTGTCATATAGTGTAGCAAGAATCCGCAACTGATGGAGTATCAGAAAATTGTTCAAAGTTGGTCTTGTTGGATTCCTGAGATGCTGTAAACTCAAGCCAGGATTGCGACTGTGACTGCTTTGGAGGGATCGGCAACCAGTTAGCGGGGTTTCGCAACCCTTGGTCTGTAAGGTATATGGTCATATTCAATCACTGAGGCGTCTAAAGTTCGAGGTTAATAAAGTCAGGATTATTATATAGTGCATACAGAATCTATGGCAAAATTATTTAAGGACTCGTGGTTATTCGGTGAATAGTTTATGTGTGGGGACAGTGCGCTCGCCGCTGTCATAACAATTGGATATCGAAACCTTATAAAGTGTTATGTTCAGTGAATAGTTCATGTGCGGTTTATGTGGAGACAATGCACTTGGATATTGGAACTTATATTGTTTACCTTTCTGTTGCACGATCAAGGGTTTAATTTGTTGGATTGTTAAGGGAATTATTATTAATTGCAACTGAAACAAATGTGCAATTGGAAATGTATGTCAAACCCTCGATATTTTGTAAATAATTACCCTAGGCCATTACAAAATTGAATGGAAATTCAATTTCGCCAAACCAATAGCATGTTTCTTGCCAATGGTGCAAAGATGTATATCTCATTATAAACGAGGAGATCAAAATCCAATAGAGCTCCCTTCAACTGATCCACAATGCATGGATTGGGAAAAGTTCATGCACTAAAAGAAAATAAAAGATCTTAAAAGATTTCTGTTGCTGATTTGCTTGTGTTCTAATTCGGTCAACCACTAGCCTAAGAAACAGGACACCTCAACTAGGGGCCCATGCATGTATCCCATGTATTAGACACATACATGCTAGAACATGTGCCCTGGATGTGCCTGACCCTAAGAAAACAGGTCAGGTGCCAGACACATGCCCTAGAAGTGTGACCCTAAAAAAATAGGACATGTGCCAGACATGTGCCCTAGAAATGTGACCCTAAAACACAAGACATTTGCCAGACACATATCAGACAAATGCCCTAGAAGTGCCCCGTGTGTCCTACTCTACAAAATGTTTTTTCATCAGTATTTTCCTTCTTCCAACTGTAGGGAAAGAGCTCTCACAGTATCTCATTGTGCAGGTGAAGGGTAAAATTGAGATTTGAATTGATTCCAAGTGTTTTGTAAATGTTCTAGTTTCTAAAATAATTTGGGCCTTTATGTTTCATTTCAGTATTTGTAATTTGTATTTTTAATATATGTACATATATATAAAATGTGCCCCCCATGTCCTCTTTCTAAGGTTGATGTGTCCTATGTTGGATACTTGTGTTTTTGTGTTCTCTGTGCCCCATGCCCTTGTGTCATAAATTAGCTGCTAGCAAATTGACATCTTTACAATTGGCACCAAGTGAATATCACAAGTCTATGTCAACCTATGTTACCAGATCTGTGGGGCTGGGATTTTGGATCCACGGATTGGATATGGATTTGCATCTGGATTTATTAGGATCCGCTCTGTAGCACACTTACTGTGGTATATGTGAATTTTGAAATGCTGACACTGTGTAATCAAACTCTAGATTATTAAATTCCTCTTGTTTGGCCCCGGATGATTTATGTGACTGAATTTGTAAATCCAATGCATGTTAGAAATGAATGATTATTAATATTTGACCTGTGATGAGTGATAGGTTATGTTGTAAAGGAATGTTTATTAAACAGTTTGGACCCCCTTAGTTTATGTTTATAATTTCTATAACAGTTAAATGTTATATTTTAACTATTTAATAATGGTAAACGTTGAGAAAATATATAATTTAATTTATATAAAATAATGCGTGTTTTACACAAATAATATGTTAATAACCAGTTTATGAATCTAATATATAAATTATTTTAATTTTTATATAAATGTTACATATTACAGATATACAAGTTATATAACTTGTATATTTTTTTTTTGAAATTTTTATCTAAGTTTTATTTAAAAAAATTATATATATTGTTTGTACTTTCTGTGCCCCTGCCATATGCAGAGTCCAGACAGGTTTTTTCAAAAAACTGGTGGATACATATCTGTATCCGGACCTGAATCCTGGTAATGCAGATGTCAACACCATAGGATGCCCAATTCCTTTTTTATCTGGTCGAAGGTTCACCTATTTGCATTCAGTGCACTTACTTTGTTGCAAGCCATCTAGTTTAACAGTCCATTTATCCATACCATGAAAGCATTTTTTATCAATAGTTGTAACTTTCACAGGTGGCTGAGCTTGTTGAGCTTACAATCATTAGTGCACTCTCTTTGGAATGATTTCATTTGCAATAATAGTATTCTAAGTGTCCAGAATAATGTGGTATTTATAGAGTTTCGACGCAAATTGGCAAGTCCACTTATTTTGGGAGTTTCTTTCTGATATTGTGCAGTTTTTTCAGGAATCAAGAGGCAGTACAGCATGGCAGACAACAATGTAAATGAAATCATAATTGCTGAAAGAGATCAAGCTGAATGTTCAGATGCAACTGTTGAGATAAAGGTTAAAACACTGGATTCACAGACGTACACTTTAAGAGTCGATAAATGTGTAAGTATTTTATTTTCTGGTCATTATTTATCTTAATTTTAATTTGAGTTAAAATTGGATATGACCACACTAATTGTGAATTCATTAAGCTCTGAATGCTGATGTTCTGCTACAGCTTTTATTATAGCATTCAGAAAAGAAATGGGCAAAATGGCAGAAACTTTAGAATGTTATATATATTTATATACATTTATCTTTTTTTTTTTTTTTATCTTACTTTGAGGTGCTCACTCTGTGATATCATTCTATTTGGTGGAGTTTTATATTTACACCTTTCTGCAGTGAAGGTATTTTTAATATTTTTCACATAGTTACATTGACGGGAAGTTTGTTATCTTGTCTCTAATAAGTTCTATATGTTATATCTTTTTGTAAGTTGATTTGTATTACTTCAAAATATCCAATTACATCAATCTTTCCATCACTGATAAGCTCAATACACAGCAATACATTCACTACCTAGCCCATACATTACTTTTATCTTGGGTAATGAATCTGGAAATGATCATGGATCCCTCTGTGGATCCTTTTTACCTTTTTTTTCTTTCAGACAGCTATCCACCCTGACAAATTGTGAGGAGCAGATGTAGATGGTACAATAGTATTGTTTTCTTGATTCAACTCCAATACTGGGGGTCTACATTTGTAGCTGCTTCCTTATCACTATCTGAGTGATCTTATTCATGGAAGTGTTTGTGTTTGCTTATTGACGAAGCTAAAACCATAGTTGTGTCTCCTGCGGCTGTGTTTGAGGGGTGGACCCCAACATCCGTAGGATGTAATGGCACTGCATGTGGTTGAGCTGAATCTGAAGGACTTGAATTATCTGTAGAGGTTTGTTGGTGTTGAGAGTTATTTGGCTGGTGTGTTGCAGATTTCTTAGATTCCTTGGAAACTTTTGGGTCTTTCCGTCCTCGCGGTCTATTCTTGGTAGCCAGAGGGGTAGAGCGCCCTTGAGATGAAGGGCAGACATTCAGAAGATGATCTGATTGTTGACAAATCCTGCATCAGAAAGCCATATTTCCATAATCCAACAATTGTGTATAAGTCAGGCCTTTCTAGTGAAGAAGGATTTTATTTGGCAATGCAACAAAGAGATATATTCCACACATGCGGGCAAATGTAACAATACCCTTCTCCATCTTGTTTGTGTCTACCTTGATGAAACAACCAATTGAGTTACCCACTTCAGCTTAAATATCTGGATGCAACAGATGAAGGGGCATATTCAGGAGCCTAACCCAATTGGCATGGGCAAAGATGGCATAGAAAGAGGGTTAAAACAATAAAATTATGGCTTCATGCAAAGCCCAACTTGACCCCAAAACTACGGTCCTTCGATAAAAACCTTATCTTTGTCCTTCATATCCTTAAATTTCACCACAAAGAAACCTTTAGAGCAAAAGAACAAATCTACATTTGGTGTCTAGGTCGGATGGACCTCGTCCCGAAGCGCATTTATCAATGGCCATAACTCGTTAAAATGGAAAATAACAACATGCAACCCAAAATCCATGCTAGAATCCTAGGAGATATGGTGATCTACTTTAATAACATGGATATCTTTCTGTTGATCCACAATGAAAACTTCAAAGCAGGCCCTGAGAGTTCTTTATGTGTCAGAGGATTGGGCCCTGGCTTGATGGCATCTGTGAAGGAATTTGGTTGGGATGAGGAGGACACACCCCAACCTTTAGCTCCTCTTCTTATTCTTGGTACAAGATAAATCGAGGCATCCTTGGTTATGCCATACTTGCTAAGAGACTTTTGATCCTGAAGCTGTTGTCCTTCGTGAAGGAGCCATATATTTTCATATGGGATTCTTACCCCTTGTAGTCTGGCTGTGAGTGAGGAGACGAGATCTAAGGCTTTGACCTGCAAACAGAAGGATCCCCCTGTGATTGGTCTCACAAAGACTGTGAAATGGTCCACTTCTAGGTTGAAAGGACCCACATATGGATGAAGGTTTTTAGGCACAATATATTGATTTTTATGAAGCCCATCCCTGGATCTCAAAGACTAGACTTCATGATCTTTGGTGCAAAAATCATTATTCCTTCCACAACAAGCGAGAAGCTTCAAATTCCATTGGGATCGTGCCACAAGTGACCCCATAGCATTTCCATTGTCGACTAGGAGACTATCCATAGTACATCTTTCGACTTCCCATTGTTCTAGAGTGATTATTCCCTAAGAGATTCCCCCTCCATGGATAAACGAGGGCTTCTTGCCACTCCCATTCCCATCATCGTCGTTGTTGTGGTTGATCATCTTGTGCCAAATTAGATCTGGCTTGCAAAACCCTAACAAAGCGACTTTGTAGAGCTTATGAAATTTAAATTTAATTATCATTCCTATTTGATATATATTGAGTTGCTCCATAAATACATTTGCTCTATAGCAGAAAGGACATTATCTTTTTTTTTTAAATCATGTTCTTTCAAATATGACTTGGCTTGTAAAATGCATTTTTAAAAATTTAGTCATCATCAATTTAAGTTTCGAGACACCCTTGAAATGATGTTGTTCCTGTGATATATCTGTGTTGAATACTGATGTAAAATTCCGATCCTTTTTATAACAAGATTCAAGTTTGATATTATAGGTTGAACATTTGGGTAGGATGTTATTCTAAAAAGCATATGTTTTTCTTTTAGGTTGAATTTCATTCTAGATGTAGTTAGAAATATATATCTCTGTAGACTAGAAGAATAGAATTGAATGATATTTGCTTCCAATTTATTTTGTTTAGGCACTTTCAAGAAAGAATGGAGGTCATTTAGGGCTTTAACAAGATAGCTTGATTGCTCTTTTCGTATTGCCACTGAGAACAACAATACTGGACAAAGAAAGTTAGTAACTCAAACCACAAAATAGTTAAAGGTAGGCATACTATCTACGACCCAAATAAATTAAAAGGTAGGTGTTGTCGCTTGAAGTGTACACCTAAGGCACAACGCTCTGAACATGGGCAGTCACTCTAAAACCCTATTTACTCCATTTAGATTCTCTCCTAGCTAAGTCAGGGGGGGTAGTCCCTAAGAATGATAAATGAAGGAAAACTTGTTGCAACAAGTCTAGGAGATTTAAGGGCAAGGCAATTATTATTAGAGTAAATTGATTGTTAATTAGAGCATGATTTAAGAGTTTATGAGCAATGTTTTAAAATGGATTCAATTAGGATCAATGGGGCAAATATAAGATTAAATATGATAAACCATTGCCTTTACAATGCTCAATGGAAATTTAGAGACTTGCAAGTAAATAGATGTTCAAGTTACAATAACAACAATGCTGAAGAAGTGTTAGCGCAAAAGAAATGACACTGTCAAATATGAGCAGATAAAAATAATTTGCACAACAGAAATAAAATGTACTTTCAAGGAAATGCTCAAGATAAGAATGACAGTGTAAATAAACAGTGAGCAATATAATAAAAAATGAGTACGAGGACAACGATACAATATTCAATGTTTTAAAACTTCGACTCGGGTTTAGAACCGACCGAGGGTTGGCTCTGATTCATACTCCGACTCGGTATCGATTCGACCGGTTTGATTTCAATGACTTGGTTGTTGTAAAAAGTACATTAAATATTTATTTTTTATGAAAAAACATAATTTTAAAGATTTTGATTCATGTTTCCAAACACAAAGCATTAGAATATAGAGAGAAGACAACATATGATCAAAGTAGGCTCATGAATATATCCATTATATCAAAATGGCACCTAATGCACTGTCCAATATATACATGATATAGAGATCAAAACAAAAGCACATAACTAAAGGAGGCTCTAAATGGCCTCTACAACAAAAGTAAACTGTAAAACATCACTAATCACCAGTACTACTGGCTATTACTAGAGAAGCCAACATCATTTGGCTCTAACTTTAAATTAGATTCAGATAGGGAAACCCATGGCTCCTCCTCCTCATCACCATCTCCATCTGTACAAGTAGTAGCACTAGCAGCTGCATGCTGAGATAGATGAGATATGCGCTTCTGTCGTGGCTGAGTAGAGGAAGTGCCTGTAATTGGAGGACTTGGGCTGGGCCTGGTACAAGTGGATCTGCTTTCTACTGAACATTATGTTCAACATCAACTTCAGCTAATACCTCTCTCTGTAAATCCAAATCAATATCAAAATACTCATCAAAATCAAACTCTATTGGATGACTCTCCATTACCCAATCTGATGTTGGATCAATATCTTACAACACAATGGGATCTGTATCAGGTCTTTTGTTCAACAATTGGTAGCGTCTTAGTCGGAGGTTGTATTGGACATAGACTAGATCATTTAACCATTTTTGTTCCAAACAATTTCTCTTCTTTGTGTGAATCCTCTCAAAGATAGACCAATTGCGCTCACACCTAGTAGCATTACAAGTTTGACTCAAAATACAGATTGTAAACTTCTGCAATTGAGGACATTGGCTATCAAATGCCTCCCACGATTGTGCTGCAAAAGACATAGTTGTGTAATGAGTTAGCTCAACAAATTATATCCAACTTTCAAATTATAAACAATTTAACAAAATAAGAATTCGAAAATTGAAATTGTTTGTTTACCCGACTCATTTGTTTCCCTTGCAATCCTTGCTAGGTTCTTGCCAAAGGTATTTGTGGCTTTGCTAAAACAAGTGATCCGTTAGTGTATCTCCAACTGATCACTCTCCTTAGGGATCATTCGGTCAATGCAGTCATTCAATCCATATCTAACCTCCCCAGTCAAATTGTCTGGCTCCAGGGATTTATAATGATACCTTGGGTTTAGAAAAAACCCAACTGCATGTATAGGGCGATGGAGTTGATTGTTCCATCTTTCATTAATGATGGCCCAAATGGGCCCATACCTAGCCACTCTATCCTTGTATACTGCCTTTATTTGCTCCTTTGCTTGATCCATAGCCTCCTAAATGAAGCCCATAGCCAATCTTCCCCATCCACCAACCACAACACCTTAACTAGTGGCTCAACAACCTTCACAATTTCTGCTGCCTTTTTCCAAAATATTTCTTCATTAACTTTCTTTTTCACATCTTTGCCATCCTCTTTAGACCATTGACATTCATTCCATTCATCACTGGAAAACACCCTTTGCAAGTTTCTATGTTGGGAAAGCATATATTGCAATGTTAAAACATGAGTTGCAAATTGAGTGATTGCAGGGCTAATAATATTCTTGACCCCCTGTGTGTTTCCTCATCAAACTCAAAATCCATGAGTGATTGTAGATGTATTTTGTTATGCTTTTGGCATGCTCTATAGTGTTTTTGACCCAATCTATTTTGCCAATATCCTCGAGCATGAAGTGTATGGATTGTGCAACACATGGGGTCTAAAAGATGGTTTTGTGTTTTTCCTCTAACATTTTACCAACAAGAACATAGTTAGAGGCATTATCTGTGATGATTTGAACAACATTAGCCACCCTCTTCAACAACCTCATCCAAAAGATGAAACAAGAAGTGTGCATCTTTCACCCTATCAGATGCATCAACTGATTTTAGAAACATGGTTCCCTGTGGGCAAAAATAAGAAAGTTTATGATGGTATGATTCCTTTGATCAGTCCATCCATTGACATGATGGTACATCTTGTTTTTGCCCATGAGCTTTTGAAATCTTTCAAATATTCATCAATGGAGGAAACTTCTTTTCACAAAAGAGATCCCCTTAACTCATGCATAGTTGGGCCTTTGAAGCCCTTTCCAGCAACAAATATGGCATCAAACATAGTTCATAATATGGTGAACGAGAAGCATTGAAGGGGATATTAGATTCATACCACCATATAGCTATGTAATCACAAGCAATCTCTCTCAATTCGTTCTTCCAATGGTCATCTAAAGTGGGTTGCATATGACTTCTACTAGCTTGAGGATCATGTGCATTTGATGGAGAGAAGTGTGTGAAATAACTTTTAATAACACCCCTTTTTCATTTTACGCTTAACCTTTTCTTGAATAGACTCCAAAGAGGGAGGAACATAGCGAAATGGGTTGGATGCATCAGTGCAAGGGATAGATGAAGAGCCCTCATAATCAAAATTGGGGTTGGTCATATTCCCTCATAATTTTGTCTATTGAACCCTCCCTCAGGTTCACCATGTTCCCATATAGGGTTGAAATTTCTTGGCATTTTTAGTCTTCAATGTAATGATTGATCTTAGGGCACAACATAAATTTGAAAAAATTAAAATCAACATTTTTAGATTCAAAATACAAAAAAATTGCATAAAAAAGGACAAATATAAAATTTACATAAATGGTAGATATCCCATCGTCTCAAAAGAATTTAAAGAAAAGGAAGTTTAAATATATTTTTTTATTTATTAGTTTAACTATATATATATATATATATATATATATATATATATATATATATATATATATATATATATATATATATATATATATGTTTTATTATTTAATTTATATTTTTGTTTCGTGGGTGTATATGTCTAGAGGAATCAACAAATGGGTTGTCTCGTACTTGCATGACGCTGGGTTGATTCAATTCACTACCACTATAACCTCTAGGTGAACCATGCCGCCCCTAGCATGCAGCCACACCATTACTATACATGTATATTTTTTATTTGTTTCTTGTAAAGATATCAGAGTGACTGATGATATATTTATATTTACTATTAATATTATTATATTTTTTCATGGAAATGGTTAAAATACATATTAAAAGGGGGTTGTGGTTGTGCCACGTAATGATTACAAAAAAGAAGGAAAGCTTGTGCCCTACATACAAAAGTAATGCAAATGAACATGTTTTCTCATGGCTTTTAGGATTACAAAAAAGGCCTACTAGAAATTGCCAACGACATTAGCTGACAAATTGATGAAGAAAAACAATTAAACTTATAACTACATCTTAAGACATAAAATAAAACAGACATTGAAATCATGGCTTATGTTGTTCCTCTTAAATTCTCTGTTGTTCTCAACCTTTTCCTCATGCTCCCAATAGGTCAACTCTTTGTATTTTTCATTTAAATGAGCATTGATTTGCATGGAGGCTAAAGATGCCCAAGAGGAGTATTACGCTGAAGAAGAGTTACATTGATTGGGGGGGAGCAAAACTAGATTTAGGATACCTAGATGGGACGTCCTCCTTTGAAGCAGTGGTTTAATGGAGTCAACTTGTAATGAAATCTTCATATTTTTTATGAGTTAAGTGCTAGAAATCATTTACCTCTTTTCTATGATCTAGATTGCTTTGTTGTGTCAATTGCATAGGTGTACCGTGTATCTTGCAGATATGCAATAATTTCTTTTCCATCTCTTCTTGTTAATGATCTGATTTGATGTGGGGGCTAATAACGACATAATGTACCTCACCTACCTTCTCCATACAATACTGAACCCTTTGCTTCAATTTTTTAATTTTTCATTCAAGATACTTGCTGCACGCACAATGCACCATTGCTCTCCAACTATTGGGTTCGATAGAAGGTTTTGCCTTACCTTGTTGCTACACCCAACAGTTTCTAGAACCAACTCTTAGAACCAACCAAGCACTAACTAGAATTCATATAGTAGGGCTATACTTGGAAGTGGAGACCAAATAAACCAATCACCAATTGAAGTTAATTCACATGGCTATAGATTTGAAACACTCTCCTATAGATAGGAGAGGTGCAATCTCAAAGTTGGGGAAGGAAATTGTGGTGATAGCTACGAGTTGCCTCATGACCAAAAGAATACATGAATACTCAATCCAAACACTGCTTGAAAATCCCTTGAAAATTTTGAAATGGCTCTTGCCTTGAATTTGCGAGCCACATTAATTAACCATATAGAGTACCTGTGATACATATTAATTTGCATGTGAGAAGGAACAAAGAGTGTGTTGAGAATTCAATAGGGCAATGAATATGTTAATTCTCTTAACTGATAACTGTTTGTGTTACCTTTTACTTGATTAGCTTTGTTCATTATTATTCCAATTTGCAATACATCAAACAACTACTAAAACAGTAAGAATAATGACATAGTATATAGGCTGCAAGCCAGGGCCAAAACCCCTCCTCTTGAGGGGAAAACTCGTAAATCTCTTCTTTATCTTTTAGATCTTTCAATTGATGAATACCCTCCAAGATCAGGTCTACCACGACCTCTTGTTGCAATTTCTTCGACCTCCTAGTAGATCCGAAATTTTGCTCCCCAACCACTGCTGTTGCCTCTCTAGAAGACTTCAATCTCCCTCTAATAGCCTTCCTCTTGACTTCGCTTGCTTTGACTTGTGTCCTTGGGCTAGTAGGACGCCCTAAGATACATTCACTTGTCTTCCCTTCTCTTCTCCTTCAAAATCGAACCCCAAAAAATCCAACACAAAAACCCTAACTTCGATCCTCCCAGAAGAATAGATAAGGCCTAGAAACTTCGAATTCTTCGACTTCCTCTTCTTCGCACTTCCTTCTTCGACTTCTCTTCTGCTCCTTCGCATAAGAGATGAGTGAGTGAGTGATCCAAATGGAGGACAAGTTCCTCTTATATATAGGCTTCTTCAAGGTTGGACATGGCTCTTCATGTAGGCCGGCTTGATAGCTCATTAGGCCGGCTTGATCTTGGAGGTATTTCGACACTTTAAAGACAATGATTTTTTCTTTACACTTAACAATGTGCCCATAGGGTCTTCAATATATGACTGACTGTTATACCTAGGACAAACCCTAGAAGCACTCAATGGGTGCTTGACCTATAAAGTAAAAGAACTTGAACATGAAACACATGCTCCAATAATAATAATAATAATATTTTTCATTTTATATTTACAAGAAGATATTTCATACTTATGAAGACCGAACCTAGTTGCACATTTTCCAACAGAGTGAAGTCCCACTGTTGTTCCATTGGCATCGAGAGAGGGCGATTTACATTGTAAGCACTTAAAACTGTTATTCTAGAGAGACCTTAATTTTTGTGGGGGGTAATGAAATGTTGCCCCCTCTGATTGCCTCCCCTCGGTTTTCTTGACAATCTACCAATTCATTTTGATGGTGAAGCACATGAAAAAAAGGATATTTTATCAACTTGCATAATCTCTTGACTGATCGTTCTCACAATTTGAGATAAGGAGTAGTTTAAACAATCTTTCTGAATTGCTCTAAAATTATCATGTATTAGCTTATCACAATAAACTCATTTATTTGTTGGGTGTGTCAAATTCAAATTCTTGATTTCCTTTTGAGTCAAATATGACTCGCCTTTGTTGTTGCTGTCCCAATACTATTATTATTATTATTATTTTATGTGGATTATTTTTATTTTATTATTATTATTATTATTATTTGATTTAATTTATTTTTTTGCCAAGAATTGCCCCATCAACGTACCTTATAGTGCACATCTCCCTCATATTGTGTTCCATGATGCCTTGGATTAAGTCAAAGAAATATTATAAAATGTTTAAAATGAAGCATGCAATTTCCAATGTGGAAATTATCAATGAGATGGAACAAACAACTCCATTGAGCTTTTCATGCGTCTAGGTATTTTTTAAACCCAAAACATTATAATGCATCTAACTTCTCATTAGGTAACAAGCTAATTGATAGATTATATAATTGCATAGAGCAAATTCACCCCAATGATGATAAATAGGATGTGATACACTTACAGTTATTGTATTATATGACACCCTTCAGTTATTTTCATTGAGGGTTGGCCATTTGATGAACAAAAGGCCTTTTAGGTATATCATTTTTATTTATAACTTGAAATCTCACACCCTAATGATGGATCTCAAGGTGGACCAATGCCATTTAATGATAATGCTTATGGTGATGAACCCTTTTAGGTATATAATTTTTATTTATAACTTGAAATCTCACACCCTAATGATGAATCTCAAGGTGGACCAATGCCATTTAATGATAATGCTTATGGTGATGAACAAGTGCGCTATAACGAACAAAGTTCGTATACTCAGAGGAATGCTCTGATACCAATGTAATGAACAAGGTTCGTATATGCAACAATAATTTTCAGACTACATCGAAGACAAAGACTTCCATTGTATGACAAGTAATTATATATAAAATTAATTGAATACAAGTGAGATGAGGGTGAGGGTCTGCATATATACCTAGGGAGGTACCTCTTCACAAACGGTCATGTCCTTAGAGATATGCCTTTTCAATACTAATTAATAATTACTAGTTAATTAATCATTATTATTTATATTTATATTATTTTATATATATTTTATTCATAACATTGCCTTTCTCTTCGGAAAGCTTTGTCCTCAAAGCCTTATTGCTTGACAAGGCGTCATCTGTATCTTTTAATCTTTTCTTATTTTTTGGAGTTCTTCGAATTGTCATCTTTGTTGATACATGATGATAGGATCCTTTTAGTGATAAACCTATTCTTTGCATTGAGAAGGGATTTGACCATCCTAAATCAATCTTTTGTGGAATCTTTCGGTTACTAGAAACTTGTGATGAACTGTTGTCACTGGACTGAATTGTGCAAACTTCAGTATTCTTTGGAACATAAGTTTGTTGTTTATTATCTGAGTCATATAGATTTGTAGATTGATTGAAGTGTCTATTCTTGTGATTCAGATGCAAATAAGGAGTTCTTCTTATTTGACCTTCCTTTAACATGTGTGCGGTAATTTCTTGACTGATTTAGGTACTGATGTAGTTGAGTTGGTTATAGAATCTTCACTTGGAATTTTCATCGTCTGAACTGCCACATTTGAATATGTTTTTACTTCAATTGATTGCTTAACTTCTTGAGTTGAGAAGTTGACTAGATCGGTGTTCGTTCCTTTTTCTTCATCTTGGACTGTTACATTTGAAGATTTTGATGCTTCTTTTGCGATAAGTTCTTCAAATTTGTTCTTTAATGATTTTTTATCATTTTTAAGTTTATTAATTTGATTGAGTAGATTTTGATTATGGTTTTTGAGACGTAAGAGTTTTTTAGTTCGTGCTTCATCATTCTTATTTTCAATGTTTTGATGTTTAAGCTTCTCATCTTTTAGATCTCTGATTTGTTCTAATAACTTTTGATTAAGGTTTTTTAAGCGCAAATTTTCTTCTCTCTGAGATAGGTTTTCGTTTGAATATCTTCTTGAGATATTCTTTCTCTTCTAGTTTTCCTTTGTAATTTGGGATTTCTTGACCTTCTCGAGTAATTGTTGACTATGATCTCTTAGATGCCATATTTCTTTGTTACTTTTTGTTGATTCTTCGTAAAATCGATCTTCAAGATCCTTATAATTCTTTTTAGATGCCGCATTTTTTTGATGAAGTTCTACGTGCTCTTCTTTTAATCTTTCAATTTGTGTATGTGGATTACAATATTCTTCCAAGATAAACAATTTTCTACATGTTGGACAAAATATTGTGCGATTTTTAAAAATTGATGAATACTCATATTCTGTTCGACAAAACAAAAATCGATGAATGCTCATATTCAGTTCGACAAAACAAACATTTGGTCCAAAACGTAGAATTATGTGTGGAATACATAACTCCATTCATTTTTGAATTAGACTCCAAATTTCCCTTCTCTTCAAAGATGGATTCCATTACCATAATATTTTACCTTTAATATTTTATTATATAGGTATTATTTTTATAATACCTTTCTCCTTTATATACTTTTGCACTTCTTTATAATCTCTCTCTCTCTCTCTCTTTTTTACTTTAGTAATCATTTTTTCTTTCCTTTCTTTTATACCCACCTATCCACCTTGGATATTGATGCTTGACTTTTACTTGAACTCTTATTTTATTATTTACTTATCTTTCAATATTGCAATGCCTCTCAATATTTATTGATAGCACCTTCGAATAGATTAATTTAATTTGTACTCGAAACGTATTTGTTTGTTTGTTTCCAAGCCTCATAACTTATGCTAGCCGCAATGGCTTGATTAATTAATTGATCATTGAATCTGTGGAAGATTACAACGCTTGAAACGAAACTTCTGGAAATTAATAATAGTTTCCACCAAAATAATACCGTTTGCTTATTGAAATAGTGGCCTACTGAACATGAATGATGCAGAGACGACAACAGATAGGATTGCGGTTGAGGACACAAAAAGTTAGTGGTACTGTGTCTACAAGTAGTGCAATAGTGAGGGTATTGCGTCTGTCGGGTGGAGTAGTGTGGTGGGGAAACAGGACGAGCAACGACGACTTGGTGGTGGTAGATGGACCTGTGTGACGGGTAGTGGACACGAAGTAGTGGTGGCGCAGATGGCTTGGAAAATGGTTGGTCAGGGTGGAGCAAACTGCTGCGAAGGCCGTTCGCTTCAACACGTTTGTAGGCTGCAGTGACTATGGTGCCTCAGGAATGTTGCGGTCGCGACTGTGTAGCTATCCAATCATTTTTTTTATATTTTTTTTTCTATATGATTTTTTTATTATTTTGTAATTTTCTATATATATATATTAACTTTATTTTTCAATTTTTTTTTAATATATATTTTTTATAAGTATATAATTTTTTGTTTGTTTGTTGTTTCTATAATATTTTTTTGTGTTTTTTTTTTTTTTTTTTTTTCTATTTCCTTTGTTTTTTTTTTCTTTTCTTTATTTTTCTTTATATATATATATATATATATATACACACACATATATATTTTATAGTTGTATATATATATATTTTAAATTAAGTGGCCAAAGGCCTAAATGGTGAAACCACCAGAATGGAGAATTTCCAAAACTTTGTAGTGAAAACGCTTCAATAATGACGACATCAACATTGACGTAGATATAATGGCCAAAGATCGGATCAAGCCGCTCTATGCAGCGGTTGAGCTGTCATAGGATTGAACGACTCTGATACCAATGTAATGAACAAAGTTCGTATACTCAGAGGAATGCTTTGATACCAATGTAACGAGCAAGGTTCGTATATGTAGCAATAATCTTCAGAATACTTCAAAGACAAAGACATCCATTGTAGGATAGGTAATTATATATAAAAATGTTTGAATACAAGTGAGATGATTACAAATGAGGGTGAGGCCCTGCATATATACTCAGGGAGGTATCTCTTCACAAACGGTCATGTCCTTAGAGATATGCCTTTTCAATACTAATTACTAGTTAATTAATCATTATTACAATTATCATTATTATTTTTATTTATATTATTTTATATATATTTTATTCATAACATGCCCCTTCAAAATTTTCCAAAGACATTCCAACACCATAATGTAAGAGAGCAAAGATGGGTGGTATTTATGATATGTTTGATGTGAAGGGTACCAAAGGTGTTGATATTGCAATCTCTTTTAAAGTAACTTGTTATTGTTATAACTTATTTTGAACAATTTGTCTGTTGTTTAAATGAACAAGTTATAAGCCACTTGGTTATGGAGCCAATGTGAACGCCTTAAGTCTAGTATTTGTGACCGTTATGGTGAGGAAGTTGGTAGAAATGTTAATGCTTTTGAATGATCAAGGATAAGAAAGAAGAGACGTATTTTTTGACCTCTTTCTCTAGCCACATTGTGATGATGATGATGATGATGATGATGGTTAACGTCCACTGAGACCAAAATGGTCTATCGGACCTATAATTTCTTAATTTCTAATTGTCTGACTCCTTGTCTTTCTTGGCGAGATTGGTGATGTAGCTTTCTTTTTCTTCTCTATGGTCTTCCAACTTCCTTTATCTTGCATCTCCTTCATCTCTTCTGGATCTTGGGACATTGGTGTCTTAGCTTCGCGATCTATTGTGTTCGTCCTTTTGGAGATAGTCGGAGAATGCGCGTTATTTGAAACCTCATAACTGTCGATGCTTGAGGGGTTGTTGAGTTCACCTTTTTGTTGTTGGGCGGGGCTTTCCCCTGCTTGTCTTGAGAGTTGTTTCTATCTTGCCCGATTTCTTGTAATTCAGAGCTTTCTCGAGAGTATTCTTCTTGCATGACAGTGTAGTGTTCTTTTTGTGCTCCTTCCCACCATGTGGATCTGTGGTGAGTTTTTCTAGCAAAATTTTTCTCGGAGGCTTTTGGGCAATTTTTGGCTAGGTGGCCTGTCTCAAAGCAAGATCGACATCTGAAGAGGACACTTTCATAATCGAGTTTCTGGTTCCACACATAGTCTTTACTTGTTAGGTGTATTTCCGCTGGGAATCCGGCGCTGAAGTCCATTTCCACACAGATGCGTGCATATGTGGTTCTGGCATATTCCTCTGTTTCTGGGCACCTGCAGTAAAATTTTCCAATTGCATTTCCAATGGCTTCTAGCGAAGAGAAATTCCAGAGATGCAAGGGTAGATTTGGCAATCTCACCCAAACTGGTGCTGAGGTTATGACTGTTGTTGAGGGATCGAAAGATGGGTTCCATGGCCTCATGAATAGGCCTGATTTCTCCCAAAACCAAGGGCCAGAATCTAGAATACATTGTCTGCTTTCACGGTTTTCAAAATCTACTATAAAGAAACCCCTAGCACACGGGTAGATATTAATTGCATCAGAAATTAGAGGCTTCCATACCTCCGTGATCCAACTATGGAGAGCTGTGAGCCGCGGCCAAAAACCATTGAATTGGCATATTAGGGCACTCTCAGAGAACTTCAAAGCCTCATCGAGTGAAGCCTGGACCACCTGGACAGTGGGAGCTGGGGCTTCACTGACTATATGGGCAGGAGCTTGCCCCCCAGAGGCGGACGGAGAGCCAGCAGCTATTTTCGCGAAGCTGGGAGCCATCTAGAGAATGTTCTCCTTAGTAAGCGAGGTAACTTTGACTTTATGGAATTAGGGTTTGCCGTAGGGATTGAGGAACCCACGGACGTTCTAGATCTCGGAGGTTTTGGCGCCACAGATCTAGAGAGCTGCAGCAGAGCCGCAGATTTGGACGGCCATGAGCCCTAGAGCATATAAAGAGCCGCAGATCTGGGCTTCGATAAACTACCAGAGAGCCGGAGTCGAGCTGCCGTATAGCCGCAGTGAGCCGCAGTCTATATGGTGGGCCGCAGAAGAGCTCGATGAGCCGCAGAAGAACTCGAGATCAAAATCAAGATTTATGTTACACCCAGTCGAGCCGCAGTGGGCCGCAGAAGAACTTGATGAGCCGCAGAAGAGCTCGAAGAACTCGATGAACTCGATTACAAATTACTTCGATGAGCCGCAGAAGAACTTCGATGTACTCATCGCTGTTCCTGTTCTCATTATTGTTGCTTTGCCCCTGAAATAAACACAATGTGGTTATTACAAAGATAACATAGATGTGCTTGTAAATATATATAGAAATGATTGAATACAGATTGATTGATGAAGTTACATGTGCCATACCATTTACATTGATTGGTCATGAGCATGAACATATATGACCTTTTGTTTTCTAATTATTATTGTGTGTTTAGTTCATCTTTATTGCATCTTAGTTTATGTACATGACATGTCGTCTTCCCTTAGAGGTTGCTTTTTCCTCAAAGCACATATAATAGGACTTTTCTACCACCGATCATGTCTTCTTGGGAAACATCTTTCTTTATCCTGCTGCAAGGGTTTTGCTTGGTTCTTGATTCGATGTTGAATGCTACAAGGTTCCTTTGTTGTGTGCATCATACTTAAGAATGTTTTCATCTGAATTGTTTAATGTGAAACCATGAGATTAATTTGTAAAATAATTCTGTCCTTGATTAAAGTGAGGAGTTTTGAGCTAATTTTCTGATGTTGTTGCATGTGTGTTTGTGTTTCTTTTCCTTTTTTTAACTTGTGAAGCACCTTGCTTGTAACACTAGGTTTCAAATCTCTACGATTTTTAATTTTGTCCCTGCTAATTAAATCCCATGAATTGTTCTTTTGTGATTCTGGCCTAAGTTCTATGCCATATCCCTCATATTGAGTGATAGGGCATAGAACTTTGTTGTTAGTTCCAATTTTTTTATATTTATAAAGAAATTTCATGGCATTTTCTACAACTTTGCTTTCCTATTTGTTAGCTCTTGTATTAGCGAGATCCTAGGTAGGATACACAAAAATGTCTGACCTGTTAGTGATATTGATGTCTACAAAGTTATGTGTGCTATGGGCTACAGACTTTTTAGTATTGTGACATTCCTAATTTTATGAGTCATCTAAGTTCGAGTGTTCATAGGTTGTAGTATTTTTCCATCTACAAGTAGGAATATATGATTCTTTTTCATTTCTTGGGTCTCGAGTCTTATCAATGTTCCTTAGGTGAGGTGGAGTATCTCTGTTGAACTAGATGAAGTTTTGAAGCTCTCATTCTGAAGTGTTACCTGTGACACGATCTGATGAAGAAAACAAAAGATTGAAGCAGACTTCTTTGCAGACCTAATTGAAGACAATTTGAGGCACCTTATTCTGGAAATCTTGAAGGGTTTACTGTTGATTTTTGAGTAGCTTGGGAGGTACTCCAAGCCCTAAGGTTGAGGGTTTGGAGGGTGAAGCGCCACAAAAGTCATTTGTGGGCTTGGAACCCAAGGTTGGGGTTTTGCACCCATCGATGTTTGGGTCAAAACCATGAGGCATTTTCTGCATGTGATGGATGGAGATGATAGAGGACGTTGAGGAGTATCCAACACAACAAGAATTGTCGAAATCTGAGTTGTAGAAGATGAGTTATGAATTTTTGAAGTTGAGAATGAATTTTTGGACAGTCAATTCATGTAGGCTTGAGGTGAATTAGTCCAGAAGACATGTCTCTTCATGGATGTATAAATAGAAGGTGAGAGGATTCATTTTAGCGCATCCAAATGTGTATCAACTCATAGATTTCTCTCTGAAATAGGCCGAGCTCAAGAGAAGGAGGACGAAGGTGTTTAGGTCTCTGTTTGGGTGAGTTTGACACCTGTGATTAGGCCGAGTTGCTATAGAAGGAAGGCCGCAGGCCTGAGGGAATATCTGGTAATGATTTATGTGATATTTTTCTCTGTTTGGGTCTGAATTCTGAGCAGGAGATAAAGTCGAAGTACTGTGGTAATTCTGGGCAAGTTTTTGTGTGGACAGACCCTTGATTGAGGCAACAAATTGGTACAGCAGGCTGAGTTTTGTTTCACCATTTTAGATAGGGCTGAAAGTGTGAACAGAGGGTTGGGGAGTGGCTGTACAGCCAGCGTATAGGAGCAACTCAGCAAGGAAGTACAACCACAGCAGTGAAGTAGGTTAGGTGGCGGATTGGGAGGGCTGATGTGGAGTTCTATCGTTCCCTAACCAGACCACAGAAATACAACAGTGCTCAACCCATGAAGGTATGTACTTGTTAATGAGATAGTGTTGAGTTGGTTGCTAGTTGGATGGTCCATATTTGGACAGTTGTAGCAGCCTGTAGGAGTCATGTGTTGAGGTTGACTTGGGTGGTTGGAAACCTCAACACGGAGCAGATCCTACAGTGATTGTATTGGGCATCATTGGATTGGTGGAAGGTAGCATGTTGATGGCCCAAAGTATCCCTTGACAAGCAGTCATAACGAGAGCTTGACAGCTGAAGGTTGGGTGAAGGATTGAGCCTAATGTGTAGCTCTTTGATGGACAAAAGAAGCTACTAGATTGGTAGATTGGAGCTCAGGTGTTGGCCAACCTAGAAGAGCAGATTGGATAAGCTTGTGTTCATTGAAGCAGAAGTGACTTGCAGCAGTGATAGGTGGCAACCCTCCTGGAGACTCTATGTGTTGTCCTTTGATGGACTAAGGGGCAGCTAGAGAGCAGAATGGGAGCAAAGGACCGACAAGACGAGATATGACATAGAGACTGCAACGAGATTGTCATTGTATCTTGTATTCTTGTACTTGTGGATAATTGAGGGCCATTATCCCTTGTATGGGAGCCCTAGACAATTGTATTATATGTTGATTAATATAACGAAGTTGGGTTGAAATTTGTAAAAAGTTGTCTATATTTGTGCATGTGTGATTTATTGCTTTATATTGTTCTGCTATGCAAAGTAGCTTTGTTGAGATTCTTGGTTTGGTAGCATCAGAGATTCTAAGATTCTATCTTAGACCCAAGATCGTGGAAATTCAACATGGTACCAAAGGGTGTCTGAGCTACTAAGGAGGACAATGAATTAGAGTGTGGACAACAAAGTACAACAATGAATTAGAGTGTGCACAACAAAGTACAACTTAAGAGGGAGTTGGTCACATTGTAGGTGAAGGGTTCACTACAATGTCGAAGTTGCAGGCTGGTCTCTAGTATGAGGACAGGTTGGAGGGGTTGCCCAACTATAGACCATGGAAGGAAAGGATCAAGTTGGTCTTGTAGGTCAATAGGATTTGGGAGTTCGCTGAGAAAGCCATCAAGAAGCCAACCAACCCAAAGGAGCTGGAAGTGTATGAGGATTTGGATACGAAGGCGAGATTGATCATCCTTGATGGTTTGAAGGATCCCCTAATACCTCATTTGTCCAGGAACAACACTGCACATGAGATGTGGATGACTCATCAAAATTTGTTCTAGAATAAGAATTAGAATAAGGTATAGGATGGACTTCGTATCTGACGAGATTGTCTCATGTCAAAGATGAGTTTGTTGTTGTCGGTGTGGCTATTTCAGATTTTGATATGGCGAGGATTGCTTTGAAAGGGTTCACCGAGGAATGGAAGCCCTTCATCAAAGGGATCGTTGCCCGAGAGAAGTTGCCAAACTGGAATAGGCTGTGGGATGACGTCATTTAGGAATAGTTGCGAGATGAGGATCTTCATCCGAAGAAGAGGGCTTCAGATGATGACATGGCACTTGTAGCACGAATGAATGGTGAGCAGAAGGAGGACTTGAGTAAAGTCAAGTGTTTCAACTATGGCGAGATGGATCATTTTTCGTCGAGATGTCCGATGAAGAAGGGAGATGACGAGAAGAAGAAAGGGAAGCGGGTCGTCAGTGTTGCCACTTCTGCTGAGATAGCTTTCCCCAGGAGATTGGAGGAGGAGGACTTTGATATGATCGCTCATTTCTCGCAGGGTATCAATGAGGATGGATGGTATGTGGACAGTGGTGTGTCGAAACATATAATAGGGTCACAGGAGGTTTTTGAGACTCTAGTTGAATGGGATTCAAGTTGCACATGGTGTTGGGCGACAAGAGTCAGAAGGAGATCTGAGGATCGAGAGTTGTGCCATTCAGGATGGAGACAGGATGAGTGATGTGGGTCCAGGATGTACTGTTTGTACCAGGAGTCAGATATAGTGTGATATCTGTCTCGATGATTGAGAAGAAGGGGTTTGAGGTCTTGTTCCAGGATGGGAAGGCAAGATTCAGACCGAGAGGCTATAACTCCACAGGTATTGTGCTTGGAGTTACAGAGCATGGTCTATACATGCTGACAAACAAGCTTATGGATCATGGGAAGAAGAAGCAAGCGGACCAAGTGCAGGTTCAGAGAAGTAGATGCAGGTGTAGGCTTCAGAGGTACAGGTACAGGTTCCAGAGAAGAAGGTCCAGGTACCAGAGGCTTAGAGGGAGTCAAGTTCTAGCAGGAGCTTGCATATTTAGAGGGAGACTTTGCAACCCAAGAAGAGCGCATGGTCAGTGGGGAGCAAGGGTGCTCCTATAGCTGCCAAGAAGGAATCATGGAGAGAGTGGAAGACATTTTAAGAGAAGAAGAAGAAGAAGAAGAAGAAGGATGCTTCTAGTGATAGCGACACTTCCGAGAGAGGCGTGGTTCACGCTACAGGGATCATTGCAATTGTGAGCGCCAAGAGTTGGCGAGTGTTGCGAGCAGTGATGATGACGATGAGTTACTTCCTAGTCTTGGAAGTACCTCCCTCTCTAAGAGGGAGTGTTGATTTTTGAGTAGCTTGTGAGGTACTCCAAGCCCTAGTGTTCGAGGTTTGGAGGGTGAAGCGCCACAAAAGTTATTTGTGGGCTTGGAACCCAAGGTTGGGGTTTTGCACCCATTGATGTTTGGGTCAAAACCATGAGGCATTTTCTGCATGTGATGGATGGAGATGATAGAGGACGTTGTGGAGAATCCAATGCAATAAGAATCGTCGAAATCCGAGTTGTAGAAGATGAGTTGTGAATTTTTGAAGTTAACAATGAATTTTTGGACATTCAAGTCATGTAGGCTTGGGGCAATTTAGTCCAAAAGACATGTCTCTTTATGGATTCATTGAGCCCTTCTTTTTGTGTATAAATAAAAGGTGAGAGGATTCATTTTAGGGCATCCAAATGTGCATCAACTCATAGATTTCTCTCTGAAATAGGCCAAGCTCGAAGGTGTTTAGGTCTCTGTTTGGGTGAGTTTGACACTTGTGATTACGTTGAGTTGCTAGAGGAGGAAGGTCGCAGGCCTGAGGGAAAATCAGAGCATGATTTATGTGATATTCTTCTTTGTTTGGGTCCGAATTCTCAGTAGGAGATAAGGCCGAAGTATTGTGGTAATTCTGGGCAAGTTTTTGTGTGGACAAACCCTTGATTGAGGTAGCAAATTGGTACAACAGGTTGAGTTCTGTTTCACTATTTTTTGAGAGGGCCAGAAGTGTGAACAAAAGCTGGGGAGTGGCCCTATAGCCCGCGTATAGGAGCATCTCATCAAGGAATGACAGTCCCAACAGTGAAGGAGCTTAGGTGGCAGATTGGGAGGGTTGACGTGGAATTCTATTGTACCCTAACCAGACCACAAAACTACAACAATGTTCAACCCATGAAGGTATGTACTTGTTAATGAGATAGTGTTGAGTTGGTTGCTAATTGGATGGTCCATGTTTGGATTAGGAGATAAGGCTGAAGTACTGTGGTAATTCTGGGCAAGTTTTTGTGTGGACAGACCCTTGATTGAGGCAACAAATTGGTACAATAGGCCGAGTTCTGTTTCACCATTTCGGAGAGGGTCGAAAGTGTGAACAGAGGGTTGGGGAGTGGCCTTATAGCCAACGTATAGAAGCAACCCATCAAGGAAAATACAACCACAACAGGGAAGGAGCTTAGGTGGTAGATTGGGAGGGTTGACATGGAGTTCTATTGTGCCCTAACTGGACCACAAAACTACAACAGTGTTCAACCCATGAAGGTATGTACTTGTTAATGAGATAGTGTTGAGTTGGTTGCTAGTTGGATGGTCCATGTTTGGACAGTTGTAGCAGCGTGTAGGAGCCATGTGTTGAGGTTGACTTAGATGGTTGGAAACCTCAACAAGGAGTAGATCCTACACTGATTATATTGGGAATCGTTGGACTAGTGGAGGGCAGTGTGTTGATGGCCCAAAGTAGCCCTTGATAAGTAGTCATAACGAGAGCTTGACATCTGAAGGTTGGGTGAAGGATTGAGCCAAATGTGTAGCTCTTTGGTGGACAAAAGAAGCTACTAGATTGGTAGATTGAAGCTCATGTATTGGCCAGCCTAGAAGAGCAGATTGGATAAGCCCGTGTTCAATGAAGCATGAGTGACTTGCAACAGTGATAGGTGGTAGTCCTCTTGGAGCCTCTATGTGTTGTCCTTTGATGGACTAACGGGTAACTAGAGATTGGAACGGGAGCAAAGGACTGGCAGGACGAGATAGGACATAGAGAGTGTAGCGAGATTGTCATTGTATCTTGTATTCTTGTACTTGTGGATAATTGAGGGCCATTACCCCTTGTATGGGAACCCTAGACAATTGTATTATATGTTGATTAATATAATGGAGTTGGGTTGAAATTTGTAAAAAGTTGTCTATATTTGTGCATGTGTGATTTACTACTTTATATTGTTTCATTGTGCAAAGTAGCTTTGTAGAGATTCTTGGTTTGGTAGCGCCAGCGATTCGTGGAAATTCAACATTGACTTGACATTTGGAGAGTTATCATCTAGTTACTATTGGTCAGTTTGATTATGACTTGGATTTATCTTGTTGAAATAGATTCTATAAGGAAATAATGGCTAGGTTTTCCCCTTGTGGGTTTTGCCTTAGCCATTGGCCTAATCTTTGGTGTCTATTGTCTCTTTTGTACTATGATCTTTACTTTCTGTATGCTTTTAGATGTATAATTGCTTGATGACATAACTAAACAAAGTAAATGTTGAAAGGAAATTTATATATCAGTCACAAGTAATTATCATGATAAAAAATTATAGTTTCCACTCAAATTTTGACATGGTTTCAGAGCTAGTTTCGAGAAGCAGTCTGTAATGAAGTCCAAATCAACTCTTCGGTGGTCCAAATTATTCCTGTGAAGAAGTCTGAAGGTTTCCCAAGTTAAGGAACAAATCCTCTCTTTGATCCGAGTAATATCTGAAGTAATCCAAACTAATTAAATGATAATCCTATGCAATGTGATAAGTATTAATCTCCTATTCCCTATGAATACCTTTGTAACAAATCTGAACCTCTGTGGAATTGTGCTAAACTTTTGTGAAACAATTATTAACCGATGCTACAATGAAAGAGGAGGACTAGTCCAATTCAAGCTGGTTTGACTAAGGAAAAGTTACTTATATTGTGCATCCTCTATCACCATAGTTTTGGGCAGTGAAACATTGGATGACAAGTTACCTAGAAGAGGCTTGTTTCATCTCTTTTTTGCATGAAGGTCAAGGCCATGATACCTCTGTTGTTGAAGGAGGATTGAGGGTCTTAGACTACTAATAAAGAAGGGCCGAAAGGCATGTTAAGGTGTAGGAAGAAGATCCATGTAACCTCAACATATGATGAAGGTAGGGAAAGGCTTCTACGTGATGATATAGGGTTGCTACAGTATGAATATGAGGTTTGGAAAGTATAAGACTGGAGTTTTACGATTGGAGTGTAAGGTACGTTTGGAATCAAAAGAATACTTTGACAATATTCTTAGAGACCTTAGCTAAAGGAATCAATCATTTAAGCGCTTGCTCGAAACATTTTGTATCTAAGTTGTGATCATAAGAATACATTAAAAGTTTTGTTTATGCTTATCAAGGGGATGCCTAAAAGGTTGAGAACCTCTGTTTAAACCTTAAGGTTGCAATTCATTTGTTAAACATCTGAAATATCTTAGAAAAATTGCAAGGCAAGTCTCGACAAAATTCTAAGGAGTATTTTGCAAATGACATCATTTTTTAAAGAAAAACTTGATTGTTGATACTGATTAAAGGAATAAAGAGAAGAAGATACAAATCAATATGGCTTCTGGAATCATGGCAATTTCATAAAATCAAGAATTTATTTGTTGATTATGAGTAATAAGTCTAAAGATAGTTCTTAGTTGTGAATGGACAATCTCTTGAATGCATCAAGAAAGCTCGTATTTCAAATTATAAATATTCAAATATTGCCACAATAGTTTGAGAGTATACTATTGGTTGAGGCAAGTTGCAGTAATGGTCTGACAGTAAAAGAGATTTGTTTGATAAGCATAATTGTTAGAATTTTGAAAGTTTGTCACCTTACCCTTTTGTGATGAAGACAACTTATTAGAAGATCCTTGCCTGACATCAAGGTGGGTCATCTTTGATTCTGAAACTTGAAGACCCTATCTAGACTTTTGGTTTTTGATTTGCAAAGAATGCAAAATCTAGGGTAATGAAACCCTAGGGCTTGTAGAGAAAAATCCTAGAGCTAGACCAAGATAGATGTTTTTGTTGAAAGAAGAAACCCTAACCCTAGTAAGGAATGCCATCATGATAACAATGTGAATGAAGCTGACAAAGTTGTAGATGGATGCATGAAGGCTAAAGATCAAGAGGGAGCTGACTTTCTTCTCAAAAGATAATTATTTTGTATCTCTCTTTTTGAGTTATTACCATTATTGTTTTTATTAGTAGTTAGTCTCTTGTGTTTATATCTCGTACTTGGTTGTAATTGTTCTTCCATGACCTCCTGTGAGGATTGCAGGTACATAGTAGAAGTTGCCAGGGTTTCGATAGTGTTTGGAAGAAGTGGAAGAACGAAGCAAAGCAAGAGGACTTTCTAGAATTGCTACTTGAAGGATATTGTACTAGATGAGACCCAAGTTTAGAGGGAGCGAGGAGTTTGAAGTATGCCATGATTGTGCTTAAGAGAAGTCGAGATCTAGCATGTAGCAGATAACAACATGGTTTGAGAAGGTTCTCCTAGAAAGAGGGAGAGGATCATGTCAAGACATTTGGCTCAGTTGATGATCTGATATGGCTTGTCTCTGACAAGGAGGACTCATATGTTAGAGGGAGTAGCCATGGAGAAGGTATTGCCTCCAGAGGGAGCCGTTAGAAAGCCCTGTTATGACCCTAGAGAAAGTTGACCTCAAATTCCTGGATGATGGGCTGTTAGTGTGAGAGGGAGCATCTGGTTTGGGTATCCAGAAAGCATTTGTGATCTAATGAAGGGATCATAACAGTCTATGGTCGAGCCAAGATGTGTCACTCAACATGTGTTGTTAGCATGGTATAGTTGGTCATGGATGTTTTAAGAAGTACAATTGTAGACTTAGCTTGGGCTTGTGGAGATTACCTCTCTCATTGAGAGGGAGAGCTAATGAGATGGACATTCTCCTCGTGTCTTCATGACCTTGGTTGGAGAAGTTCTCCCTGTTTCATTTAGACCTTGGCTGGAGAATGGTTTGAAAGATTGGATAGCATTATGGACTGACATTGTTCTTGTGTCATGTACTTTGACTTGATTAGGAAGGCTCTACCCGTGTCAAGTACGTATGCTTGATTAGGAAGAATGGTTCGGTTCACTGACATTCTTCCTATGTCATTGTATAGTGACCTGATTAGCGCTGTAGTCCCTGTGTCACTTTGACCTGATTAGAAAGAATAGTCTTGTGGACAGACATTTTCTTATGTCATTGTATAGTGACCTGATTAGGGATGTAGTCCTTGTGTCACTTTGACTTGTATAGGAAAATGGGCTGACAAAGGATTGTCATTCTCTCTGTCATTGAATAGTGACCTGATTAGGGAGTTTATCCGTGTCACTTTGACCTAGATTAGAGAGAGTGGTCCTAGAGGTTATAACTCCCAACATCATGCTCTTATCTCTTTCTAGAGTGAGCTTGTTTTGCATGGTGCTCTGATCTCTTTTTAGAGTGAGGTTGTTTACCAAACGATGTATTTGTGCCATATGTCAGGGGTACTGTCTAGGTTATGGCAATGTGGTTGGCTTTGGCGATGATATTGATGATGATGCTTATCTTAACCTTGATAATCTTTCCTTATAAAATTGTCAACTTTAGAACACCTTGATAGTCATTATGAATACCTTCCTATTTAAGAGGGAGTGTTGAAGTTGTAACTAGGTTCGGTCTTCAAAATCATAACCTTGTAAAGAGTAAAAAAGAATGTATTTGAGTCAGAAGAAAAAGTTATTTTTATTATTTCCCATTTGGACATTAAAAAGAAAGAAAATTCATCTTTTATAACATATTTAGGTCTCTCCAAAATGCCTAAGTCGGCCCTACAAGAAGTCATGTCGACTTGCCTATGGACACACCCATTCGCTCTTGATGAAGACTATTTATAGGTCATTTCGTCTCCCTCCAAAAGATGCAATGCAAGAGAAGACACATGTATGGAAGCATACGAAAATCTGAGGCTACATATCTTTGTTGTAGACAGCAAAGTCTGAGGAAGCATCTCTGTTGAACTAGATGAATATCTGAGGCTCTCATTTTGAAGTGTTCCCTGTGATAGGATCTGATGAGGAAAATGAAATTCGACCCTTCCTGAAGGTTGAAGAAGACTCCTTTGCAGACCTAATTGACGATAATTTGAGGCACCTTATTTTGGAAATCTTGAGAGGTTGACTTGGCATTTGGAGAGTAATCATCTAGTTATCACTGGTAAGTTTGTTTATGACTTGGATTTCTCTTGTTGACAAAGATGCTATAAGGAAAGGATTGTTAGGTTTTCCCCTTGTGGGTTTGCCTTAGCCATTGGCCTAATTTCTATTGTCTATTGTCTCTTGTGTACTATGCTCTTTACTTTCTATATGTTTTTAAATGTATAATTGCTTGTTGACATAACTAAACAAAGTAAATGTTGAAAGGAAATTTTTATATCAGTCACTAGTAATTATCATGATAAAAAATTTTAGTTTCGACTTGAATTTCAACAGTTGGATGGGCCCCCGTTGATTGTTGGTGGTTCTTGGGTCAATTTTAATGGGCTTGCATGAAGGGAGCCACATGAACGAAAATTAATAGTTGGAGATGGATGACATGAGTGGTGGCGTTAAGTTGGTGGTTGAATCAAAGGGCAATGGTTGGTGGTTGTGTCAGATTGGAGGTGAGGTGTTTAATAATGGTATAATGGAATCCAAATTTGTTGGTGGTTGAATCAAAGTGCAATGGCTAGTGGTTGTGTTAGATTGGAGGTGAGGTGTTTAATAATTGCCATGGTGAATATGATGGATATGTGCTCATGGCTCGATTGTTGGCTTCGATAGGAATTATAATAAGCACCATGTGTAAATCATCACAAAACACTTGTAACTAGTGCAACATTGGCCATAACTGGTGGAGCTAATCCATTGGTGGAGCTAATCCATTGGGCTTGTATAGTCGTGAAGCTCTTATACCTTCATTATTCAAGTCAAATCATTTGGCTAGTTCCATTCTAGTAGTCGATTCTTTCAAATCCCCTTAGGAGAGGCACAATAATCTACATCGATGAGCTTGAATCCAAATTCTATGACAACATGATGCTCCTTGCTGCAAATGATAAAACCCTAGCACTCCTCTCCACATTCGCTAAAGCTCCCACACCCATCAACACTCAATAGTAGACCACCTTACTACTTCATTTAGGTATTTTCTTAAGTTGATGAATTTATTTATTTCCTCTGCTTGAATAGTTGCCACCATCTCGTTTGGTCATAGTCCACAAAGATAATTATATTCTTAATATAGGGTTTCTTGTTTTTTAGCAGTAGTTTTTTCACAAAAATTGCTTGCTTAATTTTTGAAGACCCTTGTTACTAACCACTGCAATGGTGCCCTTGATTTCAAATTAAGGTTAATGATTCAAGGCTTAATTTAATAGAATCGTATTAATTTTATCAACATTGAATAGTTGACCTTTATATTTCATGGGCTTGGGAGACCCCCCACCTTCAAACATATGATCATGACCGATGGGTGTGGGACCACATGGCTGGCTCAGGTGGTAGAGAAATGGCACAACGAGCTAGTTGGTGGCGCAAGGGGCTGTCGATGGAGGACTATCATGGAGAAATTTTTCTCCTAGGGATAACACCCACAAAGTGGTGGGTAACATTTGGCTCCAACTGGGACATGATCTCTCAGAAATGTGGGCAAAGCTACTCGAATGGGAGGTCATGAGAACCAACAATCTCTTGGTTACCATAGACATGTTACCTGCACATATCAAAGACTAAACCCACAAGGAAACATGTTTCTATGGTGTCTTATGATCACCCATTCTTAATATTAGGCATTAAAATCAACAAAAAAATAAAATATGCAAATTTTTATCTAAATGCAGCTAATCTACCTTGAGAAATATCATATGATGTTAACTCTAATGCGAAAATCAGCATGAAATGCATATAGTTCGTCGTTGAGTTTAACAATGTAATAATAGTCCTCCCCAACTTTCCCATGAATCTTGATAGGCATTGGGTCTTTATCGATCTCCACTCCCTAACATTATACTCCTTTTTAGGCTCCCACTTTTTGCTTGTTCTGTGATTTGGCCGTTTGATAATGCAGATTTCTTGTGAAGGGAGAATATAACATGGGTTCTCGATGTCATGTGTCTCATAGTATGGGACTGGTCCAGGCTCAATCACAAGAGAAGGGTAGATAGGCTCCCTATAGAGGACAAAAGGGGTTCCATCAGTTTATGGGATAGTAGCATATGACAAGTCCATTTGGACATGGCGTCCAATAATGGCTCCTCATTTCCTAGATAAGAGCATCCGCCATACATTAGGAATATCTATGACCACAACATCCATGAGAAGTGATATATCAGGATTCCTAGGCAAAGATACCTTAAGGTCTTTTATGAGACCTTCCACCTCCATGGGCATAGAATTAAAACCACACACCTTTCTATATGACCGCGTGATGTTGAAACCCAATTGCTTCATGACTTTCAGAGGCACGATGTTTGCGGAAGCCCCCAAGTCTAACATACAATTATGTAATAGGAGGTTGTTCATAGCCAAAGTGAGCATAAATGGCTCACACCCAAGGTTTCAATCAGGAATATGAATGTTTTGCAAGTCTTCGGGCAATTTTTCCTCTTCAAAACCTAGGGATTGGTGGATGCAAGGGGTTGCTAGTTGCCCACTGATGACCATCATGGAGAAATTTTTTCTCCTAGGGATATCACCCAAAAAGTGGTGGGTAACAACTAGCTCCAATTGGGACACGATCTCTCAGAAAAGTGGGCAAATCTACTCCAACGGGAGGTCATGAGAACCCCAACAATCTCTTGGTTACCGTAGGCTTGTTACCTATACATATCAAAGACTAAACCCATGGGGCAACATGTTTCTATGGTGTCTTATGATCACCCATGCTTAATATTAGGCCTTCAAATCAATAGAGAAATAAAATATGCAATTTTTTATCTAAATGTAGCTAATCTACCATGAGAAATATCATATGATGTTAGCTCAAATGCGAAAATCAGCATCCAATGCATCCTACTCTACCATGCATATAGTACAATATCAAGTATCAAGGAAAGGGGTGATACGACTTAACTTGACCGGTTGTGGCCATAGTTCGTCGTTGAGTTTAGCAATGTAATAATAGTCCTCCCCAACTTTCCCATGAATCTTGACAGGCATTGGGTCTTTATCGACCAAGACCAAGTCCCTGACCTTATACTCCTTTTTAGGCTTCCACCTTTTGCTTGTTTTGTGATTTGGTCGTTTGAGAATGCAAACTTCTTGTGAAAGGAGAATAGGAGATGGGTTCTTAATGTCATGTGTCTCATAGTATGGGATTGGTCCAGGCTCAATCACATGAGAAGGGTAGGTAGGCTCCCTATAGAGGACAAAAGGGGTTCCATCAGTTTGTGGGATAATAGCATATGACAACTCCATTTGGACATGACCTCCTACAGTGGCTCCCCATTTCCTAGATAAGACCACATACATCAGGAATGTTTATGACCACAACATCGATGAGAAGTCATATATCGAGATTCCTAGCTAAAGAGACCTTATGTTCTTTTATGAGACCTTCCACCTCCACGGGCTTGGAGTTAAAACCACACACCTTTCTATATGGTCGCGTGATGTTGAGACCCAATTGCTTCGTGACTTTCAAAGGCATGATGTTTGTGAAAGACCCCTATTCTAACATACAATTATGTAATAGTAGGTTGTTGATAGCCAAAGTGAGCATAAATGGCTTACACCTAGAGTTTCGATCAGGAATATGAATGTTTTGCAAGTATTTAGGCAATTCTTCCTCTTCAAAGCCTAGGGATTTCTTAATTTGCTGGTGTTGTTCAGGAATTTTTGTAATCTCTTTGAAAGGAACGGGTATAGTTATTTTCCCTATAGTAGTCTCTATGTCAATGTTAAGTCCAGTGTCTTTGCCCTTCTCTTTCTTCTTGAGGCTCTCTTTCCTTAGGGGATCCTTTTTTGGATTGGCTTTAGTTTTGGGATCCTTTTTAGGAGGGATTTTAGGGGGAGTTTTCTTAGGAGGGGCTTGCTTGGGAAATGAGTCATCTTTATTGGGTTCCCTAGAGGTTGTGGGGTCCTTATTGTTGTACTCGTGAATATTGGACTCCTTTGAATCTTCCATTATCCATTAGTGTTAAGAATGGGCCCCTCCTTTTCTTCTTTAATGGTGACCTCAATAATCGGAGGATGTGTGCATGAACCTCCCAACAAAATGTTGAAGTCGTCAAATTCTACTAGGTTAGCTTGCTCATCTCCTTCCTCATCATCATTCTCATCCTTTTCACTTTCCTCATCTTTAGAAGATGAATCTTCTCCACTACATTAATCGGAGCCAAAGTGTTTGGGACTCGTGATGAGCTTAGCTTATCTTCTTCATTTTGCTTCTTAGGAAAGGGTTTTCCTTTTGGGATGTAACTAGATTTTTGGGCCCTTTCCAAGGTAGTGATTTTATTCATGATGACCCTGTCATGTTAGTTGACTTCGTCACTAAACTTTTCCATTTTCTTAAGGATGGCCAAAAGGGTTTCTTCATGTTGATCTTTGGATTTTTCCTTCTTGACCTCGACTTTGACTCTAGGGTGGTCATTGGCATCCATTTTTGAGATTCGTAAGTTTTCTTCTACTTCTGTTGATGTCTCTTTAGCTTCCTCCAATGTGGAAGGTTTCTTATCTCTTCATGCATAGGTTAGGTGGTGGTGGGCTCCAGTATTGCAACAATAATGCTGCAACTCTTGGGACTCTCTTCTTTACTTTTATCAACCCGGTTGTTCGTAACAAACTTGGAAGCGACGGTGCTGTATGCACAAGTATTAGCTCTTGCTGCAGCTGTCACTTGGTCAGCTGGCACAAGTCCGCTAGGGGCTTAAGCCAACTTCTATGAGCTCTTAGAAGAAGCTTTTTAACTGATGGATGAAAGCTAACTCAAAGGAAGCTAATCTACTTGCGGAAAGAAACTGAAAGCCAAAAAAGTAACGCAAACCCTAGCAAACCCTAATTCTACCAGCTAGTCCTACTGATGCAAAGGAGAGAATGCAAACTACTGGAAGAGATGCCATTACTTCTATGAAGGTAAAATACATGTGTCTAGACTACCTCTATCTAAAGAAAACATCTTTTTGTATTTTTGAATAAGTTATTAGAATTATCATGCATGTGCTTTTTAACTGGCTTTTTACTGTGTAGGGGTGGATCAAGGAGGAGAAATGCTTGGAAGAGGTCGGGAAGGTTCAGAGAGGGTCTAAGGAGTCCCTACACCCTTCCGGAGAGTTTCACAAAGTTTGGCTATCAACAAACCTCATTCGTGAGCTTCTACAGGAAGTCTGCAGGGGTTCTACAGGATGTTCAGAGATTTCTACAGGATGTTCAAAAATTTCTACAGGATGTTTGAAACGTGGATTTTAGAGGATGGGTGAGTGAGGGAAGATGCATGAATGGATAGGGAGGTAGGATAGGGGCCTGGAGTGACCCAGGGACTGGTGGATGGAGTGGTGAGAGGGTGTAGAAGGTTGACTTGGCTTAAAGAAGGCTAAGACAATGATGGAGCAAGAAGGTAGGGTTACGTGGGCAAAAGGACAGGTGTGAGACGAGGATCCTAGCTAGGAGATGGAACAGCTGGCTTCGATGAAGCTTAGGCGGATGAGAGAGTGGTAGAGATGCCCTGCACAATGTACATTTAACTGAATCAACAACGTCTTACAAATAATCAAAGTCCTAGCTAATCTAATCTAACTGTCAATAAAACGAATGAACAACAACTTTATTTGGAAAGAAAACCATGTACATCAATCATGCAAAGAAACATTTCAGAGATCTGAACCCATAACTAACTTCTGCAAATGAAAACCGGACACTAAGGATTGCATGGTCAAGCAAACTAGTGTTTTTGTTGGGGCAACACTGTTTCTTCAATTCCAGCCCCTGATCCAATAAGGATGAGGCGAAACAGAGAGTGTTGTTGACCCTTTTCTTGGAGCTTCTTCTTGTTATTATCCTACCAATCCATTTTAAACATCTGAAGCAATTCTATTCATAAACAGTGATCTATTTAACCAACACAACTAAATCTGCCCAACAGAAATACGTTTCAAATGCATAAAACGAAAACAACGATGCATAAGGGAAAGGTAACAGTACAAAAAGGAAGCCCTAGGCTCTCAGGTTGGGCCCAACCTTGAGAGCTATGGCTCCTATAGAAAACTCAGAGTTGATATAAAATCGGACTGCTTCTCATTATCAAAATATAGTCATAAGTCAAGAGTTATGCCCAAGATGGCTACAAGAGAACAAAGTAGAGCTAACAACATTGTAGTGCAAAATATGCAATGGTTTCAAAAAGTCCCTCACGAAGGCTGAGGCCTTAACATTTATACACCATGAGGGCCCTAGCTGGCCTCCTAAATCTATGGGACTTCGCTGCCCAAACTGTGAGTAGACAGCTCCTTCCAAAATCTGCTTGGTTGCTTTCTAGATCCGGTTTTGGTGGCCTTTGGAGCTCGGAGTTGGGGGTGAAAATCCCGAGGAAGGCTATTTAATGCCATAGACAACCCCCCTACGAATCCTCACCTCAAGCTTGGCTGTCTTCTAGCCCATGATTGCTCTGTTTTGCTCCAACATGTGCCAAAAAACCTGAAATGAGCACGTGTTAGCCACCTAGGAAGAGTGACTACCCTTATTCGTACAAATGACATAAACATACTGAAAAATAATGCATAAGCTATGAAAAATGAAGGATTGAACAAGGATAATTAAGCCAAATGAGCCCAACAAGTTACCAAATTTGGGGCTCATCAGGTGGCCACCCACAACTTTTATGAATTTGTCAAGGATGTTGGCATCAAGGGGTTTTAAATGACCAGGGATGTCCGTGACTACGTTATCAAACTTTTGAATGAATTTCCGGATGTCTTCGCTTTCCCCTAGTTATTTGTTATTTTTTTTTCAATGTTAAAGGTTCTTTGGGCATTGCATGACCATCTTTTCATGAATAGGTCCTTAAATACATCAGAATCTTCTATGCATGCATGGGGGAGACTAAGGTACCATTCTCTCACTTGTCCTTCAAGTGATAAAGCAAAAAGCACCATGAGCCTATCCTCATCAAAAATCATTCTAGGGTACATGTGCCAATAGAATTCTTCAATAAAGTCACGGGCACTCATGGTAGCATCACCCTTGAATTTGGGTAACCATCGATTATACTTTTCATGTAATGGTTTAGGATCATCACTCAACTTCAAAGGGGCAAAGACACTAACCAAATGTCTCTCACTCTTGGTCATTTTGGGACGGTCAGTGGTGGAACTAGATGCCATCTTTGGGGTGGGATCACTGACCTTTTCGAACTCAGGAAGAAGAGTAATTCTAACAGCGGCTGGAGTTCGTTCTCCCCTTTTTGCAGCGACCCTAGTTAAAGGAGGATATTGTCACCTTCAAGTAAACTAGGGGTTTGGACAATGAATGGAGTCGCTAGAGGAATGTTTATAAGTGTCGTCAATGAATCAATTCCTCAATGATTCACTAGGGCAGTAGACCTGCTTCCTCTCGGGCAGTAGTGCCAAAATGTTATCGCTCAAACTAGCAGGGGTTCTAGAGGGGCACTTGCTAGGTTAAGAGCAACAATAGAGCTATAACCCATTGTCACCACAGCTAAAGCTCCCTACTCTTTACGGATTTTCATTGACGAGAGGAGACCCAATAGATATAGAGAATCACATATGGAGGGTAGATCAAGGAAATGGATAGGAGGTGATTCCAATAGCCCTTTGCCAGGAGAGACTCAAAATTAGGGCTTGCTTGCTTGTTAAGCAAGGTGTAGGGTTCTCTAGGAGGGGTTGACGAGGATTTGAGGGCTAGTTTTAAGAAATATGACTTGCAAAGGGGCTCCCTAATCCCTAAAATCCTTATGGAACTTGGTTTCCCAAGTGGTTTTTCAAGAATCAATTTTAATAGGGAATGGGACCACACGGGAGCAAGTGGACTCTCGAATAGGTCAAGGTAATGGGGTTTGGCAACTAACGATGTACTTGACACAACTAGAGAAGAGAAAGGGATCAAAGAAAGAATTTCTAATAAAGGCAATATAATGATCCCAATGAGGCTACAAGTCCAAGGAAACCAAGGGCAAGATGCAATCACGAGGCTAGGGCTTGGGGTATCTCACAATCCCACTGTCAGAATTCCCTCAAATTTGGAGGAGACCCAGGAGACATACCAGCGCAATAGGAGCCAAGGGTTTGAACTTTTTGGGTGAGTGGTTTGCAAGAAAAGTAATGCGCTAGGAGACCTAATGGAATAAGGCCTAGAAAAGGGGAGAGGGTGAGAGAAAAGATAGGGTTTAAGGTGATCACCTTATGATAGAGTGATAGGGCAATGCTTAGTCCTTTGGGAAGATTGGAGTCGAGAGAATAATGAATATGGACTTCGTTTTCTAGGTCAAGGAGGCCCCAAAGACAACTTTGCTTAGCATTAAGGCAAAGGAGAGTAGCTTTGAAAGCTTTATACTTCGTTTGCAATATTGGATGGCTTATTGAGATAAATTCAACAATGGAACATCCCTAGGAACATTCATTCATCATACATGGCCCATACATGAAGAAGGACTATCTAGAAACATAATTTCCACAACTTCGCATAAATGGATGCAACAAATTAGCCCTAGTATAGCGAAAATTTCATCATCAATGCATATGACAAAGTAAAAGAAAGAATAGCATTAAATTGTACTTACATGTAAGTGAATATATCTAACCATCAAAATTTTGCCAATCAAGAAGCTCGAAGACAAGAGAACAATGATCCAAACATCAAAATTCATTCCATGCTCCAAAATTTCGTCCACCAAGAAGGATAGCGAAAATCTCTTAAGAGATACAACTCCAAAACCAAGTGATGATCCTAAAATGAAGCCACATCACTTTTATTTATACATGTCCAAATGAATTTGATTTGCCTAATCAAGCCTAATTTAGCCCCTAAAATAAGGTAATGTACAAGATAACTAACTTTTGGTGACAAGCCGACCAAACTAGCTCAAATTCAAAAGAATAAGCCTCTCCAAAGGATGAATGATCAGTAATGCACGTCGTTGGGTCTTGGAGAAGGCTTAATGGAGTCCATAGGTTCCATAATGTGAGATAGGACTCCCAAAAGCAGTGGACAAGCGGGTGGCTCCTTGTTCTCCAAGTAGTAAACCTGTGGTGCTCCCAAGTGGGTGTGGGGGCACACAAGTGTCCTCATGGGTCATGCTTGTAGATAATCTGCAAAGGCTCAGATGATAGTATAAATGATGCCACATCATCATACAGGTATCGGGTCATTTGCCAAGTGCATAATGTGACTGTGGGGCCAACTGGGCATGGTGATCCGGGTGCATCTTATTCGTCCAATAGGTGAACCATAAGCGATCTTTTGAATGACTTTGGGGATGCATGTAATGGTACTTGTTGCTTTGGAGGCCCATGGTTGTCTACACACACCCTATATGTGCCAATGTAGCCCTCTGCAGGATTAGGACACCGTATAGAGTGACCAAACCCTAAATGGAGACCATCTGATATCTTTCATAAGATCCATTGTGTCCTCGTACCTTCCAGCATATGAAGTCACTAAAGCAATCAAGTAAAAGAATTTATAAACCATGGAAAACAAGTGGGCACTTCATAATGGCATGCCCTTCCATAATGGGCTTTGGTATTTGCTAATGTCCCCCAGCTCCAAAGGGGGGTTAACCAATCATCCTATTTGGTGGTTTCTGCTTCTAAGTGCAGGGGGATATGTTCATGGTACATTCTTCAAATGGTGGTGGCATGTCATACAATGATGGAATGGAGTGGTTGATGAAGGGGAACAACCGGGGTCACATGTCATGGTACAAAGGTAGCTAGCCAAAAAAGGGAAGCCCACACTTGGGTAAATGATGTTTAGGAGGGAGCAATCATGGTACATGAGTTACCTCGACCTTGATTTTTCTACCCTTTTTTGTATGTCTTTTGCCCTTCATGATTTTCTTTGGTTAACTGCTTGGGGCTCAAAGGAATGAGAGCATGATGTATAAAGTATAGTAGTGGGTAACCCCTTTTAAGGTGGGGCAGTTCATCGCCCTCTAGGGGTTAGGATAATTACGGGTTCCTAATTGATAAAGGAGACTCACTTAGGGCCTCTAGGAACTAGGGTGATGGCCATTGAAGGGGTAGAGCTCATGTAATGGCTTTTGCCCACATGCTAAATGTTTTGTCCTAACCATCTTTTGCATTTTGTGGTACAATTTCTTGTTGAATGTGGCCAATTATGCTTTTTCTTTTCTTTTCAGCTGCATTGAACTCTTGGGGCATCATTCCAAGCCCGACCTGAGATGTGCGCAAGGGGAGGGGGTGGTTGACCCTATGTGGACCTAGTAGAAGAATGTGGACCCAGGTGGGAGAAGTGATGAAAAGGGTTAAAATGAGTGGAAGGGGGGTGATATATGTGAATTGGGGAGTAGGACCACGCATCCAATATTAGGTTTCCCATGTAATACCGTCATAGAAACCCAAAGGTCAATAAAAGAGATCCCACGGTACTAGGGTTCAAGGTTAACATCCCAAAAGAGATCTAGGGGACAAGAGCACAAACCTAGTCCATTCTTTCCACCGAATCCCCCCATTATTCCATGTCCAGGAGTTTCCATGATAGGTAAACTAAAATACTTAATTACTAAATGACAAGTCATTCCTTTAGGCTTGGGAGGCCCACCTTCAAACATACGATCATGACAGATGGGTGAGGGACCACATGGTTGGCTCAGGTGGTGGAGAAATGGCACAATGAGCTAGTTGGTGGCTGCAAGGGGCTAATGGTTGCTGGCTAAGGACCATCACAGAGAAATTCTTTCTCCTAGGGAGATCACCCATAAAGTGGTGGGTAACAATCCTAATGAACCCCTAAAGAGAGACACAACTAGAAGAGGACGAGTTAGTGTGGTTTGTTTTTGTTTTGGAAGAAGAATTCTCTCGTTGAGAAGAGGCTGATTATCTCTCCTAATGAAGGATGAGGGTTAAAGCTTGTTTTGTTCCCTATTTGTGCATGTTTGAGGCTGATTTGAGCCTTAGAAGTGGGATGGATGGACTCCTGTTCACGCCGTAAAAGGAGTAGGAAGGTCGAGTGTGTCTAAGGTATTCGCGCTGAAGTGCAAGTCTGATCTCGACAATAGTTGTTTTGGGGCTTGGCTTATTCTGTGACAGGGTCACAGGCCACAGGCTGGCGTAGCCCTAAGAGCACGACTGAGGGTTTATACAGACCTAGCAGACCTACCCAAGGTTGATTTGAGATAGGCTGAGGCTGCTAGATGTGTGGACAAAGCTAGATGTGAAGGCTGAAGTGTTGATTATGGTGGACAACAAACTTTGAGGGCTAGTTGAGTTGGAGAAGGTTGATGTAGAGCAGACAACAAGTGAAGGCAAAATGAAGAGGGCTGATAAAGGAAGGCAGTTAGGTTAAAGGAGAGACCTAACAACAAGTATTTTGTTTAAGTATGGGGGTTTATATAATGCATTGCGTAAACCCCCATACACTGCACTGTGTAAACCCCCATACTTAAATTCAAAAAGAGTGAAGGGATCTCTACTTGAATGGTTCATGAGGCACAATACTTGCTAAGGTTTTGCAAATGGGGTAGCAAGCTAAGTGGGCTTGATTGTGGGGAAAAACTCCACAGTTAAGCACGCTTGAGCCAGAGGAGATCTGGGATGGGTGACCTCCTGGGAAGTCCTGGTTACCGGGTGCAAGCCCCGGAAGTGATGATTGATGCTATGTGATTCATTTCACTAGTTTCAATCCCACTTCTTCACCCCTGTGAGCATCACCCGATGCAATGAGTGCTAAGTGAACTATTCAATAATCATGAGAAATTAGTCAGTTACGACTACCTCTCATGGAAATGGTCATACGTGAATGACTTACTTAACGCAATTGAATCCCAAAAATGATAAGTATTTTGTTGTTCGTATTTATACAGTGAGTTGAAGGAGTAGCCCTACTATGAGCAATTATGTGATAGAGGTTTAATGTAGCTAATCTTTGTATGATCTTGGAGGTAAAGGATAGCCAAGACAAAGGACAGAAGGGAGCTGATCTTTTGTGGACAATATGACTGAAAGGGTTGATTGAAAAGGGAGGTCAACGAACAAATAAGTTGTGTGTCTTGTCTTTGTTTTGTTGGGCAGATTGAGGGTCTAAAGGATTAGGCCTCAAGTCCTAGCTATTATATATTGTATATAATAGCATTGTATTTGGGTTATTAAAAGGGCCATGACCCCTAGTACGAGAGCCATTGATGGTTTTTTTATGGACAGATAAGAACAAGTTTTGGGCCTATATATCTTGTGTATTGTTATTGATTTAACTGTTGATATATTTCTCTGTGCAAAGTGTTCATTGTTGAGCACTCCTAGTGTGTTTATGTGCTAGTCTAATCATAGACCGGGCCTAGGGTGCAAGGGAATTTCAACAACAAGCAATACCATAAAATACAAATTAGATCCTCCACTAGCTCTTGTTGTAGAAAAGTTTCTATTCAGAGTTTTTTCTATTTGGCCTTGGATGTAAAAGGAGTTAACCCTTCTGTGCCTTGATATGCTCACACTATCCACATATCAAGAGAAATATCAGAATATATATTCACATTTCTTTACAACATATTTAGAGCCATAGGTCTTTACTTTTGTCTCTCAGAAAAAACTTGGAGGGGAGAAAATATAAAAATAAATAAACATCTTAGCTTAACTTGTGTTATCTAATCATTATTCATTGATTTGAATCGACTTTGTTGGAGTGGGAGCATGAAGTGACAATTCTTAGAAGACTTTGAGAGTGAAGCATTTCAAGAGCATTTTAAATAATACATATTTTAATTTTTTTTGACGTTAAAAAATGTGTGATGTCGAAGTTTGTGTGGAAAATACGAAAACATAGATTTAACTACTAGATTAATGATGATCACTAAAGCATCAACCATTTAGTACACAAGTAACATGAATTGTCTTGGAGTTATAACTTTTAACATTGTTATCAAAGGATTGATGATAACATTAGGCATCAACCTTAAAGTTTTAAGTCTTAATAGGTAATATTTTACATCAACGACTTGCAACAAATTACACGCAACCTTGAATGAAATTGCACAACATGAGCAAATTGTTGTAATGGGAGTCATGAGTTCAAACGTAAATTCTCATAAAATGTTTGATAGAATATGCCATGATAAAGAAAATAATTCTAAGTTCTAGAGTCTAGATTCTAAATTGTAGAAGACAAACAATTATGCTCTTTATTAAGCTTTGTTCTTGACATGAGCAGTCCCTGATTTTTTTATATTTAAATATAATATAATATTGTTATTATTACTTTTACCTTTCTCTATGAATAGAGGTAGGTAGAAGTGGTCATGGAACATTGGGATGAGCACCATCATGAGCTACATTATGGAGGTTGTGAAGCTAACGCTGTTGCATCCGGAATCCTACATTATGAACATCTTCCTCCTCTACATTGTAGTTCTTGATTTTTATTTATTTAACTATAATATATTGTTATTATTACTTTTACCTTTCTTTATGAATAGAGGTAGGTTGAAGTGGTCATGGAACATTGGGATGAGCACCATCATGAGCTACACGATGGAAGTTGTGAAGCTAACGCTGTTGCATTTGGAATCCTACATTATGACATCCTCCTCCTCTACATTGTTGTCCCTAGTCTTATATGTTCCATCATTCTTCGATGCCTCACAATAATAGGATAATGACTCTAAGTTGAAAGTCTCTTATATGCTTAAAAAACTCTCTTCGGAATAAGTTTTTACAATTTGTGAAAGTACACTCACTGCTAATTTATGCAAATGTGTGGTAGAACTTCCTTACATGTTCCACTATTCCACGTAATTCATCATAATTGTACCCCTAGATGTTGGTTGGGCCAACCGCTATAGAATAGTATATGGTGTAAGGACACATGTTAAGGCATGCTTTGGAACATTTCGATTATCGAACCTTTGATCACATGCTTATGAATATGATCATGCAAGATGACATTTTCCAGCTCAATTCCTTTTATTTTGGCCTAACATGCTATCCATATGCTCATATACCTCTCCAATTACTAGTTGATTAAATTTGGAAATAGAATCATATTATAAATGGGTTTGGTGAATTGCAAAACATAGCTAACTTGCCCAAAGTCAACTGTCATGAACGATGTCCTTGACCTTTGAAATTTCTCTTAATCAGATGTAGAAGCTACATCAATTATGAATCTTGTTATGAATCTCTCACCATTGTACTAGTAAATGCTTGTGTTACCTTCCAAAACGTGCCTGGAGATGAGATAATTATCTAGTAAGTTCGGTTTTCATAGGCTTGAGTAACTCTAATTTTCGAGTGATTGCAAAAAATGAAGTGGGCATAATTATGATTGGTGATAAATGTTACCATCCTCTTCTCCTTCTTATGTAGGTGACCAATCCATTTATAATCATACTTCATCAATATAATAATATCATGCATCAGAATATGTTAGGATATAGAAGCTACATCAATTATGAATCTTGTTAGGAATCTCTCACCATTGTACTAGTAAATGCTTGTGTTACCTTCCAAAAGGTGCCCCGAGAGAAGATAATTTTCTAGTAAATTCAGTTTTCATAGGCTTGAGTAACTATAATTTTTGAGTGATAGCAAAAAGATGAAGTGGGCATATTTATGATTGGTGATAAATGTTACCATCCTCTTCTCCTTCTTATGTAGGTGACCAATCCATTTATAAATTATAATCATACTTCATCAATATAATAATATCATGCATCAAAATATGTTAGGATATAGAAGCTACATCAATTATGAATCTTGTTAGGAATCTCTCACCATTGTACTAGTAAATGCTTGTGTTACCTTCCAAAAGGTGTCCTGAGAGAAGATAATTTTCTAGTAAATTCAGTTTTCATAGGCTTGAGTAACTATAATTTTTGAGTGATAGCAAAAAGATGAAGTGGGCATATTTATGATTGGTGATAAATGTTACCATCCTCTTCTCCTTATGTAGGTGACCAATCCACTTATAATCATACTTCATAAATATAATAATATCATGCATCAAAATATGTTAGGAAATATGTCTTGCTTATAATTAGTAAGATTACTAGTAATGACTTGTTGACATTGTATGATCTAATCTTGTAAATGGCTTTTAGTAAGGGCTCTATTATATTAAATGGTCTTGTAATGATTTGAGTAATGTGTTGTAAGGAACATTACACAACTGGTGGAGACACCAAGAACATTTATTAGTGGCTTGCCTTTAACATTTGTCCATCCATTACATACAATGGATACTCGACATTTTCTTCAATCATTTATAATTTTTTATAGCATTATCAATTTTAGCTCCTTAATGGATTTTGGCTCCTATTAACTAGAAGCTTACATGAAACATTTGATGGCATAATAGAGTCACTTCACCAACCCCTCTCTAGTAAATTTAGTTGTATAAATTGGCTAATTCCTACTAACACAATACAACACAGAATGTATATTATGATAGCGATGTACCATATTGTACTACTACTTTTGTTATTATCATGCGAATTTATCCAGTGCATAACGACCTGTTTCTATCTCTCTCAAAGTCAGAGACACGCTCATAGTTCCATTTATTGATCTTGATTGAGTTGAAGTTGGGTGGAGAGACAGGGCTTGGCAATGTAGGTAGGACTTGCATGTGTTGAGCATATAACTAGCAGACTCTTACTAGCATTTTGAGATTGGCTAACTTTAGTGTGCTTTAGTAAATTGAATGGAGTGGGAAGGAAGGAACCTCCAATTGGGTGATCAACTCAATCTCCCTCAATTTTGGCAATGAATTTAATAAAACCTATTTTGATGCCAAGGAATTTTTTTGAATGATTCGTTGAATACATGCAAAGGGTTTTGTCCAACACAATTGTAGGTGGATTTGAAAAATTCATAAGGGCATTATTCCAATATGAGGGAATCAGGATTTGTTATCAATGATTGCCATTAGGGATTCCTCATCTTTGGTGAGGATAGATCGTAGTCACATATATTTTTCTAATCAAATGAGGCTTTTAAGGAACAAGGTCAATGTGCATTTACATGGCCAAATTATGAGACTGTCATACCTTGGGATTGAAAACTATGCAATATTGTTCCATAAACTCTTGTTTATTCCCTTCATGTTTGGGGATCCTTTCGACGAGTGCTTTCAATTGTCCAATCTTCATAGAGGCCTCTTTTGGTTGCCAGTCTACCACTTAGAAATGGTCTCAAGTTTCAACCTTGGCTACATTGTGGCGTAGATGGAGAAAAATTGCTTCACCAAATTCACACACAAATGCAATCATTTGTTCAATTGCTTCATTTCATCACTCGATCTAGTGTTCCTCTCTCTGTGGTTTAGGCAATAGGTTCCAATCTCTTCAAACAACTTGGATGCATGTTCGATGAGGAGAGTCCATGGTTTGGGCATTCTCATTTTAGTCCCTCAAGAAATGAAAAAAAATTATTGGTTGCTGGTCTCAAATAGTGCACCGCATAGCTCTTTCCTTGTTACACTACCATCACAATAAAAGGAAAAAATATTTTTTCCTTGAGAGCATGAATCTATCTAGTGGCTTGATCACTTGCTTAGGGGTGCCTCTTGATATTGGACCAAGTAAACCAGAGGTTTGGAAGGTATAGAGCAAGCTTAGCCTCAAGGCCATTCTAAGCAGAACGACACCTGAGTGGTATGTGAACATGATTAGCCCCAAATATGTTATTGTGAGATTTCACAAAGTTAAATTCCACAAACAAAAGCCAATCAACCTCTGGGAGATATTCACCTTATTAGTTCCAAAGCCTTGCATATTCTTCTGCTACACTGGATGTATATAGGTTGGTAGTTTCATGAACCTTACCATCTAGATTAAGTAGTACCTATACTACTAGGCTAGATGGATTAGTTCCTTGATTGATGACATGTCTCAAACTCGGCTAAGATAAGAGTGTTTACCCCAGCTTGGCCTTCATGTAAGGTATGGAAAGATGTTGTGTGATGCTGAATATATTGCAAGGTCAAGCTCAAGGTAAAGCTATTGACCTTTAGCTCAAGTGGGTGCATAATATGTAGGTCTTAAATCAATGAACGAATTTGAGAACCTTTTTAATGACATTAATTTCTTCTTTGTCCTTACCATGAAGCACCTAGTAGGAGTTATGGGAGATAGTGCTTGTCTTCTCCATTGCATATTGTGTTGATTTTTCCTAGTACTTCAGAATTAAGTGTGTCTAATTGCGAGCATAAACACATTCAAATACACACACTCCAAGCACTTTGTACAATGGAAATGTAACAACAATGAACCAATTAAGTATACCAGAATTTATCCAGACCCAAAACTTGATTTTATTACAACTTTAATAAATCAAACATAGGGCTCCCATACAAGGGATCATGGCCCTTACAAAGCTCTGATACAAGGAAGAACTAGGGTTTAAGTTCAACAAAGTTTGACTCTCAATCTACCCACATAACAATAACAAATACAATGACTTGTTGTAGATGCACTTCACTTACAGCCCTTTTGGTCCTCTTGTCCTTGGTGTACCTGGCAGGTCCTTCACCACCTCTCTCACAGAGAACTTTGCTGCTCCAAAGCCTCTGCACTCTAGCTGTTCACAAGGATGTTTACCTCTTCAAAATCTCTTGCATACTCAGACTCAACCAATTAGCCTTCTCATAGTGAACTTGCCTGCCAAATCACTGTAAAATTAGCTTCCAATAGAGGTCCGCAACTAACAATGAAACTACCCTTCAGATCACTGTACTTTTGCCCTCAAACAGTGTTTCCCAAAACATTCATGGACAAACTTCATCAAAAGAGTTCAACATTCAATCTTCTTTAACATTCAGCCTTCAAGCACTAGTTAGTTTATGTAGTGCTAATTTAACGTTCAATCTTTTAGCACAGTTAGTTTATTAGTTTACCACATCAATGATGTTCACAGTTCAATGTTCATTGTTCAAGCACATAAGAAACTAGAAATTTAGAAATATCATGATTGATAAAATAAAACTAGAAATTTAGAAGTAGAACTTAGATACTAAAACCCATAAATTGTGGATTTTTCATATAGTCATAAAAATTTTAAAGTGACAAATTTATGATTCATGTCCATATTCCAGGCAACATATGCTCAGGTGGAGCCGACCCATCACTATAGATGCCTACCGGTTATGGAAAATAGGGGCATCGAGCAGCCAAAAGTTTGGAGCCACCAATCACTTGAAGGCTGCTGTTATAATTTATTAAATTATTATTTTACCTGTTTGAGCGATCTTGTAGCTATAACGCTAAAAGTTGCCATTGCCAGAGGTCAATGTGAACCCATGTGCCACAATTAAGTGTGTAGCGTCAACATTTGTTTTATTGTGTGAAAATCCACCTGCAAATCCCTCCATCCGCCTACAAATCGATGATAGTCGCACGCTCAACAGTATTCCTTTCTTGAACAGACACAAAATTGACAGAAAAAAAAATCAAGACGCGACGCTTTTCACTTTGGGATTTTAGTGGGACACGTGTCCTAAAATCAGGACGCTTTAGTGCATTCGTCCGACATGGCCCAAACATGTGTCCTCCTGTTAGGACACGTTGAAAAACATGTCAGACATGTTTTATGAGTTGTGTTGTGTCCGACAAACAGGATACAGGACATGCTACCCCTAAGGGCTGGGTCTTGTGACTTAGCTTCAAATTTTAAATGCTGTCCTCTTGTAGTTCTTTTTGTTACTGTTTAGCAATCTGAAGTCAACTGGCAAAGAAGAAACTATCTCATCTAAGGAGAACAAATTTGCGAAATCTCGCTAAAAACTGCTTTTATAGACCTCCTGGTGCATTCCATCCTAGACTCAGGAAATGAAAGTGTGATTTGGACAAAAATTGCGAGTTTCAATTGATGTGTTTTGAATGGGCTCGTTTGGAAGCCAATCTGATCCAAACCCAGGAAATCATGATTTAAAGTGCAATTCTATAAACATTGTATCAGGTAGTAAATGTCAGATCCAGCAGTAACTATGATGAGGTGGCCAATTATTGTGGTCAGGCCACTCAATGCTGTAGAGTTGGGTTAAGAAGCATTGACAGAGCTCATTTCCCTCGTAACTTTTTTAAGTTTTTGATTTAATCTTGAATGTTGAATTGTCATTTGATACTGATGAAAAATTTGAGTTTTGAAGTGAATCTGAATTATAGATTTCAGTTCTATTTTCTAATTTTGTTGTTTTTCTATATAAAATTACATAGATGTATTCTCGATGTTCACCTGCTCCCTTTTTCAAATAGAGCTGTATCCAAACCTACACCCGCAGCCCTCTGCAACTTGGGTTGAAAGTGATTGGAAATTGAGCACATCTCTTTTGTTTACTCTTTATGCTATAATAGACTGTTTATCTTGAGTTGTAGTTTGTGTTATTTTCGTTCATGTTCCTTTTTTAAGAGGTGTTGTGGCTAAGGTTGTGTAATTTAGACAAGTTCCTTTGGGATCATTTTGGATTATAATTTTTATTGTATCCAACATTACACTGTGGATCTCCTTTGACCTAGATGTCAGAGCTTAGGTGTTTACAATCCTTCTTGTGGACATAAACTTTAAGTTTTAAGTTCTAACCTATCTTAGCTTCTCCGTGAGTGTAAAGTTATGCTTACAATAACCAGGGTCTTCATTTTGCCACCTAAAATATAGCTGAGTAATTTAGTCTTGGTGTTCGGTCCATCTGAGATAAATAAATAAGCAAATTTTTAATTAAGTTGCTTGATAAGAAGTTGAATTAAAATATACTAGTATACAAAGTTTTCCAACATAAAAAACCTATGTCAATTTAGATATGTTACGCAAGGATGCACTCCCCTAGGTGGGTGGCATGTCCCTCACACCTCTCACCTTTTTGCAACATAGGGAAGCCCAACAGGGGATGTTTCCCTAGCCGCTCATTTCGAGAAATGCAGGGGGGTGTTTCCCAAGAAGTAGGAGATGTCTGCATTTTGTGGAAGACTCCTAATCACCTCCGCTCTAAAAAGTGGCATTCTTCAGTGTCCCCTTTGATTTTCACTGAAGGGCCTTGAAAATTTCAAATTTGTTTTCTCAAAACACGGAAAAATCAAGTGAATATTTAATTAATTTTTTCTTTGATAACATTTTTGACCTGTCATTGTTTCTCAATCTTAATTTCTTAAGAATTTTGGATAGGCCTCATGACATTTCATAAATTTTTGGGGTCTCACCACAGGACCCCTGAGATTGTTTTTCGTGCTCAACAATTGCTATGACATTTCTTAAAATTTTGGGGTTGTCTTTACATGTCCCCCGAGCAGGTTTCCGTCTTCCTGTGCCCCCCACCCGTTGTCTTGAGAACTTGCTGAAACATTGCAATTTAGACTAATCAAGTCTCTTTCCCATTAGGTTATATGTCTTGATATCCTATATCTTTTTTTTTTACTTCATAAAATTTATGGAACTTAAGCCTCCCTCAAATTGATTTTCAAATTTATGACCACTTTCCTAATAGTTTAGGGTGAAACAAAAACCTTGCCTGAGATTGAAGTTTAACTCGAACATACATGTTAATGCATTGTAGTGTAATCGAGTCGAGGGGTCTTCTCAAGCAACAATCAGACTTTGGGTTTTCTTACTTTTCAAAATGAGCTGTTTGACTGAGTATAATGCAATGCTCTTGGCATTGAGTCAACAGAGAGTTCAATATGGGGCAAGACATTTCTGCAATTGTTAAGAATCAGTTCTAGAATTTGTGGATAATTAGACAAGAGTAACTGCTGTTCTAATGCCCTTGTTTCTTATTTTAAATTCTTGTTTTTGAATGGGAGAACCCTTAATGCGTCATGTTCAAGATAATGTCTTGTTTGTTTATCCTACTTAGTATTCGAGTTGAGTACTGGCTTGAGAAGTTCCATTTACTTTGGTTGCTTTTGTCAAGTCATTCTCTTGTATAGGCTTTTGTAGCAGCAGTAGGTATCCTACTTATCTTGCACTGGAATGTTGCTGACCTTTGTCTGGTAACTAGTTGCATTTATTCAGGCAATTTTTTTAACTAACCCTTGCGTTTTTCTCATTTCCTGTATGACCCTGTCTAGAAAGCTTGCTTTTATCCTCCTCACAGGTCTCTGGTTTGACTCTTGTGATTCTTTTTTGGATGAATGACTTCAAAATTTACATTTAAGATTGCGCTTGTGTTAGATTGTGATTGTGTTGTGCTGGTGCATTCTACTCTAGGTTCATTGTTTTAGCTTATTATTTAATGTCTTCCCAACATCTTTGCTCACCTGTAATTTAAATGAATTTTTGTCTTAATTGGTTGATGACCTTTTAACTTGTATGCTGTTTGCTCTTCATTGGACAATTCAACTTAGTGTGCATATTCAGGGTGGTAGTGAGATTTAGATGGCTACCTCTTATATTTAACCATTTTATTACTAATGAAGCCACAGTAAATTTTATGGCTTTCACAGTATTTTTTTAATAATTACGTGGATGCAAAGCTGTTTATTTACATTGTTCTCTTTTCCCTAGTCTCTCCAAACTCTAATTATCTCGGAAATGCTAAGCTTTCTGATTATGTTAGAATTTTTGGGTTTCAATATTATGTAATCTCATTTACATATATTTTGAGTACATGTCCTGCAGGTGCCTGTTCCAGCATTGAAAGAACAAATTGCAACTGTTACTGGGGTGCTTTCAGACCAGCAGCGACTTATTTGTCGGGGAAAGGTCTTAAAGGATGACCAGCTTTTATCAGCGTATCGTATCCTTTTATTTTGGTTGCAGTTTTGTGTGGTTGGAAATATAGGAGACAATGAAAGCTATATTTTGAGTCATTCTATCTTTTGTCAATGTTGGGATAAAAATGTTTATTAAAATTAATTCCATTAGTTATAATATTTTGCTGCATGATTTAGGTATAGATTGTTGAATTTGCATGTTGGTTGCTGGGATTAGGATATTTCTTTGGGTACAATGCATGCTAGATCGTGCTTGATGCAAATAAAATTAAAGATATTTTATATTGGTCAGCTATCATGTACCTTAAAATAAGGGGTTCCACAAAATCATTAACACAGCCTCTTTTTAGGTAATTGGTGCATACAATTTGGTAGTACAGAAAATAGAGATCCTATAAAATTCTGTAGCCTTTGTACATTTCCAGACAAGGTGCAAAAATGTGTAATATCCCCAAGGAAATTTTACAATGATAAACAAAGTATGCATAGTAAAAACACCCACAAAAATAGCACATAAATCAGACACCATGAAATAAGCCAAAATTGCGTTGCTCTGAGCCATTTTATTATCAAACTATGGGGTTACAACAAATGATTGGAATGTGTGCACCTGGGCTTGCCCAAGGCAAGCTAGCATAGCCCAAGTGATGAAAGCAAGTGCCCCAACTGGTGCGTAGCTGTTCAAATGATCAAAGATTGCCCAAAATGAGTGCCTCCTATTTTGTCATTGTGCCTCCAATTTGCTCATGTGGGACCCATGCATTGATTCCCTCCATCCTTTCCCTCCAAGAGTGCGTGTTTCCAAGAGGGGAGCATATTCCCTCTTTGGCGTGGCCCCCACCATCCACTAGCCATTCGATTTTTCCCTTTCTCCTATGTTGGGCCCTTGCCTTAGCGCGAAAGCTTCAAGTGGGGTCCTGCAACCCACTTTTCCCAAGTGAAAGTACAAAATATGACAAAATTGACAACTCATATTCCCCCTTAGCAATATTGCTAAGTGGGAATATTATAGTGATCCTTGCCAAAATGTTGCTTGCCCTTAAGCAACTGTAAGGATGGATGCTGGAATATCTTCTTTCCCTCCCAAGTGGCATTCTCATCAGGTGGACTCCTCCATCTGATTAAGAACTCTTTGATGACCCTGAGCCGCAAGCATCCCTCATGGGTGTCCAAGATAGCCTTAGGCTCGAAAACCGGATGCCCCTAATCATCCATGGGCGATAACTTTTCAGGAAAGACACATGAAAAATGTTGTGAACTTGGCTCCCTGGGGGTAGTTCTATCTCATACGCTACCTATCCAACCCTCCTGGTGACTCTGTACAACCCATAAAATCGGGGCTTGAGCTTTTCGTCCCCCTTCTATTTGTGCGTGGATTGTTTGTATGACTGAGGTCTCAGGAAAACCAGATCTCCAACCTCAAACTGCCTCTCTACTCGACCCTTATCAACATAGAGCTTTTGCTGGTTCTGGGTAGTTTGTAGGTTGTCCTTGAGAGCCGCCTATAGGATATCCTGGCTCTCCTATATCCAATCCTTGGTGGCCCTTGGGGCTTGACTGCCTTCAAACATCATATCAGCGAAAGTAAATGCATAATAACCGTACAAAGCTCGGAATGGGGACATACTTGTGGACATGTGGTATGTTGTGTTGTAGCAATACGAGCTCAAATGCAACCACCTTATCCGTGCACATTGCTGGCTCGTCACATAGTTGCGTAAATATCCCTCCAACCACTTGTTTACAATCTCCAACCGAAATAACTTTTGGTAGCTAGTGCTCGGCGTGAGCTCAGTACCCACCAACCGAAATAACTCTTGCCAAAATCACCCCAAGAACTTGTTGTCCCAGTCACTAACAATAGTCTTCGGAAGACCATGAAGTCGAAACACCTCCCTGAAAAATAGTTCAACTACCTGTGAGGTTGAAGACCCGGCGGAAATATGAAGAAGTGGGCAAATTTGGTTAATTTGTTTACCACCACATAAATGAAGTTCTTGCCTTGTACTGTAGGCAACCTGGTGATAAAATCCATCGAAATACTCTCCCATTTCCCCTCAGGGATAGGAAGAGGCTGCAACAATCCAACAGGGTGTGTTTGCTCACCTTTGTTCCTTTGCCCCGTATCACACTCCCAGACGTGCCTCAAAACATCACCCTTAAGGCCCTTCCATGCAAAACGCTCCTTGATAGCCCTATATGTTTTGGTAAACCTCTGATGCCCTGCTAACGATGAATCATGGGTGGCTTGCATAATCTTCCCCCTCAATGGGGAGTTGGGCACTAAATAAATTCGGTCCTTATAGTAGATCACCTTGTTCATCACCTTGTACAGTTCATCCATAACTGCGCCATCAAGCACCTCACATGCAAATCGGTACTTGGAATACTCCACTAGCAATTGCACCCTCCAATCCGAAGCAATGCTCATCATCGAAATAGTGGTCGACCTCTTGGACAATGCATCAACTATCACGTTGTGCCGACTGTTGACGTAGTCATTGTCAAAGTCACATGCTTGAAGTTTGCTCACCCACTTTTGTTGCCTCTCCTGCAACTGTTTCTGCTCCAAAAAGAATTTGAGGCTATTGTGATATGTTTTCACCAGGAATCTGTTGCGCACTAAGTACTGTCTAAACTTGGCCAGTGCAGCATGATGATTAAAATCTCCTTGTTGCATATGGAGTATAGTCGCTTGTGGGGAAGTAGGTTTTGACTCTCAAAAGCTATCGGGTGCCCCCCCCCCCCCCCTGCATCAGGATAGCTCCTATGCCCTCCCCTGATGCATTGCACTCAAGCACAAAGGGTTGCGTGAAATATGGAAGTGCCAACACCAGGCATTTGCTCATCACCTGTTTGAGGTGCTCAAAAGCCTTCTGCGCTCCATTGGTCCACTCAAATGCTCCCTTGGTCAAATCAGTGAGGGGGGCTGCCAACTAGGAGAAGCCCTTCATGAACTTCCTATAGTAGGTGCATTTACCCACGAAACCCCTCAAATTTGTCACATTTCGTGGTACTGGCCAGTTTTGGATGGCCCTAATCTTCTCCTCACGCCCTCTCACACCATCCTCCCAAATAACATGCCCCAAATAAAGCATCTTTGTCAATCTAAACTCACACTTGGACAGTTTGGCATAGAACTGCTACTCCTCTAGAATGCACAACGCCACCTCCAAGTGCTGCAAATGCTCCTCCCAGGTCTGTCTATAGATCAAAATGTCGTTGAAAAATACCAATATGCATCTGCGCAACTGCCCATGAAACACATGGTTCATGCAGAACTGGAAGGTGGTAGGTGCGTTGGTTAGGCCGAAAGGCATAACCAGAAACTTGAAGTGCCCATATTGACACCTGAAAGTTGTCTTGGGGACGTCTTGATCCCTCACTCTGATTTGGTGGTACCCCGAACACAAGTCTATCTTGGAGAAGTACTTGGCTCCTCTCAGCTAATCCATCAACTCATCTATGTGTAGAATGGGGTAGCGGTTCTTCAGGGTCTTTTTGTTGATTGCCCAGTAATCTATGCACATGTGCAACGTCACATCCTTCTTCTTCACCAGGACAACTGATGAAGCGAAGGGACTAGAGCTAGGCCTAATATGCCCAAGTGCCAGCAGCTCATGAATGGCTTACTCAATCTCATCCCATTAGGCCTTGGGATGTCGGTATGCAGTGGTAATAACGACCTGTATCCCTGGCTCTCTCTCATTCATGTGCTGAAACCCTCGGTCAGGTGCCTGCCCTGGCGGTATGCCCCCAAACACTACTGAGTATTTGTCTAGGATGGCTTGTATGTCTGGGTGTGGTGGCTTGGGTTGACCCCCAACCTCAGAAATCCTCAACTCCACTGCCCACTCAATGTCACCATGTCTTAGGTCAGCTTCCATTCCGTGCACTGAGACTGTCTGTGGAGGGTACGAATGCATGCCCCACAGAACAACCAATTTTCCATTTGACCTTGTAAACTCCTTCTCCAACTTCCTCCAATCAGTAGTGACCTGTCCAAGAGACTAAAGCCACTGGACAACCATCACCACATTGGTGTCTAGTACATCCACCACGAAGAAATGGTCTGTCATTGAATAGTTCTACATGGTCATTGTCAAAGCGAGAACATATTGCGTACATTGCATGGTCTTGTCCCCTGGCACAAGGACTGAGAAGCCCTCAAACTCCTTGGTCGTGATACCCCTCCTTTGGACCATCTGTGCATTGATGAAATTTTGGGTGGCCCCATTGTCCACCAAAATTGAGACACGTTGTCCCTGCACAATGTCTATTGTCCACCAAAACTGAGACACATTGTCCCTGCATGGTGTCTACTGTCGCCCAAAACTGAGATTCGTCAAAAGTCAAAATTTTGGGTACCCCGCTTAAGGACGTAAGGAACCCATCCTGTTGGCGCGAAATTTTATCCACCTGGTGGTGGAGGTAGTGGTGGTCCCCTCTCCGCATCTGCCACACTGTCATCTCCACCCATCTCGAACTCTACGCTATCCTCTTGGTCATTGTTAGAGAAGTCCTTCATGTAATGGGCCTTGCCCGATGTGCATCTGTGTCTTGGTGCCCAAGGTTCCTGATAGGTGAAGCATAACTTCCCCCTCCGTAGGTCTCTCTGGGTCTCCTTGTCCAACTGTCCACGCCCCTGATTGGGTCTCAGTGGTGGAGCCCTAGTGTCTCTCCCCCTTTGTTGGAACACTTGTTTGGGCGGTATCTGCGGTTTGGCCCTGGGTAGAGCATCCTGCAAGTCCTGAGCTCTACCAACTGTGTCCTGCAAAGTGGTGGGCCTGTTGGACCTCACCAAACCCCTCATTGGCTTTGCTAGCCCTTCCAAGAACATGAAATCCCTACTGGCCTTTGATAAATCTGACACCATCACTGACAATCTTAGGAACTCGGAAATATAGGCCTCAACACTCCTCGTCTGCTTGAGCTGTGTCAACTCTTCAAAGTGCTCCCGCATAGGCCGTGACTCCCACGTGGGTAGTGACTCCCGCATGTCCCATAGTGGTTAATCCATGGAACCACCAATCATGGGCCTCCACCTCTAAGTGCAGTGTGGCAATTTTAATTTGTCTTTGCCTCTGCTTGCTTTCATTCGATGATCATTTGTATAATGGAATGGGATCAACCTGTCTGTCTGCGCTCCAGCTTGTCTCCTCCAAATGTGGGTTCTGTAATAATCCTCCCAGCTGCCTGCTTTTAGATCTCCCCACCCAAAGAAATAGGGGTCCCCCACCGGGTACCTAATGTGTAATTCGAAGCGGCTTCGCACCTCGTCCGATCAAGCAATAAGTGCCCTCCCCGTATGCTTCCATCCCAGCTGTCTTGCAATTTACCGACCCACTCTCCCCAAATGGTTCCTTCGAAGCGATTGACCCTCCCTCGTCCAAATGGCTTGCCCCCGGTCAAACTCCCTTCCCCTTTTTTGTGGGCTGCAATGTCTATAAAGCATATGTATGTCTATGTTGGTTGTATGCCTATCCCATCGGCTCTTCTACCTCAAATATAAGCTTCTGGAATGTCGATCGAGTAGTTAGTTATGCAGAGGATATAATTTCATTCATACTTCAGGAACGAATGATAGGGAGATATAGACTGACCTTACAAGATGAGAAAGAAAATAGAATGGGGAAGTTTGTCACGAAGTACCCCTTTAGGGCCTGCCTGACTGTAACGAACGAAACGGTCGAGCGGCTCTCCAACTCGCCCTTTCTTTCTTCCCCTCAAATTGCTAACCAGAAGGTAAGGAAGGTGTTATGCCTAGCCTGGTCCAGGTAGGCAAAAGTAATATAGCGCCTAGCCTGGTATGCCTGGCTGGTAGGTGGGGGTGCCTATGTTTGGTTAGGTAGGATATGTCATCTAGTTGAGCTGAAAATAAACATCTAGCTTCTCAACCCATGCCCTGGCCGAGCCATCAAATGTTGGGAGTAATAATCTCCCCATCGTGCGTTGAAGGTCAATGCCATGTGTTTAGCCTCCTTCACTTCGTCCCTTGCTCTTATCGTTGCCCTTGAGTTGGCAGAAGTCCCTGAAGGTGATGGCATCTCTAAAATCGTGCCCATAGGATTGATCTATGTTGCACGGGTTCCCGCACCCGGGGGTTGGGTTCTCGAACCTGTCCTGGGTTCCCGCACCTAAGTACCAGATTCGGGTACGGGTTCTTCCCAGAAGAACCCAGAAGAACCCAGAAGAACCGGGTTTCCAAAAAAAAAATTCTTTGGGTTCTTGGGTTCTTCGGGTTCTTCATAAAAAAAACTATATTTTGAAAATACATACTAGGATACGGCATGCATGAATGACATGTTTATGCTACTTATAACTTTATAAGTTATTTCAAAAATTCAAACATAAAATAAGAATTTACATGTAACATTGTAAGATACTAAGATGTCTAATGCCAAAGCAGCGAGTCCAACATTTACTTAACTTAAGTAAATGCTAGACTCAGCTATTTTGGTGAAACTTGGGACAGATTTTGTCACACACAGCTGACTGAGATACACTAGCCAAGTTTCCTACAAACTCAGGAGTACGCTCAAAAATCCTAAAGTATTCTGAGTTCTCAAAGACTCAACATTTTAAACTTTATTTTATTGGGCTGCCTTGTGTGTTTGGTGGGACAGCAGTGAAATATATGCTGCCAGCAGCCATAATTTATACTTTAATGTAGCCACAAGCCTAAAAAAAAACCACAGAATTTATATGTAATGATTCAAAATATATATAGTATAAAAAATGCTCTCGATCTGGAAGCTTCTAAAAATTGTGTCCCCCACTCTGGCTCCCACTTCCAAGCAGCCTTGGTTCTTATACCTATTAGTTCTTTTTTAATAAAAAGGGATGCAATAATATTGGAGGTCAAATAACTTGTATTTTCCAGTTTTTTGGTCTTTGACGAAGCCATTGTTCCTTTAGGCTTTAGCTATTTAGTATTTTAAAATTTTCTAGCTCATGTTTGAAGATGCCTTAAGGCAAATTTTGAATGTAGTATGACGATGGACATATATCATGATTCATGATTCTTATTAATATGTAAACAATGAACAGTTTTTTGGTGATAAATTTTGAAATTTCAATGTCAATGTTGAATGTTCAATGATGTGCATGTTTAAATGATTAAAGTTTTCTTGTTTAAAGTTGAAAAAATATACAAATTCAAATTTCATATATGTTATTAGTTATAATCTATAAATTTATAATTTATAAAATATAATTATTAAAATTTAATATTATTAAATCACCCGACGAACCCACGCACCTGTTTCCAAAAATGCCGTCCCCGTCCCGTACTCGTCCCCGTCCCCAAACCCACGTTTCCTGGCAACATAGGGATTGATACTCCACAAAATAGTCCCCCATGGGCATCTCCTCCCGACCTTGCGACCCTCCTGCACTAGATGTCAGAAATACTGGGAGAGTAGTTTTGGGTGGTGTGCTGGAAATAAGTGGTGCGTTGGGTGGATTTGCTGTCTCATGGTGCGAAGTGGCTGAGCCTTCACCCAAATGGATTTCTCTCTAAATCCCTTTTCCCTTGTTGTTGCTGCAATTTTGCTGCCGCAACTCATCAATGCCCTTAGACAGATCGTTGTTGGCGTTTAGAATATGTTGGGAAAACTCCTCTTCTTTACTCATCTTGTGTCGCCCATTATCCCCCATGCCTGGCCTCTCAACCTCAGGTTCAACGGTCACTGGGTCAAGAGTGATTTGTTGCCGCCTTTCCTTGTTTCTATACCTGTACCTCCTGTAAGTGATGTTCTGCTTATCCTCTGGTGTCATAGACTAAGATGCTCCCACAGGCTGGGCCAAGACTATGAGCTCTGGTACCAATGTAATATCCCTAAGGAAATTTTACAATGATAAACAAAGCATTCATAGTAAAAACACCCACAAAAATCACACATAAATCAGACACCATGATATAAGCCAAAACTGCGCTGCTCTGAGCCATTTTATTATCAAAGTATGGGGTTACAATAAATGTTTGGAAAGTGTGCACCTAGGCTTTCCCAAGGCAAGCTAGCATAGCCCAAGTGATGAAAGCAAGTGCCCCAACTAGTGCGTAGCTGTTCCCTCTATGGCTCTGCTTTGAACACCGAGAAAATTGAATTGCTGGTTGTGAAAAATGGCTGATTTGGCCCCCTTTCGGTGCTCAAAAAATTTCAATTAACCCCGTCCTCTCTTCCAATAACCCATGAAAACCCAGAAAGGGTTTGTCCAAACACTGACCTTGGATTTGCGGCCCAATTTCTCCTTCCTTTTCTGTTGGGTATTTTGACCCTTCTATAAATTTCACTGCTGAAGGCTCCCGAAATGGTCGAGGTATTCAACAAATCCCTTTCCAGAACTCCTCCACAAGTCAACCCCAAACTCCTCTTCCTCTCAATGCCCCACATGTGGCACGAAAGGGTACTGTGCAGGCCCACGCAGTCTTTGCTGAACCAGCTCCACAAACACACGGAAAAAGGCTCCCAGATGAGACTGAAGGTGACGAAGACTCTCTCCTAGCGCTGGCACTTGAGGTCCACTGAAGCAAGGCTGAGATTTTCTCCTGAAAATCTCTTGTGCTCAACAGCACAGGCAGACTTGGCTTTCAGCTCAAGTGTGCTAGTGAAAGTGAATGTTCAATGATCAAATATGCCCAAAATGAGTGCCTCCTCCTATTTTGTCATTGTGCCTCCAATTTGCTCATGTGGGGCCCAACCATTGATTCCCTCCATCGTTTCCCCCCAAGAGTGCGTGTCCCCAAGACGGGAGCATATTCCCTTTTTGGTGTGGCCCCCACCATCCCCAATTTCTCCTTCCTTTGCTGCTGGGTATTTCAACCCACCTATAAATTTGACTGCTGAAGGCTCCCGAAATGGTCGAGTTATTCAACAAATCCCCTTCTGGAACTCCTCCACAAGTCTTAGCCCCAAACTCCTCTTCCTCTCAATGCCCCACGTGTGGCACGAAAAGGTATTGCGCAGGCCCACACAATCATTTTGCTGAACCAGCGCTACAAACACACTGAAAAAGGCTCCCAGATCAGACTGAAGGTGATGAAGACTCCCTCCTAGTGCTGGCACTTGAGGTCCACTCAAGCAATGCTGAGATTCTCTCCTGAAAATCTCTTTGCTCAACAGCACATGCAGACTTGGCTTTCAGCTCAAGTGTGCTAGTGAAAGTGAATGTTCAATGATCAAATATGCGCAAAATGAGTGCCTCCTCCTATTTTGTCATTGTGCCTCCAATTTGCTCATGTGGGGCCCAACCATCGATTCCCTCCATCCTTTTCCCCCAAGAGTGCATGTCCCCAAGAGGGGAGCATATTCCCTTTTGGTGTCGCCCCCATCATCCACTAGCTATTCGGTTTTCCATTTCTCCTATTTTGGGTCCTTGTCTTAGCTCCAAAGCTTCAAGTGGGGTCCCGCAACCCACTTTTCCTAAGTGAAAGTACAAAATATGACAAAATTGAGATTTCCCCTTAGCAATATTGCTAAGTGGGAATATCACAAAATGACATCTCATCAGTATAAAAGGTTGTGGGGGGTTGTTGTTTGCGGGGGTGTAGGGCATCTGATAATTTCCATTATAACATGTTGGGTGCCTAACTCTTGACCTTGGTGAATCAAGGGTGTGGCAAAGAAAACCATTTCCAACTTGAATGAGGCCCTGTACATTTTATTCAACATAATCAATAAAAGACAAATAACTTTGAGTTCAAGTTCTAGGACCTCTTCAAATTCAATTTACTCTGTATTGGGGCTAACGTAAATAGCCTAATTGTATGCAAGAAAATGGGGGAATTTGCAAAGAGGCAATTCCAGATGAAGAGATGTCAAATTTGAAACTAAGAGTGTGAAGCTAAAATGATCAAAGATTGAAATCCCACTGGAAATGAAGGCTCTCATATTTAGTAAGAGATAAATAAACACTAATTAGGATGCTAGGGTAACAAAGTGTATTGCTTGCTCAAACAGTCTGACAAAGTATGCAGTTTGTTCCAAATACTTAAAAACTAAAAATGGTCAAAGATGTGGCACATGTGAGTGTGAACAACCACTAACAAATATTAGTTTTTAATGTTGGATTGGCTGAACATGCGTGCCAAAGGGGAATGCTCACTACAATTGTACGATTGCCACTCAAGGATAAGCTTTATTCCCTTGTTCTACTTCTTTCCCCTTATTATTTCCTTTTTTTTCTCATTCTTTTTCCTGTTCAAATTGGAGTAAGGGAATAAGGCTCTGATGAAGGTTTAAAACTTTGAAATATAATAAGGAAATAATGTAGTACTTAATTTGGGATTAATTTTGGAAATATCCCAAATTAGTTTGGCATATTCACACATGGAAAAGGTGAAATAATGAAATATTCCAAATGAAAGGGTAGTTTTGAAGGGAAAACTATATAATCATGAATGAAATGTTCATGCGCCCTCTAGGAGTTGGAATTGTATGTAATTTGGTTTGTAGGAATTTGGAAAGTGGTAATATGTTGAAAAATGGAAGATAACTTGGAAAAATGATGGAAAAGTGATGAGTGGGAGTGGATAAAGGTAAAACACTAGGAGAATACCCCAACATGAGGATGTCAACAACTAAGAACAAGGCCCAACCCACATGTTTTGTCATGCTGATATAAATTTCAGTATGCATTCATTACAAACATTAAAATAGTACTTCTACTATTTTTCACTTTCCTATCAGCTGGTAATTAATACAAAATTTAGGCAAGCATTCAAACATATGAGAGACTTATTTTTGGTCAAGTTGACCCCGGAAAAACCCTACAGCCTCTTGGGGAAAACTGGTTTTCAAAGGAGGATTTGTTGCTTGAGAAAATAATATTAAGTACATAAAGTAAACGCAATACTTATCTCCCTTTTCAGCTGTGGCATTAAATGCAAATTTCTGAAAAGTTGTGCCAACTGTAATTTTCAGATTTTCACAAAATATCATGCCCAGAATGGCTGTTTTTTTCCCACAGCTCAGCTCCTTGAATTTTGTGCCCAAATTATGCCTTGAAATCAATGCTAACTGCTGCCTCGATTTCTGTGCACATGAGTGACTGTTGTGCCTCGATTTTTGTGCCAGAAGACAGCTGCAGACCTCAAGATCTGCGCTGCCTGAGGCTGCATGAACAGCGCTGCATACTCCCTTGAAATTCATGCCTGCTGCCTTGAAATTTGTGCTGAGTTTGCTGCTGTGTTCATCGATTTTCATGCAGCCTCGCCTTGAAATTCGAGCTGCTGTTCTTTGATTTCTGTGCTGCCTCTTTCTCCTAGAAAACTGTGCCCTAGCTCAACTCTCCTCTTTGGAATTTCGAGCCCTCCTTTCACTGCTGCAATTTCTCCTTGAAGTTTTCTCCTCCTCATGCTATCTCAAGTGAAGTGAAGAATGAGATCCCTTTTACCTCTTTTGTCTCCTTGGAAAAGATTGAATCCTTAAACCTAAGATCCAATGGTTGAGATTTGATCTCCAAACCTTAAGATGTGTGGTTGAGATCAATTATTCCAAATAACTCCCTTCCTACATTGGCTCCATCACTTAAAAGTCTCCTAGTACATTTTTCAAGTTGTGTATCTTTTCTATTTTTCTCTTAAATTGATTTTTCAACTCACTTTAATATTAGAAAAGTACATTATGTACTTTACACATAAAGTCACTTTATAAAATACAAGTGATTTTAATATTAGAAAAAATACATGGTACGACACTTCTATATACCTTCTTCACACATGACATTAATTTAACTCATAAATGTCATTGAGACAAAAGTCCATCAATGTGCTCACTAGGCTGAAAGGGATAAAAGCCTAGTAACACCTTTCCTTGGTACTATTTTCAACATTAAACAACCTAGTTATGTTTGTGACTAAAGCATCATGAGCAAGGGAAACAAAAAGATTGTCACCCAAACTATGATCAACCATGGACAAACATCTGTAACAAGATGAAAATACATGATATGCTATTGAAGCAACCACCACCAATGGTAGAAACATAACTAATCTATCTTATATGTTGAAAAGGGTGAAATAGGCATGACAAATGATTGTGCCAAGTCTTTGTGTAAGAATACCATCTTTTGCCTTGTTTGGGTAGGGGTTGGGTAACCCATAATGGTAGCACCCATAGTTTTAAAAATTGGAATCGGTGATTGAACCCATCTACCTATCGTATCGGTTTTTGAACTAGAACTAAAAATATTGGATTGGTCAGATCTCAATGAATCGGTTTTCAAAAAAATAAGTGAAATAATTAAATTTTGATGAAAAAAGTATTATTAAGATTTAAAACCATGCTTCCAAACCATTTGAGACAAAATATGCAAAGTTTGCTCATCTATATACCATGTAAGGGTGACTATATCAAAATGGCATCGAGTGCAATGCATATCAACAACAAAATATATAATTATGAGGTTTTAAATGGCCTCTAGAGTGTAAAAACAATGCTACAATCTCGGGGCCATTGGCCTACTACAAGTCTACATATATCAGCGATCAACATGATCACTCATCAAACTCATCACTTCTACTAGACATGGGATCATCAACAAGAGCTAGATAAACATCATCTAACTCAGAGTTTAAGAACTCCTTAGAGTCCTTTGCAACCTTAGTGGTAGTAGTAGCAACAAAACTAGACCTAATGAAAGCACGAGTTAGTTGAGTTGCACGACTGGTGCCTTTCATTGGATGTTTGCCTTTGCTTGATTCAACTATTGATTTTAGTTCCTTTGTCACTACCAAATTTGCATTGGGATCAACCCCCCTAACGCCATGGCATCAATATCAAAGTCAGGATCAAACTTAGTTGGTTGAGTCTCCTCCACCCATTCGTATGTTGGATCAATATCATCCAACACAATGGGATCTAGATTAGGTCTTTTGTTCATCAACTGGTTGCGCCCTAGTTGAAGGTTGTGTGAGACAAAGACGAGATCATTTAACCATTTTTGTTCCATAAAATGTCTCTTCTTTGTGTGTATCTGCTAAAAAACAGACCAATTGTGCTCACAAATAGAAGCACTGCAAGTTTCGCTGAGGATTCTAACTGCAAACTTTTGCAATTAAGGACATTGGTTGCCAAATCATTCCCACCTATGTGTTGCGACAACAAAGACATTAGTTAGTTCATTGTATGTTAAATGGAGTTAGAGGAGGAAGGGTTCATCTAAATTTAGAGGTGCACTAAACTTAGCAGAGGGACCCACAAACCACTATCTGCCTTTATTTTATTATTTCCTAGTAGGGGGACCCATAGTCCACTAGTTTTGTGAGTGCTTTGTGGGCCTAGTTCGAGCTCTTAAGGGGGGGATACTCAGATATGGTAGCTGGTGGTCAGTTCAATTTGCATAAGTTGTGTGTGTGTTCTTAGCTATTGCAGCCAATTTCTAGGTTAGGAGGAAGAGGACGTTTGACCATAATATTTTTCAAACTAAGTGATATCTACAACCAAGCCGAGTTTCAACTCAGAAAGGCTACACAGAGGACTGTGTAGACCAGTTCAAACTTTGTACAATGTGCAGGTTGAGAGATGGCCATGCTCAGGAAGAAATGTTGAGTGGATTATGCGCAGACCAGCTTCGACACAGTGAAAATTTGAGGAGTTGCTAAGATTAAAGGGAAGTTTCCCTGCCCATTGTAATTTTCTGAAATAGCATTTGTTGAGAAGAAATAAAAAGAACACACATGCATTGTAGGTTTTCCCTTGTTGGGGTTTCCTGGGTATATACTGTGTACATGTGTTTTTTATGCTTGTTTATCTTCAGATTTATTTACCTTCCGTTGTGCATGCAAGTTAGGAAACTCAACATAGCATTGAATTAAGTTAAAGTTTCAACTTCAATTGCTTTACCGTAGAAATTCAATGTTTAGGTTCCGGGTTTTAAAAACTAGCATTGTACAATAATTTCATTTCTGAGTTTGGCTAGAAAGACAAGTATTTATAGGTTGAATTGCTTACATGGTTGACCCACATCTCTTGCCAACTTTGCCAAGTGTTTGCCGAAGGTGCTTAAGGCCTTAGTGAAAAGTCAAAGTTGTTTATGTATTTCCAATCGGTTGGATTGCTTAGGGACCATGCATTTGAAGCAATCATACAATCCGTCTATGAAGTCCCCAGTTTGATTTTCTCCTATCTGAGCTTTAGAATGGTACTTTGGGTTAAGGAAATACCTGACTGCATGTATTGGACAATGGAGGTGATTGTTCCGTCTATTGACAATGATCTCCCAAATCGACCCATGCTGACCTACTTTATCTTTGTATATTGCCTGTATGTGCTCGTTTGCTTGATTCATAGCCTCATAGATGTAGCCCATGGCCAATATTTCCCCATCCACCAGTCGTAAGACCTTAGCAAAGGGCTTGCTAGTTATGACAACCTTTGCTGACTTTTACCCAAAAGAGTTGTCAAAAAAGCTTACTTTTTGGTGTCTTTGCCATCTTGTCTACGAGCCTACTAAGATGATACCATTCATCAAAAGAAAACATTTTCAGAGAGTTTTGTCGCTGAGAATTGAGAGATTGCAATATAACAAAGTGAGCTGCAAATCTCTTAATTGGAGGCCTAACAAGCTCCTTGCCCCCAATGTTTTCACTCATTAGGCTCGATACCCATGAGTAGTTGTATATTTATTTTGCTATGTTGCCAGGAAACGTGGGTTCGGGGACAGGGACGAGTACATCATTTTTTGAAACAGGGTGTGTGGGTTCTTCGGGGGTATATTATAATTTATATATATAATATATAAATATTATTTTTTATAAATTATAATATATATATATATATATATATATATATATATATATATATATATATATATATATATATGAATTTGTATATTTTTCAACTTTAAACAAGAAAACTAAAATATTCGTAATTTAAATTCTAAAGATTGCAATATAACAAAGTGAGTTGCAAATCTCTTAATTGGAGGCCTAACAAGCTCCTTGCCCCCAATGTTTTCCCTCATTAAGCTCAACACCCATGAGTGGTTGTATATTTATTCTTCTACGTTGCCAGGAAACGTGGGTTCGGGGACGAGGATGGGGACGGGTACGTCATTTTTTGAAACAGGGTGTGTGGGTTCTTCGGGGATATGTTATAATTTATATATATAATATATAAATATTGTTTTTTTATAAATTATAATATATATATATATATATATATATATATATATGAATTTGTATATTTTTCAACTTTAAACAAGAAAACTAAAATATTTATAATTTAAATTCTAAAGATTTAAACAGGCACATCATTGAACATTCAAAATTCCCATTGAAATTTCAAAATTTCTAGTTTGATATCAAGTGCAAATTTGAGTTCACATATTAATAAGAATCATGATATATGTCCATTGTCATACTACATTCAACATCTGACTTAAGGCATCTCCAAACATGAACTAGGAAATTTTAAAATACTAAAATAAAAATAGCTAATAGCGAACAATATCTTCCTCAAGCCATGTGATCAACATCACTTAGATCTTCAGTTAGCATGCTCTCTAGGTAGGAATAACTCTCATCTTGAGGCTCTTGCGCATCCATAGCAATTGCAGGTTGCTCAGTAAGGCCATCTGGTTGTATCTCCTCGTCCACACACATAACATCATCTGTGTAATGGTCCCATCTCTTGAAAGCACCCTCCTTGTACCTAGGGTCTTTTCGAGATATGAGATGGAGTATGCTATGAATGTACACTAAGTTCTTTGCCTTCTTTGAGCCCAACCTATTTCTCTTTAGTGAATGGATAAAGGCGTAAGTACTCCAATGAGTCGCAAGATGAAGAACTAGCTACTTGGAATATTAATATTAGGGGAAGCCCATTAAATTAATTAAAAATTTAAAAATAAAAACTAAAATGAACCCTAAAGAACTTGATTTTGGAGTTCCAAGTACCCACCATAAGAGTTCTCCCTACTCGTCAAGACAAAAGAACCCAAATTTTTTTAATGGAGAACCCGGTTCTTCATAGAAGAACCCAGTTCTTATGGGTTCTTCTTAGTAGCACTCGTATCCGAATCCGGTACATGGGGACAAGAACCTGGGATGGGTTCGAGAACCCCACCCTCGGGTTCGCGAACCCGTGCAACATAGTTATTTTGTAATACACTTGGCATGCTCTACAATGTTCTTTACCCGCTCCACTTTGCCTATGCTCTCAAGCATGATGTCTATGCAATATGCAACACATGGGGTCCAAAATATGGTCCCATATTTGGGCTCTGGCGTCTTTCTAGCAAGAACATAGTTTGAGGCATTATCTGTGATGACTTGCACAACACTCTCCTCCCCCATTGTCATAATCATCTCATCCAAAAGCTCAAATAGAATGTTTGCATCCCTCACTCTATTGGATGCATCAATTTATTTAAAAAACGTGGTTCCTTCAGGGAAAGAAACAAGGAAATTAAAGATTGCGCGGTTGTTTCCATCGGTGCGTCCATTTGACATGATTGAACAACCTGTTTTGGTCCATGAATCTCTATTCTTAGTCAAATTTTCTTCAATGGGAAAAGTGGCTTTTTGCAAAAGACTTGCCCTCAAGTCATGCATACGAGGGCCTTTGAAGCCCTTTCCTGCAAATATAACGGAGTCCCACATAGCTTGGTAATATTATGAGTGGCCAACATTAAAGGGGATATCTGCATCATACCACCATCTAGCAATGTATTGAAACACAACTTTTTTGCATTGCTTTTTGCAATGGTTATCTGGCGTGGGTTGAGCTACACTTGGTTAGGAGGAAGTGGCAGTGGCAGAGGCAGTGGTGGGGGAAGTTGAGAAATAACTCTTGGTGTTCATCCTCTCTTTACATATAGATTGTCGGCCTTGATTGTAAGACCTAAGAGCAGGCTGAACATAATGGAAGGGGACATAGACATTGGCGGAAGGGATAGAAGCGGTGTCTTGAATCCCAAACTCTTCACACCCACCTGCTCTCATGGCTTGTACAAGTTCCATCTTCCTTGCAATTTTTTTTTGGATAGCCTTACCCAAAGTTCTCAAACCTCCCAAGGAATTCTGCCCTAATATGCGCTATCACTTCATTTGGTGCTTTACATGGCTTTACTTGGCCTCTTCTCCCAGTCAAGTGTTGTTTAAACATGTGAATCCTGTGAATATCCTCTCCCTCAACAGATTTTTGGCAATATTTGCAGATAATTTTGCCATCAATCATATCACAATAAGTCCTTGCAGTGTCCTTGGCTTCTTGGGGCATGGTGGCTTATGAAATGTTTGAAATTTGTAAAGGAAATAAATGTGCAAATTTGAAAAAAAAAGTTGCTGTTAAGAAACATGGAAAACCTAAGATAAATTTGGAAAAAAAGGGGCAGATTTAGCCTACAAACAGGCTGAAATTTAAAACTTGAAAATTAAAAATTGAAACTTGAAAGAACAAAAATAAATTAAATACATGGACAGCAATGGAATATGTATTTTGTCAAGTGAAAAGCCTTGTCTGGAAATTAAACTAGCTGCCTTAGCCTCCTCCTGAAGATGCCAATTCCACTAGACAGCTCCAAGATTGCAAAGACAGCCTAAACTTTCTGCTGTTACACTACCTCTGCAAAAACTCAACACTTTCCAAGCTCACAATGAAGTTCACTAAAACTCCAAATGAGATGTGCAAGGTAAATGAGAGGGGAGGATTGATTTTGTAGGCATGGAGGGGCTGTTTTTGGAGGGAAAACATCCCCTAGTTTCCCGAAAAACCACTCACAGCCATCCAAAACAGCTCAGCATGGGTTCGCAGCTGCGCATATGGGAGTTGGCAGTGACACGGCTGGGTTATGAAGGAACTGGCCAGGTTATACCTGTTCATGCTGGTTTGGTGTCCCAAATCGGGGTCTACCTCGGTCCAAACCGGGGTCATTGGCCGGGTTGACCTCCGAGCCTAATGAACTGGCCAGTTTGACTGGGTAGCAGTTCAACCTGGCCGGGTTTTAAAACCGTGGTACTAGCCCCAAAATTAACATTTGCACCATAATAACTCCTAGGATATGCAACTGGTACATAGAAAGTTCATGAGTGTCATCCTAGGTGTCATGAAATGGTCCTTGGACACACCATACAACATGTGGTGTAACACAAACTATTGGCTTATTCCTAAACCGGGGTCATTGGCCGGGTTGACCTCTGAGCCTAATGAACTGGCCAGTTTGACTGGGTAGTAGTTCAACCTGGCCGGGTTTTAAAACCGTCGTACTAGCCCCAAAATTAACATTTGCACCATAATAACTCCTAGGATATGCAACTGGTACATGGAAAGTTCATGAGTGTCATCAAGGTGTCATGAAATGGTCCTTGGACACCCCATACAACATGTGGTGTAACACAAACTATTGGCTTATTCCCAAACATAATATTTCTGTTTGTGGTTTGTTGACCCTGCCGCCTACACCTACCTACAAGTCAGTGAGAAAAGCCTTCAACCCCACAAGGTGTGGTTGGTGGCAGGGAACTCAGAGAAGGGGCTGTCACACTGAATCCCTTCTTTCTCCGTGGAAGCTATATCTCCTAGGTTAGCTAAGGGGGGTGGTCCCTAATGAAAAGTTCAGTTAAAAAAAGATGTGAGTTTCTAGGAGAATTGTTAGAGTTAAGTAGATTATTTCTTTAAGATTTATAAGCAAAAACTGATATGAGCAATAACCATCATAAGATAAGCATGAAAAACATAAACAACAAGTGCCTTCCAAGTATTTGCTCTTTAAGAAATGAAATTGTATTTTGCTTAAAACAAAAGTAGAATGCTTCAAAAATTGAAAGCAAAACAACCCTGAAATGGACACTAAGATGACATGAAATAGTCAAAATGATAATCTACAATTAGTGTACAAGAACTAGATCAAGACATGCAAGTAGAGCTCCATACTTGTCTAGTTAAAACAATGCTCTAGGTAGCAAATAAAATCCTTGAAAGCACAAGATATTGATCAAGAAAAATATTTAATTTTAATTTATGTGATCTTAATAAGCTAGAGGACAGGAAACTCCCTCTTTCAAAATCGTTTGATGAGATCCTTGAGGCAAACCGATTGGGTCCTTCTATTCTTGATCTTGGGAGTTAGTTCGTCTATTGGAGAGCTGCCCCACACCCAAATAAATCTTTCAACCAAATCTAAAGATCTCTACACACTTGGAAAAAGATGTCAGCAATCATAAGGGATTAGATTATACAACGGAGGAGAAGGCTAGAGATTTCACCAAAAATTTTCTAGTGCTCCTCTTCCTAGAGTATTTCTCTAACCCAAAAACCATACAAGATAGCTTTCATATGTTAATCCAAACAAGTGGCAAAATGATAACTAGCATAATCCAACATACATGTAGAATGTAAAGCACAAAAATTGAAATAACATCACCTCAAGAAATGGAAGGAGAACACCAACACAATAGTACCCCAAAGTCTCTTTTATTATATGAAAGATGAATACAAAATCCAGCAGAGTCTCCACAAGCCCAACAGCTTGTTCTAAAGATACAAATGAGAGCTCAAGACTCATATAAATAAGAAAATGGGAGATGATTTCAAGGAAAATTCCAATGACAAGTGGAGATGGATTGACAATCCCAATGTAGAAAATCAAATCACAAGTGGCAAGATGACTGGCTGTAGGTGGATAACTTGATTCCTTGACTGTCCATCAAATATCCTCAAATCTGCTGTGTGATTGGCTGCCTCTAAACTGCTGTTGACACCTCAAACAGTCAAGCCAACCAACCGCTGTGTAAGCTGTTATGAAGATCTGCGTGTAGCTGTTATGGTGATTGTGTGTAACGTTTCAAACATGTGCTGCGTACATGTGTGTAAAAAGTAGAGATGAGAGGAGACAACTTCCTCCAAACCTGTGTTTAGTTTTCTGCCACATATACTTGTCTTTTCTTGAGCTGCATGTGCACGAAAGTCTTCTTTACGTGCTCTCTAGCTGGTTGAATTGAAGGCTGCATTCACTGTCTAAACTGGCAGCATAGCCCCCCTTGTTGGCTGTCAACTACATGTGTTACAATGTGTGCCAATGAATGGGGACAAACTCTCAACACATTTGCCCCCCACTAATCCATGAGTCTCTAGCTCTACATATGCTATTTTAACTGCCTGTGCATTCGTTGAAATTGGCTAATGCGTACACCACTAACAAATTGCCACCGTGTGATTTTAAGTGGGACAAGATCTACCATGTCACTTTTATTGTCCCCCCTTAACTTTGGAACTAGTTTAATGTGTCTACCTTTAATATTTTGAGTTTCTCGTCCTTTTGAAATAAATCACCACTTTTAACAATTTGATGTGGCTCATAAACTCAACGTGGGCCCTCTTTGACTTTATTTGACGTGGAACTTTGAATTTCATTGTGGCTTCATGTGGTGGGCTCCACATTGCTGCTACATCACCCTCTACTCTCCACATAATTTCCATGTCAAAATTTGACTTATTTTGACTTTGGAAAAATTTATAAATTTTTCCAATTATTCATTCTTTTGAATTTTTTCTTCATTTTTGCTACTGTCATTTGAAAAATCGGCTTTTGAGGGACTATAAGTCATTTTTTGACCGCCAAAGTGGGTCCTAAAATAATGCTGGGCCTCTGAAGATGAATTTCGAGTAGTCACACGCCCGAACATTTCCTAAGGCCACTTATTTATACCATTACATAGAAAATAATTAAAAAATCCCGTTTTGCGGGAAATTTTTAATTATTAAAAAATCCTATTTAGACCTAGCCAAATTCCATGAATTTTTTTGTGTGATCTAGTATGGTAATATACATCGGCTTTAGACACTAAGATGTGTTAGGGGCTCAACCTTCAAACCGTCACCCCGGCTTTGGGGTTAAAAATGAGTGAAAAAGCCAAGAAAATTATCTCTAAAAAAGAAGGGATAATTAACCGGATAAAAAAAATACTGCAAGGTGTATTCGTATGTTGATCAAGTCCCAACATCCTAGGCTTGTTACAGATTCAAAAACTCATCATTACTAGCATCACTTATTACAATTCCCCGCAGGGTGTGGAATATGGAAACAAGAAATTTGATGAGAAGATAAAAGTAGAGTTAAAAAACTCTGTTGACTGATGATATCTGATGGTACAAGTGTCATTTGGATCATCCTTGGGCATGGAGTTTTCATATAATCAACAGGTGCTACTCTAGTGGTCAACATGGTCTACATGTTCTAATCATGACCATGAGTTTCTTTTATCATGATAATTTTGGTGTTGCATCTTGAGTTTTCAAAATAGTAACACAACACTGCATACAGTTATTCAGAATCTCCAAATCCTACAGTGAATTATTCTGTTTTTCACTGAGTATCAGTCTTGCAGTCGACTTTGTGTTTTTCATGTTCCTTGTTAATGGTGTTATTATATTGTGTGCATGTGAGATTCTTGTTTTTCTAATCATAATTAGATGTCGAGGATGGACACACACTACATTTGGTGGTTCGACAGCCCCTTCAACAACCACCTTCATTTATGGCAGGAATTGCTGGTGATGGCCATTCTGAGTCTCAAGGTATAATTTGCTTTGCATTGCCTCCAGAGTTTTTTCAGTTATTGTTGAACTTGTACTATTATTTTTCATTGGGTTCCACTCAATTATTATTGTTTTTCTTTTTTGGTTTTGCATAAACACGTTTCTTAGCTTTGCCTCTCAGAGCAAAATGAGCTGGTTCTTGAATTCTGGATAAAATAGCTGCCTTTTAGAGAAGGATAACAAGGTCCATGATGCTTTATAAAGAATAATCCAAACATAGATTAAAGGGCCTTAACTTTCTGTAACATTTGTGAGATCAACGAGGCTCTGTAGGCATGGGTACTTGCAACTGAGAAGATTCGTTTGCTTTTGCTTTAGGCTTCTTTTTGAGCATCTTGTCTGAATTGAAAAAAGAAATTCATTAAAGAAAGAGGTATCAGAGGACTTGATTTGGATTTGAATATTTGATTGCATAAATGAGAGATGAAATGCTTGTCAAAGTTGTATGTCACCTTTTGTTGGGATTGTGAATCAGATAGCTATTTTATGATTTATTTATGTAATAATTCTAAGATGCCCCTTTTACTTTTAGTGTCAATCAGTTATACTGAACAACCTAGTATCTGTTAAAATTCTCTTTATTCGAGTTAGTGCAAATAGATTTGAGACTGTGCCTTTATAATTGTAACTAGCAATGAAGACACTCCAAATTTGAAAAACATTCAGCTGTCTTTCTTGCAGAAGTTAATTATAATTAACAAAGTCAATTAGTTATTTTCCAATTTTTTTGTTTTGAATCTAGAGGAATTGGCAAGTGGACTGATTTCATACTTGTGTGACGTGGGGTCAATTCTGAGTGCTACCGATGTAGCCTCTAGGTTCCTACCTATGGCCCTTTTGCAGATACGAGTTAATCAGTGGGGTTTGAATCTCATATCGTATAGTTTACATGATGCTTTGTAATATGGCCATTGCCAATTGAGCTGCCCTTCGGGGGATTTCCAAAATTTTCTTTTATCTGAATGTATTTGATAAATTGCACTTTTCTATTAAGAGGAAAGAAAACCATTGCTACATGCAACATGCTTGTGCTTAATTTTGCTATTCTTTTCAAATATATATGGCATTCTAATGTGATCATGATTGTAAGATTGTTAAGCATATAGTAGTTTAAACTTTAAAGTTCTTATGTGGAGGTTGAATCTGGACAAGAAATGAAGAACTTAGGAACAAGTGGCATGAAATTTGGTAGTTCACTATTATGCCCCATTGTGTTTTTCATGTGAGTAACTTTAAATCTGTATAACATACCTCTTGGACGTAATGTTTTGAACTTTGCTATTGATTTTTAGGTAGTATTTGCTTATATTAATCATATTTGAGGAAATATACAGTATGCTTGACAAACATTAGAGTGATTGTGGTCGTCACCTTTGTGCATGTAAGAATACTAATCATGCAGTAGTTCATAGCTCATTTTTGAGGCTGAACCTATGGAGGAAACATTGACTAGGTTGTGAACCAGTGGAATGAAATTTGATAGTTTATGACCAGTTAACAATTTCTATGACACACTGTTTAACAATAGGTTATGGACTTTACTAAGTGATGTTGAGCCTATCTTGCTTATGTCAGTCATGTTTCAGGAAAGGAGTAAGTTGTGATACAGATTGAAATTGGTGGTTGACCACCATTTATAATATTTCTAGTTCAGGGTAATCTCTTTAGTATTATGCTTTTAGAGAATGTGTTCTAGACTTTGTAATAATATTTGGCAATAATTAAATTTTAAACAATCAAAAGAAGCATGATTACAATGTAGCATCTGCATAGCTAGTAAGGGTTGCTAAGAAATCATATTTGAAAAAGAAATCTGAACCTTATTATGGCACAGGAGCTGTTCCTATTGCAGGTGATACTCGAAACAGGAGTGGGCAAGTGTCCCACAGTGTGGTGCTTGGGACCTTTAACATTCCAGATCAAGGTGATGGGGGTATTCCAGATTTAAACAGGGTAAGTTAATAAATTTGCAATGTATTGCATCTCAGAGGAAATGATGTTTGTACGTAGTACTTCTATTTTGGTATGAGTATATTATTGTCATTTAACGTTTGAAATTTTACAAGGTCTCCCAAGCGATGAAAGAGATTAAGTTCTAGTTTCAGGGGTCTGATGGATTTGCATTTTTGTTGTGTGTAGATTGTTTCAGCAGTGTTGAATTCTGTTGGCATTGGTAGTCTAGTACCTGTAAATGCTAGCATTGGCAATGGGTCAAGTACTATTGCTGTGAGTGCTGCTATGGAGTCCCACTCCTTATTTCTAGATTTTTGAGGGTTTCCTTCATGATTATGATTGGATTTAAATAAGATTATCCCTTGGATTTCTCAAATTTTCAGTCTGTTTTACCATCTGATGGCCAGCAAGGAACTGGTTTGCAAGGGCAAGAAAGGGCAGGCAATGATGGTAGCAGATCAGATACCAATCAGCCACAGGCTGATCATATCTCAGATGTTCAAGTTGATCCTGGTCATGTTTCATTTCGTTTCCCCGCAGCACCATTGCTAAGGCCTTTTCAGCAAGCCACGGTGGGGTTCCCTATAATCTCCATACATGTTGTAGCTCTGTTTAAAATGCAAGGTGCCTTTTATCCTCATTCATTGGATGAAGTGAATAGGAAGTTTTTTGTAGTCTTATTGTGGAATGAATTGAATTTCCTTTCCTTGATTTTGCAGGTTATCCCCGATTCATTGACAACATTGTCCCATTATTTAAATCGTATGAGGAATGAATTTGCACTAAACAGTGAGTATATTTTCTTTTTTCTTTATTACCCTGCTTACTGAATTAAAATTAATAAATGGAATTATACCTGCTCACAGAATGGATCATAGATTTTCCTGGATGGAAGATATTGTGGATGAAACTTTGAATTCTATTCATACATGTCACAGGTTTTGATAATCAATCACAAACTAGTACCTTAGAAAGCAATGAAGCAGAGGGTTTCAGATCAACGGGTTTACAATCAGCTGCTGGAGGTTTGCCAACACCAGCAGTGTTGGGAGCAGTCATTCGGTCCACACAACAGTTACTGACTCAGCAGGCTGGAGCTTCACTTGATGTAAATCCTGCTTGCCTGGTTGCTCAAATCTGCTCCTTTAATTTCTGTATTATCAAGGAAATACTTCCTTCTATATGCCTACCATGAGAACCTTGAAAACTGTTTTCAGCCGTGTTTAGTTTTGATGGTTTGATATCCATCTTGACATTTAGTTCCGCCTCTATATGCTTCATATCCAAGTTCTTTGAGATCTATCTTGAGTTTCAGTATCACCTCTCTATGCTTCAAAATTTTGTCATATCCAAGTTTTACAAGCTGTTCACGATGATATCTTTCTTGCAACTGTACACAAAGCATTTTCTAAGTGCTTTATTTTCATTGAAGGTGTTATTTATAAGATGCATATGATGCGTTCTTATTATCTTCTAACTATCTTCTAGGCGCGAGCTACCCTAGGGAAGCAATTTGGCATTCTTGTCAACCTCGATATTCCTCTAGTTCTTTGTAGATAACCAATAAAAATTACATCAATTTAATTTCAACAGCAGTTTTACAGGGAGGGCTTAGTGGGAAGCAATGTTTTCTATGCTAGTATTTCATCTTTCTGTTATATGAACTTAATTTGTAAGCTTTTCTTTGCAGGGGTCGGGGCATATTTCTTTGTTATTTTTGTCGGCAGATCACATCTTTCTTTAGACCTATGTTACCCAATGGCATTATGAGGCACAATACAGATATTGGAGATATTGATAGATAGTTGTAGATCACTTAATGCCCCCTGAACATGAATTTCTCAATGATTAACTTGTCATGGGAGCAACTAGTAGTTGGTGTACAGTTGTTACTTCTTCCCATGGCTGCCCTAATTATCTTGGATAGGAGCACATCATCATATTTTTGAACTCTACTCAGAGTTTTTTGATGTTGGATGTCACAAGAACTTCAGCTTTGAGTTCGATATTGCCATATTTTTCAACTCTTCTCAGAGTTTGTTGACCTTGGATGTTTCCCTCACAACCCTTGGTTCGATCATGGAATTTGGGATTCTTGGCCAACTTAATTGTATAAGTATTGTCAATCAAAAGTATAGTTCTCTTGTTTCTCTTGCAAGTGATTAAGAATTTTCTTGAACCACACAATCTCCTTTGTTGCTTTTGCAACTGCCACATAGTTTGCCTGTGATGTGCAATCTGCTGGAACTGATTGTTTGCATGTCTCCCAGGAGACAGTTCCTGATTCAAGACTTATAAGGTACTTTGAAGTAGACACTCCACTTTCCTTATCTCCATCAACATCTGAATCAGAATATCTGATCAAGTTGAAGTCATCCACCTATGAATATTTGCATCCAAAGTCTCGAGTTATTTTCATGTACTACATTAGAACTATTTTTGTAGCAGACCAATGTCCTTGATAAGGATTTTGCATAAGCTTGCAAAGGATTCGAACGGTAAATGAAATATCTAGTCTGGTAGTGGTAAGGTAGATAAGACTTCCCACAAGTTGTCTATACTTAGTTGCATTCTCTAATTCATTCCCTTCTTTAGATGTGAGATTTATATTTTGTTCCATTGGAGTGGAAAAATGGTTGCATTTGGCCATGCCAAACTTGTTCAACAATTCTCCAATGTACTTCTTTTGAGAAGGAATATAGTCCTTGGATGTTGAGTCACTTCAATGCCCAAGAAGTAGTGAAGGTCTCCCAAATTTGTCATATCAAATGATTTTATTTTTTCTTTATGGATGCATTATATAGTTTTCATTGTTCTATGTTATCAATAGATCATCTACATATCCCACAAGATAGATAACAATTTTTGCGAATTTTCTTGACAAATACAGTTGCATCATTAAAATTAAGTGTTTGAAGTTTAATTTCATAAGATTAGTGGAATTTTCATACCGGGGTCACAATGCTTCTTTTAGGTCATATAAGGATTTGATGAGTTTGAATACTTTTTGTTCTTGTTCCTTCACAACAAAACCTTCTGGCTGAGACATGAAGACATTTTCTTTCAAGTTTCCATTCAAGAAAGCAGTCTTCACATCTATTTGATGAACCTTCAATCCATTTTGAGCTGCCAAGGCAAAGAGAGAGTTTGGATGGTTGCCCATTTTGTTGTGGGGGAAAGGGCCTGTTCATAATCAACACCTTTTTGTGCAAATCCTTTTGCCACGTGCCTTGCTTTGTGCTTATTAAGTGAGCCATTTGATTTGTACTTGCTCTTGTAGACCCACTTGTAGGCAATTGGTTTGGCTGCAAATGGAGAGTCCACTAGTTTCCATGTTCCATTCTTTATGAGAGCATCTTTCTCCTTCTGCATTGCTTCTTTCCATTCATCATGAGAAGCAACTTCTTTAAAGGAAGTTGGTACAATATTAGTGGACAAATTAAATTCATAATCATATGAAACATCCATATCATCAACTAAATTAGAATTATCTACATCACCTCCATCTCGTTTAGTGGAACTTCTGGTTTTTGTCTTTTCGACTTCATCATGATGAACATTTTCAAGTGTTTTGGTGAGCCATTTTGGGGAACCTTTTTGAGATGGTTTAGGTTGCTTTGTTTTTTGATATGGCGTTGTATCAAGATTTAGCCTTACAATCCTCTCAATCACATCAATCAAAGGGTCTTCCTGATTTGAAGAAGTGGTTGAAACTTCATGAGGGGGAGATAGTGTTTTAGAAGGAGATTCATAGATTGATCCAAAATAGGGACCCCCCCTCCAAGATGTGGAGTCTCATTATAAAATTCATGATAAGGTTTTGAATGATTGATTCTATCCAAATGATCAAATTGCCACTAAACAATGTTTCTTGTCTTGGAATTCAAGAAAAATCACATCTCTAGATAATACAAACTTCATCTTTACCTCATCGTAAAGATTATATGCTTTGGTGGTATATGAATACCCCAAGAAGATGCATTTTTGACTCCTTACATTAAGCTTGCTCTTTGTTCCTTAGGAACAAAGGCATAGTAGGTGGAACCAAAGATTTTTAAGATGTCTTACCAAAGGAATGTGGCCATACCACATCTCATAAGGAGCTTTACTTGTGAGAACATGAGATCGACATCCGTTTTTGAGATACACTTCAAATATAACTACATCAACCCAAAACATCAACTTTACATTTTTGAAAAACGTCATGGGGCAAACCATATTTGAAATTTTCTTGTTCATTCTTTCAACTACACCATTTTGTTGAGGATTGTATGGAACAATAGTTTGATGTTGAATCCCATGTTGGCGAAGATAGTTTTCAAATTCATTAGAAGTATATTCTTTTCCATTATCAATATGAAGGGAGCCAATATGTGATTGTGCATCATTTTCAATCCATGCATGAATTTTTTTGAAAGTTTCAAAAGCTTTTGATTTACTTTCAACAAGTATACCCAACACTCCCGATGTAATCATCAATACAAGTCATCATATATCTATTTCCATTTGCAGACGGAATAGTCATAGGGCCTCACAAATTAGAATTAATTAGTGCAAATTTTCTTTGCGCTCTGGAAGTAGAATCATGTAATAGCTGTTTGTTATGTTTTCCTTGGAATCAAGCATCACATTGCTTCAACTTCTTTGGAATAGTTGGGAATCCAAATCTTGCATGTAGTAGAAGACCAGATGGCAATGTACCTTCATTGTACTGAGAAAGACATGTAGACTTCTGTGCACCAGTAGATGTTACTTACAACTTTAGTAGTCTTTCCTCATCTATTCTAGTTATGATGATTGTGTTGTCAAATGCTTTCCTTATCTCTACTTTTCCATTAAACATATGAATGGAGTGCTTGTTCTAGTGAATGTGAACAAGAGACAATGGATTTCTTCGCAATTCTAGAAGGTAGAGTACATCATGTAGAAGAAAGTCAAAAGTCATGGCAGTTTAAGCTTGATTGTGCCAAGTTTGTATGGCTTGAGACTTGTCTTGTCTACAAAGTACATTGCGCCATCTACATTGTCACTGATGTCTTCAAAGAAGTCTTTTCAAAATGGCAGGTTGCACCTATATGAAGTAACCATGCATCTCTCCAAGAAGCAGAGGAAGTATGAAACAAATCATCAATTACTTCAATATTACAATCGGCAACAATGTAATGCACAAATTTAGTGCTTTACCTTTTTCTTTGTGGTATTTCTTGATTCTATACTAGGGGATTCTGCATGTGGATGCATCATTTCCATCTCTGTCACAACAAATCCATTGGAGATGAAATCTTTCACCTTGATGGTGTTTACCTCGCTTACCTCCGTGATTCGTGATTCTTCCTTCTATGCCCTCCTTTGCCGCCTCTTCTTTTAGGAGAATCATGTGACTTATTCTTTTCATTCTGAGCAAGGAACATTGTTTCTTTAGGGGACTAAGATGTTGCCTTCCTCTACCCAAAAGCTTTTTCTTGTTCTGCAAACTTCTTATAGGAGAGTCAAAAGTAATGGCATTGAGTTGTGCTCTAGCTTTTAGGGATTCAAGATAGTGAGAGCATGGGATAAAGGGATTTGACAAAGACTGTGAGAGGAAGGTCCATCTGAACTTCGGTGGCATTTATGTCATGCATGATGGCTCTAACTTGAAAAGCTAGGGCTAGGGGCTTTATGAAGAGAAAGTCTCTTAAATTGACTTAATAAAAATTAAAAAGGTAAAAAGGCAACAAAAATGGTCACTCAATTAAAGTGAGGAGTCTCTACTCATTCTAACACTTGCATTTTTAGAAAATGAGTTCTTGGAGAGTTTGGAGAGAAGCTTATGGTTTCAAAAACTCTAGCCACCATTTGCTAGCTTCGGGCTAGAAACTAGACACCCTAGTTGGTCTTGAGAGTGGAATGACTTAGATTTCACCATTGAGATTCAAAGCAAAAGATGAATTGCAAAAGATAATAAGGTAAAGAGGTCTTATTAGTTGATTTTATCTTTTGATTTTGTGTACTTCATACATGTTTTTATAGGAGGAAGATTCAAGCTCAAATTGGTATCCTAGTGACTCTTGAAGGAGGTTGAATCTCTCTCCCTTTGTGCTGGACGAGTTCACTAGAGAAGCGGTTGAGTTCCATAAAGCAATAGAGTCCAAACTTTTGGCTTCCCACAGTACGAGTTGCCCATCTCAAGGGAGATTGAATCAACTTGTATTCTTGCCAACAAAATTCTGATATAAATGAGTCGAGTTTTCCAAGACATTCCTGGAAGAGAATTTTACAATGCTATCAAAGCATGTTCTTGGACAACTGTGAGGTTCAAGTGGGGTTTTTTTAACCACAGTGGATGATTTTAGAAGATCAACTTATGTTACTTACAAAAGACACTACAAGACCTGAGAGCCCACTCCCATTCAAGTGGAAGAATTGTTAATTTTAGGCAACAATGGTATGTTCTATGCTTTAGAGCAATTTTACTTCAATATCTTTATTAACCCAATATCAGTATCTAGATTAGCAATCACATCAACATGATAGTAAAATGCAGATAGAACATAAACATAAATAGTAGAAGACAAGCAGACACAAAAGGTGGCACCACCAGCTAGTCACAAACACCAATGTGGGGAAACCCTTGATCAAGTCTTCTTTTAGTCTTTAATAGTTCAACAGAGAGAGATAGTACAATTTACAAATTTGATAATTTATAACAGCAACAAAAGAGCCCTAACCAGAAAAGTCAATGTTTGTCAACAGGGCAGATTTGACCCTCAGCAAATCGGTCAACTTCAACCTCCAAACAACGAGATAAAACAACCCTCAAAACAGTCAAATTCAACCCAGTCAAAGTTTGGTCAAACAACCCACCTGCGGTAAGGCCTAGCCGCTGTCAACGTTGGTCAAAAGTATAGAAATTTGGTCCCCTGAAATTTCGGCTTCTTGAAATTTTGCTCTCCTAAAATTTCGCCCTCTTGAAATTTTGCTCTCTTGAAATTTCGTACGTGTGGAGAGAGAGAGGCCTAGAAATCCGTACCCAATCAATGAGGAGAGAGAGAGAGAAGTGTGAAGATGAGTGTGTCCAAATGAGGCTAAGTCACCTTCTATTTATATGCAACGTGGAGGATGAATAGAGGTGACTGTTGGGCTTCTGAGCCTACATAATTTAGCTGGCCGACCTTGACAATTTGACCATAATCAAAATAAAATCATAACATCATTTGTACATGCCAGAATCAGATGATCTTTAAATCAATCCTACACCTCTCGGAGAGAGGAATCCAAGAAAAATATCAGCGGTCATAAATAAGATGACCCATGTGGAGTTTGGCCCTAGTTGCCGATTTTCACAGTGCCTCTCAACTAGGGAGAATTCCATTTGCTAATCCATTTGCAAATCTGTACTATCTCTGCCATCAATGCACTGCTCTGTTATGCTGAACTATGAAGAAGAAGAAGCGATCGAGAATGTATCATACCATTCTCTGTTGACTCGAAGTTAGTCCCAGCCAGTGTTGATAATATCGCTACGGGAAAATATCGGCGAGGGTCCAGAAAATATCTTATCGGCAATATCGGCGAAAATATCGGCAAAATATCGACAAATATCGGCAAGCATAGAAAATGCATAATATATTCATTTTTTTCAGATTTTTAAACATATAAAGCAATAACAACATGAAATAAACACATTGGCACATAAATATGAAGAAAACACTGATATATATGATGTCAAATAGAAATGATATAACAAAGGTGATACCAAATCGTGCTAATCCCTGATAATTGTCCATTCAAGGACTCAAATGTGGAGAACCAATACAAAATAACATCACATATAATAATAAAAGTATCTCATCATCATGAGTTACATGTAGCATAACAAATAAAACTAGCAGCTATCTATCTACTGCCCTCTCCCCCTTTTACGGGAAAACATGATGGGCTGTTTGCCAGGCCTGCCCCTAGTAGTAGAAGGCCCTGACACTGCCTCTGCACCTAATGTCAAATAATGAGTGCTAGGCATGGAGCTATGCTCTCCTATATCTATAGCAGATGGTGTTGATGCTGATGCTCCCGCAGTGTCCTCCTTCTCCTGCTCCTGCTCCTCCTCTAAGTGCTGCTGCTCCTCTGACTCCGAGTCCTCCTCTTGCTGCCCCTGCTCTAATGGATCATCTGCCACTGGCTCTAACCATGAAGGTGACTCCTCCAATATGGGCTCCTGAGACTCCACCCTCCACGGAGACAATACATCAATATTGTCTAAGGAAATGGCATCTGGATCCACTGGTGATTCTATTTGCCTCACTCGAAGTCGGATGTTGTAATGCACATACACCAAATCGTTGAGGTGTGCGAACTCCAACCTGTAAGAGTGTCAAAAAAAGTAATGAGTCTTGACTCTTGACTCTTGACACTTGAAGGTCATAAATTAAAAATTAAAAATTACAATAAGTGTAATTGCTCAACTGAAGGCTTGAGTTCAAAGTTATACCTGTTGCGCTTTTTGGCGTGTATTTTCTCAAATACACTGCAATTGCGCTCACACACTGAAGAGCTACATGTTTGACTCAAGATTCGTATAGCCAATTTTTGCAAATTTGGTGCCCTTGCACCATAGCTTTGCCACCAAATATCTACAACAAAATAATGAAATAAAAAATTCAAAAACTTAAAAGTTAAAAGTTAAAACATAATTAAATTCAAATTTCTAATTTCTAATGAGTGATGACTTGTCACTTACGTGGCATGAAGAGGGCCCTTTCCTTAATGGCATCATCAAAGCCAAATAGGCCAACACAATCCTGATAACACTGTACCTCGCGCTTGATTTTGCTACGAAGCTCAGAATCAGGTACCATCCTCTGAATACAGGAATGGAGCCCTTCCATCACCTCGCCATCAAAATCAAAGTTGCATTTGTATGCAAATGCAGGGTTGAGGAAGAGTGCTGCTGCATGAATGGGTCGATGAAAGCATCCCTGTCCACGACTATCGATCACATCCCATAACATCATCTACCTATTAAGTCCAGCAGAACCCTTGTCTGCATAATAGGAACGAATGGCCTCCTTGGCCCTATCCATGCCCTCATACAAATAAGGCATTCCAGGCTTCTCTCCATCCACCAATCTAAGAACCTTTACTATAGGTTCGCTAACTGCACATGCTTCTTGTACTCCACGCCAAAATGTCTCAGAGTACACCATTTTTGCAATGGCTCTCCCATCAGGTCTCCTGCTGTATCTACAATTACGCCAATCATCAGACACAAACATTTGCTTCAACTCGAACTGACATCGAAGCAAAGACTGAAGAGTAATAAAGGTTGTGGCAAAACGTGTGATGGCAGGACGCCGCAACTCCTTGTTTCTAGTGAACCTCCTCATAAGGCTAAGAACAAAAGCATGGTTATAAATAAACTTGGGGATGCTCCTAGCCATATCAACTGCCTCCTTGATGAAGGAGAGTTTCCCCATATCCTCAAGCAACAAATCAAGACAATGCGCTGCACATGGAGTCCAGAACAATGTGGGATGCCTCTCCATAAGCATTCTGCCGGCAGACACATAATTAGCTGCATTGTCTGTTATGACTTGCACCACATTCTGCACACCAATCTCCCGAATGAACCCATCTAACAACTCACATATCGTTGCTGCATCTTTGATATGTTCTGATGCATCCAACGATTTAATAAACATGGTACCTTTAGGACAATGTACCAAGAAATTTAGGAGGGTCCTACCCTTCCTATCTGTCCAACCATCAGACATCACTGTGCATCCAGTGACTTCCCATGTCTTTTTCAACTCCGCCAATCTAGAGTTGATGTCCTGTTTTTCTGCTTGAAGAATTGGCCCCCGCAACTCCTCATATGTGGCACTTTTGTACCCTGGGCCCACAACAACAATAGCATCACACATTGGTTGCCAAAATGGATTGGTTTTTGTGATGCTGAGAGGTAAGTCGCTCCAAAAAATACACCTCCCCATGACTCTATCTGCTTCTTGCTTCTCCTTTTTTTAAACAAACGATTTTATGCCAGGTTGTGCTCCAGCTCCTGTTCGTGGAACAAAAAATGATGACCTCGCATTCACACTAGCAGTAGCGCTAGCATGTGATGGTGTGCCAGTTGTGGAGCCCCTCCCACTAGGGCCAGTAGGGCCACTACCCTCAACATCAAAATCAGGAGAAGATATCCCGAAAGATCTACCTGCACGTTCAACTTTGTTTCTTTCCGCCTCTTCCTTCTTTCTGTCCTTTTCTTCAATTGCCTCAAGAGCTTTTTGTATAAGCTCCGGACTAGAAACTTCACAAATGCCAACATCATGTCCAGTGAGTCTAGCAAGATGGTATTTCAGTCGTGTAACCCCACCTGTCATCTTGGTCCCACACAATTTGCATGCAAGATATGCACGATTTGTCCCACCATCAGGGATCCCATACTCCCAAAATGGGTCCAAGTTTTTTGGCATATTTGTATTTTGTAGTGGGCTAACTCAAAAGGAAACCTACAGCACCAAAAAAAATTTGGAATTAGTAACTTAATAAGTAATACGAAATTACAAATAAGTTAATAACCACATCATTTTACAAAACAACATCCTTATCTCTTAGATCAGTGGAGGAAAGAAATTTTATTTCTGAGATTTTGCAATTTGTGATTGACCTCTCTGATTTAAACTCTGCTGCGTAATTTTATTTCTGATACAGCCAATGGTTTTTAACTTTTTATTATCTATAATTCAAATTTCAGAGACAGCTCCCAGCCTAGATTAAATAAATTTTAAAAAATGTAATATATAACCCTTGTTTTTTTAATATATAAAATTCTTAAGAAAATGACAGTTAATTTGTTTTGTTTGCAAGATAGTATGCATCAGAAACTCACCGCTGCAATGCTCATGTGTTTATTATTGTTGTTCCCGAGATAAGTTATTGTGCTAGTCTCTTTTCCTCCAACTGATTTGAACGGTGGGTCTCCAGCCATAGAAATAAGTTGTTCTTTTTAATATTCCCAGTCTTTTTATAGTTTTATATAGTTTCCTAGTGAGGTCTTCTGTCAAACAGTTTAATGAGGTACTGCTGTAGGTGTAATTTCTTTGAGTTTGGGTTCAAATGAGTATAACTATACAGTGCCCAGCAAACACTCAAGAAACTATTTTAATTTTTAAAGCAACATCTTCATGTTCAGAATTTAAACAACAAAAGCAAACGCCATTGAGACTTGAAAATCAGCCGCAATTAAATTCAGTCTTCACTGATATATTGCTTCAGGAATTACACAGTAGTTTTCCAGAGAGTTACAATCACTGATATATTGCTTGAGGGCGTTGCTCTGTGGATGATTTTCCCCCACGTTTAACAGGGTATACCCTGAGTTTTGGTCAAAAGGCAGTGCTGTAGGTTACTCCAGCAACATAACCATCAGAAAAATGGGCTGTGAGAGGACCCTACAAATTTGGGATCATGGCCATTCTTTTATTATCATGCCAGCAATTAAGAAGAGGTGGTCAAACCTGTTACAGGTGACCCAGCAACACAATCAACCATATGTTGATAATTATCAATCCATCCCAATTCCAAATGATAACCAGAGAAGCAACCAATACTACATACTACAGACTTCAGTGAAGAATAGAACCTGGTTTAAAATTTAAATGATGTCCAAAGAGGCTATGCCGGTCATGCTATAGCAAAGGCACAATCGTTTTGCAATAAAATAGTGCCAGAAGTATGTTAAAGAACGATTTAGTGGTGTAGTGCGGTCTCATGTAACTGTTGAGGTGAGAAGCTTGAACATAACATAGTAGAGATAGCATGAAAATGCTCGAGAGTCGAGACAATGATAGGACATACATTATCTATGTTACTGTAGTCTTGACTCTTAGCAATACACCACTTAACCAACCAAGCAACTGTCACAAGATACAAGACCATGAACATAGATAATCACTCAAATCGGCTTACTGTTCAGTGTTGAGTCGTTGAAACTTGACTGTTCTGCAGAGACGTGGGAGCCTGGAGCAGTCGTGGTTGGGAAAAATCGTGGCCCGTGGGAGCTGTGCACACTGCAGATAATTGCTGGAGAGTCCGAGAAGTTGAAGTCGGGCACCGGCAGAGTCGTGGGCATCCGCAGGTGTAGGTAAACGGAAACCCTCGGCAGCGAGTCGGCGACAGGCAGAAAACTGAAATGAAAAACTAAAAACCAAAAAAATCGTTTATATAGCACAACCTCCCGCGATATATTCCTTCGTGGCGCGATATTTACCGATTTATCGCCGATTTCTCGGATTTATCGCGCGATTTTATAAACCCTAAAATATCGCGATTTTTTGCTGCCGATATGTCGGATCGCCTGAAAAATCGCGATATTTATGAATATCGCCGATATTTCGGCGATACTATCATCACTGGTCCCAGCTAGCAGCTGTGTATTCGGCCTCGGCAGTGCTCAAGGCAACCGATTTCTGCTTCCTGCTCATCTAGGATATCAACGCAGAACCCAAAGAAAAACAACATCAAGAAGTGCTCTTGCGATCCACCACATTGCCAGCCCAATCAACATCAGAATAACCATGCAGCCTCACATCCTCGGTAGTGTATCGCAGTGCATGAGTGATTGTGCCCCGAAGATACCTTAGAAGATTCTTGGCACCAATCTAATGTATATGATGAGGCTCAACCATATATTTGCTCAATGTGTTAACTGTAAATCATATGTCCGGACGGGAGTTCACAAAGAACATCAGTGCTCCTATGAGTTGACGATACTTAGAAGCATTTCCCAATTCATGTCCAGCAACACTACCACATAAGTTAAGTTCCATCGGACTAGTCACAGGCTTGTAGTCCACCATCCCAAATCTTTCCAATATCTTCACAACATATTTTCCTTGAGAGAGGAAAATTTCACTTGGCTTTTGCCAGACCTCCAACCTTAGGAAATAATGCATTAGTCCTAGGTCCTTCATCTCAAATTCAGAAGTCAGCTCCCTCTTACATTTGTCAATGAAAGGCTCTACACTTGTCAGAAAGAGGTCGTCCACATAAAGTACCAGAATGAGAGGTTTATCATTTTCAACCTTAAAGTACAGGTTTAGATCAACTTCACTTCTAGTGAATCCCAGCTTCATTAGATGGCGATCGATTCTCTCATACCAAGCTCGAGGTGCTTTGCTTCAATCCATCTGATGTAGGTTCCATTCTTGAGAGACAGCAAGGGCTATGATCGAGCGGATGGTGGTGTATCGGGCAACAAGAGAAAATATCTCATTGTAATCTACACCTTCGTTTTGAGAGAAGCCTTGAGCAATAAAGCGAGCCTTGAACTTTTTTGCACTTCCATCAGCTCCATGCTTGATTTTGTAGAGCCGCTTAAAGTTGACAACCGATTTGTCCTGGGGTCTAGGGAGCACATCCAAGACATCATTATTCATAATTGCCTCGTATTCTTCATTCATAGCATCCTTCCATACTTGATGCTTCACGACTTCTTCGAATGATGAAGGCTCATTTTGAATAATAGTGCTAGTGGCAATCAAATATCCTTGATACCTGTTCTATTTCTTGGTTTCAAGGAAAGTCCCCGTTGGTGGAATGTGTCTCTTAGCATCTTTGAGAGTCTCCCTAAGCAATGAGGGTCTCCTTTTGGAGGACGACTCATGAGGAGGAGGATCAAGAGGATCCATAGGTTCATCAACATCAGGCATCGTTTCGTCTTCTTTTGCACCCTGATTTCCGGTGTCAGCTTCTTTGTCCTTCCTTAGGATAGGAAGGTTGTTGATCTTCCTAAGGGCCATATTTTTGTCGAAGGTGACATCATGACTTATCTCAACTTCCTTTTGACCAGCCGCATAAATTCTATATCCCTTAGAATTTTCACTATAGCCCACAAAGATTCCTTTTTTCCCAGATGCTGCACCCAATTTGCTTCTTTTCTCTCTCGACACATGAAAAGATATGAGACTTCCAAAAATTCTAAAATGAGAGACATCAGGTTTCTTATTAGTGAACATTTATTTGGGAGTCTTGGAGTGCAATGCTTGATGAGGGCATCAGTTTTGAACATACACGGCGGTATTTGCAGCTTCAGCCCATAGGAACCTCTGAAGGCCTTGATCATGAAGCATGGCACAAACTGCTTCTACAATAGAGCGATTCTTCCTTTCAGCCACACCATTTTGCTTAGGAGTGTATGGCGTTGTAGTCTCCCTCTTAATGCAAGCTTCTCTGCAATAATATTGGAATTCATTGGATTTGTACTCGGTCCCATTATCAGTCCTCAATATCTTGATTTTCCTCTCAGATTGGTTTTTGATCAAGGCTTTCAAGTGTCGGAACCAGGTGAACACTTCATCCTTCTTCTTCAAGAAGTAGATCCAGGTCTTGCGAGAATAATCATTCGTAAAAGTGAGATAATATAAGTATCCCCCCAAAGAGTTTATGGGCATCATACTAGATATGTTGGAGTGGATCAATTGCAATATATCTGTGGTCTTGCTATTACTTGAGGGGAATGGCCCCCTTGTAAGATTTGCTTCGGCACATCCTGGACATACACCTTCATGCTCCACTTTGAACTCGGGCATACCTGTCACCATTTGTCTCACATCGGGTAGGGCCTTAAAATGAAGATGGGCAAACCTTTGGTGCCATAGTTCAGATTGTAGAGATGTGTCGGAAGACATGGCTCCTGTTGGACTTCCTCCAACTTGATACAAAGTTTCAACCCTGAACCCAAGAGTAAAAGCATGTTTAAAGTTTCTTTTCCAAATATGTACCTTTCCTCAATATCTTGATTTTCCTCTTGGATTGGTTTTCGATCAAGGCTTTCAAGTGTCGGAACCAGGTGAACACTTTATCATTCTTCTTCAAGAAGTAGATCCAGGTCTTGCGAGAATAAATCATTTGTAAAAGTGAGATAATATAAGTATCCTCCCAAAGAGTTTACAGGCATCATACTAGATATGTTGGAGTGGATCAATTGCAATATATCTGTGGTCTTGCTATTACTTGAGGGGAATGGCCCCCTTGTAAGTTTTCCTTCGGCACATCCTGGACATACACCTTCATGCTCTAGTTTGAACTTGGGCTACCTGTCACCATTTGTCCCACATCAGGTAGGGCCTTAAAATGAAGATGGGCAAACCTTCGGTGCCATAGTTCAGATTGTAGAGATGTGTCGGAAGACATGGCTCTTGTTGGACTTCCTCCAACTTGATACAAAGTGTCAACCTTGAACCCAAGAGTAAAAACATGTTTAAAATTTCTTTTCCAAACACGTACCTTTCCATCGATGAATGCCACCTTGAATCCTTTGTCCTCCATGACTGAAATGGGCACCAGGTTCTTCTTGAGATCAGGTACATATAGTACTTCTTGCAAATGAATAGTGTTACCTTGAATAAATTGAAGGGTAACATTCCCTACTCTTTTCATGGGATAGGTGGCATCATCTCCAAGGATGATCTCCAAGTTTGTCTCCTTTTTTATCAACTTAGAGAGGGTTTCCATGTATCTAGTGAAGTGTCTTGAGGCACCACTATCAATCAACCAATTTCCCAAAGTGTCCGGAGGAGAGGCAGTGGAGAGGGCCAATATAAGATAGTACTCTTTTTGTTAACAACATTTGATTCTTCATACCTGGAGTTCCTTGATTTCTTGGAGGGTCAACCATTTCCTTGATGTCTCACATTTATTTTTCCTTTGCCATTGGACTTGCCATTTCTTTGATCGTTGTTGTTGAAGTTGCCCCTGGAATGATTGTGACCATCATCATGCGATGTGTCCCTTCTATTTGGACACTCCCTTGCATAGTGGAAAAACTTATTGCAAACAAAGCACCTGCCCTTCCTTCCTCCCTTAGATCCACGCTTTCTAGGGAAATGACCTTTAGACCCCACATTTTCTCTTTTTGGCATGGGCGGAGAATGTAGTGGGGTTGCTTCTATTAGGAGGCATTTCTTGCTCCACCATTCTTGTTTCTTCTTGAATGCATCTCGACATCAATTCTTCAAACCCTGGAATTCGATCATTGTTGAGGACGGTGGTTCTAAATACATACCACTCAGGTGGGAGTCCTCCAAGGGTGGTGAGAGTAAGTTCCCTGTCAGGAATGACTTCTCCAATCGAGAGTAGATCATTCTTGATCTCAGTAATCCTCAAGAAATAGGATTGAATATCCTCGTCATTGCGCTTCTTAATATCCTTCAACTTATTCTTGAGAAATAGAATTTGATTAGCATTACTAACCTTGAACATGCCGACCAACTTGTCGTAGATCTCCTTGGAGGTCTTCAATTTGGAGATGTAGGCCACCAGATGCTTGTCAATGGAATCCCTGATAATCTTCTTTGCTTTGACTTCAACCTATTGTACTTGGTCTTTGCAGCAACCGGTGCATTTGAAGGAGGTTCAAGGATTTTACCCTCCACATAGTCCATCACTTTTTTTTTTTCTTCCAAGGTCAAATCAAGAGACATCTTCCATCCATGATAGTCAGATTTATCATGTAACTTGTCTTCAGCCGGGAAGTAGGACAAGGAACCCATTGAACCTTTTGTCCTTGTCCAACTGTCTTTGGTGATTGCTCTTTCACTCTTGCTTGGGCTTTGCCTTCACCTCACCTCTGATACCATGTTAATTTTAGGCAACAATGGTATGTTCTATGCTTGAGAGCAATTTTACTTCAATTTCTTTATTAGCCTATATCAATATTTAGATTAGCAATCACATCAACAAGATAGTAAAATGCAGATAGAACATAAACATAAATAGTAGAAGACAAGCCAAGACAAGAGCCAAGACAAGAGGACATAAGATGTGGCACCAGCGAGGGACAAACACCGGTGTGGGGAAACCCTTGATCAAATCTTCTTTTAGTCTGGAATAGTTCAACAGAGAGAGATAGTACAATTTACAAATCTGATAATTTATAACATCAACAAAAGAGCCCTAACCAGAAAAGTCAACACTGATCAATAGGGCATATTTGACCCTCAACAAATTGGTCAACTTCAGCCTCCAAACAACAAGATAAAACAACCCTCAAAATAGTCAAATTCAAACCAGTCAAAGTTTGGTCAAACAACCCACCTGTGGTAAGCCCTATCTGCAGTCAACGCTGGTCAACAGGCCAGAAGTTCGGTCTCCTGAAATTTTAGCCTTCTAAAATTTTGGCCTCATGGAGAGAGAGAGGCCCAAAAATGCATACCCAATCAATGAGGAGAGGGAGAGAAGTGTGAAGATGAGTGTGTCCAAATGACGCTAGGTCACCTTCTATTTATATGCAACATTGAGGATGATTAGACGTGACTGTTGGGCTTCTGAGCCTACAAAAGTTTGCTGGCTGACCTTGACAATTTGAATGTAGTCAAAATAAATTCATAACTTCATTTAAATGTCAGAATCAGGTGATCTCTAGATCAATCCTACACCTCTCGGAGAGAGGAATCCAAGAAAAGTATTAGTTGTCATAAATAAGATGACCCATTTGGAGTTTGGCCCTAGTTGCCAATTTTAACAAGAATAGATTCTAGAAATAGAAGAAGAAAACCCTAGTAAGAAGAAAGGGGTAGAAGCGTCGCTTGAGAGAGAAAAACTAGACATGGGGGACAAGGAGACTCAAGCATTTAACAACTTGCTCAGTGGACTGAATGATTTGGCTGAGGGCCAAAAGGAGATGGTGGACTTCACGAGAGGAATATCAAACAAGGGGACTTCCACTGAAAAATATCCTGTAAATGGGGAAGGGTCCAACAGTGCAAAGAGCAATCATGCCTAGATTGCCACACTGAGCCATTCATGCCTCAATTCCTACATGATAAAACCAAGGACCAAATGGAACACACAAGTCAAGGGATCCCTTATGCAAATTATTTGGAGGAGTATAGAGCATTGGGACATGAGTTCCAGGTTGTCATGGGTTTCACTGATTTCTGCCACCTTCAGTTAAAAAGCAAGCTTAAAATAGTTCAGAAAACTTTCAGGTAGAATAACGAGTTGCAAAAGACATTGGGGAAAGAGACCATTCCTTGCTTTGATGGGTCATCTAAATGCTCAACTCGATCATGGGTTCAGAAACTGGATACATATCTCCAATTGCATTAGATGACAAAGGAGGATGACATTAAGTTGGGCACATTACACTTGGGATGACGAAGCCCATGAATGGTGGTATCATGGGTTGGTGACAATGGGTCACAATATCATCACTTGATATATTGAGTTCACTCAGGGGCTTATTGAGTGATTTTGATAGGAAGGATTCATATCTTCATTTTAGGGAGCTGGCCCAACTTAGACAGATAGGCAGTCCAGAGGCCTATATTTCCGAGTTTAGAGACTAGTAGTTATGATCAAAGGTATCTCAGAGGCTAAGTTGGTGATGCTATGCGTGGAGCGGTTGTCTAAGTCTCTATGTGGTTGGGTAAAAGGCTTTGAGCCCACCACTCTTTGTGCAACAATTAACAAGAGTAGGGATCCCGCAGGATGCCGTCTCTAAGAGCAGATTCCCTCCCAAGCCTTCCTGTTTTTGGAAAGGCAAAGAAGTCAAACCTTTCAAAGGGAGGGCACTGGGAAACCAAAGATGGATGAAGAAACCCAAAAGGAGTTGAGAAAGAAGATGCTTTGTTTCAATTGTAAGCAGCCTTAGACACTAGGGCACAGGTGCGCAACAAAGGACAAGGTGGGCAAGACCCACTATATTGAGGTGTACTCTGAGAGTGACAATGATGATGGAGATGAGGAGCCGGTGCAAGAATAGGTACATGGATAGATACATCAGACAATCAGGGTGAGACTTCATAGTAGAAGGCAAAGCTGCTATTATTGCATCTATGTTAGGGTTCCCTAGGTATCATACTTTCTGAGTCAAAGGGGTTCTGGCAGATACAAGGTTATGGTATTGATCGATGGTGGGGCTTTCAACAACTTGATAGATGCAACCATCGTTAAACAGAGAGGGATTCCTATTGAGGAGGTTATTGAGGAGGTCGATGGCTTTGTGGTAGCTATATTTGATGGCCATCAGAGAGATTGCACTAGATATATCCCCACGCTGCAACTAACCATGGGGAGCCATATAATGATTGATGACTTCTTCATGGTGGATGTGCCAGGCACCAATGTGGTGTTAGGTGTTTAGTGGCTCTTCTACATCAGGAAGTATACTACGGATTGGTTGGATGTGGAGATGGAATTCAAGGATTCAGTGGATGGCAAAAAGGTAGTTTTGAGGGCCATGCATCAATATCCACCGAAGATAGTATCACCTAACAACATGGAAGCAGTCTTGAGGCGGGGTGATATAGAGTGGGCGGTTGAGTGCTTTATTTCAGACAAGAAACAACCAGATCAACTACGACAACATCACGACGACATTTAGGTATTACTCCATAAACACCAAAAGTTTTTTTTGACATACCTCTAAGTAAACCACCTGATAGGGGTTTTGAGCATGTTATAGAATTGTAGGAGGGTGTACAGGCAGTGATTACCAACCTTTACCAAGACCCTAAGGTTTACAAAGACGAGTTTTAGAAGGCCATTAAGGAGTTGTTGAGGTTGGGTGACATTCGACTTAGTTCCAGTCATTTCGATTCTTCGGTGGTCATGGCCAAGAATAAGGATGGTAGCTTGTAGATTTGTATAAACTACTTGGCTGATAACAAGAGAACAATAAAAAATTGGTATCCTATGCCCATGATAGACGAGTTGATGGATGAACTGAGGAGAGCCAAATATTTTTCAAAGATAGATCTTCGTTTAGGTTACCATCGAATTTCAGTTCATGAGTCGGACATCTCGAAGACAACTTTTAGGTGCCATTATGGGGACTACGAGTTCTTGGTTATGCCATTTGTGCTAACCAACGCCCTTATAACTCTCTAGTTATGCATGAACCATGTGTTCAATAAACAATTGCAGAAGTACTTGCTGGTTTTCTTTTATGATATTCTTGTCTACAACAAGACTTGGGAGGACCATCTGATGCACTTTGATGAGGTACTGGGGATACTAGAGGAGCAAGAACTACATGCAAAGGAGCCCAAGTGTGAGTTTGGTATGACAAAGATGCTCTACTTAGGGCATGTAATTGGGAATGATGGGGTTTAGGTCTATCAAGAAAAGACCCGGGCAATCATCAAGTGGCCTGCCCCGAAAAATATAACTTACCTTAAAAGCTTCCTTGGACTCTGCACATACTATAGGAAATTTGTTAACCATTTTTCATAGTTGACATTGCCTGTTACATACCTTACCAAAAAGGGGGCTTTTAGTTTGACCGAAAAGGCACAAGAAACATTTGAGAAGGTGAAGCAGATGATGAGTTCGTGCCCTGTGCTTGCATTACCAGATTTCGCCCAACCCTTCTTTCTAGAGTGTGATGCCTCAGAGACTGGGATAGGAGCTGTTTTGATGCAGGATCACCATCCAATAATGTTTGAGAGCCGCAAACTCAAAGATTATGAGCGACACTACGCAATTTATGACAAGGAAATGTTGGCCATCATGCATGCATTGGCCAAATTTTGACAGTATCTTGTGGGGAAGAGGTTCAAAGTAAAAACAGATCATATCAACTTGAGATTCCTCATGGAGCAGAAAGCGCTAAGTGAGAGACAACAAAAGCAGATCAGTAAATTACAAGCCTAGGAATTCGAGATAGAGTATGTCAAGGGAAAACACAATGCAGTAGCAGATGCTCACATGAGGATGCCATCTAGTCTCTCACTCATGGAGATAATAGGTGACTGGATGTCGCTGTTGCTTGTAGAATACTCCAAAAACAAATTCTCCTGTGAGATTCTGGAGGGGGTTGATACAAGATGACAGATACCGAGTAGTGGACGACGTCATCTACAATAAGGACCGAACCTATCTTCTACGAGAATCAAAACTGAAGAAAAAAATAATGTAGGCAACTTATAGCTCACCTTTGGTAGGAAACCTAGGATTCCTGAAAATCTACAGGCAAATCAGTGAGAGGTTCACTTGGAAGGGTCTCAAGATGAATGTGCTGAGGTTTGTGAAAGAATGCAACGTCTGCCAACAAAAAAAAGTTAAACATACTCATCCAACGAGGACACAGGAAGGGAATACACAAATGTCATTTCAGGGGTTTTCCGGGTAGCAATTGCTGGGAGAATTTTGGTATAGAAGCTTTAGTGGGATATCAGCCTTTTGGAGGAGTTTTGGTGTAGGAGATTATTGCTTAAAGGCAACACAGATTGCAGCATCCAGGGCCAGCGGAGGAGCCTCTCACTTGGCATACGTGGGAGTTTGTAGGACGAGTTGTGGAGCTAGAGTTTGCTGTGGGAAATTAGGAGAACCTTGGGGGAGTGAAGCTTAGCCTTTTTGGAGTGATTTGGAGGGCTTTCTCTGGGAATTGTTGGTAGGCCGTATTTCCTAGCAGCTACAGGAGGACGTGGTATTTGGGGGTCAAAGCCATACCGAACCCTTTCTGGATTTTGGTGGGTTATTTCTGAGGAGCTTGGGGTTAATTTTGCAAAATTTTTTGAGCAGCGGAGGTGCGTTTTCAATAGCTTCTTTCTAGCAAACAATACAATTCTATGGGGCAACACAAGGCATCATTGGAGCAGTTGATTCTATCATCTGAGCTTGTTATTTTATCACCTAGAATTTGTCGCGCTTGCCATTGAGGCAAGCCCAGTGTGCATTTCTTCCACACTATTGTACTATTGCCCTAATTGCTTAATAAAATGGCTTAGATGGTTATCATTTCTGGAGTTTACATGGGTGTTCACTGAGTGTTTAAAATTTTTGGTGTGTATTTATTGTTTGCTTTGCATATCACTGTTTTTCCTAATTTGGAACATTACATAAATCATGTAACATTGGACTTTGAAATGTATGATGATTGTTCACTTGAAGCTGCAAAATCGATTGGTTTGCAAGAATGTCATTTGTAAGGTGTCAGGCTATCACCATGTGACACTATAAAGGACGAGTTATAGGATTTGCAATAAATACTTTAGGAGAAGTGGAAATGGTGCTCTGCTTTAGAGGGTATGGTGGAAATGTGTAGGTTTGAAAATGCGGGGGAGGAAGAATTTTCACAAGTTAGTATTGAGGGAACAAGTATAAGGTCAAAAAAGTGGGAGATAAGAGGGGTGTGCAATTTAAAGTCTTTTGAATTGTACATTACTGGAAAATAGAAGATGAAGATGAGTTGATGAAAGTATTGCTGATGTAGTGTGGTTGCACATGTTAATATAGTGCCAATTGTTTCATTAAATTTTGCTAGTGGATTGCAATGTGAATCTAATGAGTGTTGTGTAAACATCAACTGTGAGGTGTAGTTTGTTGCTAAGATGGATGTTATGCTTGAGAACCAAAGCCCTAGTTCTTAAAGACTATATTTTGGTACTTGTGTAGAAAAGAGCAACCTTTTGGAATTCAAACCAAGTATTGAATTGTGGTGTGAGGGGAGAAATTTTCAACCAACATTGGCACTAAACAAGTCATTGGTTAAACATGTGGTTAGTGACTTGGCAAATCTTACATTGATGAAGCTTGTTTCTTGTCATGAAGTTAGCTTCATCTCTCTCTTGTTTGGCAACTTCAAAAGTTGATTTTTGAATCGCATTTAAGAGGGGCATGTGGTCTTATGCAATAGGTATTGGGATGTGAGATTATAGATGATGTATTGGAGGATTTTCAACATATTGCCTTGTAGTTTCCATAAATTTGGGGTTCAAAAAAGTTTAATGGAATAATTCTACATTGTTAAACAATGTATTGGAGAATTCCAATAGATTGACTTTTGGTATCATAACATTCACTTGATAATATTTTGCGCAATTTAGAAGGGTATTGTAAGCATCATTTAGAACATTCTCTGTCTTAATAAGTTTTTCATTTGAGGGGTTGACATTGTTAACATATTCTAATGGTCATATCATGTATTTTTAATCTTGAATATTAGATAATAAAGTGACTTAGGACATAATGTAAGAAAGTCACGTCATATTAATAACTAAGTTGAGAACAATGAAATGAAGCTATATGTCATAATAATTATGGTTCATAAAGCTATGTGTCATTAATAATTATGGTTCATAAAGTTGTGTCATTAATGAGAGATGGACTTGTTTTTGATCTTGATACATAGGGAGACTCTAGATACATGCACTTTGGATCTGTCTTAGAATTTTTGGGTGGGATTTGATAGATTTTGGATTGAGATAACGCATTGCTTCTCATGGGTTAGATAGGGAGGGTTGTTAGTTATGCCAACTATAAGAGTTGGAGATAGACGAGTATCACATTTTTCAAGAACTAATCTAGTATGAGATCAAATGGGGATACTATTGCATATTTTCAAACTCATGGTGTTCCCTTTTAATGCTTGTTCAATGATTTTACTAGAAATGTGTTGCCCTTTTGGTGAGGGAATTACTGAAACACATATGACAACCTCTCTCTTCCTTTAATTGGAGGTGTTCAGGAGGATCACCTCATGTCCATTCCTCCACCCCTTAGGGTTGCTCAAACAACCTTGGTTCAATCAAGGGTTTGTTCAACAACACGTTGGATGTATGGAGTGATGGGTCACTTGTTTTTTTGCTTTACCTATGCTCATACAATTATCTGGCTTGGTCACTCCCTAGGGGATATGTTTCACTAGTGCATTTGCTCCTTCAAAATATTGTTGACTGTCATGAGGAGCCCGTATTGCAGTCCTATCACACGACCTTGACGAGGAGCACTAGTTGCAGAAGGCCTTGACATCCTCTGCTTTGTTTTAGCACTAGGCTTGGTCACTTCCTAGGGGATATGTTCCACTAATGCAGCTGCTCCTTCAAAATATTGTTGACTGCCATGAGAAGCTCGTATTGTAGTCCAATCACATGACCTTGACGATGAGCACTAGTTGCAGAAGGCGTTGACATCCTCTCCTTTGTTGTAGCACTAAGATCTTCTTGGATAGATTTTTAGCTTTTAGCTAGACACTTAAGTCTTAATTATTTCTTCTTTTAATATTGATGTAGGAGTTGCTTTCACACTATCACATCGAATTACATTGAATGTACTCGTATAATCCCTTTGACTTGCTTTTGTGGTTTTAATAAAATAATTTTATCTATTTTCATCAATCTATTTCACTATCTTTCCGCTTCTTTGTGACTCACTATTTGTGCATAATCTAATAAAAGCATTGTTAGATGCTTTAATATTTTCTTCTTTGGTTCCTCGTTCTCCAGGGTTTGTCTTTGGACTTCATCCTCAAATATAGTTTGATGGTTTGATGCAATTTAACATTGTTGATTTCAGACATGTCTTCGAGGAATTGATCAGTGTACTTGGATTTTCCATCAGGGCTTTCCCTTTTTGCTTGTTGCCTTTGGTACCGATAGTCTTCATAGCAAGACTTTGTTGTTCTTTGTGAACGTTAAATGAAGAGTGGGGTCTTTTGAGCAAGACTAGTTCATAGGTCACATGAAAGCAATGTTATCAAAATCAGAATGGAATTGGTGGAACTGGTCGATCAAGCCGGTCAAGTCGGTTCGAATGAAGAGTGGGGTCTTTTGAGCAAGATTAGTTCATAGGTCACATGAAAGCAATGTTATCAAAACCACACTGGAACTGGTGGAACTGGTCGGTCAAGTCGATCAAGACGGTTCGAATGAAGAGTGGGGTCTTTTGAGCAAGACTAGTTCATAGGTCAGATGAAAGCAATGTTATCAAAACTAGACTGGAACTGGTGCAACCGGTCGGTCTAGTCGGTCAGGCTGGTTTGGGGGTCAAACCGGTTCGGTTTGTGGTCTGAAATTGTAAATGGCCTATTCGATACCGAATTGACCGATTTTGTACCGAATTGGTTGGTTCCATACAATGTGACCAAAGATGTTCCAAACACAACCTAATATTCAAGCCTATCACCCTACTATTGCTATGCAATTAATGGTAATGCTAAATTCTTTAAGTAAAATTCTTTCATTTTCATGCTTCCACTTAAATTTTAAACATTACCATGAGTTGACTCAGGATGTTTGAGAGTGGTTCCGACGTCATTGGATTTGATATGGAAAAAGTAGAATTTTAGATCTCACTTAAAATCCTTTAGACTTAATAGTTTTTTTTTTTCTTTGTTCTCTCTTATATCAAGATTTCAAGATTGTAGAGATGGCAACGTTTCCATTGGATTTTATCATGTACGAGGGTATGGAAATACTATTTAATCAAGAGAACTAACCCTATATCTCCCTTGGAGTTAGTGACATTGGTTGTTGAACTCCTCTATCATGACCCTACTAAAAATGTAACCATCACTCAAACAAAATCTCGGTTTGACATGCTATGTTTTTTCTATCTTATTTTAATGCTTAGAGGGTGATATTGATGATGGAGATCCTACTATAGACAATGATTTGAATGATATGTAGGTATTTGTTGTAGCATGCTTTCTTTTGGATGCTAGAGGCTAGTTATCGACCACCTGTGGGTAGTGTATATAGGAGAAATTTTTTCTGCTAGATGGTCCTCAACTAGCAACCAACAACCCCTTGCAGCGAACAGATCATTAGTCCTTCACCCACTTGTTATGATTGTATGTTTGAAGGTTGACCTCCCAATCCCGAAGGTATGCCAACTTTTCGTTGGTGTAGTTGAGTAATTTTCCTTACTTGTCATGGGCACTTTTGGGCATGGATTGGTGGGGGGATCCGGTGGAAAGAGTGGGCTGGGTCTCTACTCTTGTCTCCACTGCCCGATTCCGTGGTTAGCCTTGTATCCTAGTCCTGTGGGATCTCCTTTATTGATCACTAGCTTTAAGGTTGGCACTACTTGGAAAACCCTGACTTTGGTTGCGTGGTCCTGCATCCCAACACCACATGCATCACCCCCTTCCACTCATTTTAGCTTTATTCATCTCTTTTCCCATCTGGGTCCACATGTGTCCATTGGGTCCACATAGGGTTAGCCTCCCCCTCCTCTTGTCCACACCTTGGGTCAAGCCTATAATGATTCCCGAAGGTTGATGTAGCTTTAAGGAAAAGAAAAAGCATAATTTGGCCACTCAACAGGAAATGTACCATAAAATGCAAAAGATGACCTAGACATACAAATTTAGCACATGGGCGAAAGCCAAACATGAGCTCTACACCATATACATGGCCATCACCTTGGTTCCTATGGGCCCTAGATGAGCCCCCTCCATCATTAAGAAACCCATGATTGTCCCAACCCCTAGTGGGCAATGAACCACCCCACCTTAAGGGGGTATCCACTTCCATATACTACACATCATGCTCTCATCCCATGTAGCCCCAAGCAGTGATGAAGAAAAATCAATCGAAGGAAAAAGGCATATGAAGAAGGGTGGAAAAACAAGGTTGGGGTAACTTATGTACCATGATTTTCTCCCTCCTACATTCACATAACCCAGGTGTGGGCTTCCCTTATTATAGCTACCCTTGTACCATGACATGTTGTCTGGATGAGTCCCCTGATCCCCACTTTGTTCCATTATTATATCCTTTGCCACCTATCACTTGAGGGATGTACCATGGACATGTCACCTCGTTTAAAGGTTGAAACCTTCTAGTAGGGTCTTTGATTAGCCCCTTATTGAGCTTGGATACACTTGTACATGCTAAAGCCCACTATGGAAGGGCATGCAACCATGAAGTGCCCCATTGATTCCATGACTTGTAAGCTCTTTTACTTGATTATTCTAATGATTTGTTGTACTGGAGGGCAAGGGGACTCATTGGATCTTATGTAGGATTGCAACTGGGTCTCCATATTGGGCTTGGTCACCCTATACAAGGTCTTAGCCCTCCAGAGGGCCACATTGGCACTTGTAGGGTGAGTGTTGAGAGCCATTGGCCTCCACCATAGTAGAGAGTATTTCATGGATCCCCAACACCACTCATTGATTGCTCGCGTTCCACCTTTTGGATGAGGATGATGCACTTGGTTCACCATGCCCAACCTACTCCACACATGCACCATAGGCTTGGTAGATGCTCCAGGGTCTAGAGGATGTTTGCCACTATAGAGGGAGGGCTTATGCCATCATCCTAGCCCTTACATATGGTCTATAGGCATTTTTGATCCACTTGAAGACCCATGAGGATGTCCTTGTGCCCCCCAGACCCACTTGGGAGCACCACAAGCTCTTCCTTGGAAAACAAAGGGCCAACCCCTTGTCCACTATGTTTGGAGTCTAGTTTTACATCATGGCACCCCAAGGACTTCATTAGGCCTCCTCAAAGGCCCAACGACTCACTATATTGGTCATTCTGCTCTTTTGAGAGGCTTATTCTTGTTTTGTTGAGCTATTTTGGTGGGGTTGTCCCCAAAAGTATTGTTATTATGCACATTATTTTATTTTAGGGGAATTATTAGTCCAAATTAGGCCATTCGAATCCCTTAGGATTGTATAAATGGAAGTGAGATAATTCATTTTTATCATCATCAGTTGGATTAGATTGGTATCTCTTATGAGATTTTTGCACTTTTTGCTGTGATAAATTTTCGGAGCTTTTCTTGATGCACTATGATGTTTGGATTTTGCTATTGTCTTTAGAGCTTCTCTAATGCGAGGTTGATAAGTGCATATACTCTCTCTCTCATGTAAGTAAAAAATTTGATGTTATTCTTGTTATCTTACTGGTTAATTGCATGTATGTTGTTACCTTTATTCTTGTATGGGTTAAATGTAATGTGAAATTCTTTTGGGACCTTGAATAAGTGAGTAAATGCATGTGTTGACCTTTTGAGTGATTCGGCGAATGTTCCTAGAGGTACCTCTTAGGTTAAAGACCTCGAAATTGTCTCCTTCGCAAATTTGAAGTATAAATCTTTATTGATCTAGTTGCTGGCCTTGGAGAGGCTAGCAAAGATCAGTTAGGGCTCCTTAGCTCACGAAATTCCATGATCTTTGTGTATGTGACTCCATTAAGCCCAAGCAATAAGGCATTGATCCTCGTATCCCTTTGGTTGTCAATAACATTTTTTTTTCATTTCTTCCAATTCTAGGCCTATCCCAAAAGGTCTCCTTGGGCATCACACGAAATCATTTGTAGCCATCCAAAACCCTTGAAAATTGGTCCACTATTGCCCTGTAGTTTGCTCAAGAGCTACTCCAAATTTCAAGAAATTCTAACGATGGAATACCAAGATATAGAAAGCTCTAACCACAAGACCATTTCTTGCCCTAGGTTGATTTTCGGTTAGTGACCTCATCATGATCATTGCATTCAAATCTCAAAAGAAAATTTGTCCTTTGATTCTCTTCTCTTCCATAATTAGGTCAAGCCCCTCCTTGGTTGATCGACTCCATACCCTTGACCTAATTTTGGGTCCACTTGTTCTTGTGTGGTCCCACAACTTTACAACTCCAATTCCATAAAGATCACGTAAAGGCCAATTCTCCATAAGGATTTTTGGGTCTAGGAAACCTCTTGACAAGATATATTCCCAAACCCTAGCCTCAAGAATCCTCTTAGCCCTTCCTAGAGAGCATATCACCTTGCTTTTCAAGCAAGAAAGCCATATAATTGAGTCTCTCTTGTGAATAGGCCTTTGGAATCACTCCTTATCCTCCTATTTGATCCATTCATCTAGTGATTCCCCTTATACCGGGTCTCCTCCCATCGGTGAAAGTCCGTAAAGAGAAGGGAGCCTTAGCCGAGGTGACAGTGCGCTATCCCTCCATTGTTGCCGTTGATCTAGTAGTTGCTCTATAGGATCCCCTCTTAGGACCCCTGCTAGTTTGAGCGTTAACAAGGCCATTTAGAGCCTGTTTGTTGATGTATTTTTGGTTCAGAGATGGATTGCACTGGGTGCTATTTTGGTTATGTGCACCTTTACATGCTATGTAAATTAAAACTTTTTCTTATTTGTGTATAAATGGGTTGGATTCATATGGATGCACAAGAATATATATTTTTTTCTTTAAAATTTGAATATTTTATGTGTTTTTGGTCTGTTGGTTTTTTGGTCCAGTTTTTTTACCTGTTCCGTCCGTTTCTCAGTTTAGAGGGTTTTCTGGTTTGATCACTGGTTTGGTTCTGATAACATTGCATGGAGCTGTCTGATATGTGTGGTGTTCCCTTAGAGTGTGTCTACTGTAAGCAAGAATCTTCATGTTCAGCAAATGTTTCATGTGGAATTAGGCCCATATCTTGGACAGGTTCTGAGCTTTTTAGCTGCATAGTAACACTCAGAGCGTCTTTAGCTGTAGGCTTCAATGAGGTAGGGTAATCCTCGTGAGACTGGCCTATATCTATAGCTGGAGCTTCTTGCATTGATTCTTCATGTTTTCCCTCTCTATCTGTTTCGGTTGCTTCAGAAACTATTGGATTGTTTGGCTTGGAGGCATCTTCCCTGTGATCAGTTTTATTTCTCTTTTGCTTTTTATAGGGTCATTATCCCAATCATCTCTTTCTTCTATGGTTACATTTCTAACAGTGCGATTCTTTCTAGCTTTGTGTTTGGAGGAATTCCCTGTTGTTGATGGTTGGTATTGATTGGGATTATTACCCTTGTTGACGCTCTTTGAATTGTTTGTGGGCATCTTTGGGGCCTTGTTCTGCTAGTGGCAACGTGAGTATCTCATAGAACTTAACCATCATTTTCATCATTGTTACAATGATTACTTGGTTTATTATCAATGTTGGATTGTTTGTTGTATCCCATATCTGAAATTTCTTGTGTCCTTGACTCAATCATAATCTACAGGATTTGTATAATCCTTTTCAACTGGATACTTGCAAGTCAACTTCCTCTAAAAATAAGTTGTTTCATGTCCACCTAAAACTCACCATGGAGTTCCAAACCCCTCAAATTGCATGTAGTATTGGCATTGACCAAAGTCAGTGATAATTATGCCAACTGGAAAGGAAATGTGAAGAAGAGTCTTATGTTGCATGCGGTTTGAGCCAGACAGTAACAGAGGTAATTTTTCTACATAATTGTGGAAAGAGCAATTCGTACTGTACAAAGTTGGGGGTAATGATAGGGAACTCTTTGAAACTGTAAGCCCTGGTATAAGTATATAATCCTTCTTGAAATATTAGTCAGTCTTTCCTGTCAAGGCCTAATTGCATTCTTCCATCAGGTTGTCTCACTAGTAAATATATAGAACTCTTTCCCAGAGTTAACTTTCAGTGTTGAATGAAAGTACTTTATAGTACTGTATTTAGGCATTCTGGCAAATTTCTCGTGAAATAGCAGTGCACAAACCACATAATAAATAAGGTGAAAGCTGTTAAGTGTATGGGAGCTCCAGGATCTGTCTGCAAATTTGATCACTAATTTTCTGGACCCAACATAATGGTACAACTTAGTATTTGCCTCCATGAACACCTTACATACGAGCCGGGATATATTGTCAAAGGTTAATTTGAAAGTGCTAATCTCATACATTGGTCTTTCTTAGCAGGGTAGGCTGAAGGAGTCATTGGGGTAGCTAGTAAATGGCATGGTACTGAATTCAGAATTTCTTGTCTTCACTGAATGAGATGCCTCTGATGAGTTTTCAATGTCTCAGCTGTTAGTAAGGACAAGGGTCAACTATTACATTATCTTTGCTTGAAGCTGACATTGTGGTCTTTGGGTCATATTACGTGATGCACCAGACCCAACTTCCATAGGTTTTGCTGCCTGAGTTATTGTGGGTGCATCTTGAAAGAAATGGAATTGATGGTCAGGCTGTTGTTGTTGATGTTATGAGCAGTATTTTAAAGACATTGAATCTTTGAATATGATCAATGGACATGCACTTCATCATGAAGTGAAAGGTTGTGTTGGTTGAATTCCTATGTCTTGAAGAGTACTTTTTTGAGGTTTACTTTATTGGCCTTACCTTAATTTTTTTAGACAAGTCACATTTAAAGCATTGGCTATGCCTTTTCTCTCGTATGGATTTGTGAGACCTAATAAAGGTCGTTATCCTTTACACTCATTGGACTGCCACAAAATCGAGGTAGCTGCTAGTTAACATTGCATTGTTTTCATCCAATTCAAATAGACATGCAGCTGTAAGTAAACATGACAGAGATTACACTCATTGGACTGCCACAAAATCGAGGTAGCTGCTAGTTAACATTGCATTGTTTTCATCCAATTCAAATAGACATGCAGCTGTAAGTAAACATGAGATTCTCTGTCGCAGTGTCTAATTTTGGCAACCTGGTTATAGTCAGGTCAGATACATTGGAGATTTCATTTCTTTTTTCTAGTAAATAATGTTCTTTTCACTGGCTGATGTTATATGAATTTCATGAGAGGCACATTGTGTGGCACTTTTTGGCTTTGAAGTTGTACTCTGGTATATTGGACTTGAAATTTGGGTTCTGCTATTTTACTAAATCAGTCTGTTTTTCTTTTGGTGGTGCCAGCAACTTGCCACGCAGCTGGAAGGTGAAGCAACTGTAACTGATGCATTGGCACGCGGTGAGATTCAGGCTGCTGCCATGCGAAATGGAATTATGATGCAGAATTTGGGTGCATTGTTGTTAGAGCTTGGACGCACCACAATGACATTGCGTATGGGACAGTCATCGGTATGTTTTGCTTGCCCTGGCTAACTTGGTGTGGATTCTGTTTAATTTCTCAGTTCCAGAATGAAATAAGTTTTGGTTTTCTTTGCTATTAATTGCAGGCTGAGGCAGTAGTAAATGCTGGGCCAGCGGTATTTGTCTCTACTTCTGGTCCTAACCCTTTAATGGTTCAGGTATGCTGTATGCTGTGTAGCGAGCGGCATTCATATTTTTAACAATTATGAGGCCTTTTATGTTTTCTTTTCTAAATCACGTAATTGGTTGCTTTCTGTTTATGTTCTTGTCAGCAGCCCCTTCCTTTTGTGCCTGGCTCAAGTTTTGGTGCAATTCCTGTTGGATCCACCCAACAAGGTACAAGGATGACAGCAGGTTCTGTCACTCCAGGTGATGTACTAAGGAACATCGACATACATATAAGATCAGGTATTCTGAATGTTTTAACCAATTTGCTTATTTGCTTTCTTCTTTTTGGCAACAAGTGCCCATACTTTGTGTTCCTTATGAAACAGGGTCATCATCAGCTCCTAGTGCAAATGGTGAGCAAGGAGAACACGGTAGTGTGCAACAAGCAGAAGGACAGGGTTCAAGTGCTTTTGGAAGACAAGGTGTTTCGTCGGTTCTTGGGGAAACAAGTGCTGTACGGGTAGTGCCAGTGAGAACTGTAGTTGCTGCTGTCCCTGCAGCAATAAATGCACGTCCTCCTAGTGAATCAACTGGTGGTGCACTTGGTGTCTTTTATCCACTTCTTGCAAGATTTCAGCAGCTGAACCCTTCACAGATAACTCAAATTAGAAGTTCACCCCACACAGTTTTTTCTGGAGACAATCCTAGGAGTGCTGAGACTGCCCAACAACAGATCCCGGGATCAGTTTCCTTATCGACTACCTTGCCTCAAGTGCAGGTGCAGGCTTCTGTGCCGACAGCTAGTGAAAGTGGTGTCAGCCAGGAAGAATTGCGATTGGCTAATTTCCCAGCTTCAGCAGGTGCAACTTCAGCTGGTGAAAATCAACCTTTAGTGCAAGGGATGCCACAGAGACAACCTGGTGGGTATGCCAAAGCAGGTGCCATATTAATTCGTTTAGTTCGGGTCTACATCAAAATTAATACAGCTATAACGTAAATATTAGAATTCCAGCTTTTAGTAAATATTAGAATTCCAGCTAGAGCATTCAAGTGAGAACAATCCTAGGTTTGAATATTAGGATGATAGGATCAAGGAGATGCATCTGTTTTTCTTTCTTTATTTCTTCTTGGCGATCATATATGATGATGAATTTATCGATCAACCTGATCAGAAAATTGATGTTAGTGTGTATTCTTGTATCCATGGTCTTTTTTACCATATCGTTCTTCTGGTTCAACAAAATATGGTTAGTATTTACTCACGTGCTAACAACATGTATTCCCTTCTATTTAATAGCTCGTTGCCATGGTCCTACTGCAAATTAGTTGAAAGGAATTTCAGTGCTTCTTGAAAGTTGATTATAAATGCAGTTTCTGTGAGGCTTCAGTTTCCCTGTCCTCTCGGGTTATGATTTTGCCAGAACTCAAATGTGTAGCCTTTTATTTTAGTTTATATTAGTTTCCAGGGCAGGATTGTAAATTTACTTTTCCTCTTCATCTATCTTGGAATTGTTGTATGTATTTGTTGTTAAAATATCCTAAAACCAGCTATCTAAGCAAACAGATCAGATCTAGTTACTTGCTGGAATTCTTAACTCTTGCATGCAGCAGAAAACAAGAAAAATAATTATACAGTGCACAATTATTTCAGCTCTCCTAGATCCGTTCATCATTTAAAATTATCTTGAAAACTTACAAGAGCTCCTGTATAGGGAAAATGGCTTTGAGAAATTAATCAAACAAACAGCAAATCGGAAAATGTTAGTCTGCTCAGAAATCAAGGCAACCTGCCCTCCAATCTGTACAGACAATTGTACGCCTGCTCTTTTCATTGCTGCTGACTTGCTAACTGTCCTTGCCGAAGATTAGCTGCCTTCTCCTTGCTGAATTACTGCTGAAATTCTCACCAATGCCTGAAAAGTAGATCTTTGATTTTCTGTTTGTGTTTTTGTTTTTTTGCCCTCTCCTTTTGTAAAGTTGATCTAACCGTGAGATCAATGGCTCTCTTTTAATTAGATCATTAAGTAATCCACTTTAGTCACTTTAATAAAAAATGTTCACTTTATTAATTAATTAATGAAGTGAACTTCTAAAAAGAGCATAGAATACATTTAATGATGATTTCCATAAGTAGACACCCTCATGGAGATCCGTCTGAGCTACAAACACAAACAGCTTCCTGCTCGACAATAGCAGCAGATGTTGTACTCTGGTTTACGCTACATAGAAAACTCAAGCTTCGTGCTGAGTCACACTAACAGTGTAAGACCCTTTTATGCTTTCCACATGCTGGATTTTTGTTCTATTGTTTATCCTGGCTTGTATAATTCATTAGCAATAGCTCTGATACCAATCGATTTGTTATGCCATGTTTATGCACAGAGATGCATGACTAACCTTCTACGTTAACATATATTTAAATCATGCTGAATTAACAAAAACATATAAAGCAACTGTCCATTAAATGTTTCAAAGAAAATACAATATAACAATTAGACACATTAATACAACAATGGTTTACAACATTTAAGTCAGCACTAAATAAAGCTTATGACCCTCTAGCAAATAAAAGGGATTGCTTGTATAGTAAAATTTAAATAGGTCACTTGGAACTGGGTCTACATTTGTGATATGAGTATATATTGGTCAGTATAGTCATTCACACTCACAATTGCATATGATAATTATTTGACATTGATATTTTTGGAGTTATTCTCTTAACCGTAATGAGTTTTTGTGAACCTCATCATTGTCAGTTAAATCAGGAGTTGTGTTCTGTATCTATATTTGGCGTACACAATATTTATTGGGATATTCTTGTTAAATTGGTTTATAACTTTGATAGATTGCTAGTCTGATATTGCAGTATAAAATGCTTCTGAATAAAAGCTGAGTCTAGGCTTAGATTTAACAGACATGTCATTGGTAATCATAAGATGCCTTCTCCATAGAGCAGCTGATCTTTCATTGATATTTTCCCGAAACTTACTTTAAATTCTTGTAGGTCTATAAGCATATCAGCAACTCAGGTTTCTAAATGTTGGCAATCCTACAAGTTTACTAGTTTAGTGGTAATTTTAGTTGCTTCTCCGTAATACTGAGAAACATGGTAATAAAAGATAGTTGGAATTAATTATTGTCTTTGATTTATTTGATATATTATCTATCCTTCAGACTTAATGCAATGAAACACTTGTTAGCCATGAAGAGATTGGAATTTAACAGAATAAATTTTAAGGTTGTTGATGTTGATCTCTGATTTTACAGGTTCATCTGCAGAGCAGGACTTAGGTCAAGGACCAGCCAATGTGCGTGGCTTTATCATAGATGTTGAGGGCCATAACATGCAAGAAGGTCATCCTCAGGGAAATGTTGGGACAACGAGTACTGAAGAAAGCTCTTCAATACAGCTACCCAATGGACTTGGTCAGTTATTTACTGGTATGGTCTCTGGAGGACAAACCAATAATGGAAGAAGAGAAACTGTGGACTTCATATCTCAGCTTCTTCACTATCCAGCAAGAAGCAGTATTTCGAGACAGTCTGCAGGACAAACTGAGACAGTTGCTCCTTCTGGAATAAGTAGCATGATTGAGCAGGCTATGCAAAACCCTTTTTCAAGAGGCAGTCAGTTGCAAATGATGGAGCGGATAGGAGAAAGAAGTCGAAATCTAGCAGAGATGTTCTCAGGTTTAAATAGGAATCAAAATGTTGATTTTTCAGGACTGTTGCAACAGATGATGCCTGCTGCGTCTCAAGTCCTAGGCAATGAATCTGAGGCCCCAGTATCTCAAAATGCTGCCGAGGAACAACCTAGAGCCTCAAGTTCAGGCAGTCAAGCATATAATCAAGATGGAGAGACACAGACCAGAATCTCAAATGAGGAACAGCATTCAGCAGAAGAGAAAGAAGTAGGAGCTCAAAAGCCTCAGGTAATGTGTGCATATATGTGAGATTACATTTGTGTGTGTGTGTGCGCATGCATGACTGCAGCTGAAGGCATGTGTGTATGTGGCTATGTTTGGGTGTGTGCATACATGCATGCATGTGTGTGGTTTTGTGCGCATATATGCATCCATGTATGTGTAAAGGTGTTAATTTCTGTGCATGCATGCGTTTGTCTGTGCATGTGACCATGCATGCACATGATTTGCACTTATTGCTCTTTGTATACGAGTAAAAATTTCTGAATGCAACGTATTTTCTTTCTTCCTGTGTGTCATTGTCTTCCAAAGGATGAAGCAGACAATGTTAATGGAAATGGAAATCTTCCATCTAATGCCGAGATACACCAATCAGAGAATTCTGATGATGTTTACCCTGGGGTTTCTCCTCCTTCCAAGCGTCAAAAGGTATAGGATTATTACATCCGATTCTACATTTTGCTCTGTTTGTTATCTGTTGGTTCATTTCTGATTTCAGTAGATATAAATAGGCTTTCCTTACTTTGTTTTTGGAGCTCTCTTAGGGTCAGAATGAATGAAATGGATTGGCTGATGGATGTATCTAGTGTGATTGACCTTTTGCTATTTCTAACTACTTCAGAAATCTTTTGAATGAGCAGACACAATGATTCACTTAATGAGCACCGCTGAAAATATTATATGCCAAGTCTCTAGCTTTCTCCAAATGATATGGAACTGGGGGTGATTCGGGAGTTTTATTACTACAAGTTACTTGAGGTTCTATTAGGATCATGTCCAAGATTGCTTTAGGTACTATTGGCACAAAACAAATGGAATGCCTGATGGAGTAGAGGCTTCACTGCTGTCCCATCAGGTATCTCAGGCAAATGTTTCTAATTGTGAGTTAAATTCTCCCACTCGATTCCTTTGGTGTTGCACAAATTAAATACTCTAGATATATTTTAGTTGGACTTGTTTTGGAGCCCTTCGTTGTGAAGTAATTGGATTTTCAGGCAACTTCTATTAACTTGCGTTTTGTTTTATATATATTGTTTAGTGTTTACTCCCTGATTGGATACCTTCTTTGGAGTGTTAGTTTGCATTGATACTGTAATGATTCTATTCTTGGAGCCAAAAATTGGACCTGCTTATACATGATTTAACTTCTGAAGTTCGTTTCTTACAGGAATATAATCACAGCTTTGACGACTGGTCTATGTTGCTCTTCTTTTAGTGTCCAAAGAACTGTAATCTTGAAAGCTGTATAGGGTAGCCAGAAAAGAGTTAAAATGATTCTATTGATGCATTGCTTATCTTTCTTATATGCATTGAAGAGTTGGTTGGATGCGTATGCTTGATATTAGTTACAAATATAGTTGTACCGTTTTTGGTGAATATAATTCTTTCGTAATTATGCTGCCATTTTGTCTTTGGATGATTGTCTACTCGGCCACATCCAGGAGGCACTGATCCTTATCATATTCTTCACAACTGTAGCTAGAATATGACAAAGTGTTCTTTCCCTATTCTTGTGATCTTAAGTTTGCTATATCTCATTTTATATACAGGGTTATGGTTCTTTCTGAATTTACATTCTAACGATATGAATTGCTTAGTTTATCTCATTCTCTTCTTTATAGTTTATTCCTTAGTTTATCTCATTCTCTTCTTTATAGTTTATTCTGTTCTTCTGTTGGACCAAGTGTATGCACCTTTCTTTGGCACTATTTCAATCAAGTCCCATTCAACCATTAGATCCTCCATGTTCTCCCTGTATGGATCCCTGATTATGCTGCCTCCTTTTTTCTCATTAGCTGAGATTATTGTATTAAAATCTCCTCCTATTATAACTTCTTGATAGATGTTTAAGACTTTCTGATTGCCTAATATGTTCCAGAATTCTTCCTTCTCGACATACAGGGTTGGGGAGTATACATTGTATATAATATAAATCTTGTTGGAGGAGAGGTCTTTCAAAACAGTTTTAATCCAGAACTGGTTGTCTTTTTTTCTAGTTCTTGATATTTGTATGGGTTCCATAGGGTGGCAAGGCCTCTTGAGTCCCCTCTCGCACTGACTATTGCACCTTTGCTGCTGGCCCAACAAATTTGCTTGGCTTTTTCAAATTCATTTGCATCCATCTTTGTTTCATGAAGGAATAAAATGCCTGCTTTCTCAGTCCTTATTATATCCTTTACTGCCAGGGTTTTGATGGTGTTCCCCAAACCTCTTATATTCGAAGAAATTATTTTCATTGAGAGGTGCGCAGAGATGCTTCCTTCTCCTTGTCCCTGTATTTCATTGATTCCTTTCTGGCATTCTGCTGGTTTTTGTGTTGCTGTTCTAATGTTTTCTGCTTGCCTAATATTTTCTCAATTGCAGTGGCGTCATCTCTTTTCTCCTTGTGAGGTTTTCTTCCCATTTTTTTGAATCCCTTTTCAACATGCTCAAGATGTTCCCCATCAGCCCAGGAGTCTGATTTCTTCTACTTGCAGGAGGTGTTGATGTTCCTTTTAGGATGAGGAACAGGAGACCCTTCGTTGTTGAGAGGTTCAACTAGCGAGGTCTTCTCAATGAGAGATGAGTTAGCAGGGTCATGGGGTGAGGGGGCTGTGTTGTCCACTGAAGGTTTTTCTTTTTCATTGGAGAGGAAGATATGACAGGAGAGGTGTAAAGACTAACTAAATCAGCAGGAGGGTCATCTGCTTCAGGGCAAACAGATTCTGTTGTTGGGTTACCATGTCAGGAAGGGTAGTGAAAGGGTCAAAAGGGTTAGGAGTGGTAGTTACAACCTCTTTCCTGAACGAAGATCCAGCTTTGACATGCCTTGCACATGTTTTCTTAGGGACATGACATTCTCCCGAGGGACTTACAACAGAGGTTTTGGACTTGCAATCATTGGCAAAGCGACCATATTCGTGACAAAGCTTGCACTTATAATGGATCTGTTGATAATCCAGAGTCTGCTCATGGATTCAGTCTCCATTTTTGAGTATTTTCTCTGGAAGAGCTTGTTCTAGATCAACTTCAACACAAATACAAGGACAAACATATTGTTTATGCTTCAGTTCAGATCTATCTAGAAACTTTCCAAGAGAGTTTCCTATGTAGATGGGGCTGTCAGACTCCCAGCAAGGAAGAGGAAGACAAGGAAGTCAGACCCAGACAGGGTAAGGGTTGTGACTCGAATTTTTTCTGAAGGAAGCTCCGTGGTAGGAGCATTATCAGCTTTCTTTATAAATTTTGAGGAGAGGGAGGAACTGGTTTTGACTTTTTAGTTTTTACCCCAACCACTAATTAAGGTGCTGAAAGCTGAGTCTGCTTGGAAACCTCCAGAACCCGATGATATTTCTTCTAACGTTGTTGGGTTAATCGATTGCGTATCTCGTACAAAGCGAGGAAGACAAGATTCGATTTTTTGAAGTGCGGGAGCAGTTGCAGAGCCCTTGGAGACAAAGCTTGAACAAATTGAAATAGAGGCCTGTGTAGATAGTTAATCATTGAAATTTCTGAGTTTTATTGGCCGATCAGATGATTTGGCAGTGGACTGGATCTGTTTTTCCTTGTATTGTTGGTGAGATTTGTATAACTGGGAGAAGTGGTTGCTGATTTGGTGATTCAAGAAGAAATTGATAGATTTCTGAGTGTTTTGCCACAGAGATTGGGTAGATTAATCAGAAATCCATATTCATGTGTTTCACTGTTGATTTTGTGTAGATTTATCAAAATCTGTGGGATTTTTGACTGTTTAAGAGCAGATTTTTGGAAATGTTTGTGTTTTGTTCTTGTTTGAGGGCAGTTTTTTCACAAATCTATGTGATACGTGGCTGCCTACTGGTGTTGAGAGCCCATATACAATGGTTTGTCCTCAAGCTTGTAGAGTGAGGGAGGGAGGAAAATCTATTTTGAATTTTCAGCATTTTACTATGTTTCAGTGTCTATTTCTGCATTTATGACCTGTATCACTGGCCTTTTTACCCAACATCATGTTGTAAGGTAGCCATGGAATTTTTGGCAAATGCTACATGCATGTGTAAGCAACATATGTTTGTCATATTTGAGTAGAGGTGCTTGGTTGATATTGTCCTAGGTAGATGTTCCCAACTACAAGCTATGGGTAGAGAGTCGAGACCAAGACAAGTTTGATGTGCAAGACAGAGAAACAACTATGTTGGTCAAGTTATCCATGACATATGATATGCTTCAGGACTTCTAGACAGAGAAGACTTTGGCAGCAATTTATAAGCATTTGGAAAAGTTGTGTGAGACGTTAGACAAGGACAGATCCTTTTTCTTGAAGAATATGTTGTTCTAGAACACGGTAGATCAGGGTGAATGCTTGCAGGAGCATTTGCTCAAAATGAGGGATATTGCAGATTAGTAATTAGGCATTGGTTAGAGGATGGAAGAGGAGGAAATGGCGGTAGTCAGAATGAAAAGCTTACCATGTGCTTACTAGCACCTTATTGAGACCCTAAACATTACCACTACAGATGTTGACCTGAAGTTTGATGAACTATGCAATGAACCCTTGCAACAGGACAGATGGAAGAAACAATGTGGTAGCGGTATTGGGATAGAGGGTTCAAAATATGCCTTTGTAGCCAATGTGAAGAGGAAAGACAAGTGGCAAAAGAAGAGAGGTCAAGCCAGTGGTAAAGATTCAACCAGAAGTCCCTGGAACATCATATGTCACTATTGTGGCAAGGCACGCTATAGAACGGAACACTGTAAAAAGAGGTTGGTTAGTTTGAAAACTAGCCAAGGAGGGCCTCAAGAGAAGGCTAATGTCATGAAACATATAGGGGAGCTATCCTTCTTTGCATTCATGACCAAGTGATTGGTAGATCAGCTTAGTTTATTTGATTCGTGCATTGATTCGTGGGCATCAAGACACTAAACTAGCAAGCACCACTAGTCCATGGAGTAAAGATATAATATACTCAAAATTGTTTCTAGTTTTCTCGATTTTGGATTTCTAGCGCAAGTCTCCTCATTAAATGTGTGTGTGTGTGTGCCATTGTACCTTTTCTGTTTTTATTAAGAATATGTTTGCTTTGTAAGAATTAATTGTACAATCTTAAAACGAACAAATCTATGTGTCAATTTTTTTTTGACATGATTGTTCTAGGCCTTTGATATTATTATCTAGGTGTAGTAGTTTGGCAAATTGGTAACAATTTTTTTTGTCTCACAAACAAAATGTTTTGTGGGTTTGCTTGACAAGTTTAGAATGATATATTACAATATTATCTACCCTCATGGAGAAAGGGTTAAAAATTTCAAGGAAGATCGACTCCTTGGTAGTTAATGACTCAGTCTACAAGTAGCTAATGCGAAAGCTTGATATAGATTATGACCACTAGGCTTGATTTGAGGTATGCTTTGAGCTATGTGTGTTGAGATATGTGAAGGGGATACTCGACTTTGGCATTCTTTATTGTAGAAGCAAAGACCTTCAACTATGTGGGTATACATATTTAGATTGATTAGGTTGAGTGAATGATAAAAAAACACTAGTTGTGGATATGTAGTTAGCCTTGGCTCAGGTGCAATCGCATGGACCAACAAGAAACAATATGCAATAGCCTTTTAAACTACAAAAATAGAATATCGGGTAGCAGTGAAAGTAGTGTATGATGTAGTGGCTCACGAGGTTTCTTTCAGACATGGAGATGTAATAGACAAAGTTGACTCCCCTGCTCAATTATAATCGAAGGGTGGTTAAGCTACCCAAGAGTTCGATCATTGACAAGCATATCAAGAATGCTAAGATACATTGCCACTTCATTAGACAACTTGCATAGGATGGATCTATTAAGGGGTTGAGAGCGAGGGTTTTTTTTACCATTGGGCAAGGTTTATTTGATTCGTGCATTGATTCGGGGGCATCAAGACACTAAACTAGCAAGCACCACTAGTCCATGGAGTAAAGATATAATATACTCAACACTGTTTCTAGTTTTCTCGATTTTGGATTTCTAGCGCAAGTCTCCTCATTAAATGTGTCTGTGTGTGTATGCCATTGTACCTTTTCTATTTTTATTAAGAATATGTTTGCTTTGTAAGAATTAATTGTACAATCTTAAAACAAACAAATCTATGTGTCAATTTTTTTTTGACATGATTGTTCTAGGCCTTTGATATTATTATCTAGGTGTAGTAGTTTGGCAAATTGGTAACAATTTTTTTTCTCTCACAAACAAAATGTTTTGTGGGTTTGCTTGACAAGTTTAGAATGATATATGACAATATTATCTACCCTCATGGAGAAAGGGTTAAAAATTTCAAGGAAGATGGACTCCTTGGTAGTTAATGACTCAGTCTACAAGTAGCTAATGCGAAAGCTTGATATAGATTATGACCACTAGGCTTGATTTGAGGTATGCTTTGAGCTATGTGTGTTGAGATATGTGAAGGGGATACTCGACTTTGGCATTCTTTATTGTAGAAGCAAAGACCTTCAACTATGTGGGTATACATATTTAGATTGATTAGGTTGAGTGAATGATAAAAAAAACACTAGTTGTGGATATGTAGTTAGCCTTGGCTTAGGTGCAATCGCATGGACAAACAAGAAACAATATGCAATAGCCTTTTAAACTACAAAAATAGAATATCGGGTAGCAGTGAAAGTAGTGTATGATGTAGTGGCTCACGAGGTTTCTTTCAGACATGGAGATGTAATAGACAAAGTTGACTCCCTTGCTCAATTATAATCAAAGGGTGGTTAAGCTACCCAAGAGTTCGATCATCGACAAGCATATTAAGAATGCTAAGATACATTGCCACTTCATTAGACAACTTGCAGAGGATGGATCTATTAAGGGGTTGAGAGCGAGGGTTTTTTTACCATTGGGCAAGGTTCAATTCTCAAGGGCTTAGCTTGGATCCATGGGGGCACCTTGAGGTAGTGTTCAAACATGTGGTTGCACCTAGAGAAATTATATTAAATGGTCTTGTGACTTGTGCACACATAGGTGGATCATGGCCCACTCCCATGTTCTCTTAAAATAAATCCGATTAAGCTAGGTAGAACAATGAATGTGTCAAATAGCAAGGCATTTGCTGATTAATAGTGGGGCCCCACTCAGATTTGAGTCTTGGTTAACTTTCCAAGCATGCTTGTGGCTGGTTGCTTTAGGCATAGGAGCATGGGGGAAATCACTCCTTAACCTTGGGCCCTCTTGGTGACAGGCGATAGGTCTACTGATTCTCTTGATAAAAAAAGGTGGGCAGGAATGTCATTGTGATGTACTTAAACCTACCTCCCTTCACTATCAGGGTACCTCAATAAATCTTTCATCTTTGAATGGAGTTTACGTACTATGAGTCCAACTCATTATCTAAAAGCCTTATAACAAGTTTAAACATTCAATCTAGTCTCAATGTTGATACCAATTACAATTGTAGTGGAAATAAGGATCTGTACATAACAATATCCTTGCATTGAGTCCCATTTAAGCTCAAAAATCCCATGATATATTTTACACGTGATATATAGAATCAAAATTTAAAATGGAAATACACATAATGTATGACAAGTTTTACCGAAATTGTTGCAACAAATATTTAACACATGCACAAATTACATAGTGATTCTCATCTAGATGGTGGGTGAAGAAATTTGCCCTTATGCCATCAATCTCCCATTAAACTCTCTGCCATTAAACCATATGCCAATGAGAGGTATACTTGAACTTGGAAGTTGGAACTAGTAGTCCATAGTACATATTCATCTAATTGATAGAAGCAACTCTTGGGACAAATGCAATATATGGAGTGCCTGGAAAGGCAAGTGAGTGATCAACATTTTACACGTTTAATTATTCCATTACATGTTATTCATATAATGTGCTAGATCCATGGAAGAACATAACATAATACAAATCAAAGCTCTCTACAAAGAGATATAAGTTTGACCGTTTATTGGTTTTCCATATAGTTGGCATAACTACATCTTTATTTATACAATAGAGGTTGAATTGTGCGTTTTTGTACTAGAATGGATCATCTGAACAACCTGAATATACAATTATATTTCAACTAGCCATTAACATATCTAGCAATTTAACATTTAGAGAAGCAACATTGACACAACAACCAATAGAATTAATTCTCCAAATATAGGGTTAAAGATAGTTCACCCTTTTCTATTTCAAGATATTCTCTCCAAGCACCTCAACTAACTCTCTAACATTATAGACAACTCCTAACACAACACACAAACACCCCTATTCCTTGTTAAAGGGTTTGTTAAGGCATATACTCTACTTAAGCAATGAAAGCTAGAGGGAAAGCTATTACATTTTCTCTACTTAAGAGACCAAGGGGCTAGCCAAACTCGGATCATACTTAGCCAAATTTATACATTATTAACCAAATTTACCTAAAAATACATAAAATATTAAATTGAATCAAAAAATACATTTTAAAGATTCTATCCATTAAAGGCAAAATATGAGAAGTTTGAATAAGAATATTCCATGTATGGATGAATATGGAAAGATGGGATGAAGTGCAATTCATATCTAAATCAAAATACACAAGTCAATTGTAAACTATCCACAAGGGTTGCAAAGAAAGCTCGATGCTGACTACAAATCACAACTCTTTAATACAATTCCACAAAACCCAAGTGCTCTTAAATGCTCAATGAGAGAGATGTGAGGCAAATGGGGGGCAGGTGGGGTGGGGTATGGCTCAATATAATGTCACTTTAGGGTGCAATGGGCGAGAAAGTCTAGCTTCATCTTTTAATTTTATTAAGAATGAGTGGTCCAAACCCATCCAATTTGTAGGTGATTAGTTCATTATAGACTAGGTAGAATTGGCTTGTTTGTATAGGTTTCGTATTGAAGCTATTGTTTTAGTGGCAATGCAAAACTGGTCCCTTAACTGGTGTGAAGGCCAATTTGATTAGCCTAAAGACCTTGTTGGTCAATTTGATTGGTTTTGGTTCTTGTTCAACAGGGTTTAAAATGATGGATGGGACCAAGTTTGAATAAGAGAAATTGGGAGTAGAAGGAGAAGGCAACTAGAGGTAGACGAGCATCAAAATTCCAACAAAATGAATGTCTCAGGGAGACATGAGATAAAAGTTGAGTGAAGGAATGCAGGAGAATTCCAAAGTAAATGACATGTCTTGGTCAAATTGATTGGTTTTGGTTCTTGTTGAACATGGTCTGGAACAATGCATGAGACCAGGTTCGAATAAGAGAAATTGCGAGTAGAAAGAAAAGATAACTAGAGGTAGAGGAGCATCAAATCAAGATTTTGACAAAATGAAATGTCTGAGGGGAGCATGAGATAAAAGTTGAGTGAGGGACTGCAAGAGAATTTCGAAGTAAATCACATGGCAAATGGGCATACTCAATGAGGGGTGTGAGAGAGAACACTCACATCTATGTTGGAGGATTGGATGACATTACAATGATCAAATGATAAGCATGTCAAAGAGTTTATTGTGTGTGGACTCTGGAGTATGTTGCCATAAAACAATAGAGTGCGACTTAACAATAGAATGAGACTTGAGGGAGGAACACCATTTGAGAAGAGTGGCATTTCTTGAAGTGACCATGCTTTCAATGAAGCAGTGATCCAAGTTATCTTTTGTTGATTGTCAAAATAGGACTAACAAAATGAAATGGTTGAGGAAGACATGAGATAAAAATTGAGGGATGGAATGGAAGAGAATTCCAAAGTAAATCGTGTTATCTATGGGTAGTTTCAATCAGAGGAGTGGGAGAGTGGTGTCATCTATTTTGGAGGATTGGATAACACAACAATTTGATCAGATCATAAACACGTTGAATAGTCTATATGTGTGGAGTATTATTGCCATAAAAGTTAAAACAATGGATGCATACTTGGAAGAAAACTCCATCTAAGAGGAGTGTTGTTTCTTGAAGTGGCCACTACTTTTGAAGGGACCATTTGATCCAAGTTATCTTTTCCTCTGGAGCATGGTTCACAAGAGGGGAGGAGGAGACACTTTCAACTCCTCCAAGCAAACCCACAATGTACCATCAATATGAAGAGCGCCTTTGTTAGCTATTTATTCTACCTTAGCATTAAATCATTGCCTAATGTTGAAGGACACCACCTCAAAAACTTTTAGAAAGAGTGTTTTTTGAAAAAACAAGGAACAAAGCTTAGATGCTAATTGTTAAGTCTCCTATCTGCGAGACATTCGCTCTCTAAAGGTTCCTTAATGGCCTCAGTCCTTGTGCTACACGACCTAATCTCCATGAGAATTTAAATTTTGATTTCCTTTGAGATCAGTGATGCATCCCCTCGTGGCTCTTGTTGTGATCGTCTACAAGACTTCACATTGACACTTGAATTATATGCTTTTAGCTTCATGTAAGAGGTGTTAGGGTCTATCCTTTAGGATACTACCTCTATTGTGTTCCTCACTTGATGTCTTTTTTGGGTTAGGAACCATAATCATGGGTGACAAGTTGACACCACGTACCATGAGAAAAATGCAGGGAAATGCCTAGAGGTTTCACTACGAGGTATTACGTGGAAAATAAAATGCTTCCACTTTTGAAGCATATGATGGCATTGATATCATGCTAATTGTCATCTATATTTGCCAATCTCATTTTTGCTCTTATTGCTGTTATGTTCATAATTATTAAGAGATATGTACTAAATCTAAATTCATGTTTCCTTTAAATGTTGTTGTCATGGTTGGTGGTTGTACATGCCTGTGTAATATAAAATTTTTGTGCAACAATTACAAAACTTATATTTGATGTAATTGTCCTTTAAAATAATATTTAGATGTGTGTGTCTTTGTCATCAGGTTATAGCTTGACTATATACCTTCAATACATCCAATGCATATTTCAGTTCTTAGCTTGATATGTTCCTATATATTAATTCAGTTGTTTCATGTAAACAACAATTTATGACTTATTTAGTTGTTTTAATTGGAAGTGCCGAATTCAATGTGAAAATATGTTCTTGCTGGGATACATGCACATAATCTTTGTAATATTTTTTTTAGATTTAGTTAAACTTGTATTATTCAAATAGATCTTAATTTTTAAAATTTGAATTTGGTAGAAGAAGCACAATTTGGAAGGAATATGGTTAAAATCGATTTTGTGATAATCGCAATCGGGATTAAATCGACGAGGGTTTGAAAAAGGAAAAGATCAAGATAAAGTCAGTAAAAATCGACAAAAAATTGGCAAAACTAAAATAAATACAAAAAATCGTTTTTTTCCAAATTTTTATTATCTAAAGCATCCACAACATAAAATAAATGCATTGACACATAAAATATGAAAAGAGAACACATATATAATATGTGTAATATGTAGCGCCTACCTGCTCCACTACCTCCTCTAACTAATCAGGGGTCGATTCTGTGATAGGCCTCTCGGCCTCAACCCTCCATGCAAAAGTGGTGTGAATCCCATCCAATGAGAGGGCTCGCATGTCAAGTGTCCTTTCAAGTTGCCTCACCCACAATCAGAGATTGTAGTAGATGTAGACCATGTTGTTAAAGGCATTGGGACTCCAACTTGTATGAGGGTCATAATTATAAATTAATAATTATAAAAATAAAAAAATATTGTTTTTTTTATTATTTAATGAATTCAAAAAATTAATTGGATTTTTTTTTTTAACTTGTTACGCTTCTTGGTGTGTATTTTTTCAAATACCCTCTAGGTGCACTCGGATCTGGAGGAGCTAATGTTTGGCTGAGCACCAAATGGCAAGCTTTTGGAGATTGGGTTCTTTGCCACCATAGCTTCTCCGCCATGCATCTGCAACAAATAAGTGAAACAAAAGAAAAAAATCGAAATTTGAGAGTTGAAGCAAAGTATGAAGAGACAATGAAATTTGAAAATTGAAAGAAACTAAAGCTTACATGGCATTTTGGTTGTCCTATCATGGATAGCCATGTCAAAGATAAATGTGCCACTTGCCACCTGTATATCTCCATTTTTTTATAAATTTCTTCACGTTCTGCTTGAGATGAAACCCTATTCTGAACACAAGTGAAGAATCTATCCATGACCTCAACATCAAATATGAAACCACAGGAGTAAGAAAATGTGAGGTTCAAGTAGATCCCTGTAGCAGGAATGTGATGATGGAGTGTATTGCTGCATCGCTCATTAATCGCTTTCCATATTAGTTGTTGTTTTTCAAACCCCTCATCCCCTTTATCATCATAATTACTGTGAATGGATTCTTTGGCCCTATCCATGGCCTCATACAAGAAGCCCATTGTGGGTATGTCTCCATCAACTAATTGAAGAACCTTTACCAAAGGTTCAGTAATGATACCTCCTACACTCTTGCCTAGAAGCTTTCCTAGTATGAAACTAGCCTGAATATGGCGTCTCCCTTTGGTTTGTGGCTAAATGACAATGCATGCCACTGCTCTGAAGGAAACGTTCTCTTCACATCCTACATAGAATTCAAGAGAGATCGAAGATGTATGAAGCTAGTGGCAAACCGTGTAACAGCAAGGCACACCAACTCCTTGTTGTTGGTGAATGTTCTCATCAAATGAAGCGCAAAAGCACGATTATATCTAAATTTTGTAAAGCTTTTCACTGATTCAACAGTATCCTTGACAAAAGAATTTTTTCCTACGCCCTCCAACATGAAGTCAATGCAATGTGCAACACAAGGTGTCCAAACTAAGTTAAGATGCCTCTCCATAAGCATCTCGACAACAACAACATAACTTGCCGCATTGGTTGTTATGACTCGGACATGTTGTGGAACCACCTCCTGAATGAACACGTCTAGCAAATCACAAAATAATTGTGCATCTTTGATATGTGCAAATGCATCAACAGATTTCATAAACATGGGATAATTAAGCAAGAAGTTAGTAAGGGTGCCCTTTTGATCAGTCCAACCATAGGACATCATAGTGCATCCCGTCTGTTTTAATGATGCCCTGAACTCCTACAATGTTGTAGTGCGTTCTTCCTTTTCATTCTAAGGAATACGCCCGCTAAAGTTATCATAGGAAGGGGCTTTGTAGCCCGGGCCAACTATAGCAATAACATCAATTGTAGGTTGGAAAAATGGATTGTTCCTAGCAATGTTGAAGGGAATGCCACTCCAGAGAGGACACCTGCACAACAACTGGTCAACTTCTTCCTTCTTTTTTTTAAGAGCTGACATGATAGATGGTTGTGCACCAGGTGTGGTTCTAGGAACAAAAAATGATGAGGCAGCTGGGGGGTTGACTGTAGAAATTCATGCTGAAAAAGAACCACTCTCATGGTCACCTCCCACCACTCCACCCCTTGCCATTTGATTCTTCAGAGCTGCCTTGGTTAGTTTGGTTGTCTCTATATCTTCCAATGATTTGAGGGCTCTACAAATGATTTTTGGATTTGTATTTGTGCAAAGCCCTACTTTATGTCTTGGAATTTGTGCAAGTTGGAATTTCAATCAACATACTCTCCTTGTCATATGCTGACCATATGACTTGCAAGTCAAATTTGATCCGTCAAACCCTCTATCGGGTTCGCCATATTTCCACATAGGGTCTAGTTTTCTTGGCATGTTTGTTGAACTCTTATTGTAAGATTGAACCTAGGGCTACGAATAATTTAAAGTTAAACAAATTAAATTAACCATCAACATTTTGAATTTTTGATCCAAAAAACCCTCCACTAATGGCAAAAGAAACACACTCAAAACCAAGCAAAAATCATGGAAAAAACCTAGGGCACAAGAAGAATTTAAACAAATAAAATTAACAATCAACATTTTGAATTTTTGACCAAAAAACCCTCTACAAGTACATCAAAAATGGCAAAAAAAGCACACTCAAACCCAAGCAAAAATCATGGAAAATATATGGGTGACTAAACCCAAGGGAAAACAAGGAGAAAACAAAAAAATAAGGCCAAATTTGATGCCCATACTTGAAATCCACGCCTTGCTGAAGAATCTTGGTCCAAATTCAATATTTCTTTGCTTGGGATTGTAGATTCCTTTAGTTTTCTCCTCTCTCGACCTTGTAGATTATTTCTCCTTCTTCTTAGCTCTCATCCTTGCCCTCTGATTGCAAAATAAAACTAAAAAACCCAATGAAACATTTTAAAAAGTCATTGTTTTCACAATTTTTTGGGGTTGGATCGTGATGTTTTCACAAAAAATTGCAATTAAATCGCAATATTTTCAAAATGAGAAAAGCGTCAATTTAATCATTTTAAGAGGGGGATTTAATCGCTTTTAAGAGGGATGAACACCAACAAATAAGCTCGTGCTTGGATGGAAAAATCATATCCCTCATCTCATCACTACACAACACCAAATTCGAAACAAAAATAAACTGCGAAATAAACAATATAGTACACATGTATTTTTTAAATAAGAGAAATTTAAAAATAACAAATTATAGAGGGTAGGGTTTTGACTACAATAGCTATTTCAGCCATGGTCCAACGTTTATCCTTGACGTTGCATCCATGCAAGCATGACATGTGGCCTCCCACTATTGCCTCAAGGAAATAGTTGGACGGGTGACCCCTTCTAGGTAAGTCTTGCACAATTCCAATCGAAAAAATGTTGATAAGAGAAGACAAAAAAAAGCGTTTAAACTGGATTTTTCTTTTAAGGAAATATACCTCCTACAAATAATTTTTTGTAACAAATATACTTGTGCAAAAATTCAAGATATATAGATGCCAGAAGCCACGAGAGTATAGTCACATATGAAGGAAAAAAAGGAAACTCCAAGCCAACTGTTATACACAATCCTTGTTTATGTGGGTGAAGACAGAATGATTCTATCTGTAAAATATATTGATTGAAAAAAATGATTGATAGAAATATGATACTAACCCTTGGGACGATTTACTTATAGCGTTGACTTTCAATTAACTAATTAACTTATTATTATTTATTATTATTATGTTTATAACATTGCCACCCTCTTAAGGAATGCTTTGTCCTCAAAGCACAACAAATAAGATTTTCTCTAGTCGAGTACATTTCTAAGGTGGAATGAAATTGATCTATTTTTATGGGTTTGATTTCGTACATGTTGAGTGTTGGTAAGGTTCATGTGTATTGTCTGAATATTTTTGAGAGTGGAAGCTTCAACACCTTATAATTTATAGTGTTTACCTTGCCAATTAAACTCCATGAATTATTCTTCAAGGTTTGTAGTATAACTCTGCAATTGCATCAACCATTCTACAGCTAGCACTATATCATCTCTTCGAGTAGTAGAGCGTAAACTCTAGATCTTTTTTTTGTAGTTCTAGTTCTTGTATTTGAATTGGAATTTTATGTCATTTCCCTACTTCTTTGACTTTTTGTCCACTAGAAGTTGTCAAGGTAAGATCCTTTATGGGGTACACAAAAGGGTTAAGTTTAGCAACAACAATGTCTTTACAATTATGAGTACTACCAGAATTTATGAGTGTTGTGACATTTCTATCTCTTATGACTCCTTTAAGCTTTAGGGTCTTAGGTTGTGGTCACCCTTCATGGTTGTTGGCAGAACTACATCATTACTTTGTTTTTTTCTTAAAGACTAGATCCTATACCTTTTAAGATGTGGTGGAACGAAATTAGTGATGCGTTTTGTGGTATATCATCTTGATATGAACATGCCTTTTATGTTATAATAATTTTATCATTTGGCTTTTGTATCTACTTGCTTTCAATCCAAAATTTATAGTAATGTAATGACATGTCGCCACATATGTCCCGGTATCCAATTTTCCTGACACCACAACAATTGTTTTTTTTGTTTGTTTTTTTTTCTAGTTTCTCTGATTCATTGCTAGATGTGTCTGAGCCCTTTTCTACTTCACAATTACATAATTTCTTATTGTTGGCGACCATTTGTCATCACAATAGCTACACTAGTTTACCCTTTTCTTTTGTAAGTCTTGATGCCAATTTTCATCTTCTCTGGTGAATAATGGCCTCATGACTTTGTATTGTTTTTTGGTTCAATTAATTTTGTCGCTTATCTAATATCCTCATTGGTTTCCATAGTTTTATTTCACTATAGATGGAATCCTTCAACCCACATATGTACATTATTAGTAATTGTTCATCAGCGAATCCACTTTGTGTTGATGCAGGAACCTTGCATTCGTGTGAATAGTCATTTATGTTGCCTTTTTATTTAAGATGTACGAATTTGTTGTACAAGTCATTGTCTTTCTCATCATGAAAGCTTTTTTAATAAGGTAGTTGTGAAACTCTTCTAGTGAAAAGAACGAGTGTCACCTTTTTCTAGACCACCATAGAAAGCAATCATAAGCTTGCCCTTCTAAGTTGTTAGAGTTTGTGCTTACTTCTTTCTTTTTCACCTAGTGGGGGTTTCAATTCCAAAATACCCTCCATTTTTTGACTCAAATGCCTTCTCTTTTATGTTCCTTATTATCAGGGTCGATAACTCCTTTTTTTTGATAATATCTATCTCGACCTTTTGTGTGATACTAATTGGTTGAAAAAATTACTTAAGGTGCTTCTTGATGTTCTAGGTCACTTGTATTTTGTGATTGTTGACTTGATGTTTGTTTTCGATAAGCTAATGATTCTACAAATGATATATCTACCCTCGCAATTCACTGATTAGTTCTTTTGCTATTGTAGTGAAGTGTCTTTTTCATTTCGTCCTTGTTGTTTCTCATTCTTAATGTAGTTTTCGACCGACTCTTTGATTCCACTATCGAATTATCATATCGCCGTGTATGATAGTCTCAATGTGTATGGACATGACCTTATGAATAGTGGTACGAAAAACTCTTATTCGGTCGTTGTGGAAGATGTGATGGCCATTAATTAATTAACATGGTGAAGAGGTTTTATACATTATTATTATGTTTTTAATACCAACAAATTGAAAGAAATATCATACCTTTGCAAATTACATAAGCCCGAAATAAAATAAATCTGGATCTGCAAAATAAAAAGTTTATTACTATAATTTGTAGCAAATGAATTTTGAAGTTAGTGGTAGCTTTGGAAGGTCTTCACATGGGCATTGTGTCTTAGCATGTGTAAGACATTATTTGCCTCTTCTAGGTGCTTGCGTGGTGGAGTGCACAGAGAAGGAGAAGTTTGAGTGGATTGGGGTGAATCGAGGAGGACCGAGTAAGAGGAGATTGTAGGATAGAGTCCTTAGAAGGAGATCGATTTTATTTGGAGGAGGCTGAGTTGTTGGAGGGCCGTGTTTTCCCTAGTGCACATTAGTGGCATGCAAGGAAGGCACAAGTCGAGTTGATGGTTGAGTATTTGGGCTGAATTCTCCAAGGTCATTTCATCTGGAGGTTGATTCGCTAGAGGCCGAATTCATTCTGAGGGAGTTGTGTTATAGGTTTTGAGGTTTTGTATTTTTCCTTGTATTTCTATTAGTTCAAAAACCCATATTTTCCAGATAATTCAATGACGGAGAATTGTTGTGGGCAAATTATTTTGCAATGTGTGGTTGATCTCTTTGATTTATTTCCACTGCATATATTTAATTCTAGAAGTTAGTAATACTAGTTATTTTGTTTTTCGTGATTCAATAATTATTTGGGTAAATAAATAAATTGTTGGGGAAAAATTAAATTGCTAGGAGAAAATAAATCTGTGGTTGGTTTTAGAAATTTAACATGGTATCAAAGCGATCTAGAAGACACGGAATACAAATTTGAGATCACAAGGATTTGCGGCAACAAGTTTCCTTTTTGTGGCAACACAATTATTTCTTAAAATTTTGTAGTTGGGTTTTGTGGCCGTGGTTGATTTGTGGAGATGGCATCATTGAGCAGTTTGAGATATGAAGACAGGTGGGATGGGGTATCAAAATTTAGTCCCTGGAAGGATCAAATTTCCATGATTTTAAAGATGAATGGTCTCTGGGATTTATTGCAGAGACATGCAAGTTCCTTTAGATCTGAATCTTGTAATTCCTCACATAACAGGGAAGGGCACCAGAAGATAGATGTGGGTAGCTCTGATTGGTCTTTATCAGAGTACAATTGAGGACGAAAAAATGGTGCTGCAGCAAAGGTTGAACAACATTAAAATGAATAGATCTGAGACCGTGCCATCTTATCTCATGACGGTCCAACAGGCTCGTGATGAGCTTGTAGTTGTTGTGGAAATTGTGCATGATTTGGAGTTTGTTAAAGTTGCTTTGAAGGGGTGCGTAAAGCATTGGTCCACTTTTATGGGTGGGATTCTTGCTTGTCAACATCTTGACTGGAGCTGGTTATGGGATGAGCTTACTCTCGTTGAACAAGCGAAAGGGCCAAAGCGAAGACCAAGCAGAACTAGGGTGGAGGAGGATCTTCAGAACAAGAAGTAAAAGGATATGGGCAAAGTCAAGTGCTTTGCTTGTCACAAGTTCAGGCATTTTGCCAGTCAGTGTCCAAACAAAATGAGGGCAAGGGAAAGATTGCTACAATAGCTACTGCACAGATGGAGGAGATTTTCGAGAAGTTTGAGAAAAACTTTGCCGTAGTATCTTGCCTTTCGTGGACAATATGGCATCTCATCATATAGCGAGATCTCAAGATTTCTTCACCAACATGACCATGAGGCTAGAGATGTACATATGGAGCTTAGTGACAAGGCAAGTATGTAATTTAGGGCATGGGAGCATCAAGTTCCAGTTGGACTCATGTGGCATCATGTAGGTGAATGAGGTGTTATATGTATTGAGGTTTTGAGAAAAATCTCCTTTTAGTTTCAACTATAGAAGACAGAGGACTGGAGGTCAGCTTTATGGGAAATGAAGTGGTTGTTGGGTTGAAAGGGATTGATTTCGGTAAGAAGCGAGTGTTTGGTAGAAGGGAGAGGGATATCTAGCTGTTGAGAAGGCAGTCGGTAAAGGCTCTCATTCATGAAAGTGACAACCAACACGAGATTTGGCATAAGGATGGCGGCACCTACACTACAAAGCTCTTCCTACTAGGTGTCTAGAGATTTGCGTAGAGCAAGATGGAGTGTGTAATGGATGTGTACTTGGCAAGCAGGCCAAGGTTGAGTATCCTCATAGCAAGACCATGTTTAAGGGAGTGCTAGACTTGGTGCACTCAGATATTTGTGGTCCTATTTTTGTGACAACTATCACAGTGTATTTATACTTTGCGATGTTCATAGATGATTATTCTAGGAAAACATGGATCTACTTCTTGAAGACGAAGGATGAGGTCTTCGATTGATTTCAGGAGTTCAAGGCTCTTCTGGAGAATTAGAAAGGGAAGAAGATTAAGGTGTTGCGATCAGATAATGGGGGTGAGTATAACTCCAACAAGTTTTAGGATTTTTGCCAGGAAGTAGGAATGACGGAGCTCATAGTACCTTACAACCCTCAACAAAATGGGGTTTTCGAGAGGAAAAATAGGACCATCATGGAGACAATGAGGGCAATAATATATGATTAGGAGTTGCCTGTGTTTTTGTGGGCGGAAACCTACAATACAACTGTGTACGTGCAAAATAGGAGTCCTCATAGGTGTTGGAGGACATGACTCCTGAGGAGCTATTCACAGGAGTGAAACCAAATGTGAGTCATTCACATATACGGTAACCCACTTTATGTCCATGTTGATACAAAGAAGAGGACTAGGCTAGAGCCCTTGTTTGAGAGGGGCATATTTGTGGGCTATAGTGAGGTCTCAAAAGCGTACTGAGTCTACATTCTAGGATAATAGAGGAAGGTGATATTATGTCGGGATGTCAGATTTGATGAGGGTAGTACCTTGGGAGATCTCATGAGAAGGAGCCAACAACGGTAGAGGAGTTGTAGGGGTACATAAATTTTGATTGGGCAGGGAGTGTGATGGACAAAAAGTCCACATCTGGATGTTTTTTTAGCTTGGTATTAGGCATGATCTCGTGGTTTAGCAGGAAGCAACAATCAGTGGCACTCAATTCAGCAGAGGTAGAGTACATGGCAACAAGTGTGGCTAGTTATGAGGTAGTGTGGCTTCTTAAGATGCTTGTAGGACTATTTGATCTGCGAATGGGACCAACAATGATCTAGTGTGATAATTAGAGTTGCATTAAGCTCTCTGAGGATCCTATGTTTCATGATCGGTCCAAGCATATCAAGATCACTTCATTAGAGACATGGTCCAGAGAGGTGCTGTGAGATTGCAATACATTTCTATAGAGGAGTAGGTTGCGTATGTTCTCATTATGCCTCTAGTGAAAGGGAAGTTTGTGAAGTACCAAGATAAGCTAGGTGTGGTAGAGAATCTCTTTCTTGCTAAGAGGGAGTGTTGAAGTTAGTGGTAGCTTCAGAAGGTCTTCTACATAGGCTTTGTGTCTTAGCATGTGGAAGAGACTATTTGCCTCTTCTAGGTGCTTTCCTGGTAGAGTGCGCAAAGAGGGAGAAGCGTGAGTGGATTAGGGAGAATTCAGGAAGGCCGAGTAAGAGGAGATTGCAGGGCCTAGTTGTTGGAAGGAGATCAATTTTATTTGGAGGAGGCCGAGTTGTTGGAGGGCTGAGTTTTCCCTAATGTGCATTAGTTGTAGTTGTTGGTTGAGTATTTTTGGGCCAAATTCATTACGGGGGAGCTATGTTATAGGTTCCAGGGTTTTGTATTTTTCCTTGTATCTTTGCGGGTAGAGAAACCCAGTTTTTCCAAATAATTAAATGACGGAGAATGTTGTGGGTGAATTATTTTGCAATGTAGAATTGATCTCTTTGGTTTATTTCCACTGCATTTATTTACTTCTAGAAGTTAAAAATACTAGTGATTTTGTTTTTCGGTGATTCATAGTTTTTTGGGTAAATAAATAAATTGTCGGGGATAAATTAAATTGTCGCGAGAAAATATATCTTGCTGGCATTAGAAATTTAACAATGAGCATTGTCCTCATGTGGGAGGCTGTTTTAAGTCAGAGAGCTGCCTCTCGAAAATGATGCCACAATCTTTGAATGATAAGATTTATCTCTATTTTGACCCATAAGCAACAAATAACAAATGAGAAAAACAACACGCAGAGCCTTTTTTGTATTCTTTTGTTTAGGGTTTCATGAGGGAAATTCAATTTCCTCCACTTTATTTATTTGTTTTCTTATCGACATTTTCATTTCTACTGTTTTCCTCTTCATATATATTTGCATATATCTTGTTAAATTTATTTCTGTCATAATATTGGTTTCAGCATTGTCCTCATGTGGGAGGCTGTTTTGAGTCAGAGAGCTCTCTCGAAAGTGATGCCACAATCTTTGAATGATAAGATTTATCTCTATTTTGACCCATAAGCAACAAATAACAAATGAGAAAAACAACACGCAAAGCCTTTTTTGTATTCTTTTGTTTAGGGTTTCATGAGGGAAAATTAATTTCTCTCCACTTTATTTATTTGTTTTGTTATCGACAGTTTCATTTCTACTGTTTTTCTCTTCATATATATTTGTATATATCTTGTTAAATTTATTTCCTGTCATAATATTGGTTTTAGAAATCATTCCTTCACTTAATGTTTGTATCGGATATGATAAATCCATGAGCATAATAAGTGGATAGATAACTATTTTCATAAACTAAAATTCAGTAATACACCATATTTTATGATTATTTACTTCATAATGCATAAGCTAATTTAGTGATGGGTTAGTTGGAAATCTGAAAATTGATAATGAAAAGATGTAAATTTCTTTCACTTGCTTGCATTAACAGATTGCCTAATTTGGATTGTTCACCAATGACGCTGGGATACTTTATTCTTCCAAATGAAAAGATGTAAATTTCTTTCACTTGCTTGCATTAACAGATTGCCTAATTTGGATTGTTCACCCAATGACGCTGGGATACTTTATTCTTCAATGCCCGTTGAGCAACAATATACTCTTCACAAAACTTCACTACAAGCAATAATCACATACATTAGATAACCTTGACTCGACGTTGCACGAAGTGGGGACGAAGCAGGGACGTTTTTTGGAAGCGGGGATGCAGAAGCATCATTTTCCAAAAATCTAGGAAGCGAAGCGTCTCAAAAGCGTCTACTATATATATATATATTTTGCATTTATATTCAAAACAAACATCCCAAATACCAAATTAGTTGTAGAAGATATGAAAACATGCATATTTTTACATAAATCAAGATAGATATGGCATCCATGATTCCATTGTACATCAATGATTAATTATTTGAGCATCAACCATCTATATTCCAGCGATTACAAACATACATCAAGTTTTTAAGCATATTATAAAACATAAAAGATAAGGCATATTATCTAGCAAGTGAGCAATTGTCAGCATTAGTCATGTCCAAAATTCAAATGATAATGTTTACAAAATAGACCACTTGTCCACTACCAAGACAAAAAAGTTCAAATTCACAACAAGCCTACAAGTCTAATCTATGACAATAGTGGTAAGTTGTGAATATATCTACTAATATCGCCTCCTTCCACCACGAAGAGTACGTGATAGTGGGCCTCCACGTGGCGGCAATGAAAAGATAGTCGCTGTGAAAGTTGTGGCACTGAAACTGATGAAGACGAAGCCCTGTTGTTGGTGTTGAACCATGCAACCTGGGAACAAGGGACCAGATGGGGGTGGCATCTCAACTTGATCATTATCATCCTGGATAAGAGCATCCTCTAATTGCTCTAATCTCAACACTCCATTCTCCAAATTGGGCTCCCTGGATTCCTGTCCCAAACCTTAATGTCTTTATTAGTCTTTGGATCATCATAGTAATGGGACAATAATCGCAAGTTGTAATGAACATAAATGAAGCTCTCTGCACTGTCTAAACTCAAATTGTTCCTTTTAACA